>JAPDVU010000005.1:82069047-83309547 GCA_026230045.1 Corynorhinus townsendii
CTAGAATGCCTTATCACAACTAATTCTCCACTCTGAGTGGTGGTTTTAAGATGTTATTATATTTTCTATCACTATATATTTGACCCCCTATACCCTTTACTACCTTCCCAACCCCCTTTTTCTGATAATAACCATACTGTTGTCTGTGTCTATGAGTTTTTGTTGGTTTTTCATGTTACTTCATTTGTTACTTTCAGTTTTATATCCCACATATGAGTGAAATCATATGGTTCTGTCTGATTTATTTCACATAGACTTGACTTTGAGTGGTGGGCACACAATGCAGTATACAGATGGGCATACAATTCAAGAATTGTACACTTGAAATCTATATAATCTTTTTAACCTACTAGTGGCCCAGTGAGCAGATTCATGCATATTGAAAGGAAATTAATTAGAAGAAATATTTTAGTATCTCTATTCACCCTTTCTCTATAATAAAAGTGCCAATAGTTGGTCTTCAGATATATTCTGTTGATGACGCTGCTTTCATTCAGCTTCAGAATGTCAACAAAAACAACCAAATTCACCATCAACAATAACAGGTTGAAACACGCATGTGTGATTGTTGCCAGCAATTGCTTTATATGCACAAGTCAATATTTATTTTTAAATTGCCAATGCGCATCATATGTACTGGCTGGTTGGTTGTTCGGACAGTCAGATGTACGTGTGGTGGGTCACTTAGCCTTTTATATATACTAGTGGCCCAGTGCACAGATTCATGCACATTGAAAGGAAGCAGAGCCCCACTCCCTCCTCTCTGGTTCCTGGGTGTGTCACCCAAGAACCACCATTGCCAAGTTGCCGCATCTCAGCAGCTCCTGCGTTGAGCATCTGCCTTTTGGTAGTCAGTGTGTGTCATATATGCCAGCAGGTCAGATGGTCAAATGGTCGGAGGGTCACTTATCCTTGTATATATATTAGTATAGATAGATGTCACCTCAATGCATTTAATATTTTACAAAAGAAAAAAATGTTACTATATTTACTTTGCACACATGGTTTAAGCCTTCACTTTGCTTTTAGAAAACAAACCCAGATCCTTAACCTTACCCTAACAACTTTGAATTATCTGACCCCTGTTTTTTCTTTGATCATACTGTGTTACATTCTCTCTCCCACCCCTTTGCCTTATAACTATTCTCCAACCCAACTGGCCTCCTTTCTGAGTTTGTAAGAAGCCAAGTTCTTTGCTGTACCATTGTCTTTGTGCTTGATGTTCCCATTGTCTAAGAACTCTTTTGTTCTGTCACTTCCCATAGCGTCTTTCTGGTTTCAATTCAGGCCTCTTGTGATGAACTCTGTCCATCTAGGCTGTGTTCACTCCCTGCTAGTTCTGTAGAAGCTCATCACCAGAGGTGACAATTACCTTTTATTATGCTGATGGTGCTATTACTAATGTCTCCAAACCATAAGGGAGATGAGGCATTCTTATCTCCATGAAGGCCTTTCATCTTTGTTATATTCTCTATTAGAACCCTTGTAGAACAGGTTATGTTATTTATATATTATTTTATATAGCTACTACTAGCCCTGCACACGAAACCGTGTGCCGGTAGCTCGCCAGGAGTTCGCTGTTGCCCTCCAGTAGCTCTCCGCCTGCTGCCCCGCCCCCCCCGCCCCCTTCCCCCACCCCCCCTCATAGGATGCTGCCCTGCCCACTCCTGTAGCTCTCTGCCACCGGCTTGCAGCCAGTAGCTAGCTGCCACCCTCCTGTAGCTCCCTTCACCCCCCGGGCCCTCCCCCATAGCTTTCTGCCCTGCCCCCCTCCTGTAGCTCTCTGCTGCCCACTTGTAGCTTGCTGCCCCACCCTCCTGCTGATCCGTGATCCAGTCATTACATGGTGGGTCATTTTGTTTCACTGCATAATGACCATTTACATATTACACCTTTATTATATAGGATAGGTTATTATATTATTTATCTTTCATATCATAAAAGAAACTTTCTGTGTTCTGTTTCCCAATTATTTGTCTATTGATATTGTATTTCAAAAAATGATAAAACATTGCACAGATGAGGCTCCGAAAAGGCATAAGAACCAGAGCCAGTCTTTAAGAAGCTTACAGTCTGGGTTCCTTTCTCCTTTTCTTCACTTGGATGAAGGAGGGGGACATGAAAAAACTAAGTAATTGATGAAAATACAGTGTGAATGTGCTCTGGGAGATCAGAGAAGATACACCTCACTCCAACTTTTAGAAAGGAGTAACCTTTGAACTGGGACTTGATGGGTAAGCAATAGTAATCTTGGTGAAGAATCTGGGGAGAAAGAGGCATTTGGATGGGGGTATGTAAAAGCACCAGGCAAGGAAGAACACTGCCACCACCACCATCTTCCTCATCACCACTGTCTTATTGCTGTATTGTTAAATGACGACACCATGATACACACAGTTTGGGTTTCTTTATGGTATATCTAATTCCCACAGTGACTTAGCAAAGACAGCATTATTATTCTTATTTTATTTTTTAATTTTATTATTTATTTTGAATATATTTTTATTGATTTCAGAGAGAAAGGGAGAGAGAGAGAGAGATAGAAATATCAATGATGAGAGAGGAGAGAATCATTGATTGGCTGTCTCCTGCATGCCCACCACTGGGAATTGAGCCTGCAACCCAAACATGTGACCTTGATTAGAATCAAACCCAGGACCCTTGAGTCCACAAGCCAATGTTCTATCCACTGACAGGGCGTTATTCTTATTTTATAAATAAGGACATTAATTTTCCCAAGTTCTTTTAGAGTATAAAGAGTGGAGCTCATATTTGAACCCAGATAAATCTTACCTAATAATAGACAAACATGTAAATTATTGCACTTCCCCCAATGCCACCAGCCAATCAGGAGTGATATGCAAATTAACCCAACAAAGATAGCGGTTAATTTGCATACATAGGCACCAAGTGAGGGGCAGGAGGCAGGCGTTCTGCCCCACCTCCAGTCTCTTAAGGCCTCTGGGCAGCGTGAGAAGACGTGGCCCTAGTGGAAAAGGCTCCAGGGCCTGAGCAGAAAGGGGCTGGGCTGGAGTGAAAAGGCAGTGCCAGCAGCCAGGGAAAGGAAAGCCCATTCTAGCATGAATCTTTGTGCATCGGGCTTCTAGTTTATTATAAAATTCGAGATGACAGCCTTGGACTGTGTGGCTTAGTTGGTAGGGTGTCATCCCATGCACTGAGGGGTTGCCAATTGATTCCTGGTAGGGGCACATGCCGGTGTTGTGAGCTTGATCCCGGGTGAGGGGCAAGAGGAGCAGCTGAGAGATGTTGTGCCCTCACTTTGATGTTTCTTTCTCTCCCACTCCCTTCCCATCTCTCTAAGAATCAATAAAGATATATAAAACTCAAGCTGACAGCTCAGGTTCCTGGCTCCTATTTCAGAGTTCTTTCTGCTCTCTCTTGCTCCCATCAGCTCTTTAAGGAACTAGTTGCTGTTACCCAGGGTTCCCTGCTGTTTTAAGCCTCTAAGTTAAAGTCCGCTGTTTTCTCCCACAGGAAAGCTCCGTGTTCCCCTTTTTGCCTGGCTGGTAAATAATGCTCATCATTTTGTACTCTCTTGTTAGCAAGGTCACCTCCTCTCTGAAACATTGCCTCTTCCTTACTCTCTCTTCCAGTCCCAGGAAGACGGCTTGCTTTGTGCTTCACTGTACTTGCAACACATCATTGCCTCCATATACATTTATCTTTGTATCCTCTCCCTTCATCCCCTTCTTATCCCATCCACCTTCTTCCAACCAACCCATCCTCAGCTAGACTGCAGGCTCCTTGAAACAAACACAGTATCTCATTTGTCATTGTGACTTTCACGTCTAGCATAGGCCCTGACGTAGAATTAATGCTCATACGGCACGTGCTGAATGAGTAAGTGGAGGCCATCCACTGTGGAGACTGATGTGTCAGTGCTCCAGGTTAACCTTCATAAAGTTAGTGTTTCCTTTCAGTTTATATATGATCACATGACTCGTTCTGGCAGAAGATGTAAGTATGAGAAAGAAAGCCAAATATGTTTTTATTTTTTACAAAGGACGTTTGTCTCTCACTCTCTATGTGTACTAGTATATGTGAAGCAAAATGAGAGTTGGGTTTTTAAAATGCAAATACAACCTATGTTTTCTTCTAGGAGTTTTATGGTTTCAAACCTCACATTTTAGACTTTAACCTATCTTGGGTTTATGTTTGTATATGGTATGAGAAAGCAGAACAGTCTTATTTTTCTGCATGTATCTGTTCGGTTTTTCCAATACCTCTTATTGAAAAGACTCATTTCCTCATTGTATAGTCTTACCTCCTAGAGGAAGACTATATTGGTACTCACTGTTTTCTGAACACTCTAAACTTCCTTCAGAATTTGACATAATAATGAACAACATAAACTGATGAACGAAAACAGATCCAGAGACAGAGAAGCATTGATCAGACCATCAAACCTCAGAGGGAAGGTAGGAAGGGTGGGAGTAAGGGGGAAAGATCAACCAAATAACTCGTATGCATGCATATCAGCTTAACCAATAGACACAGACAACAGGAGGGTGAGGGCATGAATGAGGGGTGGGGGACAATAGGGGGATAAGACACATGTGTAATACCTTAATCAATAAAGAATAAGAAAAACTTGACATGATGTTCTTCATTAGCCATTCAATACCTGTTGATGTTTTCTTCAAGGTTTATTTAAGAAAGATCATTATAAGAAATTACCATATTAAAAATTTAAAAAAATAATGTAAATTCAGTTGCAGGTGGCTTATTGGTAAGTTCTTTTATTAGTGTTTAGATAAAATCTTTTAAAGTGATCTCAAATGTGATTTATTTTTTTAGAATATAAATTTTACTTAAAAAGAAAATATTTTGATATTTTACTTAAGATGAAAAACTGTGCCAGAGTTTTCTTTTAACTTTTTTTCTCTTACCTTTGGGAAAATATTTATGGCATATAGTTGTGGTGGAATGTAAGAAACCCAAACCATCCCTTTCAACTGATAATTCTAAATCTGGAAACTGGCTCAGATCTGGAAAATTCCCATTATAATTCTGATATCAGCCTTCTCACCAGCTCTTGTATTTTTGGTTTGTTTGTTTATACAAGTCAAGAATTTCCCTGTTGGCTCTCAATCCTTCCTGGGAACATCAAGAATTATTAGCCATCACTCCAGATTCCTGTGGCTCAAGACATCCTAGTTGCCATTCTGGCCTTGTTGCCCATCATAGCAGCTCTTCTAGAAATCAGTTATCCCATCGGCACTAAGGAACTCAGTGCCATGGTGGTATCTCCTAGCCTACAGGAATAGCCAATCCTGAACTTCTCAGCAACACCTGTGCTCCTCTCATTAGGATCCCCTTACTACCTTAGTGAACAGGGAGTTCTTTGGACCCTCTGAGTAACATAGTCAGTTGTTGGGTTCTCTGATCATGTGTAGTAAATTCACTTTAACATTCATGAGCCTGCTGACCCTTTTCTCAACATTCTGCTAATTAGTTCTAGCAACTCTACATCATTTATTATAGGTCATCATTCATGCCCAAGTTTTGTTTAATTGAATTTATTGGGGTGACATTGGTTAATAAAATTATATAGGTTTCAGGTGTACAGTTTTATAATACATCACCTTTATATTGTATTATATGTTCAGCACCCCAAATCAAATCTCCTTCCATCACCATTTTTCCACCTCTTTACCCTTTTCTACTTCCCCCACATCCTTTCCCTATGGTAATCACCATATTATTATCTGTGGCTGAGAGTTTTTGTTTGTTTGTTTAATCCCTTCACCTTTTTCAATGAGCCCCCCAATCCTTTTTCCTTTTGACAGCTGTCAATCTAGTCTCTGTGTTTATAAGTTTGTTTCCTTTTCGTTAGTTTATTTTATGCATTAGATTCCACATATAAGTGAAATCATATGGTACTTGTCTTTCTCTCACTGGCTTCATAGCAACAAATTCATTTATATTTTACCACCTCCCTGCTAAGTAAAGTAGTGGGAACCAGCATTTTAAATAGCTGATCTTAGTCAAGGTTTCTGCATTCAGTATCTCATTTAACATTTCAGAGCAGACAAGATCCCCATTCTAGCAAAAAATATTAAAGGCTTAATGATCTGATTATGGAAGAGGTAAAACTGGATCTCCTATTCACTCCCGCCTTGATTACACAGGTGAAGGCACATTTATTACATAACATAGTGATGTTGCTTACAAAAAGTATGTAACTGAAGGGCTTTTCTTTCTAAAATATACAGGCACTTGATTTTCTATGAAACAATTGAATGTTGAGAGTTTTGCCTTGGCAAAGCCTCACATTTTTAAAGTCACCATTATACTTTAAGTCTTTATCACATATCATTAGCAGACTAGAGGCCCAATGCATGAAAATTGGGCACTGGGGCGGGGGAAGGGGGGTCCCTCAGCCTGGCCTGCACCTTCTCTTAGTCCAAGAGCCTTCAGGGGATGTTCGACTGATGGCTTAGGCCCACGCCCCATGTGGACCTAAGCCGGCAGTCAGACATCTTTAGCGCTGCTGTGGAGGAGGGAGAGGCTCCCACCACCACCGCTGCACTCACCAGCTGTGAGCCCCACTTTTGGCTGGGCAGCACCCCCCTATGGGAGTGTCTCCTGCATTGAGTGTCTGCCCCCTGGTGATCAGTGCACATCATAGCAACCCGTCATTCCACCGTTTGGTCAGTTTGCATATTAGCCTTTTATTATACAGGATAGGAGCAACCTGAAAATAGCAGAACTGGGGACCCACAATTCATTGAGGCAGGAGAAACAATACAGAGACCAAAAAGTACATCTCTGAAGAATTCAAGTAGGATGTAAAATTATAAGCTAATTTTAAAGGGTAGTTTAGAGCCAGAGATAGAAGGGCACTCAGAAGCAAGAACAAGTTCACACAGGTATGGATAAACAGTGTTTTTTGAGTCCATTTGGACCAGTAACTTATTATTAGAGATACAAGCAGAGAAATCTGTAGCTAGAGCCAGAGTAAGAATATTAATAATAGCAACCACCAAGAAACAGGTGTGTGTTCCAAGTGTTTGCATAACACCATTAGACAGGTTTTAGTTGAATACTAACTGCAATCCTGTAAAAAACATTCTTATTATTGACAGGGTATGTTGAAATGAAGAAAGAAATAGGAGGTGTTAGAATAAGAATAATAGCAGTATGTATTGAAGTATGCATGCACTATAGAGTTTTATGAATTGAAATAGGTTTTGGAAGAACAACTGCTAAGGTAATGGTTGTTATTATCTGGACAAATATTTGAAGCATTTAAAGTTCTGGGCTGAATTTGGTTGGCAAAACAGGGCTGAGGCAGCTTACCATTCTGGATACTGTTGGAGGTCAATAGGCCAAGGTCACATATGAAGCTAAGATAGCACCAAAGACAGCAACAAATATCCTATCACAGTACATGTGATCTGTTCCTGGCCATTATGGCCATCAAGTCCTAAGTTCTGCTGCTGATGGCACAATAAGAAAGCTGTGGGCAAATATAGAAAACAGTCGGTAGAAGTGGAGCTACCTATGATCGATCTAGCTTCATCTTGGGGCAATATTTGAGAAAGAATGTAAACTGAATTTGTGAAATAGGTGAAAAATGAGATCTTGGAGGGTAATCGTGGGTAAATAAACAAACATTGAATGTGCAGATGATGTTAGATATAATGTATCTGTTGTAGCTTCCACTGAGACTTTGTCAGTCAATACAAATATACTTATGATACCCTGTGTCCACTGGTCTTACCTGGTCTAACTCAGGATTTCTCAGCTCACCAAGAGTGACTCATTGGACTAGATTGTTCTTTATTTTGAGGGATATCCTGTGCATTGGAGCATATTTAGCAGCATCCTTGCTCTCATCCTGTCAGACACACCCTCCCCAGTTGAAACCAAAAGGTCTCCAGACATTAGCAAATGTTGGCCAGGAAGTGAAATTGCCTCTGGTTGAGAACCACTGCCCTAACTGGTGGCCATTGATTCAGGTGAGATAAGTTTGGAAATAGAAATAAATGTGGCTCATTCTGGTCTCATAACTTTTTCTGAATTGACTGCCACTGTTACAATTTCCCCTTGGGCTTTTCTAATACTAAGGATGGTTGAGTCAACCAAATGGCACTCAGAGTATTGAATAATTACCATCCACGGTTTATAGATGGATAGTGCAGGAGGGCCAGAAGTCTATCCCCAAATCACAGGTAAAATACTTGAACCCCAGTCATAAAACTCAATACCGCATTTCTTTTCTCTGTAAGTAACTTTTACTCTATGCTTTGTAGAACCCAAGCTTTCGGTACTGAGAAAAAGGCAAAATAAGCAAGACTTTGGGCCCTTCTGCTTTTTCATCCCATCTCTACTTTTACCTTGGCCAAAGCAGTATGACTGTCACCATCCTACATGCAGAATGGTTAACGCTCCTATTAAATAAATAACAGACAAAATCCTCCGCATTATTTTATTTTTCCTGAATGCACTTGGAGAAGACAGAACCGGCATTAACCTAGAGAGAATCTCAATGATATTTATGTGTCCTTGGGGATCTGTTTTTAAGGGCAAGGTGAGCTGAGGCTTCAGGGATATTACGTTTGCTAATCTGCATGGTAGGAAATGACCGGACCCCAAAAGGTCATTTTATCATCCATCCCAGGTCTCTTTCCAAAGAGAGCCATATTGTTGCTTCCATGTTTCTCTCTTCCAGGCTCCCCTAAGCTATTCTGCCAGAGCTGTCTCCTGGCAGAGCCTTGACAAATTGTCCCCTTTTCTCAAGAATCTAAATTCTCATCCTGGTAGCATCTTGCTTGGCAATCTTCAAGTTCTATATTAATCCAGGAATTTCTAACTCTCCCCTTTGTCATAAAATATGGGTCATCTCAGGGCAGGAGATACATAGTGTGACCACTTCACATCTCCCCTATCTGCCTGTAATGGTACCTGAAATTCTACATTTGGGAATGGACCTTATTAAATGAAGAGACTGACTTTCTCGATTATCGTTTTCTTAAAGGCAGATGAACTTGAAAATTTTGACATATGTATATTTTGTCAGCCAGAAACCAATCATCTATTTCAGGAGGCAATATTGCATAGTTGTTAATTGTGTGCTTTGGAATTAAACTGCTGCGGTTCATGTCCCAGGGTTGCTGCTTTTAGCGATATTATCTCAAACAAGTTTTCTAAATCTTTAGGAACCTCATTTTCTCATCTGCTGTGTGGGGTAATAATGTTCTCTCTATGAGAGTTACGGTAATTAAATGCGGCAACACTTGTAAAGCAATTTTTAAAATGCCCCACAGTTATTACTACTTTATTCCTGGGGGACATCTCGATTGCATATTATAAATTAAAGAAATCATTGATAAGAATAAATGCAACATCGGAAGGGATCTTGGCAGTTTCACAATACATGCTGTTTGGCAACATCAGGGGTAAGAAGCACCAGCTTCTGTAAGTATGCATTATAGATCTAGGAGGACCCAGATCTGTGTAACGTAGACATAGAGAGACTGTGTCAAAAATTCTATGAGACCAGCAAGAAAATTATTATTATAAAATTTATTTTTCCCTCTTCCCCAGGCTTCTCCCATTCTGTAATACATGCAAAGCCATAGGGAGTCAGTTTGGGATCACAAAGGGAATGGTCTCTTCTGTATTACAAGAGATCTCAAGCTATATTTAATTCAAAAAGGATTTCCCTAGCTGGTTTGGCTCAGTCGATAGAGTGTTGGCCTGTAGACTGAAAGGTCCTGGGTTTGATTCCGGTCAAGGGCACATGCCCGGGTTGCAGGCTTGACCTCCAGTAGGGAATGTGCAGGAGGCAACTGATCAATGATTCTCTATCATCATTGATGTTTCTATCTCTCTCACTCCCTCTCCCTTCCTCTCTGAAATCAATAAAAATATATTAAGAAAAGGATAAAAGCAATTAAAATTAAAAGCAATAGGTAATCATTAGCTTATCAGAAGGCATGTTTGCTACAATACTTGTTATTAATCGATTTCTCACTTTATATGTCACTTAGTGAAAAGCCTTATGTTACTTTAATAACCTTTTCTATTTTCTTCTTCTTTTCTTGAGTTGTCATTAAAGGAGTCACACCTTGGTCTCACCATTACTTACCCTGCTATTCATTCTTGGGCTGCCTGGGCCCATGTAGTGACAGGTTATCCCTTGGGAAACATAAAATACACTGGGATTAAATGCATTCTCATCTCTGGAAATCCTCTTACAAACCGTCTTTTAAGGAAAGTGCCTTTATTTTCTCCTGCAGACTGTAAGAGGCAGTATGCTGGCATGATAATGGGGCTGGATATGAAAATGAGTACCGAGTTTCCTGAAAATCATTCCATTGCAACAAAATACATTAGAGATTATTCCATTTTAAGTTTTTTTTCAATTCTGACATTTCTGAGTTTCTTAATCATTTGGAAATATAAACAAAAAATTCAATGCTATTAAATGCGGCCTTTTCTTATATTTTGGTATAGTAATGACTGTTTGCAATCTGTAGATATTCACATATAATTAAAGATTAGTTGATATTTTTAGATTTAATTAAGCCATGCTCTCCCTTATTAAAAGAACCTCCCTTATTAAAATTACCTGTCTGGATTGAGGTAATTCTGAATATGTGGGGTTTCTCCCCAAAATGTGTACACACTTTAACAGCTGAAAACTCACTTAATTTTCATTTCTTTTCAAGTTTAACTGATCCTATATAATAAAAGAGTAATATGCAAATTAGCCAACACTCCACTATAGCCACAAGCCACACCCATCAACCAATCAGGAGCAAGTATGCAAATTAACCCAATCAAGATGGCTGCGGCCACAGAGCTAGAAGGAGGCTTGGGTTTCCCTGGCAATGGAGGAAGCCAAGTTTTCCACACACCCTGGTGGGCCCAGGCCTCCACTCAAGGCTACAAAGTTTCAATTATAGAAGATAAATAAAGCCCAACAGAAATGGCTGCAGCCACTGAGCTGGAGAGAGCAGGAGGCTTGGTTGCCCCCGGTGATGGAGGAAGCCAAGCTCCCACAGCCCTGGCATGCCTTGGCCTCCGCTACGAAGTTTCAATTATAGAAGATAAATAAATCCCAGATCCCAGGGCCTCCGCTTGGGTCTCCAGGGGGTGTGGCCAGCCTGCAAACCACCACAGGCCCCTCACCCAGGCTGCCCCATGCCCCAAGGAAACTCTCACCCTGATCCAGGACACCCTTCAGGACAAACCAGCCGGCTCCCACCCATGCACCAGGCCTCTATCCTATCTAATAAAAGAGTAATATGCAAATTGACTATCACTCCAATACACAAGATGGCTGTCCCCATGTGGACACAAGATGGCCACCACAAGATGGCCAGCAGGGGTGGGCAGTTGGGAGGGACCAGGCCTGCAAGGGAGGGCAGTTGGGGACGATCAAGCCTGCAGAGGAGGGCAATTAGGGGCAAACAGGCTGGCAGGCAGAAGCGGTTAGGGACAATCAAGAAGGCAGGCAGGTGAGCAGTTGGGAGCCAACAGTCCTGGATTGTGAGAGGGTCGTTTGATTGCCCGTTTAGGCCCGATCCAGGTAGGATCGGGCCTAAACGGGCAATCAAACGACCCTCTCACAATCTGGGCAGTCAGACATCCCTTGAGGGGTCCCAGATTGGAGAGGGTGCATGCTGGGCTGAAGGACACACACCCCTGTGCACAAATTTCATGCACCAGGCCTCTAGTTTGAAATAATGCATGAAGCCCGACTAAGCTTTGAACAAAGATTATTTACCCTCAAGTGCCACTAATATAAAATATAAAGTTTATGATACAAAACCACTTACAATGGCTGATGAATTGAGGACACACCAATGCCAAAGGAAATTATTCTTATGTTTGCAATTCCATCGCTTCATGTTATCAGCAGTGCCTGGACCAGAATGGTCATCAGTTTGAAAACAAATATTGACCAAAAACATTCATTTCTGTAGATTCTTTTAAATTTTGAAAATGTATGTTAATAAACAATGAGTTTATAATCATTCAAAGTGTTTATACATTTTTGGGGACACCTTGTATAATGATTTAGATGTGCTTATTATAACAGCATAATTAAGAAGGAAAGAACTGTTGAGCCAATTCAAAATTTAAACAGGATAACACAAAGTGCACATTTAAACTACTTATGTAACAAAGGTTTAAGCTCTTCATTTTATGGAAAATATAGAACAGAGAAGATTACTCTTTTATATTCATTAGAGACAATTTTCTTTTAAGCCTTTCTTTTCCTACTGTGAGCGCCATAGTTTAGTTCGTAGCACTCTGTCCACACAAAACTAACAAAGTTGCATAGTTTTCAATAGAAGTCAGCCTTTCACTAATTCAGAATGCCTATTTCCTTAATTAATCCAAATTAGGTATTATGTTTACTCCCAAACAAAATGCATCCTTACATCAATTAAATGAGAGGTTTTGATGAAATGTTCTCTAACAGAGAATAAGTAATTGAGATATAATTGCTTGTAAATGAAAAATAACTGCCACTTTTATGGCAAATGTGAGTTTAATGCAGATGATTTCCATGATTATGATGTGTTTTATGTGGCTTTTTATACCACTGTTTTGGAAACATTCTAGTACCAGTTGAGGCAAAAGCATTTTAATGTTTGTTTTAGTGTTCAGCAACAAATACAGTCTATAAAATATGTAGTAGCTAATATTAAAATCTCATGCTGACTCATAACATAAAGTGTTTATTCTGTCTCTTTAAATGCATCATTTAAAGCTTCACCTTAATGAGGTCTCACTTAGCATTTGGGTTTCCTATGATTTCACCAGGTGAACTCCAGCGAAGTTAGGAAGCCCTTCTTTTCTCTGGGTTGGCACAGCATGCAATCTGAGAACCATTAATGAGCCTGCCCTGCTCTTTCTTTTAAGCGGATCATTGATGGCAAGCACCTCAGTACCCACAGGGTTTGCTGAGTGATCAGAGCAGAGAATATCTGCCTTTTGAGTCATCTGCGTGGGCGGAGGATGTGTGAGGCCTACACATATCTCCCTGACCCACTGATATAATAGGAAAGAACAAATTTTATTATTATTTATTTTTTAAATCATGGTTGTATTTTATCAAGGTTGCCTTTACTTAGAATTAGATTTCTTGCCTTCCTCCACCAATACCCCTCTCCTGTGCACTTCCTCACTCCTAAGAATGACCAGGTTCCTTTTAAAAATCAGGTAGTATACTTTTTTTTTTAAGTCTTGCATTACATGCTTGAAGAGAGAGACTCTAGAATGCTTTAAGAAAACCTGCCTGTGTAGCTCAGTGTTGAGCATCAAGCTGTGAACCAAGAGGTCACAGTTTGATTCCTAGTTGAGGCACATGTCCAGTAGGGAGTGTGCAGGAGGCAGCCGATTAATGATTCTCTCCCATCATTGATGGTTCTATCACTTTCTCGTCTCTTTCCTCTCTCTGAAATAAATAAAAACATATATTTTTTTAAAAAGTCAGTGATGTCCTGCTGATACAGGGGGCCTGTGCATGGGAGAAAAATGCTTGCTTTTTATTTTGGTCAGACATCTACACCTGAGCTATTGAAACACTCTGGGACTCATTTTCCTCATATTTAAATTAGAGGATTAGAAACAACATATTAAAGTACCTGGTAAAAATGGAATATGATAGGGGATAGCTTCAACATTTAGATATAAGAACAGAAAAGGGAAAGAAACGAGAAATGAAAGAGGGAGGAAATGAAAGCTGCATAGAGGCTGAGGGGCTCGTTAGGAGCTAATGAGACCTGGACCAGCGTAGACACAGATTCCCTCCTTGTGAACAGAAAGGGAGAAATATTGCAGTATTCATCCAAATTCATCACAGTAGAGAAATAACAGATTGTGCTGTGTCAGGAAAGGCAAGGGCAAGATGATCAAAGACACACGTGGGCTTTATTAGAACAAAACATTATCCTGCACTACCAGGTAATTTTGTCCTTTTTTAAATACAATTTTATTTTAGAGTAGTTTTATATTTACAGACAAGTTGTAAAGATAATATTGAGAGTTCCACAACCCAGTTGCCCATACTGTTAACATTTCACATTACTATGGTACATTTATCACAACTAAGGAACCAATATTGATACATTACTATGAACTAAACTCCATTATTCGTCTGATGCCATAGATTTTCTTTTAAAGTCCTTTTTCTGTTTCAGGACCTCACTCATGATACCACATATTTTAGTCATAGGTCTTTTTCTCCCATCATGATAGTTTTTCAGGCTTTTCCTCATTTTTGATGACCTTGACAGTTTTGAGGAGTCAGTTATTTTGTAGAATGTCCCTCAAGCTGAATTTGCCTGATGTTTTTCTCAGAGTTAGACTGGGGTATGGATTTGGGGGAGAAAACCTAAGAAGTGATTTGCTACTTAATTCACATTATACCAAAGGCATGTACCATTGCCATGACTTATTATTGATGATGAAGGGACGGGGAGGCACTGTGAAGGTCTCTTCATCGCTTCCCACACCTTAGTCTTTGCAGCAGGGAATTCAGCACAACCTATACTTAGCTATGCTCTGTCTCCTTGAGGGGGAGATATCTATGTCAATTATTTGGAATTCTTCTATTTCAGTATTGATCTCTTTTCCCTTATCTACTTATTTATTCAGTCAGTTATCCCTATCTGTATGAACTCATGTATTTTATACTTTGGATTATAATCCAATATTACTTTTTTAATTTTGTCTTTCAAATTAAACTGGTTTTGCCATTGGAAACTCTTTTAGGTCAACTCCTATGTCCCTTTTACACACCCTCAACATTTTTTCTTCTTGAGCATTTCCTCACTTTCTGATACTACCAGATGCTTCAGGCTTATCTTGTATTCTCTGCCCTGACCTGCAATCAACCATCTCTCTAAGCCAGTGGTTATCAACCTTTCTAATGCCGTGACCCACAGGTTGAGAACCACTGCTGTAGAGCCTGAGACCATCGGAAAACACAGATATTTACATTACGATTCATAACAGTAGCAAAATTACAGTTATGAAGTAGCAATAATTTTATGGTTGGGGGTCACCACAACATGAGGAACTGTATTAAAGGGTTGTGGCATTAGAAAGATTGAGAACCACTGCAGGGGAGGGGAAAGCAGTTAGGGGCGACCAGGCCAGAATATTTTCTTAGTAAGCAGACCTGGTTTCTTTTCTTGGAAATGATATTGGAAACTAAGATCTGGGTGCTGGGTGTGTTCATTATTACTGGAGTGTAATGAGGGGCTTCTAGGCCCTCTAAATAAGCAGAGCTAGAAAATATGTGTATACTAACCTGTGCACATATACATATCTATAGTTATTTCAATATCTTGTTAGATTCAAAATCATAAAAAATCCTAGAAGAAAACATATGCAGTAAAATATCAGAAATGTCCCATAGCAATATTATTTCTGGTATCTCGCCTCAAGCAAGGGAAACAAAGAGAAAATAAACAAATGGGGCTATATCAAACTAAAACTTTTGCACAGCTAAGAAAGCCATCAACAAAATGAAAAGACAAACCACTCTATGGGAGAACATATTTGCTGATACATTTGGTATGAGGTTAATAGCCAGAATTTAAAAAGAATTTATAAAATTCTCTCTCTCTCTCTCTCTCTCTCTCTCTCTCTCTCTCACACACACACACACACACACACACACACACACACACACACACAATAAACCAATTAAAAAATGGGTAAAGGACATGAAAAGACACTTCTCCAAAGAGGACATACAGATGTCTAATGAGCATATGAAAATATGCTCACTAATCATCAGAGAAATTCAAATTAGAACCAATATCTATCTAAATGTATATATATTAAGTATTTAAATAGAAGTTCATACTGATATTTCCAACTCTAATACTATATACCACATGAATCATTCTAGACTTCCCCATTTGCTTGTCTGTAACCTCACACTCCAACAGTGAGAGACATGATTTCTACCTCTTGTTGTCCATTCCAGGTCATTCTAACTTTACATGTACAGTGGTACAGAATTGTTAACCTCCATTCCCCTGAGAAAGACATTATTGATTATAGTACAGTGCTTATGTACAGTTGCCTTGATCTCTAATCATATACTTTGCAGTTATTTACAAAGTTACTTAAGTCAACACCTTTTTAACCTACCCCCTTCATTAAGGTCATGTCAAACTTTTATAATACACTAGAGGCCCAGTGTATGAAATGTGTGCACTGGGGGCGGGGGTGTCTCTCAGCTTAGCCTGCACCCTCTCTAATCTGGGACCCACCAGGGGATGTTCAACTGCTGGTTTAGGCTGATCCCACAGGGGGTGACCAGGCCACAGGGATCAGGCCTAAACTGGCAGTCGGACATCCCTTTCACAATCTGGGACAGCTGAATCCCAACCGCTTGCCTGCCTGCCAGCCTGATCACCTCCTAATCACTCCCCTGCCAGCCTGATCAATGCCTAACTGTTCCCCTGCCAGCCTGATTGTCCCCAACTGCCCTCCCCTGCTGGCCTGGTAACCTCCAACTGCCCTCCCCTGCAGGCCCGATTGCCCCCAACTGCCCTCCCCTGCAGGCCTGGTCACCCCCAACTGCCCTCCCCTGTAGTCCTGGTCCTCCCCAACTGCCCTCCCCTGCCAGCCTGGTCGCCCCTAACTGCCTTCCCCTGCTGGCCATCTTTGACCACATGGGGGCGGCCATCTTGTGCGAGGGCCAATTTGCATATCACCTCTTTATTATATAGGATTTAGATTCTTACTCTTTTTTGTGTTTCTTTTTAATTTGCATGCATTAAGATTCACTCTTTATTCTGTAAAATTCTATGTTTTGACAAATATATAATATCACATAACCACCACTACATTACCATACAGAATATTTTCACCATATTTAAAAATCCCCTGTGCTTCACCTAGTCAATGCTCCTCCTCTCCAACCACTTGCAATCCCTCATCAGGTTGTTTTTTATAGTTTATTGATTTTAGAGAGAGAGCAAGGAAGAAGGTGAGAGAGAGAGAAACATTGATTTGAAAGCAAAACAGGGAATCCAGCCTGCAATCCCAGCATGTGCCCTGACCAGAATCCAACCAGTGACCTTTTGTTGCATGGGACAATGCCCAACCAACCGAGCCACATTGGTCAGGGCTCTCATCAGTTTTTATCTCTCTACTTGTGCCTCTTCCAGAATGTCATACGAATGAAATCATAAAATATGTAGCCTTTCTAATTAGACTTTTATTTAGCAATATGCACTTAAGATTCAGCCATATTGTAACCTGGATTACTAGCTCATTCCATTTCATTGCCAAATAGCATTCTCTGCAGATGTATCACAGTGTGTTGATCTATTCACCTTTGCTGGAACATCTTAGTTGCTTCCAGTTTTTGGTGATTTTGAGTAAAAGTACTATAAACATTCACATGAAGATACTTTTTTGTGGACATAATTCAAATCACTTGAGTAAATACCTAGGAGTTCAATTGGTAGGATTTACAGTCTATGTTTAGCTTTCTAAGAAACTGAAAAACGGTCTTCCCAAATGGCTATCCCATTCTGCTTCCAGCCAGCAATGAATGAGAAGGCTTCACCAGAAGTATTTTTACTGTCATTTTTTTTTTTTTATTGTAGCCATTCTAATCGGCATCTGGTGACATCTCATTTCTTTAAATGCAATTCCCTGAGGACAAAGAACATCAAATACCTTTTCATATTCTTATTGGCCATCTGCATCATTTTCTTTGGTTCAGCTCTTTTGCCCATTTTTAGTTAGGTTGGTTCCTTGTTGAGCTTGAAGAAATCCATTTTCAGGCATATTTTAGGTACAAGTCTTTTATTAGATATGTGACTTGCAAATATTTTCTCCTGTTTGTGGCTAATCTTTTCATCTTCTTATCTCTGTCCTCACAGAAAAAGATTTGAAAGTGTTTTTTTTTTTTAATTTTAATCCTGTTTTAATCCATAACCATGTCCTCTGCTATAGGGGATGGTTCAACTTATTTTTAGTGTAAATTACATTAATTTCTGTTATGCTATATAATTGCCTAATATAATATATTTAAAGGAACTACTGTAAATGGAGTGGTCCAGTTCATAATCTTAGTTTTTCCCATTCTGCAAACAATGACAGCTGTGTTTGTTAGAGTATCTCTGATTATCTTAAAAAAACAGTGAAGCAGGCAAGCTCTAGGCTGCAGGGATCCTATTGCATTCTGTAGAGAGTACAAAAACCATGAGCACTGGACTCAGGGACTTTGTTTCAAATTCTGATTTTAATACTTTTTGGTTGTGGGAAAGTACATAGCTTTTCTGAACTTTGGCTTTCTCATCTGTGAAATGAGGACAATATCATCCACCCTTTTTTAGATGCTATTGGAAGAATATATAAGGTGCTTAGCACAGGGCCTGGCACAGTGCAAGCTCTCAGGAAATGTTAGTTGTCATTTTTTTTTCTTTCCTGTGTTCCACACTTTCTTTCAGCCTCTCCTGATTCTTCCTAATAGAACTCTTTAATCTACTGCTAATTTTCATCCACCATTTCTATTACAACTCAGAATATGCCACTCTGAGGAACTTTTCCATTCATTTCTACCCTGCACATGGCTCGTCTTATAGAGAAGATGATTTTTCTGTTTTTAGCAAAAACTCGCATTTTCTAATCTCTAGATCACAGTTCCTGAATAGGGCAGGGAGTGTCTGTTAAAAAGAACACATCTGCAAGCGCTCCTGTCTGCATCTTTCATTTCTAATCTACCACCAAGCCCTGTCAATTTGGCTACATAAAGATCATTTCAATCAACCTACCCTGTGACTGGATAGGAAGACAGCATTACTAATATGATCATTGTTCTAAAATTAATTTATAAATTTAATGTAATCCCAAATAAAATCCCAATATGATTTAAATTTTTTTAAACTTTTTAATTTTTATAGACCTGACAAAACTTATTCCAAAATTTATTTGGAGAAGAATATGTTTGAGATTAACTAAGAAATGTATCAAAGAACTCTATAAAACAACAATAATGAAAGCAGTCTGATATTTACCAAATATATTTTAACAATAGAAAATAATATCATAATCATACATATATGGTTACATGTGGTGTGTGTATGTGTGTTTCATTTACATATATATATTGAGTGTTATGTCTATGTGTTACATATAAAGCATATTATAATGGTAGTATTTCAGATTATTAGAGAAAGAATGAACCATACTGAAGGTCTGAATTGCATGATAGTTTTGAGTGTTGGTCCTAGAGGCAGACTGCCCAGCTTGAGTCTGTCATTTTCCAGCTGTGTGACCTTTAGGCAGGTCTCTCAATGCAGACTGCGGTGACATGGTAGCCTCATAGCCCATATAAAAAAGACATTGGCTTTTCAACTCTACCTGATTAGTGCCCTGCAAAAGACAAGTGCACATTTTTCAAGAGAATTTAGAAATTTGGATTTTCACGCAAAAATTTTAAAAATATTGAATTGAATTCAAATTTTAAACATTGTGAGGGACAAAGAAAATAAATATCTAGAGGTCATGGTTGGTTCACATTGTTTGTCTGCCATCTGACACTTAGAACCTTTAGACTGTACTATCCTGTCTCTTCTACCAACTTATATATCCCCATTGCTCCTTTCACCATAGATAATGCAGCTCAATACTTGTGTTTTTTTGTTGTTGTTGAATCAGTTTGACTTTCTCCTTGAGCCCTTCTGATGTTCATAAATACTTTAAATCATTAATAATAATAATACCCCAATTTGTTTTTAACTTGGTGCTGTTATGGAATCTCTATATACACTTCTGATGGTATAATTTTCCATCAGGTCGATTTCTTGTTTTATAGATGGGAAGACTAGGAAGCTAGTTTGCTTGTCTAAGGTGCAAAGCTTGTGGCCAGGATGGATTTGATGCCACGTTGTCCACATCTGCCCTGTGAGTGAGAGTTGGAAGGGAGTAATGAGAGGCGCAGAACCTTCCGGGGTGTAACGTGCCCCAGTACCACCGGTGTACTGAGGGTGCTGACCACATCGGCCCATCTGGAAGAATGTTTCCCAAGACCATTCTATTGGGTGACATTGTCAGGGCCATGGGTTAGAATGCAGAAGATACAGGATGAAAGAAGCCCTCCACTTACAAATGCGTAGCTTACCAAATGTTCATTTGTAAACAATTTGTTTGAAACTCAGAACTCATTTTCATAAAGGAATAGTTACAAATGGCAATTGCATATTGCATTTCCCCCAAGGCTTGTCCACAAAAGACTATTTAGCCTTAATATATCTGAAATAGTGTACATTTTCCATGAAGATGTGTAGAAAATAGAACTCGTATAATTCTATTAATTAAGTAAAAGAGAAAAAAAAGTAAAACAGAGGACTTTAACATGTATTCAGAATGAAAATATAAAGGAAAGAAGGATTCAAGCAAAGGACTATGTAGAAACTGGAAACTCATTTTGTTGAGATGTTAAGGGGAGTTTCTGGACACTTTTAAAGCACTTGGAAAATTAATGAAATCATGTCTTTGAAATACCTGATTTTACTTCATGAATTCCAGATTGTTTTACCTTACTCTCCCCATAATTAAATGCTGTTTCTGGTGTCCTTTTAAATGAAGATAAAAGATGTGAAAGAGAACAGGAAATAAGATAGATGGGGTGCATATTTTAATGACACAGACACTCAGAGGACAGCAAAGGAAAGAAACTTAAAGACCATGTCTGTTTCCATAACCATGATAGAGGTGAAATGGCTATAAGCTATGTGCAGGGGAGAGAAAGAAGCATAGTTCTTGATTACTCATGAGAAAGGCAAAATTATGCTGGTGGCAGGGACCTTTTCACTGAGAAACCCCAGCAGGTATAACTATTCTAGTCAATCATCTTAGGGAACCTTGGTTATAATCCCTGGCAAATGTGGGATTGCTACAGAACTGAGATCAAGAGTGCAAAACACTGTTCAAATGCTCTAAGTATTTAGAATTCCGAATATTTATTAAATGAGGAAGAGTTTCGATCTCAAATAAAAACTGATATATTATTTTAATGTTTAGATTTTATCTTCCAATCTCTTTAACTTTCAGCCAGCAGAGCAGAAAATAGAAGTTGTCTAGTTAAGATGGCCAAATGGTTGAATCCGAGAAACTGAGAAAGGAGGAACAACCCCCTGGCACTTGTGTAGTGTGTTAGGAAGCAGTCAGTAAACAATGCAGGGGCAGGGCAGGGGCCCTTCTTGACAAACAGCTTTACCCAGAGGCTAAAGGTGGGAGAGAGGAATTGTCATGGTCCGAGGACAAAAACAAACCAGGATGAAGAACCTGAAACAGGACCAAACAAATGGACACCATGATGTGAGCAGGGCAGCCATGTTTCCCTTTGCTGTTCATTAATAAGATGGCTTTCTTCCCTGACCCTCCGTCTCCTCGGCATATAGGCCAGTGAGACTGAATTGTTTTGCAACTCTGAACTCACTGCAACACAGGCACTTCAAAGCGCTGTGCGGGGTTTCAGAGCCTGGAGACTTTGTTAATGCAACTGGGTGATGTGGGAGTTTTCATTCCAGCTGCAAATGCTTTAGCTTTTTGTTGTTATGTTTCTTTTTTAATCATTTAAGTTTGGCATTCTGCTCCAATTGGGATTTGTTATTACAATTTTTTTAGCAATGATAAAAAAAATAAAGAGTTTCTTGTCTCTGCGAGTTCTCATATCCACCAACTGAAGGATTGTGCTCTTTATGGCAAGTAAAATTAAAATTAATTTTTTATTTAAAATATTTTTATTGATTTTTAGAGAGAGAAGAAGGGAGAGGGAGAGAAACATTGATGTGAGAGTGGACCATCAACTGGCTGCCTCCTGAAAACCCCCCCACTGGGGATTGAACCCGCAACATGGGCATGTGCCCTGACCAGAAATCATATCAGCAACCTTTTGGTGCACAAGACTATGCCTAAACAACTGAGCCACACTAGTCAGGGCCATTTTTTATTTACAGTTGCAATTTCAAGTCACTTTTTACCCTGTGAGGATTTTAAGAGAGTTAAAAACATGCTTAAGATGAAAATATAAATTAAGTGAATTAAAATTTAAAACTGGTAAGATCAGGATTCTAACAGTAATAGGAGTTTATACCATATTCATATCATATGTAGGATATATGGAAAATTTTATCTTGGTCACAGTTTGTTTGAGATATCCCATTATCTTAGTCTAAAGAATTTGAGGTTGATCAAGTGTCAGAATTTCGAGTTATCCTTTGAGTCCATCCTTACCAATTTTGCACTACTTATTACTAAAGGTTTGCAAACCATTCAATCATTTTTCTATAAAGAGGCATAAGTTCCTAAAAGAGGAGTCAGTCTCATTTTATGTATTATTTTAGGTCACGAGGATAAAGGTAACCTGTGCAGGGAAGAATAATAATAGGCTGAGACATAATATGAATCACTCCCCAGCATGCACTGTCTTTGGTTGATTCTTTTCTAGCTTTTCATGTACTGAAAATAGTCAGTATAAACTTATGAGGCAAGTAAAACAGTCTTAAAATACAAACTTATCTACCTCTATTGTATGGAATTCCCACATCAAGCCATTGAGACCTGAGAAATGTCTAGAAATTCTATAATTTACATGGAAAATGATGGTTATGTTCATATATGTTTCTCCTTTTCTTTCTTTCATTATATTCTGAGTTTCTTTAAATAAAAAACATGTGTTTTTTTCTTATATTTTCGTCTCCTATATGACAGGATCTAGGATATACTACTTACAGACACGTAAGAGAGGACTACAAAAAGGTTCATACAATTTTCACTGTGTATACACTTCCTTTTTTGCTAGTTTATTTGCACATGTCTGTTTTACTTACCAGCTAGATGTTAAGCATCTCATTGGTTACAGTCTTGTTTCATAATAATAGTATAACAGTTTGGGTCTCACTCCTGTTCAGAACATGTGGGAAAGAGAAGCTTCTCAACAAATAGTTGTCAATTAGTCAAATATAAAAGGAAATAAAAAAAAAAAAGAAAGGCAAGAGCTTTTGAACTAAACTGTGGCCTTTAAAATCCATATAATTATTTTACAGCTTAATTATATGTCACCTCATTAAGACTTGATAAATAATGCCTCCTCAATACTATATTTAATGATGGGTAATAAAAATATGATGTTGGCAATAAAAGATAGTCTATTGTTTCTTCCTTCCCTCCTGGTTGGTGAGCAAATGCTATAAAGTTAAAATGAGAAATAGTTTAAATTTGAGAGATTTGGACAATTTTCAAGAGAACATGTGTTTCCTTCAGGCAGTCTAAGAATGTGTTAAAGGATTAGAGCAGAGGAGATTCCAGCATGCCGTGCTTTGAGATAGATTCCTGGATACTCAGACAAGAGTATCTAGGGTGACAAGATTGAAAAATCCATCTCCTTAGAGCTTCTGCTTAACTTTACATCTAACAACTTCTCAATTGTTTTTATTTTTAAGAATTAATAGAAATAAACCAGAGTGATAAAATATTTTCCTCAAGATGAACAGTATAGTTGTTTTTAATTTGGTAGTTGAATGTGATATGGATGGAGATAAAGAAAACATACATTTTTAATTAAAAATATTCCTCTTTTATAGGTTGTAGCTACTAGTATATCACTTTGTCCTTATCCTTTTGGGGATAAAAATTAGAGATAATTTGTTATCCTAGTGTCCCCTATTGTCTGTTTTAATGGTTCTACATGCAATTTATCTGTTGCTAGGCCGTGAGAATAGACTGAGGAAAGATCACATTTCAAGGCCAGGAAGACTGAGCATTAGAGGTTCAGGCAGGTAAGAAAAGCACTATGGAGTAAATAATTAGTGGAGATCAGAACTAAAAGGAGGATGGGAATCCTGATAGACAAAGAGTATTCAGTACTACAGATCAGGCTTGGTAGAATCTGAAACTTGTCACTGCATCCACAATCAGGATTGTTGAAAAAAAAAAAAAAAAAAAAGCCAGACTTGTTAAAAGGCAGTGAAGTGCCCAGTCAGAGTGGCTCAGTGGTTGAGTGTTGACCTATGAACCAGGAGATCACGGTTCAATTCCTGGTCAGGGCATATGCCTGGGTTGCAGGCTTGGTCCCCAGTGTGGGGCATGCGAGAAGCAGCCAATCAATGATTCTCTGTCATCATTTTTGTTTCTATCTCTCCCTCTCCTTTTCTTTCTGAAATATTAAAAAAAAATATTTTTTAAAAAGGCAGTAAAGTCATATTTTATTCAGTTATAACTATTGCAATAGAGGAGAAATCTCTGTGTACCCTGAGTTCAACTCCACTGAAACAAAAAGTAGGAATGTTTCAATGCTAGATGTGCTAGACCAGTGGTCGGCAAACTCATTAGTCAATAGAGCCAAATATCAACAGTGCAATGATTGAAATTTCTTTTGAGAGCCAAATTTTTTAAACTTAAACTATATAGGTAGGTACGTTGTTATTAAGTTAATTAGGGTACTCCTTCAATCGCACTGTACGTGTGCGCCCACCCATGGTATTTTATGGAAGAGCCACATCCAAGGGTCCAAAGAGCCGCATGTGGCTCACGAGCCACGGTTTGCCGACCACTGTGCTAGACAAAAGGCACCCAAGGGTGTAAAGGAAATTTGGTTCATATGACTAGGCCATCTGGGTTTGATAATTGACACTTATCCAGAGAAGAAACAGACTTCTCATATCTTTATGTCAGGAGGTAATGCTTCAGGTTGGAGCAAGGCACACACTAAGTTAGGCCTTTACCCTTCTACAGGGGCTGGGAGTGACACCTATTTTCTTTGAATGTTTATATTTTAGAGATAGATCTCAAGTCCTAAGATGACAGTTCAGAATAGTAGAAAAATTATATTTCAAGGAACAGAGCAACTATTTATAATTGCGAGCTTTCCATACTGACTGCTCTAAGAAGGGTTTTAGGTGGCTATTGACCATCTATCTCCAGGTTTTGACTGAAATAAACAGTAAATTTCCCTAGCAGCATTGAGTTTACTCTGGCAGGCCTTTTTAGGGAAATTGGAGTTATCCTAGCGACTTGACCTTAAGTTGTTAGAGCCATGTCAAAGTTCGATCAAGACTCTTAAGGCAGGAATTTTGATGGACCCTGCAGTCTTTTTAGGGCTTAGGGTTGAACAGCTTGCTCATTGGTGTCCAGTGCAGAATCCACGTGAAAAGTCGGAGAGCCATTCACCATCTCTGCAGAGAAGAAACAAATCAAAGATTAGTTCTGGCAACTACGTGTTATTTGATGTGCACTCTTTTATGCCTGCTTTGTACTTGAAGGTAGTGACATCACAGAGTAGATTTTATAGCACTATTCAGATGATTAAAAGTAATTTAGCCTCATACCATTTGCAGTTACAGATATTATTTCTTTAGTATTCTGTACTTAAGATTGATAAATGAATAGAGATTTATCCAAAACATATTAGAAAATGAAAGTCTTGATTAGTAAAGTACATCCATAATCTCAGAATATCCTGGCTTCAAAACAATAAGCAGTTTTTAAAATTAATTTAATTTAGTTTTTCTGCCACCATTTATCCCATCTGTGCCCTCTTCTACCTCCCCTACCCCTACAATCACCATACTGTTGTTCATGTCCATGAATTCTCTCTCTCTTTTTTCTTTCTTTTTTGCTCAATCCCTCCAATCCCCCTCACCACCACCACCAGAGCTGTCTACCTGCTCTCTACCATGAGCCTGTCTCTAATAAACAGGGCTGGTAGATTCCAGTGGTTAGTGGTATTGTCTTATATTTTATCGGAAAAACAGACAATTCACTGAAAACTACTTCCACCCAAGAGATTCAAAGTTCTTAAGCTTTCATATGCTTCGAAAGACCCCCAGCCCTTCTAAATGTCTCTGATGGTTTGTGAAACAGCATACTGCAATAAACCTGAAAAAAAAAATTTCCCTGAACACTCTGAAGACCAGGAAAATGCTTTTGAACAAAATCAATCCACTCCATGGCAACGCATCTCCACTACTAAGTCACCCTCACAAGAAACAGAGTTCCTATTGATCCACCATCTCTCTCGCCCTTACTCTCCATTTTCTACTTTATTTTACAATCTTCAGAAGAGGGAAAGGTTTTTTTAAAAAGAAAGTCTCTAGATGTTACCTTACATTTTCAGACTGAGAACATACAAAACTATGATGTCAATATCGCTGAACAGTTTAACTAATAGTGGTCCTCAAACTTCAGGATCCATGAGAATGCCATGCAGAGCCTTAAAAATGCTGATGCTCAGATACCAGGTCTGCAGATCAGGATGAGGCCCTGAATTCTGCATTTCAACAAGCACCCAGGCTGAATAAATGAAAACTCCAAGACTGAAGAATACATTTGCAAGAAAACAAAGCTTGGAATTTCCCAATACAAATGGCAATGACAACTGGGAACAAATAATGCTGCCATGTACCAGTGATATGAGGGCCTGATTTATAAACTTAAGGTACCAGTAAATATCATCTAACATATGTTGATTTATTTATTAAATAACTCTTTATTAAAAATCTATATGACAGGTCTGGAGGAGGCACTAGTAGAATAGTCCTTAAAAAGCTGACACTATAACAAGAAATATATAGCACGCTGTGGCTGTCATGCTATGTGGCTGAGTTTGTGTAGTTAAGCCTTGTTTCTTTAGGACAAACCAACCAGTGCAAGGATTAAGAATCCAGGTCACAGAGAGGCCTGAGAACAGAACACCACCTGCATTCCCGGACGCCGGCAACTCTGTCCCTTGGGATGCTCTTGGCTCAGACTCCTTTCTCCCAAACAAACAAAATAAGCAATTCCTGAGAATCTATAAAATATTAGGCAGGAAAAATCCTTCTAGCAGACACACTAAATTGAACTATGTTAATAGGTACTTTAATTAAGGCTGCTCTCCATAGAACCTTATTGTGAGAATAAAAATTTCAAATCTTATATATTGTAAATTGTGCTGCTATAAACATAGGGGTGCATATGTTCTTTCTGATGAGTGCTTTTGATTTCTTGGGGATATAGTCCTAGAAGTGAGATCATTGGGTCAAATGGGAGTTCCATTTTAAATTTTTTTGAGAAAACTCCAAACTGGATGAACAAAAATAGGCCCAGAGACATAGAAGCATCTAACAGACTATCAAACCTCAGAAGAAAAACAGGGGAGGGGAAGGGGAAAGCGATTAACCAATGAACTCATATACATATATGCATAACCCATAGAGACAGACAATAGGGTGGTGAAGGCCTGGGGAGGGGAATGGGATGGGAAAGGTCAATGGGGCGGGGTGGGGTGGGGGGGGGAAAGAAGGCATATGTAATATTTTCAACAATAAAGATTTTTTTTTAAGAATAAAAATTTTAGGCAAAATATGAGGAAAAAAACACACAAAAAACTCTTTAAATCTTTAAGCTGACCAGGCATTTTCAGGCTAAAAAAGCTCAAAATCAAACCAAACCAAAACCAAACAGAAGCCCCCACACCCTGCATGACAAGTCCTCCACTTCCTCCAGGCAACCATGCTCTCCACTCACTTTCAAGAGTCAGAGTGCAGAGGACCCATCCCCAGAGTTTGCAGCTCTCTGGAGTATAGTGACTCAGAGATTTTTCCAAGTCACAGCTCCTCCTGTCAGACACCTAGGCAATGCCTTATAAGTGGAGGGGAAAGAGACTCAGCAGAAGGTTTTTTCATCCACCAACACCAAATTGTGTCCCAAAGTGAAACACAGTACTTACCCTTAGTCTTTCTCTCACCTTGGAGTGACCTTCCTCCTTTAACAGGGCATAGTCTCACTCCAAGTCACAGGCCAGTATTGATTATCTCTCTCTTTTCAAGATCTGAATTTTGAAATTTGGGGTGCCCCTTTAAGGGTTCCACCAGTGTTGTCTAGATCACGTTGTTTACTCTGTTCCCTGTGCAGGACACTGGTGGGCATGTACCGACAACATATTGTTCCCACACTTCTAAGATCAGGCACCATTAGTTTCTCCAGTTATCATGTTAGATGGAAGATTGATCTGGCTGCAACCAGTGTGGTTTTCCAAAGTTTAGTTTATATAATGGGTGAGGAAAGTGAATTTACATAAAACATCCAAATAAAATATATAAACACTAGAGGGCCAGTGTGCAAATTCGTGCACAGGTTGGGTCCCGAAGGGGGTGAAGGGGGTGTGGGATGTGATTGGCCCTCCAGGCAGGTGGTGGGAGGACCTTGCTGCCTGGGATCTGGATCCCTCCCACTGACGTTTGTGCCAATGGTTGGGAGCTCCCTGGAGACTGCTTTTATATTCTTTCTTCCTTGTGTAGCATCTAGGGAGGGGAAGTGGCTGCAGTGCCCGAGGCCTACTTCCAGGAGGCTGGTGGCCCTGTCAGGATCATGCTGGCACTGCTGGTCCATTGGTGCCTGGCCCGTTCTCTAGAGATTGGAACTGCAGGACTACTGAAGGAGTGAGTGGCTGCCGCTGGGCTGGTGGGCCGCTGGGCTGGGCTGGTCAGCTGAGTGGTGCTCCTGCTGTGGGAGTGCACTGACTACCAGGGGGCAGCACCAGTGTTGAGCGTCTGCCCCCTGGTGGTCAGTGTGTGTCATAGAGACTGGTTGTTCTAATCGCTTAGGCTTTTATATATATAGATATCTACACTAACAGAAGAGAAACATGCAAATTGACCATCAATTTGGTACGCCCACCAGCCAATCAGGACTGAGTATGCAAATTAAGATGGCAGTGGCCCTGCCCCCCAGCTGTTCCAGGCCTCTGGGCAGCATGAATACAGGCACAGAGTGGCCGGGCAGGGTGGGAAGCCTACTATGAGGCAAGGGAGGCGGAGGGAGCTACAGGAGCGGTGCTCTGCTGGAAGCAAAGACTGAAGGCAGCACAGAGCAAAGGCCTGGGTCCCAGGGCCAGAAGAAAACAAGTGCCGGCAGCCAGGGGAAGGAATGCCTATTGCATGAATCTTCATGCAATAGGTCTCTAGTTTTTTAATAAACTTCCTTCCAAGAACCTAATGTCTTATAGCAGATATAAGATAGCTACAAGTGATTTTTGTGAAAGACAATTTAATGAGAATCACTTCTAATTCTTTAACATCACAAGTAGATGGTATCAGTGGTTTATATTATTTTTCCCCCATTTGATTACAATTTCTTTCTTGCCATCCACCAAAATTAAGCTTCTGTAAATTATATATCACAAGACTTGTAAGTCTCTGGCTCTAATGATTGTGATTTGCTCTTTCCATTCAAGTGAAAATATAATGATTAAAGTACTTGTGATAATTCATGAATATAGATTTCTTAGGAACTTTTTATATCAATGATTTAAAAATAATAATGAGATTTTATTTAAGTACTCACAGATATTGTTTTACTAGTGTTACTAATGCTCCTTCATGATTTTAATAAAATGCTGATTAAACATTACAATGAACCATTTCAATCTCACTTTTTCAAAGTTGAGTTATTTTGAATTTGTAAATTGTGTCAATAAATACCATAATTTTATATGTGTTTGGGTTTTTTTTTGCAATTTTGGTGAATATTGGCAAATACCTTTTTTAAATAGATTTTTATTGATTTCAGAGAGAAAGGGAGAAGGGGAGAGATAGAAAAATCAATGATGAGAGAGAATCATTGATCAGCTGCCTCCTTCAGGCCCCTTACTGGCTGCCTCCTGCAGGCTCCCAGCCCACAAACCCGGCATGGACCCTTGACCAGAATTGGATGTGGGACCCTTTAGTCTGCAGGCCAACACTCTATTCACAGTGCTCAAAAATGTGAGAAGTCACTTTCTTTTCCAGTTTTATTTAGGTATGATTGACAAGTAAACATTGTATGTTTTTAAGTTGTACAATGTGATTTATCTTTAAAGTTTGCCATGTTATGATTGATATACATATATTTTGTGATATGATTACCACAATCCACCACATCACAAAGCTAGCTACCTTTGGTGTATTGTGTGTGAGTTAGGAATAGTTAAGAAATACCCTTCTAGAAAAGTTCAAGTCTATAATACAGTATTATCTATAATAATAAAAACCTAATATGCTAATTAGACTCGATGTCCTTCTGGACAAAGCCAGAGCTGAAAGGGAAACCTGGGTCCTGGGTGCCTGCTGGTGGCCAGAGGAAAGTCTGGGTTCTGGGTACCTGCTGGTGGCCGGTGGAAGGAAAGCCTATTCTTGCATGAATTTCATACATCAGGCCTCTAGTTCATTAGAATGACCATGCTGTACAGTAGATCTCCAGAACTCTCCTCTTAACAGAAAGTTTGTACCATCTGACAGAATCTCACTCTTCTGCACTCCTACTCCCTGCGCATCTGGTAACCTCCATTTTACTCTCTGGTTATCTGAATTTGACTTTTTTGGATTCTCTATATAAGTGAGATCATACAGTATTTATCTTTCTCTGTCTGGCTTATTTCACTTAACATAATGCCCTCAAGGTCCACCCACAAATGGCAGGATTTCCTACTTTTTATGGCTGTGTAATATTCCATTTTGTGTGTAAGTGTGTACATATATCACATTTAATTTATTTACTTATTCATCTACAGATACAGATACTTAGGCTGTTTCCATAGTTTGACTATCCTAATATATAAAAACCCAGGGTCTGTAACATCCAAAACAACTGAAGGCTTGACTGACGCTGGGTTGCCGTGGTGACCCAGCACTGACTGCCCACAGCTGCAGGCAATGCGACCCAGCACTGACAATCAAGGGGGTTGCATATCAGGACTGAAGAGAGGCCTGGAGAGAGAAGCAGGGTCTGATCCATAGTCTCCGTGGCAGATGTTGATCAGCCCTTGCCTCTCTTTCTCTCAGGGCCTTGCCACAGCCATACCTCTCTTTCTCTTGGACCTCTGCTGGGGCAGCTGATCAGCCTCACCTCTCTGGTCAGGCCCATTGATAGGCTGGGAGATGCTGACTGGCATAGAAACCAATGGCTACCTAGGAGGCGGAGCTTTTGACTCTGACTGGCATAGAAACTGACCAATCAGAACCTAATCTGGGTGAACTGCAAAGGCAGAACCTAAGGTGGGGGCTGAGGAGGGGTTTTAAGGGAAACAGCTGTTTGGTGTAAGAATGTGGTTTAATTTTTTAATGACCAGTTTGACAGTATAGTGCATATGGCTGGCTATCAGTCCAGATATAGGGATTATGTATTTCTGTCTGCCAAGAGCATCTTCTCCTGATGAAAAAGGCTCCCCCCCCCCACCCCTTTAAGCAATCTTATCCTATATAATCTATCTTTACTACTAAAAGGGTAATATGCTAATTAGACTGGGTCGAGCAGCCATCTTCCGGATGTCCAACTTCTGAAAAAACCCATGGTGGTGGGGGCCAAGACAGAGGCCATTAGGGGTGATCAGTCTGGCAGGGAAGGGCTGTTGGGGGCAACCAGGCCAGCAAAGGAGGGCAGTTAGGGGCAGACAGGCAGAGATAGTTAGAAACAATCAGGCAGGCAGGCAGGTGAGCAGTTAGGAGCCAGTGGTCCCAGATTGTGAGAGGGATGTCCAATTGCAGGAGCTGCAGGCTGCGCTGAGGGGAGGGGACCCCCCCCCATGCACGGATTTCATGCACCAGGCCACTAGTTGCAAATAATGTTGCAATAAACATTGGTGTGCAGATATATCTTTGAGGTACTGATTTTATTTCATCTCTATATATACTCATTAGTGGGATTGCTGGGTAATATGGTAGTTCTAGTTTTATTTTTTTGAAGTAAGTAATTTTTGAGACCAAAATTTAGTACTTTGTATTTACTGATATTGGTCTACTGTTAAAACTAGTTCTTTGAGCTCCACCTACACTATTGTAACAAATCTTATATAGAAAAACCTTGTTTCATATTTTGCCCTCATATACACTTGATGTTCAAACATTTTCCTGTTCTTTTGAATAGGTAGTAGTGCAATTTTTAAAATAACTTCTCATTTTCATTCAAGTGAGTCATACATTTTTAAGAAGAGAAATATCAGGCATATAAATATAAATTTAAGAGAGTCCTCAAGTTGCCTGACTGTTCATGCCAACCTCCTTTTCTGGTGAGTTCTTTATTCGACTTAAAATCTAATGACTTCAACTTTAATAAAAAACATTCCAATTGTGATGACAAAATAAATATCAAGTAAAAATTTCATCCATTTAAGTATAGAATTCTCAAGAGAAATGGTGATCTTTATAGTTTAGAAAATTATTGTATTATTATTGTACTATTAAGTTCCATTTAATTTAATAATGAAAAAATTTTAAACTTTATAAAACATTATTTTTAAATGGTAGAAGCCTACAGCATCTTTAATAAACCAAAGTAAAGAAATTAGGTTCAATTATTTTTAATCAGAAATAAAAAATTATGTAAACCAACAATAATTATTATGACATTCCCTCAAACTTGACTAACTTTAGACATCAAAATTCAATAAAGTATAAATAAATCAAGAGATATAAAATCTGAAAAATAACATTATTATCTTTTAAATGTCCATACTTAGTAAGAAAAAAAATTGTAAATCACAGCAGCAAGTTACATCTGTAACTTTCATAATAGGCGAGAACACATGAAAATAAGAATATTAAAGTGAAAGAACTGGAAATATTTGCTACATTTTAGGCTGCCAGGAGGCATAAGTAAGTTAATACACATATTTCACTCCCAAACATTGTCTAATATATATTAAGTGTTCAACTAATGTTACCCATTTTTATTACCACTACCACTAGTAATGGTAATAGTAGCATGTGCAAACAGGTTCATAATCAAATGATAGATCTTGAATTAGGGCAGAATTAGCATTTCTTAATTATAAAATTTCCATAGCCCTTGATATACGTGCACTGTGAGTCTCTAAGGGAGGGGTATAGTGTACTGGTATAGTGTTTTCTAAGTTTACATAGTCAAAGAACACTAATGTGGTCCAAGGATCTCATTGGGTACTGCTCTGCAGAGAACAGCAGCCTATTGGCATCCCCAGCACTAACCACCCTTGCAAACTCCTTTCAATAAACAGGTCTAAGCTAGAATTCACTGTCAGCTCTGGCTCACATGCCTCTATGTTTAAAACTATAGCCTCACACTTTGTCAAGGCTGATCTAACATATAATAAAACATGATAAGATATAATAAGCATTTATCATCTAACATAGTTTACATCATCTAATACATTAACTCAGTCCCAGATTTTTCACGGTTGCACAAAGACCTCTGCCAGAGGGAATGTTTGGAGCCTTAGTCCTCTCAGACACCCTGAGAATATTTCCATCCTATTTGAATCTGTTTTCAAAATAAAGCATGGTCAAAAGCCGTTTTAAAACTTCCAGCGGAGTCCAAATCCTGTCAGAAGGATTTGTGATGTAAAATATCATCCATGCCCAGACCCCTGGTGCATTTACAGTGCTCCTGCTGCATCTTTTCTTTCAGATCCTCTATTTCCAAATATTCATTCCATTCTTCTCCAGGGAATGCATCCAATACTAAACACAGAGCCAGTCTTCCTGGGAAGCTTCCCAGAGACACAATGTCAGTGGGCCAAGTTCCGCCGTGTCTAACATGAATGGCCCAGGAGGCAAGTGACCAGCTTCTCACTCATATCCAGATGAGCAGGCAGGGCTGCATTTGGTATAGCTGGAGTCCTGGCACCCAACCCTGTGATTCTTAATACAAAACACTGTGTACACTTAAAGGGAAAACTAAAGACTTTTCTCACAATACCACCAATTCTAGCATTAACTCCCAGGTGGAGAACATAGCAGCTAATCCTTATTTATGAGCTTTTATCCCATTACCAACAGTGCTCAAGGATTACATTTTAGCTCATCCCTCAACAAATGGCCTGGCCAGAGAATTGTCTTTTTCTCCCTACCTTGAGTTTAAGAACAAGGGATCTGAATTTGGGCACACATAAAGTTGGATAAACCAGCTCCTGAGGGCAAAAGTGCAACAAGTGATTGTTTTCCATCGGCAATCTCTGTGTAAGATATTCAAACTATGGACACTGAAGAGGGCACACAGATCTGAGTCCGAATGCAACTCTAACACTTACTGTGTCCTTCAGCAAGTTTTGTTGTCCCTCAAACCCTTAATTGTCTCAATTATAAAATGGGCCAATGTCAGGACTGAAAAAAACACACAACAACCCACAATGAATGTTGAAAGCTTAACAAATGTCTAAACATAGTGAAAGCTCAGCAAGTGTTATTTTTATAATTTAACCATTTATTGGTCCAGGGATTTTTATAACATTCGCAGGTTCTCCACCAGAGATTGAGTGTACCTTCTGAATTATCTCTATGGCAGCGATTGCGGTTCAGGACATGTGTTTCCAGAAAGGTTAATTTTTCAACCTCTAGTCACTTCCTGCCCAGGGAATCCCCCCGCCCCCAACTAATAGTCCAATTCTGCATTGGAACGCTCTCCAGGCTTGCTTCCCCTCTTCACAGGCCTCTTGCAAAATGAGTTTTTAGGTGATGGTTGGCTTTTCTTTCCACTTTCCTGCCTTTATAACTCTGCACAATAGGAATATATTCCAAGAAACTAGAAACACCAATCAGAAAGGATATATGCACCCCTATGTTCACAGCAGCACAATTCACCATAGCTAAGATTTGGAAACAGCCTAAGTGCCCATAAGCAGATGAGTGGATCAGAAAACTATGGTACATCTACACAATGCAATACTACGCTAATATAAAAAAGAAAGAATTCTTACCATTTGCAGCAGCATGGATGGAACTGGAAAGCATTATGCTAAGTGAAATAAGCCAGTCAATGTAAGAAAAATACCACATGATCTCACTTTTTTATGGACAATAAAGAACATTATAACCTGATGAACAAAAAGATAGCTACAGAGGCAGTGAAGCATCAAACAGACTGTACAATTACAGCAGGAAGGTTGGGGGCAAGGTGGGGGAGATAGATCAACCGAAGGACTTGTATGCATGCATATAAGCATAACCAATGGACGCAAGACACTGGGGGGTGAGGGCATGTATGGGAGTGGGATGGGGGGGCAGTGGGAAGATATGTACACATGTAATACCTTAATCATTAAAAAAATTGGGGAAAACATAACTCTGCACAGGCTCTTTCTATCTGCTGCCAGCTTTGCAGGAAATAAAAGCTTGAGGGAAGGGGAAGGGAGGACAAAGGACTCTTGAGAGGAAGCTCTCAAGATCTCCAAACTCAAAGTCAATGCAAGGAGACTTGACATAGTCAGAGGCCCCCACTGTGGGCTGGACATGGCTAAGAAAGGCCTAGGGAAAGGAGGAGGTGGAAATTGAAGAATTGATAGAATATGGCTAACTGGAGAAGCAAAAGGAAAGAAGAGGGAGACATGAGGAGACACAATTCTACTGAATTTTAGAAAAAGTCTTAGAAAAACTTTAAGATCCATCTTTGATTCATTTTTCACTTCTCTAACCATGTAATCTTGGGGAAAGTACTAGAAAGTCTGAGTCTCAGGTAATCCATGATGCAATTATGATATGGTAATGTGAACAAATTCTGTGAGAATGTGCTTAATAAAAATTAGATGAATTGTATTTTATAGATGAAAATTTAGTAGATATATTTACCTATAAATTTTTAATTTTGACCTTATATATATGGTGCCAAGCTATTGTTGTTTGAAAATATGGTGGAATCCTGATATAACAAAAACATCCAATCAGACCCATAATTATCATTAAGGTATTTTCTGGTGCCTACTATGTTCTGCCAAGCTTTCATATCAGTATTTTGTCCTTTTACTTATACTAAGGATGCTTTAAATTATGTCAAAAAATTAGACTTACCAAAGAAACTACTTACACCAGATAGACTCCTGAATATACAATTCCTCCCCTTTAACATTATATTTCAGTAGTGGCCTGGTGCACAGATTTGTGCACATTGAAAGGAAATTAATTAGAAGAAAGATCCATGCATTAAGTATGTTACTGCAAAAAATTACATGTCAAAATAGTATATATAAAATAGTATTATAAAATTAAAACACAGCTCAGCAGTAAACCAGATTCGGGGCTGACAGTGCCCCAGCAACTACGTAACCCATGGCCGAAGATGGAATTGTGTGGCTCTGGGGAAAAATCAGGCTCCCTCTTCTCTGGTTCTGGGGTGTGTCACCTGAGAACCTCAGCTGCCAAGTCACCGCAACTTGGTACTTCCTATTTGAACGTCTGCCCCTGATGGTCAGTGTGCATCATGTGTACTAGCCAGTCAGCCGGTCAGCTGGTCGGACAGTCCCTTAGCCTTTTATATATATAGATTCTCCTGAGAACCAGAAAATTGTTAAACATTTTAAAAGTCTAAATTCTTTAACATTTGGAAAATAAAAAAAATATAATGAATGAATAAAAATCACATATTTTCTACTTAAAATTTTTTGATGACATATATTTTGAAAATGCTAATGGTTTTATGATATTCCAAGTGTGAATACTAAGTCACCATTTTAAATAGTGAACATTTCCTTTGTTGTAAGTTTTCACTATTGTAATTAAACCTGTAATGGATATCCTTGTATAAAATTTATGTCCCTGGATATTCTATCATTTTTTTAATCTCCATGAAGGAACGGGAATAGGTATTTGTTATTTATAGATTTGAAAATCAAACTTGACCCTCAATTTGTTATGCAAATCTGAGTATAAAAAAATACCATTTTCCTAGCATACTTGCAAAAATGGTTAATTTCTTCCCTAACAGGTTTGACTCAGTGGATAGAGTGTCAGCCTGCGGACTGAAGGGTCCCAGGTTCAATTCCGGTCAAGGGCATGTACCTGGGTTGTGGGCACATCCCAGTGGGGGGCGTGCAAGAGGCAGCTGATCGATGTCTCTCTCTCATCGATGTTTCTAACTCTCTATCCCTCTCTCTTCCATAAAAAATCAATAGAAATATATTTTTAGATAAAATGGTTCATTTCCATTGACAAATTTCCTTTAAACTTCCACACCAAAAATGGCATTTCTCTAGAAAAGTTTTAGCTGTTTTGTTAAGAATATTTTACTCACTGAAGAAAAAAATACATTATCTCAAGATAAATGTATGTCATGTAAGTTCTGGGGAAATTAATTTTCAAATATTTAATTCTAGAATTTAATTAGATCACCTTCAAGGCAGATTTAGTGAATGTTCTCAGACTGGGTATTCATGAGACAATGATATTTTCCTAAGAACTGGTGAGCATGTTTGTGTCTTTTGCTTCAATGTTTGCTGAGTGTGTCTACATTTGTAGAAAAGACTTTTAAAATATAAAAAAGATTGATGAGTGAATACAAGTTTTTCATCAAGAATTAGGAAAGGTTACTATCCCTTTCAAATTATGTTAGAAACTTTGTATAAGATTGTATATATTTCACCCTAGTCCTGGCTAAGGAACATCAATTGAATGCATTTATTGTAAGTGGGTTGGCTTTTGCATTGTTACTGAAAAATTATTTTTATATATCTAATTAGTATGTAATTTATTCAGTGACTCTTTTTTAAAAAAATAGGAGCTATTATATCAGAAACCATTCATTCTGATCAGGTAGCATAATGTATAAATTTTTAAATACATTTTTTATTTTTTAATCACATTTTATGTACAATATTATATTAGCTTCAGGTGTATAACTGCATGACATAACATTTATATAACCTACATAAATTAATTAATCAATGTCATCTCAATAAATTCAATAAATAAAAGAAGATTAAAAAAGAAGTTTATTATCCCCCAGGTCAATTTCTATGCTGATTAAACAGCTCAAGTGTCTATCAGTGGGTGACTGGATAAAAAAGCTGTGGTACATTTACACTGTGGAATACTACGCAGCAGTAAAAAAGAAGGATCTTTTATACTTTGAGACAGCATGGAGGGACATACAGAGTATTAAGCTAAGTGAAATAAGTCAGTCAGATAAAGACAAGTATCACATGATCTCATCTGTGCAATCTAAAGAACAAAATAAACTGATGAACAAATAGATCCAGAGATATAGAAACATGGAACAGATTGAAGAATCTCAGAGGGAAGGTTTGGGTGAGTAGGTGGGTGGAAAGAGATTAACCAAAGAACTTGTATGCATATAGGAGTAACCCATGGACACAGACAATAGGGTGGTGAATGCTTGGGTGAGGGTTGGTGCAGGCTAGAAGGGGTCAATGAGGGGGAAAAGGGACATCTGTAATACTTTCACTAATAAAGATAAAATAAAAATAATAAATGTTCTTGAATGAAGTTCAATGTGTAACAATGCTCTGTCCCCATGGAACATTTTTTTTTTGCCGATTCATACTTCTGTTGGTGTTCATAAAATCCACCTTCTCTGAATGGCCAGCTCCCACTCAGAATTTATGACTCATGTCTTGTCCCCTTCTCTGGGAAGAGTTTGCAGGCCTCTTTTCTTTCTGCCAAACTTTTGAGACTATTAGGGAACCCTGCTCTACATTTCAGAGGTAATTTTGGATTTTATCATGACATAAATTATTCTGTCTCTCCACATTACAGAGATCCTGAAAACAGAGACTATACCTTGGTCACTGCTAAATTTTTGGAAGCTAACGGAAGAAGCCTGGCATACAGTAGGCAATTAATCAATATTTGTTGATTCCATTGACTGAACTAAAAAATTCATAAGGAACCCTGATCAAGTCCCTGAGCTTTTTAATTATCCTTTTGAACAAATCCCAGGAAAAATTGCTGAATCAGGCTCAGCAATTTTTGTGTGAATGTTATATACATTTATTTGCCCACATGATGAAATATGTTGGTAACAAAGTTTCCATGGTATTAAAATATTTATATCTTTGCCAGTTTCCACAACCTCTACTACTTCATTATTTAGGTTAAGTTTTGAAATCCCTGATAACATGCTAATTTGGAAACATCCATCAACATACCTGATCAGATTAGCCTCCATTCTCTGCTAGATGGTCCTAGAAACCAGATTTGGACCTAAATGAAGACCTGTCCACCCTACAACTCTGCTTTATTCAAATAACAAGTATCTCCAAAGCAAAGTAGTATATTAATTGGCCTACAGGATCCAGGAAAAAACAGAAAGAAGAAAGAGTGAAGGAAAAACAGAAAGCAAAATGCATTTATGTACTAAAAACAAAAACACTGAATCTGAAATTCTTTTTCTTTTGAGTACTGGAAAAAAAGTAGCCAAGGGCAGGCGATTTGATTCAGCAGAGTATTAAGGCAGGGATCCATCGGGTTCACCATGGGAGACTGTCTGGGCTGAGGGCAGCAAAGGGCAATAATGAACACCCAGGGTTGAGTGCCATGGAGAGGACATTGAAAGACTTCATTGCTATGACCAGGAAGTTGACCTAGGCCACCCACTTTAAGATAAGAATGGTAGTTACAAGGTGGGCAGTGATTTGACTTTCTGATGCATAACTTCAGGTCTCATCACTTTTCTTTTGGTAGAATTCTATAACAGTAAAGAGTGGGAGGTATACATATATAGTAAAACTGTGCTTTCACCTTGGCTTGCCATTTGCTAGCTATGTGACTATCTTAGGCTAGTTCTTTAATCTCCATCTGCTTCAGTTGTCATGTCCTTAACATGATAATAATAGCATTTCCTTCAGAGTGTTCTTGCAAACATCAGACAAATAATGCATGTGTAGCTCTTGTCCCAGAAGTAATAAGTGTTCAAAAAGTCTTGTTGCTTATCATGTTGTGAGTCTTAGCAATCAGTTCCCGCAGGTAAATATTCCAGCTTTTGACTAACAAGAATGTATTTTCTTTTAATTTTGAAATATTTCCAACCCTCAATAATATGGGCATCTGCTCTCTGAGACCTAGAAAATAATCACTAATTTTTGCAAAGCTGCTAAAAATCCACCATATTCAAAATGACCTTTCAAGTGCTGTCCTGGTCTGAGTAGGCTGGGGAGTAACTTGAAGGTGAAATATCCCATTAGCAATCCCCCAGGTGAATGGAAAATTTAAAATAATATTCTAATGATTCATTGTACATTACTATGCCCCATTAGGTGCTTATATTACATCTCAGGGCACAATCGGTATCTGTCATCTTGCTTATGGCTTTGGTGCTAGAGCAGTTCAATTTCATTTTGCAACTCTCATGCCCATGAAGCTGTAGCTCAGGTGTCATAGGATAAAATATTACTCAGAAGTACATATTCACTCCTAAAGCATAGCGGGAAATAATTGATGAAGAAGGTGTCTTTCCATCTGGTCAAACACCATTAAAGTAAGTATACGATTGATATGAGAACAAAGTAAGACCAACATTCTCTGAAACTTTCTGGTGAATTCATGAGACTGTGTGTGTGTGTGTGTGTGTGTGTGTGTGTGTGTGTGTGTGTGTGTGTGTGTGTATTCTGTACTCAACAGAGTTCCATTTAAGTTATTTCTTAAGCATTTAAACTAGATTTCTAATCATGAAATTTTACTGTACATGACTAGTTCATGAATATTAAAAAGAAGTTCCAGTAGGTAAACATATGCCTTCTTTTGTTAAAAACTTGTTTGTTTTTAAACTGTGGCAATGCTAAAGGGAGAAACACCAAAACAGCCATGGATACATAATAAACCAGTGGCCCTCATTGTAAACAAAACTATTGAGTTAGCTAAATAACTATATTTTGATTTCCCCCAGAATCGGAATGCCAACTGGCCCCTCTTTTCCTCATGTGGATGCTATTGTGGAAAAACTCAGGACCACACTCCAATCAAAATATCTTCCCCACACATTCTACCAAGTGGAAAGGCACCCAGGTTAACGGAGCCCTGCTGTGGGACGCAAACATGCCTGAGGGGTTAAAACCATCACCTGTGGCTCCCACTTTAGTGTGAATTTTTGAAAATGTTAAATGTGTGATTTCTTTCCAAATTGAAATCAGACACAAATGTGAACTCTGCTAATTAGACAGTAAATAAAACAATTAGGATTTTGGATTCCTATTGGATAGGACAGGCCAGGGCCATTGCCACAGTATGGAGCTTTAATTAAAGATAACATGAAATTGTGTGTGTGTATGACTGTGAGTGTGTGTGTGTGTGTGTGTGTGTGTGTGTGTGTGCATGATATGAAGTGACCAAAGAGGGTTCTTGATATATATGTGCAAGAGCTTTAAGAATGAATTTAACCAGGACTGCTCTTCTGTTTGAGACGCTGTTGGCTGCAGTCATCGTGGCGATGGCTCTGGAAATCACCAACGCCATGCTGCTCACACAGATTCTGTAGGTGCTCCTAGACTTGCCCAACATTGTAAATGGGGCAACATGCACAATTCAGTACATCTGGTGACATTTGATTTGGTATAAAAAAAACACTTCTGTGACAGCTACTCTTTTGAGTTTGTCCTAAAAATGACAGTGAAAATTGGATTAATTTGATTGTTAATATCTGATTATATACTTTATAACCAGGGTTTACTGTTTGGGAGTTTTGAGATATTATAATAATTTATTTGTGTTTTTTTTAAAAGGTTGAGAAATTTAAACGCCTTGATACTGACATCATATTGTATCTTGGGAGGCACTTTTTGCATTTTATGAAGTAAGACTCAGTCTACAAAATACACTGGTACTGGAGCAAATGCTCTGAGTTTGAGTAAAAGAGGAGAAGGCTCTGAAGAGTCAAATAATACATTGCTTTATTAGAGTGGTTGTGGAAAAGGAAGGGGAGAGTGTGCAGGATAAAGACAAGTGCAGCCTGAATTCTGATTGGGAAGTCACATGACTGCAAACCTTGTTGAGGTCAACTGGCCATTCTGTTATTTTCTTTTACACTGGGTATTGTCAGAGTTTTGTACCATCTACAATAATAAAAGCATAATATGCTAATTAGACCAGATGTCCTTCCAGATGGTCTTCTGGATGAAGCCAGAGTTTTGGGGGAAGCCTGGGTCCTAGGTGCCAGAGGGAGGCCGGTGCAGGCAGCCGGGGGAAGGAAGGCCCACTCTTGCATGAATTTCATGCATCAGGCCTCTAGTAAAACATAAGACACTAGAAAGCTTTTAAAAAACATATATTGATCAGTTTCAATTTCGGTATGACTTTGTCGATTATCTCTAGTCTATTTTAGAATGTTTATGACAGGAAAAGATGATGCGCAGTTTACCTTGATGGTTAGAATACACCTTTCCCCAGGTGTAACAAGCGAATCTTCCACTTTGTCATTTGCTGGAGAATCGGGCACCACGCCCTCCCCACTCTCACATAAGTAGTTAGCGTCTTCCTGTCACTTAGGGCTGGTGTGGGTGCTCTTCATTATGTGGATTTCTGACTTTGTCATTTCAGGCCTAAGATTTAGAATTTTGCTGAAATATACAAGATTCTCCAATAGCCTTCTATTTACTCTCCTTTCATTTGCCACTTCCTATTTTCAGCTCAGATGTTGCTATGAGACGAATTTTCTTTAAGGAGGACTTTGTTTTTCCTGTTGCTTCTGAAATCTTCATTTCTCTTCCAGGTTTCAAAGTCATCCTCAATTTTGTTCCACTGGATCTCACTTTCATTTCCTGCTCCTCCTCTACATAAAATGCCCCCCCCCCCCACAATTAAGCTTATTCCTCTCTGTCTGTCACAGTCTTCCTGCCATTCCCTATGTTACTGCTTTTCCCAAGAGCACCCACCCCACCGTCTCTTCTTCCTTCCTACATCTCACTGAGTTTTAACTTTCTCCTTAAATTTCACCTATATAATAACAAAATAGCTAATACTCATTAGTACTTGACAATGTGCCAGCCAGTACTTGACACTGTTCTGAGCACACATCATGCACTAAGTTGTTTCATTAAAAAAAATATTTTTAGATAGAGGAAGTGGGAGGGAGAGAGAAAGAGGAACATGGATGTGAGAGGGGAATAGCCATAGACTACCTTCTGCAAGCAGGGATCGAGCCCCAAACCCGGACATGTGCCCTGACAGGAAATGGAACCAGAAATGATTTGGTGCTTGTGTGTGTTTGGCGGGGGGGGGGGGGGGGGGGGGGGGGGGGGGGCGCCCATCTAACCAACTGAGCCATGCCTGCCAGGGCATTAAGTTGTTTAATTTTTATATCAACCTTAGAAGGTAGTTCTACATCCTCATTTTACAAATGCGGAGATTGAGGCACAAAGGAGTAACTTGCCTGATAACACAGCTATGGTCTCACTCCATGGGGACACACAGCCAGGCTGCCTGCTTCCTCACCTGTTCTCTCTGCTGCTCCACCTCCGCCACCTGCTGCCTCCTCCCTGCAGGCTCCTCTCGGGTTTCCGCGCACAACGGCTTCCTCTGTTATCGAGTACATGAGTACATGGTAGTTTCATGCAGAACCATAGAGAGTATTATGTCACTGTGTCTGTTTAATGCATTTTAATTTTTTCCTGGGCAAATATATAGCAATAAATCTTAAAATGAATTATATGTCTCATTTTACTTTCTTTCCAAAGCATTATACAGTCCCAGCTCACAGCAGGAATCATCAAGCACTCCTTTGTTTTTGATAGATAATCAAAGATAACTCTCCTCTCCTCCAATTATACAATTGTCTTGATTTTGTAATTTATTTGAGCACATAGAATAAGCACCTTCAAGTCCAGTGACACAATATATAGTGTTTTAAATTCCACCTATATGACCTACAAACTCAACTTAGGTGACAGTTGACTAGCATTCTGCAGTGGTTTCTGGGGTGGGCTCTGGTGGATCTGGAAAAAAAAATTAAAACCTTCCTTCTCATATAAACATATACACAGACCATAAAGCCATACAATTTGTAACACACACACACACACACACACACACACACACACACACACACACCTTGTTATAGGCGACATAATAGGAGATATTATTCAACTACCTGGGATTCTTCTTAAAGGGCACCAGACAGCACATGCTTCAGAAAACATGGATATTGACTAAAAACTCAATTTCACTGTTTTGACTAATTTTCCTTTCTTTTAACCAATATGATAACCAGACTGTGAGGAAACATCTGGTTTTAATACTGGATTCAATCTCAAAAGATAGCTACTGGGAGCAGATTCTAGAAGCAGGCAAAATTTTGAACTCATTTGGTCTAAACTGGTGAAATAGTTTTTATTGTTGTTAATTCGTTAATTCTCACCTGAGGATATTTTTCCATTGATTTTTTTTTTGTGAGGGGGGAGGAGAGGGGGAGGAAGAGAGAGAGAGAGAAAGAGAGAGAGAGAGAGAGAGAGAGAGAGAGAGAGAGAGAGATGGGAGAAAGACACATCAATTGGTTATGTCCCTCACATGCCCCAACAGGGCTAGGGATCGAACCTGCAACCTAGGTATGTACCCTTGACCGTGAATCAAACCCCTGACCCCTTGGTGCTAAGGCCAATGCTCTAACCACTGAGCCACCTGCCAGGGCTAAATGGCTTGTTTCTGACATGCATATTAACCAAATGATTCCTGACTGAGATATTATAATTGTTGTGAGGATTTATTGAGTTCCTCCTATGAACCAAATATTTAATAATAATGCCTTTATTGCTCTTAAATTTTACCACCAAATCAGTCTATGAGGAAGGGTGGTTATTTTGTTTTGTTTTGTTTTCAAAGTTTACAAATGAAAAAAAAAACACCTGGAATTCAAAGATAGTAAAAACGTTTGACATGGTCACATGATTGGAGCATAATAGACATAATGCCTAAATTCTGATCTGCTTTTTTCCTCAGTCCCTACTGGAAATAGTGCTCCCATGCTGGATCCTTGATGGTGAAATAAAAAGTGGCCCGGGCTCCTATAAGCTCCCCCAGCTTAGCGAGTCCCCATTTTTGTGTCTAGGGGATGAGAGAGTTTCTGCTATGTCACTCGCTGCTTTCTCTGTGAATCTAGATTGTTTGCCAACAATGAAGATGGAGTGTAAGATATTTGAAGAAAGGCTTTGTTGAACGCTATAGGATGCTACCTTAGAAATCTAGAAATATTATAAACAGGTGTGAATTTTAATGGGCTTAAAATTTAGAGAGAGATAGATATTTCCCTTTTGCATGCTTGCTTGTTTATTTTTTTTGTTTATGAGAGGGACACATGATTTTGAAAACTGTTTCTAAACTTCCGTTTCTTATGTTATGTGAGTAAGAGTGATAGGACTTGGTAGAAAGGGTGGAATGAAAGAAGTGCAGCAAGAGAAAGAAAGAGGGGTGGGGAAGGAGACAGGTCTTCAGGAGTTATGAGGGAGTATTCACAGTCCCTCACAATTATTCCCCTGGCCTGTGGACTTCAAACACAAATGGTGGACTGGGTAGAGCACATATTTTAGTCAAGCCATTGCTGGTGTCTTTTTAATGTTGGTTGTGTCATCAGATAATTAAGATTGTTAGACCTCACAGGATTGCTGTAAAAACTAAATGGGTTAATATAAATAAAATACCAAGTCTGCTGCCACATAGTAGGTGCTCAGGAAATATTAGGTTCCTTATCTCCACTTCTTGTTGCTGAGACATTGGTCATTGTTTCAGCTATTCACCATTAGGATCATCTGGGGCATGGAGAATGAGAGAGATTCTCAGGGGATGCTATTTCAGTGCCTGTGCTGGAGGAACCATCTTACTCTCACACTCAAATTTAAATGAAAATAGACCAGGGATTTCTTTGTAGTTATTAATTTAAATTTATCACAATACCCTCTTAGTTCCAGGTGTCAAAGGGCTTGAGTATGTGGCTTAAAGCAAATTGGAAACAAAAAGTGTTCAATTTTTCTCTGGTTCTGGGATGCTGTGTTTGCCTGGATCATGAGGCTTTGTGAATAGTCTCTTTGTGGACTGTACTGAGGGGTGAGAGTAGGAACTAATGATTTCATCCATAACAATGATTAAATACTTATACACTAGAGGCCTGGTGCACAAAATTTGTGCACAGGGGTGTGTGTCCTTCAGCCCAGTATGCACCATCTCAAATCTGGGACCTCTCGAGGGATGTCCGACTGCCCGTTTAGGCCTGATCCCAGTAGGATCGAGCCTAATGGGCAGTCAGACATCCCTCTCACATTCCAGGACTACTGGCTCTCAACTGCTCGCCTGCCTGCCTTCCTGATTGCCCTTAACTGCTTCTGCCTGCCAGCCTGATCACCCCCTAACCACTCCCCTGACAGCCTGATTGATGCCTAACTGCTCCCCTGCCAGCCAGATTGCCCCTAACTGCCCTCCCCTGCAGGCCTGGTCACCCCTCAACTGCCCTTCCCTTCAGGCTTGGTTGCCCCCAACTTCCCTCCTCTTTACTTTTCTTTAAATTTAATAAATCTTTATTGTTCAGATTATTACAATTGTTCCTCATTTTTCCCCCATAGCTCCCCTCCACCCAGTTCCCACCTCACCCTCTGCCTTTACCCCTCCCCCACACTGTCCTCATCCATAGGTGTGCGATTTTTGTCCAGTCTCTTTCCGCACCCCCCACATCCCCTCCTGGCCCCCCTGAGTATTGTCAGTCCACTCCCTTTCTATGCTCTGGATTCTATTATATTCACCAGTTTATTCTATTCATCAGATTTTTTTATTCACTTGATTTTTAGATTAACTTGTTGATAGATATGTATTTGTTGTTTATAATTTTTATCTTTACCTTTTTTCTTCTTCTTCCTCTTCTTAAAGAATACCTTTCAGCATTTCATATAATACTGGTTTGGTTTTGATGAACACCTTTAGCATTTTCTTATCTGTGAAGCTCTTTATCTGACCTTCAATTCTGAATAATAGCTTTGCTGGGTAGAGTAATCTTGATTGTAGGTTCTTGCTGTTTATCATTTTGAATATTTCTTTTTTAAAAAAATTTTTAAATGAATCTTTATTGTTCAGATATTGTTTTTTGCGTCTTTGTATTTCAAATCATTGACTTGTTTCTTACGATCCTCTAGTCTGCTGTTAGATCTTTATAATATTTTTTTTTATTTCAGTCAGTGTATGTTTAATTTCCAGTTGGTCCTTTTTCATATCCTTGAGGTTCTTGCTAAATTTATCAGCTTTTTCTAGAAAATTCTTGAAAAACCTTATAACCGTGGTTTTGAACTTTATATCCAATTGTTTGCTTTCCTCTATTTCTTTCACTTGTGATCTGTTTCTTTGTCTCCGCATTTTGGCTGCTTCCCTGAGTTGATAGAGTGGCTTTGTGTGCTAGGTGTCCTATAGGGTCTAGTGGCTCAGCATCCTCAGTTACCTGAGGTGGACACTCTTGGTGCACCCCTTTGTGGGCTGTGTACACAGTCTTGTTGTAGTTAAGCCTTGATTGTTGTTGGTATCACTGGGAGGAATTGACCTCCAGGCCAATTGGCTGTGAGGATCAGCTATGTCTACACTGGGAGAACTTCTGTGCTGGAGACACCCTTATGAGATAAGACTTGCAAAAGCCTCTGTATTCAGCTTGGATAGGGTAGAGTCTCAGGGCAGAGCAGACAGTATTGGTTTCCTGTCAGCCCTGCCCTAATAGGCCCCTGTGTCTCATTGTCCTATGGTAATTGCTGAAACCACCTCTGAGAGAAAGCTGCCCTCAAGTTCCGCCCACTGCCAGACAGTTCCGTTTCACCCCATATGAGTCTGGATCCCCAGAGTCTCACCCAGTACTGGAGTTCAGTGCAATTGGGAGCTTTTGTCTCCCTCCCACTTGAGAAAGTCAGCTGCACACTCAGTTGCCAGTCCTCTCGGCATGCGCGTCTCAGTACCTCTGCCTCCTGCAGATCCTCTGAGTCTCAGTGTGCTTTTCTCTTTCCTTCCAGTTGTAGAATGTCCACTCAGCCAGCCTGCCTGTGTTTCTGGATGATGTCTGTTTTGTCTTTTAGTTGTAGTTTTGAAATTGTTGTGTGAGGCAGCAGTTCAGGTGTTTACCTATGCCACCATCTTGGTTTCTCCCAACTTCCCTCCTCTGCCGGCCTGGTTACCCCTAACTGCCCTCCCCTGAAGGCTTGCTCACCCACAACTACCCTCCCTTGCAGGTCTGGTTCCTCCTAACTGCCCTCCTCTGCTGGCCATCTTTTGGCAGCCATGTGTCCACATGGAGGCAGCCATCTTTGACCACATGGGGGCAGCAATCTTGTGTTTTGGAGTGTTGGTCAATCTTCATATTACTCTTTTATTAGATAGGATAGAGGTCTCGTGCATGGAGGGGGGGCAGCTGGTTTGCCCTAAAGGGTGTCCCAGATCAGGGTGGGGGTCCCTTAGGGGTGTGGACCCCCTAAGGGGGGTGGCCTGGGCAAGGGGCTTGTGGTGGTTTGCAGGCCGGCCAGGACCCCAGTGGAGGCCCTGGTATCTGGGATTTATTTATCTTCTATAATTGAAACTTTGTAGCCTTGAGTGGAGGCCTGGGCCGCCAGAGTGTGCAGAAAGCTTGGCTTCCTCCATTGCCGGGGAAACCGAAGCCTCCTGCTCGCTCTGTGGCCGCAGCCATCTTGGTTGGGTTAATTTGCATACTCACTCCTTATTGGCTGGTGGACATGGCTTGTGGGTATAGCAAAGGCACAGTCAATTTGCATATTACTCTTTTATTAGATAGGATATATTTTTTACATATGGATATCTTTATAATGTAGAGTCATTTGCAAAAAATTATGGGTTAATTGCTTTCTATATTTAGCCTTGAACATTCTGAGCAAAGAGACTGCATGAAATCAATGTGACTGCAAGGAAGCATTAACATGAATTTGGCCTTGATGAGGACATGCTTACAGAACACAGGGAAAAGTTCCTTAATCAGACCCTAACGAGCTGCTGTGCTAAAGACAAACAGAACTGTCCGAGAGGGCTTTAGACATGTGTCCATTTACTCTTGCAGAAAAACAATCAATTAAAAACAAAAGGGAATGACTACTTTTGAATATATTTGAGTCCTCTAGAACAAAAATCAGAAAAAAATAGTGATTGTACTTGCAGGAAACTGATGTCAAAATTTTACAGAATTTACCAGGCAACCGAAAAATACACACCCAGGATTACTCAGAGATACAGGAAAAACCCATTTATTTCCAGATGTACTAGTACCGTGACTCAGGGAAGCCTGCTTCCAAATCCTGAGCCAGCCAATATGAAGGAAGCTTTCTCTTTATACCCTTTGGTTTCTTTGTCCCCCCAAATATGGATCAGACTTCCGGACCTTTCATGACCTTTCGCAGGCTTTGCAAAAAGCCCCTTGTGTTGGGGTGGGGGACGTGAGACCACACCTAAAAGCCTGTCCTGGCACCAGCACTGATAACCCCCTCTGGGGGTTGTGTATTGTTTGTGGCTTATGGCCTCTGTAAAATGTTAGTGTTTAGGTCAATAGGTCTTGCAAGACCAGATAATTAAGGAAGGGGCAGTGACTAGACTATAGACTAACAAGAATGTTCATTAGGGATACTGATTAGCTAGGTACAGAGTGGGGCTGCTGGTCTCCTCCCCAAAAATGTCTTCTTTTCCTCATCAGGAACCCAAATAAACCTTAGCGTGAGCCATTTCACAGGACTCAGTTCAGCTTCTGGAGCACTGCCAGGCTCATTGAACTCAATTATTGGTATAAACACTGCATAGTGATCGGCAGTAAGTGGAGACAAGGAGAATTAACTTCTGTCACTGTTAAGGCACATTGGCTCCCAAACTCACAATAATTCAAAGTTCTGCTGCCGGTTCCATCCATAGAGTGATCCCAAACTAACAAGGGGAGCCCGGAGGAGATTGTGTCATAGGGCACAGGAAGCTCCCTCCAGGCACACACTGTCTGTGAGCTTCAAATTGCTTCTTGCCTCAGATTGTCGCCAGAAGATCAGTTTTCTGTAAACGTTCTCCCTTGCTAGGAAACGTTACCTTCCATCATCGACTTTGAAAGCTGCAATTAAAAGAATTATCTTTAAAGATCTCCAGACACCTGTGGAGATGATACTCATAATTGCCCTGAAGAGATTGCCATCCCTGAACATATCAATGAAACAGACGTTCTTATTTGGAGACAGTACAAAAGAAGTGGATGGCAGAGAAAGGCTGCCTTCCTTTTATAAAGCTCTGGTCTTCTGTAAAACCTCCTCCAGATGACCTCATTCTCTGAATAAGTGAAACTGGGTGCTAGTTAGGTAACTTGGGGAAGGTGTCAGGTTTGTCTTTCAAAGCATCTTTCTGTTCCTTTCACTTTCTGAGTTCTCATTGTTCCTAATGTCAGCAGCTCCCCAACCCCCATCCCACCCCACACATGAGGACTTCATGAGTCCATGGTGTCAATTTGTCTCATTGACCTGGTCACAGGGAGACAAAACCTTAGGTGTTATTGGTTCCATGGAGAGCTAGGCGTGCTTCAGACAAACCTGGCAAGATGCACAAACGCTGGAGCCTCAGTGTTCATATATGTAAGCTGGGAGAATTGCTGTAAAGATTCATTGAGATACTGTGTGTAAATGTGCTGAACACAGTCCTTGGAGGGCAGGAGACACAGAAAAAAATAAATCCCAGCCCCCTTACCTTCCAGCACAACACTATACATGTAACCATGTAAACGAATACCGGGTGGGCAAACGGAGGTTTACAGTTGCACGGTGATATTCTTTTGAGTTAATAAAGCCATTGTAAAATCATAACCTGCATGTCTTTTTTTCCATACAAACAACTGTAAGCCTACTTTTGCCTACCCCTGTATATTACTTTTCCTTTACATGTCGTAACTTAGCTAGAGATTTCTCCTTAGCACATGAGTCTGAGAATATTAATTCACCACCAGCAAAACATGAGTGTTTTTAGATTTGGGTTATGAGTTCTTTTGGAGACAAGCGGACTTTCTAGGTGCCAGCAGGAGACCTGTGCCCAGAGTATCCTCAGCTTGGGGATGGGCTGCCTGCTAGCATTTCCTCACCAAAGGCTGCCTTCACCACTGACCAACCTCTGACATTATTGAGGAGGAAGATCAGAGAAGGTAAATGCAAAAGGCAAATCATTGACGGAATATTTGCCTGTTCAAGGAGCTGCATTTCACTGTCTATGATGGCTTTTAAAGTGAAAAACAAAGAGGAGGGAGAAGAAGAGGGCCGAGGAAGAGGGGGTAAGAAGGAGGGAGTGAGGAGGAGGGGATTAGTAGGAGGAAGCCAATATTTCTTTGACCTGATTAGGTGTTACTCTCATGCTTGGGTTCTTTTAGTCACAAAGAGGAATTTCGTCCACCAAGACAGAAAAACCTGCTACACAGTCTTGTTAATTCCCAATTAAACATTACGCCTAAACAGCAGTTGACATTACCTGCATTGTTTTCAGGTATTTACCTAAAGATAAAACTTCAGTTTTCTGGATGGTCCTGAGGCTCATGTTGATATCACCCGCTTTAGAGGGGATGTGGACAGAGGGTGCACCCACAGCTGTCAGACAAGCATCTTTAGGTAATTTTCCCACTATCAGCTACCCCTTTCCTAGGTCGAGGGAACAGCAGCAAATGGATATCATTTTGACATATATTTGAGCCTCTCTAGGTTTTAATCTCAATATCAATTATGCAAAAAAGAGGAGCAAAGCCTTAAATAAAGGATGCCCCTGTCCCACAGAGGACAGCAAGGCCCAAATCCCACAGGGCATGGCTTCAGGGCCCCTGGCACAGACTTGGCATTTCTATATGTGTTTATTGTCCTTCAGGGCAAACATGTAGATATCTTACATGAAGAAAAACTGCAGTGACTTTCTTAGAAAAATAGCTACTTTGCAGTTGTACTTTTTATTGCCATAGAGGACATGAATTGTTCCCTCATGGAGGCAGGAAAAAAAGTAGGTTGGTTTCCCTATAACAGTAATAGGAATTACCAGGAGTTAACCAGGAATTCTCATGGCCATACTCCAACCACATCCAGACACGCACTCATTCCTGGTAAAGAGGAAAAGCAACTGTGCATAGGCAGAATTACACAGCAGGCTGCAGGACTACTCAGCAGGCACTTGATTAACTGGGCACTAGGGACAAGCCTCTTCAAATAACTTGATCTTCTTCTTCTCCAAGCTCCTGAAAGAGAAAGAGGTAAGAGATAGGAAACACGCGTGGAGTGAGGATTTAGCCCTAAGACAAGTTCCCTGTCGTCCTCAGATCAGCTTTACTTTAACATTCCGTAAGCAAAGCCTTTCATGACTAGAATGGACACTGAAAACGATAACCTCTGTGTTTTCCCAGAGACTAATTTATCATGAGATGAGAGCATGTTAGCATTGCAAGGAGGCTTGAGGTCCCAAGGCCCAGGCTTCCAGGAGTTCTGTTCAGCATCTGCGCAGTGGTCCCCAGCCTCCATGTAGCAAGCAAGAGGACTAGGCTGCTTGAGAAAGGTAGGTAGCTTTTTGAAAAGGAGCCTTTGGTGTGATGCATTCTGGTAATATATTTTCTAAAAATAAAATGCAGATTTAGGCACAAATAAAGAAGTCTGTTTCCACAGATGGATAGAAACTTGTACAGCCTGCACACTGAAAAGTCAAAATTCAAACATTGTATATCACACATTTGTTTATTTAGTCTGTTACCATTTGGAGCAAGAGGTTGTCCTCAACCCAATTTCATTGTAAGAGAAAACCCCAAATAATATAATAAATAATTTGCTGCTGCTTCTTTTTGAAAATTATTCCATCTCAATCCAAAACCCATATAACACCACCCCCCACAGCATCCTCTAACTAGCATTCAATATGAACTCTCCCAGGGTTGTTAGGTTCCTTAGGGAGCTGTGTTAGTGCAGTTGCTGTGGATGCAACATGAGTTCCAATAGAGGGTCACTAAGCTCCAAGTTAAAGTCCATGTGTCGCCACAGGTCCCTGTTCACACAGGTGTGTAACTAACTGGGATTCTGTAGCAGGTGCAGAGCCACCCAGAGGGCTTGCTACAACACTCTGTGATGCTGCTGTGCTTCCCTCAGTCACTGATTCTGTAGATTCTAGGAGGAGCCCAAGCATTTACATTTTTAACATGCTCCCATTTGATGCTCATGTTGTTGGTCTAATAACAACACCTCAGCAATGACTGTTTCCAAAAAAATCACTTGAGTGATACTACCTTGGTGAAAGATGATGAGGGTGCAGGAGGACACGGCCCTTTACCAGGCTGCTGGACACACCAGGCAAAGGCACACAATTTAGGAAATAATAGAGATGGAAGTTAGAGGTTCAGATTTCATCTTCAAATCTCAGATCAGACATTTAGATTCATTATGGCATTTCTCCCCTTCAGATTCCATTTTTCTAGCCATCCTTTTCTCTAGCCCTGCTATGATGATGTGCTGCTGTTTTCTGTTTTAGCTACTTCCACAGCTCTCTTAACTGGGAAAAGATGAGCAAAAATGATCATTTGGTTCTCAGCACTTACTCTTTTGCCCTTGGACAGAAATCAGAAATAATTTTTAAGGAGAAGGGGGAAATACGTACATTAGGAGAAATGCCTGTATCTGACTGGCTCTGTATTCAGGTTCCCATGGAAACAGGATTATAAATTAGTGATTTGCTTTTACTTAATGTAGTATTGAGGAGAAATTGCCTCTCTTTCACTATTCAAATGCTTCATTGGTGCTTTACCAAATTACAAGCAATGACAGTGTAGGCTTCTAAATAGCTTAAACTGGTCTGCCATATTGAACTCAGAAGAGTGTCTCATTTAAAAATATAAGTGAACTAGAACTGTTTTGTGACAATAAATTATTGGCATTTTTAACTTCTATGAATTACTGATGTTTAGCACTCAAAGAAGCAACATACGTAGGCAGAATCTATTGTAGGAATTTTTAAAAGCCAGATAATTGATTTACGTACTGCTTTATTTTTGTTTTGGAAGTGGCAGCAAATAACACTCAGGGACTGATTTTGTCTTTTCCAGCCTTTTATTTAATATAGGTTCAACTTGGGAATTATAATCAGTTCACATACAGTATAATATCTCTTAATGAGCACAATGAAGAAATAATATACTCTATACAAAAGACAGTTTAATCACACTACTTTCCAGGCCAGGAGAAATGAAAGGAATAAAGTCCGAATTTAGTTGGAGGTGTACCTTTTATGAGTTTGCTTCTTGAGAGACACTTGACCAACCTGACTTCCAGTGGACTGCCAGCTTCCAGGGCAGAAACAAATCTGTTCCTACAGCCTATTGCTGGGAAGGAAGGCTGCCATGTTGATGGACAGGCTGGGCTGCCCCAGTGTGCTCCTTCCAGGGACTTTGCATGGTCTAGCACTACTGCTGAGCAAGGTTGGCTTGGCCCCTGCAGGAACAAAAGTCTCAAGGTCTCCAGAGAACTCTTTAGGTCAACAAGGGGTGCCTTGCCCAGAGAAAACTCTTGAATAGTCTGCACAAACTGGGCCAGTACTTAAATGTCCCTGGGCCATGGTTGTGCTTTCCCACGTTCTTATTGATAAAATCTAGCAGGGCCATGCAGTAGCATGCTTATCAATGACAACAGGAGATGCTGGCATCCTGAGACAACTTACTTTATTACATCGAAACAACTTGACTTCTAAAAACTATTTTTTTTGACGTTCTTATTTATTCTTGTTTATTTTTTTAAATAAATCTTTATTGTTCAGATTTATTACAGGTGTTCCTCTTCCCCCCCCCAATAGCTCCCCTCCACCTGATTCCCCACCCCACCCTATGCCCTTACCCCCCGCCACTGTCTTCATCCGTAGATGTAAGATTTTTGTCCAATCTCTTCCCACACCCCTCACACCACCCTCCCCTGAGAATTGTCAGTCCACTCCCTTTCTATGTCCCTGGTTCTATTATATTCACCAGTCCATTCTGTTCTTCAGATTTTTTATTCACTTGATTTTCAGATTCATTTGTTGCTAGGTATGTATTTGATATCATTTTGCTTTTCATAATTTTTATCTTTACCTTTTTCTTCTTCTTCCTCTTCTTTTTTTTTTTTTTAACTGTGTTAAAGTTTTAATTATTTAAATTCCATTTTGGGTTTTTTTTTTTTGTTTTGTTTTGTTTTTTCCTTATAAATCTTTATTGTTTAGATTATTACAGGTGTTCCACTTTTTTTCCCCCCCATAGCTCCCCTCCACCTGATTCCCCACCCCACCCCATGCCCTTACCCCCCGCCACTGTCTTCATCCATAGGAGTAAGATTTTTGTCCAATCTCTTCCCGCACCCCTCACACTTGCTTCCCCTGAGAATCATCAGTCCACTCCCTTTCTATGTCCCTGATTCTATTATATTCACCAGTCCATTCTGTTCTTCAGATTTTTTATTCACTTGATTTTTAGATTCACTTGTTGGTAGGTATGTATTTGATGTCATTTTGTTGTTCATAATTTTTATCTTTACTTTTTTCTTCTTCTTCCTCTTCTTAAAGAATACCCTTCAGCATTTCATGTAATCCTGGTTTGGTGGCGATGAACTCCTTTAGCTTTTTCTTGTCTGTGAAGCTCTTTATCTGACTTTCAACTCTGAATGATAGCTTTGCTGGGTAGAGTAATCTTGGTTGTAGGTTCTTGCTGTTCATCACTTTGAATATTTCTTGCCACTCCCTTCTGGCCTGCATAGTTTCTGTTGAGAAATCAGCTGACAGTCGTATGGGTACTCCCTTGTAGGTAATTAACTGTTTTTCTCTTGCTGCTTTTAATATTCTCTCTTTGTCTTTTGCCCTTGGCATTTTAATTATGATGTGTCTTGGTGTGGTCCTCTTTGGGTTCCTCTTGTATGGGGTTCTGTGTGCTTCCTGAACTTGTAAGTCTATTTCTTTCACCAGGTAGGGAAAGTTTTCTGTCATTATTTCTTCTAATAGGTTTTCAATATTTTGCTCTCTCCCTTCTTCTGGCACCCCAAAAATTCGGATGTTGGTTCGCTTGAAGTTGTCCCAGAGGCTCCTTACACTATCTTCATATTTTTGGATTCTTTTTTCTTTTTGTTTTTCTGGTTGGATGTTTTTTGTTTCCACATATTTCAGATATTTGGTTTGATTCTTGGGGTAAGTTGATCTACAGTTGAGTTTCTGTATATTTTTTATTTCAGACAGTGTATGCTTCATTTCTGACTGATCCTTTTCCATTTTTTTGGCATTCTCATTAAGGTCCTTGAAGGTCTTACTAAGCTCCTCAGAAGTGTCATCAAGTTTCTCAGTGGTTTTTAGAAGATTCTTGAGTAACCTTATACATGTGGTTCTGAACTCTATGTCATCCAGTAGTTTGCTTTCCTCCGTTTCTTTCATTCTTGACATGTTTCTTTGTTTCTGCATTTTGGCTGCTTCCCTGTGTTGATGGAGTGGCTTTGTGTGGTAGGTGACCTATAGGGGGCAGTAGCTCAGCCTCCCCAATCACCTGATGTGGATGCTCTTGGTACACCCCTTTGTGGGCTGAGTGCAAAGTCTTGGTGTAGTTAAGCCTGAATTGCTGTTGGTACGCTGGGAGGAATTGACCTCCAGGCCAATTAGCTGTGAGCACTCCCTGTGTCTATAATGGAAGAACTGCTATGCTGAAGACACGCAGGACTTGTTTCAGTGGGGCTTCGGTGCTCACTGAGTTTGCCTCTTGAATGTGTCACTTATGGATGTGAGGAGTTGAAATCTGGTGTCTCACACTGACCACTAGGTACACTGGCTTCTGGATCTCCAATGGGGTGCAGGTCAGCTACTGTCTGAGGCCACTCAGCAGGAGCTACAGTGAGAGCTGCAGTTTTCTCCTCTTTGCTTGGGGTTTGGAGGTTTTGGAACTGTCTGACCCGGGCTGCAAGTTTGCTAGGTTAAGCTGTGATAGGGCAGGCTTTTCTTATGCTAACTCGGTTGCTTGGAGCTTGGGTGGGTTTGTAGGTTGTGCAGGGCGGGGCCTCAGGGTGTCACTAGGTTAGGGCATGGCAAACAGCAGTGGCTGCTAGTTAGCTGGCTCTGTGTCCCCAAAGGCATCCGCGAATCCCGTGCCCCAGTTCAGTAAGCAATTATTCCTGCACTCAGCTCTGTAAGCAAGCCACCCTCGCTGGCTGACAGTCCAGCTTCTCCCTGTAGGAGTTTGGGTCCCCCGCGTCTCCCCAGAGACTGGATTTCAGAGTAATCGGGGGCTTGTCTCTCTTCGGGTTGAAAAAAGCAACGTACCCAGTCGCCCACAGCCAGCCCGGATCATGCGCCTCCGTACCTCAGCTTTTCAGTGCTCGTGCACGTCTCAAAGCTCTTTTCTCTTTCCTTCTAGTTGTAGAACTTCCACTCAGCCAGCTTTCCCGTGGTTCTGGGTGATAGACGTTTTGTCTTTTAGTTGCAGTTTAAATTGTTGTGGGAGGCAGCAGTTTAGGTGTTTACCTACGCCGCCATCTTGGATTCTCCTCCTAAAAACTATTTTTTTTATCTTTGTTATAAACAGGTGGGTTGAAACAACTCAGCTTAAGTAATAAACAAGTAGATTTGAAATCCTATTAATAAAAGCCAATATACATACACATACAGATATAGTCCATGAGTAGAAAAGGACTTTCCTTTCCTTATGTGCATTCACAGCAACATTGGTGGATAAAGTTCAATATAATCAATTCCCCATCAGCTTCTTAAAATGTGGCTTTTTTCCCAACTAAAGTTAAGAATTCTGTATCCTTATTATTGATTTAGCAAGATCTTCATTACATGGCCATTCACTCTAGCTTTCATTATGGACTGATACCACCGTAATAACCAAATTCTTAGGCTTTGAGAAGTATAATCTGTCTCTAAAGGGTTTATGCACTTGATGGATAAGAGTCTACTTCCGCTGAGGAATCAGTGACTGCCTTCATGGTATGATAATAAAGACTATAAGAAAGCCTGTGGGACATTTAACTCATATTTTTATCACATATTTGCATTAATGTTTCTAAGGTCATTATGGGAATCCAAATATCTCTTCAAATGAAAACACATTAAGCTATTTTTAACATGTAAATTTTTTGACCAGCTGTTGCACATGTATGAAGATTCTAGCTACAGGGATACAAAATGGCTGATGTTGGATAGAAAAGCTTGGTACTACCCAACGTGGTGAGACAAGTGCTAGGCTGCAAAGGGAAGGCTCGGGGATGGAGAGTGGCCTCTGTATGAGGATAAAGCCTCATACAGAACTTGGAGGACCTCTGAGGCTTAGCTTTATCTACTAGGAGGTATAACCTTTCTAGAGGCAGTTTGTCAGCCTTCCATCTTCTGCACTCATTCCATTCGTAGGTTCTTCCTCAAAATGTTTCTTTTTAATTCAGGAGTTTTAAACTTGATTTTACAATTTCAAAAATAATGAGATCTAATGTGACCATTCCCTGTTTTCATATCAATTCTCTAAGAGTCAGTGAGCAGGCCACTTCAGCTCATCAATGTCAACCTGGAATCTTATTAGAAATGCAGAATTTCAGGACCCCCTCAAGCCACTGGAATCACATTTGCGTTTTTATAAGATTCTAGCTTGTTAGTATGCTCATTGATGTTTGAGAATTATTGGCAAAGCGTTTTGGCACCAGAGCAGGTTATTTAAGTTCTAGTTTTAGATCTGCCACTAGCTATATGACCCTCCACCCATCAGCCAGGTTTTCACATTGTGTTCCTTGGAGCTCTGTCCACTCAGTTAGGATTACTCATAGGTTGAGTGGTAAGGTCAAGCACTCCCACCTGGGCCCTGAGCAACGCCAGTTCTGTTAGCTTTTATCTACTAATGGCTAACATAAGACAGTTTAAGGAACGGTTTGCCCATGGAAGCTATTGGAGACCTACTGTTCATGAGGAATTCTAAAGTCACCTTCAGTCAAAATTTTGTATAATTACAGTATCACTAATTGATATGGATATCTTTAAAGGAAACATCTCTTCATTTACATGCACATTTCAGATACTAAGACCAACAGTCTGGTAGCCTCCAGGGAGTTTCATGAATAAAATGCAAAACTGGGGCTGCCTATCACAGAATTTTCCACTGTCTTTCTCAGTCTTAGCCACATACAGTCCTGACTTTACTCCTTTTGACACCACAGAAGATCTGTTTATGAGAACTCATGATATTATAGTTTATTTAGTTATTTTCTCAGTATTGGTTATTTGGGTGCCCTCTGGCTCTCACCTGTCCATTTTCCAGATCCATTCACTGCATACATTGATCTAAAAGGTGTTGAATGTTCTGAGACACCCAGTGATATCCTAGATTGGGCAAAATGATTTCCAGTCCTGTACTCCCTGGTGAGCTAAAGAGTGAAATGGACAATCAGTGGATCCAGGCTGCTGGTCACTTGAGCCAATTAAGCAGATATAAGATTGAATCATATATGAGCATTTATTTCAATACTTCCGGAAGTATGGGAGAGCAGCAGGTTACCCACAAAAAGCATCTCTCCTCTCCCCATAAGCCATCTGCATATAAGGAGTAGAAGGACAAAGATTACACAGGGAAGTAGGCAAAAGGGTATGCCAAATGGGCAGTTAACAGGTAATACAGGCTGGAGATTTGCAAAGGCCTGCGCGTATGCAAAGGCTGGTAGTATGCAAAGGGATGGGTGTATTCAAAGGCCTGGTGGCTCTGGTTTCCACAACAAGGTTGTTGATCTTTCCATAATAATAGGCAGCTCCCTGATGGGGAGGCCCAGGGAGCTCTCAGGTCCCACATGAAACTCCCTGCCAGGTTAGAATGCACCTTCTTTATTCAGAACAAAACAATCACAGAGCATGATTAATATTTCTCACAATTATAGCTGGTCTCCAACATTCTGTTTCTGCCCCTATCAAGATGATCACACTCCCCATTTGTTTTCAGCTGTTACTTTTCTGCAACTGAGTCTCTGAGTCAGAATCAAAGTTATAGTCAGAGTCCTCTGCATTCTGCAAGGAGAGGGAACATGAATAGCCCATTTCTAAATGTGGTTTCTTCTTTCCTGAAAGCAGCAGAAAATGTTCTTCCCAGTCCCATAGTGTGGAGCCATCACCCACCTTTTATATTTTCATCTGATAGCTGCAGCAGTCTATTACTTATTTATATGTTTATTGGCTTTTCATGGCACATTTCCTCTGAAGAACTCAGGCAATTGAAGGGTTTGTTTTAGAAGGCTGCAAAATATACTCTTACATGTTTACCTGTGGGATTCACACGAAGTCATTTTACATTCTCCTTCATCTATTGTGATGATGAGATTATTATAAAAATACTTCCATTTTAAAATATTCTCAGAAGTATATAGTTCTCCTTTCAGAATGCAACCACCAAGAAGAAAAAATAAATCTACTAAAACAACTGACCAATTTTTTTTTAGAAAAATCAATCTCATCAGTAACTCATGAAATTCAGTATCCAGGTCAGGAACAAAGCAGATAATCATCACTTAATAATATTTATGGATGATAGAAATGCAGAGTAAATACAATTGATCTCTAAAATATCATCAAGTGATTCTAAATGTTTTGCTTATCTCCACAGGATTTATCAAGTGCTGCTAAAAGTTTTTTGTTGTTGTTTGCTTCTTAATATCTATTTCGGCCAACACACATCAGAGGCACTCAATCACTATTTGATAAATGATAAGGAGTGAGAAAATGAATAAAGTAAAATACAGATGACCCCTAATTTACACACAATGCATTTCCAGAGACTGCTTCATAAGGGAGATTGCTTAAAGGCAAAACACACACTGTAAGAATGCTGCTGCTCTTGTAAATTGACAGCAGGTAAAGAGCGGCCAAAGGTAGCTATAGATCTTTAATAGGTATTGAAAATGAATGAAATATTAAAAAGCAGCATGATAAAGCACAAGTGCTATGCAGAAAGTGGAATTCCAGCAAAAAATGATTGGATAAATGCAATATTACTTCCCTTTATGAAAGATCCACTGATGAGGAGAAGCTCCATATTCTCCACAGAAGTGTACCTAAAGCTTGTCTATTCTTTTCTCAACCTTCAAAAGTATTATGTATTCTCTGAACCTGCTTATTATCAGAATCCCTTGAGGAGATAAAAATTAACTGCAAATCAAGAAAGATGTGTGCAATATGAGTCACGAACGAAGCTGAGCCAAAGCAGAGTGCTTAAATCTCAGAAGAGCCAAGCATCCGAACAGAAAATGTGGCTGATTTGGTCTGAAAGTGTTCCGAGACAACATACCCAAGTAGAAATGGCTGGCTTTCCATATGTCTGCCTTCTCATGGGCAAATCACTAGTATGGACAGAAATTCCCTCAATCCAAGAAATACAATAAAAAGAAAGAAACTAACACAAGGTTGTTAGAAGGGAGTTATATAGAAAACAAAAGGCAAATCTGATAACAATTCAGAAAAATAATTGAAGAAACAATGAAATAAAAATATATTCTTCATATTTGAAAAAACATATCAAATGGATAAATAAAAAGATACATATCTCATTGAGAGGAAAAACAGGCAGGCCTTAAGAAAAGATGGAATCAAAGAATAAATCCATAAAAAAATGTGACTATATTAAAAATACAAAGCCTGGCTGGTGTGGCTCAGGTTGAGTGTTGACCCAGGAACCAAGAGGTCACATGCCCAGAAGGGGCTGTGCAGGAAGCAGTCAGTCCATGATATTTCTGTTATTGAAGTTTCTATCTCTTTATCCCTCTCCCTTCCTCTCTCTCTAAAAATCAATAAAAACATATTTTAAAAAAATATAAAGAATTTTAAAAGGTGATGAAAGTGTATCTGTGAGATCCTCCCTCCCCGCAACTGGTGGGAACAGTTATGACGTTACCAGCATCTGCCACCAAGACATCCCAGGACACTGAACCACCAATCAACATGCGCCAAGTGCCCTGGGGCCCACCCCTTCCCATTCTGCCCTGGACCCAACCCCTTCCTGTTCCTTCCCTTAAAAGGACTCTCCACCCACTCACGTGTTACTGTCTTTCCCTTCCTTCTGCAGCGGGCAGTCCAGTTGGGTCCCTCCTTCTTCTCCTCCCGCCCCTTCCTAGTTTCTCTACCCCCTCCATAAGGAATCTCGCTCGTTACTGCAGAATAAACCTCCCTTTTAATGTATCTTGGTTTCCGACTCCCGTTTCCTGTGCCTCGAACCTTACATTTGGTGCCGAACCCGGGTGGGGGCGTGCTCCCTATTTGACCTTTCACGGTCCGGGGGCCCCCCCACTCCTGCCTTCTTTCTTCGTGGCTCAGGATACTCAACCTTCTTCCTTTGGCTAGGCAACATTGGCAGTAAGGCCCAACCCATGCTAATTCTTGGCGGTTTTTCCAGCATCTCTGTCCATAAACCGCGGCCCATGACAGAAATTGCCTTCCAGGCATAGCCCTCCAGGCCTCTCCAGGAGCGGTTCCGAACCTAGGGAGGCAGCGAAGACGTTCCTGCACCCCTCAGTTCCTGGCCTTTTGGCCTCTGGCCTTTTGGCCTCCATCCGGACCCCAGGAAGTAGAGGAGATGTCCTCTACTGTCCCTTGGGTTCCCCATCATAGCATTGGCTCAGGGATTGGGACACTGGTCCTTGACCTTTTGCTACCCGACCCCAGGAATTGGAATGGGCGTTCACTGAAGACACCTCTAGGGTGTCTCCTCACCAATCTGGCTACTGGTGTAATGTGGCATGGCCTCAGTGGTTCCAGAAGACCCTGAAAACAGGACTAACATGACCTCAGTAAATTCTGCCAGAATGCCGGGAAGTGGTGCGAGGTTCCATATGGCCAGGCTTTTTTTTCTATATGCTCTCCCATGCCTCCCTCTGCTCCTTCTGTTCCACAGCCCGGGTTCTCCTAGCTTGCGAGAAATCCCCTCAAACTGGTCCTCAGCCAGTCTCTGACCCCCTCTGTCTCTATCTCTTTGGACCCAGCCGCTCTCTTATTTCCACCCCTCTCATTCCCGCCACCCGCTTTCTGCTCCCTCTCTTCCTCTTCCTTCTTTGCCACGGCTACCGCTTTCCCAGCCACCCATTCCCCGTGGATGACATCATCGCTGCTTCAGATTGCCGTGTAGAGCCACCCACCCACCATCCCGCCAGCCGCTCCAAACAGTTAAGTGAGATTTCTGTTTTGGGTTGCTCTTCCCTTGTGTATTGTGGGCAGCCAGCCACCATGTTGGCCGCATAGGCTGCTGTTCCCATGGGGGGCCGCCATCTTGAAATGACTTGTCCCGCCCCTCTCTGGCCACATGGTCTGCTGTTGGGGCCACCATTTTGAACAACAAAGTCCCACCCCCACAGGCCCGGCCTGGTGTGGCCACCCACCACCACACTCTTTCTCCTCTGGCCCACGGCCTGCCTCCTGTTCCACCACTCCCTCTCCCCTAACGCCTTCTCAGACCCAGGTCTGAGATCCAGTGAACATGGCACTTAAGGTTTTAATGCCCGTGAGAAGCAGGAAGAGTAAGCCCACTTTTGACAGGAGGTGAGTCTGCAAACTCAAGCCTTGGTAGCAGCCTTGAGGCCATGAGCAGCCATGCATGGTCCAAAGGGGAATATGCATGTTGGGGGTGCAATGAGAGGACGAACACCAACTGGAAGATGCTTCAAATGCAGAAATGAAGGCCACTGGGCAAAGCAGTGCCCCGGCACCTGGCTCCAACCAAGCCCTGCATGGCGTGCGGTCAAAACAGCCACTGGCCCTTCCAGGTCATGACCCGCTGCTGGCCATGCTGGAACTGGCTGAAGACTGGAGATGCCAGGACTCGATGACCCCATCACACTCGCCAAGCCCAGGACAATGCTCAAGGGCTCAAGGTAGCGGGTAAGCAGGTCTCCTTTCTGGTCGACACGGGGGCTACCGTCTCTGTCCTACCCTCCTTTTTCTGGGCCACTCTTCCCTTCCATGATCTCAGTCAGGGGTACTGATGGCAAATCACCTTGTAATGCTCTGAAAACTGCTCTGGCCTCAGCACCTTCTCACCCCTCCCTCTACCCCACTCCACCCTCCCTAGAGAACAACTTTCTTGCTGGCACAGGCTTATCAGAAACTTAGATAAAAAAAGTGGCAGTTTTGAATTCAAGCAGCTAGAGGCCTGTTCCTTCCTCCCCCTGTCTTTTATACCAGGCCGCTAAAGAAACACCAGTAGGCCCCTCTCCTCACCCTTCCTCTTTCACCAGGCTTTTTCTAAGCTCTGGGATGCCCTCCTGGCATCTCCTCCCGCCTCTCTCTCCCAGACATCTCTAAACCTTCCCAACTATTTACTGATGAGAAACTGGGAATAGCTATGGAGTCCTCACCCAGCCCCTAGGGCCAGCTTTCACCCCTGTAGCTTACCTGTCCAGACAGATTGCTCCCACAGTTTGGGGATGGCAGCCCTGCAGCCGCTGTTCTCATCAAGGAGGCCCAGAGGATTTGCCTCCAGCAACCCTTACAGGTCTTCTCCACCCATAGATTACAGGATCTTCTGTCCCACCGATCCTTATCTCTCCTTGCCCCCTCTCGCATGCAGAAACTCCATCTCCTGTCCCTCGAGAATCCTGACATCTCCCTAACTCAGTCCCCAGCCCTGAACCCAACCACTCTCCTTCCTGCTGCCTCAACCTAACCTGTGGGAATGCACTCCTGCCCCAAGGTTGTCGAGGCCTTCACTCAACCTCGGGCGGGACTCTCAGATCTTCCTCTCTCTAATCCTGACTTAACTCTGTTTATGGATGGAAGCTTGTGCCTAGACCCCCAGGGACATCGAAAAGCCTCCTGTGCCATAGTAACACTTGAGCGGACCCTGGAGGCGGCCTTCATAAATAACATGATCATCCTTCCCAAGGCTCAGGTAGGGGCCATTGCCCAACAGGTCCATTGGTCATTACACATTGGACCACTGGCACTTTGGAGGTTCCTTGAACCCCTCTTCACCTCACCCACACTGTGAGAGGCAGTCACGAGTGCCTGCTCCTCCTGCTCCATATGTGCAACTGTCTCACCCCAGGGAGGAATGCACCCCAATTTTCCTACCCATCAAATGAGGAGACACCTCCCAGGGAAGGACTGGCAGGTAGACTTCACCCATATGCCTCTCCACAAGAAGACCAAATATCTGCTTACCATGGTAGACACCCTGACAGGGTGAGTAGAGGTCTTCCCCACCTGCAAGGAAACTGCTGAGGTTGTGGCTGAGACCCTAATAACACACATAATCCCTAGGCTCAGCCTTCTCACCTCCATACAATCAGACAACGGCCCAGCTTTTATATCAAGGGTTGATCAGCAGGTTAGTACCTCTCTTGGCATCTTCTGGAAACTGCACATACCTGACTGCGCACAATCATCGGGTAAGATTGAGAGGATCAATAGCCTCCTTAAAGACCATCTAACTAAACTCTCTCTAGAAATTCACAGCTCCTGTCCGGACCTCCTGCCCATGGTCCTGACCAGAATCCAGGCTACACCAAGGAGCCCCACCTTTTTACCTTCCCTTACTCAGGCATCTGCTCTGGGAACATGCTGACAGGTTTCTGCCCAGGCCTGGACCAGTCGACCAAGACTCCCGAGGACCAGCCCTCCAGCTGGGGGACTCATTCCTCCTCAAGAACCTTACCCCTCAGGTTGTATTTCAGGTTCAGGCCCAGAAGAGCAGCAAAACCAGACAAGTGATGCTGTGGCAGCCTCAGGACCAGCCTTTACCTCCCAAGTAACTCAAAAGGATCACTCTCAAGACTTCACCAACCAGTCCCTTGGGAAACTATGCTGCTGCACTCCTCGTCCAGCCTCCCATCATTAGGCCAACTGGTGTCTATTCCTTTAATCTTGCTCTTTAGCCCCTTTCTCATGCACTGTTTCACTAGTCTTTTGCATAACAGAATGCAGGCATTCACCAACCAGAAGGTGGGAGAGATCTATCCGGCCCTGAACTCAGAACCTAGCATCAGAATTCTTGAAACTCCAGGTAGATGCCCCAACGACACCCCCTCCAGCAGGAAGTAGCTACAGAAAATGGACCTCAGGCTCTGCCCCTGACCTTGCCCAGACTCTCAATTTTTTTGGTATAATATCACAAAAAGCCTAGAATGTGAGATCCTCCCTCCCCCCAACTGGTGGGTGGAGTTATGACATTACTGGCATCTGCCACTGAGACATCCCATTGAACCACCAATCAGCACGCGCCAAGTGCCCTGGGGCCCAGCCCTTCCCATTCCACCCTGGACCCAACCCCTTCCTGTTCCTTCCCTTAAAAAGACTCTCCACCCACACACTTGTTACTGTCTTTCCCTTCCTTCTGCAGCGGGCAGTCTGGTTGGGTCCCTCCTTCTTCTCCTCCTGCCCCTTCCTGGTTTCTCTACCTCTTCCATCAGGAATCTCACTCGTTACTGCGGAATAAACCTCGCTTTTAATGTATCTTGGTTTCTGACTCCCATTTCCTGCGCCTCGAACCTTACAGTATCCATGGCATAGAAGAAAGGCTTGAGGTAATCATAGAGAAAAATAAATGAAAAAAAATTTTTTTAAGTGATTACAATTAATTTTAAAGATATATAAATCAGGCAAATGAGATATAAACTATGATGATATCCCTAAAAAGAGAATAATATAACACAGAAAAAATTAAATATCCAATAGCAGGAAATTTTCTAAAATCAATTAAAAGCTGAATCTTAATGCTAAGGAGAAAGAAATCTATTGTGTTTTGGGAAAAGTGGATGTGAAGTGTATCTTGGTGAATTTATACAAAGTGCCTATGGGTGTCCAGGCAGAGAGAGAAAGCATGTCTAAAATTCTTCATGACATAATTCAATGCCAGAACACAAGGGAGAAATTACATAGAGTAATAACAGGAATTATTATCCAATATTTTTATACCCAGCCAAGCTGTTGTCAAATATAAAGGTTATATGCCAATGAGCACTCAAAGATGATAATCCCATTACCCTTCTTAAAAAACAACCAAACTTGATGAAAGAACTGAATCAGACAAGATAAATAAAAAGCTCTGGGTTAGAGGGCTCATTACATCAGCATTAAACCAATTTATCCATAGTGGCTAAAAATTTATACATGTATACATTGGGCTAAAAAACCCCTCTGAGAATTGTGATTATAGGAGCAATGTAAATATTATAACTATATTGTGACATTTGGTATTATGTTATAATTTCAATGCTTATATATTTGTCAGCAATTGAGAGCAGTAGTGACTGGAAAGATATTCTAACAAGATGATTATATTTTAAGGACCCAGGTAGGCATAGCTCTTCTTTATGGAAATAAAGTAAACATTACTCTATAAGATATGATGACTCTAAAGACAGATATATGATAGAAGAAAAAAGTCAGAGAGAATCATGAGAAATTATTTGTAAGGCTTCATAATTTGGGGAGAATTAAATCCTCTGATTGTGGGGCTGTCCTAGGTTAAGTTTTTAAAAGCAGAGCCTGAAGTAGGAATTTGGGCTCATTTATTGAGTTAGTGCTCTTAACTCCAGAAGTAGGTGGCTCTGATTCCACACAGGTAATTCTCTGAAAACGGAACAACTGTGGGGTCAACAGCAGTCAACACTCACAGCAGCTGGTGGGCTGGGTACCTCTGCCTGATAAAGGGCATCTGAGCATGATCGCAATAGTGTCATGTGTAGGGTGTTGACAGAACTACTTGATGTTGACTTTTCCTGTTTCTGTCAGTCCCCTGTTATCCATTATTATAGTTTATAGATGCCCGACTTTAGTGTCTAAGAGATGCATTTCACAAAGAAAAGGAGAGAACAAGAAGGATGGAGAAGGCTAGATTTTCTTTTCCAGACAGCATGCCAGTGAGCTTAGTGAAAGTTACCTTAGCATCAAGCTATTATCCATGGGACCAGTTGTGAAGTCAAAACAACCCCAGATGGTCAGCCTATTCTGTGTAGCTTGATGTCTTCCAGGGATCCTGCCTCACACATCCCATCCCTCTTCTTCCCACCTACCCCAGTGATGCAACTCACCTGAGATGCCATCTCTCAAATCACAGCCTGGAAACTTTAAAAAAAAAATATATATATATATATATATATATATATATATTGATTTCAGAGAGGAAAGGAGAAGGAGAGAGAGATAGAAACATCAGTGATGAGAGAGAATCATTCATTGCCTGGGAACTGAGCCCACAACCCAGGCATATGCCCTGACATGGAATTTAACTGTGACCTGCTGGTTCATAGGTCGATGCTCAACCACTGATCCATGCCAGCTGGGCACAGTCTGGAAACTTTTAAGCCCTAAGAACAATATGTGAGAAATTTGGGCACATGTGGGTAACGTTGAAATAAAAAGAAAACATTGCCTTTGATTAAAAAGAGACTAGAAAGAGCCAATCTGTAATTGCCCCTTATCTGGGACACACCAGTGTCTCCATAGCACATGCTAAGAGGACTGTGATTCTCTAAGAGGACCAGAATGTGACATTTTGCAAAAGTATTTTCAATGGGACCCATTACTTGCTCCCCATCCCATGGGGTTAGTATTCTATAATAATAATAATAATAATAATAATAGTAATAATAATAACAACAACATTATTTAGCAAATGCTGGTGTTGGCAATGAAACTCAGAAGTTTTTGAAGAAGTACATGTGATGACATTCATGCGTTAGCATGATAATTTTTAAATAAATGTGGATAATAGATTAAAGAGGGGGAAAAATGTCAGAGAGGCCAGTTAGGAGCTGTTTATTCCAAGTAACAATGTTAAAAGCCTGAACTAAACTGAATAATCATTAATGTAACCTTCTGGCCAAATGCAGGCTCCCACATTTCTTATGGAAGAACCACTGATGGGTTCTTCTCCGTGAACTGCTAATATACCAGTAAAGTGTTATATGAACCTGAGTGTCAAAGATGTTTTTGTGCTGTAGAGTGGCAATCTCTCTCTCTCTCTCTGTTTCTCTCTCTCTCTCTCTCTCTCTCTCTCTCTCTCTCTCTCTCTCTCTCTCTCTCTCTCTCTCTCTGAATTAGGCATGGTGTTAGTTGTGTTATTTACCATTATGCAGAACAGTTTATTTGTTCACTCAACAAACAGATTTATATGCCAAGTGCTGTCTTAAAAGTGAGAATAAAGAAGACATGGTCCCAGCTCCCTAGGAGCTTAAACTCTAATAAAATAACAAACAAACAAACAACATAGTCAAGTTTTATTGTAACACATGCCAGCAAGAAAAGAGTGGACGTCTAGTAAAACTTATAAATTTCTTTAATTCTACTCCTTTCTTCTCTTGAAATGTTGTGGCTTACAATATTTTCCCTAAAATGTAGTTGGTCTTCCAGAATTGACCATGGCCTCACTTGAAATATGCTGAGGGCTGAGCCTGAGAGAGATGTGGGATTTGGCATGGTCTACCCTGCCAGGAAGGAGCAATGTCCCCGGCATGTGTGGGAGTTTTGCTGGTATATTAGCATTAGCTCATCCTCCCCTTTTGTTTATTATGTAATTAACTCATTTTCTAGGTCTCTAGATACTTGATTATATCTTGATCTATACTGTAGTAGCCACTGAGCCAAACCAGTTAGGGCAAGATTCCAGTTTTGATATTATCCTTACTGAGATTTTTGGACAAGGCATGTCATTACATTGAACGTCCATGTGTCATCTGTAAAATGACAGATGTTAATGCAAGTTTTTCTCAGGTCTGTTTCAGCTGGCTGATTTTATGTTCATCCACATGAAAGTGCCTTTATTTGGCAAACAGTCAAATCTGAGGAAAAGGCAAACTCATTACCCTATTACTCTTAGCATCCTACATCTACTCTTGTTCTATACTTCCCTGCTTATATTCTATGGTTCCAAACAGTAGCTGTTCTTTGAGATGTCTTTCTCTATTTTAAACATGAATAAGGTGCTGAAAAACATAAGAAATGTGGGCATAATACAAGGAATCAATAAGGTTAGGGACTTTCACACATTTAACTTAATCATACCTGACACTGAAAACAAAGTCATACTTTATTGCTTGAGAGAAAAGCTCTTTGGCAAACTGTGATAGTAATCTGATTTCAAACAATACTTATTAATCATTTCTAGGACACTGGGTTGGAGTTCCAGCCATGGGGACAGCTGACTCAATGCGCCTTAAATTGTATTCCTCAATATCAGTTATATTGTTGTGTAAAGTCACCAAAACAGAGGTTTACATTGATCAACCAGAAAATATGGGCATCTCCTTTATCTCACTTCCTGTTCTTATTGACAACTGTGGGAGAGGTTTCACAATAACAGTCAAGAGGGTAGATTTTCTGGGTATTTTTATATGACCTTGTTTCCATTTCACAACCTCTGCTAGAATTCCTAAAGTTGGGAAGAGGATAAAAAATCACAATCTGGCATCTTCTACTGTAGCATTTTTTCCATGAATAAGGTATAAGAGTAGTAAAAATTGAGGCTATCCTGTGGAAGACATTTTTATGTGCTTTTATGTTTCAGAGATGGATGGGTATTATTTTCAGTTATACCATTACAGTTATTTTTCCCAAACTGTAGGTAGCTGTTCACTTTTTCTATAACACTACTTTTTTTTTATGTGGTATCATTTGGCCACCTTTTAAAATGTTTACTCTGGGAAATGGTCCAAGATCTATGCTCCTCTTTCCCAAGTTTGAGTTTGAGACCCCTTCTCAGAGCTTCCTTAGGACTGTGAGCACCTCTATCAGAGTCCTTATTGTGTGAAATGAGATATAGTTATGACTGTGAGATCAATCTTCAGACAAGAGTTTATTGATTGTATACCCTATGACCAGCTCTGTTTAAAATGTGAGGTCATTAAATCTTGGAAGCATTTATTTTCAACCAGGTAATTTTTCAATAATGCCCCCTTTTTCCTCAACAAAAATATGAGCTTTCTAAAGCCCAGAATCCTTATGATTTACCTACTATGTTTCAGCAATCTGTCTGTAATCAAAATACAATTTAAAAAATGGGATTATTGTCCAACCAGTGTGACTCAGAGGTTGAACATCGACCCAGGAACCAAAAGGTAACTGGTTCAATTCCCTGTCAGGACACATGCTCAGATTGTGGGCTCAATCCCCAGTGGGGGGCATGCAGGAGGCAGCTGTTCAATGATGTTTCTCTCTCACCAATGTTTCTATCTCTCTATTCTTCTCCCTTGCTCTCTCTCTAAAAATCAATAAAAACATTTTAAAAATTGGATTATTTCCTAATGTCCTGCATTGGTACAATGGGAAGGTAGGAGAGTGGGAAAAACCAGTTGTGATTTTTCTTGTTTTCTCAGTCATGAAAATTATGCATTAGTTTAGCCTCTGAATTATGAGCAAAAAGTTAGTGTGTCGGTCTATATATGATGTCGGTCTACATCATATCACATCGAGAAGCAAAAACATTTATTTTATTCTGGAGAAAGAGAAGTTAGAGAAAACTAGTAGAAATTCTGGACATACACAGGGGCTCCCTGTTAGAGTACCAACAATGAGAAAATAATCTCAAACAGTAACAAGCTAAAGGCTTAGAAATGGAAAGTGGAGTGTAGGATGCACAGTGGGATTATATCAGAAACTTCTTTGAAGAAGACCTAAGAAAGGAGGAGCCCATCCAGCATTATCACTCTCATGTCCCCCCAGGGCATGGGCAATGGAATAGCCACCTCACAAGGACACCATAAGCACAGGCACTAGAATGGAGACACTAGCTAAGGGATCAGTCTGTGATCTTATGAAAATATAAGCCAGTGGATTTCATAGGCAATAGGAGGAGATTCCCTTTTATGCCAACAGATAGTCAAAATTGATTAAGACTATAGCTTCAGGAACAAAACCTTCAAAAATCAACTTTCAATCACTGTGGGAGTGTTATTGACATAAGTCTAGCTACTCTTTCCCGGGTCTTAGGTGAAGGATGAGCAGCTTGGCCATAACCTGATGCTCAATTCAGACTCTAGAATGAAGGTCAGCATAGGAAATGCTCTAATGTTCTCTCTGCTCACACCCTTTATAATTGATACCCTGGATTTGTGAGATGGTTGACCATGGTCAAGGGCTGCACCTGTTGATCTCACTTTAGCTTGGTGGTCCATATGGAATTGAGATGACTGAAAGGTCTCAAATTCAGCATGCTGAGAGCCAAACTCACCTCTTACTACCACCACATCCTTTACTTACTCCTTTAGGATTTATTATCTTTGTGAAGAATATCAGTATCTATCCCATTGCATCATCATTGCTTCAGACAATACCCGAAGAGAAATTTTGGCCATCCTACTTCTTCCTCATCTCCACAAACAATTCATCATCAAAGTTTATTGATTTTTGTCTCCTACATATCTCTCTAAACCATTTACTCTGTCCATCTTTAAACATGAACCTGCTAATCATTTGGGCTTGCTATTCTCTTTTTTGGCACCCCTTGCCCTAGACCCATTCTTGGCCATTATCTGCTATGGCTATGCCCTCGCTGTGGGTTTGGCTAGGGACGCACTGGCAAGAGAGTGACTTTAGGAAGGAGAGAGGTTAGAATATGTATCTCTATCCCCTGCTCTGTCAGCTGACCCCACTTCTTCTGCTCTGACTTTTACCAGGCTCTGATAAACTCCCATGCCCTCTGTCCCTTCAGGCTGAGGGTTACCAATGGCTTGCTATTCCTTTTTGCTTCTTGATTTTGGTCCTTTCAGTGTAAATGGTTCTTTTTCAACATTTCCTTCAGGCAAAGCTTATTGAGTAAGCTACTCCTTTTCTTGCAGAACACTGAATGATCGACTATTTGCTCACACACTCTTTGCCCACTTGAGAACTTCTCCATATCACAGGCAGAATGTTCATTTAATTGAAAATTTACTTCAATTATGCCTGTGATTAAAACTCTTCAAAGGCTCTTGTGGCTCTTAAGAACAGAGAGAAATAACTCTAACGTGGCCCACAGCCTCTATGCTCTGGGACCTGCCTGTGTCCCCAGTGTTCCTTCCTCTCACTCACTGGGCTCCAGCCTTATTGCTCTTTTTTAGTCCCTTGATTTTTCCACTTGAAGTCTTGCTTATAGTGTCTTCCTGAATTCTCTCCTCTCTTCACAACTTCTTCTCTCTTTTCTTGCCCCTCCCATCCCTAACCTGAAACTTTACATGAAATGTTTTCTTCTCTGGGGAAGCTATTCTTGAGACTTTATTCCATTTTTGCCACAGGGATTTAATTCTCCAGTTAATATGTTATAGGACCTGTTTAGGACATAGGTTTATATATTTGCCTCCAAATGCTTATTATGGAATATAGTTATATGTTCATGTAATTGTTTTATTGATATGAAATAAGTTTCAGTGTGTGGAGGAGTGGTCCATGGGTTGTTTCTCATTACCTTACCTGTAGCACTTTGTACCATTCATGCTCATGATTATCACTTTTATTGAAAGTATCACTAGCTAAAGCCAACCTGGATAACAAAAATAAAAGTAAAACAAAGAACACTTGAATGAGGCAGCAACAGTGAAAGTAGCCTTCTATGATTATTATCTAGAAATTCTGTTGTGAGTTAAACTAAAAACTGACTTGAGGAGTTGGAGAATAAACATAGCCCACAGTCAGAAAAGGGGCTCATTCAAAAACACTGAGCTGCTCTCAGGTCCATGAATGGCCTGCAATTCCATTTTTTATACACAATAAAACCTCAGAGCACAAGCAAATAATTCAACTACCCAATCCCCTCCAGGGTGTCTTCCAAGTCACTTGCTGACCTCAGCTCATCACTTCCAACAATGATCACAGCAGAAGCTTTGGTGCAAGTTCTTTGTCTTAAAGGTATATTTTTAAAGCTAATAAAAGCATAATTACAGTATTCATTCTTAAATTTTGTAGATTCAGCAAAACAAGAAAAACATTCTTTTGGCTCATCAAGTTTAGATATATAATGAAAAAAACAATGATGGCCAGTGAGAGATAGTGGGGACTCTATATTACTCATTTTTTCATTATGTGAATAACTATTCCAGAATAATTTACTTATGTCCATTGATTAAAAATGGACATGATTTAATTGAAACCTCATTATAGGAACTCTCTTCACTCAATAATTCTGGGAATCAGGGGACAAAGTTAGTCCACAGGGAGAAGCAAGAACAGCAGCTATTAGAGAAGACTGCATTTGTGTCACAGACTGGAATACCTTTTTCTCAAACATCCGGTCTTCTGACATTTGTTGAGCTCCTACAATATTCTAAGCACTCTGCCTGTCATAGGGGAAGAGTAAAGAGGAGTAAGTAGCCTGTGATACTTTCACGGAGGAGACAACCATACTCTAACTTCCTTCAGATTGGACTCCACTCACCCTTAGAAGCCTTCCCTAAATATTCCTGTCTTCAGGAATCTTTATGAAGATTTTCAAAAGTTGGTTGGTGCTTATGTCACGCATAATCTCTTTCTTGATAACATGGACCAAATAAGTATTTGCTATATTATATAAAATAGAAGCAAATAGAGGTTCACTGAGGATAGGTTGGGTCCACAAGCAAAGAGCTTTGAAAAGCATATTGTGTTCATTTTCACTCCTACAAATTGTGACAGTTGGGAAAGTATATAAAACACATGCACAGTTTATGAATAATAAAGCAATCACTTATCCATTCACTACCCAGCTGAAGAATTAGAATATAGCCTGGGGTTTACAAGTCCAATGTGAGCCTCTCCTTGGTGACATCTCCTGCTTCTATGCTTCAGAATTAAGAGGTACTCACTGCCCTGCCTTTTGGGTAATTATTTGCTCGTATTTATGACATTATCAACAGTGTATCTGTAACGACATATAGGTTAGTTTTGAAATTTGAGTAGCTGTGTGAAGAAAGGTTATTATCACCATTACTACATGAAGGCTCCGAAGAGAAGGTAAAAACAGAGGCTGCCTAATCATGCAGATTCACCCCAGAGATCTGCTGTTTTCTTTTGTTTTTTGGGGGATGTGAAAAAAGCCTCAAAAATTTTATGGTGTGGCAGTATTCTCCCAGTATCATGGGCCTGGGGAGCATGGCAAGTAGTGATCTACCTGATTCGCAAAGGGCTTCACCAAACCTCTTCCTCACTTCAGAGTCTTCCTGCCCCATCACCGCCTCTCCCTAGCCCTGCTTTCCAAAATTGTCTGCAAATGACTTTGTGGGTTTTTTTTTTTTTTTTTTTTTTTTTTTTTTTTTTTACCGCATTGAGGATACTATGATGTACTTTGAGTTGGTTCTCACTCATCCCCAATACTGACTTAGGATTTAACTTTCTCATTTCTGCCAAGTTACCTCTTGCTCATCTGCTTTTCAGCTTCCAAAATTTTGTTGCCATTATCTCTTTTCTTGTTGTCCCCTTTTGTGTGGGTTTAAGATCAATGTAGTGGGTTTTGTGAGGTAACAACATTAAATTCATATGTTTAATCTCCTATCTTACCCCATAACTCACCTGGTGTAATCAAAATGTTAAGCCTTCACCCGTTCAACAAGAATCTCCTGATTTGGGGCAAGACCATGTTTTACAGAGCTTTAGAAGAGGTGATGAGGACACAGGGTGTGACTGGCTAGGTAGTGGGGGATTCCTTATAAGGCTAGCAAGTTCTATTTTCTAGGGTAAAATAAACTAGCTAAAGCTGAGCTGAAGGATTACAAATGGTGTATGTTTAGTCCCCTTGACTGAGGCATTTCCTGCAAGTGCAGGCTGGCCAAATCTAGATTTGTGGCTTGGCCAGTGGGACAGCTTTATTTTGTGGGTCCCAATGTATCAATTAACTTTACTAGTTCCTTCTGTGTTTCCCCTGCTGCACACCCTCAAATCCACTCAATTCTCTTTTGCCAGGTTGAGTTTTCTGAAATGCAAATATGACCATGTCACTTTCCTTTGCAAAAGTCCCAAATGAAATCTGATTGCTTTAATAAGTCTAAATTGAGAGCAGCATGGAGAGAGCACGAGGATGACCCTCCCCTACAAGTCTGCAACCTTTGTTTTCACCATGCCTGGCAAGTGGCTCTTCAAATAAGACCACACACATTCAGGTATTTCCATGGCAGACACCTTGACATTTCATGCTGCTGTGCCTTTCTAATTGCCACTCCTGGACTTGGAGCACACTCCTGGCCCTCTCCTGGAGACAGCCTTCAAATTTGGGTGCCTCGAGGCATCTCTCACCAGCCCCAGCTATAGAAGCAACCTGAACTGCCCTAAACTGCATGGACTTCATGCTCTATCAGAGCTGCTGTGTCTTGCATCCTGTGTGCACTGCATACTGTCTGCCTGCTGGGACAATGACTCTTGCTATGAAGAAGGCTGCCAACTGATGACTGTTTCCTCTTAGGGTGACATTTTACTTACTTCCATAATTATTGGAGCTATTTTGATTTAAAATTTACTCACTGGCCTGGGATTGAAATAAATTTTATTTATTTCTAACTGTTTAACCTCTTTGGGCTACAATTATGTAAATGTTATAATCATTTGTTTAGATCTCTATAATTCAAATATAAAATGTTTATCTTACTTATAATGCCCCCATACACACCCTTTTCTATTGTCTCTGAGTTAAAGCTTGCTCTCAGCAAGCTTTCAGTAAATTCATACAAGGTTTTAGCTAATAATTTCAAATACACTCCCCAAAGCAGCTACAGTACGAGACAGGACTCTGGATGCTTGAAAAGCCATATAACCCCAGAGATCGAAGCTGCCTCAGAATGTAGATTAGAGTTCTGATTAGGCTGCTGGACAAAGCACTCTACAAAGGACAGGAACCCTTTCCACGCCCGCCCCCTCCCCCCCCCCCCCCCCCCCCCCCGCTGCCCCCTTGCTGGCCTCAGAGCATGCCTTAGGTGTGTGCTTGTGTTCCACACCATTGTCTCCAATTCCTTTTGCTTTTTTATTTCAACCAGTTCCCCCAGGGATGGGAGTTGGGTAAAACAGTAGACTAGACTCCCATGATATTTGAGGAATACATATTTACTTTAGAAAATAACAAGAAAATAACAAGCACCTAGGAAGGTAAACTGATTACAGACATAAAGCAGGATCTCTCAGGAGGACAGGAATTCATGTGCATTCAGAAAGAAAGAAAATACAGTTGTTCTTCTCTATGTAAGGAAAATCATCTCCCCCGAAATAGATTGTTTACATTTTCAAGTGGGCAAACACCCTCTATAGTCAACACCATGAATCACGCAGAGAGGGGAGAAGGAGACCTTTTTTTGACTCTGATGTGTATATGGAAGATCCCTTGCCTAAGCTGTGGAGGATGTAGAGTTATGTGTCCAGAGTCATAGAGCTAGGCTTTTTGAGGTATGCTGTCATGTAAATGGATTACATGCACTACCTGCACATGGGAGTGCCCAGGACATGAAGAAAGCCCCCACCTCCCTCTCTTTTGGAAATTCGAGGCAGTGGCTCTGGTGATTTTTAGATTCACCTGGAGTTCCCAGAAGAGGACAAAAATACCAACTGGAAAATTCTTTAGCAGTAGTTACTTGATCACCTTAGCCAGAAAAATTGGTATCTTTCTTTGCTCAGGTTATCTGCTGGGCTTGTAAATTTCCAGAGAGAAATTAAGGTTTTCTTTGGTGGCCTTGGAATAATTCTGAATTGTTTCACTGTTTGTTTTTCATTTAAATTAATTATTGTTTAAAGTATTACATAACTCTCCTTTTCCCCCCATTGTCTTCTCCCCAGCAGCTCCCACCCCCAGCACATGCCTTCACCCCCCCTGCTGTCTGTGTCCATTGGTTATGCTTATATGCAAGCATACAAATCCTTTGGTTGATCTCTAACCCTTCACTCCCATCTTTCCCTGCCTGCCCTTTGAAGTTTGATGGTCTGTTTGATGTTTCTATGTCTCTGGATCTATTTTTGTTCATTATTTACTTTCTTCATTATATTCCACAGATGAATGAGATCATGTGATACTTATCCTTCTCTGACTAGCTTATTTCCCTTAGCATAATGCTCTTCAGGTTCATCCATACTGAAGACCAAGAGACATATGAAAACATGCTCAAAGTCACTAATCATCTGAGAGATGCAAATCAAAATGACAATGAGGTACCATCTCACACCTGTCAGAATGGTTACCATCAACAAATCAACAAACGAGAAGTGCTGGAGAGGATGTGGAGAAAAAGGAAATTTCGTGCACTGCTGTAAGGGAGTATTACTGGCCTGGCTCCTTGGGCCATTTGTCTACTGACTTGGTATCACAAAAATCTGCTTATTCTGTTTGATGAAAGAACAGGAAGGGAGAGTGTTTACATTTGCCAGCTACCACTGACTCCCCTGCATTCTTCATCCCATCAGATTAGAATCCTAGTTTGTGAGAGTTTTGGATAAACCCCTCATTCCTTGGAGAGTAAATTGAGACTAGGGGAGCTGGTCATGGAAGCACAAAGAACTAGTTAATAATAGAGTTGAGACCAGAATGGTTTCTAGCTACCATTTTCTTAGCACCTTCTGTGTCCTTGCTACTGTGACATGTATCCTATATAATAAAGGGCTAATATGCAAATCGACCAAACAGAGGAATGACCAGTCGCTATGATGTGCACTGACCACCAGAGGGCAGATGCTCAATGCAGGAGCTTCCTCCTGGTGATCAGTGCACTCCCACAGTGGGCTGCGCCACTCAGCCAGAAGTCAGGCTCACGGCTGACAAGCCCAGTGGCAGCGGTGAGAGCCTCTCCCACCTCTGTGGCAGTACTAAGGATGTCCAGTTGATGGCTCCTGGACTGTGAGAGGGCACAGGCTGGGCTGAGGGACCCCCTCCCCTTGAGTGCACGAATTTCCTGCACTGGGCCTCTAGTTTATATATGTTACTTTATTGTCTCTCATACCTACCATTTTGGGGGCTATTATCCCCAGGTTTTAGTCAGGATAAATTAGGCCAGCTGGAGGTAACAGTGTAGCACTGAAATCTCAGGGTCCCTAACATAACACAGATTTATTTCTTGCTCATACTGCAGCCTCATGGGGATTAGTGGGTAACAGATGAGGTGGGTGGGAGCTATCTCTTCTCACAGTCACTAAAGACCCAGATTGAGAGGCTCAACTCCTGGTAGGTGTACCTCATGGAGCATACACCTCTATGCTTGCTGGGTAAGAAGAGGAGGCACATAGAGAACTCACACCTGTCTCTGCACTTGGGCCTGAAAGAGTTTCACATCCCTTTTTTCATGGCCCCTTGACCAGATTACTCCCACATGTCAATCAAAGGGCAAATAAGCTGTGAAGGTACTACCTTTTTTGTCCTTCAGAATGAGAACATTTCTTCCATGTTGCCCAGTTTGTTGACCTGTAATTGTTTGTAGTAATCTCTTATGATACCTTCTATCTCTGTGGTGTTGTTCATAACTTCTCTTCCATTTCTGATTTTGTTATTTGGGTACTCTGTTGTTTTTGCTTTGATGCATCTGGTAAAGGCTTATCTAGCTTGTTTATCTTTTTAAAGAACCAGTTCTTAATTTCATTAGTATTTTCTATTGTTTTTAGTCTTTATTTCATTTATTTCTGGTCTAAAGTTTATTATTGCTTTCTCCTACTAACTTTTGGTTTTGTTCTCCTTTTCTTAGCTCCTAATATAAAATTGTATTTCATCGACTTTGATAAAAAAGAACAGTTATTGACAAGTACTAGAGAGGACTACCACCATGACCTCACTTCTACTCTTACCTCTCTTCACTCTCCACACAGCAGCCTGTGATGTCTCTAAAATATATGATTTATTCACTCACAGCTCTGATGGAAACTTTATATTTTCTTTCCATCACCTTAAAATGACATCTAAGCTATTGCATAAGGCCTATAGGCCTTGTATAAGTGGGCTCTTCCCCTTCTCAGGTACGCTCTTCTTGACTCATTTTACTTTATCAAACTTCCTTGCTTTCAGTTGTTAAATGTTCCAAGCGCTTTCTTTGCTCAGGATCTTTCCTCTTGCTGTTCCCTCTCCTTTCTTGCCCCTCTGCTTTCTCTTTGCTTGGATACTTCGTATGCATCTATCGTGTTTCAGCTTCAGTGTTTATACATTTCATGTGCATAGATCATGGCTATTTTGTTTTCTGTGATATAGTCAGTACATCATACAGTGCCTGGAACAAAGAAGCAACTCCATAAATATTTGTGAAATGATTGCAAAATAGAATAGATTAACAGAGGGGCCTTTCATATACAATACTATGCTTAGTCTTCAAAAACATAGGGATATATCCATAGCCGGTTTTGCTCAGTGGATAGAGCAACCGCCCATGGACTGAAGGGCCCCAGATTTGATTCCTGCCAAAGGCATGTACCTCAGTTGCAGGCTCCATTTCCAGCCCTGGTCAGGGCACTTGTGGGAGGCAGCCAATCAACTCTCTCTAACATCAATGTTTCAAATATCCTCTGGTGAGGATTAACAAAAACATAGTGATGTAGCCATAGTAGAAAAATTACTTAAAACAGCAACTGTTTATATTAAATTACCAGTAATCTTATCGTGACTAGAGGCCTGATGCACGAATTTGTGCACAGGGGAGGGGGGACCCATGGGCAGTTGACCAGTCACAGAAGGTTGGCTGTGGGAGTGCACTGACCACCAGGGGAGCAGCTCCTGCATTGAGGGTCTGCCCCCTGATGGTCAGTGCATGTCATAGCACTGGTCGACTGGTCATTCTGGTTGTTCCAGTTGTTCAGTCATAACAGTTACCTAGGCTTTTACATAAATATATAGACTAGGGGCCCAGTGCACGAAGATTCACGCACAGGGGCTGGGTCCCTCAGCCTGACCTGCACCCTCTCCAATCTGGGAGCCCTCAGGGGTGCTCTCTCCTATCTGGGAGTTTCTGTATGTCTTTGCAATCATATGAGCAAATTGTCTGAGACCCCAACCCAGTCTGGTTTGGTGCTCACAGAATAATAGAGGTCTTTTTTTTTTTTTTTCTTTGCTCCATTGGTGGAGATTTCCTAGAAGTTTCAGGATATCTTCCCTTTAATTTTCCCTTGACACTATGACTTTACTTATGCCTCTCACCTTTGCTTTCCCTCTGTCCCCCACCCGCAACAGTAATTTGCTCCAGGCTCACTTTGCTCTAGTGTCTAGGAGATCCTGCAACACATCTGCCACCAGAACTACAATTCCCAGCATTCCTGGTGCTCCCCACACTCTGGGCTTTTGCTTCCAGTCCAGGGGCTGCACAAACCAAAAGGACTGCGAACTCCAGCCGCCCCAAGGCTAGGTTGACAGGACTGGACACTCCAGTGGCATCCCCGGGATCCTTGCTGCTCGGCACCGGCGCATGCACGCACTAGACAAAGGCTTGAAGTGGGTGGGGTCCCGGGGATGCCTGCCGTGTTGCCCCAGCTATGCAAAGGGTGGGTGGGTGTCCCACCCCTGGCCACTCGGCACCTGCGCACCTGTGTGTTGCCAACAGTCCTGCCATCTTTGTCGGGTTAACTTGCATACTCACTCCTGATTGGCTGTGGGCATCATGGAGGTATGGTCAATTTACATATTTGTCTATTATTAGTATAGATAGTCATGCCTATTTTGTACATAATGATAATTTCAATAATTTATAATTATGACCTGCATACCGTATATTTTCAAAGTAAAATATTTTAATTTTTAAAGATTAAGTACACAATAAAGGTAGGAACTTAAAGTTTGAGTGACAGAGGGAATTCAAAACATATTTTTAAAGGCAGATATCACCAATTCAGCTTTTTTTTTTTGTAAGACTGATGATACGATGATGTTTTCCAAATAAAATGACAAATATAGTCTGACAAAGAATTTTTTTGTGTCATTTCCAAGTGTGGAGAACCATCAACTAAGGGTAGTTTTATCACCATTAAATTGACATATCTAGGGCAATTTAACAGGTTGGAAGGACAATGGCGTGGAATATATGTATTTAGAACTGTCGTGAAAAATCTGAGACAAAAACATCTAGTCAGAAAAACATCATTGGAAGTTTGCTATACATATTTTAAAAAGATTACCAATGCATGATATACCAGTAGTATTAACAATACAAATATATATTATACCTAGAATGTTTTGTAGAAACTTGATGAAGGTAACATATCTTTATTAAAAGCATTTTGGACATTTTTTCATTATTTTAAAAATAGTTTTATTGGAATAATTTAACTAAAATGTAATATTGAGATTCCTTGAGAATATAACATTCAGATGGAACCCTACTAAATATTTCTCTGTCTGTTGCAGCCATCTCCTTAATGGCATTTGTCAGCACATATTTCACGCTATAATTATTTATGATATTTTGTCATTGCTGATTTTAATTTAATTACATTGGGGCCTAAATGGAAAGGTGTATAATTGAGAGGCTTCACAAACACTGTACTATATAACAGGTCTGGGAAAGGTCACCCAATCTTTCTCCTTATCTCTGCATATGCCCCTGCATACCTCCCCACTCCGAAAACCAGACGTGAAACAACATTTTTCAGTCCCTTCTCTGGAAAATGTTGCAGACTGCCTTCAGAAGTATACTCCTGAAACTTACACTCGCTCTTAGCAGGAAGCTTTCTCCAGCTGCTGTCACAGCTTAAGGCCCATCTCTTTGGTCCTTTAAATAGTGTTTTCTCTATATCTTTAAGAGGTGAATATATTCTGTGAGAATGTTTCAAAGTAGAACTGAGGACCTTCTTGATATAGCACTTTGCCCACTTCTCTGATAGGTGATGGAATTTGTGATGGAGGCTGAGTCGGTATCTATCTATCTATCTATCTATCTATCTATCTACCTACCTACCTACCTACCTACCTACCTATCATGTACCAGGAAAATCTAATCGGTTACCCCTTCTAAATCAGGATAAGGTGATACTCTCTGGATGCACTCAAGAGGTCTGCATATCTTTTTTTCCCATTTTTTTTATTAAGGTATTATATGTGTACATATATTACCATTGTCCCCACCCCAGCCAACTCCCATACATGCCCTCACCCCCCAATGTTTTGCATCATTGGTTATTCTTATATGCATGCATATAAGTCCTTCGGTTGATCTCTTATTTCCCCCACCTCTCCCTAACCTTCCCGCTGTAATTTGATAGTCTGTTTGATGCTTTACTGCCTCTGTATCTATCTTTTTGATCATCAGTTTATAATGTGTTTTTTATTATCCACAAATGGGTGAAATCATGTGGTATTTTTCTTTCATTGACTGGTTTATTTCACTTAGCATAATGTTCTCCAATTCCATCCAGGTTGCTACATATGCTAAGAAACTCCTTCTTTTTTATGGCAGCATAGTATTCCATTCTGTAGATGTACCACAGTTTTCTGATCCAGTCATCTGCTGATGGGCACCTAGATTGTTTCCAAATCTTAGCTATTGTAAATTGTGCTGCTTTGAACATAAGGGTGCATATATCCTTTCTGATTGGTGTTTCTAGTTTCTTAGGATACATTCCTACGAGTGGGATTACTGGGTCAAATGGGATTTCCATTTTCATTTTTTTTAAGAAACTCCATACTGTTCTCCACAGTGGCTGCACCACTCTGCATTCCCACCAGCAGTGCACGAGGGTTCCTTTTTCTCCAAATCCTCGCCAGCACTTGTTGTTTGTTGATTTGTTGATGATAGCCATTCTGACAGGTGTGAGATGGTACCACATTGTTGTTTTGATTTGCATCTCTCTGATAATTAGTGACCTTGAGCATGTTTTCATGTGTATCTTGGCCTTCCTTCTGTCTTCTTTCGAAAAGATTCTATTTAGGTCCGTAGCCCATTTTTTTATTGGATCATTTATCTTCCTTTTATTAAGTTGTATAAGCTGCCTATAGATGTTGGAGATTAAACTTTTATCAGTGATAACATTTGCAAATATGTTCTCCCTATACAGTGGGGTTTCTTGTTGTTTTGTTGATGGTTTCTTTTGCTGTGAAAAAGCTTTTTATTTTGATGTAGTCCCATTTGTTTATTTTCTCTTTAGCTTCCATTACCCTAGTGAAGAAGTTCTTTCAGTATATGTCTGAGATTTTGCTGCCTGTAGATTCCTCTAGAATTTTTATGGTTTCCTGTCTTATGTTTAAGTCCTGTATCCATTTTGAGTTTATTTTTCTGTATAGTGTAAGTTGGTGATCTAGTTTCATTTTTTTGCATGTATCTGTCCAATTTTCCCAACACAATTTGTTGAGAGACTGTTTTGACTCCATTGTATGTTCATGCCTCCTTTGTCAAATATTAATTGAGCATAGTGGTTTGGGTTGATATAGGGATTCCCTAATCTATTCCATTGATCTATATGTCTGTTCTTGTGCCAGTACCAGGCTGTTTTAAGAACAGTGGCTTTGTAATACAGCTTGAAATCTGGTATTGAAATCCCTCTTACTTTATTCTTCTTTCTCAGGATTGCTGTGTCTATTCAGGGTCTTTTTTTATTCCAGATGAATTTTTGAAGCGTTCTTTCTAGGTCTGTGAAATATGCTGTTGGTATTTTAATGGGGAGTGTGGGTAGTATGGATATTTTAATGATGTTGGTTCTACCAATCCATGAACATGGTATGTTCTTCCATCTGTTTACATCTTTCTCTATCTCTTTTTTCAGTGTCCTGTAGTTTTCCGCATATAGGTCTTTTACCTCCTTGGTTAAGTTTATTCCTAGGTATCTTAATTTTTTTGGTACGTTGGTAAATGGGATTGCTTTTTTAGTCTCTCTTTCTGGAAGTTCATCATTGGTGTACAGAAATGCCATAGATTTCTTGGCATTAATTTTGTATCCTGCTACATTGCTGAATTCATTTATTAAGTCGGTTAGTTTTTTGATGGAGTCTTTAGGGTTTTTTATGTACAATATCATGTCATCTGCAAATAAGGACAGCTTTACTTCTTCTTTTCTAATTTGGATGCCTTTTATTTCTTCTTCTTATCTAATTTCAATGGCTAATACTTCCAGTACTATGTTGAACAGGAGTGGTGAGAGTGGGCATCCCTGTCTTGTTCCTGTTCTTAGGGGAAATGGTTTTAGTTTTTGCCCATGGAGTGTGATGTTAGTTGTGGGTTTATCATATATAGCTTTTATTATGTTGAGGTATGATCCTTCTATTCCCACCTTGTTGAGAGTTTTTATCAAGAAAGGGTGTTGGATTTTGTCAAATGCTTTTTCTGTATCAATTGATATGACTATGTGGTTTCTATCTCTCAATTTGTTTATGTGATGTATCACGTTTATTGATTTGAGGATATTGTACCAACCTTGCATTCCTGGGATAAATCCTAGTTGGTCATGGTGTATGATCTTTCTGATGTACTGCTGGATCTGATTTGCTAGAATTTTGTTGAGGATTTTGGCATCTATGTTCATGAGGGATATTGGCCTGTAATTCTCTTTCATTGTGTTGTCTTTATCTGATTTTGGTATTAGGGTGATGCTGGCTTCACAGAAGGAGCTTGGAAGTGTTCCTTCCTCTTGAATTTTTTGGAATAGTCTGAGGAGGATAGGTTTTAGTTCTTCCTTGAATGTTTGGTAAAACTCTCCTGTGAAGCCATCTGACCCCGGGCTTTTGTTTACTGGAAACTTTTTGATGACTGCTTCAATTTCTTCCATAGTTACTGGTATATTGAGCTGTTTTGATTCTTCCTGGTTGAGTTTTGGAAGGTTATATTTTTCTAGGAATATGTCCATTTCCTCCAGGTTGTCCAATTTGTTGGAATAGAGTTGTTCGTAGTATTTTTTTAACAATCCTTTGTATTTTGGTGGTGTCTGTTGTTATTTCACCTCTTTCATTTCTGATTTTGTTTATTTGGGTCCTCTCCCTTTGCTTTTTGGTGAGCCAGGCTAGAGGTTCATCCATCTTGTTTATCCTTTCAAAGAACCAGCTTTTGGTTTTGTTGATATTTTGTATTTTTTCTTTGGTCTCCACGTTGTTTATCTCTGCTCTGATCTTTATTATCTCCTTCCTTCTGTTTACGCTGGGCTTTTCTTGTTGCTCTCTTTCTAACTCTTTGAATTGTAGGGTTAGGAAATTTATTACCATTGTTTCTTGTTTTTTGCAGTATGCTTGTAGAGCTATGAACTTCTCTCTCAAGGCTGCTTTCACTGTGTCCCATAGATTTTAGATCGTTGTGTTTTCGTTGTCATTTGTTGCTATGATGTTTTTTATGTCTTCCTTGATCTCTCTGGTAACCCAGTCATTGTTTAATAGCTTGCTGTTTAATTCCATGTGTTTGATTTCTTTGGATTGTTTTTATTGTAGTTGATTTCCAGTTTTATGCCACTGTAGTCTGAGAAGATGCTTGATATGGTTTCTACCTTCTTGAATTTGAAGAGACTTTGCCTATGTCCCAACATATAGTCTATCTTTGAAAATGAGCCATGTGCACTTGAGAAGAATGTATATTCTGTGGCTTTGGGGTGAAATGTCCTGAAGATATCAATTAATTCCATCTGGTCTAGTGAGTCATTTAGGATTGATGTTTCCTTGCTGATTTTTTGTTTAGAGGATTTGTCCAGTGGTGTTAGTGGGGTATTAAAGTCTCCTACTATGATTGTATTGCTGTTAATCTCTCCCTTGATATCCTCCAGGAGTTTTTTTATGTATTTGGGTGCTCCTGTATTGGGTGCATATATGTTTACCAGAGTTATTTCTTCTTGTTGGATTGCTCCTTTTAGTATTATGAAGTGGCCTTCCTTATCTCTTCTTATGTCCTTCACTTTGAGATCTAATTTGTCAGATATAAGTATTGCTACCCCAGCATTTTTTTCATTTCCATTTGCCTGAAAAGGCTTTTTCCATCCCTTCACCCTCAGTCTGTGTGCGTCTTTTTTTCTGAGGTGGGTTTCTTATAGACAGCAGATATATGGGTCATGTTTTCTTATCCAGTCAGTTACCCTATGTCTTTTGATTGGGGCATTTAATCCATTTACATTTAAAGTTATTATGGTTAGGTACTTATTTGTTGCCATTTTTATTCTTTACCCCTGTGTTCCTTCTTCGCTTCCTATTTCTTTTTTTTTTACAGCAGACCCTTTAGCATTTCTTGCATTGCTGGTTTGGTGGTAATAAATTCCCTTAGTCCTTTTTTGTCTGTGAAGCTCCTGATTTCACCTTCAATTTTGTTTGATAGCCTTGCTGGGTACAGTATTCTTGGATTCAGACCCTTCCTTTGTATGACTTTGTATATTTCATTCCATTCCCTTCTGGCCTGATGAGTTTCTGTTGAGAAATCAGTTGCTAGTCTGATGGGGGTTCCTTTGTATGTAACTTTCTGTCTCTCTCTGGCCACTTTTAAGATTCTTACTTTGTTGTTGGTGTTTGCCAAATTAATTATAATGTGCCTTGGTGTTGGTCTTTTGGAGTTCATTTTGCTTGGGACTCTGTGAGCTTCTTGGATTTGTGTGGATTTTTTCTTCCCTATATCAGGGAAATTTTCTGTCATTATTTCTTCAAACAGGTTTTCTATTCCTTGCTGTTTCCTTTCCTTCTAGAACCCCTATTATGCAGTTGTTGTTTTGTGGAAATTTTCTGTCATTATTTCTTCAAACAGGTTTTCTATTCCTTGCTGTTTCCTTTCCTTCTAGAACCCCTATTATGCAGTTGTTGTTTTGTTTTGTGTTGTCCCAAAGGTCCCTTAGGCTCTCTTCTTGCTTTTTAATTTTTTTTTCTAGAAGCTGCTCTACTTGGGTATTTTTTTCCATCTTATCTTCTAGCTCACTGATGCAGTCCTCTGCTTCTTCTAGTCTTCTCTTGATGCTTTCTATTGAGTTCTTTACAGCAGCAATGTCATTTTTCATTTCTTCTTGGTTCTTCTTCATTTCCTCTTGGTTCTTACTCATATTGTCGAATTTGTCTTCCATTCTTTTCAGCCACCTTATGACCATTTCTCTGAATTCTTTCTCTGGCAGGTTGCTTGCCTCTATTTCATTTACTTCCTTTTCTGGTGATGCCTGATTTTCTTTCATATGTGGGCTGTTTCTTCATCTCCCCATGTTCTCTCTTCTCCAGATGTCTGGTTATGTAGTTCTCTCTCTCCTGTGTTGACTTAAAGGCACAAAATACAACACAACCAGGTACAACACACAAGGCACTGAACAGAAATGTATTCATGAAATTAATAACCTCCAATAAAGGTGACACCAGAGAAAGGCAAATTAGGGGATAGGAGAGAAAAAAGAAGAGGGAAAAGAAAGGAAAAAAAGGAGTGTCAAAATTAAATTGGGAAAAGAAAGAAAAAAAATATGAGAGACAAGAAAGAGACTAAGAGAGAAAAGGGGAACAAACTATATGTATATATATGGTTAGAAAAATCCAATAGAGCAACCACTAATCCCAGCAAATTCCAGCCACAAGTACCTGGGGATTAATACAAACTACAACACCATTTAGCATTTAACTAATATTAAGCAAGGCAAGGGAAAACAGAAGCAAAAAACAAAGAAAAGCAAAGCAAACAAAAACAAAGAAACAAACAAACAAAAAAAGAATAAGCAAAACAATCTCACAAAAAAGCATAAAAATTCAATATAATTAACATTCAAGCAAACAACAACTAAAGGACAGAGAGAAAAACAATTTTTGGGTAGTTACGAAAGTGAAGAGAGAGGTGTGTATCGACCTGGAGCAGGGGATTGGAAATTAAATATATATGTAGGGTGAAATTTTAACAGGGGGTAAACAGAAAGAATAGGGAAAATCTAAAGGAGGGAAGGGGTAAGTTAAACAGGACACCAAAAGGGGGAAAGTTAGGAAAAGAGTGATGGCATAAAGGTAGCGTTGAGATAAAGTAAAACGATGCTAAAGGAAAGATGAAAACAGAATGTAGAACACTAGTCCCAAAGTAAAATAAAGAGAAAATAAAATGACACTTAAAAAAAAGGTAAAATAGTAGTAGTAATAATACTGATTAAAAATAAAAATGTAATAATTAAAAAGGTAAAATCAAGTGAGGGAAAAAATGAAAAGAGATAGTTTCTTAAGTAGAAGATACAAAAAATTAAAATAAAAAAATATATAATGTGCAATAGTGAAGGTCATTCACTTCCTCTATTGTTCTGTTTGGCATGCCTGTTTCTCAGTCTGGACAGTATTGCAGTTCTCTGCGTTCCACTGTTCCTCAGTGTTGTAAGCCAGTCCTGATTTTTAAGCAGGCGGTGTCTTAATTTCTTGTATTCTTTTATTTTTTATTACACAAGCGTCAATTTGTGATTCAGCCCCTGGGTGGCAGTGTTTCTGGATTGACTTCCAGGTCTATATATGGCCTTTCTAGCCTGTGTTTATCCCTGTGGCACTCAATACAGGTTTGTCAGAGTGGGCTGCCTCAGAGCTGGCTCTCCGATGGATGTTTACTCCCAGCTCCGACCCCCAGGTTCCAGAAAAACAACTTTCCCTGCAGTCCCTAGGGTGTCCCCAACTGGGTGATCCTATGTATTGGGCTTAGTAATCAGAAGCAAGGACTTGAAGAGGAAAAAGCCCAAGTGCATGAGCAATGGGTCTGCATGCAAGTCTAAGCAGCCGGCACAGATTTGAAATTCTTAGGCTGTCTCTGCACATCAGATCAAAATGGGTTGCTTTTTAGGGATCCCTTCTGTTAGCAGCTCTTAGGACCCCCTTCCACATTCATGGATCACACCAGCCCCAACAGCCACGGATTTTTCTAGGCACAGACTTCCCTGGTCCTCCAGCTCCTGCAAAATGTGCGTTTCTCTCTCCCGCTGGGACCAGAGACCTCACCTGATCCCAGGCGAAATCTGACATTTCTGTGGTGGAATGAAGAGCTCCTTTGAATCCGTGAGTTTGTGCCAATTGGGGACCTGTATTCTGGGGCTCACAGCTGTTTGGTGGTTGCTACAGTTGTGGATTTTCAGGCTTCAGATAAGCTCCACTTTCCCTATCAAGATGGCGCGGTCTCCGAGTCCAATCCTGTGGCTCCGGGAGGGGACCCAGCCACAGTGGGGGCTGCCCGGTCAGGGGAACCCCTTCTCGCAGTCCCCCACCTTCTCCTCAAGTTTAGCTGTCTCTTAACTTGCCAACAAACACTCCTCGTGTTACCCTCAGCTGTTTTTTCTTTCTGCTCCGGGACAAGGCTCAGAACACGTCTGTCTATTCTGTCGCCATTTTTCCTCTCCCTGCATATCTTTATTTATTTTTCTTTCTTTCATATGTGTGCTTCACTCTGCCTCCTGGGGGCTGAATCATTTGTATTCCATTCAGTGTTCTCTGTGAGGGTGGTCAACACTGGCAGATGGCCTTTGCTGGCCTCATCTCCCTTTCTGTGCCACTTGCCCCCTCAGGGGAGCCCCACTCTGCAACTGTCAGTCATTCCAGGCCCTTCTGCTTTCACACTCGCCTGCCACCCCTTTAACACCTGATTCCAGGAAAACGTGATGGACTCCTTCCCTCAACGTACAGATAGATCATCAGATTTTATATTGCAGCCTTCCTAAGGCATTTGAGTAATTGCAGAATATTAGACTTAAGTTAAAAGAATTAATCTTTGTCATTTTAATAGGAAAAAAATGGAAATATTTTAAATGTCTAATATTTAGGGAATTATTAATATTATGATCTAGATACAAAATACCTAGATATAAAAATAGACTTACAAAGTGTTTGATTTTTATATATACAATTATTAAATATTTTAAACTTGTAGAATTTTAATGTAAAAAACATACTTATGTCATATTTTGAGCAAACACAACAGGAGACATTATAGTGTGATAAAAAGTATTTAAATATTACAGAAAAAGTCTAGGAATGAATTGTTGCCTCTGTATGAAAGAATTACAGTTTCTTTTAATTATGGAAACATTCCACTATTATTTTTGCTGAGGGGAAAATTATGTAAGTGTACAAAGAAGAAAAGAATGAATTGCCATGTGAGATAATTTTAACAACCGGTTTCTATCTATATGGATATCTTTATATCTTCCACCTACAAGGATTATTTGGAAGGAATGGCATGCTAGTCTCCCACACCCATGCCTGGGAAGGCCTCCTTTGCCTTCCACAAGGCTGATAATAGATAAAACGTTCAGAGGTTCAGACCTGGATTTATAGAAATCGTACCTTACTGATGCATGGAGGCCTTTGGAGCTCAGCCTCTTTGCAGCTGAGGCACGCACCTTCTGGGCCTCTTATCTCTGAGCCTAGAGGGAAGGGCTTTGGTTGCAGTTGGCTCCAGTGATTGCTAGCTGTGTGACCCTGGGCTATCCACCTCGGTCAGTGGCCACAGCTTTCTCATCTGCAAAGTAGTAATGGAAGCATAAAAATGAGGAACTCCATGTTAAAAAATCTTAGAGAAGTTCTCAAACTTGGATGGTTAATTCATTTCTCTTACTCACAGTGGCATTCTGCTTCCCAAACTGAGCCTCCTCATAGAATGGGTTTCAACAAGAGAGGTGTTTGCCTCTCATTGCTTAGGATTCATTTTTCTGAGGAGTCACTTTAACTCCACTTCTTGTTCTCTACGTATCCCTCAAACCTTGAATAAACAAAGTCCTAGCTTCATTCAAGTAACACCTGCTTTTGTTCAAGAGAACAGCTGGTTTCCTCTGCAAAGTTAATAGAATGAAATTTAAACTGTTTTATCCACAAAGACTAGGTTAATTCTACTAAAGGCTTTTTCCTTTTCCCGATGAGACCTGAGGAGACCATGACATGTTGATAATATTAATAATAAAAGTCTACTTATTCCAAAGTTTTTTTTTTTAATTTTCTTACCATTATCACTTTTTTCTTTTATAAATATAATTTACTTGAATCATGTAGCTCCCGTTTTGCTTCCTGTTTACTGTTACACCTGAGCATTAGCAATTTCTTATTCTCAATGCTCAGCTAAGTGCAAATCTAAATTTTCACATAAAGCCTCTTGCCAAGTTCTAATTTCTGATATTCTCAACCACAATCAAGCCTTATATTGACAATTTTCTTTTAGCCTCTGAGTCCAAGTTGAAGAATATGTAGAAGCCATCAGAGGTAAAGGTAACCTACTTCATTTCATTTTGTATAGACTTATTCCTTCATGGATATCAGTTGAGGTTAACATTATTATTTTTTCTTTCTTTCACATGTATGCTTCACTCTGCCTCCTGGTGGTTAACAAGACTAGATTTTTTTTTTTTTTGCTGTCCTTTGGAAATACTACTCATGCCTCCTATGGACTGTGGTAGCAGAGTCGACAGAAAATAAGGTCTCAAAGCTTTTCAAACACTCCCCATGCTTGCTGTGCTGCCAAGTCATTAAACAAGGCAAACTCCTCTCCCCTATGGGCTGTTAACTTTTATGTGTTCAGTGCTGCTCTTAAACATGGCTGGCCTGAACACATTTCTTCCAGGAATGAGGAGAGAGGACCCAACATCTGCTTTGATCACAGCAGGGTCTGCTGGTCAGCTGGTCTATCTCTGATGAGCCTTGTGATGGAGCTTGGTACTTAGGGCCTCATTCATTAATTTATGAATTCATTTTTCTCACTTGACAAATTTATTTTGGTCTCCTAGTATTCAACCATTCTAGGTGTTAGGGATATATTAGTGAACGCAGGTGATTAAAACAATAAATATTTACCTTTCTACAGCTTTCTATATAGTGGGGTGGGGTGGAGAGTAAATATACTCTACAAATTACTGTATATAGTGTATTAGAATGTGGTAAGTGCTTTAGAAAAATATAGAACAGAGAGAGGGGGATCAGAAAATTCGAGGGGAGAGGTTTACATTTGTAAATATACTGGTTAGAGTGGGTTCTATTAAGAAGTAACACATGATTCAAGAAATGAAGGAGGTAAGGCAGTGAACCAAAACCCCATTTTGGTGAAAGGTTGTTTCAGGCCAAGGCAAAAGTCTTGTAATAAGATGTTAATATTTTTTAATATTTTGGCAATATTAATCATTGGAGATACAAAGATGATTGAGTATGTTTCTTGCCTTCAATAAGCTTACAGTCTACTATAGGAAACATATTAAAAATAGGCAAACAGATTTCAATAGGCCATAATTACTGATCAAACATAAAGCTAAGAAACTGCAGGATTCTAAGAATGGTATAAGATGCTCATCAGATGCTGTGAGAATACCATTGGGGTAAAAAAGGGACTGGGAGAAGGTAACACTGCTAGTCATTTCTCTTTTTAAGCATTTGTTAAACAAGATTGGATACAGTTGAGACCACTAATTACAAAAGAAGATAAAATTATCAAGGGCAGAAAAATAGTTCAAATTTGTTTGGAAGGTCTGTACCAACATCCTATTTTTTAAAGAATTTCTGCAAAAATAGTTTATTAAAGGATCTGAGAAATCCTCAGTAAATAGATTATTACACTTAGCTTTGTGATCCTCCTAAAGTTATTGATCAATGTAATTCTTGGGACAGGCTGCTCTAAATCAAGTTCCAGGTAGATAGTCAGTTAAGACAATGATGAGCTGATGTCAGGGTATCCTGCGCCTGAGATAAGAGTCAACCTGAATTCAATCTGGACACATCCTCTCTCAGGTTCACATTTTCTTCATCTATGGAATGAGAAGTTTGATCTAAATTGTCTCAAAAAGCCATTATGGTTCTGTCTCTTTGCCTGCATTAATTCATTGCTCAAGGCCATATGACAGGCCCAACATAGATCTATTCATAGTGTGGAGTGTTGAGTAATTACCATGCGCTGTGCACAGGTCTAGATTTGGGGGGGTGCAGAAGTGAAAGGAAGAGAGAATGCCCTGTGGGAGTGTACAATCACCTAAAGCAGGCACAGAACTTGAAGTCAGATGTGGTTGAGTTCTAATAAAAGGTAATTTACAAAAACAGACTGGATTAGATCCCAGGGCCATAGTTTGCCGATCTCTGGGACAGGCCATTAAGTTTCAGGCCATAGCCAGTGACCAGGCCATATAGAACCTGTAGGGACTTCTCTTTGGCAGGGGCTTCTGTTTCATTCCAAGCATAGTGAGGTTTTCAGTGTAGTGATTTGACTGGATTACATTGTAAAAGGTAACCCTAATAGTTCTCCTAGAATAGATTATAGAGAAAAGAGTGCAAGCAGGAATAAAAGGCCATGTAATGGTTATAAGAACAAAAGGAAAGAATTCCTGCCCTCAAGAAGCTTACCATTTAGGTGTAGAGACATGGCAAAAAGAGAGAACCACTAACTTTCAGTGTGTTAAAGGTTCTGAAAAGTCCTGTTGAAAATAAATTATTTTAGCTGAGTTTATTATAGTGCTGGTATATATTATGAATCTCCAAGTAGAGATTATAATGTGTGTGTGTGTGTGTGTGTGTGTGTGTGTGTGTGTATAATTTGCCAATTAATAGACCTGTCCTCTTTTCTTTCATATTTCGCACAGTGGGAAATATCATATAGGGTTAAAACTGGAGATATGAAATAAAATGTGGAGAGCCTTAAATGCCAGCCAGACCCGGTTTAAAGTTGTGATATGCATGTTTCTTCTCTCTCCTGCCCTAATTACCTCTTAATCCTGGTAGTAGTCCATCGTGGCACTTAGTCATTCATTTGTTCATCTATTCACTATATCATTAACTATACAAATGCCAATGGCCAGGTCACTGATCAAATAAACAAAGAAGCAAACAAACAAACAAGCAAACAAGCAAACTAATGTAGGATCTCCCCCAGGAGTTCCTGATGATGACAAAGAGCTGCCTTGGAATACATCCTTGACTGCTTTCAAGGGTTCCTGCAGGAGCACTAAGCCCAGGAGGCTAAATCCTTGTGCCTAATTCAGTGCACTTAGTGCTTCAGAAAGCATTTAGAGGTGCGTTGTCCAATAGGATAGCCACCAACCCAATGTGGCTATCGAGCCCTTGAAATGTGGATGGTGTGAACTGAGGTGTGCTGAAAAGGTGAAATACATATCGGATTTTAAAAACTTAATTAAGACATTAATGAAAAATATTAATAATTTACAAATTTTTATTACAGGTTGACATGATAATATTTTGAACATATTAAACTAAATAAAATATTTATTTGAAATTAATTTTAACTTTATGATATTCTGCTACAAGAAAATTTAAAATTGCACATGTGGCTAGCCCATTTCTATAGGACAGCACTGGTCTAGGTTTATCAATGTGGATGTCTGGTTTCATGGCTCCTTACCTCTCAGGATGCCAATGTGAACCAGCCTTATGTAGGATGCTCGTTTGGACCTTGAGTGATTCCTCAGCCTCAGATCCCAGTGCAACGCAATCACCGCAGGCATCCCCTACTAAGAAAGCCCTGGGTTCCATCTGACAGAGATTCCTCCATATCACCATTGAACATTATTGAGAAAAAGTTGGGTTTATTGAGATCAACAGTGAATCTCCAGCAAATTGCCTTACCATATTCTTAATAACCCATCCAGTACTTCTCATGCAGGGGATTTAGATTTTTTTTTTTCCTTTCTGTGCAATCTTTAAACAAGTACTCAGATTTATGCGACTATTTATTCTTCTTGCAAAAAATAGTTCAAGTTTTAGCTACTGTGTGAAGTGTGGTCTCTTTCCTTTAGTCCCTGATAGAATTCATTTGTCACTCGGCACATTAAGCACAGCTGCTGTTTATTTTTGTGAATTAGTTCTGGTCTTTGCAAGGAAACTGTCCCATCTTGGATTTCTTCATACCTTCAACCCACAGTACAAATCTTGCAATTTAATACTCTCACTTAGTGTCTTGTTTCTACCACTGTCACTTCATTACCTGGGACACCTGTACCTTGTATTATGTATGAAAAATGCATAAAGAAATTCCAGTGTTAAACAGATTTCTAGCTTGCAAACTAATATTGGTGGACTTTGTTTCTCTCCTCAGTAGCAGTTCTGTGTTTTGTTTTCTCTGCCACCACCCACACTAAAGAGCAGCATCATTCCATTCTTGAGAGTCAGAATTCAGTGTTACCAAGGCTGCCAAACAGTCAATCTCCCTGCAGTGTGCCTAGAGCTCTGAGATGCCTTTCCAGTCTGATGATTTTGAATTTTCCCCCCAGCAAGAGTGGTCAAGCCATATCGTTCAATTTTTAAGCGGTTGGTGGTTGGTGACATTCCTATCTCCTATGCCAAAGCATTCTAATTAGTGATTTACCACCTCTGCTAGGTGTTTACTCTAATTGGAGGCTTAGTGTGTGTCTGGTGCTTAGATTAGAAATAGAAAATTCACCAGAAATGTTGTATGGCTCAACCTTGTTTTTACGTTTTCTAAAAACCCTCCTAATAAAATGGAAATTCAAATCTAAATTAGGAATGGTGAATGACCAACGAGGAAGCATATTATCTGATCAGAAGACAACAAATGGAAGGTGGAAAGAATGTACTGAAAACCTACACAAAAGAGACAAAAAGATGACAGATACTTTTGAAGGAGATTCCTATGAGGAAGAACTTGTAATTCTAGAAATTGAAGTTAAAGCTGCCCTTGAAAGTATTTGGAAGAAATAAAGCACCAGGGTAGGTGATATACTAATAGAATTATTTCAAGCCACAGAGACTGAATCTGTCAACATCCTACCAGTAATATGTCAACAAATATGGAAGTAAAAACACATACAACAACAATGGTCTATAGACTGGAAACCTTCAGTATACATCCTAATCTTTAAGAAAGAAGATACCAAAGAGTGCAGTCCCTTTAGGACCATTACTCCAATTTCCCATGCAATCAAGGTGAGACAACAATGGCTTCCAAATTATATGGATGTTCAAGTTGGATTCAGAAAAAGAAGAGGCACTTAAGAGCTAATTGTGAGCATTTGCTGGGTAATGGGGTGCTCCAAAGACTTTCGGGAGAAAATCACTTTATGATTGATAGAAAACGGTAGTCATTGACTGTTGACTGTGAAAAACTGTAGGATGCTCTGAAAGTAATGGTCATATCTCATCACTTGATTGCCCTGATGCCTAACTTATGTTGTGGGCAGGAAGCACTGTCAGGATAGAACATGGAGAGACAGGATGATTTCCTATAGGCAAAGGTGTCAGACAGGGGTGCATTTATCTCCATATTTGTCTGATCTGTATGCAGAACATGTACAAAAAAAGCTGGGCTAGACTCAAAGGAGGGAGGAGTGGAAACTAGTGGAAGAAATATTAATAAATCAGGATATTCAATGACACTACCCTACTGGCAGAAAGTAGCAATTATTTGAAATGACAGCTGATGAAAGTGAAAGAAGAAAGAGCAGGACTGCATTGGAACATCAAGAAGACAAAAAACATGGCCACCGAAGAAATACACAACTTTAACATAGACAATGAAGACATTGAAGGTGTTAAAGATTTTTCTTACCTTGGTGCCATCATCAATTGAAACAGAGACTTTAGCCAAGAACTTAAGAGAAGGTTGAGTCTCAGAAGGGCAGTGATAGAAGAATTAGGAAAGATCACTAAGAGGAAAAATGTGTCACTAGAGACCAAGGCTAAGATCATCCACACACTTATGTTCCCAATTACTAGGTATGGATGGGAAAGTTGAAGAGAAGAATCATTTGAAATATGGTGTTGGAGGAGAGCTCTATGATACCCTGGAGGAAAAAATAACAAAACTGAAGCTGTCCTACATCAGGCACACCATGAGAAGGCAAAGTTCTTTGGAAAAGACAATTATGTTGAGAAAAATAGAAGGCAGCAGGAAAAGAGGAAGATCAAATATGAGATGGATTGACTTCATAAAAGAAGCTACGGGCTGAATCTTCAGGAGCTGAGCAGGACTGTTGAGGACAGGACTTTGGGAAGGTCACATATTCACTGGGTTAGAGCAAACTAAATGGCACAAAACAGCAACAAATGCTCATTCCTTGCCTAACAAAATGAAGAATGCATTCAGATTATAGGTTTGGGAAATTAAATATGTGATGTGCCTATGGGTGTGTGTTCTCATTATGATCCCCATACTCTCACTGTATATGAGAGACATCCATTTATGGGCATCGGAACACATTGTGATTCCATAGTAAGGCATGGGTTTTAGAGTCAGATACATGTTAAGTTCCAGTTGCATCACCCACTGTCCATGTTGAGGGCCAGCATCTTGGGGTTTAGTACCTCAGGACCTCTGTCACAAGGGTGCCTTGCTGTTGGGCTTTAATGTCCTGTGGTTGCCAACTTGAAATTCTTAATAATTTTATCTTTGGATTCGTATTTTGTAAGTGATGTCCAGTGGGACACTAGAGTATGCCTGGCTCACTGGTCTTCTCACCTTCAGCCATGTCCCCAGCTCTCTAGGACACTACCACTCCTGCCCAGTGACTGCTGCCATCTTCTTCCCCTTTTCCACAGTCTTTAAGGCAGGCATGAGAGAGGATTGAGGTTTAAAGCAAATGCCTGGCATGACAATGGGTCAGTCTGGACTTAGGTGTAGAAAAGGGTCAAAGTGAAACACAGACAGGAGATGTCACCTCTTCAGAGGAGCATAGCTATTGCCATGACTTTACCCAGCAGGGGAAGGGAGGTGGCAGTCACATTCACTGACCTCTCTCTTCCTGTCCTCTCATCTTCTGTTAGTGTTTCTTTCCAGTAGAAATGGACTAGATGCCACACTATAGGGACCATAATTTCGGTTGAGGTGGTCCATGGAGATCAGTCTCCCAGGGCCAGAACAGGTGGCAAGGGAGGGCAGTTGGGGGATAGGGGAGGTGGAGAACACATAGCTTGGCTTTTATATTTGCTTTGAAGATTACCTGAGGTAACATATGTAAAGTATAACTGTGAAATACCATTAAATAGAGGCCCAGATATTTATTATTAGTATTCATATAATTTACTACTCTGAAGAAGCTGTAACAAGTTTGAATATAGGTAGTGGGGTTAGTAGAGTGAGAACAATCTTGTTGCATTCTTGATTCTGTCACACCACCATGCTCAAAAGTGGTGATGTTATGTTAAGATACAAAACAAAATTCCAGTGGTATCGCTTTTAGATTGGTAATACAGAGATCAAATGAATGGGCACTTAGGTTCTAATCCTGGTTCTGACATATTTCTGTAGAACAATTGAGCAAGTTTCTTAGAGGAATCTATTCTCCACTTATTCTTCTTGAAATGGAATGACTATTCAGAGGGTAATGAGGATTCATGAGATATCAAGAAGCTGCCTTTATCCACATGCTTCTCCTGGGAGAAACCTGGAAATTGACTGTGTCTGTGAAATAGAAGAACCTTTCTAATCATCTTCTACTTTTCTTCTGGACCTGCTTTTCTAGTGATGTTGAAAACATGGAATTTTAGTTCTGGGACCTGTGGCAACAGTGACCCCCAACACATAGAATGAAATGACTCACTTCTCTCCATGCCTGGAGATTTTATGCTGCCGATTCCTTGTAATCAATGGAGGAAAAACTGGACTTGTTTCTCTTGCAGCACATATGTTACAGTTGAGACTAAGGAAGAGAAGGTGAAATATAAAATATCTTGTTGAGTTCCAGTTAAAGAGGGATGCATTGAAAATAGTCTGATGTGTGGCTTTTAAAGGGAGGCAAGGGAATAGCTATTAAACAGAAGAGCATAAAGGTATATAAATACAAATCAAAGCAAGTAACACATTTAATTTTCTTACTGACTAAATTCATTTTGTGTTAGCAGTGGATGGTGAAGGAGAGAGATTGGGAATGCATTCAGTTTTCATTTGGGTCACTTTCTTTGGCCTCCAGGAAACTTTCAGTCAGTAAATACCCATGAAAAGAGTGGGTGGATAGAGAGGGAGAAGCAAAGCAGCAAATCATTCTCTTTGGCCCAGATTTACTCACCGACTTCTTCATCAGTATCTCATGGCAAGGGAGGGAGTTCATGGTATAAAACTCCATTTGGAACTCTATTTGCAACTCTCAAGCCCAGTCACTCTCTGGGAACTTTGCATGTCATTAGGGAGACACTCAAAAGCCTTATTTCTAAGCAACAATTAAAAAATTAGTCTATATAAAGAGGAAGAGAGAGGACAAGGATGGCTGCCATGATACTGATTAGAGAGACACAACTGGACTCAATCCTATACTTAGAAATCACTCATAATACTCAAAGCTCTTAGAGCTAGAAGGGTCATTAGAGATTGCAAAACATTGGAAAACATTCATTTTACACACAGGGAAACAGCCCAGTGAGGTGAAGAGAAGAGGAAGAGAAGGGAAGGCCAAGGATCACGAGGAAGCATTTTGCTTCCTTTAGAAATGATCACCTCCCCAAGTATGGACCATAAGGACTGTTCCTGCCCTCATCTATTTTGTCATCCAATTCTATAAATTCCACTCCCAGTATCTGTTGAATCCATTGTATTTTCCCCTTTTCAACTGCCATGCCTTTTTCATTTCTCACTTAACTTATTGCAAGTATCCACCCCCTGATTTCTAAAATGCTGATCCAGAGATTTCACTGCACTAGTTAAATTTCCTCAACATTTCTGCTTCATTCTCAAGATAAATTCCAAGCTCCTTTGCATAATACAAAAAAAGGCCTCCATGATTAGACCTGTTTTTAAAACTCCAGTCATCCCACACACATATTTGCCAGGCACCATTCATTCTAAGGTTTTTGCAAATGTTAGCTCATTTAATCTTCCTGACAACCCTATGCAACATAAGTTATTATTATCCCTATTTTACAGATGAGAAAATTGAGGTACAGAGGGGTTAAGTGACTTTCCCAAGGTCTCACAGCTAGCCAGGGGAAGGACCAGAACTTAAAATTGACATCTGCTTTTAGAATCTATGCCCTTAGCCCCTAGGACCTGCTGCTCTACAGTTCCCTGCATGAGCCAGGTTCTCTCACCTCTGAGGTTATACACAGGCCATTTTCTCATCATGTTCCTTACTTTGCCTGGATATCTTCTGTTCATTTACTTATTTATAATAGACTTTATTTCTAGAGTACTTTCAGATCCACAGCAAAATTGAGCAGAAGACACTAAGATTCCCCATTTTTCCCCCCACCCACCCCCATGCATAGCCTCTTCCATTATTAACACCTCCTACAAGAATAGTATATTTGTTATAACTGATGAACCTATAGTGACATATTATCATCATTCAAAATTCATAGTTCACATTAGGGTTCACTTTTGGTGTTGAACATTCTGTGGTTTTGAACAAATGTATATTGACACGTATCAATCATTGTATTATCCTACAGAGTAGTTTCACTGCCCTAGACATCTGTATTTCTTCTACTTATCCCTCCCTCCCCACTAACCCACATCAAATATTGATCATTTTTTGAGATCTTTTAATTGATTTTTAGAGAGAGAGGAAGATAGAGAAAAAGAGAGACAGAAACATCAATGTGAGAGTGGAACATCCTTCAGTTGCCTCCTGCATGCCTCCTACTGAAACCTGCAACCCAGGAATTGAGCCAACAATCTTTTAGTGCATGGGATAAGCTCCAACCAACTAAGCCACATTGGCCAGGGCCTGATCATTCTACTGCCTCTAGTTTTGCCTTTTTCAGAAGTTCATATAGTGGGAATCATACAGTATGTAGTCTTTTCAGATTATTTTCTTCCACTCAGTAATATACATTTGAAGTTCCTCCATATCTTTTCAGGGTTCAATAGCTCATTTCTTTTTAGAACCAAATGATCTTTCATATTCTAGATGTATTATCATTTATTTACCCATTCACCTATTGAAGGATATCTTGGTTGCTTACAAATTTTGGCAATTATGAGTAAAGCTGCTATAAATATCTGTGTAGATTTCTGTATGGACATGGTTTTCAACTCATTTGAGAAAATATTAAAGAGCAGGATTACTAGATCATATGAGAAAAGTATGTTTAATTTGTTAGAAACCATCAAATTGTCTTACCATGTGGCTGTACCATTTCCACTCATTGAATGAGAATTTCTGCTGCTCCACATCCTTGTCAGCCTTTGGTGTTGGCTGTGTTCCAAATTTGGGGCTATTCTATTAGGTGTGTAGTGGTATTGCATTGTTTTAGTCTGCATTTCCCTGTTGACATATGATGTGGAGAATATTTTTGTGTACTATTTGCCATCTGTATCTCTCTGGAGACATGTGTTAGAGTCTATGGCTCATTTTTAAAATCACATTGTTTTATTGTTGACATTTAAAGATTTTTTTTCTATATTTTGGATAACAATTCCTTACGTGTCATTTGTAAATATTTTCTCCCAGTCTGTGACTTGTCTTCTGTTTATTTTTCAAGACTCACTTCAAGTACCAATCAGGTTTTCCATAAACCAAGACCCTGTCTGACTTGCTTGTCATGACACATCCCAGACTGAAATTACTGATTAATTTATTTGTGTCTCCTCCCCACCCCTCTATGTTGTGTGCTTCTTGAGGTCTGGGAAAATATCTACCTTTATCTTACTCATATCTGACCCACGTGGACATGAATAAAGGTTGTGTGAATGATCTTTCAATTTCTGGCTCTGACTCTTGCCTATTAAAGAAATTACTTATTTCTGAGATTCTATGTATGGTAGAGAGAAAGAGAACTTCTTTTATTTTTTAAAATGTTTTTATTGATTTTGAGAGAGAGAAAGGGAGAGGGAGAGAGAGAGAAAGAAACATTGAGAGAGAAACATTGAGGGAGAGAGAGAGAAAGATTGATGTGAGAGAGAAACATGGATTAGCTACCTCCTTATGGTCTTAGGCTCTACAGCAGCGGTTCTCAGCCTGTAGGTCACTACTAGCAGGGTCGCCTAAGACCATCGGAAAACACAGATATTTACATTACGATTCATTAACAGTAGCAAAATTACAGTTATGAAGTAACAATGAAAACAATTTTATGGTTGGGGGTCACCACAACATGAGGAACTGTATTAAAGGGTCGCGACATTAGGAAAGTTGAGAGCCACTGAAATAGAAACATCTTTTTGAGCCCAGCTGGTGTCCTTGTACTGCAGCTCCTCCCTCCACTCTTTTAGATTCTCCAACAAATATCTCCCCCATTCCCTTATCACAATTGTCTCAAAGTCCTTGTGGTCCACAAAGCTTTCCTTCGCTAAGTAGTTTGCTTTGGTATCTTTCTGTTTCCTAAAATATGCTTCCAAGTGTCACCACCTCTGAAATAACCCTACCACTCCCCACTACCTTTAAAAATTTGACTGTGGTGTTATTTCTCTTGTATCCTCTTTGCAATTGTACCCCCTTAAGCGGGTGAGGCTATAATTTTTAGCTCCATACTATTTTCACAACTCCAGCAGAGTGATGCATGTTCCCCAGGAAATAAAGACTTCCAGAGCTAAACTTCATGGAAGCGAGTTCCTTTCCCGGGTACTTTGCTGCCTCCTAGCGTTGTGGCTAGGATCCAGGTTGAGAGAAGTCTCCTAAGCTCTGCTCACTCAGCGCCCTCTGGATGGGTGAACACTATTGCAGACAGCAGACTCGAGACAGCTGACTGCTTCAGAAGAGCTCCTGAGGAGATGCAGCTCTCCTGCCACAGAGAGCTCTGCAGTCCTGGATCCTAGATTGGGTCCCTTTTGGCAGACCCCTTTGTTTTATCCCTTTGCTATTTGTGAGACTTGTGTGAAGAGTGTTAAACAGACTTTCTTCCCTACCTCAAATACCTCCGTCCTTCCCTGTCTGAGAATCTCGGAGCTGATTGCTTAGATATTTTTTGTTCATTCTTTAATCTTAAGGCTACAGTGCAGCACATGTTAATGTTCCAACACACTTTAGAAGAACAAAACATATGATTTTTCACCCCAATTATCTGATTGCAAATGAATTTCTGATCCTGCCAAAGAAGTTTGAAAGTCACCTGCTTTCTGAGAAGATAACATTGGGCCACTTCAGTGGCACATAAAGCACAAGAAAGGGAGAGCCTGTGTACTTTATAGAGCCCTAGCTGTGGCTTTGGCTAAGCACCCACAGAATAACATGGCAGAGTGGAAAGAACACAAATCCCAGCTTCTTCAGTCTTTAGCTCTGTGATGTGTGCCTCAGATCCTCAATTTTGTTGCCAGGGCAGTAGGGGCAGCAATGCACAGTGCACAGGATGTTGCAAAGATTGAATGAGAAAGCATGCAAAGCAATTAATAATTAATAACAAGTTAAGGGGTTCTTGTTTTTGAAATGCAGAGTGTAGCTTTTATGGGAGTAGAATGCATTGATTCCCTTTACAAAGTCTGTTCCTGAATTTTTCATCTGCTTTATCCGTCCCAGAACCTAATCTTTTTGAGGAAAGAAATGATGCCTTTAATCTCCTATGGGGTAGCACAGTGCCTGGCACTTAGGTGTGTAGCCATGCTTATTATATGAATGAAATGCCTACAGCAGCTAAAGATGCTGAAACTTTTTAATTTTTTTTTATACATTTTTGTAATGTTCAACCTTTATCTTTAATGTTTTAGAGTTGGAGACTAATTTCTCCTTACATCTACACCCCAATTAAATAGACTTTCTTCCACATATCCCCTTTCTTTTGATTTTCCCCAGTCATTATCTCTTCCTGCTGTATAGACCTATCATCACCTTTTGGTCAAATACATCCCCCCTCCTGATGTAACTTTCATTGCCTGTGATGTTTTTAAATTTCACTTGTTTTACCTATAACCACATCAACCCAGTTATTTGTTAATAGGCTGTTTGGTGGCTTTACCATCACAATTACTACACATCATATTTCATTTTCACAAGGACAGTCTTGATCCCAGTCTGCTTTATACATCGTTTGTCTTTTCCTTTTTCCATGCTGAGCCAGCTTCTCCCAATGTACCTCCCAAATCAGCTGTGCATGTCCCCCAGGGGTGGTCACTGATAATTTCCAGGTTAAATCTTACAAGTGGAAATTGGATCCACAGCTGGAGTTGAAATGCAGTTCCTTGGAGTTATTACCGCACTCTGTTCCTGGGTGGGTGAAAAAGTTAAAACGACAGAATCCCAGGGCCTCCAAATCATAATGGAATCGTAATGCTGTCCATCTGGTGGTAACCAGGGTGTGAATTGCTTCCGCCTAAGGAGAGCAATATTTGAACCTTTTCACTCTGGGATGGTATCAACGGGATTCAAGAGAAGTGAGTTGTTTTCAGTAGTTTTCTGTCATTTTATGAGAGATGGGTTACATAAAGTGAAAATCTGGGCTGGACAACAAATGAATGATAAGTGATTGAGCAGCAATCTAGACCATCAGCTATCCCATATATAGGGAATATTTTTTCCAGAGTAGAAATTTTTGATTTTTTTTAGATTCAAAATTAGAAGTAAGGATTTGTTCATTTAAAAAATACTTATTTGAGGATTCTATGGTGTCAAAGCCTATGCTATGACTTTTATTAATTCAGCATTACTTTATCCAAGAAATAGTTATTAAATACCTGTGATCATTCCATAATTGGGAATATGAGGTCAATTGAACACATAGCATCCCATTTTCATGGAGCTGTCCTTTTAATGGGCAGGGCTGATAATAAGAAGAAAATAGGTAGATCAGATGATTTCAAATGTACTAAGAAGACAAAACAGGGAAGTGGAAAATCATCTAGGGTTGGAAGTTCAAGAATAATTTCTTATAGGAGGGTTGGTATTTGTGATTCCACAATTGCTAAAGGATATTAGGGTATTTTGATGGATTCTGAATTGGGTCCAAGTCTGTCCAGACACCACCTCCTTTTTTAAAAATCCTTATTCCATGCTTTCCTTGTTACTCACTCCAACCCACAGTAACTATCCTGAGATCAGGAACTCCAGGGGACTTTCTCCTTTAAGTCCAAACATCTACTGAAACCCCAATAAAAGACACCAGGACTTGCTTCAGGTGTAGGGGTGATGAGAGCTGAGATCTGCGCTGCAAGGGGTTCCGGACTCTGGTGTGGCTGACTACCACGTCTGTGTCATTTTGCACAGGTGTCATCCCCTTTCTGGGCCATAGCTCCTCATTGGTGGAATCAGTTGGGTGAGATGCTCTATGTAGCTTTATATATGGGAACCAAATACCTGGCATTTTAAACAAATAGTCCATGTGGGAGGAAAAAGGGAACAAAAGTTGGCATGAATTTACCAGGGATCAAAACAAGGCTCTCAGTGCTGCCTCCATCACCTCAGTTTTTCTACCGTGCATCTGACCTGGTGGGTACGTACATGCAAGGACAGTCTCTTATACAGAACCCACTATCAAATAAGTAGTGTGATGACCCATCCTCAAACTGCCCCTGTGATTGTCTGCCTCAGGCACTTAACGCTCCACTCCCAGTCCTTACCTTGACTATTCCAAGGTTTTAAATCTACCTTAAATGAACTGGGTATTCCGTGCCCTTTGGATACTGGAATAATGATCTAAATTTGCTTTTCTGATTTATCCTTTTGTTATCACTCACAGAAGAAAGCAATACAGGTAGAAATAAGGACTCAAATGGAGTAGGTATTAAAAAAGAGAGGATAGGAGGAACACAATTAATGTCCATAGGCTGCTGCCCCTAGGCAGTGAGTCAACAAACATGCTGAACCTTGAGATCAGGCCTGAGATAATACTGCAAAAGGGAAGGAAAAAATGCCAATTACCATGCACTATATACTATATGAGTGGATACAGAATCTAGTATATAGTGTGTACACTACAGTATACTATATATGATAAGAGTGATATAGAATCTGGTATATAGTGTGTACACTACAGTACGCTATACACCATATGAGTGATACAGAAGCTAATATATAGTGTATACACTACAGTATACTATCTATAATAATAAAAGGGTAAGATGCTAATTAGACCTGACATCTTCTGGACATCCTTTCTGACAAAGCCAGGGCTGGAGGGAAGCCAGTGCTGGCAGCCTGGGGAAGGAAGACCTACTCTTGCATGAATTTTCATGCATCGGGCCTCTAGTATACTATATGAGTGATACAGAATCTAGTATATAGTGTGTACACTCAGAGCACCGTGTCTGTGTGTTTCTATGTACAGAGGAGCTCCGACAGTCTGAAGCGGTTCCCAGTGGATATGTCAGCTTTTGTTGGTTCGACTGAAAGTTTTGACTGAGCAGCTGCTATATACCAACACGGTTCTCAGTAATGAAGAAGACAAGCAAGAAACAAGCATGCCTTCAAGGGGCTTAACTTTTAGTAGGGAAGGCAGAAAACAAATGAACAGATAAGCAAATAAATAAAAACAAATAAACAGGTACCTTTATATATCTATCAGTACTCTGAATGATACGACATAGATAACAGGTATCTGTGTTCTTTTGGATTTCTGAGGGGTAGAATCTTTGTGTTCATTCATTCAACACAGGCTATTAAATACCTTCTCTGCTCAAGACCTTCATCTAGGCTTAAAGGATTCATCAGTGAGTAAACCAAACAGCCGTCTCCTGCAAGAGAAGACAAAGGGAAAATAAGTTAAAGGCATAATTACTATACAATAGGTATTATGTAACTACTATGCCATAGGTATATAAACTATAAAATACTTAATGATTTACATCATTTACATATGTACACTATAATTATCTTTATTGTTTCACTAGCGGCCCAGTACACAAAAATATGTGCATGGGGCAGGAGTCCCTCAGCCGAGCCTGTCCCCTCTCACAGTCTGGGAGCCCTTAGGGGATGTCCTACTGATGGCTGCAGTCTGGCCTCCCTCTGCAGGAAGTGACCAGGCTGATCAGGGGAGGGCGCCGCCCCCATCACCCTGCCACTGCTGCCAGCCACCACGGCTGCCTGCCCTTGGCTCTTGCAGCTGCTGTGGTTTTGTCCAGAAGGATGTCTGGAAGTATGTTCAGCTGTCCAGTCTAATTAGCATATTATACTTTTATTATTATAGATTAGACAATAAACATCATGAGTATGTATAGTGTGGTACCTGAACAATGACAGGGCCTAGCCACATGAGAATATGGGAGAAAGGCCTCCCAAAAAGAAGAGGCTCTGAGCCAGGAGCGAGCATAGCACCTTCCAGGCACAGGAGATGCCCTGTGTGAGTGGAGCAGAAGGAAGAATGGTTGGAATATGAGGCTGGAGGGAGACTTGGTAAGTTCCAGGAGAAAAGTTTTAAGGGGAAGGCAGGGAGTTGTGACATCTGACTTAGGTTTTAAAACTTTTCTTTGTCAGCTGTTGACACATGGACTTAGAGGCAAGAGGGAGGCAGGAGGTTTGGTTAGGGAGCTGTTGCAGAGGTATAGAAGAGACATGGTGGTGATTTGGACTAAGGTTGTAGCAGCAGAAGTGGTGAGAATTACACATATAGACATATATACCTATATATAATACATAGGATAGATTTGAGAATTATATATATTATATATATAATGCTGTGTGATATGACTTTATCATGTAGAGCTGATAGCATTGTAGGGATGGAAAGAAAAGAGAGAAACTGAGGTTGTTCCCTAGGATTGGCCTGAAGGGTTGAATGGATGTTGGTGCCATTATTGAGAGGGCGCAGGCTTTGTGATGGTAAAGAACAAAGTTGGTGGAGATCGTTTATCATTCAGTGCCAGTGTTTTAAAGTTTGACTTTTACAATGTACAAGTGAGGATGTGAAGTAAATAGATATGAGACTAACATTTTGAGGAAAGGGACTGGCAGTTGGGAGGCATCAGTTTTGAGATGGTATTTAAGCTCAGAGAAAAGGACAAGATCCGTAAAGGATGTAAATAGAGAAGAAAAGAGGCTTGAGGACTGACTCTGGGACATTCTAGGGCCTGGAGGATTGATCAATGACTGAGTCCCAGCAAGGGAGAAGGAGAAGGGGTGATTTGAGACAGGAGGAAAACTGAATGAGTATAGCATTCTAGATCCCTGATAATGAAGCTGAGACCTTAAGTTGGATGACAGAGAAGTAAACATTTTTCTTGAGTGGAGATATAGTTATTGGTGACTTTAAGGAGTGCAGAAGGGTTCACAAAAAGTGAACACTTTTTTGTTGAGTAAACATTTCTTTCTAGATATTTAGAATTTAATTGAAAACACCCCTCTTTTAACATTGGTCTTCTCTCTTTATCTCATCTTGCTATTCTAGTTCCCTAAATTGTCCATTTTTAGGAATGACTTGTTTGTAGAGTCTATTTCCCCATTTCCACACTATTTACTTTACTTTCCATACAATGTCTTCCTTTCCTGTCACTGTAAAAACAAAACAAAACAAAACAAAACAAACTACTCTTTAAAATGTTACTGATAGTCCCTGGATTGCCAAAGCAATCATTATTTTTTTTCAGTTTTTATCATATTTAGTTTCTCTGCATTGATTTCTATGTTTGTCTCAACATTCCTCCATAGGTGCCCGTGGAATTTTAGTGTCCTGATCCTTCTTTGTAATTATACTCCCTTTGCCTCTTACCTGGCTTTTTATTCTCCCATTTTGCAGCTTAATTCTCTTATTGAAACCTATTTCTAGATGCTTTCTTCTTGTGTGCTCCAGAATAGCCAGGGTTTCTGTGTTTTTAATGGTGATGTAAGCATTTGGCATAGTGTGGTTGATGAGTGAAGTCTTTTTGAACAAATGAATGATTCTCATCATAGCTTCCAAATTGTTATTAATATCAATGTCAGAGAATTACTCAAATTTAAACTCTACTTACCATTTCTGTCTTAGTTCTCTCTTACATTCTTTTTGTTGTTTTTATTAATCCTCACCTGAGGATATTTTCCCATTGACTTTTAGGGAGAGTGGAAGAGAGAGGGAAAGACTGAGCGAAATATTGATGGGAAACACACCCATTGGTTGCCTCCTGCAGGAGCCCTGGCCAGGGCCCAAGCCGAGGAGGAGCCTGCAACCATGGTACGTGCTCTTGACTGGAATTGAACCTGGGATCCTTTGGTCCATAGGCCAATGCTCTATCCACTGAGCCAAACTGGCTAGGGCTATTTCTCTCTTACATTCTAATCAAACTGGGGTATTCACTCTTTCCTGATCTTGTCTTTGTTCCTAATGTTTTCTCTATCTGTTATCTCTTCCATTTTCATTTGTTGAACTAGAGGCCCGGTGCATGAAATTCGTGAATGGGGGAGGGAGGGGTGTCCCTCAGCCCAGCCTGCACCCTCTCCAATCTGGGACCCCTCGAAGGATGTCCGACTGCCTGTTAAACAGACACACTGGGATCAGGCCTAAACGGGCAGTCAGACATCCTTCTCACAATCCAGGACTGCTGGCTCCCAACTGCTCGCCTGCCTGCCTTCCTGATTGCCCCTAACCGCTTTTGCCTGCCAGCCTGATCACCCCCTAACCACTCCCCTGCCAGCCTGATTGTTGCCTAACTGCTCCCCTGCCAACTTGTTTTCCCCTAACTGCCCTCCCCTGTAGGCCTGGTCACCCCTAACTGCCCTCCCCTGCAGGCCTAGTCACCCCTAACTGCTATCCCCTGCAGGCCTGGGTCCCCCCCCAGCTGCCCTTCCTGCAGGCCCGGTCACCCCCAACTTCCCTCCTCTGCTGGCCTGGTCACCCCTAACTGCCCTCCCCTGCAGGTTTGATCGCCCCAACTGCCCTCCCTTGCAGGCTTGGTCCCTCCCAACTGCCCTCCCCTGCTGGCCCGATCGCCCACAACTACCCTCCCTTGCAGGCCTGGTTCCTCCCAACTGCTCTCTCCTGCTGGCCATCTTGTGTCCACATGGGGGCAGGATCTTTGGCCACATGGGGGCAGCCATCTTGTGTGTTGGAGTGATGGTCAATCTGCATATTACTCTTTTATTAGATAGGATAGAGGCCTGGTGCTTGGGTGGGGGCCAGGTGGTTTGCCCTGAAGGGTGTCCTGGATCAGGGTGGGGGTTCCCTTGGGACATGGGGTGGCTGGGCAAGCCAGCCCCCCCCCCCCCCCCCGTGACCCAAGCAGAGGCCCTGGTATCTGGGATTTATTTATCTTCTACAATTGAAACTTTGTAGCCTGGAGTGGAACCAAGCCTTCTGCTCGTTCCCTGGCAGCAGCCATTTCTGTTGTGATTTGTTTATCTTCTATAATTGAAACTTTGTAGCCTTAAGCAGAGGCCAAGACTGGTCAGGGTGTGCAGAAAGCTTGGCTTCCTCCATCATGGGGGTGGGTGGGGGAGGCAACCCTAGCATCCTGCTCTCTCCAGCTCTGTGGCTGCCGCCATTTCTGTTGGGATTTATTTATCTTCTATAATTGAAACTTTGTAGCCTGGAGTGCAGACTTGGGCCCGCCAGGGTGTGTGGAAAGCTTGACTTCCTCCATCTCCGGGGAAACCCAAGCCTCCCTCCTGCTCACTCCATGGCCGTAGCCATCTTGATTGGGGTTAATTTGCATAATCACTCCTGATTGCTGGGGGGCGTGGCTTATGGGTGTGGCTTGTGGGTGTAGTGGAGTGATGGTTAATTTGCATAATACTCTTTTATTAGATAGGATTATTCCCTGGGAGGCCCATATAATCTGTCTCTTTTTCTTGAAAGTCTTTTCTTCTTTCCCCAGATTTGATATAATTTGTTCCACCTTTAAGTCTTTATATATATATATATATATATATATATATATATATATATATATATATATACTGTTTGACTTCTGCTACTCTTCTTGCATTTGTATGTATTAATGATAAACTTTACCTTTAAAACTGGCACAAATTAAGAGTAATAATAATTCTGAATCTTGGTAACAGTGCAGGGAGATAAAGTCTCAAACATTGTTGGCAGGAATTTTCAGAGGTTATTTGACAAAATATACCAGGACCTTAAACATGCAAATGTATATGTGGGATATGAAACAGAAAGCAACAAATAAATAAAACAAACAAAAACTCATAGATATAGACAATCCATGGTGGTTACCAGAGGGATAGGGGGGTGGGATCAGGTAGAAGATGGTATAAGGGGAAAAATGGCAATGAAAGGAGAGTTTACTTTGGGAGGTGAACACATAATGCAACATACAGATAATATATTATAGAATTGTAACTTGAAAATTATATATAAACATATTAAACAGTGTCACCCCAATAAGTTTAGTAAAAGAAAAAAAGGCAGATAGTATTTGGCATAGCAATTTTTGTTTTTCTGAAATGCGCTTAGGGAAATATTCAGAAATATATGGGTATGTTGTTCATTATAGTGTGTTTTTTTTTTTTTGTAAAAGTAAAAACAAATCCTAAGTATCTAATAATATAGTTTTAGCTCAGCAAATTCTGGGATATCTGTGTAATAGAATGAAATAACCCAAAATAATATTGTGAAGAAATGTTTACTTACATGAGAAAATATTCAAAATGTGAAAAAAGTTGTAAACCAGTTTTTCCATTATTTTAGAGGAAAATAAATGTTTAGAAAATATTAGAAAGACATATACCAAAATGTTAACAATGGTGTTGTGAGATTGTGGTAAATATAAATATTTTAAAATTTCCAAAAATTTTTGTGCTAACACCATGTTTATAATTGTTTTAAAGTGTCAGAAAAATTAATAATAACATTTACGATAGAAAAAAAAGAGTGCATTTAGTGTGAGTTAAGGGGGAAATTAAAATAAGAGAGTGTCAACGGATAATATAAATAAGGTTTCTTTGCTTTTTATCTTTTAAGAACGTTGCTGAGAATTAGAGAAAAGTGCTACTTGTATATCTATCAAGGATCTAAAATTAAAATAGATTCTGAGAAACAATAATGTGAAAAGTGTGTGTGTGTGTGTGTGTATGTGTGTGTGTGTGTGTGTGTGTGTGTTGCTACAGCTGGTCTCTTGGCAAGGACATTTCTTGAGGAAGGAGTGTGTGGGGGGGCTTCCTCCAGAGTGCTGGTGGGCTGTGGCTTTCCTGCCTCCTCTTCTCAAGTGGGTGAGCAAGATGGTTGTAAACTTGGCTTTCCTGACAGCCCCTTCTCTGCAGCCTGTAGAGTAGAATAAAAGCAGGAGCATAATAGAAGTAGAGCATTTAATAAATGGTTCCAACTGTGACTTGGGACATGGAAGAGGCAGACTGAGAGTAGAAGTGGACATTAGCACAGACATCTCTCCTGATGAAAGGCTTCAGAAAGCTGCAGATCCAGAGGGAGTCTGCCCATCAATCCTCATCTCTCCTCTTAGTTAACAAGTCATCAAGCAGTGCCTAGCTTGTATATTTAGTTATGAACAATAGGTATTTATTTTATTGTATTTTATTTTATTATATTTTGCCTGGTAGGGAGTTGGGGGTGGGAAGGGGGGATTAAAGTTCTAGTCTCCTGTGAGTGGAACATTTTATCAATTATGCAGATAAAATGCATTATTATGCTTCTGTACCTCAATCCTGCCTTATTTCCAGAGGGTGAGTTCTAGATGATATGGAATAATGAAATGAAAAAGTGTGGATAATTACCAAATAGTTGATCTATTGGGGTGTCAATCAGACAATGGTCATCACAGTCTTCTATATGGAGCCTTATCAAAAAACCAAATCTTTTCACGGAGATCTTCACATCATATGCACTTTTGATGTTGATTACTATCTCGAATTCTTTTCTAAATGCTCATTTCTCCCTCTACATATCCCTCAGCACCATATCTTGTCATCAGGTACAAGGCATCTTTCTTGGCAATCCCTTCTATACTCCGAGTGGTGAAATAAAAAACTCACGAGCATGACTGGAAATGAAAAATTTGGGATCTACTTGCTGTTCAGGAGAGGCTCACAGAACAATATAAACTTCTCCATGAAATATTTATTGATTTCCACAATTGACAGCCAATGTGAAGACAGCACTCCTCCTTAGCCCACCTTGTGGTTGGCTGAGAGGTCTTTGGAAGTCCTCTGATGAGCAATAGATTACTTTATGTCAACCAAAAAATATTTTAAAATTCATGACTATCTCTTATCCCAGTCTTTTTCCAGATAAATGGACCCTCTTTCTGGCCTCAAACCCATTAATCTTTTATTTGGCCTCAGGATCTTCGCACTTCTGTTCCCTCTAATTAAATGCTCCTCCCTATGCTTTACTTGTGGTTGGTGTTTTCCATCTCCTGGCATCAATTATTCTTTTAGTTTTATTTACTTTTTGACATTTTTTATCAGAATTTATTTAAGCCAAACTGATGACATATGCCAGGGAGCAAGATGTCAAATGCTTCCTCCATCTTACTGTGTCAACTTAAATGTCATCCTCTCACAGAGATTGTCTCTGTGCAGTTTAAAGCAATGCCACCCATGCCACACTTACTTTCCTTATACCACTTATCTAACTTGTTTACTCTTTTGGTCATTTTTGTGTCTCCTCCATCAGACTATAAGCTCTTTCAAAGCAGGAGTTTTCATCCTTCCTGCTGAATGCTGAGTGCTCAGCACAACGATGGACACATGGTTGGTGCTCGATAAATATTTGTTAAACAAAATGGCAAATGTGAGTGCTTTAGAGAATATTATAAATTTAAAAATATTTTAAAGATTTTTGCTGACCCTCTAAACATACTTTCCTTCCATGCTGTAAGCACATTGGTAGCAGAGATCACAGGCTCTTCCTTCCTGTCCCTCCTCCCATCAGAGTGTTTGACACATAAAAGATATCTAATAATTATTTGTGGAACCAATGGGTTATTTAAAATTAATTTGTATTTGGTATTTAAATATAGACTGTACTATATCTCATGTCCAAAAATAATCATATTCCTGTGGGCACGATGTAGTGTGGTGAGCAGAATAATGTCCCCTTCCCCAAAGATGTCCATGTCCTAATCTCTGGAACCTGTGATATCATCTTCATAGCCAAAGTGATTTTGCATATGTTATTAAGGTAAGGATCTTGAGATGGGGACATTATCCTGGATTATACAGTTCAACCCAAAGTAATGACAAGGGGAATGAGATAGGCAGGAAGGTCCCAGAGATGATCTAAAGACAGAAGCAGAGGTGAGAATGAGGAGGCGGGGGGGGGGGGGTGGTGGAGGGGGCGGGGGAGAGTCATCACAATCCAAGGAATATGGAATCCCCTAGAAGTTACAAAAGGCAATGGATTCTCTTTTAGAGTTTCTAGAAGAAATGAAATCTTATCAATATTTAGATTTTAGCCCAATAAAATCTATTTTGGACTTCTGACCTCCAAAACTGTAAGATAATAAAGTTGTGTTATTTGAAGCCACTAAGTTTGTAGTACTTTGTCACAGCAGCAATAGGAAACAAATGAACTTAAATCTACCCCTCTAGCTCTCTTGATCCCTGTTCCATTATCTCTTTCCTTAATTGCTACAGGTGGCATCTTAAGAAAGGGATTTCTAGTGGTGGGATTGTTCCACCCATCTGCATGGATTGTAAGAAGTAGATCAGAAGTTTGTAGAAGACCATAGGTGATTGGAGCTGGTAATAAGAGGACATAGGGCCTAGAGGGTGAGACAATACTCCTTTCCCAGTTGGGTGAAGAACAAACTTCCGTTCCTTGAAAATTGCAAATAGTGTCTTGGTTACAAAGATAGAAAAAAGAAAATAAAGAAAAAGGAAGGAAAGAGGGAAGAAAGGAAGAAAGAAAGAAAGAAAGAAAGAAAGAAAGAAAGAAAGAAAGAAAGAAAGAAAGAAAGAAAGAAAGAGGAGAAAGGGAGGGAGGGAGGAAAGAGGAAGAGGAATGGAGTGAGGGAAGAAGAGAGATAGGGAAGAAGGGAAAAATAAATACTCTATCATGTCTTTCAGATATGTACACTTGCTCTCTCTAAGCCTGAAATTACTTTATGTGTCACATGCCACTTGTGGAATAATTTCCTTTAAGATCTCTTTTAATGCTAACTTTAATTTTCATCATTAAGCGTTTCTCTTTAGGATACATTTTGGTCCCAGTGATTTAAAATACTATGCAATTGACCTTAGAAATCATCTAATCACTATAGTGATTAATATTATGCAGAAGCTATTATTGGTGAGCTATATTGGGATATATTGTGGAAATTGGGAGGACAAAAACAAGAAAAGGGGAAGAGCATTCACAGTCAAGGTTTCCCACACATGTAGAGGATACAGTAATGCTGATAGAAAAAGCACAATCCTTGGGATTAAAGAAATAATCTAGAACACATGTCTACAAGCTATGACCCTCCTGCCATAAAGTGTCATTAAAACACAGCCAATACTTTGGGTTTAACCCAGTAAAATCCATTTACACATTGGCTATGGCTGGTTTTCCACACCAAAGGCAGAGTTAGCCACAGTGACAGAGACTGTATGGCCTATAAAACCTAAAATGTTTATTAGCTGCCCCTTTATAGAAATATTAGCCAACACCTGGCCTAGAAGAATATAATACACAGTTGTCAATGATGTGCCATATAAAGAACATGAGAAAAGATTACAACTCTACGTTAACTAAGTTTTGGACCATTGGCCAGTCCATCAATCCCTCTGAGCTTCAGTTCTTCATGAATACAGTAAGATGAATAATTTTATCATAATGTAAGTTCCATGAAGGCAAGGACTTGATCTTTTTACTGCTGTACTCCAGTACCTAGCACAATACTAGGTGCTTTGAGGCATTCGATAGATTCTTCTAAAATAAAATGCTATCTACCTCATAGGGTTGCTGTGAGACTTATAAATAAAATATGAAATTATTTAACATAATTCCATTTGGTGAACGAAAAATAACCATTATTAAATATATGTGCATTTGGGGAATGTTCAGGTAGTAAAATATAGTAGTAGTTGAATATGTTGGGAACTCAAGAAAAAATTATACCTGAAAATATAGTTTTGGATATAATATACTTAGAGGTAAAATCACTGATGCAGATGGGTTCTTGAGGCTAAGTGATTCATCTAAGGCAAAAGAGACTAGGGTACATGCTACTCAAGGTTCCTGAGATAGCATGTGTATAGGTTCTAGAATATCAGGTCAACAGAAACCAAAGACTTTTCAGGGAGAAGTAGTACATTCAGGCTGCTCTCAGGTTGGAAGACTATTGTTGGCAGAAAGACCAGACATGCATACCTTGTATCCACGAAGCTGTAGCACTGGTCCAGGGTTAAGAGGGCATGGGGCCCAGTGATGGGTCAGGGCAAGGTTCCCTACAGTGATGTTCATGACTCTCCCATCTATTCTGTTTCACTTCACCACCTCTGCCATGCAAGCAAGCCTCAGTCCTCAGATAACTAAGTATTATTGAGAACACTGTATTTTCTTTCTTTTTTCTAAATTTCTTTATTGATTAAAGTATTACATATTTGTCCTCATCCCCCCATTACCTTCCCAAATCCCCCTATTCATGCTCCCACCCTCCTGTTGTCTGTAACCACTGGTTAGGCTTACATGCATGCATACAAGTCTTTTGGTTGATCTCTCCCCTTTACCCCCACCTTCCCCTTCCTTCCCTTTGAGGTTTGACAGTCTGATCGATGCTTCTCTGTCTCCGGATCTGTTTTTGGTCATCGGTTTATGTTGTTCGTTATTTCCCATAGATGAGTGAGATCATGTGATATTTATCTTTCTCTGACTGGCTTATTTCACTTAGCATAATGCTCTTCAGTTCCATCCATGTTGTTGCAAATGGAAGGAATTCCTTCTTTTTTTAGCGCAGCATAGTATTCCATTGTGTAGATGTACCACAGTTTTCTAATCCACTGATCTGCTGATGGGCACTTAGGCTGTTTCCAGATCTTAGTTATGGTAAATTGTGCTGCTATGAACATAGGGGTGCATATATCCTTTCTGATGGATGTTTCTAGCTTCTTGGGGTATATTCCTAGAAGTGGTATTACTGGGTCAAATGGGAGTTCCATTTTTAGTTTTTTGAGGAAACTTCATACTGTTCTCCACAGTGGCTGTATCAGTCTGCATTCCCACCAGCAGTGCACGAGGGTTCCTTTTTCTCTGCATCCTCGCCAGCATTTGTCATTTGTTGATTTGTTGATGATAGCCATTCTGACAGGTGTGAGATGGTACCCCATTGTCTTTTTGATTTGCATCTCTCAGATAATTAGTGACTTTGAGCATGTTTTCATATGTCTCTTGGCCTTCCTTCTGTCTTCTTTCGAAAAGATTCTATTTAGGTCCGTTGCCCATTTTTTGATTGGGTTGTTTATCTTTCTTTTGTTAAGCTGTATGAGTTCCCTGTAAATGTTGGAGATTAAACCCTTATCGGTGATAACATTGGCAAATATGTTCTCCCATGTAGAGGGCTGAGAACACTGTATTTTCACTTGATTACAGAAACAAGGTAATTATGGGATGCAGAAATTCTGCAATGACTCTAGAAGAAAAAGAATATATATGATCATGAGCTAATGCAGGTCCTCTGTCATGGCTTAAATAAATGGGCTGCTTTGGTGAGCTGCCTCATGCTTCAGGTAATGGAACCATTCACCACAGCTCCTTCTCTGACTCCCTTTGCTCTGTGAACAATATCTGTGGTCTCACCCCTCCCCCCCGCCACCCAGCAGGGGATCCTAAGGAAGCCCTAGTGAGATCTCCTCCCTTGCCTCAGGGTTTCCTTCCTGCCTGGACCAGTTCAGTGTGTTCCTCTGAGTCTCAAATATCCTCTCCAGACCTGTAAGATCTGCCTCCCTACTGCCTCCTGAGCCCTTGACCCTCATCACATTTGTGACCTCTCTAATTAGATTCCTGGTCCAGTGGCTGCTGGACACATTAGCTCTCTTGTTGTCCACATGCTGTTGGAATAAGAAGGAGGAGGATTCTATTTATTTTTTTAAGAAGATAAAGAATAGATCTCTTTCTACAAAGTAACACACACACACACACACACACACATCTTTTTTTGCTGTAGATATGTTATTCCTTTAGCAACTAGTTCTCACTTTAGAGACTACTCCTTCCCACTTGCAACTATAGGAAAAAAACTTTCAGGTTTACTTTTAGAAAAGAATTAAATATTCTCCTCTAACATCTATTCATCACTTGTGAGACAATTTCTTTTTCAGTTAGAAGGAAGAAACTTTTAGTCTATTTTAGAGAAAAGAATAAATATTCTCCTTCCCAAAATACATTTGCAGCCAAATGATGCCAGCTGGGGCTGTTAGAAAAATTGTACTAGGTTTATCTTTATAAACTACTAAGCTGCACCTGTTATAAATGGTCTCTGAAACAAACTTTCTGGAACTTTCTGAAACAACATAGAATAAGACTATCTGACTACAGACTTAAACTTATTTAAATACATACACATTATAGATAGAAAGCTAGAAGATATTTCATGAAGAACATAAAACCTAACAATTGAATAACTTCAACTAGAATAAGATAAAGCATTAGAAGTGAGGAAAGCAATATACTCCAATGCATAGGCCTGAAACTCAGACCTGGGTTGGTTGGGGAAATTAGTCATTAATGAATTTGACCAGCATTACAGTACAATTTTTAAAAGAGTGAGTCAGCTAACAGCTAACAGTCTATTTGGCATTCAGAGAAAATAAACAAATTACTCACCTTCCACTGTAAATAGCCTTTTCTCTTTTGAGAGAAGAAACCTCTAAATCTTTATAATTTTAAAGAGAACATTTACTATTGTTTGAATGTGTCCCTTCAATTCCAATCTATGTGAAAGCATTTTCCTCCACCACTCTGTTTTAGTAAATATTTATCCCCTAATCATCTCAAGTCCATTGGACTCTATCATCTGTGTGTTTCAATTATTTAAAATCAGGATAGCATCTCCTGGGCAGCTAATGAAGTCCTGCTAGATATACATTATTGGAGCATATTGTTATTTATTCACCTAATAAATCAAGCTTGTTGGAGAGAGTAGATGCAATTCAAGCACTAGGAATGAGGAATAATGATGGTATAGATCATTTTTGAATCACTCTAGCCCATTTTACAGCCTGCAAAATACACTGAATTCCATAAAAGTAACAAATGACACAATATTATAATAAATAGCTATAGTTTGTGAATTGTGTACTGGAGCTTAGATTCATATTGAAGCTTTCTCTCAAAAGGGTGAATGATAAATTAAGTATTGAAATCATACTCTGTAAAAAGAAATTATATATTTTCCATTTATCTTGATTTATTATATGACATTATGTGCTTAAGTATATGTAACCTTTCTAGACTGAGTTGATTTAATATTCAAGAAAACTTTTTACAAAGGAAAATTTTGTATGTTTGGAATTCTTTCTTTATTTCCCTGCTGTATTTTTATAAGGCTTTTAAATGTGGATGCTTAATCACATTAATTTTTTTAGTTGAATTTCCAGAAATATGCAATAACATTAACAGGCTTATTAAAAATTAATGTGCTATATCACAATGAACATTACTGTTTCACATTAAAATGAAAATGTTTGCATATTAAAAATACAGAAAAAATAATTCCAATTAAACATTAAATGTAAATTAACAGAGCCTCTCCAATCTGAAGGATGAGTGTAGACTTCTAAAATGATGGACCGCCCTAACCGGTTTGGCTCAGTGGCCAGAATGTCGGCCTGTGGACTGAAAGGTCCCAGGTTCAATTCCGGTCAAGGGCATGTACCTTGGTTGCGAACACATCCCCAGTAGGAGGTGTGCAGGAGGCAGCTGATCGATGTTTCTTTCTCATTGATGTTTCTAACTCTCTATCCCTCTCCCTTCCTCTCTGTAAAAAATCAATAAAATATATTTTAAAAAAATAAAAATAAAATGATGGACCAAGGATTGAGTATGCCTTGAATTTATCCAAAGTTTCAGAAAACAATAATTAGATGAATCAGCAAATACAAACATTATTATAATAATCTGCTATTTATTCTTCACCTAATCAATATGCTATGACATGATTAAGAAGTGGAGCCATCCAAGTCTTATTTCACTACTTCCTGAGGAGACTAGAGTTGACCCTCAAACAACATGGACTTTAGGAGCACCAAACCCCATGCTGTCAAAGATCAGCATATAATTTCACACTCCCCCAAACTTTAATCATTCCTTGGTACTGGCGGGGGATTGGTCCCAGCATCTCCAGGGATTCCAAAATTTGCAAAAGCTCAAGTTCCTTATGTAAAATCGCATAGAAAAATGCATATAATATCTGTGATTTCCTAGTCATGGAAACTGGCTTCACTTTTGTTTTTTAAATCTGCTTTGTGGCACATTTAGAAGACCAAGATCTAAACAAGCAAGTCAGAAATTAACCAGCCTGAAAGTCAGAGTAAGTGAAGACATGAAATGAATCTTGGGTAGTCTCCACTCTCCTTGGGGCCCATCTGATCTTACACCTGCTCTGCCCTCAGCCTGTGAGCCTCTTCTTCCCTGTACTCCTGAAGCCTTCCTCAGCCCATCTGCTGTCTCAGGGCAGAGCTCTCAGCAGATCTGCAGAGTAATGGAATGAGAAGTAGTCTGACATGTGCACCTAAGTTCTCCAACAACTTCAGACAGTTTGCCTCTCTGTGCTCCCGTTTGTCCAAATGTGTAAACTGGGTCCACTGCTGCTGTCCTGGGAGGATTAAGTGGGCCAATATATGTCAACCACACAGGTTTGAAATAACCCTCTACAGCCAGGTCTTACCTTATTTACACTGATTACTTCTTATCTCCTCAGGTAAAAGTGTAAACTTTCTGGTTTAAATTCCATTGACAGGCACTATACATTGAGCCCTTTCTTACACTAAGCTAGGTCACCTTGTAAACTATATTTATTAATTCTCAAAAACAAACAAGAAGGTAAATATATTCTCTTTGTCTAATGGATGAAGGAAGTTGCCTACAGAGAGGTTAAGGGGATTTCCAAATCACTAACACAGTGGTAGAGAAACGGGACTCAGGGCCAGTGGGATTAATAGCAAAATGCCTACTCTTCCCACTACACCATATTGATTCTCACCAATGACTATTATTTATGTAGAAACTGTATACCATATGCTATAAAGTACCTATATATTGCAGGCTCTCACACAATTTTTAAATGAATGAATCAATAATTAAGGACACCTATTTGGCTCCCGACATCCTGGATTCTCCCTTGGCACCAACACAGTACCTTTCACACAATAGGCAAGAGGAGGGTGGAAAGAAAAAGGAGGGAGAAAGGAAAAAATGGGGGAGAAATAAGATGAATGAAGAAAGATAATGGTGAAAAGAACAAGAAAAGGGAAGGAGGAAGGGAGATTTCTGTCTGTCCTATGATAAACTTGTACAAATATTTTACTGCTTTTATGTTTTGATAAAGTGCTTTTGTTTTTGTTTTTATCACAATGAAGAAGAGGGAAATTTGAATATTTCCACTCCCAAGATAATCTTTATTCTCTTCCAGCCATTAATAATTTTATTCCATTTTAATCACGTAGAGTGGTGTGGACTGAAGATGAGCTCATTGCCTTCAAGGAGAGTGGCATGTGTCTGAAATGAGTTACATAGGAGATCTACTCAAGTGCATCTCCTCTGAGCTAAGCAGGACGTCCTCTTGTATCCTATAGCCAGAAGTATGGGGAGCTTCTGACTGTGGAAGGGCTCATTTCTGCTGGGACTCCTTGCTGGCTTCCTGTCCTGACAAGACAGGAACTTGGTACCCCCTTCTTCACAACAGTGGATCAAGTCATAACATTAGGTCTCATGTTTCCTTTTGTACTACAGGTACTGGTCTTCTCTAGTCCTCAAAATGCCTAGGATAGTGCAGAGCATGACATAGATCCTCAGCAAATGCTTGTTAGATTGAGTTGAATGGAATAAACAGGCAGAACAGGAGTAATAGCTCTGTGTTACCCCATGATCTAGACTCTTGTTTTGTCCCTAGTACTTAGCATATGTCTATTGAGTCATGGTGACAAGCCTTTCTCTGTGAATGGGGCTTCTTAAAGTGGATTTTAGTGAGGTTTAGCACCAATGACCATTAGGAAGCCAATAGGGTAAACACATTTCTCCTCTGTACTTATCAGATTACTTAGTGAGAACAGCCATGGCTGCCTTGGAGGAGTGAAAGCCACCTTGGAAATCAGGGTGAGGCACATGGAGCAGCGCGCAGGTACCCTGGGCACAAAGCTTCGCATGAGGAAGTACCAAGTGAGGAATGCCTGGCCCAGACAAAAGGACACCTGCATTCAATCTTAGACCTGCCACCTGTGTGTCTTCTTGGCAAAATTGAATTTCCTTGTTCTATAGATCGCTTATATTTAAAGTGGATGTTGGTTGGTGTCTGCTGTAGTCAGGCGCTGTGCTAGGAATGCTCAACTCACAGGGTAGTTACTGTCATTCATTCATTCATTCATTCAAGGAGTATTTATGAAGCACCTTCTGTATGGCAGGCACTATTCTGTTTGCTATGAATACAGCTATGAACAAAATGGACAAAATTTAAAAATCCAGAACTTCATGATAGTGGAAGTAAGATAATCTGGAGTGTCATACAGTGTGTTTTGCAGTAATTTATGCTGAGGAAAAAAACACAAGGATGAAAGTTTTGTGGGCTTTTGTTTCAGTTGTCAGGAAGGGGACCTGACTTTTTCTTTCTTTCTTGTTATCTTATTTTTTTGCATAGCATGATGGGAGGAAATTTACAGAGAAGATGATGTGGACAGAAAATTCTGAAGGCAGCCGCTTATCTCTGCTTGGAAAAAGAACATTTTGGGCAGAGAGAGACAAGCAAGGGCAATGGGACTGAGACAGAATGAGTGTGACAAGACCTTATGCTACACAATGAAAGACATTCTTTAAAGTACTATGGCTGCAAGATCAGTTTTAAAAATAAGATTTTATGTAGAAATAATTTTAAATACAGAGTGTTGCAAAGAGAGTACAGAGTTCCCGTATACTCCTCACTCAGCCTCCCTTATTAACATGCTGCATCACCATAGTGCATTTGTCAAAACTAAGAAACCACTTTATTCTGATTCCACCAGTTTTCCCCCTAATGTTCTTTGTCTGTTCCAGGACCCAATCTCGAATATGTTATTATGCTTAGCAGATTTGGTATTTTAAATTCAGGTGTTCAACAGATTAAATTCTATTTTCTTGGACCACATGGCATTAGAAGGGCAGTGGGCAAACACTAGTTAGACTATAGAGTCTCCCTTAGGACTCAAACATGGTAGAAAAGAGTCAAACTCTGGGCAGGAGGCCTGGAGTCCTGGGTTCTCATTTCTGCTTTGCCATTAACTTTGTGTCTTTGGATGACTCTCTCTCTGAATCTGAGGCAGGTATCTCTTGTATAAAAGTCAGAAATGTGGGTTACATTTTTAAGATCCCTCCAACATCTTAAATTTAGCCCTGGCATTATCATGGCATCAGTGTCTTCACTTGAAAAAAAACAACATCAAAATTATTTGACTGATTTTCTTAATGCCAAGCAGTCATTTCTATGTCAAGCTGTAGAGAGATTCAGAGCTGCCTTACCTCTGACCACACAACTCCATCCTCTATCCCCCACACTCTGTTCCACTCAGATGAGTTAATGACTTAGACCATCCATGAAAAAGGGACGATTCTCATTATTTTACTTGTGTTTCTTGACAATGCAAATATGATCAAAGTAAGGATCAGGAGATGGGGAGATTACCCTGGATTATTCAGGTAGACCTGATGTAATGATAAAGGCCCTTTTAAGAGGAAGCGATCAGAGGGAAGAGAAGATGCTATACTGCTGACTCTGAATACTAAGGAAGAGGCCATGAACCAAGGAATGGAGGAGGCCTCGAGGAGCTGAAAAAGATAAGGGAACATTCTCTATTAGACCCTCCAGAATGAATGCAGACTCCATGCTAGAAAATAATGGATTTGTTTTTTTTTAAGCCACTCAATTTGTGGTAATTTGTTACATCAGCAATAAGAGACTGATACACCCATAAAAGTTTAGGATGTGTTCAGGACTGCATAGCTGGTAGGTGGTGCAAACTGGATTTGAACCCAGGCAACTTATATCTGGAACCTGCATTTATAGCCACCAGGCCATTCTGCTTCTGAACTAATAAAAAGGGCTGCCCCATAGGCTTCTCCTGAAGCCTGAGGAACTGCATGGAGAGTACAATGTTCAATACATACCTGTATTACCCAATATTATTATTATTATGAACACAACAATTTGCAATGCTAGTTCACTAACTGCCTCTCATCCTGCCACACTCACCGCCCATTCCAGAACTTCCTCAAACCTCAAGCCAACATCTCCTAAACCAGCACAGTGAAAATGACAGTGACCAATATAACCTTATGCGATTGTATAGCAACTTACACTATTCAAGATTGCTTGGGTAGACATGACCATATTTAGTTCTGAGTCCAATCCTCAGGGGAGTAAGATAAAGAAGGCATCCATGACCCTATGAACCTGCTGTGGGTGTCTCTCTCTCTCTTTCTCTCCAATTTCCTCTTTTTTTTCATCTGCCTTTTGAATTCTGCCTGTTATGTGTTTCTCTCTGTATCATGGAGTGTATGTCTTTCCCTCCACCCCATACTTTTTCTTGCTTTTGTAGCAAGCCAGAAGAAAGCTGTACTATTTAGTGCCATCTGATGCATAGAGATTTTGTGCTTTTAATATGAAGATCTAAGCAGTAGAGGTGTCATATGTTTCTTAAAACTCCAAGCAAACAAAGAAACACTACTAAGTTCCTTTTTTAAATGTGACATTCAACTGCTTTTTCTCATATTATGTGTTAATAGCCCGAATATGAAAAGTGCCCCAAGGAGAATAGGCTCTCTGGGGACAGTGTGATTTAGGCTCAGAGGCAGTTTAGCTGCACCAACATTTAACATGGCTGAGAAAGGCTCTTAGAGTTACTGAAGATGAAAGTGCCGATTTGGGTTACTAATTCTTCTTCTATTGTACTTGTTATCCATACAAGGAGGTGGTATGAGACAAATCCTGTGAGATGGAAAAAGTGCTCATTTTTCTATTTGTTTTATGTTTAGGCTTAAATTGCTGAAAAGTCATCCCCTGAGGGAATTCTGGAATAACTGCCGGGTCACAAATAAATACGCCCAACTTTGCTTTCCACAGCTCAGCACTTTCCGCCCCTAAGAGATGCTCTGAACAAGCAAATGTGCTTTTAACTCCGCTCTAAAATATCTCCTGATACATGAGAACTATTTTTACGGCAAAGGCAAGGGCCTGACAGAGGGGGATTTGCCAGAAGCAAATTGCCTCACATCTCTTCTGACCTGTCCCACAATGAGGCCCATCAAGTCATTGTTGTCCCCCTGGGAAAATATATTTTGCATTGTACTGTGCATTGCTGCTGCCTCTAAAGACACCACCTATTCTGAAGCTGTATAATGGGGAAGAGAAAAAGGGTGGCAAACAAAGGTGTGAAATAACAAGGGCCCTCCATGGGGGGAAATGCGGAAAAAAATCTTGCAATGTTGAAAGGGAGCAAAAGAGCAAGAGAACTAGAACCAAAGTGATAAATCTGACACACATTCTTATGTCTATCAATCTGTTAATCATCTATCATCTAGCAATAATCTGTCAACTCTCTCCATTGATTATTTATATATCAATCTCTCATGTCGGAGGCAGAAGGAAGAATGGCATATTTGAACTAAAACAGAGAAAATCAAGAACACTAATCTTCATGTTTCTTTTGTCAAAGAAGGTAAAATATGCAGAGAATGCCTCATTGGGGATGAGAGGTTTGTCTCCTTTCTCATCAATGCCAGGTGCTAAGGTTTGAAACAGGGTTATAAAAACTATGCAAAGTATTTGTGAGAGATTAGGTATGTCATCACAGACTTTGCAGGGTCCTGACAAACCATTTTATCACACCCTGAGAAGCAAACAATGTGGCCCAGAAACCAGGAAAGGCGGGGCACAGCCTGCGTGTTATCCCTCACTCAAAGGAAACAGAAAAAAAAGGTTCTCCAACTTCAGCATTACTGTCAGACTGGAACCAGCATGCCTCCAGGTGTTCAACCATCCCACTGCCGGTTTGGATATTGCCTCACAGAAACCCATCAGAAGGCACTGCAGGGTGGGACCTTGGCCACTGGGCAAAGGGGTGGGGCAGAATGATGAGAAAACTGGAAACCATTACAGGCAGAATAATTAAAGGAATTAGGTACATTTAGGCTGGAATAGGAAAGGCTCCTGGAGGATGGGATATAGGAAATGTGCACAAAGCTGCCATGGACAGAGGAGGAGTTAGATCTGTTCCATTCTATCCTAGACCCTTGGTTCTGACACTTTTCACCAGGACTCATCTGGTGGACAATATTTACATCCATAAGCAAAGGGGACTCCTAGCTGGATACTACTTACTAGTAGATGAGCAAGTGTTTGGGTGATGTGTAATCTCAATCTTACCTATATGCCCACCCTATCTCCAGCCCAGTGATGTGCCACTTCATAGAGGGTAAGGACACAAATAGGACTTACAGTGAGAACCAGAGCATTGTAGAATATGTCTCCACAGAAACTATGAACTTTCTATTGATAAAAGTCCTGATAATGAATTGAATTATTATGGTAGGTAGTGAGCTCCCTGTCATTCATGGTACATTTTAGTTCTGGATCAAAAACATCACATTTTGTTAAAAACATCCTTTGGGTTACTAAGTATTGAAGAAAAATAATTCAACTGAGTGATTATTTTGTGCAATAAAGGGTGTCCCCCCAAAATGTATACACACTTTAATAGCTGATAGCTCAATTGATGTTTCTTTCTTTTTATTTTTTTTGCTAATAACTTTATTTCTTTATTTATATATATATTTTTTTAATTTTAAATTTTATTTTATTGTTTAAAGTATTCCACATAGTAGTACATATGTCTCCTTTTTTTCCTCATTGACCTTCACCCGGCCTCCCCTACCCCCTGACACATGCCCTCACACCTCCCCCGCCAGTGTCTTGTATCCATTGGTTATGCTTATATGCATGCAAGTTGATGTATATGATACAAGTCCTTCAGTTGATCTCTTACCTCCCCCCAAAACCTCCCCAGCCTTCCCATTGTAATTTGAGAGTCTATTTGATGCTTCTCTGCCTCTGTATCTATTTTTGTTCATCAATTTGTAATGTTCTTTATTATCCATACTAGAGGCCCGGTGCACAAAATTTGTGCATGGGGTGTGTGACCCTCAGCCCAGCCTGCACCCTCTCCAATCTGGGACATCCCTCTCACAATCCAGGACTGCTGGCTCCCAACTTCTCGCCTGCCTGCCTTCCTGATTGCCCCTAACCACTTCTGCCTTCCAGCCTGATCACCCCCTATCTACTCCCCTGACAGCCTGATTGATGCCTAACTGCTCCCTTGCCAGCCTGATTATCTCAAACTGCCCTCCCCTGCAGGCCTGGTCACCCCTAACTGCCCTCCCCTGCAGTCGCCCCCAACTTCGCCCCCAACTTCCCTCATCTGCCGGCTGGTCACCCCTAACTGCCCTCTCCTGCAGGCTTGATCACCCCCAACTGCCCTCCTTTGCAGGCCTGGTCCCTCCCAACTGCCCTTCCCTACTGGCCATCTTGTGTCCACATGGGGGCAGCCATCTTTGACCACATGGGGGAAGCCATCTTGTGTGTTGGAGTGATGGTCAATTTGCATATCACTCCTTTATTAGATAGGAAATGAGTGATATCATGTGGTATTTTTCTTTCACTGATTGACTTATTTCACTTATTATAATGCTCTCCAGTTTGATGTTTCTTATTTCTTAGATTTACCCTGTTGGAATTAAAAGTGGTATTCAAAGTGTGTATACACTTTTTGGGACATCCTGTATTGTGATGTGGGAGGACAGAGAATCTCCATCTTGGACTGGATACAGACAAGTGTGGGCACATGGGCACTCAAAACCACATAGACATGTGGCTCAAGAAATCAATTGAATATATGTTGCACGCAGAAATACTATCCTAAGAATGAAGAATAAGTATGGCATAATTTTCAACTGAAAAAAAAGACAGGTACATTTTGTGATACACCCCCCCAAAAAATTATTCATTTAGTCCAAGAGGGAATTAGTTCTATTTAAAGGCAGGGAGTGTGCTAAGTACTTTCCACGCATCAATATTTTTAAATTCTTACAGCTATCCTGTGAGGTGGGTTATTCTTTGAGGATACAACAAAGCCAGATTCAAACCTCAGTTGGTAGGACACTGAAGAATATTTCCTTTGACCATTCCCTGCTGGGCTCCTAACTCTCTTCATATTCCCATCAATCATAGCATGTGGCACATTGTATTGTAATATTATACTATTGTCATTGATTTCTTGACTCATCTTCTTGTTTGAGGACAGGTATCCTTACTTATTTGTCCCTGGTACCAGCGTACAGTTGATGTTTCAAATATTTGTAGAATAAATGGCAGGAAAAGAGCCAACCTTAAAAGGTAGAAGTGAAGGAAGACCAGAAAAATGATTTTAGTGTCAATGACAATTATATAAACATGTCTTTCAGGCTCACTATGATACCCAATAGACTAGCTACTGCCCAAAATGTAAATTAATTCAAATTAGATAAAACGGAAAATTTTATTTCTGTAGTCACTCTATCCACAGGTGGCTAGTAACTACTTTATTTGACAGAGCAGCTCTAGTTTTTTCCATCATCATTCCATTTCTATCCAAGTCTGTAGGACAACATTGAAACACACACAAAACAAACAGAGAAAAGCAGTACGATATTTCAGGAGAAATAAGGAAAACGTTTAAAAGAAAATATTCACATTTTCATGGAGTACAGTACAGCAGGAGAAAAAGAGCAGGGAAAACAAATCAAAGCAAAACAAAAATGTGTACTTCAGATAAAAAGACCAGTCTGGGTTGCTCCAATTAGAATTATTTCCTCAACTCAACAGATCTAAAATCCATGTACCTTACACGTAGTGTTTGCTCCTGGCCCTGCTTGTCCAGCTTCAGTCCCATAGCCCATCGATATAATCACGACCTCCCCCTTTTTCTTTACATCATTGTCACTGCATGTCCTGGCAAAGCCTCCACTCTGTAAGCACTGAGCCCCTCCACCTCCTCACGCCTGCACCTGTGCAGCTGGAAGTGACTGGGACAGAAGCCCACCATCCTCTGCCTGGTGGCATAGTAAATTCATGTTGAAAGAATTTCTGTCCTTACCTTATACCCACAACACTGACATGCAATCACACAACATTTCTGTTGTCCATTCATTCTCTCTCCCAAGTGACATTTAAACCTAGCCCACTCTCCAGCACCTCCTTCCTGACCTGCTCACACCTGGTGGCCTGGCTTCAGATTTTGCTGAGAAAATGCTGACAGTGAAAAGAAAACTCCTCAGCCTGTCCTCCTCACACCTACTAACGGCACGTGTGTCCACAGACTTTCCTCTCGCTCCTGTGCACTGTTGGGGAGGCCAGCCCGCTGCCTGAGCACTGGGTCTGCTTGCTTTTTGCTGCACATGTTCAGAGCTAAAGTCACTGCCCCATTTCTCTTCCGTGCATTAGGTTCCTCTTTCCACTACTCCACCAAAAACTACCTTGTCAAGGAGACCAGTAACCTCTGTAGTTAAACTTAATGACGTTTTTAACCTTCATCTTACTTGATCTGTTAGCAAGATTTGGTTCAGTAAATCAATTCCTTTCTTCTCCTTAAAATTCCCCCTCCCCATTTTTTTTTTTACTTGCAGGACACCTACTCTCCTGGTCTTTACTTCATTGATTGCTCTGTCTGTCTCAGTTGTCAATTTCTACTTTTCTCTCAGATCCCATGCTCATGGCTTTCATTACCAGCTACAAGCCAGTGCCTCTCAATTTTTATCTCCATCCTGTATTTCTCCCACCCCTCAGACTTACCCATCCTGCTGCCTGTGTCCTTCCCACTCAATCTGAACCTGTAGCCCTCCCCCATGTGTACTTTCACAACACCTTTTCTTCTTTCAGTCGATGGCAAGTCCTCAAAAAGCTGGAGTCATTCTGTAACTTATCTGTCTCTCGCACCGCACAGGCAACCCATCTGCAAATTCTCTTGGCTCTACCCTTAAAATACTCTGATAGTCTAAACACTTCTCACCACTTCCTCCCCTTCTACCTGAATACAGCCAGCATTATCTTTCACACACATCATTGCAACCTCTTTCTGACAGTTCTCCCTGCATTCATGTTTTGTCCCTTTGGGTGCTGTTAAAACAAGGTATGGATACTGATAAAACAAGGTCAGATCATGGCTCACAAAATTTCTCTTCTCCTTAAACATCAGTAGTTTTCATCTCACTTCATGGGAGCCAAAATTCTTACAGTGGTCTGCAAGACCTTACAAACTTTTTCTCTCCCCTAAATCCTCACACCTCTCTTATCTTACTACTAGGGATCTGGTGCATGAAGATACATGCACGAGGGGTGGGTCCCTCAGCCTGACCTGCACCCTCTCCGATCTGGGAGCCCTCAAGGGAGCCCTCTCCAATCCGGGAGTTTCTGTCTGTCTTTGCAATCATATGAGCGAACTGTCTGAGACCCCAACCTAGTTTGCTTTGTTGCTCACAGAATAATAGAGACATTTTTTTTCTTTGCTTCATTGTGGAGATTTCCTGGAAGTTTTAGGATATCTTTCCTTTAATTTTTCCTAGATATTCTGATTTTACTTATGTCTTTCACTTTTGCTTTCCCTCCATCCCCCACTGCAACAGTAACTTGCTCCAGGCTCACTTTGCTCTAGTGTCTAGATCTGTCTGCCACCAGAACTACTATTCCCAGAATTCCTGGTGCTCCCCGCACTCTTGGTTTTCCCTTCCTGCTCTGTCTCAGTCCCAAGGCCTCCAGTTCTGCCAAGTCCTCCAAGCCACCAGCTCTCCCTCTCTGCTCTCCGTCTAGTGGCTTTGGGGGGGGGGGGGAGCCAAGTTCCCCAAGCTGCTCCATTCTCCACAGCTCTCTTGCTCTGCTCTCCTCCCAGCGCCTGTATATGCAAATTAACCCGCCTTCTTTGGTGGGTTAATTTGCATACTCACTACTGATTGGTTGGTGAGTGTAGTGGAGGTATGATCAATTTACATGTTTCTCTTTTATTATATAGGATTCTCGGGAAACTGACACTCTATTGTCCCTTAAACATGCAAGGATGCTCTCAATTCAAGGCCCATGCTCTTTTCCTGCCAGGCTATAAAATAATAGATTTGTGATAGAAATGTCCTAAAGCTGCTCTATCAAATAAAGTAGTTATTAGCCAAAGAAGGAGATCAACACTATTAAAGAGATTGTGCAACAGAAGACAAAAGTAATACCTATTATTCTGTGATAATAATCAAAATTAATTCCTCACAATCTCAGAAAGTTTATAACGGCATGAAGAAGTTAACAAAAATTCCTATTGGAACATGAAAAGTTTAGAAACAAGAAAAATGATCAGAAGAGGCAGATGTCTGCACCTCATACAATCTGTCCAACTCTAGAGACATGTGCTAAATTAGAGCTATAACATAAACTTTCAGAAAAAAGAATAAGACCACAGCAAATGAAAAGTGTTGCCTAATATTTGAGTTTAATACAAAAGAAGGAAGAAAACTAACATTTGTTAGAAGACATAATGTACCAGGCATTGTGGTTGACTTTTAAAATGTGATAGTCTTAAAAAAAAAACTCACAGACAACAATGTGATGGCTAGCAAAGGGAAGGGGGATAGCAAAAGGAAATGGTCAAATATGCTGTTGGGAGGGGATTTGACTGTGGATGGTAGGCAGACAATGCAATAACAGATCATGTATTATAGAATTTATGCCCTTGAAACCTAGGCAATTTTATTAACCAATGTCACATCAATAAAAATAAAGAAATTAAATGTAACAGTCCTCAAAACTGCTCCACCTGGTGGGTAATGTTTTGGGCTGAAGCTGAGGCTAATAACACATTCTATTACATACAAATAGAAACGGAAGTTTTGGGCTGAAGCTGAGGTTAATATCACATTCTATTACATACAAAGCCTATTACCCCCTTCTCCCCCCCCCCCCCCCCAACACACACACCCTGGAGAATTTTAAAAAAACTGAAAACATAAAGGTGGAAACTACAGAGTTCAAACAAATAAATGAATTTGTATAGAAGGAATTAAGGATATGAGAAAAATAAATACATGAAAGATTAGGCCAAGCCCAATAAAGTCCTGACCTAGAGGCATTTTAGAGTGTGAGAGAAGAAAAGACCCTGGAGGCTTACATAATAAAAAGGGGGTTGGGAAAGGTGATCCTGAAAGAACAGTTCTGGCTACTGAAAGAATTCCTCATAGGTCGTTTTGGGGAACAAGGAATGTGCAAAGAAAGGAACAAAGACATTGTCCAAAGCTATCAAAGAGGAAAGCAAACATAATTCAAAATCGGGCTTCTCTGCTCAGGAAACAAACAACACCAAAAGTCCCTTGAAAGGGAAATTCCTCTTGGGCCTGCAGACCTCGTTCCTGAGTTCTCAGAGAGTTTTGAGGACTGCTGGCAAAATGCTCTTCATCTCCCTAGACCAGTACCCAATGGAGAAAGCAGGCTCATCCGTGGGAGGACTGACTGGCAATGTCAACATTGATGAGAAAGAGGATGAGCAGTAGCTGACACGAACTAAAAAGGAACTGTAGTATTTGCTTTAGGAGTCTTCTGCAGAGTGAGCAGCCAAGTGGCTGGTGAGAAATGACCCCTTGCTGGGAAATTTCACCTTTTCCAAGGGATGGAGGTGCCAAAGAATAATTATTAAATCTGATTATGCAGCAGTGAAAGGAAATCATGACTAATGCCTAGAGATGGTGGAAAAAATAAATTGATGGAAGAAGTGTGGCATTTATTTCTAGTGAACCCAAAGCACTATGCTTAATATATTGCTGGTGAAGAAAACGAAAGTCGCAGGCCATATTTGGGATACACACACACACACACACACACACACACACACATATATATTTGACTGTGGATGGTGGGCAGACAATGCAATAATAGATTATATATTATAGAATTTGTGCCCTTGAAACCTAGCCAATTTTATTAACCAATGTCACATCAATAAAAATATAGAAATGTACCAGTCCTCAATACTGCTCCACCTGGTGTGTAATGTGTCCCTCTTACAGATGAAGAAACGGAAGTTTTGGGCAGAAGCTGAGGTTAATATCACATTCTATTACATACAAAGCCTATGCCCACCCCCACCCCCCACTCCCCACACACACACTCTCTACAACCCTGGAGAATTTTAAAAAACTGAAAACATAAAGGTAGAAACTACAGAATTCAAACAACAAATAAATGAATATATATTTGTTGGCACTTTTCTGTAACATTCATTTGCCTACTCTCCCTCCTAATTGCTATGCTCAGTTTACCATGTCATCCCCACAATTATCTTCTTGACCTCCTCTTATCCAAGGCAGGAGATCGATTGCACTGTCTTCTCTTTACTCTCCCTTTCTGGGAAAAGCACTTTTCCTGTCCATGGCTGGTTGTAGGATTTCTAGAGGAAGGCTTGGAGGCAATATATATATATATATATATATATATATCCTGGAGGCCCTGTGGATGAAAATTCATGCACTGAAGAGGGGGTCCCTCAGCCCTGCCTACCTCCTCTCACAGTCTGAGAGCCCTCAGGGGTGGGAGGTGACCCGGCAATCAGGGAAGGTGATGCCCCCATCACACCTCTGCTGCTGCCACTGCCGGCAGCTTAAGCCTCCACAGGCCAGCTGCAATCCAAGGCTTCTGCCATTCAAGGCTTGCCTGTGCGTTGGGCCGGCCCTGGGCGGCTGGGGGGCTAAGGGCAGGTCTGGCCGCACCATGCACCTGCCACTCCCACCAGCGGGGTTGAAAAGACTGGGGGACTTTGGTGGGGCTGAGGGGACTGGGCGCCATCATCTTGTGGCTATGGGATCCACCATCTTTGTTATGGTGTGGTGGTCAATTTGCATATTCCTTCTTTATTAAATATTTTAATTGAAAATTAAAGGGGCTAACAACTGTTAATCCACAACTATGTGCTTTTGTCTTCACTTGCATTATTTTATTTGTTCTTAATCATGATTTGTGGGTGTTATATTCATGACCTTGATGGAAGATTTGTGTCCTGCTCAGTTACATTGTTCATACACACAGAACAGCTGACTCTCATTCCAAGCCTGGCCAGCTGGCTGACTGATGTCCCTACTCCTTCCACTGGGCCAGACTGCCTTTAGAGGACAGACTTAGAGACGAAGACAGGAAAAAGGAAAGGAAAAGTTAAAGAATAACAGAGAAGCGATAATATCATACTAAGAAGAAGAACTGCTAGTTGTGGTATTAAAAGTGCCACTAAAATTATCTGGTATATAGACAAACTGGGATGAACAACCAGCAATCTACTGCTTATACTTAATGTGATGTTCTTAGGGAGAGAGGTGGCAGAGCCAGGACTGTATGGTAGCAGGATGCTTAAGTCCTGACAGTGGAATAATGGCACACTCAGAGGGTTTCAGTGAGGACAGTTTTAACAAGAGAATTATTTACAGAGATGAGGAAAAGATTAAACAATAATAGAATTCCTAGGTATGAGCAATAGTGTCAGTCATACAATGTTTCAAGGGATGAAGGTGTTAAGGAATGATTATTACATTTGTGTATGTCTACCTCTGTTCCTGAAGAGGGGAGGAGAATAGTATTACTGGAATTAGTAGCCATGGGGATTCAGTAAACTTAGCTTTAGGAGAAGAGTTTCTGAAAAGGACCTATTGTCTTAGCCATAGCCTGGCTTGGAGGGACGTGGAGATGGGGTGGATCAACACCACAGTCTCTCTCTGGATCAACTCTATGATCTCCTTTAGGAAGAAAAAAGAACTTGGGTAAATATCCAGTGAGCAGGGTGGAGAAGGATGGAGAAGAGATCTTGCCTGGTGAGCAAGAGATGCCAGCACATAGGTTTTGGTGTCATATATAAGCTAATTAGCACACTCACTGTCCTTGAATCACCCCACATAAACCAACACTACACAAAAGCACAGCCCCTTCTCTGCAAATGCAGACTCCAGACATGCCCTTGGCAAACCTTTCCAACAAAAATACTGCCTCCAAGTCTTCATCTAGAAATCCTGCAACCAGCCATGGATAGGAAAAGTGCTTTTCCCAGAAAGGGAGAGTAAAGAGAAGACAGTGCAATCAATCCCCTGCCTTGAATAAGAGGAGGTCAAGAAGACAATTGTGGGGATGACATGGTAAACTAAGCATAGCAATTAGGAGGGAGAGTAGGCAAATGAATGTTACAGAAAAAAAAGTATGCTGTTTTATTAAGAGCAAAGAGACAGAGAAAGAAGAAAGAACCGCCATGGGAGAATAAAGTGGTGCTTATAGTCCTTCCCTCTGGGCTCTGCAGCAGCTTTCAACACTAAGAAAAAAATGGTCTGGAAAAAGTAATGGATATAAATTATTTACACCTCAGGACAACCTAGTGAGATAAGTTCCAAAACAATTAGAGATTATTTTTAAGAACACATATCTGGTAACAGGTAAAGCTCGGAACCAACCTCTTTTCTGCCAACCTCCTTGGCCAGCAGGCCTTCCCACAGAGAACCCTAGGAAGGGGCCTCAGCGCAGTGCCTGGATTATAAACTGAATGGGGTGTCAATAGCACACCCTGAGGCACTAGCCGGCACATCAGCTTCACCAAGTTACTCATTTACTACAGGATGAACAGAAGGTCCTTAGGAAGTCAGAGCTATTGAGCTATTGATATTTTGGATGACAATGACCCTAATTCCAAATAGGGTCACATTCTAAAACACTGGATTTAGGATTTAAAGACATGAATTTGGAGGATACAATTCAACCCATAATAGTAACCTATACACTTGTCAACAGGTTCTAAGAACATTGGTTCACAAGACTTCATAGAAATGAATGTTCAAGAAAGAAGATACAAATGAAAGGAAAACAATGGACATTTAGAATATTCCTCATAAGAGCTATGAAGGGAGCATCTGTCCAAATGTACTTGGCTTTGGTGCTGAAAAATTAATTCTAAAAATATGTATAATATGCAAATACATTTTATAATAACCTCTGAGATAACATATGTGATAGCACTTGGCAAGCTGTGTGTTATTCAAAGTAAGGTGCCAATTTTATTGTCATTACTATCTCTATTTAGGTGGCTTATTTTTATTGTTACACTGAACATTTATTTCTCATTTATGAGGTCCATTTTGTTTTTACTTCAGTTACATCCTGGGTCAGTAGCATCTATGTTTATTTCTCCTAGGAAACTGAGCCCTCCACTTCCCATTATTCTAAAGCATCTATCCCAACTCTTATATAAATTCAAAGTCCTGGCACTGGGTTCTTCAAATAGCAAACTCCAACTAAAGGGCTCCCCAACAAAAGGAACTTAAGTTGTCAGCACAATCAGTTCCTTGACTACAAACCAGTTCACATACTGATCAATTAGAAATTGAAGAAGTCGTGGATGCCTCAGTCAAATTTGGCTGATCTCCTCAATGATCGTTGGCTCCTTTGGCTGCAGGCACGAATTTTCCTCTCCAATTAGAACCTGCTCACAGACTGACAGGTATCCCATACCCCTCTATCTATCTATCTATCTATCTATCTATCTATCTATCTATCTATCTATCTATCATCTATCATCATCATCTATCTATCTTGGCAGATAATAAAAGCATGGAAAAAACATGTGTTTGGACTTTCTGCATTTAACTCAGAATGCTAATATTAAAGCATTCCTTTGATTGATATAGGATGAAAGCTGGATCTGACACAGGCGTCTCCTTTTCTTGACCTGTACCTTCCTTTCATTGTTATTTTAAAATTTGGTCACTTTGCACTGGAGACTTCAGTAATCTACAAGTTGGTTCATTCATCCAAAAATATACTGAGCACTCATCATTTGCCTTGTACCCTGCTAGAAGCTATGGAGATGAAGCTATGTGGTCAGTTTAGGATTTGGTGAATTTAACATTATTGTTTTGATTAATGACCAAGCACACGGGCTTCTAACATTCAGTGTGCTGCAATGCTGAAGGGTACAGACTTGACTTAGCACAGTTGGCTGTCAGTGGGAGCATCTTCATGTGAGCGCCCATAGCTTCACTATTGGATTATTTTTATTTTGCCATCTCCTTGACTCTCTCAATTTTTAATTCCCCGAATTTTATAGGAGGAAATACAGTAATGTACTGTAATAGCAATCACTGAATGTCTTAAAGTGTACCTCTCAAAAATGTCACATCTTGTCTCCCCATGTAAAAAAGAATAAAGACTCACAATCTAGATCAGGAGTTTAGAAATCAATGCCTTTACATTTTCAGCTCTTTCCGTGCCTAAACTTTCTAAAGAATCAATAGTGTATAACCAACCAAACATTAGGTTATTTATCTAGCAGCTGTGCAGGAATGGCCATGTTTAGAAAGTGATTGAACAAGATAAATCTAAGAACTGGCTGCCATCTTGAAGGAGTTCATAATCCTGTTGGGAAATGAGACAAGTTTCCTTTCACACTGCTGTAAGTTAAGAAAGCAGAGGATGATAAGGAACAAATGAAGAGTTCCCCTTATTTATCACCAAGAGTCTTTAGGGCCAGACTCTCCACCCAATCACCACCACAAAAACACCTTTCTTCCCTGGGGCTTTAGAATGAGGAGCCTCTGAGTGGACCACCTGACAGAGTGGACTTATCAGTTGAGAAACAGGGGTGACAAGGACACAGGCTGCTAGCAGTTGCAATTTGAAATGTGAATTTGTTTTCGAAAAGCCTTTCATGAATAAAAGTGTGTTCAAAGAAGGGGCAATGAGAGAACTCACCTACTTCCTTTCCTTGTGGCGCAGGCAACATTTAAAAGCTTTAAATTTCTAACAAACTTGAAGTTGCTCAAACTGGATGAGGGAGGAGATAAAATCACCTTCTGGGGTGACAGACAGTACAGTTACCATTGAGGCCTCAGTCCTCCCTCCAGCGAAGCAAATGCATTTTATTCATTTAAAAGGTTTCCTTCTGGCCCCCACTCTTCCTGGGTGTTTGGTTGTGATGAGGTTGGGTTTGACTGATTAATTTTAGTACTTCTTCACACAAGGTAGACAGTGATGAATTGATGTATTAAAGGTGATTAATGGTTACTTTCTATTCGGTGTAATTATCAGGTGATAGTTTCAATGAAAAATGCTAGAAAATGAAACTTTTCACTCTAGATAACTATCTACCCTGTCTGGAAAGAAAAATGGGTCTCTATTTTCAACATATTACTGTAGAACATGGCCACCAGAGAGAGAGAGCACATGGGTTTTATAAGTTTTGTAGAAGAAGATGGATTTGGAAAAGTGCCTGTCTCCAAAGAAATTTTTAGAGTGAAAATCTCTGGAAAAGTAAACTAAATTTTACCTTAATCCTGCATTATTTTATGAGCTCTTACTTAGTCTCTAATTATTTCTGACATTTGATCCATTTCAGAGATTGCTTTAGATTAATATATCTAACACATTGTGTTAATCATATCATATCTGTCCTCAGAAACCTCTAACAACTTGCATTAACATGATAGGCATAACAAAACCATCAGCATGACACTTAAGATGCTTTGATAGAGCACAAACCCTCCTTGCTGTTCCAATTCCAATCTTCTGCTCTTTCAAGACAGCAGCTCATGGCCATCTCACTGGACCAAGCTTTGCCTTTCCCTTTTATCCCATCTGTTTTAACTGTAAGAAAAAATTGTAGACAAGCTTAATAAAAACCAAATATTATTAGGCTTTTTCAACAGAGATGTTATGTATAGTTTAGAACATACCCTCTGAATTATCTGATTCTGTAGAGTTTTCCTATGTCATTGTCTCAGAGCTATTATACAACCTTGTAGAGTTAGAGGTGAACTTGTAGAAAATGGATAGTAATATGAATAATTATTTTCCATATATGTGTTGATGATAAATTTTTCCCAACTGGAGGTTCAACTGATTTTCCTTCCTTGCCATGAAATAATTCTGTTGTGCTTCTATAGCAGATTCATGTTGGCATTCCTGATGGCTTTTTATGTTTGGTCTTTGGAATCTCCTTAGTACTTGTTATAATATTTGTTTCCAGCTCCTTTACCAATTAATGAGTTATATACAATTTTGACATCTGTTTGTTTTATATCTGTGTATCAATACTCATGATTTACCTATTTTGGAAATTATCCTTAAATGTCACTTACCAAAATTTTTAAAATAGACTTTTTTTTAAAGCAGTTTTAGGTTCACAGTGAAATTGAGTGGGAATTACAGAGTTTCTACATATCCACTCCCCCTGCATAAGCACAGCCTCCCCCATAATCAACATCCAGCCCCAGAGTGGTTCATTTGCTACAACTGATGAACCTACACAGACACATAATTAGCACTCTAATTCCATAGTTTACATTGTGGTTCACTCTTGGTGTTGTCCATTCTGCGGATTTTGACAAATATACATATATCTACCATCATAATATCTACCGTCATAGTATGATATCATGTTAAGTGTGAGGTTTTTTAAACATAATTTAAAAAATCTGAAGAGTTTCACTGCCAAAATATCTCTCCAGTCTATTCATTTATTTATTCATTTATTCGTTCTTCCAAATCCTGCCAACTACCGATCTTTTTTTTTTAACTGTCTCCGTAATTTTACCTTTCCCAGAATGTCATATAGTTAGAATTATACAATATATAACCTTTTCTGATTGGCTTTTTATACTTAGTAACATGTATTTAAGTTCCTCCATGACTTTTCATGTCTTGATAGCTCATTTCTTTGTAGTGCTTAATATTATTCCATTATATGGATGTAATGCAGTTTATTTGTGTATTCATCTACAGAAGAATATCTTGGTTCCTTCCAGGTTTGGTCAATAATGAATAAAGCTGCCTTAAGTATCTATGTGTATATTTTTGTGTGTTTTCAAATCACTTGATAAACACCAAGAAGCATGACAGTAGACTGCTATTATAAGAGTATGTTTAGTAAGAAACTGCCAAACTGTCCTCCAAAGTGACTATACATCCCCCCTAGCAATTAATGACTGTTTCTGTTTCTCCACAGTCACCAATATAGGTATTGTCAGTGTTCTAGATCTTGGTGATTTTAATAGATATGTAATGTTCTCTCTTTGTTTTAATTTGTAATTCCCTAATGACTTATGATGTGGAGCACCATTTTATATGTTTATTTGCTTTCTGTATATCTTCTTTGATGAGGTGTATCTATTTAGATCTCTTTCCAATTTTTAAAAAAGGTTGTTCCTTTTTTGTTATTTTTAAGTTTGAGTATCTGTTTTATTGCTGAGTTTTAATATCTACTCAATTTTTAAAGTTTGACTCAGTGTTTTTAATGTTGGCTGTATTTTAGAATCTTCAGTAGAACTTTCAAACAATAAAGGTCTGATTTACCTACCTCCTCACTCTAGACCAAGGGTGAGAAATGTCCAACCCACAGGCCATATAAGGCCTGTAAAATCATTTTGTCTGGCCCTGCCAAGGCAACTGTACGTGAGACTCAGAATTAAATAAATCTAGGAGTTTTTTTCATAGCAACATAAATTTATATTAAGTGAATGATGTTATAAATATCCAAGTGGCCCTTGGCAGGAAAAAAGTTCTCGATCTCTGAGACTAATGAGTCTCAAACTTTGTAAGCAACAGAATCACTGAAGGGCTTGATCTTACTCCAAGAATTTCTGATGAGGTTGGGGCCTGACAACCTGTATTTCTAACAAGTAATAGTATTACACTTTGAGAACCATTTAGTATAGATGAGAGGCAAATTTCTTTAGCCTTCTTTTTTTCTACGTTATCCTGTTTAACATTTGTATCTTGTAGATTGTTTCCAAGTGCATGGGTTGGTAATCACAACCTGGAATTTTGTTTTCACGAGTAGAACACTATGAGATGGACAGTGGTGCCTGTGTACAGTCTCATGATCTTTAGGATTATTCTTACAAAAATTAACTAACAAGGCAAAATTCAACCATTTTGGTTTAGCTATTTTCTTTTTAAGCAGAACTTTTGTTAAAACATTTGGATATAAAAAATGAAAATAAACAAAAGATCATAGAGTTACCCACAGGGTTATAGTCTAGCATTTAAGTACAGAATATATTTTGTATATACTCATGTTTTCAATGAAGTTAGATCTATCTAACCTAAAATGCAGATTAGTCTGTCTCTTTCTAAAATTTAATATTATAACTCTTACAGAGAAATCTGGGGATGTTTAAATGAACATTCAACTCCTTAAATTGGACTTCTCTGAAATAGCAGTTGACAGTATTTAAGGTGGGTTTATTGCACCATAACTCTTTGAATCATTTCACTGAGGAAGGAATCACTTGCTATTTTAAATAAATCCAAAGCAACGGATCTGCAAAGCTGAATAAAGTCTATTTTCTCTTATATAAGGTAGCATATTTCAAACCATGATGAGATACGGAGTAACCTCTAGATAGCATTTGGTTCTCTTCTCAATGATGTTCAACTGTTATGAATCACTGTTTAATATAATTCTCATTCTCCTTCTAGGCTTTTCTTTTATCTCACTATAAAGTTTTCTGAGAGCAAATATCATTCTGGAGGGCACAGATATATAAAAGTCCTGGAGTGTTAAGACTTTAAAATATTTGTCTGATAAAGGAAGAATAAGAGAAAAGAACAAACAAAAAGAAAATAAAAGAGAATCATGAATGATTCAAATAAATATTCCTTATTTATTTAATTTGAAAAACATTAGTTTGCCACCTTCATGCTCCCAGTTAGCATTCTGGGTGTTCATTTGCCTCTTTTGCATGTTACTTTTATTTTTATTTTTTTAGATAGAGGCTGAAAAAATAAATACCTATATTGTATATGTGTATATGCAAAAAGGATGAACAGGTAATGACATATCTGTTAAAAGCAATTTAAATGTAGGCATTACTGAGGGGTGAATTTCTTCACCTAAAGTTGATAATCTCAAGTCACATGATACATATCATTTTTTGTTAGTTGAAAGATTGCTTATGAATATTTACAACAGTAGGTAGCCAGTGACTGGCTAAAGAAACTTCATTGGAACTTGTGATTTGTTAATCAGAAGTAATTAACAAATGCAGGTCCTAAGCTTTGTCCTTAGACATGAGGGCAGTTTGTTTTTGTAGGTGAAAAGTGGAAACTCAACAGGAATGCTGAAAGAGAATAGGCTAGAACCCTAGCCTCAGCATGCGATTTGACAGTTTACGGGATAGACAAAGTTCTCAGTCTCAGTATGGATCATGACAAAAGACCCTCAGGACCAAGGGTCAGCATGTAGACTGTGGAGAAAAATGCTCCGACTTAGAGCATGAACTAAAGAGGACTTGTATAAGTTCCTGTTGCTGTGTCACAAATTACCACACAGCAGCTTAAAACAATGCACATTTTTCAGCTCACAGTCTGGCACTGCACAGCTGGGCTATCTGTTCATGTTATTATTATAAGGCTGAATTAGGGTGTTGGCTTCTCTGGAGGTTCTGGAGAAGCCACTTCCCAGGCCATTCAGGGTGTTGACAGGATCCTGTTCCCTGGACTTATGGGACTGAGTTCCCAAGTGTTCCTCTGGCTGTCAGGGGGCTTCTCAGCTTCTGTAGACTGCATTCTATGCCATGCCTCTGCCTCCACCTTCCTCTTCCCCTTATTGAATCAATATTCTTCTCATCTCTTTGACTTATTTCTCTCTGACCACTAGAGTCAGATTACATGGTTCATGTGAGGCTTAGTCTTAAACTATTTGGGACTTGAATTACATCTGTGAAATTCTTTTACAACAACATCTAGGTTTGGGTTCATTGATTAAGTGAGAGTTGGCTTGTGTACATTATGGGAAAGGGATTTTGAAAACCACTAAAAATTCTGCCTACCATTGAACTATAAGCAAGAAGAAACCCAGATGAGAGGAAGACCATCCAGACCAATGAAACCTCACTGTGGAGGGGAAAGTTATGGGTAGATTAAAAATCATACCATTTGAACGGCAACATAGTTGGAAACAAAAACAGAGATTGTCATCAGAATTGGGTTTTCTCTCAGCTTTGTGCTCCGATAAGTTTTGAGCACTTTTGGATAAAGTATGCTGTCAACATTTTGGGCCAATTCAAGGTTGATAAGACCTCCAGAGGTGATAGTGGGCTTCTTGTCAAAAGGACACATCAAAATTTGAAAATTACATGACTCTATTTACAGTACAAATACACACAGGAATTCATAGCTTTTGAACATTGTTTTATTTATTTGCTATAAGATCTTTCCCCGTATCAACTGCTGCTATTTGCTATCTAACATATGGGAGACAACCTAGTATAATGATTAAGAGCATAACAGGGTTTTAAATCCTTACTTCATTTCCTTCTCACTGCACTGATTTGGGCAAATTAATGCTAGGGGTCCTTTTCTATAAGTGGGAAACAAAGTTGTACCTCCCACGTGAGGTAGTTATGAATAGCAAAGGAAATACATGTGTGTTGGGGGGGGAGGGGCTTAGAGCAGACTTCAGTTAAGTGCTCAGAAAATATCCTCTGTGTTGAGTATAGTTCATATAGTTTCTAAGCCACATAGGTCTGTTGTCATTTTTTGAACTGATTTTCCATCATAGGGAATAGTGTTGGAGTTGATTAATTCATTTACTTCCCATTTGTTCTTTCAATTATCCAATCCATATTTACCAAGTTGCAAAACAAGCAATGGAGATACCAATTTAAATGAGAAATCCCTGCTCTTTGAAGCATTCACAGCCTAGAGACTCTAAAGGGAATAATTTGTGCTCTCACCTGATTTGATTCCATGCCACTCAGATTTAAAGAGAAATGTAGAGAGAACATAATGCAGTTTTCAAATGGAGCAATAAAGCAGTATTCTCCATTCCCCTAAACACAGTGTGCTCTTGGAGTTTAGGGACATTATTTTGTATTTTTTTATTCTACCGGTTTCACATGGTGGAAAGCACACACTTAATGAAATGATTTAAACTAAAAATACAAGAAGCAGGTATTGTCTTTAGGAAAATAAGCAATAGTATTTACCAGCACCAGTTCCTAGTAAGTATCATCATAAATAAAAAACACATTGATTTACTGTATCAAGATTATAACTTTAAAACATAGGTCAGAATGAAGCAACATTTACTGCAACCTATGCTTTTATGTATTTCCTCTAAACAAGGGCCCTGGATGTTTCAGAAGCTTTACTATTCTAGCACAAAATAATATACTGCTGACTTTTCTTTTATTCCTTCTAAAACAATGTGGAACTTTTGTCTCATTTACAGAGTAAATAAAAAGCATCAGATTCAGTGAGCCAATAAATAAGACCCATTTTTAAGAGAAGGCTGAGACTCCATCCTAATAAAATAATTGGAGAGGATGGCAGTGATTTATATATAAAGGTGTTCCTCATAACATTATTAACATTTGTTGAACATTGTATCTTTTCTATATAATTAGCAACAGAGAAATGGTTAAGTATAGTACAGAACAGTCAAAAGATGAAATATTAGGCAGCCTTTGAAAATACTTAGAAAATAAGTTTATTGGTATAATAAAAATGAAAATAAAAACAGAGTACAAAACATATGCAACATTTTAATTTATTATAATCTTATTTAAAAACTTTTCTTCGAATCAAGTAAAGTCTTGGTTATTTTATTTCAGCCAAATAGCACTTCAAAAATCAACTGGCATAGTGGTAGCTTACGTTGTGGTGCAATGTGAAGAATGTGGTCAAGGTTTTCATAAACATTTGACTGAGGGCAGGAATTGTACAATTAGGGATTTTCATTGTATATTGTTGGTTTGCACTCAGTATCCAATCTCTTTTCTTTTTCTTCATGTTTTCCTGTTCTACAGAAGTGGGAAAACTAAAATTCACATTTTCCATTCTCCACTGGAGCTATGATTTTGGATGTGAACTCGATTCTTTTAGTTATATATCCACCTATGCTATTTGGAAGTAAAGCAGAGGTCATTTCCCTGCTTCTTTGGACTGTTTACAAAAACTGGAGATGTAAAATTTTATATTCAGACCTTACTAGTGAGCATTCTATAAGTTGTGTGGGTTTTGAGGGCATTGGCCGTTTCCTGATCCTGGCACTCATTTAAGTCTAACTCCAACTAGTGGCTTCTAGCAGAGTTAGGTCAGTTCTACTAGCATGCAGCTCTGGGTCATTTTTAAAGGCCCAGCCTAGAGAATAATCCCACAGTGCCTTGATGATGCTGTAAGCTCCTGATGATCTTTGCTAACTTTCTTTCTGCTGAAAATACCAGAGTGGTTTCTGTTTTCTGTCCTGAGCCAAATGAGGACAAATATAGTCCAATGCGAATTCTGCAATTAAAGGGACCATTTTCCAATTTAAAGTAACGTAATTGATTGCGTTCTGGTATAAATGGGTTTTCAGCTCTTTTCCCATAGAAAAGTACTAGCGTTAACTATATATAGGTGTATAAATCTGTGGGTTTATAGGGATACGTGGAGAATATGCTTGAGGATGATAGAAATGCATGTGCTACAGACTCTGAAAATAATTTAAATCTATCAGGCCAGTACACTGAATAGTTGTCTTCAGGTGACACTATTTCAAACATAAAATAATAAAGAATTTATAAATATACATTCTGGTACATTGATGCTTTAACCAGACACTGTACTTCCTCTATTCCCATGGTAACTAGCCTGTGGCTCCTCAGTCACCTTGGCCCAAATGAGAAACATGCCAATCTCTCTGAGGGTGGAGATACCCTGCAAATCTAAACAGTTGGGAATATCATCCTTCTTTTAATTCAAGTCAAAAAGCATTTATCAAGTACTTACCAGGTATCAAATAGGTGCTGAAGCCTCATGATAACTCAGATATGACCATAACTCTTAAAAATCAAACAAGCAGGTCAAGTCACTTGGGATAGCTAGATACATGAGGTTGTTACCAGTAATTGTTTAACAACCAGAGGCCATGGGGGCACAGGTTATAAATCTAACTGCAAAAAAGATTAAAGAACAATATTGTTCTTCATTGGAAGTCATGGCGGGGGGTATATAGAGTAGTCAACTATTCGGTTCATCACTCAGAGAATGTCCTGAAGTTACATTATAGCTCTCTCTCATCTTCCTAATTATGTGCTTGCTGCCTTGGCTTGGGCCCTCTCTGTCTATCTGGGATGTTTTCCAGCTGCTGCCTATGTCTGCTTTGTTCTTTCAGGCTGTGTAGTACTTCTTGATCTCTCTCATTTTTTCTGCACCAGTCTGTTGTCTGTCTATTCTTCTGTATGTTGTCTCCTTCCAGATCATTCTCTTCTTATTTCTTCTCCAAGTTTTTTAATGTAAAATCTGGCCTCTGGGATTTTGTAATTAGCATTTCTGGTTAAGAGGGGAAAGGGAAGTCATAAATATTACTTTTTTTGGTCATACATCAAATTTCATTTCTCACTCTACCTAAAGTCAAACCTCCAGCTGAATTCAGCACTCCCTCACCCCTTCCTGGTGGTTGGATAATCAACAGATAGCTTATATAAAGACAAATATTGAGGGAGAAAAATATTATATTTGAAATGTCAGGAATTATAAAAAGTAAAAGACTCATAAGGCTCATACAAGCTTTTCTGTGTAGAACACCCTCACCCAAACCCCCAATTAGAAATCTGGGTTTTCAGTCATCAGAAAACTGACCCATTACCAATTGTACTTTTGAGGACAGATATCTCTGGACCTATTCATAATGGCCCAGAAATTGTAGAATAGAAACATTTGTGGCTATGGCAAGGCCACTGAAACAACTGGTACCTCAAGGAAAGGATTCTTACTATAATTAAATTTTGTTTTGATTAATCTTTATTATTTTAATGACATGTGGTTTTGATTTTAAGGAATGTGTTTGCCATCACAAAAAGTAAAGGGCCAATCCATAGGGTCTGAGGTAGAGGATGGGGAAGAAGGAGTCAGCCTTTCTCAAGGACCTTGCAGACAGTCACAAGTGAGACAGTCCTAGATGCTGGGGCATGACTTCCAACGGAATCTCAGTGAGAGCACTTCTGTGTGGAGTAGAGACACTGGGACTTAAATAAGTAGCTTTCTCATACCCCAGGGAGAGCCAGTATTCTATCTCCGTCACCCAAAGATAAATGACCTGCATGTCCCCCACATGACCCTGGATCATTAGCTTCACTGTCAACTAGATTTTGATAAGAAGAGGATATTTAATCAGCAATTTCTGCACCCAGAACAGTTTGCCAAAGGTTGCCATTAGTCAGAAATCAATTGCGAAATGTTATTTTGGGAATGAAGCTCCTTGATGATTTTATGCCTATTCACAAAGATTAGAGGCATGCCCTTCATTAAAACCTCCCAAGCCCTAGCCAGTGGATGGAGCGTCAGCCTGCAGACCAAAGGGTCCCAGGTTCGATTCCAGTCAAGGGAGCATACCTCAGTTGCAAGCTCTTTCCCGGTCTGGGTCCTGGTTGGGGCTCATGCAGGAAACAACCAATTGATGTGTTTCTCTCACATCGATGTTTCTCTCTGTCTTTCCCTTTGTCTTCCATTCTCCCTAAAAATCAATGGGAAAATATCCTAGGGTGAGGATTAACAACAATCATAAAAAACCCTCCCGAGTCATCCAAATTTTTGGAACTTGTATCCAAAAATCACTTGTGAATCAAACCCAAATTGAAAATATGCAAAATTTTAAAGCTATAGCTTTCTCCCTGAGCTATTTCTTGAAAATTGTGGAGAAGTTACTACTTTTTATTGGGCCCATTTACCTATGTTTTTATTCTATTTCATGTTTGCCCATCTTCTCTTCTGCCAGCTGTTCCATAGCCAGACCTCTCATCTGTGTATATATGCAATGTGGCATTATGGAAGTCTTCTAGTGGTCTAAAGATAATGGACATTTGAAAAGAGAAAAAGTAGGTATCCTTTAAGCTAGATTTCTGGAGACTTGAATAGCATTAAATCTACTAACAAGCACAAGTAAACATAAATGTGTGTGCATTGAGAGCTCAGTGATTAATAAACAAGCAACAACAAACAAACAAACAAAACCCATGGATTTCTTTGCCCATGGGTGTATCATGAATCCTTGTAGTATTACTTTTCTATTTCTCTGTGTTTATTTATGGTAGTACAAATAATAACAGTGCTAACTTATTTAGTGTTCAATATATGAGAGGCATCATGCTATGCATTTTACACAAGCCATATAGTTTCTTTATTCTACAAAGTATTATGATCTCCATTTATGTTTTTCCCCAAATGGTAAATCTGAGGTTGAGAGCAGTTAAATAACTTTCCAAAGTCACAGTCCTGATCTTATACAAATATGCCAAAATACCTCTTTGGGCCTTGTAATCATTTTCTCTGCTGTTATCATACTAAACTTTTCTTGACAGTGTTGAACATATTATTTCAATGACATTTTATAAATACTTATTAAATTACTAGTGGCTCGGTGCACGGAATTCCTGCACATTAAAAGGGGGACCCAGAGTCAAGTCCCTGCCCACCCACATGTGTCTCAAAATGGCCTGAGACCCAGACCCAGCTGCCAATGGGCTAGATCCAGACCCAGCCAGTCCCGCCTTTGTCAAGCCCCGCAGGGCAGGGGGTGTAGCCTCAGGTCCCTGCTGATTGCTTGTTACGGCTCCTTAAGGGAATTTGGCCTCAGCTGTGGGTGCAGCCATCTTTGTGATGGAGTGATGGTCAATTAGCATATTCCCTCTTTATTAGATAGGATTGCTATTTGTAGCCATTGTCCTAGTGAGTAAATTTAAAAAATGACTAAATGCACTGACCCTTAAGTATACTCATATTCTAGTAGGCAAGTCAGAAAAGTGAACAAAATAATGAAATACTGGATAGTATCTGTAATAAACAAGTGACTACAAGTTAACTAGAGGTGGCTCAGATCAGAGAAAGATGAACTACATTGCAGTGTCCCCGGATGTTCACCCGTTGGTCTGGCAGAAGAGTGTGAGGGCAATGGCATTCCAGGAAAAGGGAAAAGCACTTGCAGTGGCACCTAGTGGTGAAAGAGCATAAGACGAAAAGCCAGAACAGTAATGGTTATTGGGCCATAAAGAATGTGTAGGAATGAGGTTATAAGGTGATTAAGTAACACAAAATAGAGAAACTTATAACACAGTCTTATAAATGTGCATTCTTCCTGTAGGTCATAAGCTATAGTACAGGAATTTTGAGAGGAGAATGTTCAGAATAAGCCATACCTGGAGGATTTAAAGGGCATCTAATTGTTTCCCAAGAAAAGATGTTAGTAGGTTTTGTTTTATTTGGTTATACTGGCAAGATAGATTCAGTAAGTTTATGTCAGTAGATATATCATCAGACATTGGGAATGAGAAGTTCTGGCTGGATTTTTTAAATGATGACTGTCTTCTGTCCATTGAGTAGAGAAAAATTTTGTTCAACATTTTAATTACTTAAGTGAAGGAAATTTGGATCTCCCCCAAGAATACCTAATGACATGCCCTAATGATGGCAGTTTATATTCTCATGAACTGTAGTATTTTAAAGACACAAGAAAATATTTGTATTCTCAAGAAAATCATATAGTTATCTACTTTTGAATTTCATGGCACTCAAATCAATCCACTTTGTCCCTCAATGTCTTTGCCACTTATCCACATCCCAGCTACTACCCGATGGTTACAGAAGACTTTGGAAGTTGGCCCATGACCCTCCTTTCTACTTCAGTTCCCACCATAAATTTTGACTATTCCAATATCTTTGTGCAACCTCAAGACATAAAATAATCTGGAAACTTGTAGATGAAAATATACTTCTGACTTTAGATATAAGGAAGGGTTTCAGGTGAGACACCTCATGTCACCCTTCTATTCCAAAGGTAAGTAAAATTGTAATGGTCAAACTGTCATTGGGGGCCTAGGGAGATTTCCTAGATGGAAGAAACAGCACAATGGAGAAAGGATGAGAGAGGCATGGAAGCCTGGGTGATTGGGTCACAGATGAAATCAAAAGGAGCAGTGTGCTGTGGAACTAAGTAAGCTAACTTGTTTCTACATTTTGGAGGATTTTGTTTTCATATCAAGAGGAGTCTGAGTTTCACTTGGCTGGCAGTGGGAAGGAAAAGGGTGAATATCTTTGAGAAAATAAGTGAAATGATCAAACTATGCTTTTGAAAAGGTAAACATATCATCTTTCTTTAGGATGGGAAAGAGGATGGAGAGAGGGAGGAGATAGATTGCAAATTGCTGCGAACCCTTTTGTTCACAGACAAATGTATGGATAAGATTATCTAGGATGAGTGAGCACAATGGAGAAGAGGCACAACATCTATAACTACATCTCAAGGAATGCTAGCAGTTTCTGAGTAGGCTTGGAATACTACTCAAATGGCTGGAGAAGTAAGAGGACCAGAAGGATAGGCTGTGAGGGCAAGTAAAGGGAGATGCTTTGGGTGGAAAGTCAGCAGTGCTCAATGCAGACAAGGGGTCAAATAAGATGTGGGGTAGAGTATAGTGTCAGCTTCAGTACAATGGGGTCAATGATGCCATTAGCCAGTTACCTGATTGTTTGCTGGTTTGAGTGAGGACAGAATCCAGATTTAATCTGGTTGAGGATAATGCAGCCAAGTGGGGGAGACACAAGAAAGAGTTTGTAGAATGTACTGTTGATAATAATTAGGAGGAGACATAAATTCAAATCCAGAGTCCCAACTGACTATTTGTGACTTGGCTTTTCTGAATCTTAGTTCCCTTACAGCAAGTAAACAAATGAACGCCAATGGGTTTGTATGTAGAATGAATGAGATTACAAGTTAGTTATTGCCTGTGCCTGATCTAAGTACCAAAAATGGTGGGGTCACAGTATTGTTTAAATTGGGAAAATATTGTAGGAAGCAGAAACTTATGTAAAAAATAAGTTTTGTTTTGACTTACAATAAAGCTGCTATTAAGAGAAATGGGAAAATCCAGACAGGATCACCTCTTTTAAAGGACAATAGGATGAGTTAGGTTGGATTTCTTTTCCCATTTTAAAAGTTGAGGTAAAATACACACAAAGTCCAATGAAAAGATATTTTACAGTTTTTTGAGTTTTGAAAAATTACATCATGTGATTCAAAACTTCTTAAAGATACAGCCAATTTCTACTACTTTGGGAAATACTCTCATCTTCTTTTTCAGTCAGTTCTTTTACCACAACCCTTAGAAGCAATTGCTGTTTGATTTTTGTAACTATACCTTAGTTTTTCCTATACTAAAATTTCTGGAGTCAGATAATATATACATTTTGGTTCTGGCTTCTTTCAGGACAACGTTTTTGGAATTTATCTATGTGGTATTTTTTGCACTGGTAGTTTGTTCTTTTTCATTATTAGGTTTGGATACATTTAATATATCACAGGATATTTTGTGTGTGTTTTTTTTAATCTATATGGCTATTCATGGCCAATTTTTCTGATTTCAAGTTTTAGGCTATTATAAACAAAGCTTCTATAAACACTTGTATAAGTCTTTCTGTGTAAGAAACCTTCATGTGACTAAATTATATAGATATACCTCTAGGTTTTAGAAGCTTTATGATTTAGTTTTAATGTTTAAGTTTGTTATGATTGTTGTTTTAAATTATTGTGTACAGTTACATGTTAGTGTAGCAGCTCTTTTTTCTATATGTATATTATGTGCTTTGGTACAATATTTGAAAAGACTTTTTCTTCTCCTTTGAATTGCATAAAGATTTTTCTCTTTATCTTTGGTTTTCAGGAATGTGAATAAAAAGTGTCTAGATATAATTTACTTTATGTTTATTCAACTTGGGTTTTATTGTGCTTTTCCTAGAGGGAATATTATGCATATACATATCTATCTATATAAAAGGCTAATATGCTAAGTGTCCCTCCACCCATGAGATAGTTTTTTATTTCAGATATTAGAGTTTTCAGATGCACACTGACCACCAGAGTGAAGACACTCCATGCAGGAGTTGCCATGATGTGCACTGGCCATTTACAGAGAAACAACAGCACAGACCTGGCACCAACAAAGCAACACTTGACTTCCCCCAAGTGGGACACAGACCCGCCACCACCCTGGAGCAATAGCCCACCAAATTGCAGCCGATGCTGCCATGGCAGAAAATGCAGCCCACAGCCAGCCCAACCTGGAAACAGTGACTTTGGGCACTGGGTAATGACATCACATAGCAATGCCTGGCTTCCTCTCCCTAGTGACAACATTTTATTCAGCCCAGGAACATGATTTGCTTTATAGTGCAAAGATTTTACACTTTAACCAAATGTTTGTGAAGCATTTTCTCATGCCTTGTCTTATACGATGCTCATAGAAGTCCTGGAATAAGTAGATAGGAGACTCGATAGAATCATATTTTCTTTTCATTAGCCAGAAAACACAGATTTAGAAAGCTTAGAAACATGACCCAACTGAAAAGAAGTAAGAAATGATGGACCATGAAAATGACTCCAGTTTTCTCACTGCACAGAACATAATCAAACACTGCTGCAGTTAAATATTTTACCCTTTGTTCTCCCTGCGTGACCTACAATAATAATCTGCTTCATGTTGATATTTATTGCTGTGTTGCTGACAATTACCTGAAAGAAAAGTTGGGGTGCTTCACTGGGCTAGAAAAAGTTTAGCTACATCAGAAAGCAGGTCTAATTAAGCAAGTTTATTCTATCCTATCTAATAAAAGAGTGATATGCAAATTAACCGTCACCCTGCTACACCTACAAGCCATGCCCACCAGCCAATCAGGAGCAAGTATGCAAATTAACCCAATCAAGATGGCTGCGGCCATGGAGCAAGAAGGAGGCTTGGATTGTCCCCAGTGATGGAAGAAGCTGAGCTTTCTGCATACCCTGGTGGGCCCAGGCCTCCACTCCAGGCTGCAAACTTTCAATTATAGAAGATAAATAAATCCCAACAAAAATGGCTGCAGACACGGAGCAAGCAGGAGGCTTGGCTCTGCTCAAGGCTACAAAGTTTCAATTATAGAAGGAAAATAAATCCCAGATCCCAGGGCCTCTGCTTGGGTCACCGAGGGGCGTGGCCAGCCTGAAAACCACCACAGGCCCCTCGCCCAGGCCACCCCATGCCCCAAGGGAGCCCCCACCCTGATCCAGGACACCCTTCAGGGCAAACCAGCCGGCCCCCACTTGTGCATCAGGCCTCTATGCTATCTAATAAAAGAGTAATATGCAAATTGACCATCACTCCAACACACAAGATGGCTGCCCCCATCTGGTCAAAGATCCTGCCCCCATGTGGACACAAGATGGCCACCACAAGATGGCCAGCAGGGGAGGGCAGTTGGGAGGAACCAGGCCTGCAGGGGAGGGCAGTTAGGAGTGACCAGTCCTTCAGAGGAGGGCAGTTAGCGGCAATTGGGCTGGCAGGGGAGCAGTTAGGCATCAATCAGGCTGTCAGGGGAGTGGTTAGGGGGTGATCAGGCTGGCAGGCAGAAGCGGTTAGGGGCAATCAGGAAGGCAGGCAGGTGAGCAGTTGGGAATCAGCAGTCCTGGATTAGGAGAGGGATGTCCGACTGCCCATTTAGGCCCAATCTACTGAGATCTGGCATAAATGGACAGTCGGACATCCCTCGAGGGGTCCCATATTGGAGAGGTTGCAGGCTGGGCTGCAGGACACACACCTCCATAAATTTTGTGCACCAGGCCTCTAGTATATATATTAAAAGCTAAGTTGACTCACACATGTGCAATACATATAAAGCTCTCACTGGAGCCAATCACACATGTGTTTCCATCTGTCATTGTCAATTGTGAATTTGGTTGACACTTATATTATAGAGAAAGGGCGAATAGCGATATTAAAATATTTCATCTAATTAATTCCCTTTCAGTGTGCATGAATCTGTGTACTGGGCCACTAGTATTTCAATAAAATTTCAAAAAAAATTTAAGCCACCGTTTTTTCAAATATTTGTTTCTATGTCAATATCTCTCCCTTCTAGTACTTCAATAACATGTAAGTACTATGCAATGCTGTCCAGCCAGTTATTTAGTCTTTGTTAATTTTTTTAAGTTATTTTTCCCCTCTGAACATCAATTTTATAATTTCTAGTTTCTGTTTTGAAATTCACTGATTGTTTCTTCTCTAGTATCCAGTCTTTTGTTAAGCTCATAAGATAGTTGTTTTATTTCAGATGTGAGAGTTTTCAGTTTTAGAATTTGTATTTGATTGATTTTTGTGGATTCTGTTAATTTTCTGAGAATCCTTATCTGCTCATTGATGATGTATTTTTTTCAACATTCTTGAACATATCCATATTAGCTGTTTTAAAGTTATTCCCTGCCAGTTCCATTTTCTGTGACTTTTTGGAAGCTTTTTCAGAGCAATTAATTGCCATTGGACCTAGCTGCTTTTATATAGCATCTATTTACTAATTCATTCAGTATTCACTAGACAGCTGATACACACTTGGCAGTCACAGGCATTGAGATAGGTGGGGATATTTTCCCTACCTTCATGGAGTTTAGACACTTGTTAGTATATTTTTTCATGCTGTTAACTTGTCAGTTAAGTAGGTGCCACCAGCTTCTCTAGGAAACCACATTTATTCCCTAATTCTTAGACCAAAGCTCCTGATAGATGCTTCTAGTTCTTACACTTGATATTCCACAATCTCTCATGTGTTGTTTTCTGTGTGTGTTTTGGTAGAAGAGAGGATGGAGATTGGGTTCTCTGGCTACCAGAGTACTCTAGATGTAGCTTTACAACTGGTTTTATTTTTCTGTTTTGAAGAGATTGGCGAGGAGGCTGGCTCTTATCAGTTTGTGATATTTTGTACATGTAACACTGTAGGATTCCATTTCAAGTTTTAACGATGGTATAAGCAGCATATTGAAAAACAGCCAATAGCATACATCTCTTTAAACAAGTATGCTGCAGGGCTAAATAATGTCGGGTTTATTGCTTTAAAACTTCATGGAGGCTGCGTTAAGCTATTGGCTAGGTTACATCTGAGAAATACAGACCTCATTTCACCTGTTCCACACTACAGCTGCAGTTTTATTTGGAAAATTGATGAGGGCTTTAAGTTCTGAACTTGTGTTGATCCTGATGTAAATAAGTGGCATCATAACTTCATAGTTGGGAGTGCCACTAATCCAGACCTGAAAATTAAGGGTTATCTTGTTGATTGGGGGGAAATTAAGGCAATCATCTTTCAAGGCTTTAATAAATGAGATTACAAACTTAAATTCATTTTCAAACTGGCTTTAAAAGTATTTAAAATTATTTTCTAGTATGACTAGAAAATCAATAGCAATAATATATGCTCATGGAAATAGAATAGTCTTTATTTTTGAGAATGTTTTCTTTTATTGTTGGGCTGAGTTTATTAAAATGAGGCTTAAAAGTAATCATGTAAAATATTGAGCATTTTTATTAGGAGACTATATACTGTATGCGGTAGTTAATATAAGTAGAGCCATGAAAAGTTGAATCTTCAAAAAAAAAAGATGATATAGACTCTGCACAACTTATGTAAATTCATGAAGTCAAATGTTTTCCTAGGAAGCTAGAAAACAAGGGATTCAGTCCATTCTGGTATGTAATACTGTGTTTGTGTGTGTTGTGTGTTATTAAATTATGAAATACTAGAGACCCAATGCACAGAATTCATGTACTTAGGGGAGCCCCTCAGCCTCGCCTGCACCTCTCATAGTCTCTGTATAATGAAGTCATGTGTGTAAAATCCAGTGTAGTACTTAGAACATAGGAGGACATTTGTAAATGCTGGTTCCTTCCTTCCTGGGACCCACCTCCATAACTTGGGCAGTGTTCAGTCTGACTTCAGTGAGGAAAAGGGGAACAGTGACCAGTGGTTTCATATATTAGCCAAAGAATATGGGTGGGATGATGATGGTGGTGGTGATTAGAGATTGAGTAATATGTAGGATAAAGAAGTCTGCACATTTTCTTTATCCTCTTCTCCCATCAGAGTCTCAGTTGTTCTTATGATGTCTTCCTGTGAATTGGGGTAAATTAGAACTTCCAAGCAAGACAGATTGGTGACCCCAGGGCCTCTTAATGTGAAATGTGTGCTAGAGGTCCCCAACACCATCCCTAGTTTTGATGGTTTGCTGTAAAGACTCTGGCTATGATTTATTACAGCAAAATGGTACAGAGTAAATTTAGCTAAGGGATAAGCACCTGGGGCAAAATGTAGAGAAAATGGGCACAAGCTTCCTAGAATTCTCCCCCAGTGGAGTCACACTGGACATACTTAATTCCCTCAGCAACAAGTTGTGAGAACACATGAGAAACGTGTTCCAGGGAGGCTCATTAGGGACTCAGTGCCCAGTGTTTTTATTTAGGGGATGCTCACATGGGCACCTCTGCCTGGCATGTTCCAAAATTCCAGATACCACCAAAGGAACATAAACCACATTGTTTACATGAACAGCTGAGGCACAGTGAAATTTTCTTATCAGGCCTAATGTCCAAGGTCTCCAGCTCCAGCCAAAGGCCAACCCTGCAAGTAAGCCTCCTCATGAACAGCATTCTTTTTTTTTTTAATTTAAGTTTTTTATTGTTTAAAGTATTACATAAGTCTCATTTTCCCCCCCCATTGACCTCTCCCCAACCATCCCCAACCCCCCCAGCACATGCCCTCACCACCTTCCCCACTCCCATCTGTGTCCATTGGTTATGCTCATATGCATGTGAACAAGTCCTTTGGACAGCATTCTTAAGTCTGCTCCAGTTACATTACGTCCTCCTGACATTGTTTTAGGCTATGTTAACTCTTACCTGAATAGAAAGGCACTCTTTCCTTGGAGAAGACACAGTCCTGTGCCAAGACACAAGAATTGGAGAGCAGAATACAGTTTAATTTCTGCTCCAACTTATCTCCTTGACCAGGTACCTTTGGGTAATGAATAACCTGCCCAGCCTTACCTGGCTGCCCTGACTCTAGGAAAACCTCACATGAAGAGCATGCCATGTGATGAGTGCTACAGCGAACACTGATTCCTCCTGTACACCCTGCTCCTTTAAATATTAACTGGACTGTTTTTTCTTACTAATCTACCTTCTCTGGAGCAGGCCTTAGCATGCACAACAGGCTTGATGAATGTTTACAAGAGCCTTAGGTGACTTTGGGATTGGTTTCTGTTTATTTGATGCTGATTGGAAAACTTAACTAAGGTTCCAAATTTATCTCAAACTTAAAATTCTATAGCCCTTTAGCAACTATTATTTACATTATCTGCCCCCTCGTAGCTTTTTTGTTTTGTTTTTCTTTGGAAAGCACATTATGAGGAAGTTGGGACTGTGAATCGATAGTTAAGGCTCAAACTAGTGACTATATTGGAGAAAGTTGCTGGAAAGACTTGGACCAAAACACAAATTTGCTGTTACTTGAATGTATATTCTTACTAAGGAATCAAATTAATGTCATAAAAGTAAATACGTGGAGCCCTGGACAAGTGGCTCTGTTGGTTGGAGCATCATCTTATATGCCAAAAGGTTGCAGGTTGGATTCTGGTCAAGGCACATACCTAGGTTGCAAGTTCAATCCCCCGTTGAGGTGTATATGGGGGCAAACAATCGATATTTCCCTCTCACATTGATGTTTCTTCCTCTTTTTCTCTCTCTCCCTTCTTTTCTCTAAAAATCAACAAAAACATATCCTTGGGTGAGGATTAAAAAAATAAGTTTATGAAAGGAATCATAATAGGTAGGCAGTCTTAGTCCAATTACATAGAGTCCTTACTTATGCTGCACTGTAACACCAGCAAGCCTAGTGGGGTTCTCACCAAGGGAATCGTTGCCATGGTTGGGTTTCAAAGGCCTTAACTAGATTAGTCAACATAGCCAAGTGCTCTGGGGTGACCAGAAGTTACTAGTGCCAATCCAATACAAATGATCAAGATCCAATAAACTATGTAGTCATCAAATAAAAATTCATGAGTGAGGAGAGAGGTAGAAGAAGAACTCAAGGTATGATGCATGGACATATTTAGAAATAAATAATCAAGTGAGGGGCAGAGTTAAAAACAAAGGCAGAGATTTAATTATTTGCCAAAACTGGATGGCCATTCTGCATATCTAACTCTAGCCTATTTTCACCCAAATTGTCTTCCTTTTGCTTGAATACAAGTTATCTGGTAAGCGGGTGGGTTGTCTGTTTTGAAGTTACTATTTATCATGAATGAGACTTAACTCATTTGGGTTGCATTCACTTCCTCACAAATGTTAAAATAACCATTTGGGCAGGAGAGTTGATTTTATAGAGACATTCCACTATAAAAGATATTTAGTATTCAATAAAACTTGCAGTCCTTTACCTTAATGCTGTGTCTTAATATATTGATTCAAGTCCCATTGGAAATATGAGACACGGGTTCCATGATCTATGCACTTAATAAACCTTTAAATAATAAAACAGGATATTTGAAGCACCAGCTGTCTTTGTTTCTATTTTATGCCTGCACTTTTATGAGACTGATGATTAGAACTTAGACTGGCCCTTAGCAACATTGCAGAGTTAGCAAGGTTCTTTCCGGCCCTTTCCTGACTTCTCTATTACCACCCTGGCCACATATAAATGCTTTCTTTGGCTGCCTGAGGCTCATATGCTGCTAGGATTCCAGTATCTGCCTCCCCCTTCAAGGATTTGCCTGCCACAGGGCCATCCTGTGTACTATATGAGGGTGTAACAATATTTTGGGAGTCACCTGTTACTTTTTTTTTCATTTCTTGTAGCGAAAGATCCCACCTATCAGCTGATATATTGGAATGAGTATGGGGTATAGTGAGTGGGAGTGGTGGTCTGGAAGAGGAGATGACAGATGCAAACCAGCTGCTTCCCAGAATACAACAACTTCTGTACACATAACCAAATCCTAAGCCCCCATGTCATTAACACAGAGGGATATCTAGCCTTCCCACATACGTTTCCTCTTCACTTATCTTTCAGGAGCATGTCACACCTTGTAATTCTGTCCTGTTTCAGAAGACTTCCTGATATTTATTTAAATCTGGACTCTCTTTTTTTTTTTCATTTTTTTTAGAGGAGACTATATTTATTTGCATTTTTTATTTTATATTTTTCAATTTTAGTTTACTGTCAATATTATTTTGTATTGGTTTCAGGTGTATGGCATGGTGGTTAGACAAGCATATCCTTTGCAAAGTGTTCCCCTCGATATTTCCAGTACCCACCTAAGGGACTGGGTGCAAGAGATGAAGGAATTAAACTTGGACTCTCTTATCTCAGTGTTGTGGCTGTGTAGGACAAAACTGTTATCACGTAATTAAGACTTAGTCTGATTAAAGACCAGTGAAGGGTAATTTGCTGGAAAGATGGGGCCATGGTCTACAAATCCTGAGAATGGTTATGGGTTCTGTGTTTCCCAGCCCATAACATCCAAGGAAATGGTCCTAAAATGCACAGTACCATAAGAGTTCTGGAGTAGCACTGACAGATGACAGGATGCTGGAGACATCAGAATGACGACGGTTGTGGTGGTGCTGTCCTTTCTTAGAAAATTAATTTGTACTAACTGTGTCTTTTCTTTTAAATACAAGTCCTTTAAGATGGATCAAATGAAGAATGGTTTTCATGGGCTCTTACAGAAGAGACAAAATATCTCTTGGGAATGATAAATCCAGGGGTTACCCAGTTATTTATGCTGGAAGCAGAAGATAACAAAAGGGAAAGATGAAGTATGGTGCAAAGAATAAGCCACTGTTCTTATTTTGGTGGATGAATATAGTTGTGGGAAAAGACTACTTGTAATTGGAAGGAGACAATACATGTCTGTATGTGTATGTGCTTGTATGACTAGAGGGACCTTGGGCTTAGATGGGTAGGGCTTAGGTGTGAGACATGTCTGCCTCCACAAAGCTGTCCATCCATGAGCTTCAAATCTTGCAATTGGTGATAAGAAACTCTAGCATATTTACACACAAGTCCCCTATGTTTATTTCTTAGGGTTGTCCTGATCATTGTTTTCTCTCTGAGGTTACTGGCTGTGTCAGCCTCTTGCTTTATAAAATAATCCTAGTGGCCAACAAATTCCCGTAGAGCACTTAATAAGCCAAGAACTCTGCCAGGCACTAGGAGTATGCAGGAAGCAAGATGGTTTCTGTGAGGAGAGTTGGCCTTCTTTCAGTAAACTCCTATAGTCATCAACCTTGAATGGGGAAATAGCTTCCCTTTTCTGCCTGGGTCAGAGATATATAGTCTATATCTCTATAAGACTATATCTCTAAAGTCTTATAGAGATATAGACTTTATCTCTATAAGTCCTTTGCTTCTTATAGAGATACTGCTGTAATTATACAATTTTGTTTCCTTATAGAGATTTCCAGACTCCCCCTAGGTGATTTGGACACAATATCAGTCTGAATGTCAACTCAACCCCTAAAGTATTGTTTTGGGACATGTCATTGTCTTTTACCTCCTGGAAGAATTCTGTCCATCCAGTACACTGATTGAGAGATTAAGGGAGAACCTTACACCATAATAGGTTATGAGCCCCAAACCTGTGAGCTGGCCATGACCCTCAAATTCTCCATCCACTAACCATCTCACGAGGCTCTAAGCCACCTACACAAATAGCACAATCTCTCCTAAACCCTGGCCATTACCCTGGAACTCTTGAAATAGAATTATTTATGAGCTCTGACCAAGGAGTTGGCTTATGAGGTGATAGTCTGTAGTGAGTTATACTTTTTTGTACAAACACACAAAAATTAGTAGGCTAGTTTAGACAATTAGTACCACTTAAACCCTTGATCAAAGCATTTGTACTTGTTACTAATGCACCAAGCACAAATTTATTCTCCAAAATCAGAAAAAATCAACCACCATAAGTGATGGTAGGGTGAGGCCAGAAAACAGAAGTGTAGGAGAGGGGTTAAAAGGTGCAGTGGGTATAACAACTTTCAGCTTGAAAAATATAAATGAGGATACAATAATGACAATTTAACATTCATTGATTTCAATGTATAACACATCTCTGCAATCTATCTCATTCTATTTTTACATCAACTCTAAGAAATGTTATGTGTCTTAGCCTAAGGTTACCCAGAATGTAGATTTTGGGAGGCTCTATCGACCACTACTTTAAATGAGAATAAAATTTCAGGAACAAGAGTGAGAGTCCAAGAAGATGAAGCAGAGAAGGAAAAAGAGCCAAGATGAGAATGCTTTATCAAGGTAACCATGACCAAAACATTACAGATTGTTTGATTGACAGTTCAGTTCCCTTGAAAACCTGTCTAATTTGTATCTCAAAACTTTCCCCAAGAGGTAAAAAAGGAGAGGAATTCATCCATGGCTTTTGCCTTTCTTGACCAGATATTATCCTCATGGTCTTAACATTTCCCCCCAACAGTCATTTCAGTCCCCCTACATCCTGGAGCCATGACAGTCAGTAGGGAAGTCTCAGGATGGAAGGTGAGAGGCCCACTGCACTGGCGGAGATGAAGCGCTCTCAGCCTGCACCTGCATGAAGTTGGCCTGACCCCACTCAGAGATGACAGGTGAGGCCAAGAGGGCTTAACATGACACAAAGTGGTATCTAGTTCCTTACCATTTTCTCCACTTTATAAGTGAAGAAAACTGAGGCTCAGAAAAGAATGTAGGTAAATAGTACAACCTAAAAATGTAGCAAGTGACAGGGAAGTAAATTTAACATGGAGAGATTCTCAACTATTCTATCCAAAGTCCCAATTACTGATTGCTGATTAAAAAAAAGACTCCCCTTGGAAGCTTCACTAATTAATCCACAAAGCTTCATAGACTAAAATGCCAAAGAATGTCTAAGAGGATTTTAGGAAACTGTGAACAAACCTTTACTAAATTACTTCAGGACATGGGAAGTAAGAGTCAAGTCTTTAACCTGGAACACATTCAATGAGGTAACTGTACCTGTCGGTTCCAAATACTTTTGATGCATGCACTCAGCCCTGAGGCAAAATAAAGATCTGAGCTACATGCTGACATTCTTAAATGTATTTGACCATATTCCAGAAGAAAGAAAAGACAGTGCTCATATTTTTTAGTAGTACCTGCTTTGTGCTACTTTGTCTCCTAAGTAATTCACATGACCTATGCTGCAAGATAGGCAATAGTATCACCATTTCACAGAAGACAAAATTAAGGCTCAGATAGAGAAAAAGGAGTGCTCTTTGTTACCCCACATTGTCCCAGTGGTATATATAACAGCCATATATTTTTATTTTGGCCTCTATTTGCCTTCCATATTTTTAAAGGTTTTTATTTATTTATTTACTTCAGAAACAGGAAGGGAGAGTGCGAGAGAGATAGAAACATCGATAAGAGAGAATCATTGATCAGCTGTCTCCTGCATGCCACCTAATGGGTATCTAGCCTGCAACCAGGGCATGTGCCCTAACCAGGAATTGAACCATGACCTCCTGGTTCATGGGTTGATGTTCAACCACTGTGTCACACTGGCCAGGCTGTCTTTCATATGAATAGTGTAGAGGAGGTTGATAAATTCTGGTTGGGCATCACAATAACTTAAGAAGTTTATTAAAATTATTCATCCCCAAGACCCACTTTAAACCTGCTGAACTGGACCTTCCATGGCTAAGGGACCAGGTATCTGTAATGTGACCATATTTCACAGGGGATCTATTAGGAAGCTCAGGTTGACATTCCAAAAGGTGGACTGGGAAGAGTGAATATGCTGTAAAATTGCATAAAATAAATCGGCAATATTCAAAGAAGGGTTGGGAAAGAAGACAGTCCTGCTCTTCTTTGTACAGATCATATCAAAAGTGTCTAACAGGTGGAGTCACTTACTTTATTTTTTTTTAATTTTATTTTATTTTTATTGTTTTAAGTATTACAAATAGTAGTACATATGTCTCCTTTTTTTCCCCCTTGATCTCCCCCCGACCTCCCCTACCCCCCAGGACATGCCTTCACCTGCCCACCCTGCCCCCCCGCCCCAGTGTCTTATATCCGTTGGTTGTGCTTATATGCAAGCGTACAAGTCCTTCGGTTGGTCTCTTACAGCCCTCCTCGCCCAACCTCCCCTGTCTTCCTAATGTAGTTTGACAGTCTGTTCAATGCTTCTTTGCCTCTGTATCTTTTTCCCACCATTTCTTTCCTTTAAAAAGTTTTGCCTTTGCAGACTGGAAATAAACATATAATAACAAAACAAGACAAAACAAAAAAAAAATGTTTGAGTCCCAATTTCAATGTCCAACAGTTCCTTATGTGTACATGTCAGCATTGATAGCTGGATGGTGGGCACATTGTGGCAATGCAGGTCCGACCCTCTCTGGTTTGGTCCTAGGAAACCTGCAGTGGTGCACAGCTGCTGACTGCTCCCATGGCAAGGTGTTGTCAGCGTCTTCCATCTCTGGACTGTTTTTTCCTCTTGTCTTCATGGTTGGAGCACTCCTGTCAATTCCTCTCTGTTGCAGGAATCCATCTGGTCTTGGGGTTGTTTTCTGAAAATATACAAATATATTCTCGACCACAAGTTAATAAAGGAATCTTTTCTATATAATTGATTTGGGATCCTTTTTATTTTTGTTCAAACGATTTTCCTTTGTCTTATTTAGACACCATGTGTGTTTTTAATGGCCGTCTTGCTGTTAGCATTGCAAATGAAACTTAATTTGGTAACGTAAAAATTTTCTAGATGTAATTTACTTATAGGATATTTTTCCTTACATGATATTGCCCTACTATTCCCCCCCCCTTTTTTTTATTAATGGAGGTTTTTGTAAATTTTATAATGCAGTCTTGATAACTTTAAATTAAAAAAAAATTTTTCCCCCACACATATGACTGCTTTAGGTTCATTGCATATTCAGGAATTTTACCATGAGATGAACTACCAATAGAAATTTTAGTTATTACTTTAAGAACAGCTTTTTGTCCAGTACTTGAATATTCACTTATTTCAATTAGGCTATTTAAATTAATCTGAAAACTCGATTACTATTTTACTGTCAAATTTAATACTCTACCAACAATCTTAGTTTACCCTGTAAATATTAGTGGGAAGGATTATTTGCATTCTTGAGTGTGCCCTGAGTATTCCAGATACTCGCTGAATTTAGATATAGGGCAACTGCTGTTAGCCAAGTCTCTTGTCTGTTACCTGGGTCCCGATCTGAGCTGGGCTAAGTCTCTGTCTGTCCCCTGTATCTCGATGTGAGCTGGGCCAGGTCTCTTTCTGTTGCCGGTGTCCCGATCTGAGCTGGGTGTGGGAAGCGCGAAGCAGCCATGGGGGCAGGAGACCTCCTTTAGAAGGGGGTGAGGGTTCAAGCCCCTGCAATGTTGGGGGGGTGAGGGTCTGTGCCCCACTTCTGTTGCCCCCCCAAGTTCTCTCCTGATGGCCCCTCTGCGACTGTGCCTGTCTTAGGTTGTTCCTTCCTTGAGGAATCTTACCCGTCTCTGGCTAACCAGCCATCCTCCAGGGCCAAGCAGGGTGGTGTGAGGTTCAGTTCTGTCTCCTTGGTAGCCTATGACCCCATGGCCTCCACACCCAGCACCTGCCTTGGGAACCGCTGGCCTGCTGGCAGGGTCCTGGTGCTGATCACATATCTCGGGGAACTCGGGTTTCTTCTCCAGTGAGGGCCCAGCTCACACAATTGGATGTGAGACAGATCCATGGTACCAGCCCCCACGAGGCTTCAAGCTCAGCATGAACAGAAAGCTCAGGTAACAGCTGAGGGCAATTGGATTGTGAGAAGAGGGTCCCTCTTGGCACAAAGGGCAAGAGGGGCCAATATAGGATGCTCAAGTGCCTTCCTAGTGCCTTAATTCCTTCTGCAAGGGATTAAATCCTTTCATGTCCCTTTTTTTTTTTTTTTTTAATTGCTGCCAACCATTCAAAGAATTAGTTTGTAAGTATGTTTGGGATAATTGTAAAATATGCTGTTGTAAAATATCTAAAATTATAATGACATTGTAGAATAATATCATGTAAGGATATTCTTTGCCCTAGGCCCTGGCAATTCCATTTCAAACTGGCTGTCAATTTCTTTTTGTAGCTTTATATAAACTTTGTCAGGGAGGCAAAAACACAAATTACTTACTTTAGTTCAAGAGGCCAAATATGTTGACTTTCAATTACAATCCTTATGACTTTTGAAGGAAACTTCTCTTTGTTTCCTTCCAAAATAATTTTGAGTCTACAAAGAGTTTCATTTAAAAATTTTTGTCACATGAAACAATTTCTTTTAATGCCCCACTCCCTTGTTGTCTGTGTCCATTGATTAGGTTCATATGCATGCATACAAGTCCCTTGGTTGATCTCTCCACCTTACCCCCACCCTCCCCTACATTACCTGAGGTATGATGTTCTGATCGACATTTCTCAGCCTCTGGATCTGTTCTTGTTCATCCGTCTATGTCGTTCATTATATTCCACAAATGAGTGAGATCATGTGATATTTATCTTTCTCTGCCTGGCTTATTTCACTCAACATAATATTCTCCATCTCCATCCCTATTGTTGCAAATGGTAGGAACTCCTTCTTTTTTACCGCAGTGTAGTATTCCATTGTATAGATATACCACAGTTTTTTAATCCATTCATCTGCTGATGGGCATTTAGGTTGTTTCCAAATCTTGGCTATGGTGAATTGTGCTGCTATGAACATAGGGGTGCATATTTCCTTTCTGATGCGTGTTTCTAGATTCTTGGGATATATTCCTAGAAGTGGGATCACTGGGTCAAATGGGAGTTCCATTTTTAGTTTTTTGAGGAAGCTCCATACTGTTCTCCACAGTGGCTGCACCAGTCTGCATTCCCACCAGCAGTGCAAAAGAGTTCCTTTTTCTCGGCATCCTCGCCAACACTTGTTTGTTGATTTGTTGATAAAAGCCATTCTGACAGGTGTGAGATGGTACCTCATTGTTGTTTTGATTTGCATCTCTCTGATGATTAGTGACTGTGAGCAGGTTTTCATATGTCTCTTGGCCTGCCTTATGTTTTCTTTCGAAAAGTGTCTACTTAGATCAGTTGCCCATTTTTTGATTGGGTTGTTTATCTTCTTTTTGTTAAGTTGTATGAGTTCTCTGTATATGTTGGAGATTAAACCCTTATCATTGATATCATTGGAAAATATGTTCTCCCATGTGGTGGGCTTTCTTGTTGTTTTATTGATGGTTTTCTTTGCTGTGCAAAAGCTTTTTATTTTGATGTAGTCCCATTTGTTTATTTTCTCTTTAGCTTCCATTGCCCTAGGAGTAGTATCAGTGAAGAAGTTCTTTCGGCATATGTCCGAGATTTTGCTGCCTGTGGATTCCTCTAGTATTTTCATGGATTCCTGTCTTATGTTTAAGTCCTTTATCCATTTTGAATTTATTTTTGTGTATGGTGTAAGTTGGTGATCTAGCTTCATTCTTTTGCATGTATCTGTCCAATTTTCCCAACACCATTTGTTGAAGAGACTGTCTTGACTCCATTGAATGTTCATGCCTCCTTTGTCAAATATTAATTGAGCATATTGATTTGGGTCAATTTCTGGGTTCTCTATTCTATTCCATTGATCTATATGTCTGTTCTTGTGCCAGTACCAGGCTGTTTTGAGAACAGTAGCTTTGTAATACAACTTGATATCTGGTATTGAGATCCCACCTACTTTGTTCTTCTTTCTCAGGATTGCTGTAGCTATTCGGGTTCTTTTTTTATTCCAGATAAATTTTTGGAAATTTCGTTCTAGGTCTGTGAAATATGTTGTTGGTATTTTAATGGGAAGTGCATTGAATTTATAGATTGCTTTGGGTAGTATGGACATTTTGATGATGTTGATTCTACCAATCCATGAACATGGTATGTTCTTCCATCTGTTTAAGTCTTCCTCTATCTGTTTTTTCAGTGTTGTGTAGTTTTCTATGTATAGGTCTTTTACCTCTTTAGTTAAGTTTATTCCTAAGTATCTTAATTTTTTTGGTGCGATGGTAAATGGGATTGCTTTTTTAGTCTCTCTTTCTGTAAGTTCATTATTGGTGTATAGAAATGCCATAGATTTCTTGGCATTAATTTTGTATCCTGCTACATTACCGAATTCAGTTAAGTCTAATAATTTTTTTATGGAGTCCTTAGGGTTTTCTATGTACAGTATCATGTCATCTGCGAATAAGGACAGTTTTACTTCTTCTTTTCCAATTTGGATGCCTTTTATTTCTTCTTCTTGTCTGATCGCAATGGCTAGTACTTCCAGCACTATATTAAACAGGAGTGGTGAGAGTGGGTATCCCTGTCTTGTTCCTGTTCTTAGGGGAAATGGTTTTAGTTTTTGCCCATTGAGTATGATGTTGGCTGTGGGTTTGTCGTATATGGCTTTTATTATGTTCAGGTATGATCCTTCTATTCCCACCTTGCTGAGAGTTTTTATCAAGAAAGGGTGTTGGATTTTATCAAATGCTTTTTCTGCATCAATTGATATGACTATGTGATTTTTATGTCTCAATTTGTTTATGTGATGTATCACGTTTATTGATTTGCGAATATTGTACCATCCTTGCATCCCTGGGATAAATCCTACTTGGTCATGGTGTATAATCTTTCTGATGTACTGCTGGATTCGATTTGCTAGAATTTTGTTGAGGATTTTGGCATCTATGTTCATGAGGGATATTGGCCTGTAATTCTCTTTCATTGTGTTGTCTTTGTCTGGTTTTGGTATTAGGGTGATGCTGGCCTCATAGAAGGAGCTTGGAAGTGTTCCTTCTTCTTGAATTTTCTGGAATAGTCTGAAGAGGATAGGTTTTAGTTCTTCCTTGAATGTTTGGTAAAACTCCCCTGTGAAGCCATCAGGCCCTGGGCTTTTGTTTGCTGGAAGCTTTTTGATGACTGCTTCAATTTCTTCCATAGTTATCAGCCTATTGAGATTCTTAGAATCTTCCTGAGTGAGTTTTGGAAGGTTGTATTTTTCTAGGAATGTGTCCATTTCCTGCAGATTGTGTAGTTTGTTAGAATAGAGTTGTTCATAGTATTTTTTAACAATCCTTTGTATTTCTGTGGGGTCTGTTGTTATTTCACCTCTTTCATTTCTGATTTTGTTTATTTGGGTCCTCTCTCTTTGCTTCTTGGTGAGCCTGGCTAGAGGTTCATCCATCTTGTTTATCCTTTCAAAGAACCAGCTCTTGGTTTTGTTGATCCTGTGTATTGTTTTTTTGGTCTCTATGTCATTCATTTCTGCTCTGATCTTTATTATGTCCTTCCTTCTGCTCACTGTGGGCTTTTCTTGTTGCTCTCTTTCTAATTCTTTGAATTGTTGAGTTAGAAGATTTATTACCATTTTTTCTTGTTTTTTGAGGTAGGCCTGTAGAGCTATAAACTTCCCTCTCAAGACTGCTTTCATTGTGTCCCATAGCATTTGCATTGTTGTGTTTTTATTGTCATTATTCTCCAGGATGTTTTTAATTTCTTCTTTGATCTCGTTGATCACCCAATCATTGTTTAATAGCATGCTATTCAGTTTCCACGTGTTTGAATTTTTTGGAATGTTTTTATTATAGTTTATTTCTAATATTATGCCATTGTGGTCTGAGAAAATGCTTGATAAGATTTCAATCTTTTTGAATTTAGGGAGGCTTTGTTTGTGACCCAATATGTGGTCTATTTTTGTAAATGTCCCATGGGCACTTGAAAAGAACGTATATTCCAAGGCTTTGGGGTGAAATGCTCTGAAGATGTCAATTAGGTCCATCTGATCTAGTGTGTCATTTAGAATTGCTATTTCTTTGCTGATTTTTTGTTTGGAGGATTTATCCAGTGATGTCAGTGGTGTATTAAAGTCTCCTACTATGATTGTATTGTTGTCGATCTCTCCCTTGATCTCTTCCAGGAGTTTTTTTATGTATTTGGGTGCTCCTGCGTTGGGTGCATATATGTTTACCAGAGTTATATCTTCTTGTTGAATTGCTCCCTTTAGTATTATGTAGTGGCCTTCCTTATCTCTTGCTATGCCCTTTACTTTGAGGTCTATTTTATCAGATATAAGTATTGCTACCCCAGCTTTTTTCTCATTTCCATTTGCTTGAAAAATATTTTTCCATCCCTTCACTCTCAGTCTGTGTGGAGTCACTTACTTTAAAGGCCAGGTTCAGGCTTGGAAAGGGGTTAGTTACTGTGTCCAGGTGACTCAAGACAAAGCCAGGCAAAACCTAAGAGGCTGGCTATGGGGAAGCCCAGTGAGGGCCATTCTCTTATCCATGTTAAACCAACCAACCAACAAACATGCACACAAGTAACAGCTTCTCTCAGCTGGTCCCTGCACTCTCGGGTGCAGAGCCTCTGTGCAGTTTCTAGAACAGGCTCGCTTTTTCGGGCCTGCAGCATCCCGGCCCAGCTTCACGAGTAGCTCAGTCTGTACCTGGGATTTCTCTTGTCCTCCACTGCTTAGTGCACAGCTCCCCCCCCTCCCCCCAAAAAAAAAAAAAAAAACAACTCCTCTCCCACACACAAGGGTTACTTTTTAGCAGAGCAGCTATCCTCTGACCATTGACACTGAGCAATCATCATCAGATACAATTTCCCAGCCCCACAATTGCATACCTAGTGCAGCCTCAGGCATACTAGTAATTACGCAGGCTGCTCCAGCTCCCACTGCTCACGCTGTACTTAACTGGGAAGATGGGCTCTCATTCTCTGTTAAATATTTTGAGATAAAGTCCGTAGGTATGAGGTTCAGACACCATGAGGAAATGGAAACTGGAGTGTCCTTGCTTTGATAGGCATGCACTAGTTTTAATTACCTACTCATCCAGGATTTAAACATTTTCCTTTTGCTATAAAAAGTAGAGAACGGTGACAACCTGGTTCCATGTGCAGACAGGGAATCAAAGTGATTGGGAACATTGTCCACAGTTCAGTCATTGTTGCTTCTGCCCCTATATTTTCCTCTGTAGTGATCATTTTCCCATTCTATGGTAATAAATATAAAATATCGCAAGTGTAGAAATGCATGAAGATGAAAACCTATGGCTCCACAGTTCAGATAAAACTTTCATGAATACTTTATATAGTTTCATTTAATCTTTTATTTATTCACATACACATAGACAAAATAATTAAGGTTATATTACAGCAGTTTTATGTTCTGATGTTTTGTTTTATATTGCATTATGAGGAAATATTTATTCATGCCATTGAATAGATTTTAAAAACAACTTTTCTGATAGTTTTATAATATTTTATCTTAAGGCCATATTCTTCTTTATCTCACTCTATTTTCCTATTGTGGGATACTTAAGTTATTCCCAATCTTCTGCTAATTTCTTATTAATCAATAAATCACCAAATATTGATGAATCGCATTCTATGTGTGGACACTTTCCTGACATCACAGTATATGGAAATGTGTTGAGAGTTGGGGATAGAAAACCTGGGTTGGACCCCAGCTCAGAGGGTTTCCTCATCTGTAGAATGGAGTTCATGTTCACAGCCTTGCTTACCTTTTCAGCTTTCTCCCTCCACTCCCCAGTACAAACTAACTCTGTTAGCTATTCTTTTCCCTCACACCCTAGCTTGTGCAGCTTTTTCAACCTTGCTACTGCACATACACTCCCAGGTCCTTTTTAAATTGTATTCAATTGTCAAGGTCAAATCCAAATCTGAATCCTACCCCTCTTCTTGTTCTGCTTCATGTCTGGTCCTTCCTTTGTTAGGTCCCAGTTGGACTTTGGGTCAGGGTCTATTCATTGGCTGTAGTTCTTCGCCTGCCCCCTCTCATGTCTCTGCCTGAGCCTGTGCTGTCCTCTGTCTCAGGAGCCACCCCTCACACCCCACCCCCTTTTTGTCTGCTCCTGCTCGTACTTGGGCAGCCATCTCCAGCCCCAGCTCCCGGGAGAGTTTCCCAACCCAAACTGTGGCTGAGGCTGAGCAACCCTCCTTGATAATTCTGTAGACTGAAACCCTGTTACTCTTTCTGAAACTGAATGCTTGGTGAAACTGAATAATGCTTCTTCCTCATTATTTCTTTCAAAATTCCAATCACACATTAACCTTTTCTTACTTTTCTCCTCACTATGGTCAGATGATTAGTTTTTTGTCTTATTTTTTAAATATCCATCTGTCTTAACCATGATTAGTTTCCAATATGTATTGAAGGAGAGTTTATGAGTCTGTGAGACTTATTTCCTAATATTAGAAAAAATAAAACTCTTTCTTGAAACATAAAACCTCATAGTATGTGTCTACAAGAGGCATAGTAGATGTTGCTAATGGTGAAACAGAGTGAATTTAAGGTTCTTATAAGTTACATGGTCTTGAGTGAGTTTCAGAGCCGTACATTCTTTATGTGTTTACATGGAAATAATAATTGCTAATTCTTAGGCTTGTGCTGATTAAACAAATGACACAAAGATCACTTAATAGATAATTTTGATTATTAGATACATTCTCAGCTATTTTTTATAGAGCAATCTCATAAAGGGATTCCAGTGAAACCTATGAGACTACATGAGATATACATGATTATTAATATTTGCTACTCACACCAAAATATCTGTTTATTAAAATGATTATTAATAAGGAAGCAGTGGTCAGGGATTTGGGTATTCTGGCACCTAGCAGAGTTCCTGGCACATTTCAGCTCCCAGAAAAGAGTATTGAATAAGTTATTAGTGGGTTAAATTTTTAGGGGCTTGGACATTTTACTTTTTAGGCTTCAATCTATTGTACACACACATATTAGCATTTTTATATAACAACTAGAGGCTCGATGCCCAAAATTCATGCAAGGGCTTTGGCCCCTGCCACCGTGGCAGCCACCTCTGCCTCAGCCCCCGCCCACTGCCACTTTGTCCAGAAGGACATCTGGTCTAATTAGCATATTACACTTATATTACTATAGATGAAAATGTTGAAAGAAAACATTATTAGGTTATGGACATTAAATTAATCGGGAAGTCATAAAAATCAAATAACGTAGAGTAGATTTCTTTTTTTTTTTTAAGGAGAAACTGAGGGCCAAAGAGCTCTCATAAATTTCCAGGATGCAGAGCTTGAGAGGAGAAGAGATGGGCTAGAACCCAAAACCCAACCTTTGTCTCTCCAGTGTGATGCAGGGCTCCTTCCTGCTCCACCAGAATGCCTCACCTACTCTCATCATGGGAGGTTTCTGTGTCTTTCAAAATCCTACTTATATATTAGGGTGAAAATAAATTTAAATTTAAGATCAAGTTAAGTATTGGAGGTTGGGGCCTGGGTAGAGGTGGGGAAAAGGGGGAAAAGGGGAGGCATGTGCAATAGTGTCAATAATAGAAAGATAGATGATAGATAGGCAGATAGATAGATAGATAGATATAGATAAATAGATGAAAGTTAAGCATTGGCCAACCTTGCAAAGAACCTTCAAGTATCTCATTGTTATTATTAACTAGAGGCCTGGTGCATGAAATTCATGCACTTGCAGGGTTCCTCAGCCTGGCCTGCGCCCTCTCGCAATCTGGCAGCACTCTGGGGATTTAGGCCCACTCCCCTAAGCCATCAGTTGGACATCCTTAACGCTACTGTGGAGGCGGGAGAAGCTCCTGCCACCGCCACTGCACTCACCAACTGTAAGCCCAGCTTCTGACTGAGCAGTGCACCCCCTGTGGGACCACCAGGGGGCAGCTTCTGTGTAGAGCATCTGCCCCCTGGTGGTCAGTGCAAATCAGAGCAACTAGTTGTTCCACCATTCGGTCGATTTGCATATTGGCCTTTTATTATATAGGAGTAAAGGTCCAGTGCATGAAATTGTGCATGGGGGTAACCCTCAGCCTGGCCTGCACCCTCTCCAATCTGGGACCTCTCGATGGGGCCTAAACCAACAGTCGGACATCCCTCTTGCAATCTGGGACCACTGGCTCCTAACTCCCCCACTACCAGCCTGGCCACACCCTAACTGCTCCCCTGCCAGCCTGGCCGCCCTTAACCACTATACCTGACTGCCTGATTGCCCCTAACTTCCTCTGCTTGCTGGCCTGATTACCCCCTAACTGGTTCCCTGCTGGCCTGCCCACCCCTTAACTGTTCAACTGCCAGACTGATTTCCCCTAAAAGCCTCTGCATCGGCCCCCACCACCGTGGCTTTGTCCGAAAGGAAGTCAGACATCCAGAAGATAACCAGTTGACCTGGTCTAATTGGCATATTACCCTTTTATTAGTATAGAATATTGCTATTCCCTCCACCCACCCCCAAGCCCTGCTTCCTAAATCTTGACCTTTCTGTCAAAGAACTGTTTTTAATAGAAGTTAATCCCCAGTGTATTTAAATTAGATTTCAAGCTCCTGTATGAATCTATCTAAAACATCTGAGGAAAAAAAAATCCCAGGGCAGGAGGAATCTGTAGTCACGCATCTAATTAACCTTTAATTGTCTATGTAACTGCCTTGCAGTCCAATAGTTTCTCGATTTTTATTATTTGTCTAATTAGCGTGGTTTAAGTGGCTTTTATGTCACATTTTATAATATCAGTTTGCTTACATTATTTCAGAGCACTCTGGGGAGGTCAAGTGCTGCATATCTAAATGTTGTTTGCTTGTTTTTCTTTTCAGTAAAATGTGCTTTAACCACTTTTTCCCACTAGGGTGTATAAGTAATCTATGAAATTCCACAATGATGATAAAAGCCTTTCTATTAATTGTGCATAAATTATCAACCTGGCCATCAATTCGAATTAATAATTTTTCTACTCAATAAACCTGCAGATTGACAGACTTGCTATTCTGAAACAAAGGGGATAGAGAAAGAAACCCCTTGGAATACTTTAATTTAGGGCAAGCTAACAAATATGCACATATTTGGAGATCAGGTTATATAGCCACACAAATATAATTTGTTCCTGAAATCTATAGATATTGTTAATTTGAGTGTCTATAATGATATGGTTAATATTTAAATTAATCAATTAGATGTACAAATCTTACTCCCTACAACTGATCTTTTTCTTTTATTTTTGCATACTGATTTTATTTCCCAATGAAGAGTAAGCCTGCTTTTGATAATAAAATTTGCATTTTTATATGTTAGTGTTCTTTTCTTATTCCATGAAATTTCTAAATCACTAGAAATTAAAATGAATACAGTTTAATAACTAATTCATGTGGAGCAATATAGCTATCTCTAATATTGATTAAATTATGATTATAGTTTTCCTTAGCCTCCCTGATCTCTTGCTTTATTTGCTTTTTCTTTTTCTTTTTGGCTTTAAGATAGAGCTAGCAATTTGCCCCCCCCACCCCCGCTTCTTTCTCCCGCCCTCTCCCTGTCTCAGGGTTTTGAAGATCTAGTGCTTAGCACAGTCCTCAATTTGTCACTAATCGTCAAATGTTCAGTGGCAGTTCCTTTATGTATGGAAACAATGGTATGATGGAGAATGGAAGCATACTATCTGATCTGCAGAAAAGGAACCACTGTGCTTAACCACTTTTTCCCATGAGGGTGTATAAGTAATCTATGAAATTCCACATTGGGTTCTATTCCCTCCTCTATCTCTGATTTACTGTTTAGTCTTGGGCACATCATTCTTCTTATCCTCTCAATGTCTTAGTCTTTCCATCTAGAAAACAAAATAATTGTATTTGTAGGTAGGTAAAAGGGAAAATATGTCATAAATTTATTTGGATAGAAATTATTTGTAAAATTCAAGGATTATTCTGACATATAATTCATCCCACACTTATTGAACATCTATGTTCTAAGAATTGTGCTGGACACCAGAGATACAAAGATAAGTTGATATTACATTAGTACTCATTATCTGAAAATAAGTAAAAGAGAAAACTGGACTCAAATGTGTTTGAAATAGTATCTGGAATCTCATTATAAATCAAAGTGAGTTGTATTAAAAAGGTAGTTTATCTATTAATAATCTTAAGAGAGACAGCAGATAAATAATTATAAATCCATTTGGGTAGATAGGTTTCTTGTTTGCAACTCTTTATCCCCTATTGTGGAAGAACTATACATTAATTGTGACTTCGTAGTGTCTCCCTTTAAAGTTGACAGAGTGCACATCTCTCTTCCCTTGACTGGTTTTGGCAAGGTGATTGGATTTACTCAATGGAATGCAGCCAGAAGAGTCATTGTGCCAGTTCTGAGTTGAGCCTCTAAGAGTCCTGGGAAGTTTCTGTCTGCTTGTTTGGATTTACTGCACTTTGCCAGGAAAAGGCCATGCCCAAGTAACTGTTTCTCCTTAGCCTGTGCCAAGAACAAAGAAACCTGGACCAGACTGAACTCTATCCAGAGGCTGGATTACAGTGCAACCCAGCTGATCCCAGTCTAGACCAGCTGAACCTCAGACACATCTAGGGGCATGAAATTAATATTGTTGATATAAGCCTTAAAGAGTTGGGGACCATTTGTTATATAACATTATCACAATTACTAGTAAACAAAAACACTTTTTGTAAGCTGAAATGAAATTTTTTACTGAGGAAGTGGTCATCCATTGCTAATGATAAAGCTAATAGATGAAAGATACATAAGAAAGTATTTACATCAAGCATGTCAAACTCAAAGGCTAACAGGAGCCAAATAAACAAGGTTTAAGTTTATGTGGGCCACAAAAAAACAAAAGCTTCAATTTTCATAGAAACATAGGTTTATTTCTATAGAGACATGCTGAATACAAAGGGCTAAAATAAATAATTGTTAACATAAAATAATAGAACATTTTAATAAAAATATTTTTTCTTGAACATTAACTTACCAGACACTGAATAACTACACAAATAAATAAGCGTAACACAAATAAACCTATTTTTCTTGTTCTCTGAAAGCAAAGTATTTCCTGTTGTGCATACCAAACAAGTCAGTCCAAGACTAATGACGTGGCCATTGGCTGCTAAAATATTCGCTGCTGGTATTAGTGGAGAGAAATGGTGTGCCTGCGCATAAGGCAGGTAAGGGAAATGAATGCATCATGTTATAGTAATCAGTCATTAGCGAATGTTGTAGTTCGTTATAAATAATTATGTATAACAGGATGTTGTAAAAATTAAGCTTTGAAATTTTTATTAAAGCATTTCTTACATACCATTATATTGGCTGGGCAGCAAACATATTCGTTGTGGGCCGCATGTGGCCCGTGGGCCATGAGTTTGATATGCTTGATTTACATGACGTCACAGATTTCTTGCTGAACATGAGAGAACAACATAACTTCAGTGGGGGAGACCAAGCTTTCACTACCTGAACCCAGCCCACCACTATCTATGGGGCAACCAGAAGCCATAATGCATCGCATCAGGTGATATAAACTTGCCAACATAACCTATGAGAAGTTTTTGCCAAAGTGATTAACTTGAATTTCATAAACCCTTCGATTCAACTTTCTCCTTGCAAAGTATAGAGGTAGAAGTTAAACAATATCACAAGTTAATATCAGGAAAAATCATTATACTATTCAGTACTCTATAGGACAATTGACTGGTCACTTCAACAGCCAATGATGCAAAAGAAAAAGTGAGAAGGAAGTAGAAAAATATAACAACCAAATGCAGTATGTGGTTTTAAGTCTTATCTTGGTTTGAAAACTCCACCTAAAAAAGACACAAAGACAAGTGAGGACATTAAATATGGACTGGCTGTGAGATCTTATTCAGAAATTATTATTAACTTTGTTTAGTTTGCTAATGATATCCTAGTTAGTTATAAAATTGTCTAAAATTGTCTAAATTATACTGAATTATTTGGGGTTTATAGCTCATACGTGAATAATTAACTTGAAATTACTTCAAAAATAGATGTTAAAATGATGGCAAAATTTTAATATCATTAAATTTGAGGGAAAAGATACAGCATGTTTATGATTCTATTTTTTAAATTTCTATATGTTTGAAATTTTTCAATAACAAAGACCAGTGACAATGCACTCAGTATTCAAGATAAAATCATTCAGGACTTTACTTTCTATTCAGTCTGGTCCTAAATTTAGTGCTGTTTTTAGTGTCGTTCAATTTATTTTATCTGTGTAAAGCCTATAGCCAGAAGAGGTCAGTAAGCCACATGAAGTTGAGTATCAAGTTTCATACTTGCTTTCACTGAGCCTAGGCATTTATATTGACATAAATACATGTTCGCCATTCCATTAAAGATGATATAAAGGACTTCCTTTTCAATATTAGTTATTATATTAGGGCTGTATATTGCCCTCCTTTGTCCTTGTCAGTGGAAGCATAGGCTGAGCTTGTGTGGCTTCTCCGTCTAGGAATTAGCTGGTGAAGTCAGCCTGGGCCATGTCTACTTGAACCACTAATAAAGCCAGTCAAGCAGCTGGTTAAAGCCATTTAGATATCAGCCACCACAGCTACATGAGACTGTTTTATGTGTCCGATAATACAGAGCAAGGGAACTGACTGTGTGTTTAAATGCCTAATGGATGTTCACAATTTTTCTCTAGGTCTCTACCATGGACCAAACATGTTTTAAAAAGAGGACAATGATGAAATAAATAGAAATCAGGATACTTGCAGTGTTGGTTTCTCTAATAATAAGCTGGCCACATTAATAGCAACAGATTAGTTGTACCACCTTTTTAAAATCCTTTAAGTGTCATACTTGCCATGTAATTGGCAAGACACTGTAATTGATGGACAGGTATTGCCAATTCCTCCAATGTAAATTTTTTGGAAAAAATTCATGCCAAGCCAGTGTGCTCAGTGGTTGAGTGTCGACCAATGAACCAAGAGGTCATGGTTTAATTCTAGTCAGGGAACATGCCCAGTTTTTAGGTTTTATCCCCAGTAGGGGCGTGAAGGAGGCAGCCAATCAATGATGTTTCTCTCATTTATGTTTCTATTTCTCCATCCATCTCCCATCCTTTCCCTCTAAAAATCAGTAAAATCATATTTTAAAAATAAATACCTCTCTTTTTTTAAAAAAAAGGCTAATTTCTATATAGCAATTAACCACAGATATTCAACAAGTAATGTGACCTACACAGGTTTCTTTCTTAGTCTTTTTAGCAACACAAAGCTCAAAAAAGCGAGGCTTTCTTGAAAAAGATGAAAGCGATGGTACTATCATATAGATAAAATCTCTTTCAAAATATTAATATTGAAAATGATACAATCATTCATTTTGAACTAGTACTTCTCAGGAAACACACTAGACATTTTTGGTATATTATTCATAATTTTCTCTTGAATATCTTGCCAGATCAATTAACTATTTCCTGTTTCTTTTTTTTTTCTTTCTTACAAAACCATTTATATATTTGGTTTTATGTCTCTGTGTTAAAAGAGTATACTCAGAAAGTTTTGGAGGAAAGCTCTAGGCCAATTAGTGGGCAAATTGAAAATTTTAAATTGTGTCTCTGCTCCTGCCACCCAGTGCAGCTAAACAAATATTCAACACCTGGGTGACATGAAAGTTTCTCATTCATCTCTCTCTGTGTCCATGTGTATATCTTAGAAACTTTGTTTTTGGTCGTAACTACATGATGTTTATCAAACATGGTGAAACTGGTAAAATAATAATCTAATATCTCTACAAAGAGAGTATCACCAACTGAATCTTATTTTTTAATTTCAAGTCATTATCAAGATCCCGAGTAAAGCTGATCCAAAATGTGGAGAAGAGAAGAAACAGTGTGGGGCTCTAAAAACATCCGACCAACCTGGTCCCAACCAGGTTGATTGTGAGCTCCACTGAAAATGAAACTAAGGAAAGTAGGGCTGAAAATGAAACAAGAATTAGCATTGCTCTCACCCAGCTGGCTATTAGGCAAATACTTACTACCTGTAGTGTTCCCTTTTCTCAAGGGGAAGGAGACAGCTGTAATGCTTAGGTGTTGAACCTCTAACTCAAACCTACTAGTAATTCCATTTATGCCTCTACATTTCCCAAATAACAAAATAGAAAATATTACCTTTTCTAATATTTATTGCTTTCCCAACTGTGTGAGGAGAAACCCTTCACCTGACTGTCTTATTTAACTCACATTCCTATATAGGCCCCTCACTACAAATTCCATAAGGTTTAAAAAGGTCCCGCAATTTGCCTAAATTCACACAGATTCTAAAGGATGGATATAGGGCTCAAATTTAGATTTGTCTTCAAATTCTAACTTCTTTATGTATATTTTACCTACTAATTAATCATTAACTTAAGTATCCATATTAAATTTTAATGTTTTTCTTTTTTTTGTTCTAATTTTATTTCTAAATGCAAGTAATCCTAGTGCATATGGCAAAATCTATATGAGTCATGAATTTTAAAGGGATCTTCAAAAGACATTCAGGTCATCCTTATGGTTTCTGAAGAGTGACACTAACCCTCTCTTTCTGTACTTCCTAAATTTGACTCCATTCTCCAAGTAAATAAATAAATGCATAGAAGCTCTTTCATTATATAGGCATAGCTTTCCTCAATTAATTATTTAAGTATTTATTCGCTCTTCTGCTTGTGTATTCTTCCATACGTGTAACTCAATATTTTCAAAATATGACTTGATGCCACAGTCCGTCCAGGGATGCTGTATCTTTCTCTGCACCAGTGAGTGACTAGTCCTCGGCTGGATGCTGGGGCAGGACACAGAGAAATGATTTCAACCCTTTAGGAAGCTTGGAAAATAGTTGATAAGACAAGGCATTTGCACATTCATCTTATGAAGGCTGTCCTGGCTGTGTGCAATTAAGTGCTAAATCCTGTAACGAATTCCAATACCAACAGGATTTAGCAGGTGCAGATGAAAGGACATGAGTGGGGGATGATTTCCAGGATGAGAAGGGCCTGTCCTTGGTCCTGAAGAAAACGACCTTAGGCTGAGTGCCTACTACTAGTATTTGGCGAGCAATCTGTTGTGTGTATTCAAACTTAGTAAGTAGGCATTGTTGCCTTTCACATTTTATAGAGAAGGAAACTGGGGTTCAAAAGGAATTGAACTGGATGTTGTCCGCAAGTAATATGAATCTACATTGCTTTTTCATTACTTTACAATTGTCTCAATGATTGCTATATCTTGTGTAGATTATATTTACTATTTGTTGCCCAGACACATTGCCTTTTTTTAGTGGCAGCTCTTCCATTTATCCTTGGGAGAGCACCACACTCCCACTCTGAATATGTGTCCTTCAGGTAGTGCTGACATCTTTCGACCAATTCTAGGGTTGGGCATGTGACCTGGGTCTGGACAATCAGCAAAATTAGTTTCACAGATCACATTAATTGATTCAGATGGTATAATTACCAGGCTTGTGTATTGGAATAAAAAGCTCTTTTTCTCTCAGGGATTTAAGCTCTGAAGATAAAAGTTCATGATTTTCATTTACTATCTTGTTACAAAGTGAGAGGGTGTTTAAGAACACTATTAGGAAAAAAAAGCAAGAATCAAATGACAGAAACAGAAAGATTTTGGCACCAGAATTTGCTTGCCTGGACATGTGTGAATCAACTTTTATTTTTTTGTCTCAACCAGTTGGCTATGAAATTCTGCCATATAAAACAAATAATCCCAGTTACATGGTACAAACATTGCTGATAATTTTGTGGTGAAATGGTGATACAAGGTTAAAATGAGGAGAGTGGCATGGTTTATTGAGAGGCATTCACAATGTAAGGTTAAAATGAAATGAAAATATTATATAGGAGATAGGAGTCAAAACCCCTTTCATTAACTCACAGTAAAGGAGAATTTGATTGGCCTAGGCTGATGGCATTCTGACATTTAAAGCAACACAACAGAAGTGCACTGAATGTTAAAAAGCACTGTAGAAATAATTTTCATCATATATCTGTTATAAAAAGAACTACTCACACTGTTATAAAATTGAACTACTCACACTATCACAAATAGAAAAGGTTCTTGTGAAATATACCTATAGAAGCCCAATATTTTATGCATATTAAAACAGTCTCTAAAATGATGTAATTGCCAATAGCACCATAGTCAACTTAAAAAGTCAAATACATTTAAAAAATAAAATAGGTGAATTAGAAAACACATTACTTGTTCAAATTTATTCTGAGGTCAACCAAGATGCACTCCTAGTTCCTTGCAATTTGAGATTTTTTTAATAAAACTTAATTTTCAAATAAAAATTTTAGAAACACCAAGGCTGGTCAAAATCCTTCATGACCTTATTCAACCAAAAAGTGACAGCAATTATTTTATCTTATTTTAAAAGTCCCCCAACAGCAAAAATAGCCAAGCAAATCATTCAGATAAAGAACTTCATGGCACAAATAATTACTTTTGTTTTCTTTTGAAAAAAGTCAAAATATAAATCTATTTCAACAGATGGATCTAAATCACTACAGTTAATTTAATCCATACTTTTTTGTTGCATTACTTAAAAATTGAGAACTAGCTTTGCTCTAAATTAAATTATTCAAGTTAGTAATTGAAACTTCCAAAACAATCCAATTCAACAAATACTTACTGAGCAATACTATGTGCCTTGCACTGTTTAGTATTTAAACTACAAACACAAAGCAGATTCAATCCATCAAGGAAGGGCCTTAGTTTCCTTATCTGTCAAATAGGATGTTAATGGTATTGCTGGGATGAATCCATTAGTTTAATATAGATAAAACACTTTATTTTTATTTTATTTGTTTTTTTACATTTTTATTGATTTCAGAGATAGAGGGAGAGAGATAAAAACATCAATGATGAGAGAGAATCACTGATATGTTGCTTCCTGCATACCCCCTACTAGGTACTGAGTCCTCAACCTGGGCATGTGCTCTGACCAGGAATTGAATCATGACCTCCTGATTCATAGGTCACTATTCAACCACTGAGCCATGCCAGCTGGGTTAGATAAAACACTTTTTAACAATAATTGATGCTTGATAAATATTCTATAAATTATAATTATTATCCTATATAATAAAAGGGTAATATGAAAATTGACCCTAATGGCAGAATGACCAGAACGACCGCTGAACCAGTCTCTATGAGGTGCACTGACCACCTCTTGCTCCTTTTCCCCAGCCAGCAGGCTATGATCACCTGATGGCGAATGGGGAACTGGGGTTGGATGGCAGAGGATGTGGGCTGCACCAGGCCAAGGCCCCTGCCCCTCCAGTCTCTTCACACACAGAGGTAGACCCATGACCAGGGCAGGGCTAGCGAACAGGTGGGAACAGCCAACCTCTCGGTCCCTTCCCCCCAGCCATCAAGCACCAATCACCTGAAGGCAAATGGGGAACCAGAGGTGGGTGGAGGAAGGGCCAGCTATGGGCAGCTGGGAAAGATGGCCTTGATTGCAGGCCAAGCTTAGGGACAGTACCTACACATGAATTTTGTGTGCCAGACCTCTTGTTACACTATAATTGTGAATATTCTGTGATTATACCTATTTGAAGAACTATGGGGACATTGAATAGGGAATGGCTAGCTTTCTTTGGGAACTAGAGAAGTCTTCACATAGAAAAGATAAATTTAACTATATCATTAGGAGAAATAGATGTTCACTAAATGGAAATATGTAGATAAGCTTTGTAAGGAAAGACTGATGGGTCAAAATTTGGGGCCATCGGAGAGCTTGATGTATTTGGGAATAATCAGGAGGCCACAGTAGGTCTTAAATTGCATCCCCTGGCACATAGGCAATAGCTGAATTTTATTTTGCCTACTAGTGATATAATATGGTTTAGTTTATGAATTGCTCCTAAATTATCTTATGAATATTAAACTATAGGAGTAGAATGCTATTGATTCTGGTTCCAGGCCCCATTTGCCATTTAGTGATTTCTCCTTTTACAAATGTGAATAATAATTCTGAACTCAGAGGGTTTTAACTTAAAATAGGCATTTATAGACACCCACATATGTTATGTATTATATGATACTTTCCTATACATATGGTCATGAGTAAAGACTGTATGTGCTATAAAAGTGTTATACAATATGGTTACTAATATGTTGATGTTCATTCTAAAAGTTTCTGTATTAATTAATAAACATTAGGGTACTTGAATTCTTTAATGAAAGAAAATCTCTAGCATAACAAAAATAGAATAGTATAACTATAGTATAATGGCCTTTCATCACCCATTTTCAACAGTTACCAGCTCATGCTAATTTTGTTTCATCCAGACTCCCACTTGCTCCTGTTGCTCCCTGGATTAGTTTAAAGTAAATTTTAAAGAAATGTAATTTCACCTGTAAATAATTAAACATGTTCCAAGATATAGGGACTCCTTTTGGAAGAAAAGAGCCCCAGTACCATCATCACACCTTAAAAAGAATTAATAATAATTCTATAATATTTTCAAGTATCCAATTTTTGCTTGCCATTAAGTTCAACCTGTTTCTTTGAATTGGGATTAAAATAAGGATTATATTGTAGTTTTTTGTTTATTTCTAAGGTGTTTCTTGATCTACTCATTTCTTTGCAATTGTTATTTTGTTGTATGGTTGAAGACAGGAGGCTGTGTGTCCTACAGTCCCCACCATGTGGCTTTGCTTACTGTACCTTTGAGGTATCTTTAACAGGCTCTTCTGGCCCCAATATTTTCTACCAGTTGTTGGTTAGATATAGAGGCTGGATTAGTTAGATATATCTTTTTAGACAAGAGTCCTTCATTGGCAGTGTTGTGTAAGTTTGCATAAGAAGGTACATTAAGTTTTGTCTTTCATTGTGTGATATCAGTCAATGGTAACCATTATTTAAGATTTGCAAAATAGCAATAATCTAGTTCTATCATTCCTTTTTCATTTAAACTGGGATACTTTTATACAGAGAAATCTCTCCTTATCAACTGTTTGTTTACCCTGAGACACAATAGCATAAAAGCTTGATGCTTTTTCTTTATTTACCAGCTTTCAAAATCATGAGTTTATACCTTAACTCAAGAGATATTCAATGAGATTTTAAAAAATATTATTATGAACTAATGTATTCAGAACCATTTGATGTGTTTCAAATCATTGCACTTGCTAACCTTACTGAAGTTCAGATTTTTCTATCTCTGGGCAGTGGAAGCTAAATCAAGTAGACATTTGAATACTTTTGAGAGCTTTCTTTCTGATGTATAAGATATTCCATGCTCATCTTGTATTTCCTGCTGCATACCTGAAGTTCACCGTTCTCTAAAAATTCCTTGTTTCTTTCAGTAAAAATAAAAATTTTCTGTAAACTAAAATCTAGGAATTAAAAATGCATATTGCCATTGGGTTGGTCATTATTATAGGTCTTTAATTGACAAAACAAAGGAGATTAAAAAATAAAATAAAAACATTGTGAATTTATACTAATAATGAAAATTCAATTTCAAGGTTACAGGATTTTTAAAACTATGTTTTTATTGATTTTTTAGAGACAGAAGAAGAGAAAAGGAGGGAGAGAAACATTAATGAGAGAGATTATAAATCTGCTGCCTCCTGCATGCCTCTTACTGGGAATTGAGCCCACAACCTGGGCATGTGCCCTAACCAGGAATTAAACTCACCACCTCTTGGTTCATGAGTCCTCTATTTTTCTTACTCTCATGCTGAAAATCCTAGATCTCAACAACATAAATGTAATTACTCATTAACTTTAACCCACACTGCATATAACATACTCACTACAAACTACCACCAATACAATTGCCCCAAAATAGTATATGACTTATTATTTTTAAAGTTCATTTTGCCCTTAGGAGAAAACAATGTGCATTAAGATCCTTTGGAGTAGTTTTTTTCTTTATATAGTAACTAGAGGCCCAGTGCAGGAATTCATGCATGGGTGTGGTCTGGCCAACCCACCCAGATCGGGGCTGATCTGGGCCGGGTCGGCTGTGGGGAGGGGATGCAGGAGGTTGGCCAGCTGGCCCCGCCCCTGATCCAGGTGTGGCAGAGGCAATCAGGGGTGGGGCTGGCCAGGAGGAGGGGCCACAGGTGGTTGGAGGGCCAGACCCGCCCCCTGGTTGAACTCCCTGTGAACTACCGGTAGAAGGGACAATTTGCACATTAGGCTTTTATTATATAGGATTTCACTTATCAAATATTTAGCTAGATTTATTTATTTCCTTTTACTTTTAAAATTTATGGGTTGATATATGTTTAATCCTCACCCAGGATAAGTTTATTGATTTTAAAAAGAGGAAGGGAGGGAGGGGGAGAGAGCAAGACATTGATATGAGAGAGAAACGTGGATTGGTTGCCTCCCTTACACACCCCAACCAGAGATGCAACCCGAATCCTAGGTATTTGCTCTGACCAGGAATCCAACTGGCAACCCTTTGGTGCATGGGATCACACCCCAATCAACTGAGCCACCAGGTCAGAGCTGTATTGATTTTTATATTTAAATTATATTTTATAATTTAAATTATGTGTGTGGCTTCAAAGTCAAATCTATTAACAAAGCATATTCAAAATGACAGGCTTTTGAGATTTGAGATATGCTTGAGCTGCCTCCTTTCCCCAGGGAAATTTGAGGCATAGTTGGGGAATTCATAGTTCTTTGAAATTTCTGGTTACTGAACAGACTTAGGGGTCACTCACCTAGAACCAGGTCCCATCTGGGAATGGAGTTGGCTGGTGTACATATGGAAAGTAGCAGTTGGCAAACAGTTCTGAAACTGCTCAGCTCTCTATTGCTTAAATAAAAAGTACACTAAGTATCAACGTTCTTCTACCCTTGTGATATTTTACATATTTGTTTTATAGAGTTGACATTAACAGATTGCCTATTACTTGCTATTCTGCATTTTTATTTGACTTTCTATCATAAGCATTTTCTATTGTTGTCACCTTTTCTTCTTCTTGTCATTTTAATGTTTGCACTATCCCATCTAGTAGATGGGCCTATTTAATTAGCTGCTGTATCACTATAGAACATTTATGAAGATTCAAATTGTTTACTGTTATAATCTTGGAATGAGCACACGATGTTTCTTAAAAATAATCTAAGTATTGTCCTTAGCGATGGCAGCAGTAGCTAGTAGTAGATTTGATCATGTGGATGCATAACACTTTATCAGTTCTTGTTCAACAATTAGAGAAACAATTTGCCAATTAGGAAGCAAGGAAGAGCAAAACATTAAATGTTCTTTTTAACCAGCTGCCAAGAAAACAGACAGATTGCAATAGTGTCTGAAACAATTGACCTAGAGTTGACCCGCAGGACCAAATTAGTCTATTCTCAGGATATATTTCCATTGTGTTTCCTGCCCCATAGAAGATGTGTTTTCATCATTATTTTCTCCTAAAGATCACATTGTATGCACTTTCCAAAACACCCAATGCCAGAGAATTGAATTAATCTTTCTACAGATCTAGGTTTTCTTGAAGGTGAACTAAATCTGGCAAATGTGCAGCTAAAATGGTCAGCCACAGGAGTGACCCCTGAGGAAGTGCTATTGTCATATGTATAATTGCACAACCATCAAGAAGATGAATAAAAGGGATGGGCTGGGGTTTTGGGTGGATGGAAGTAAGAGCACATTCAGAAGAAAATGTTGTGAAACAGTTAATTGGATAAAAGTTAGGAGGCTCTACAAGGCACTGGGGACAAGAGTTTTAGTGGTGTAGGCCTTTGAGTGATCAAAACTGGGATCTCTCTAAGTGGCATCTTTAATTTAATTTAAGTCTTAATTCAGCATTTGTGCAAACTTAAGTTCTTAGGTACAGATCTGAGACTTCTTGCAAATAGGATAGGTAAACCATATGCAGAGCTGAGATGGAGAAAGCCTGTTAGAAGATGGGGTATGATGGCTTCAGAGAGTTAATTTCCACACAGTTTAGGGTTATATAAAATGGAGTACTTTCAACATTCCTAGAGATGTTACCCTGGTTGGTTGGAGCTTTGATTTTGCATATCACTAGTGAAGATAACTTTTGAAGATATAAATGAATGGAGGCGGAATATTAAAATTTACTTTTTAAAATTATAGTTATGTCTATCATTTGAAGTCAGGCATTGTTGGGGTTCTAGTTCATTAATTTTCTTACATTGGGCCTTGAACTAGATTAAATAAATACCTATGAGATATGATGAGGACAATATTTTGGATATGGTGAGTACAATTTTTTATAAATATTAAGGTTATTAATATTGGATGTTTTGTGCTTCAGAGGTTTAATTTCTGCCAGATTAATTTCTTCGTTAACCAGAAAAGGTGTCTATATTTTGTACTAGACATTCATATTATGCAGGAAGCAATTTTGCACCAGACAATTCCTGCTGAGATTTAAACAGTAGGACCTGGTCACATGAGGCATGAAACATCTCTAATTGTTCCATCATTTTATTGGAATATAACTTCATTTAAAATTTTACCAACTTCATTAAGACATGAAGACCCAGGGAGAAAGAGTAATTCAGCTAAAATAATTAGCTTAGAGTTTTTCATTTGCAAGGTCTTTTGCCAACCCTCATCATTAATCTGGCCTTTAACAACTTCAGCATTCTTACTAATAGCATGACTCATCTTGAACTCTTCAATCCAACTGCATTTCTCTTTCCTTGAGCTAACCTGTGCACCATCTCTTCAACCATCTGAGCTGCAAGGGGTATCTTAGACAAATAGGATGGTAGTAATGTTGAGATGTGTTGAGAGATGCATAAAGTACCACCTTCAATTAACTCTGGAGGTTCAGGGGACTATTCTGTGGAGCCATCACTTAACATCACATTGTAAAATACATGGGAAAGTTGACTCATATAAGTGTAGAGAGTTGGAGTCTTCTTATATCCTTGTCTTTGTGGCAAATAACAAGTCTGACTCTTTTCAAGTCCCCTAAGAAGGCTAGCTAAGAGGTAACCTGATTTTATTTAGGAAAATGAGTTACAATTATTTTCCCATGGGAGATCATAGCTCATGTGCTGCCTCCCGGGGGTTATTTTGAAGAGTTTCACAGGTGTTTTAAGGTAGTCAAATTTGAGACCAACTGGCCAATGGAAGGAAGATAATACAAGGGCCTTCAGTCCTGGCTCTGTCAATAACAAACTATATAACCTGAGAGCTAAGGATTAAACCTTAATAACCCTGAGTTCATATCTCCTCATTTATGAGATAAAAGCTGTAGAGTAGAAGTTTGCTACTGTTTACCTTTTTTTCCTAAAAATACCTCTATTCCTTTTGCCTCAAAGATCAATTATCAGCTGCCCCTCTGTCTTTGCTGAATTACATAACACCCTGTCAATGGCTAACAGAGCTCAATTTATTACAGAAAAAAAATTTTTGATCATTCCAAATCAAAGTGATAACATATTTTAAAATGCTTATTATATACTTTTTTTAATTGGACCTAATAAAAGTTGATTAAGGTTTTTGAGATATAAAGGACTCTTATTAATCAGTAAGAAAATGGGCTTAAGTAATCTATATATACACTGAGTGGCCCGATTATTATGCATTCAGAGATCATAATAATCGGGCCACTCATTGTATATCCTATATAATAAAAGGCTAATATGCAAATTGTCCCCTTGACCTGGAGTTCGACCAGCAAGCAGGCCGGCCCACCACCCATGTCCCCTCTCCCTAACCAGGCTGGCCGGACCCCACCCATGCATGAATTCATGCACCAGGCCTCTAATCCTATATAATAAAGAGGCCGTCACTCCAACACACAAGATGGCCACCTGCATGTGGACACAAGATGGCCACCACAACATGGTCAGCAGGGGAAAGCAGCTGTGGGCGATCAGGCCACCAGGGGAAGGCAGTTGGGAGGGACCAGGCCTGTAAGGGAGGACAGTTGGGAGGACCCAAGCCTGCAGGGGAGAACAGTTCGGGGGGACCAGGCCTGCAGGAGAGGGCAGTTGGGGGGGACCAGGCCTGCAGGGGAGGGCAGTTAGGGGTGACTGGGCCAGGAGGGGAGGGCAGTTGGAGGAGACCAGGCCAGAGGGGAGGGCAGTTAGGGACAATAGTGCCGGCAGGGAAGCAGTTAGGTGTTGATCAGCCTGGCAGGGGAGTGGTTGGGGGGTGATCAGGCTGGCAGGCAGAAGCAGTTAGGGGCAATCAGGCAGGCAGGCAGGTGAGTGGTTGGGAGCCATCAGTCCTGGATTGTGAGAGGGATCCCAGATTGGAGAGGGTGCAGGCTGGTCTGAGGGACACACCCCGCCCCATGAACAAATTTCGTGCACCAGGCCTCTAGTATGTGTGTATACACACACACACACACACACACACACACACACACACACACACACACTGAGTGGCCAGATTATTATGCATTCAGAGATCATAACAATCTGGCCACTCAGTGTATATGAAGAGGTGATTTGCAAATTGTCTGGGATACTATAACGTCAGGACTGCTCAGGAGGAGGTTGCATGCACAGGTGGGTGAGAGGGGACTGTGTGGGAGATGAGGCAAGCCATGGATGCCATAGCGACTTGAGCAGGCTTGGAGCAGAGACAGACAGGGGGGCCTGCCAGCACTGGCCATGGTGGCTTGAGCAGGCCCAGAGTGGAGACAGGGGGGCCTGCCAGCTGCTGCGCACCAGCAGTCCCAACTCTGTGCATAAGCTGCAGAGGAAACTCCTTTTCTGACCGCTCATTGGCTAAGCTCCCCATATGCCACTCCCAGTGTGCTTGGTAACTTGGGTAATAAGAATCCAAGAAGGTGATCTAAGGTTTTTCCACCTCACTCCTGGAATAAAAAATGAAGGTCTGCTGCTGGAAGGGCTAAGGAATGTCATATCCTGCACTAGCCAGTTTGGCTCAGTGGATAGAGCCTCGGCCTGTGGACCGCAGGGTCTGGGTTCAATTCTGGTCAAGGGCATGTACCTAGGTTGCAGGCTCCTCCCTGGCTGGGGCCCAGGTCAGGGCTCATGCAGGAGGCAACCAATAGGAGTGTCCCTCTCACATTGATGTTTCTCTCTGTCTTTCCCTCTCTCTTTCATCCTCTCTAAAAATTAATGGAAAAAATATCCTCAGCTGAGGATAAAAAAAGAAAGTAAGAAAGAAAGAAATGTCATATCCTATGAAAGAGACATCTTGAAAATGCCTAAAGAAAATTGTCATTTTTTTTGTGGTGAAGGGACTGGAGTCCATGTTGATGAAAACACTTTGGCGGCTGTGGGGGCCTACAATGGCAGCAGTAGTGGGGTGATGGGGGTGGTACCATCCCCTGATCAGCCTGGTCGCATCCCACAGAGGGAGGCTAGACTGTGGCTTAGGCCCGCTCTCCACAGGAGCTGTCAGTAGGACATCCCCTGAGGGCTCCTGGACTCTGAGAGGGGCCAGGCTGAGCTGAGGGACCTCCCCATCCCCCGTGAACAAATTTTGTGCACCGGTCCTCTAGTAAATGAATAAGTTACAAAGAAATAACAATGGGTCATAGCATTTTTAAAGAAGTCTAACCTATTAGTAATAAAATAAACATAATTTGAAAGAATAATAACATAGCTTTGTGGGTTGGATCTCATTACATTGGCCAAAGTAAAAGAACAAAGATGCCCAGTGGTTGTGAGATGCAGAAGCTCTGCATTGGCCCAGGCCTGCTGAAGGAACACTTGACAACATGGATCTAAATTCTTCATGTGCATACCTGTTGAACTAACATTTCTAATATTAGAGTGAGAACATAATTACTTAAGTATTCAAAGATATTTATGCAAGGATGTTCATAATAATATGTTCATGAATGTTCATAGTAAATTTATTCATATTATCCAATCCCAGAAACAAATTAAAAATTGAGTGTGCAAACTGGAAAAAAAATTGAATTTTCAAGTTGAGACCAATTTAATAGAATGTAATCATAAATTTCAAATCGATTAAAAATGTTACCATTTGCAATATAACTTATAAAAACAGGATTTTCAAACTAAACAAATCATAGAAGTTAATATGGACCAGGTATTTCATGTATATACCTTTAGATCTAAAATTTTTGTGGCCATATAATACTCATTTTTTTTCCTATTGGTTCCTTTTATAAGTAAGTAATTAGTAATTTAAACTCATAAAATGCATCTATACTTATCAGATACCTATCTTCTTATGTAATGCACTAGAGGCCCAGTGCATGAAATTCATGCCCTCGGGGGGAGGGGGTCCCTCAGCCCAGCCTAGGGGGATGTCCGACTGATGGTTTAGGCCCACTCCTCTTGGGTCTAAGCTGTCAGGTGGACATCCTTAGTATTGCTGTGGAGGCGGGAGAGGCTCCCATCACTGCCTCTGTGCTCACCAGCCATGAGCCCGGCTTCTGGATGAGTGGCGCTCCCCCTGTGGGAGCGCACTGACCACAAGGGGGCAGGCAGCTTCTGTGTTGAGCATCTGCCCCCTGGTGGTCAGTGAGTGTCATAGTGACCAAGTTTTGCCATTTGGTCGATTTGTATATTACCCTTTTATTATATAAGATTACTCTTGCCTTCTTATGAGGGAGGGAGCCTAACCAGGTGGATTCTATTTATGGATTTGCCACCATGTATCGGTAAAAGTTCATTGCCCTGTGTGTTCTCTTTACCTATGGAAATGGGGGCGGTGGGCAGTTCTGGGGATGAAATGGAAGTGTTCTGTGAGGGGTGCTCAAACCAGAGAATCTTATAAAGTTCTGTTAGAATTTTTCTGCCTCCCGCATGGAGTTGGGGAATTGGTACATTTACTAAATATATAAATTCTTCACTGTACTTAGAGCTCTGTTTTAACTGGAATGCAAGATAAGGAGCCCAATTCTCTCAGATGCTTAGACTCACCAGCTGACCTGATCCTTTATCCCTTCCTTGAATAGACTTGTCATCTAAGAGTGAGAAGTACACTAATATCTGTACAATTTGCCACATCCTTTAAATTCCTCAACCTCTTTATAAATATATCAGGCAAACAAAGTTGAGGTCACTTTGGGGATTATATTCCTAGCTATCAGCACCCAATTGCTTGACATTTCTTATTTTCCCTTTATTACTTCCTCTTTCCTACACACCCATTCATTCACTCACACACCCACCCACCCACCCACCCACCTATTCACTTACACACCCATTCATCCATACTTCTAACCCAAACATTTATTCCCAGCTTACTATGTGCCTTAGTACTATGATAGACTATGGAAACTCAAAAGTGATAAATATGGTTCCTAAATTCTAGGATATTCTAGTGGGAGAGTGGGGAATAATAGGAATATAAACACTTAAGGACAATGCGATTAAATTAATTTTATACTTAAGATTATTGCCTAAGATCTTACTTGCAGAAATTGTTTTTCTAATGAAAATGATCAGAATGGATAATTTTCCAAGTCTAAGATTCAATGATTCTATGATCATTTTCTAACAATTATAAGCCAGATTTGGTAATGCTCATCAATCTACTTAACATCTGACACATTAAGTATACCTACCTCTTCAACAGAGCTGAAATCAGAAAATCATTACCTTTTCAAGCTTAAAAGTCAAATATATATGATGCACAACTTGCTTAGTACTGCAATAACTCACTCAGTAAAGAAAATGGAAATAAAGAGCGTTTTTCAGGTTTTTAAAAAGCAGTCTTAAGGGTCAATACCCTGTTTATAGTCATTTGTGAGGTTTCTAGTGATAATAGCTTCATTTAAAATACTACCAATTGTTAACTTGCAGCTATTATTGAAGTGTTATTTTCATTTTACACAGCTTTTATTGAGACTTAATAATAGCAATATATTTTTAACATTCAAAATGTAAAAACAACCTTGGTGACCACCACTGAGAGTTAACTTTAAAAACTCCCACCCTGAAAGATAATACCAGCATTGAATACAGTCTTTCCTCTAGGCCTCCTCACATTTGCTTGCGCTGCCCCCACCTTCATCCTGGGTAACATTGTGAATGAGGGAGGAGTTAAACTGCAGAAAAAGGGAGGAATCTCCTCAGACAAGTCTGAGCTAGGGGAGGGGAGATGGTTTTACTTTAAAATAAGTAGGAGGTTTTGATTACCCCAACTGCTGCTGAACTGAGAGTAAACTCTGGGACTGAAGGGACTGGAAGAAGTTTAATTCTCTGAGAAGGACCAGAAAACTCACAGAGGCTCTGAGAAAAAAGCTAGCAACATGCTGCCATATTTTCCCCCTCTGTGCCTCTTCCCTATTTCTCTTTTTAATTTTAAATAAATCATATACATCAAAGCAATTAACCTCTAAATACTTACCATGTTGTTTCCTAAAAATAAAGATAATTGCTTCTAGGACCACACTGTTAGGGTCGCAGAACGCACACGGCTGAAAGTGGTAAAGAAATACACACTTATTAGATCATCTGGAAAGCAGGTAGGCTGAGCCCCCAGATGGCGCCAACACCGAGGACTGGAGAGTCAGAGTTTGTAAAGAACTCTAGGTGGGCTTTTTCTGTGCGGGTCTGGTTCTTGGGCAAGTACTGAAGGGAAAGTTACTGTAAATGGAATGTGGTCTAAGAGAAATGAAATGTCGGTTGTGAAATTATCTACTAGTAAAAGTTAGTTTCTCAGGGGAGGGGACATCGATTCTATTGTTTGATCAGATCTAACACACACTACCATTAACAGAACTAAGAAATTTAATTATCAAGAATTCCATACCATCTAATATCTAGTTCACATGCAAAAATTCCCAAATGTTGCATTAATGTATTTGTAGCATTTATTTATTTAGTTAATTCACCAGTGTCCAATCTGGCTTTACACATTGGTGGCTATATCTCTTTATTCTCTTTTTGTCTAAGATAGTTCCTTCATTGATTTTTATGACACTGCATTTTTTAAAGAATCTAGGATATTCTTTTAATCGGATGTCCCATAAACTGGATTTTGCTGATTGTTTTATCTTGTTACAGTTCAATAATTTCCTCGATTGCCTATATTTTTTGTAACTTTAAGTAAATTAACTTCAGGTTAAATATTCTCTTTTTTGCAAGTATAGTTCAGGGGTGATGCTGTGTATTTCTTATTATGTCTAGACTGTCTTGCTACTAGAGAATCTAAATTTAATTTTTTGGCTAATATATTGACTACTCCATCGTGACTTCCATTTTTCCCTTTGCAATTATTAAAAACTATGGGTGAATCCTCTGTTCCTCAATCACTCCCTTTTCTAGCATATACATAAGTTTCAAAATTATAATTATAACATTATAATTCGACACCTAAATACACTAAAAAATGATCACCTCCAAAAGTCTACTTACTGTCCATTACCATATACTTGACCCCTTCACCCCTTTCTGCCTGCCACCCTCCAATCCCCTTTTTCTCTGATTACCACTGATCAGTTATATCAGTGTCTAAGAGTTTTTGTTTTGTTTTGTTTGTTTAGATCCCACATGTGAATGAAATCATTTGGTATTTGTCTTCTTTTTCTGATTCATTTCACTTAGCATTATACCTTCAAGGTCCATCCACGTTGTCACAAATGGCATGAATTCATTATTTATGCCTGAGCAGCATTCCACTGTATACATACCACATATTCTTTATCAGCTCATCAATCAATGGACACATAGGTTGTTTCCATACCTTGGCTATTGTAATAATACTGCAATGAACATAGGGCTGTATATATCTTTTTGAATTAGTGGTTTGTATTTATTGGGATAACTATTCATAAGTAGAATAGCTGAATCATATGGTAGTCCTATTCTTAATTTTTTGAGGAATTTCCATACTGTTTTTCAGTTTACAGTGTATAAGGGTTCCCTTTTCTCCACATCCTTTACAACACTTGTTATTTTAAGTCTTTTGGAAAATAGCCATTTTAACAAGTGTGAGGTGGTATCTCATTATAATTTTGATTTGCATTTTTATATATTTTTTCATATTAACCCTTATTGAATGAATGATTTGCAAATATCTTGTCCCATTTGAGGGACAAGGTTGCCTTTACATTTTTGATGATGGTTTATTTTGCTGTAAAGAAGCATTTATTTTCATGTCATTTTTTTAATGTTTATTTTTGCTTTTGTTCCTCTTGCCTTTGGAGTCAGAGCCATAAAAACCCAAATATCTCTAAGACCAAAATCAAGAAACTTACCACCTATATTTTCTTCTAGGTGTTTATGGTATCAGGCCATACATTCAAGTCTTTATCCATTTTGAGGTAATTTTTGTATATGGTATAAGATGGTTGGTTTTAGCATTCATTAATGGTATATTTTTAATAAATTACAATATTAACTTTGCAAAATAGTAATTACAAATATATCTTTCTTCTGTTTATTAGCTGTGGTGTTGTGGGGTTTTTTTAAGTTAAAATGACTGCTTCCTTTTTATTCTCTTTTGTTTGAGCATTACTATGGACTTAGGGATTTTCCATTAATGCATTGCAATTAATTACCATCATGATTATTTTTGCTGTTACATTTATTCCAAATTTGGCAGTGGATGCTACTTCCAGCTGGTCCTTTATCCATTTCTCAGATGACTCCTTGGTCACTTCCCTTGTATCACTTCTGAACCTCAGACTTGAAATCATTAATTTCTCTAAATAATTCTGGTTATTTTCCTCAGAAAATGGTAATTAGAAAGCAAAATATAGGTGCTAGGGGCCTATTGCTACTCAGATATCATAGGTTCTGGACCTTTTTGTGGAAAGAGACAAAAGACATATTTTTTTTTTTTAAATTAAGCATTTTGCATTGATATTTCCATTACAAATTTAACATTATAAATTTGATTTTTCTTCATTTATTTTATTTTATATTTTCCCTTTCATTACACTGAAAATCTTGACTCAGATTTGTTTGTTTGTTCATTTGTTTGTTGGTAGGTTTTAACATATTAATGGCTATAATTTGCTTTATCCTAATTGTGTGTTGTGTGTACTTTTGTTAAATTTACTGAGTTGATTTTAGATACAACACTGCAGATATACTTTAAATGATCCATCATTAAGAAAATACAGAAGTAATACTGTATTCAATAGCTATTTGAAGCAATTACTTAATCTGCATGGTTATCAATTAAATTCATTTCTTTCTGCCTGTGTTAAATTTTAGTGTCGGCTGCTTTTTTTTTTCTTTTTGATATCATTTCATTTTTCAAATATACAAAACCATTACATAGTTCAAAAGTTAAAACAAGATACAAAGTATGTTCAGAGAAAGATTGCCCTAGTCCCTGTTCTTTTTAACTCATTGCCAATGCCCATGGGGGGTTATTTCATTTGGTTTCTTGTTTGTCTATCTCAATTATGCCATCACAAGTTGGTCCTTGTGACAGAAAATGTATTGGCCCAAACACCCCAGCCACTGATTGATGGGACCCTGAATCAAACCCAGGCAGTGTTCTTGCAGGAGTAGAGCACCCATCTAGCTCACAAAGGCCCGAGTGAAGTAACTGGGGAAAACAGGTAGGTCCTGTCACTTATTATATGTGTGACTTTGGACAAGTTCCTTAACTTCTCTGGGTTTCATTTCCCCCAGTTATGATTTAGGGATAAAAATGCCAATATTGCAGAAATGTAACAAGAGTTAAAGATAATTTGTGAGAAGCAATTAGCAGATTGCCTGGCACATGGTACTTACTTAGTGAATGTTATATGATTATAACTAGTGAAGCCATAACAATATCAGTCATGCAGAAGGGCAGGGGGAAATTTTACTTTTGATTTGTCATTGAAGTATTGTGACTGATTGCATGTCAATTCTTTCAATAAAACTAAATATCTTCTAAGAATTGGTGAATTTGAATTATTGGGCCAAAAACAAACTTGAAAAGCAAACAAGCCAGGGTTTGGTAATTTATGATTTCAAGTAGGTTAAAAGCATCTACTAGAATAACTTCATTTTTCAAACCACAGGCTTTACTAGTAATATTTTAGTAAAAATGAAAGTTCTACTTCATCTACTGGGAGAAGTAGAAAAATAATTGGTTATTTCTGGCTGAAGTGAGTTTTGCCTAAATTTGTATTAACTTTCTTATTGATTTCCCTCTCTGTTTGCAATGTAAGATATTCTTATGCCCCTATATCTTAAAGAATTTTCACCCTGTGTTTAACACAAAGACGGTTGAACCATGCAGAGGTGGAATTTAATTTGTATAATACCCTCTTAATAGCATGGTCTAATTAAGATACCCATTAAATTCATGTAATGCTAATTTAATTTGAACACAAATGTAATTGAGCACTATTGGATTACTTTTAACATAAAATTAACGCAGTGGACATAAAATGAATGTGCTAATTGCATATTGTTATGAGAAATATCACAAGGATAAAAATCATGACTGCTATCTTGATGGAAATTACTGTTTTATAGAATGTGACGTGCTGAGCTTACAAGGTTTAACAGTGTAATTTACATGAAGCTGTATGAACAAAACTGTTAGTGACTGTTTTTCTAAGGACAAAGGTCAGGTGACAGTTTTCTCCTGACATTGGGTAATGCCTTGGCCACTGTCTGAAAGAGTTTGTTATATTGTTGAAGTTTGTAACAGTGCAGTGCACACACTGACTTTCCTGAAGGCAGAAAATTTCAAACTTTTTGATCTCGACTCTTTTACACTCTTAAATATTATCCAGGACTTCAAAGAGCTTTCCTTGATGTGGATTTATAGCTACTGATACTTATCACATAAGGCATTAACAGTGAATAAAAAAGTTAAATATTTTTATTAATTCATTTAAAACAGCCACATAAAACAATTACATATTAACATGAATCGGGTTTTTTAAATAAAACATAACATATTTTTTCAAGAAGCATTGAGAAAAGGTGACATTATTGCCCATTTTTGCAAACCTCTAAAGTCTGGCTTCATGGGACACATTTGGTTTCTGTTATCTTCCTCTGCATTAAATATATTGTGATATGTTGCCTTGGTTGAAGAATATAAAGAAAATGCAAACTCTCTTATTGGTAAGTGGCAGAGTGAGGAGATTTTAGTAGCCTTTTCAGATAATTGGTGGATATTATTCTTTGACGTGCAAACCAAACTCTACAGGTGGCAGTTCCCAGGAGCAGTTGTGATGTAATTAGTGTCTTAAACTGGATCAGAAACTCTTCACACTCAGTTACACTCTGAATGGGCTCCTTATTCATGCATGATTTGCTAACATTATGCATTGGTCATTTGAAAAATATCGGTTCACTGAGTTATGTATATATCCCAGATGTTGACAGATTCCATTATAAAATGTGAGAAAATTACATTTGTTAAAATCACCCTGTTTTCATCAGAAAAGCCTGTTAAGTCCTGGGAAGCTGTCAGTCTGGGTGGCAGACACACATTTCCCAGCATTTTTACTTACAAGCTGTCAGTTGTTTTCTTGAAAGTGACAGATTCACTAGCTCGCTTTTGAGAAAGTGTCTGCTAAGCACCCAAGTCTGAATAACTATAGTTTCTGATAATTCTTTCAAGTAAGAAACACATTAAATGAACAAATGGAGCCAGTTAATTTCACAACTCAAAAAATTGCATAAGTGCTTTTTAAAAATAAGTGCTGTGCTTCTGCATGCAGAATTGTTCCATAACTTTCCAAGATATTAAAAATGTTATCAAAGGTTGTAAATAAAATTAATAATTTTTAAAGCTTCAACAAAAAGAAACCTGACATGTGATTGGCGTGTTTTCCCTGGACATGAGTCACTTTGACGAATACAATGACTACTAGGACAGCGTGGTGTCATTGCCTTGAATCAAGCTGAGATGCCAGCAGTTTACCCACCATGGCCTTCACACCATCATGCAAATGCCCACACAACAAAAAGGCTAAGTAGTAGTGTCTTAGAATTATTGTGGAGACAGTTCGGACCAGAAATACTGCCAGAAAATGTCTTGGAAATCCCAGGGCCTGTGGGCCATACTTTGAGAATAGGATAGTGAGGTCTATGTCTGCCTAGATGTCCTTGAATCAGGCAGAGATGACATTTACAAAGACAGGCAGCTTACTGCCAGATGCCACCCACAGAGAGGCTCTGGGCTGTCTTCTCCCCACTCCAACCTCTACGAATCAATCACTACCAAACAAACACAACATCTAACTACAGTATTTTCTCCAGATGATTGGGATGTGGGGTACATAAACCATAATACATTGCAATTTAAAAAAATATTAGAACAAGTGAATGCTCTTGTGTGTGGATATTCAGATGAAGCCTGATTAACTGGATTGGCCTTGGCTCCCAGGAATCGTGGATCCTGGAGCCGCATACTTTGAAATTAACACGGGTGTTATAAATATATAGACCCATTGCCCTAACTGATTTGGCTCAGTGGATAGAGCGTCAGCCTGCGGACACAAGGGTCCCAGGTTCGATCCTGGTTAAGGGCATGTACCTTGGTTCCAGGCACGTCCCCAGCGGGGGATGTGCAGGAGGCAGCTGATCAATGTTTCTCTCTCATCGATGTTTCTAACTCTCTCTTACTCTCCCTTCCTCTCTGTGAAAAATTAATAAAATATATATTTAAAAAATATATGTATAGACCCATCAACTTTGTTTCAGAAAGCTGAGCTGTCTTGAGGAAAGGACATTGCTATTGACAATTATTTCCTTTTGCAGTATCTCAGGCACCCAGGGCAACACAGTACCCTTGGGGGTTGGTGTGAGAATGTATCAAATGGGCCTGCTGCCTTCTTAAGGGTTGACTCATCATTCAAGGCAGAAAGTATTCTGCAGACATTAAAACCTGTACCTCTTCCAGTCTTCTATGTAGTTTATGTAGTTAGTGAATATGACTTAAACTACATATTCACTAAAAAGAAGTAAGAAATACAGATTATTTTCCATGGTGCTTGAAAATTTGGGGATTGCTATAAACTTCAGTTGGATAACCAAACACTTCCCTGGCCTTAAGTATATATATATACTGTACCTTATTTGTTGGTTTTTAATAAAAGATTTGAGTTTAAAAAGTCCAGAAAGAGGACTTCACTTCAGATATTTGGAGCATGAGAAAAGTGAGGGTGAATAGAATAATTTAGGACATTCAAATCATGTAGTGGCAGAACTTGTGCTACTGCCACATACTTGGAAATATGACAAGATAAATTTGTGGGAAGAACCATCAGAAAATTAATGTACATACTGTGCTTTTCTTCAATCCTTGGTTTTTATTGTTAGTTGTTTAAAGACTGCGATTTTTCTTTGACTAATTTGGAAAGGATGTTTGTTAAGATTGGGGTAAATTTTTAATTTCTTATATTTCACGATCCTTAGAAAACAAGAAGGTTCTATTTAAAATATCTGGCTTTGAAATGAACGGCTAAACAAATGTCTAATACTGATAATCATGTTGTTAAGATCAAGTTGTCACATAGGTGACAATTACTGAGTGAATGGGAATTTTTACTGAGGGCAAGCCTCCTATAACCTTAAAGTCTTTGAGAAAGTCATGTGATCGGTTCCCTTCTCTGCTGTCCTCCAATACATACAGGAGTTGGTTAAGCATAATGCAGAACAGGATGCCCAGGAAAAGATCAATGCCCAGGGCCCATAGAAACTGAATCTAGAATTTTATTTCATAAAATAAGTACGTAATTAGTTAATTTACAAAGAAAAATTTCAAGTTTTTATTCTATCTTGGGCCCTTCTAAAGATACTGGACACTTTCCCCGCTCTTTGTAAGTTATTATCCCATCATTAAAATAATTATAAATCTCAAATCTTTTTCCTTGGGGAAAAATGAGATTGAAAATGAATTTCTAATGAAATCAGTTAATATCTGGAATGAAACTATTGCTGAAAGTACTGTGATTCAATCTTCTCAAGACTCCAAAGTTTTTTTGGAAAATTTTGTTCCTCACTGTTCCTTAAGGAATTATGGAAAGAATGAGAGTAAATGGCAGAGGAAAATGGGACAAATATAGTGACATCATAAGAACATTGCATTGTATGAAATGGGACTTGGATTCTGATGCAACTTCTGTCTTTAGCACATTGTGACTTTGTGTGAATTTTGGAAAAGTAACAGGCAAATGATTCCCTAATCCAAGATTCTCTGTGTAGAGGTAGAGAACTAGAAACAATGCATAATAGTGGTTCAGGTGGACAGTGGGCTCATTTACTAAAGTTGGACCTTGGAAAGCTGAGGAGAGTCTAAAGCTGATCAGAGAAGGCCACAATCTGTTCAGCAGTCTCTGGTGTAACCGCAGTATCACAATTTTCTCATTCTATCAGCATATCTTCCTGGCCATTTTATCAGGCACCAAGCTGATTTGACTTTTTGACTTCTAGTTAACTACTTCCTATGACTCAGAAATAACTTACATCATCCCTAATGTAGGCAACAGTGCCTCTACTTCTTCCATAGTGTAAATAAAGAGGACACACCCAGCGTACCTTAATTCAGCAACACAGCTTCAATAAAGCCCTAATGGCCACCCTATATAATAAAATCCTAATATGCAAATTGACCAAATGGTGGAAAGATCAGTCGAACAACTGGTCATCGCTATGACATGCACTGACCACCAGGGGGAAGATATTCAATACAGGAGCTGTCCCCAGCTCAGAGGCCCCAGGCCAGTCAAGGTGGGTGCCAGCAGCCCCCCCCCCCAAAGCCCCATCTGTCGCCCCCTAGAGGGAGGCAACTGGTGGCCGTGGCAAGGGGCGGGTCCAGTGAGTGGGTGGTGCCAGGCTGACCAAGGTGGATGTCAACGGGGGCCTCCCAATCGCCCCACTGGTCACCCCACAGATCGGCCCTGATCGCCAGCCAGGCCTAGGGCCCCTACCCATGCACAAATTTTGTGCACCGGGCCTCTAGTCTATATATATATAAAAGCCTAAGCTCCCAAATGACCTAACCACTGAATGACCAGTGGCTATGATGCTCACTGACCACCAGGAGGCAGACGCTCAACGCAGGAGCTGCCCCCTGGTGGTCAGTGCACTCCCACAGCGGGAGTGCTGCTCAGTTGACCAACCTATTCCAGTGGCCCACCAGCCCGGTGGCAGCCACTCACTCCCTCAGTAGTCCTGCAGGTCCAATCTCCAGAGAACGGGCCAAGCACCAACTGACCTGCATCACTGGCATGATCCCAATAGGGCCACTGCCCTCCTGGAAGTCAGCCTTGGGCACCATGGCCTCTTTCCCTCCCTACACACTCTAAAAGGAAGAAACGATATAAAAGTGGTCACCAGGTGACTCCCAACAACCAGCACAAACGTCAGCAGGATGGATCTGGATACCTGGCCAGCAAGGGCATCCCACTACCCACCCGGAGGACCGAGGTCATGTCATGGTCCCCCCCACCCACCTCAGGACAGTGCCAAGCATAGGGCTCACGGCTGGCGAATGCTGCAGTGGTGGCACAAGCCTTTCCTGATCAGAATTTACTGGACGCAAGCCCGCAGCAGTTGCAGTGGGGCCAGGAGTGGCAGGCAGGAGAGGCAGGTGACTTGGATTGCCAGTTTCATTCCAATCCCTGCAGGACATGCTAGGGGACCCCACCCATGCACAGATTCATATACCAAGCCTCTAGTTATAATAGTCCATTACCTGGGCTCTCTTGCCTCCACCCTCCCTCTCCTTTCACCTTCAGGGAACCTCTTGATCCATTGCATCATGGACACCTATGGCAGCCCAACCCCTGAAAGTATTCCTACCAGCCACCATATAGAGAATAAGGGAAAAAGCTATCATTGGGAGTTCCTTGGCTCTAGGAGAAAGCTATCTCTTTCCTCGCCTTAACTTTCCTTCTTGGTGTGTCACTGAGAAGGGGGGCACTCATGACTAAGTATTAAGTCAACTTGGTCTTGGAATGAAGGGAAGGGAGGGGCCCTCTGCCCTGTAATACTTCAGAAGAGTCACAAATTACAGGCATCTCAACTGGCAGGTTCTTCCTGGCATTTCCACACCTCTATCAGGGTTTCTTTCATCCTCTGCATTTAATTTTCTGTCTGTCTTGAAGAGGAGAAGGCTAGAAGAGGTTAAACATATAACCACTACATGTAAACACCTACTATACACTGAGTGGCCAGATTATTATGATCTCTGAACGCATAATAATCTGGCCACTCAGTGTGTGTCTGTGTGTGTGTGTGTGTGTGTGTGTGTGTGTGTGTGTGTGTGTATATATATATATATATATATATATATATATATATATATATAGGCCCGGTGCATGAATTCATGCATGGGTGGGATCCAGCCAGCCTGGCCAGGGGGAGGGGACATGGGTGGTTGGCCGGCCTGCCTGCTGGTTGAACTCTTGGTCGAGGTGACAATTTGCATATTAGCCTTTTATTATATAAGATATACAATTAATGGCCAGATTATTATGTGTTCAGAGATCATAGTAATCTGGCCACTCAGTGAATTTCACATAAATCAGCTCATTTAATGCTCACAACAACCCTAGAAAATGGATGATATTATTCCTATTTAATAATAAAAAATGGTGACTCAGAGAAGGTCAGTAATAATACCATATCTTACTTCTAGAATAAGCCTAAATACAAATGTTGCTTTCATTCTTCTGTTCATATCCTATTGCTCTCCAGTTAATATATTCTCCTCATTTCTCAGTCATTTTACAACTCAGAACCTTTTTCTTTTATTCTGATAGGTCACTTTATTCTTGGCACTGCTTTCCATATTCATGATCAACAGTGTTCTTCCCAGCTGTGTGAGGTAATGACGAGCTTTTTCTTATGGGATTTCTCAGTAGAGAAGTCAGATATGGTACTGTGTAAGGAGGCCAGCTCCAAAGGAGCCACACTGATGTTAATAGCAGATGAAATGATCTGGTAGATGTTGTCACAGTGGGCACTACTTAAAAGTATTTTCCAAAATAATATTCTAAATCTTAAAATGATCTTAAGTTCTTGCTTTTCAACTTGAATTCAATGTCACTTAGCTGTTTTATAAGGATCTCTGGCCATCACTGAAGTCTATTTTAAACTGATTAGTCTTCTCTAATGAGGAACTTTATAAAGTCCCAATAAAAGCTCACAATTCAGAAGTTAGAATAATTCAGTGAACTTAACCATGTGAATGCTCAATGAAACAAGTGATTAAAAAAGGAATAGATAAAAGAAATCAAGATATAAATTAACAAATTTATATTTTGTTTTTTTGGTAATATTTATAGGTCATAATTAGATTGTCATGGATTGAAAGCAAAATTTGACCTTGTTACTCACCAGGTGTGGCAAATAACATGGACACATTTTTGTAGCTTTATAGTAATAAGCATGTTCTATTTTTTTCACTTAAAAAAGAGGAATTGCTCAATAGAGAACTCTTTATTTATTTCTGAATGATCACTAAATGTAGTCACTCTTTTGATTTGGATAATTCTCAGCCATTACCTTGCTTGTAATCAGAAGGGAAGCATTTTTGTAGCTGAGAATCCTGCTATACTTTTCAATGAGGGCAAAGTTTGGATGCAAGAGAAATAGTTACTCTATCTAATAAAAGAGTAATATGCAAATTAACCATCACTCTGCAACAAAAATGGTGGAGCCCATAGCCACAAGATGGTGGCACCCAGTCCTCTTAGCCCTGCCAGAGTCCCCCAGTCCGCCCAGCGGCGGCAGTCCAGGGTGTCTGGCTGGGAGGCACCCGCCCCCCATGCAGCGATCCCCACCCAGCGGCGGCAGCCCTGGGTGTCTAGCTCGGAGGTGCCAGCGCCTGGCATGATCCCCGGCCACAGCCTGGGCTGGGATCTCAAGACAGCAGGGCCACGCACCCTTGCCACGTGATCTTCTGGCCAGCGGTGGCAGCCTGGGCTGGAGTCTCAGCCTGGTTGGGCTGAGGTGACAGCCTGGGCTGGGGTCTCAGCCTGGCTGGGGCGTGCACCATCCGCGGCACCATCCCCAGCCAGGCTCAGACAATAGCCAGGCTGGGGTTTCAGTCTGGCTGGGCTGAGGAGGCAGCCTGGGGTCTCAGCCTGGCTGGGACACATACCCCCCAGGGCTCCATCCTGGGCCAGGCTCATATGGCAGCCTGACCTGGGGTCTCAGCCTGGCCGGGGTGTGATCCCCTTCCAGCAGTGGCAGCCTGGGGTCTCAGACATTAGTCACACCAGCCAAGCAGGTATGGAGGAATCTTAAATGTTTCTTTTTAAAAAATATATATTTTATTGATTTTTTACAGAGAGGAAGGGAAAGGGATAGAGAGCTAGAAACATCTATGGGAGAGAAACATCAATCAGCTGCCTCCTGCACACTTCCCACTGTGTATGTGCCCCAACCAAGGTACATGCCCTTGACCAGAATCGAACCTGCGGCCCTTGAGTCTGCAGGCCGATTCTCCATCCACTGAGCCAAACCAGTTAGGGCTGTCCAATATGCTAAATAAAAAATCCTATCTAACAAAGAGGGAATATCCAGGGGAAGGCATTTGGAGGTGACTGGGTTGTCAGGGGAGGGCAGTTGGGGACGATCGGGCTGCCAGGGGAGCAGTTAGGCATCGATCAGGCTGGCAGGGGAGTGGTTAGGGGGTGATCAAGCTGGCAGGCAGAAGCAGTGAGGGGCAATCAGGCAGGCAGGTGAGCAGTTGGGAGCCAGCAGTGCTAGATTGTGAAAGGGATGTCCTACTGCCTGGATTGAGCCTACAAAGGAAGTTGGACATCCCCTGAGGGGTCCCAGATTGGAGAGGGTGCAGGTTGGGCTGAGGGACACCCCCCCCCCAGTGCACAAATTTCGTGCACCGGGCCTCTAGTATTTACAAAATGAGATAAAAATGTTTTCTGAGTTCTCCTTAGTTTACTGGACCTTTTAATCAGGAAAACCTCTTTTTTTGTCATGCAACTGTGAAAGGAAACTAGTAGAGATGGTATCATTTCCATTTTACAAGAAAGGAAACCCAGGATCAAAGACATTAACTGACTTTCTTAAATTCCTCAACCAAAGACATTTTTAAAAAAATATTTTTTAAATTGATTTTTAGAGAGAGAGGAAGGGAAAGGATGAGAAAGGAAGAAACATCAATGGGAGAGTGAAACATTGATAAGCTGCCACCTGCATGCCCCCTACTGGGGATAGAGCCAGCATCCCGGGCATGAGTCCTGACCAGGAATTGAACCTGCAACCTTTTGGTGCACAGGACCATGACCAACCCACTGTGCCACACTAGCCAGGGTTCAACTAAAGATTTTGAAAGAACTGAGATTTGAATCCATATGGGTAACTAAAAAGCCTAAGTTCTTTTATCTAGACCCATGATCTTCAACCTTTTTCATCTCATGGCACACATAAACTAATTGCTAAAATTGTGGGCACACCAAAAAATGTGTTATATTTTTTGCCAGTCTGACAAAAAATAGGTATAATTTTGATTAATTCACACCAGTTGGCTATCATTGTGTTGGCTGTTGTTATTTTTTTATTTGGCAATCTGAGAGAAAAGAGGTCAGTGCCCCTGACTAAATAGTCAGGTATTACATGTTTTTAAAAAATTCACACAAAGTTGAAAAATCACTGACCTAGACTGAGTTGAATTAAACAAAGCAAAACTTAACTAAGAACTTAGTAGGATTATATTTTAAAACACATCCTTTTTAGAGCACTACACAACTACTAGGTGCCAGCATTGCTCTGGCAGGCACTGTGCAGACAGGAGACTCGGATGCTGCAGGCTACAGGCATGTCAGCAGCTGTGGTAACCACAGTGAAGTAAACCGCTGTCCTGAGAGCAGCAGGAACAAATTATCAGGGAAGCACAGTGAGAAACTGAAAACCTCACCGTCAGAAATTCCACCTGGTCTGGGAAAAACCCTCTCTCACTTTCAGTGTGTTTCTTAACCAAACATTTGCTCCACGCAGATAGAAACTGTCACTGCTATAGGTACTAGTGTTTGTATGTGTGAAGCTAGAAAAAGAACCCTGATCTCAAGAGTCCAAGCAGAATGCCGCTTAGATCACTCATGAACATAATCACAATGAGCCAATCATGTTTCACGGTCCCCCTTATTCCTATCTCACTCCCAGCCCTGTCTGTCTGCCCACCGGTTTCTGGTGGGCTCACATGGGATCATATACCCCTTCTGCATAAGGAATGAGTCTGTGAAGACAGAACCTCTAGAATGAACTAAAAATCCCTTTCATCTAATGATATTCACCTTTCAGAACATCACCTCCCATGCTGTGACTGTGAAACCTCCATAGAAGAGATCCACTGTGGTTCTACGGTGCCACATCCATGGTGAACTAGTCATGCTGCTGTTGTACCAGTCCTCACTTCCTAGTCACTTCCATGGAGGGTCTCCCAAACACCTTGATGGTAGTCAGGGGCCAGAGGGCACTCCAGGAAGCAAACTGACATAGTCCCCAAAAGACAAAAGCCCTTATCCTCCTTCCCATAAAGCAATGTCACCTGGTAAAACAAATGGGACAATGAGGGTGCACACTCAGTTTATTCACCCTGGCATTGACTCTGATAGCAGAAGGCAGGGAAGGCTGCTACCTTCCTAAGGCTCCCTCAGGCAAGCAAGATGCTGATAAGCTTTTTATTTATGACCAATGGATGAACCCATGTGTGCTTATCCTTTATCTTCTGCTCAAGCCTTGCAGAGCTCTGTCACCTGCCCTCCTCTAGATGAAGTCCACCAGACCTTAACCTATAGCATTCCTGCCCTGGCTACCATTTCCTTCATTTGTCTGTGACTTTTATCAGATAATATTATTAATTTGAGGAGTGGGGGTCACTGTAGTCAGGACAGCCACTATTAGTTTCTGTACTGCTGAACAATGGCATTTTCTTTGTTCCTGGTTAAATCCCATCTGGGTTCTGATTTATTTCTCCCTTTTGAAAGATCCATACTCTTTGCCCTTCTTTTCATTATCTTGCTTATATTTTACTAACTGAAGGCAGTTCTTCTAAACTCAATCATTTCATATGTACTATATTTACTTATATCCAATGCATAATTCCCCCAGCATATATACTGCATAATCATGTCTAAATATACTTTTTAATCATATATTATACATGACTTCCCACAAGTTATATGTGTCTTTAAATATCTTAACTCCTTATAAAAGTTCTTTCTCTCCTGTTGGTTACAGCTCTTAACTTGGAATCTCATTTTCTGAAATGGGGTTGGTGATGAACTCTCATTGCTGATAGGTTAAGTCAGCGAATTGCTACTTGTCCACAGATTCTCTGGGTGCAGGGCTCCAAAATCAGTATTTCCTGAAAGGCACGAGGGTGATTTTAATGTGAAGCCAGGTTAACAGTCTAGCCTTCTGGGAAGGCCTGCTGATTTGACTCAAAGACTGCTGGGCTCACAAAATTGCCTATTCTCTTCAGTCAATATTTATTGACAACAATTACTCAATAAAGCAACTCAGATTAAGTGCCCTGCCTGGGGTGGGGTGATAATGGCAGCTCTGAAGGTAGAGGACAAGTTACTAACTTCTATCTTTTCAGATCTTATTGATTTAGTGCATGAAAGAGTAGGGCAACTCTTTTGGTTCTATTTTACTAATTCTCAAAATATAGGCATACAGGGGCACACAGCTCCCCTCCTACCTTCTGTTTTCTCTCGATGAAACCCAGTCTTCACAAATGAAAATTAAGGCCTTAATATATGCTGGACAAACTCTTGTAATAAGATACAGACCCTACTTTTCCAAATTAAGTTACTTAGCAATTGTTTTAGGTGACGAGTGACAGTAAGAAAAACTCTAGGATTCTCACTTGGCAAAGTCCACTCACTTGTTGATTTTGTCTTTGATGTTTTGCACACCATGTTATAACCTTCGCTGTCTGAGTTCCATGTCTTTGCCAGTCTATGGCATGTGGAACAGAAGGCTCCACCCTGTGCATGAGCCCAGCAGAGCCTGGTGACCCTTCCTGTTTCCACACTGGTTTCCCACTAGACTAGAGTTCACCAGGACAGAGTTCCTCACATGGAAGGTCCTTCTTCCTAGAACCCTAATTCTAACTGTTATGGCATCTGTGGAACAAATCAAAATATCTTCTTAATTCCAAAGCCAGGCCTTCTTAGAAAAGCTAAAGAAGGAATTAATGAAAGAAGAAAACACTGCTTTTGCATCCATTCAGAGCCATGTGTGGGCAGTGGAGGGTCAAGCCAGTCTTTAATGGCTCAGAACCCTCAGTCATCCAGATGTTTCCCATCCTTTCTTCCTTTTGCATGTGCATGAGACAAACTGAATGGAGAAAAATTTAAATAAAATGAGACTAGAACAGAAGAGGAGGTCTTAGTGGTGAGGTTCCTGAAGGCCGATTGTGTGGGTAAGTCAGGGGCATTTTTGTTCCTGCACACTCTCACCTACCACAGTTAGCCAGCTCCCTGCTCCTGCAATTCAGGAGAGCTACCCAAGGCCAAGTCAATGTAATGATTCTGCCCTCAACATGGTGCTATCTCCATATTACATGCTCTGAGATTACTTTCAAAGAGATAACTGAACAGGAAGGAGACAACCCTCAAAACTATTTATTTTTCATTAAACCTATATACATCATTTCCTAGCATGCTTTGGATGGGCCTCTTTTCAGGTTTCTGTATCTGAATCTCTGAATGAATCTAATTGGGTCCACAAGGGAGGGAGTTTTTCTTTATTATATGAAATTAAACTCTGATTCAGTGTGTGTGTGTGTGTGTGTGTGTGTGTGTGTGTGTGTGTGTGTGTGTTGGGGGTTATTGTTGGTTTTTCACTGGAAAAAATTTTTTGAAAAAAGAAATAGAATGTCAGTGGTAAAAGGGACCATAGAGACTTTTATTCTAGTGTTTATTAAATTCATTTTGGCAGTGAACTTTTACCTAAAAGTGAATCTACTGGTATATAACAATGTATGATAGATATTATCTGAGATGGTTAAAAGGAAAGATGAGGCCTGCTTTTTGTTTGTTTGTATTTTTTTTATTTTTATTTATTTTTTGTTTTTCTCTTCAACCCATTTCCTTACCCTCCATCAAGTGGTCCTTAATAATTCTTCTTGGAATTGTGTCATTTTTCCAGAAAGATATTTGAGGTACGATGACCTAGTAAATACCCACTCATTTTATTGAGGAGAAAACTGAAATCCAAAGCAGAGGAGGGCCTTACCTAAGGTCCCACAGCCAGCTAGTTGCAGTTCACACACTGGACTCCAAGCCCAGTTCACTTTCTGCTATGCTATGTTGCTTGGCATGACATCATCTTTCAATTAGCTGTGGTCATTGCCTCACAACATATGCAATAGCAGTCTGAGGAATGCAAGCTGAGCATATTTTCAAATCAGCAAGTGCTGCTGTGAGTAAGAGAAAGTTCAAGGGCAGCTTATGGGATGGCTGCAGGCGTTCAACCTTCCACTTTCCCTTGCCATCACGTTCTCTGCCTCAGGGGGCCTATTTCCCATTGGCTGTCCCTTGGGGTGAACAGAAACGGAAAGTGTTTAATTTAGATTTTCTTCAGGTTCCTTGACTTGCAATCAGCACATCTCCGTACCCTTACCTCTCCAGCTGTTCTCTGTGCAAAGCTGAATGAAGCAAGGCTGCTGAAAACGCCAGAGCCATTTAGTGTCAGAGAATTTCCCCAATGGATTCAGCATTCTTAAAGTGACTTATTTAATTGGAGTTGTAAGGCATCAGATCATAATGATATCCTTTGGCTATGTTCTTAGTGGGTTGTACACCTATAATGAAATCCATAATGAAAAGGATAATAGAAGTATATTTGGGAAGGGAATCCATTAAGTTCCCCATGCTGCAGAGAAAAATGTGGCATCCTGAATAATGCCTTGACTTTGGTTTTACCCTCAAAGACCTGAGTCTGGTTGCAAGGTATGGACATTAGATTAATAGGGGTAGAGGAAATTCCCATTAAAGCCTGGATTCACACAGTGTTTCTCTAAATAGAAACCAAACCCATTCATCATTTGTTGTGAAAAAGTGGAATTATAATAAGGACTGCTAATTTTAATTACTGTGATTGACTTTTTGTCTCCTGGTTTTATTCCTGTTGTATTCTGGGATCCTCTCTGCTATCCCCTTTTTTTCTCATGCTGGGGGAATTGGCCATGGTATTTCTTCACATCTGTGGACTTTCTAAGAATGAAAACATCCTTGGGAGATGGAGGTATTTCCTTTCTCCGGAGCAAGAGGTAATATAATAATGATAATGCCTCCATCAGGGCACAAGTTGAACAGGTCTGCTTGCAGCCCTCTTCATAGAGTGGAGGTTTTCTAATCTCAGGGCTCCTCAACTGTAGCACCAACCTAATGTGTGTATAGGACTACCCACCCACCCTCCCCATGGGACTGGAAGAACACAGGCAGCTGATGAGAGCGTGAGGCTCATGCTGCCTCCTGCATTCTCTCTCAGTAATAGAGCCCTTCATCTCTGATGCAGGACCTCATATTTTAAGCCTCTATGACTTTTGCAGGCTGACTTGTAAATCTCAGACTCCTCACAGTTCTTGAGACCTGGTTTCTTCTTTCTGGAGCCTCAGTCTAGATCTAGATTATCAATTCCTGCTACACCGTCTTCATCCCAGCATCCTTACCCTGCATCAAAGGTTTGATCCAAGTTTCTGAGGTGCTTTCCACTGATTACCCCCCCCCCCCCTCAAGTGTGGCTTTCTGTCTGCAGTCACTATTAAATATATAATTCCTGTAGGCATATTTCAACTCATATGCCAATTCTAATTATTTGATGATGATAGCCTGGAGTTTATGATAGAAAGATTCAGAAGGTATGTCCATGCCCAGGTAAAAGAAATGCAGGATTCTTAGGGCTAGGAAGAAGAACTGGTCTAGATACTTCAAGTCCAAAATACCTGCATTAGGGTTTTGGTGTCAGACATGCCAAGTGCTATGTGATACAGAGAATTGGTGAATAGAGCTGAACATATACATAACATGAAGTGGACTATTTTTGAAGATGGTGAAACCATTGTCCATTCAAACAGCTGACTACTCTGGCTACTTATAGAAGATAAATCTGCTGAGTTCTGTACAATCCTATCTCAGACCCTGCTGTGGCTAGGCAATTAAGATCCTTCTCACAAGTTTTAAAGGTGGAAAAGCACAACTAGTACAAGCTTTAGTATTATAAAGCCACTGTTAACAGGTTTATAGAACTCACTGTTTTTTTACAAAGTTTTGAAACAGTGAAATCTCCTCTATTTTTAAACACCAGGAAAACTGGTAACTCTCCTGAAAACTGGTAAATGTACTTCAAAGGCCAGAAATGGCTTTGAAGCAGTAAAAACCATTGGATATGATCTTTGTGGCACTGGGAATCAGCCTTGAATGTGATTTTAAATGGTAGTCCTCAAGAAAAAGGCTATCATGCCAAATGAGAAACACCACACACTCAGAATAAAATTTGTTTTTCAATACTGTTTTATTGTGGCAACCTTCAGAGTTGTGTTGTATAATTACATTTTTCCACTTTCAAATTCATGAGTTATTCAGAGCATCCCATTAGTTGTAACAAAAGAAGGGATCAGAAATACAGATGAAGAATAAAAGAGGCTTTAATAGTTGGGAGAATTCTATCAAGTATAATCAGGAATTTCAAGATCTGTCCTCTGTAAAATCAATGGCACATCACCCTTACAGATGGACACTCAGACCCTGCACCTAAATGACTGCTACATGTGTTAACAGTAAACATGGAGTTCTTGAGGAAAAGAATTTCCTAAGCCCCATGGGAGGATAGGGTTTTGTGGAAAGCTCTATTGATGATGTAAAATTAAGGGAATTCCCCTCAATGGCTCTCTCTATCAGTCTCCTCATGGGAAAAGTCCAATCTGGTCTTCAGCAAGGCCAGAATTTAGTTCCATATTAAGGTCCAGTTTAGTCCAGCATCTGGCTAGCTTAGCTTGTGTTCCCAGCTGCAGACCATTGCATGTGAGAGAGAACAGACGAGAGCATGGGCCCATGAGAGTCATGAAGCAAGAGAGCAACAAGAGAGGGAACTCTTTGTCTGGAGATTTTAACTAAGATTTCATACGCTTCTGATGAGGTTGGCCCCCTAACCAATCCATAGTTCTTCAGGCTGGACTGATAGGCAAGCACCTCCCCTGCACCCTGACTTTTCTGTGCATGTGCCCCACACTCCCCACTCATTTCCTTCCCCCAGTGATCTGCAGGTTCCCTGGGGAGCATGAATCTGTAGCTTCCTAGTGAAGCTGCCCAGATGACCATGTTTATATGTCTGGCCTCCCCTTTGCTCTTTTCCTATTATTAATATTAATAAACTAGCTAATTATAAAGATAATGCATGGCTCTCTGATTCAGGATTCTGCTGAAGATTCCATGACTATTCTTGTCTCAGGGCCTTTGCACATGCTCTTTTCATACTGGAAACTTCTCTGTCTTCTGCCTTCCCTTAATCTAGCTAACTGCAATTCATACAGTATATATTTTCCTGGTATTTTTTAGAAATAGTTGATGGTTTGGAGTGACATTCAAGATCCTTTGTAGTCTGACTATCACCCACTTACTTATTTTTGTTCTATCTCTCTATATAAAAGGCTAATATGCAAAGTGTCCCTGAGGGAGTTCAACCAGGAGACCAGGAGTTCTATTGCTTACTACGATGTGCACTGACCACCAGGGGGCAGCACAGAATGAAGGGAGGCCCCAGCTGGCAGCTGGAAGGCCCCAATCGGCCCTGATCACTGGCCAGGCCTAGGGATCCTACCAAAATTTTGTGCACCGAGTCTCTAGTCTTTAAATAAACCACCCTAGTTTCCTAAATGCCCTCTTCCCTCATTACTTACGCTATGTTACCTGTGTAAATTTTCTCTTTATATAGAAACCCTTCCACTAAGGATTAATAGTTGTTTGTATGTTGTTTTTTTTTTTCTTCTCGCTCACATTCACTTTGCTTGTACTTAGTCACATTCTGAGCAGAATTACAAGGGTCTGAACATAAGTGTCCTGTTTAGTTCTGTCTGTATGTTCAAAGTGTTTCCTCCAAGTACATTTTTGTTACTCTTGGGTAAGAACCAGACTTTATTTATTTGTGTGCCTTCCATAAAACTTTGAGTGAGTAGCAAGAGATATTCAACAGTGTTGTTTTTCAAACTTTAGCCCTCATCATAATCACTTAGAGAGCTTGCTAAAATACAGGTTGTTGGACCCACCCAGGGTTTCTGGTTCAGAAAGCAAAACATTTGCATTTTTAACAAGGTAGAGTAATGCTGATGTTGCTGACTCAGGAACCATACTTTAAACCACTATTCTGTGACAGTGTTAAAAAAAAAAAAGAAAAAGAAAAAAAGACTGTGCTTGGGCTTCATCCCTGACAAATTAAATTAAGATCTCAGAGTGTGGCACTTTTCTGACGAAAAGAAAAAAATCAACAACCACAACTCCACTGGGGTTGAAATTTGCTGTTTCGTTGAAGAAGTGGAGTCCAGAACAAGAGAGCATGCTTGCTGGAAGGCAGGGCAAAGCAAATACTGTAACCAAAAAAGCATATGTGAGTTAGGAAGTCTATCTCACACTTGAATGTGCTTACAGTAAGGTGCTGGGATTAAATCTGGAATGGTGTTTCAGGTGCTGCTGGGTTAACATGCTCCTTGCGGTTATCTCTATAAACCACACTGATAGCAAAGAGTTCAGACATCCATGAAGAAACGAGTGAGGACACACAAGGGGTGAGGAAAGCAGGGGATAGATCAAACCAGGAAAGTGAAGCCAGGCTAGAGCACCCACATCCAATAGAGTGCTAGAAATTCAAAAGTAGGAAGGAAGAGAGAGAGCTGGGAGACTGCCTTTGGGCAGAAAATTAGTTGAAAGCTATAGGTATGAGGCTTTAAGTACATTTTTGGAGAAAACATCTAGTCATGACAAGATTGCCCTAAGTATGTAATTTCTCCCTAATTGAAGAGGCAGGCATGGGAGCAAAAAGGCATGAGAGCAAATGTGTCTTCTAGAGGCGCATCCTAACAGAGCCCCAGAGAGATTGTATTAAAACCCAAAAACTTTCTCCATCTTCTTAGTTGCCTTAGTTGAGAAGGTAATTTCCATTGAAGAAAAAAAAAATACACACGAAAGGATTTTGCTCTTCACTTTATTCCCAGTGGTTGGCATTAAATTAGTCCTATAGAATGTGTTTGGAGACCAGGAGACCAAATTGATGAGGAGCGATTGTCTAAGCAGCAGGTGTATCAGACTCATTTAATCATTTAACCACAGGCCCTGCATGTATTTCGGCTTTCTTAGTCAGGTTGACTTTTACTTGCAAAACCCCTGTCTGAGGGGGCATTAGAGTGGGTGTCTAATGGATGGTGCCTGTCGGATTTTATGCTCTGCAAGTGCCAAGTACATTTCCCCCTGGTGTGCTCTTCCCGGATCCATTTCTCCAAAGTGAGCATCTGAAAGAAATTTAGTTCTTTTGAGGTTCTTGGCAGGACTCACTTTCTCACAGATTTTAGGGCTTGTGTTCAGAGTGGGATGGAAAACTATCGACTCCAGACTCAGCCTAAGTCCGTTGTACCCAGACATCTCACCTAGAAGGACTATATGTGTGCAGGAGGTAAACTCTACTTCATGGATCTTTCTCTTTCTCTCTTAGAAGAATGTGTGTATGCACGCATGTGCTCTCTACCTGTAGCACTTTGAATGGTGAACCCCCAGAAGATATTTCCACATCTTGGAAACTGTGAATATGATCTTATTTGAAAAAGGGGTCTTTGCAGATGGAACTCACATAAGGATCCTGAGATGAGATTATCTCCTACACAATCCAGGTGGGTCCTAAATTCAGTGCTGAGTGTGTTGTAAGAGACAGAAGACACAGAGGAGCAGAACAGGTGAAGAAGATGTGGCAGAGATTGGAGTGATGCAGCCACAGCTGAGAAGTGCCTGGAGCCACCTGCCGCTGGAAGAAGCAAGGAGCAGGATCTCCGGGAGCCTCTGAAGGAAGCTGTGGCTTTTGGACTTCTGGTGTCCAAAATGATGATCAACTTTTTTTTTTTTTTAAGCTACCCAGTCTGTGGTATTTTGTTGAAGGAGCTCTAGAAAACGAATACACTACCCAATAAACTGAGTGGGTGCAGGATGTGGGATAGGGGTCGCAGAAGGAAGAAGAGAAAAAGAGAACATGCCCCAGACCTTCCTAAAGGTCATTTTGGTTAAGTTTTATTTCCAGGCATTGACTGTGTGCTCCAAAGAGGACTTCTGCCAACAACAGGTGGTCAACAACCCTTCACTATGGCAGAGCCTTTCCTTACTTCAACCCTAACCTTGACTCCAAACACTGCCTGGCCTGGCCTGCAGCTAAGGGAAGTCTCTGTGGGTGGGTCGGTGGGGGGTTAGGTGTTTGCATATAGGGCTGCAGACCAAGTCTTAAAAGCAGATCTCTGAGGATGAAATGCCTGAGATTCAAAAGAACATTTTCTGTGGGATTCCCTGTGGGTAGTGAATACAGTTACTTTTTCTCTTACAAAATAGGCAACTCGAAAGGTACTGAGTTTCCTCGGGAAGTCCCCAGCCTCCAGGTCTATTTCTCATTGTCGGCTTGATGTTATTCACTTAGCATTAACATGGCCCCTCTGATCCTTGGTATGTAGTCTCACTGAGCAATCATTAGTTTTTCTCTCTCAAATATTATTCAGGACTTAATTAAAATTGAAAAATTTCAGATCCAGCTCACATTCTCCTGCCTTGATGATCTCACTGCCTTTCAGACAAAGACCCACCATTTCTCTTACAAGGAAGCCGAACTTAATAGGAGAATGCAAAGGTTTCTGCACCTACTTAGTTCCCAGGCAGATAAGCAGCCTAACCAGAATGTAGATGAGCTACCTGAATGTAAGTGAGTCAGTCGATGATGGACTCCTATTGTTGTCTTGAACATGCAGTGCTAAGTGTTGTAAAGAAGAGGAATCTAGTGGCTATTGAGAATGATTTGTAATAACTTACAACTGGAGAGAGAAGTAGAGAGCAGAATTCAGGTTTGTAAAGCAAAAGATATTGGAGGAACACTGAGCGTATGGGAGCCAAGAGCCCACACCATGGGGTGCTCAAAGAACTCGCCATCCTCAAGTGTATGGCAAAATTTAAAACACAAGATATAAACCAGCAACCTCTGGGCCAGGCCTGACTTATTTGCAAGTGTATTTGAAAAAGTTAACCAATATTTGAAAAGAGTATATTTCAAATAAGAATATGAATTTTTTTCTTGAAAGGAGTTGGAAGATCTGTTTTTTAAAGAAATTGCTTACTAAACTTTTGCACGGCTTCAGAAAAAAAAATATGTTCATTTTTCCAGCAGAAAAGAGCTAGTTAGGGCAAGAAAAGGGAATTTAAAAGTTTGAAGAGTGCAAGTGCAAGGGTTAAGGGATGGAATTAACCCTTCACTGACTACCCTCCTTTTTCTGTCCGGATAAATTCTTTAGGAAGAAGAGTTAAGATGACAATGTCTGCTTGTTTGCTTTTTATTTGTATTTCTCCTCCAGGTCCACTTCATTATCAAGTGTAACTTCTTTCCCTAGTCAATCTGTTTTTGGTAAGATTGTTCCTAAGTGTTCAGTTTACATCATTAACTATGGTTTTGTGGTTACCGTTGCTATTTCAAGGTGAGGACCTCCATAGGATCTAACTTTTTTTTTTTCCTTTGAAAAGATATTTAACAGACAGAAACTATAGATCAGCACTCATTACAAAGGCATTTCATTATTGTTAATGAGCAATTGCGCTATTTCGGGCTCTGCTGAACATGGGACAATTCTGTCAGGAGTGAAGCTTGTTAAAACTTGGTGGTCAGACACAGGGACACATATAACTTCAGTACAATTGTGTGGTCCCTATTATTAAGTTTAAAGACACAATCTTGTAGGTTTACATCAGCTTTACACAGGAGTGTGGCTGCAGGTGGCTTTCTGTGAAGGAATAATTAGGTATATTGTGATTCAATTTGTTATTTGTGTGTCTTTGAAATTCTTCTGAAAATGAATAATTTTAACTTGAGAACAAAGAATCATTTAGCCTAAGATAAGAGCACCTATATAAGCATATTTTTGCCTCAAAAATCTTTGTGGTAAAGTTTAGGAAAATAAAGCCCAGTCGGTCCCACACGTTGGTGCTAGAGGGCTCTCCATGCTGCAAACCTGGAAGATTAATGTGGAGGTTCCATTTCCCGGTATTTTTTCAAATGCCCAGACCTACCCATTTTAAGATCCAAAAGATATAACAAAAAGTGTATCAGAAAAATTGTAATGGCAATGGTAAGATAAGTACACATATAATACCTTAATTAAAAAAAAAGAGAAAAAATCTAAAAAAAAAAGAGAAAAGAAAAATTGTAATGGAACCAATTCTATTTTTAATTTCATATGCTGTCTTTTTTTTCTTGTCATCATCAACAGACATTTAAAAATAAATTATATTATGTCAGTTTTAAACTCTATCTTGAATGACCAGAAATAAGGATTTTCCCCCAAATTATGTTTTAATGGCAACCTTTCAGTGCACGCTTTCCTAACTAGTTATAATTTGGCTTGATAACTTAAAATATTGACACTATTAACCATTAGTTGTTATTTGAATTTTATACATTTGTTTAAATAAAGCTAGCTCATCAGATCTATATACTAATTATTTTCAATGACTTTTGTCTTCTCTATAATTTAAAAATCAAACAGTAAAAATAATTTTATTCTTTACACATAGTTTAAGAATAACTCCTTGTGAGAAGCCAAAGTATAATTATTATTCAACATATTTATTTTTGCCAAATAACATGTTTCCAAATATGATAAAATTTCCTTGTGCATGAGACCAACTCATTAAAACCAATGCCTTGAACAGATGTATTACGTGCGAAAAAATGGTTATGCTTATTGGTCTTTTACAAAATTCAAGCATAATTACATTCATATATAACCAGTTTTGGCTTAAAAACCCATGCATTTATTTATTCTGAAAATAGTCCTTAAATCTCTGTTATGTGCAGGTCATTATACCAACTGTTATAAACTTTCTTAAGATAAATCTAGTTTCAACTTTTCCCCTTAATGAATTTACAATCATATAAATAGATATAAATGCACACATACATATTTGACACCATGTGGAAAAAGCGTAAGCAGACATTTATAACAGATACAGGAGAGAAATTGAGAATATCTTTCCAGATGCATCCTACAGCTTGTGCCAGGTATACCCTGTGTTGGCACCTACTGTTGGATGTAGTTATTATATCCTCTGAAACTTGAGCAGGTGCTGATTGGAAGGGACAGATGTGTAGCAAGAGGGTCTCAGAGTCCCTGTCAGATAAACAGATATGAGAAGAGATTAGGGGTAGTTTAAAATTTCCTAGTGTGTAAGAACATAAACATAAAATTCAAAAGTAAATATTCATATATATATATATAACCCTAATATGCAAATAGACTGAATGGTGGATCAACTGAACAACTGAACAACCGTTTGCTAGGATATGCGCTGACCACCAGGGGGCATGCGTGGAACATGGCAGGTGTCGGCAGCAGGCGGCAGAGCACGGAACATGGCGGGCATTGATAGAGCAGGTGAGTGGGGGCGCCAGATTGAAGCGGAGCTCCAGTCGTTGTCATCAGGGCGAGCCTCTGGTAGTTACTGAAAATTCTTTTCTCCCATGCACCACGGTCCTGCCCGGTGCCCGTGCCGACACTGGCCCCACTTGCACCCACTGCCGGAGCTGGAGTCGCGGCTCACACTCACTGCAGGCAGTGGGTGCAAGCAGTGGCTGCCGGCCCTGATTGCCCCTGACGACTTCTCCACCTTCCCCTGCTCCTGAGGGATAATCAGGGAAGCAGCTGCCACTTGCACCCTCCCCGCCATCAGCAGGTGCGAGCGGGGCAGGTGCCATAAGTGTGTGGGTGGGGCAGCCGGCGCAGGGCTGCTGGCAGACAGGGGACCGGGGGCCGCCACTGGAGGGGCCAGGCTGGGGCACAGAGGATGGACCGAGACCCGCCCCTGTGCCCACTGAAGCCTCACGGCCCACAGTTCCTGTCAAGGAGCACGGATTCATGCACTGGGTCCCTAGTACTGTAATAAGGACCATAGAAGGACCCTCTCACCAGGAACTATTGCCCTGTTTCTGCACTGGTGCATGTGGCCTGACACAGTAGAAATGGACCTCATCTCTGACTTTTAGAAAATCCCCGTACCAAGCTGGGTAATGGGGTCTGGTATCAGACCGAGCTATTCCATTTTCATTTTTTTCTGAAGTGGCCAAGAATTTATGGTTAGTTCATAAAACAGTGATCCAATAGGACATCCATTGTATTCAGCAGCAGTGGTCTCTTTATTAAAAAGTCATCTATTTGGGAGCTGAACTAGGTCAAATTGTGCCCCTAAAAGACATGTTGAAGTCCTAACCCAAAATACTTCTGAATGTAACCTTTTTTAGGAATATTTTCAGATGAAATTAAGTAAAATTGATTAAGGTGGGCCCTAAACCCAGTGACTGGTCTCCTTATAAGGAGAAAGATGTTTTGAGACACAGGGACACGCATACAGAGGAAAGAAGGCTATGCAAAAACAGAGAGAGAAACTGGAGTGATTCAGCGATAAGCCAAGTAATACCAAGTCTTGCCAGAAATTGCCAGTACCTGGAAAAGAAGCAGAGAGTTAGTTGCACTGATACCTTGATTTCAGACTTCTATCCCCCAGAACTGTGATAGAAAAACTTATGTTGTTGTAAGTCACCCAGTTTGGGGTACTTCATTAGAATTGCCCTTGGAAACTGATACTAGAGCAAAGAAATAGAGAAGGAAATGTGTAGTCTATATCATGTTTCTTATCTGAACACTGTCTCCAATAAATGGACGTTGATATTGAGGTTGTATATCAAATGTTCTTAATATTAACAGTCTGCATGTAGTGTGAGCAGGAGAAAATTATGATACTGTTTTCTAGAAAAAAATAGGCTCTTTCATTGAGCCTTCCTTGGACTGTCTAGAAAGTTGTATCCATGGGAATACTGTGCCTTACTGAAAATCAGCGACCACATAGGAGACCCAGTGTCATTTGAAATGCCTCTTTGGGGGCTTGAGAAAAGATACCCTGGCTAGATCTTGGGCACGAGATACCAGAAAGATTTACTCAGTATCTAGTAGGTCTTGGCCAAGCATTTCTTAGAAAGCACAATTGACTTGGAAACAACAGACCTTAATTTGATCTCTAACTTCACAGCTATTAGAAAATGGCCTTGTACTTGCTGAGGAACTTCTCTAGACCTCATCAGTAATATCACAGTTTTCTAGGAGGTGAGCTTTAATGTCCTTTTCAGCTTTCTGTTTCAATGACTGTAAATAATTTCCTGAAAATGACATAAAGATTCCGAGTTATGCAAGTGAAATTTAAAGTTTACTCACCTGTAAGTACAGGCTTTTCAATAGTTTTAATTAGTTCCTGTTGGATTATAAAGTTTATTTGTATTTTGTTATAAATGAACTGCAACTTTTACACGTAGATGATTTTTCTAAGAAGAAGGGGAAATGAAGTAATTTAAATTTCAAATTCTTATCCCATAAAATATGAAATGAATATTTAAAGATGAACAATAAAATTAGGCTACATTTTTGAAAAATATTCCTGCTTGCTAAAGTCAGAATTATACAGCCACGACCTTTAAAATAAAGTACAGAGTTTCAGATAAGTGCAGTAGTTGTAGATTATGGTTTCTGCAGCATTCTGCCCAAAGTGATATGTGCCCTTTCATCTTTTCTTTCAAAGAACAACAAACAATTTCTTTAAGTCAGATGAGTGTTCTGAAATGCTAAAATGACACGAATGGCTTCCACTCTTCCATATTAATATGGATTTCCCCCAAAGGTTTATAATCTTTGATGCCCAATCATGCTTGACTTGGCTCTGGAAACTTCTCTAGTAGATTTGCATCAGAATATAATTAACCATTGGGGAGTCTGAAAAGAACTTGGGGATGCTTGTTTTTCCTTTCTCTTTAGCTCACATGCTATACTGAGTGGTATGTTGATGGCAGAATAAAAAAAGGAGCATATGTTTTCCACAACAAATTTTATTTTGCTTGAATAGCAAAATATGTGTACACAATATACATGACAATTACTCCATAGATTGGGATACATGTGTGTTAATGCCATCTTCTCACATTCATTAGCTAAGTAATTAAGCACTTCCTGTTTCTGTTATGTGTATAATTTATTCTGCCTCTCCAAATCTATTGACTGATACAAATACACGTATGAGAGAGGTTCTAGGGCATTTCTAACCCACAATAAATGCCTTAGCATTTGGACACCCAATAGTGTCTTCATGGTACTCTATGTGAATTGTATGGTGGCAAGATTTTTGCTAGGTGTGTTCTAGCAACAACATGCAAACATCTTCTCCTCCAGGAAATAATGGCGATTAAATAATGAAGGTTCCTGCTGCATAATGAGACCAGGGGTTAACAAAGGAGCTTAACCATTAAGAACTTGGGCTCTCTAGAGCCACCCTACCTGAATTTACTCAGCTCTGCCACTTACTAGCTGTGTGACCTTGAGCAATTTACTTAATCTCTCTGTAGATTGCATGCCATAAAAATTAGAATGGGAATGACAAGAGGATTTTCCTCTGAGGAGTGAGTTAATACATGTAAAGCACTTAGAACAGTACTCTTAACATAATAAGCACTTGATAAATCACAGCTGTTATTATTAATGAGAGTTTAAAGATGGGTAACTAGAGAAGCAATTTTGGGGAAGGAACATCATCTGCAAACATCCCAGGGAGCAATTATATAAAATTCTACAGTTGAAACTTCCAGTTGGAATATTTTAAATTTTGAGCAGCAAGTCTGAGATTCTAGTTGTGGTTGGCCAACCAAGAGCATATTAAATCAAATATTCAGTCTCTATATTTTGGGAGCTCAGGCAGCACGTGGGAATTTAAATTGTAAACTCCTTTTCTCCCCTCTCACTGAAGAATCATGTAGATAAATGTAAAGCTTGAAGAAGAGTTATAACATATTTGAGAGAATTAAGAATATGCTTGCATAGCATTTGCAGCTGTTTGATGGTAGCATTTGTAGCCCGAGCCACAATCAGGGAATGGAGAGGAACAATAGCACAGGGCAGGCAAAGGATGGTCTGGGTGCTGCAAAGGGGGGCTGGAGTCCCCTGAAATAGCACAGATCTCCTATAAATTCATAAGTACCTTATATCATGACATAGTGGTCAAAGAAAAAATGTATGTTGAAAAGTGCATTTGAATATCTCCACCAGCCCTGTGAGTACACCCCAGTAACCAGAAAAGCCAGCACAAAGTGAGAAAGGTCATTGTTCTAGTGTTTGAGATAAGTCCCTCATTCAGGAACTACCTGCCCCAAAGCCCACCAAGTATAGCCTCTTTCATGCCTGCTCAGCTGTCTGTCTTCTCACTTGCCCATTATCTCAGCCCTAAGGGAAGGGAGCCTCTCTTTTCACGCACCCTTTTTCTTCCTTAGCATTTCTTTGCTTGTATAGCTGCCCATGGCTGCTCCAAGATAACATAAGCTTCTCCCCCAGGCAAAGCTGCTGTGTTTGCAGTTGCTTTTTTTGCTTCTGAGCAAAGGTGGAGGTGACCCAGGACCTCACTTCTGTCAAAGGAAGGAGGGCAGCTATCTCTCAGGATGACAGGACTGAACTTGCATAAGACAGAACTGACAGAAAAATCTTTTATTTTAATCACCTGATTAGGAGAATTGGTTTGGAAGTTGTCTAAACGGTAGGGACACTTGTTGTAGTGTAACCCCTATCTTACAAAGGACGACTCAAAAAAAGGTTGAATTATGGAGTCATTTATTAAAAGCTGGAGGCATAGGAGGGAGCAAAAGCACTCCAGACCTTGCAGCCCTGAACAGCTCACTACAACAGGCTTATATTGGCAGAATATCACAAAAATCACAAAAGTATTGATTACATCTTTGGGTCTGGAATGAGGAACTTGTTTCACGAAAAAGTATTTTTTACAGAAGCGAAATTGAGCAACTTAGTTATCTAAAATATCTATGAATCACTGAATCAACGGAAACACGTTATCTGGGACCACCTGGGCAATTTTAGAATAATTGTGCTGTCTAGATTCTGAGATCACTGAGTCAACCGAAACTCAGTTATCTGTAACTACTGAGACAATTTAGGATCATTATCTGCCCTGGGTCTCAGAGGAATGTGCTACGATGACCAGTGAGATCACAATCAATGGGATATTCAAACCACCATCAATGGAGTTTTCAATCATACATAAGTTCAGAAAATCAAAATAACTTTTAAATGAGTACAGAACCCAAAACAGCAAGGTTAAAATATTAAACAGCAATTTTTACCCAAGTATGGTTGGTACCATACTTCACACTGACATATTTATTGTGAGCTGCAAGCCTGAGAAACACAAGCCCTGTGATCCAAGGTGATCCTAAGAAAGTGTGATTGCTCCAGTGGAAGAGAATCGGGCAGACTGATGTCTGGAGGATCGAGGTCTCCCAGAGCCTGGCTCATAGCAATCACTACAGTGTATTCACACAGCAAGGTCATTTTAAACTGTGGTTCATAAAGTCTAGGGGAGATATTTTTGTTTTTGTAGCCTAAATGGCAGAGCATAAACTCGTGGTTCTGGCCATCAGAGATTCTATACATCTCTAAACTTGAACATATTAGATATCCTGATTAGGTCAGAACCTAGTTAGTGGGACATATTTGTTATGTTCGGGATTTAGAATTGTACTCATCACTAAGCGCTTCATCTAAGTCTATTTATTTTATTTAAGTTTTTATTCCTAATGCACTGCTCCGTGCTAGACACATACTAGGCACTTAGCTTTTTTATGAGTAGGTAATGAATATATGGATATAAAATTGCTGTTCTACTTATAAAAACATGTAAGTAAGCAGATTTAAAATTCAAAAAGTAGGAAAAGCCAAACACATTGTGATTATTTTTACTTTTTACTTTTGAAGTTGACATAATTTGGCTTCTATGAAAAAGAATACCTAAAGGAAGAAAATGTAACATTATCTTTGTTTTTAGCAAAACCGAACAGCTGCTCATGTGTTTTGAGAATGAACACATGATTGAAAACTTGGACCTACCAGTAGGGGCCATATGATGGGTGTTCAGCAAAGACACGGAGTTTTCCATTTTTGATGGTAAGAGAAGAATTGAGAACATGGTCCCTCAGCTGCCCTTAACTGTTATAATGGAATAAGTAAACCTGTCTGCAATCTCTAAAGTTCATGCATGTGAAAGACTTTGGGAGGGAGACAGAAGCAGAAAAAATCAAAAAATCAAAATCTTGTTATATTGTGTTATATAAAGAGAGATAAAAAGGTGAATAAAATCAAACTCTTATGTCATAGTCCAGTTTATATATGCTGCAGTTCTTGGTTTGAATCTGACTTTTTCTTATTGGTCCCTTTCCTTAATTTGGGACCCCCATGTTTTCCTCATTGGTCATTCTGCTACATGGTATTAGTTTCCAAGCTCAAAGCTCACATGATTCCCCCTCACTCTCTGCCTCTTATCTTGCTGGTTGGAATTGCCTTTGATCTCCTGGCTGCTCAGGCCAGTGATACCCCTGTCTGTCCTTGATTTATGGATATTTTAATTACTTAGGCCAGAAATGTTTCCATCTGCCTGGACCCCCTCTTCCTGTGGCATTTCTCTATCCTCTGTATAAGTAAGATAAGCACCCTGGCATCTTCAAGTCTCCATCGATGCATTCCTCTCCCATGGACCCTCCTCATTCCCTTAACCTCCTTAATAAAGCTAGCTAGCTAACCCTTTTAATTGTAAGTACATAATGTTATGCTCATGGAAAAGATACTTATTTCTTTCCCTATTTTCAAACATTCTCTTATGCAGGATTTAGGAAATATTTTATATCAAGGGCCAGATAATAGGTTTCTGAACATGAGTGTGTTCATGGGCTGTGCAAAATAAAATATGGCCAGATTTGGTCCAATGGTCACAGTTTGACCACCCATGCTTCATTCCTTTAACAAATGTTTATTTATTAAACAAATATTATGTGCCAGGCATTGTGTTATATAAAGAGAGAATAAAATCTGATCCTCATGTCATAGTCCACACAATGGTTAAGGCCTTATTTGTAAGTTAAAAAGTCATTCATGGATTAATTCTCTCTTGTTGACATTTTTCTATTTGATTTACACTGATACAGGCTTCTTGCAACATGCCGTAAGACTCTTGGTAAGGAGGAAATGCAAATGCATGCTTTTAGCCTATGTGAATAACTCCCCATTGAATATGATTTACCCTCATAATGTGGGGTTTTCATAGTATAGCTTTGTTCCACAAAGGGAGAACAGAACTCAGTGTTAATGTTGAAATTTGCTTTTAAAGACAACGGAGTCAGTGAACTACAGAACCCCAACAATCTTTTATGGAATATTCATGCTTGACAGATCCCACTCTGTGTACTACAACTGCTCCAAAAGAGCACAGGGGATATCAAGTAAATGCTGCTAGAGAGGAGATAAGACTTCCAAAGAAAGAGTGTAACAGAAACGTGCATTTTTACAAAGAACTAAATTGTGTGAGTGCTAATAAGAATACAATGGAAGTTTCATCAGGGGTGCCTTGTAGAAGCAAGGTAAAACAAATCAGACACATTCTGATGGCTTTGCCAGAGGATGTTCTACATGCTGGAACTTGGCCAAAAATTCATATCAAATAATGTTGTAAGTTTAAAATGTCCAATAGGTATATACTGATTATCTTTTGTGTTCTTAATCCAGTGACTTCTTAAGGTTTGAGGAGAGAAAAATACTTAAAAAAAATAATTCCCTCACAAGAGAAAGTTTAGTTTGTTTTTGGTTTGTTTTTTGTTAAAATATCTTTATTGATTTTTAGAGACGGAGGGAAAGAGAGGGAGAGAGACAGAGTGAGAAATCAATTTGAGAATAGAACATCGATTGGCTTCCTCTTGCATGCCCCTGACTGACCAGGTATTGAGCCCACAACCTGTACATGTGCCCTGACCGGCAATCAAACCAGCAATCATTAGGTGCACAAGATGATGCCCAACCAACTGAGCCACACTGGCCAGGGCTAGGAAAAATACTTTTTGCCTACCAGATGATCCCATTGGCCATTTAGCATTCTAACTTAGAGAATGTTAGTCATGAGCTTCCTTTGCCCCACAAATTTTGTTAACTCTCCAGATCAGAGAGGACCAGGTAGCGAAGAAAAACCACTCAAAAATCCTTTCCATCCCAAATGAAATAATGTTTGAAAAATGAGCAGTGTATTGCAGATACCTGCACTCAGAGACACATCAAGGACATTTAATGTCCCTTCAAAGGAATGAAGAGAGAGATAAGCCTGCTAGTCCTATGATGTTTTAAAGTTAGGCCCATATTTCTCCTACTTCAGGATTTACATGTGTTTTGTACTTGTATCTTTGTGACATTATAAGTTTACCATTTGCAAAGGACCCTTACCCATTCAGTGCTCACCTCTCACTTTGCTGTGTTGTTCCCAAGGAGCACTGAGAGAATGCAAAGCTGGGCTGCTTCACCAGTTCCCACTTCTGTAACCTTGTTATTTGCTAAACCTCTCTATGCCTTGTTTTCTTTATGTCCACAAGAAATAAAAGTGGCACTTCATAGACTTACTTGAATAGACAAAACACTTGAAGTACCTTATAGCATCTTTCATAAAAATAAGAATTATCAATAAGAATACCAGTAAAAATACATAAAACTTAAGCAATAATTCTATCCTTGTGCTTATTCTGAAATTAACTTTCAATCTTTCCTTGAATTGGCAGCAGGTTAATAAGGGCAGGTTAGTAAGGCATTGGCTATTATTAACAATCCTGGAACCAAAAATTTTAACATTTTTAATACAATTATTTTATCAATTAGCAAACTTTGTCATTAATGATTTTTAGTTTAGGTTTAGAGTTCTTCGCATAACAAACAAAAATTCTACTTTATATTGATTATCTGGATAGTAAAAACATAGCATAAGCAATTTAATTATTTTTGATACATATTTTTATGTTTTAATCAAACTTATATCTGTACCAGTTTCAAATTATATAACTGGTATATTTCTGAAAATGTATGTTCATTTTGGTCTTATTTTAAATTATATTTTGTAAAATTATGAAATCTTAAAAATATGTAATCTCAAGATCCAAGATAGCTGCAGACAGGATGGCAGGCTGCAGGATAGTGTGAGTGAGAGGACAAAAAGAGAGTGTGTGGATGTGTGGGGAATGTCTGTATTTGTGAGTGAAGGACAGCTATATTCCAAGGGATTGTTGGGGACTGGTGGACTGGGCTTCTCTGGCCAGGCAGCCTCTACTGCTGCTGAAATCTCTCCCAGAGTGGCCAGATCTGCCTCAGAGACCACACCATCTTGAAGGGAAGAGTGGCTATGATCTGAAGCCCAGCCTTACCTTCAACTGGGGAGACCTTGGATACCTCCCAGGACCCTGCAACCACAACACCCAGGGGTCAGCTGACTCAGCTGCAAACCCAGGAATACCAGGATTCCAGCCTCCCCAACCATGGGCACTTAGAAAGTCTGTCTAGGGGGAGACAAAGCAGCAAAATAATGCAGATGAGCCCTGCAAAGGAACAGCTGAATCAAATAACATCCACCTGGAATTGGCAAGTTAAACACAGCTGGTGAGGCAATCCATGGACTGAAAGGTCAGATATCACCTAGAGAAAGTCAATGCAGGAGAGAGAGCTACATAACCAGACACCAGAGAGGAGCGATCATGGAGAGACAAAGAAACAGCCCTCATATGAAAGAAAATGAGGAATTAACAGAAAAGGAAGTAAACAAGATGGAGGCAAGCAATATGTCAGAGAAAGAATTCAGAGCAATGGCCATAAAGTCTTTGAAAAGAATGGAAGACAAATTCAGCAATATATGTAAGAACCAAGAAGAAATGAAAAATGACATCACTTCAATAAAGAACTCAATAGAAAGCATCAACAGTAGACTAGAAGCAGTGAAGGATCACCTCAGTGACCTAGAAGACAAGTTAGGAAAAATACCCAAGCAGAGCAACATCTAGGAAAAAAAAATTAAAAAACAGGAGGCTAGCCTAAGGAAACTTTGGGACAACACAAAACAAAACAACATCCGCATAATAGGAGTGCCAGAAGGAGAGGAAACTGAGCAAGGAATAGAAAACCTGTTTGAAGAAATAATGACAGAAAACTTCCTTGATATAGGGAAGAAAAAACTCACACAAGTCCAAGAAGCTCACAGAGTCCCAAACAAGATGAACCCCAAAAGGCCAACACCAAGACGCATTATAATTAAATTGGCAAACATAGAGTAAGAATCTAAAGGCTGCCAGAGAGAGACAGAAAGTTACCTACAAGGGATCTCCCATCAGACTATTGACTGATTTCTCAACAGAAACACATCAGGCCAGAAGGGAATGGAATGAAATATACAAAGTCATGCAAAGCAAGGGTCTGAATCCAAGAATACTGTGCCCAGCAAGGCTGTAAGTCAAAACTGAGGGTGAAAACAGAAGCTTCAAAGACAAAAAAAGACTAAGGGATTTTATTATCACCAAACCAGCAATGTAAGAAATGCTAAAGGGTCTGCTGTAAAAAGAAGAAATAAGAAAGGAAGAAGGAACACAGGCATAATGAATAAAAATGGCAACAAACAAGTACCTATCAATAATAACTTTAAATGTAAATGGATTACATGTCCCAATCAAAAGACATAGGGAAGCTGAATGGATAAGAAAACATGACCCATATATCTACTGTCTATAGGAAACCCACCTCAGAACAAAGGCCTCATGCAGACTGATGGTGAAGGGATGGAAAAAGGTTTTTCAGGAGAATGGAAATGAAAAAAAAAAAAGCTGGGGTAGCAATACTTATATTTGACAACTTAGACCTCAAAGTGAAGGCCATAATAAGAGATAAGGAAGGCTACTTCATAATACTAAAGGGAGCAATTCAACAAGAAGATATAACTCTGGTAAACATATATGCACCCAAAACAGGAACACCCAAAAACATAAAACAAAACAAAACAAAACAAAACAAAAAAACTTCTGGAGGATATCAAGGGAGATATTGATAGCAATATGGTCACAGTAGAAACTTTAATACTCTACTAACACCACTGGACAAATCCTCTAAACAAAAAATCAGCAAAGAAATATCAATCCTAATGGAATTAATTGACATCTTCAGGACATTTCAACCCAAAGCCACAGAATATACATTCTTCTCATGTGCACATTGGTCATTTTCAAAGATAGACCACATATTGGGACACAGGCAAAATTTCTTCAAATTCCAAAAGATAAAAATTATATCAAGCATCTATTCAGATCACAATGGCATAAAACTAGAAATAAACTACAATAAAAACCATAAAAAAAACAAACACCTGGAGGCTAAATAGCATGCTATTAAACAATGATTGGGTTACCATAGAGATCAAACAATAAATAAAAAGCATCATGGCAACAAATGACAATGAAAACACAACAATCCAAAATTGATGGGACACAGTGAAAGCAGTCTTGAGAGGGAAGTTCATAGCTCTACAAACCTATCTAAAAATAAATAAATAAATAAAACAATGGTAATAAATTATCTAACCCTACAACTCAAAGAGTTGGAAAGAAAGCAACAAGAAAAGCCCAGCATAAGCAGAAGGAAGGAAATAATAAAAATCAGAGTGGACACAAACAACATAGAGACAAAAACAAAACAAACAAAAAAAAACAACAATACAAAAGATCAACAAAATCAAGAGCTGGTTCTTTGAAAGGATAAACAAGATTGATGAATCTCTAGCCAAGCTCACCAAGAAGCAAAGAGAGAGGACCCAAATGAACAAAATCAGAAATGAAAGAGGTGAAATAACTGATCCCACAGAAATGCAAACGATTATGAAAAAATACTATGAACAACTCTATTCCAAGAAAATGGACAACCTAGATGAAATGGACATATTCTTAAAAAAATACAAGCTCCCAAAACTCAATTAAGAAGAATAAAAAAACCTGAATAGGCTGATAACTACTGAAAAAATTGAAGCAGTGAGCATAAATCTTCCAGCAAACAAAAGCCTTGGTCTGGACAACTTTACAGGGGAGTTCTACCAGGCATTCAATGAAGAAATAAAACCTATCCTCCTCAGGCTATTTCAAAAAATTCAAGAGGAAGGCACACTTCCAAGCTCTTTCTAAGAGGCCAGCATTACCCTAATCCCAAAACCAGATAAAGACACCACAAAAAAGAGAACTACAGGCCAATATCCTTGATGAACATAGATGCTAAAATCCTCAACAAAATTCTAGCAAATCAGATTCAGCTTTACATTACAAAGGTTGTACACTATGACCAAGAGAGATTTATTCTGGGATGGAAGGATGGTACAATATCTGCAAATCAATAAATGTGATACATCACATAATCATATCAATTGATGCAGAAAAAGCATTTGACAAAATCCAACACCTTTTATTGATAAAAACTCTCAGCAAAGTGGGAATAGAGGGATCATACCTCAAGATAATAAAAGCCTTATATAACAAACCTACAGCCAACATCATACTCAATGGGCAAAAACTAAATTCATTTCCCCTAAGAGAGTGGTCCACAAACTCATTAGTCAACAGAGCCAAATATCAACAGTACAATGATTGAAATTTCTTTTGAGAGCCAAATTTTTTAAACTTAAACTTCTTCTAATGCCACTTCTTCAAAACAGACTTGCCCAGGCCATGGTATTTTGTGGGAGAGCCACACTCAAGGGGCCAAAGAGCCACATGTGGCTCATGAGCTGCAGTTTACCGACCACGGCTCTAAGAAAAGGAACAAGACAGGGATACCTACTTTCACCACTCCTGTTCAATATAGTACTGGAAGTGCTAGCCATAGTGATCAGACAAGAAAAAGAAATAAAAGGCATCCAAATTGGAAAAGAAGAAGTAAAACTCTATTTACAGATAACATGATACTATACATAGAAAACCCCAAAGACTCCATCAAAAAACTACTAGACCTAATAAATGAATTTGGCAATGTAGCAGGATACAAAATTAATACCCAAAATCTATGGCCTTTTTGTACACCAATAATGAACTCACAGAAAGAGAAATTAAAAAAAAAAATCCCATTTACCATTGCACCAAAAAAATTAAGATACCTAGGAATAAACTTAACTAAGGATGTTAAAGACATGTACTTGTAAACTACAGGACATTGAAAAAAGTGATAGAGGAAGACATAAACAAATGGAAGAACATACCATGTTCATGGATTGGTAGAATCAATATCATTAAAATGTCCATACTACCCAAAGCAATGTACAGATTCAATGCAATCCTGAGGGAGCCAGGCTGGGGCCCAGCACTGATCGATCTTCCCACAAGCCAGATGATGGAGCAGGTGAGGGGGTGGCTGCAGGGCTGCGATGCTGGGGACACAAGCTGGGGCCCAATCCCCACAGGCCAGCCCGAGGGACCCCACCCATGCACAGATTCATGCACTGGGCCTCTAGTGTTAATCATAAAATGCAACTTTTGAGATTTTCTTTTAGTTTATAAGATTTCTTATTTTATTTTTATCTTGTTATTATATTTTCATATTTACTGTTGAAAGTATTAGTAGATGTCCCCATTTTTTCCCCATTGACCCCTTCTAGCCCTCACCTGCCCCCACCCCAGGCCCTCACACAGTATTGTCTGTGTCCATGAGTCATGCAAATATGCATACAAGTTCTTTGGTGGTTCTCTTTCACCCACCCACATTTTCCTGCCTTCCCTCTCTGTTCCATGCTTCTATGTCTCTGGATCTATTTTGTTCATCAGTTGATTTTGTTTATTAGATTTCGCATATAAGTGAGATCATGTGGTACCTGTCTTTCTCTGACTGGCTTATTTCCTTTAGCATAACAGTCTCCATAGCCCTCCATGCTATCTCAAAGGGTTAGAGATCCTTCTTTTTTTACAGCTGCATAGTATTCCATGGTGTAAATGTGCAGCAGGTTTTTCATCCACTCATGGGCACTTGGGCTGTTTCCAGATCTTAGCTATTTTAAATTGTGCTGCTATGAACATAGGGGTGCATACATTCCTTCTGATTGATGTTTTGGGTTTCTTAGGATATATGCCTAGAAGTGAGCTCAAATGGCAGTTCCATTTTTAATTTTTTGAGGAAACTCCAGACATCATTTCCACCAGCAGTGCACTAGGGTTTCCTTTTCTTCATGTCCTCGCCAGTCCTTGTCATTTGTTGAATTGGTGATGGTAGCCATTCTGACAGGTGTGAGGTGATATCTCATTATGATTTTAATTTGCATCACAATGGTGATTAGCGACTTTAAGCTTACGTATTTTTTTATTATCTAAAGTTTTACATATGTCTCCTTTTTTCCCAATTAACCACCCCCTCAGCCATTCCCAACCTGAGCAAGCCCCCACAGCCCCAGTGTCTGTGTCCATTGATTATGCTAATATGTATTCATACACATCCTTTGATTGCTTTCTAACCCTCTCTCCCACCCCTACCATTTGTCTCTGGATCTATTCTTGTTCATCAAATTATGTTGATCATTGTATCCTACATATGAATGAGATCATGTGATATTTCTCTGACTGGCTTATTTCACTTAGCATAATGCTCTCCAGTTCTATCCATGCTGTTGCAAATGGTAAAAGTTCCTTCTTTTTTTTTTTAAAGCGGAATAGTATTCCATTGTGTAGATACACCACAGTTTTTAATCCACTCATCTGCTGATGGGCACTTAGGCTGTTTCCAAATCTTAGCTATGGTAAATTGTGCTGCTATGAACATAGGGGTGCACATATCCTTTCTGATTGGTGTTTCAGGTTTCTTGGGATATAGTCCTAGAAGTGGGATTACTGGGTCAAATGGGAGTTTAATTTTTAACTTTTTGAGGAAACTCCACTGTCTTCCACAGTGGCTGCACCAGTCTGCATTCCCACCAGCAGTGAAGGAGGGTTCCTTTTTCTCCACATCCTCGCCAGCACTTGTCATTTGTTGATTTGTTGATGATAGCTACTCTGATAGGTGTGAGATGGTATCTCGTTGCTGTTTTGATTTATATCTCTCAGATGATTACTGACTTTGAGCATGTTTTCATATGTCTCTGGGCCTTCTGTATGTCCTCTTTTGAGAAGTGTCTATTTAGATCCTTTGCCCATTTTTTTTTGATTGGATCATTTATCTTCCTTTTGTTAAGTTGTATGAGTTCTCTATAAATTTTTGAGATTAAACCCTTACCAGAAATATCCTTGGCAAGTATTGTATGTTCTCCAATGCAGTGGGCTTTCTTGTTTTTGTTAGTGGTTTATTTTGCTGTGCAGAAGCTTTACATTTTGATGTAGTCCCATTTGTTTATTTTCTCCTTAGTCTCCATTGCCCTAGGAGCTGTGTCTGTAAAGACATTGCTACGACACATCTGCTATTTTGCTGCCTATGGAGTCTTGTAGGATTTTTATGGTTTCCTATCTTACATTCAAGTCCTTAAGCCATTTCGAGTTTGCTTTTGTGTATGGTGTAAGTTGGTGATCTAGTTTCATTTTTTTGCATGTATCTGTCCAAATTTCCCAGCAGCATTTATTAAAGAGACTGTTTTGACTCTATTGTATGCTCTTGCCTCCTTTGTCAAATATTAATTGAGCATAATGGCTTGGATTGATTTCTGGGTTCTCTGTTTTGTTCCATTGGTTTATATGTCTATTCTTGTGCCAGTACTAGGCAGTTTTGGGAACTGTGGCTTGGTAATATAGCTTGATATCTGGTAATGTGATCCTTCCAACATTGTTCTTCTTTCTCAGGATTGCTCTGACTATTTGGGATCGTTTTTTATTCCAGATGAATTTTTGGAGAGTTTGTTCTAAATATTTGAAATATTCCTTTGGTATATTAATGGGGATTGCATTGAATCTGTACATTACCTACTCTTCCCCCTTCCCCACCATGTTTTCATCATGCACCTTGTACATGTAACAAATCAGTCATATGTTCTCATAAATAATTGTCTATGTTTCTGTATTCCGTAAGACTCTGTCCAGGACAAGGTTATCTCTTAACATTCTTTGTATCAAAACATTCACTTGGTGTTATTTAAAACATAGTAATTGGCTCAAGACATGTTTTTTGAAGAAACATCAAGGTTACATCCACTTTCTTGTCATAATGTCCTACAAATCATTTTTAATAATTGCCATTTTAAAATTCAAATTAATTTATAATATCAAATATGTCACAGAGTCCAGTGTGATAGTTAGACTCTTAGCCGCCATACTTTGAGACAAAAACAGTATTAGAAACTATTCTGATTATAGCAATACATTTAAGTAAATGTATAGGCAAGTAGCATTTGTGTAATTTTTAAAAAATAGTAATACAAACATGTGCAAGTCCATGTGTAAACCTTTGACACTGTGGGGGGAGGTAGTTTTATATCAGTAAAGGAGCTACATCTATGTGCAGAAAGTCTCTTTAACATTACAGATCATCAGATCCACAGTGTTGGAATTATGACACTCATAATGAATTGCAATTTTCACAAAAATACATTTATAAAATACTATTTACACAAGAGAACAATTCAGTTCATATTTAAAATTATTTAGTAACTAGAGGCCTGGTGCATGAAATTCATGCACGGGTAGGGTCCCTAGGCCTGGCTGGCTATCAGGCCAATCCGGGCCTTTCTTCCCCCAGCTGCCAGCTGCCTGCTGCTGGCCCGGGCCTTCCTTTGTTCCACACTGCCCCCTGGTGGTCAGGGCACATCATAGTGAGTGTAGAACTCCCAGTAGGTGGAACTCCTGAGGGGACAATTTGCATTAGCCTTTTATTATATAGGATTCTTTATTGAGGCTGCCTTTGAATCGTCAAAAAACAATTTTGTTAACTAAAAGTGGCTTTCTCATTTTTTAAAAATTATTAAAAATTTTATATTTAAAGAACATAGTTTATTTCAGGGAAAAATATGACAAAGCATTTCCCTTTGTCAACAACATTAGACTTTTCCTAATCTGAGCCCCCATTTAATGTCTGCAAAACTTGAAGTGTCCTTAAGCACTGGCCGGTGTGGCTAAGTGGTTGGAGTGTTGGCCCATGCACCAAAGGCTCCTGGGTTCATGTCTCCAATTAAGGTCATGAACCAGGGTTGCAGGTTCAATCCTGTGTGTGGGATGCAACCAATTCATGTGTCTCTTTCACAATGATGTCTCTAATTCTCTCTCTCTCCTCTTCCCTCCCTTTAATTCTCTCTAGAAGCCAATGGAAAAAATATCTTTGTGTGAGGATCAACAACTAAAAAATAAAAATAAAAGAAAGAGTGTCCTTAAGTATAAAGTGTACACATGCGGAAACTCACAGAGCATGCTGTGTTTCCATTTCAAGGGAAAATTGTGTTTACTCTATTACCTATCATCACAATACCAGTCTGCATTGTTGTTGAAAATCATTCATCATCTTAGAATTAAATACGTTTCTTGATGTGGTGAAGGAAAAATACATCAATACAGAGAATGATGATGGTGTGATTATAGTAATTATCACATGTTATGTGAGTAGTTACTACCATTTAATTCTGTTCTAATTTATTATAGAGGTAGTAAAAGTTACATTAGGGAGAATATACAAGATGAACTAACTTTAATGAATTTTTGTTCACTGGAAATGAGAAAAATAAAAGGCTCTAACATAGAATTAATTTACAATTTTTTGGCTAATGGCTAGGGCAAAATCAATTTACCTACATTACAGTTTTGAGAGGGATTAAAATAGCCTTCAACTCGGAACAGTAATATAAACCCTCATCTAAAAGATTAGAAAGTAAAGCAGATAACAGACTTTTTAAATATCCAATCTTTTTTCCGAAGTTATGATAATTTGATTTGTTGATTATCACTTTCTTTGACTAGACCATGGATTCTTCAGATGCAGAAATCTCATTACTTCTATTTTTTTCCCTAGTGCCTAATATAGTGCCTGGTATATGGAAAGCAATTGTGGAGTTCTGGGTCTGACTCTGCCGGTTTGCCAGAGGTGATTGTTAGATTTTCAGGAACCAAGCATGCTGTTTGTGTCAACGTGTTCCATTGACATCAGCATGGTGGCAGTATTTACACACTATGCATATTAGGCATGGAAAGGGCTTTCCCTCCAAAGAGCAGGCTATTAAGCATTTACTGTGATGCCACCAGAAAGCCTCCTATATATGGTGAGGGAATGACTAAATGGCAACAATGTTGCATAGTGATGCTTGCAATGATAAAAAGAAATGCAGACCATTGATGAAATAAACACCCAGCATTAAAGAACATAAAACATTTGCAATTTGGTGTCAAACAGGCTTGCAGTTCTAATTTGGGTTCTGGCACTGACAAATTGTGTACTCTTATGAAAGGCGTTGACATTCTTTGAGGTTTAAGCCCCTTCCACCATGAGAGGATGCAAAGAGAAGTCTGCAGCCTGGGAGAGAACCTTTGCCTGAGCATGCTGCACCCTGGTCCTGACTTCCAGCCTCCAGGATTGTTGTGAGCCAAAGACCGACAGAGACGAACAGAACGTTTTACAGTAGATAACAATGAAATGAGCCCCAGTCATCTTTCAGAACAGTCCTTTAGGGGCTGGTGCCAAGGATGAAGTGCACGCTGTTGAAACAGGGACAATGAACTGTGAAGGCAGCCGTAACACCGGCAACTCTGAAATGCCTGTACAGCCAGTGACTTCCCTTGGGGGCCTTGCCACCTGTCACCTTCGGGTTAAATGTGGTTTAGGGTCTGTGCATATTAGTGGGCAGCACTTAGTAGCTGTGGAGGAAGGTGCAGAATTGGAGGGTGAAGAGGAAGAGGGTGTAAAATTTCTACGTGTATCTGGAAAGCAATCTGCTGCTAGAAGTGGTAGCAATGTTCCAGAGAAAAGAGTGAAACCTGCTGCTGATAGCAATGATGATGATTTTGATGATGAGAAAGCTGAAGAAAAAGCTTCAGTAAAGAAATTTATATGCAATACTCCAGCCAAAAACTGCACAAAAATCAAACCATAGTGAACAAGACAAAACCACAAAACTAAGACAAAGGTAAAGAATCCTTCAGAAAACAGAAACATAAAAACTTGTAAGACACTAGAAGACCTAGTAGAAGATATTAAAGCAAAAATACATGCACATGTAGCAAAAGGTAGCTCTAGTCTAGCGTGGATGGAAGCCAAGTTCCTCAGTTATGTGAAGAGATGCGTCGACCACTGACTGGGCGCCCGTTGAAGCTCTCTGGCAGTAGAGGAAGTCTGTTAAAGAAAATATTTTTCAATAGTTTCTTAAAATGTTTTGTGTTATTTCATTTATGGATATATGACTGTCCATTTTCTAATAGAGTGGGAACTCCCCTATCGTATCCAGGTTTCATTGTCAAGAATGTTTTGTCCAAAATGCCCATTTCCTTTGTAAAGATGGAACTATACCCAGCATGTGCTTGATTTAAGTATGTATGGAATGTTATAATACTAGGGACAGTCAGACAAATGGAAATGGTGTGGAGATAAAAATGTACATGTAAAATAAACTCAGTATTTTAATGCAGTCAATAAATAAATAAATGCTTTGAGGTTTACGTAACTTGCTCAATGGTGAGTTGTGTGTGTATGTGTGAAAATATGGGGGTAATAATGCTCATCATATAAATATATAGGGAAGAGTAACTATTGTGATTGCCTAAAATATATAAGATCAAATCAGAAGAAATTGATATGTTCATAGATTAAAAATAGGTCTCAGTTATTTCTCATGACTCCACTTTTATAGTAGACTAGGGACCCAGTACACAAATTCATGCACCTTGAAAGAAACGGTGGGCACAACAGCAGGTCTCGGCTCATCCTGCATGCCCCCGCCCGGCCCCTCCTGCCGTGGCCCCCAGTCCCCTGTTTGCCAACAGCCCCAGCAGCAGGTGCCAGCAGTAGGTGTGAGTGCCAGGCAGGACCGTGTGCATGGGAGCAAAGATTTTTCAGTAACCACCAGGGGCTCACACTAGTGACAGCGACAGGTGCCCCGCTTTGGACTTGTGCCTCCATTCACCTGCTCCATCGATGCCCACCATGTTCCGCGCTCTGCTGCCTGCAGCCGATGCCCACCATGCTTCGTGCACGTGCCCTGGTTGGTCAGTACATGTCATAGCGACTGGTTGTTCAGTTGTTCAGTTGTTCCACCGTTTAGTCTATTTGCATATTAGCCTTTTATTATATAGGATATTCAATCAATATTTGAAGGGAGAAAAAAGAAAGGAGACATAAGAAGTTAGAAAGAAAGAAGAGAAAATAGAGAACATATCAGAATTTTATTCAATACAAATTTTTTTCAACATGTCCATATACATCTTGCCTAGTCTTCCAGTTCATCACTATAGTCAGTGACTTACACAGCAACAATTAATGTTCCTGCAATTTGACTAAAGGGATTGAAGCCACTGAGATGCCTTCTGAACTGTGTCATGTATGTTTACTACAACTCGAATGGGTAGTGTATATTAGTGTATTGTAATTCTTTGACAATGATAGTTCATTTAGCTATATTTTGAGGATCACATTAAGAAACGCATTTTAATATATTTACTACAGGCCCAAAGCACAAAATTCATGCAAGGGGCTTGCCCTTGCAGCCCCGGCTTCATCCAGAAGGTCTTTCAGCTGTCCGGTCTAATTAGCATATTACACTTTTATTAGTATAGATGTGGCTAATTAACTAATTTTTAAAAGCAATACATGTCCTTCATAAAAAAAAAGAAAGATCCTAATTATACTGTGTATCAAGCAGAACACATGAAATATTACTTAGAACACAAAGACCACACTGGGGACCCTGCTCTGTAGAATTAATAAACAGGCCATGGACATCTTTCCATTGAATGCATACAGGTCTAATTCATCTCTTATTTTTATATCATATTCTTTGTATGGATGAGTTAAAATAGACTAAATCTCTTACTTTTGATTTTCATAAAGAATGCAGCAATAAATATTTGTATATGTGTATTTACATATTTTCTTTATATTATATATTCATATTTCTATGCACACTTTCTGTTACATATGCAGGCATGCACATATATTGCTTTTGTACATCAATAAATATTTATACATGCATAAGTCTTGGAGTTGAAAATGCTAGGCAAATGAGACTTTCCATTTCCAATCTGGTCCATCATGATTAAATTGTTCCTAAAAGATGTTGTGCTAATTTATAGTTTTCCAAAATTGTGTCTGATATTAAAAAACATTTCATCAATCATCTCTGAAATATTTGCAAGTTTGATATATGAAACAACTTAATTAGCATAAATTAATTTATTAATGAGTCTGATCATCTCCACATATATATATTTTTAAATTTTATCTATATTCCTTCTTCATATTTTTGTTCATCTTTCTTTTGGGTTGTAAGGTGGCTGTTATTTTTTAAAATATATTTTTCTGTCAATATCTTCTAAATAATGTTCACAATTTTTGTTTTTCCTTAACTTTCTCTGTAGTGCTTTTTAATATGACAACATTTAAAAATGTTATGTAGTGAAGTATGTCAATATTTCCTTTAAAGATTTATGTAATACATGTAAATTCTCTTATTTTTCAATATTTGTATGTATATCTATATTGAAATCTTTGATCTGTCTGGACTTTATTTTGATGAAATGAGTGAGTACTGACTTGTTTATTACCAAATAACTGGAATTTTTCCCAATGACACTTACTGAATAATCCATCTTTCCCTTGCCTATTAAAATAGTTGCTTTCTTATATTCTAATTGTCAATGTGTCTTTGGTTCCTTTAGACTTTTAAAAAGTATTTTCCAGTTATTTATTCTAGTCCTGTGCCTATTGCAATTCTAGCCCTATTGCAATCTTGATTGTTTTATTATATGTTTCAATATTACTTAGGACAAGTACTCTTTCATTAATCGTGTGTGTGTGTGTGTGTGTGTGTATGTGTGCAATTTACTTGGTTCTTCTTAAATTTTTATTTTTTAGATAAATTTTAAAATATTCTGACACATAGCAAACTTAAACTCAGACAGAGAGACAGACCCACATACTCATCTATACACACATTGAAATTTTCATTGAGTTTACAGTAAATTTATTGGTTAGTTTAGGGAGATCTGACATGATAGAAAATTGAATCTCTGTGTCCAAGAATAATAGCTTTCTCAATTTATTTCAACGTTCTTATCGCTTTGGCATTTTTGTAATTTTATTCATATGAATCTTACATATTTTTAGTAAAGTTATTTTTAAGACTTTTTGTTCTTGTTATTGTGAATGAGACATTTTTAAAACTGCATTTTCTAAAATTATTTTTGAAGTATATTAATGAGGTATCTGTATGTTTGTTTTTAAGTTTACCACTTTTTGAAATTCTTTAATATTTCTAATACCATTTTCAGTAGTCTCTCCTGAGTTTTCCATTTTTTGTTGCTGTTTTCCACATACTATGTACCTTCTTTCTCTAGTCTAATGGTATTGGCAAGCAATTCCAGAGTAACAGTATCTTAAACATGACTTTTTAAGGCTGTAGGATTTCACTGATAAAAAAGATAAGTATAAATAGGGGCAATGTATTACATGTGTTTTCTGAAGGTACAAAATCCATCATTTCTTAGTTTTTTACATTATTTTAAAAATGTATTAAACATCTATTATAGTAAAAGGGTAATATGCTAATTAGACCAGACGTCTTCCAGACTTCATTCTAGATGTCCTTCCTGACCAAGCTGGGGCCAGAGGGAAGCCAACCCGGGTTCTGGGTGCCTGCCTACGGCTGGAGGAGGGAAGCTTGGGTCCTGGGTGCTGGAGGGAAGCCAGTGCCAGCAGCTAGGGGAAGGAAGGTCTACTCTTGCATGAATTTTTGTGCATCGGGCCTCTAGTTTATTATAACCTTCCATACTCTTTTTTTCTCTCACTATTTTTAGGGAGGAATAATCACATTTTTAATAAAATTTAAAATTAATTAAATTTGGTTACATTCCATGGTTCTTTTAATATGATATGAAAATTGATTTGCTAATATTTTGTTCAGGTCTTTATAAGTGGGAAATATTTGTAATTTTCTTTCTCAGTCATATCTTCTAAGTTTTTCTAATGGCACTATTATTATTTTGTAAGAAATAATTAGAAATATTTCTCTTTATTTTTATCAGTGGTTTCCAACCCTAACTGCACATTAGAATTTTTAAAACCATGAACACTTAAAAATTACTAAGGTTTGGGCCCCACCCCAGATCACTGACATGAGGAGAATGACAGTGATTTCAGTATAATATAGTCTCAGATTTTGTCTCTTTCTGTCTTATGTTGACCGTGCATGCCACCTTACCTCATTCTTTCTGATTTTGCAAAGTGACGGATGAAATATAGATCTGCAGCCAAACCAAGCATCTTCAAGTTTCATGAAATAGCATAACCTGCTATTTGAATATTTGATTCTGAATCCATTGTTTTACTAGCTACTTATTTTTCTATAGACCTATTATTTCCTGGGTTCCCTTAGCAACTCTTTTCTTTCCTAGAGTGGAATTGGTCTTTCCTTACCTCTTAGATGAGCCCTTTTCTGTGCTAACATATTTTCTATCTTCCAGCAGTCTCTTTCTCAATGTCCTTATGTTTTATTTCAATATTCATATTGCAAATGAACCTCGTCTGCCAGCTGTGACTGCCCTATATTGCACATTGTGCCTCAGAATTAATTCTTTGAGAGCAACCTTTCCCATCCAATCACTGGTTCTCTGCTCCCAAGTTAAGTAAGTTCCAGGCTCTCTTTGGATACCCCTATTTTAGGTTTAGTTATGTCTTGGGTAACTTTCACAACTTCTCTCATTCTTGCAAAAGGCAAATCATCTGCTTAAGAATTGACTTTAAATACTCTTGAAAAAAATCATAGCTAAATAAACTCACTATTCTTACCATCCCTGTTACCCTCAGTCACTTTGCAAATATAAATCTCTAGGATCCATTTGTATGTTCATATTCCCACATGTTCTAAAGTTCCTTACCAAACTCTCACTCTGAATTTTGTTACTGTTTGGCAATAGATATTTTGGCAAAAACATAAACAAATGGATTCAATGAAAACAAATGCCATGATATTCTCAACTACTTAATTGACGATGCCATTTCATCTCTGGCCAGACTCACTTTCTCTGTGCTTTCTCACAATAAATCTTCTCATTTGCCAACCCTTTACACTTCTGTGTGAAAATCTGAATAAAATAAATTCCCTATTCTTAGGCACAACTCATTAATTTTTCAAGTTTATGTAGAAAGTTTTGCTGATCTAATGCTCTTATCTTCTACTAACCATCCTTAACTCTCCTCTCTTCACTGTCATCTACCAACCTCCTAGGCACCTCTCCATGTAATTCAGTAAATATATCAGCCTTTAGATATTGTCTTCTTCTATATGCCAAGCCATTCTATCATCCTGTGTAATACTTCATCACAGAACCACCCATTCAATGTGACCTCCTCAACTTCAATGGTTTTTATTTTCATTGCAGAACAATCACCTTCACCAATGACCACACATTGAAACTAATTTTCATGTAGCAGACACAAAATTCTGAAATTTTACTTTTAGACACTCTTCTTAACTCCCTGCCCTGTCACTTCTCTATTTAAATACATAATTTTCTCAGCTGTTTTGCTTTTCTTCTTCACATCAAATGCAGAAACAAGTCTTATTGGTTCTGTTTCCAAAACTTATCTTTTATGCAACAGTTTATCACCACCTTTACTCTGTCAGAGTCATTCTGGCTACCATCATACCTCACCTGGACTATGGCAGTAGTCTCCTACTACTCTACCAGCTCTGCCTTTGCTCCTCTGCTTTTCTTAGAGACTAAATCAGTTCATATCACAACCTTCTTCTAACCATTCATTGGTATTCTGTTGCAAAGGGGATAATATCTACTCTTCAAAGCTCTGTATAATCTGTTAGCTGCCCATCTCTTAGATCCTATTTCTTATTCTCTTTAGTCACTACAATTCAGTCACATGGATCTTCTTATCGTCTTTTGAAGATGCCAAGCTTAGTACAGCCCCAGGCTTTTGTGCTTTTTTCCCCTCCTGCCTAAAACACTTCTCTCAGATCTTTGCCTGTCTCTTTTACATTATTTAGATTTTAGTTCAAATGCCTTATTCTCAGAGGGTTCTATTAAAATATTAACCAATCACTCATTCCAACAAGTATTAAAGTATTAAAACTTTCCTACATAGTTTTAATCCTATAAAAACTTAATCTATTAACGATTTTTTTCTTTGTGGTTTCTTTTTTCTTTGTGTGAAGCTTATATAAAACAACTTATAGGTATAGCAGTATATTTTAAGCCACTGATAACAACTTGCCTTCAATTACATACAAAAACTGTACACTTGCTTGTTCTACATTTTATCTATTGATGTCATACTTTACAGATTTTTATATGGTGCATCCATCAACAAATTATTGTAGCTATAGCTATTTTTAACCTTATTTTTAATAATCATATTAGAGATACAAGTAATTTACATGTATCCATTACAACATTAGGGTATTCTGAAAAAGACTATATATATACCTTTACTATGGAATTTTATACTTTTCTATGTCTTCATGTTGTTATGTAGTGTGTTTTCATTTCAACTAGAAGAACCTTCTTTATCATTTCTTGTTAGGCAGGTCTAGGGATGATGAGCTCCCTTAGTTTTTGTTTGTCTAGAAATGTCTTTACCTCTCCTTCATACCTAATGGGGATTTTTCTTTATCCTAATGGAGATTTTTAATGGATATCATAGTTTTATTTTTTTTATCTTTTTTTTAAAATAAATCTTTATTGTTCAGATTATTACAGGTGTTCCTCTTTTTTTTCCCCCATAGCTCCCCTCCACCTGATTCCCCACCCCACCCCATGCCCTTACCCCCTGCCACTGTCTTCATCCATAGGAGTAAGATTTTTGTCCAATCTCTTCCCGCACCCCTCACACTTGCTTCCCCTGAGAATCGTCAGTCCACTCCCTTTCTATGTCCCTGATTCTATTATATTCACCAGTCCATTCTGTTCTTCAGATTTTTTATTCACTTGATTTTTAGATTCACTTGTTGGTAGGTATGTATTTGGTGTCATTTTGTTGTTCATACTTTTTATCTTTACCTTTTTCTTCTTCTTCTTCTTCTTAAAGAATACCCTTCAGCATTTCATGTAATCCTGGTTTGGTGGTGATGAACTCCTTTAGCTTTTTCTTGTCTGTGAAGCTCTTTATCTGACCTTCAACTTTGAATGATAGCTTTGCTGGGTAGAGTAATCTTGGTTGTAGGTTCTTGCTGTTCATCACTTTGAATATTTCTTGCCATTCCCTTCTGGCCTGCATAGTTTCTGTTGAGAAATCAGCTGACAGTCGTATGGGTACTCCCTTGTAGGTAATTAACTGTTTTTGTCTTGCTGCTTTTAATATTCTCTCTTTGTCTTTTGCCCTTGGCATTTTAATTATGATGTGTCTTGGTGTGGTCCTCTTTGGATTCCTCTTGTATGGGGTTCTGTGTGCTTCCTGAACTTGTAAGTCTATTTCTTTCACCAGGTAGGGAAAGTTTTCTGTCATTATTTCTTTTAATAGGTTTTCAATATTTTGCTCTCTCCCTTCTTCTGGCACCCCAAAAATTCGGATGTTGGTTCGCTTAAAGTTGTCCCAGAGGCTCCTTACACTATCTTCATATTTTTGGATTCTCTTTTCTTTTTGTTTTTCTGGTTGGATGTTTTTTGTTTCCACATATTTCAGATCTTTGGTTTGATTCTTGGGGTATGTTGATCTACAGTTGAGTTTCTGTATATTCTTTATTTCAGACAGTGTATACTTCATTTCTGACTGATTCTTTTCCATTTTTTTGGCATTCTCATTAAGCTCCTTGAAGGTCTCATCAAGTTTGTCAGCGGTTTTAAGAAGATTCTTGAGTAACCTTATAAATGTGGTTCTGAACTCTATGTCATCCAGTAGTTTGCTTTCCTCCGTTTCTTTCATTCATGACATGTTTCTTTGTCTCCACATTTTGGCTGCTTCCCTGTGTTGATGGAGTAGCTTTGTGTGGTAGGTGATCTATAGGGGGCAGTAGCTCAGCCTCCTCAATTACATGAGGTGGATGCTCTTGGTACACCCCTTTGTAGGCTGAGTGCAAAGTCTTGGTGTAGTTAAGCCTTAATTGCCGTTGGTACACTGGGAGGAATTGACCTCCAGGCCAATTAGCTGTGAGCACTCGCTGTGTCTATAATGGAGGAACTGCTGCGCTGAAACACGCTTATGGGGCAGGACTTGTTTCAGTGGGGCTTTGGTGCTCACTGAGTCTGCCTTTGAATGTGTCACTTATGGATGTGAGGAGTTGAAATCTGGTGTCTCACTCTGACCACTAGGTACACTGGCTTCTGGATCTCCAATGGGGTGCAGGTCAGCTACTGTCTGAGGCCACCCAGCAGGAGCTACAGTGAGAGCTACAGTTTTCTCCTCTTTGCTTGTGGTTTGGAGGTTTTGGAGCTGTCTGACCCGGACTGCAAGTGTGCTAGGTTAAGCTGTGATAAGGCAGGGCTTTCTTATGCAAAAGCCGCTGCTTAGAGCTTGGGTGGTTTTGTAGGTTGTGCAGGGTGGGGTCACTAGGCTAGGGCGTGGCAAACAGCAATGGCTGCTAGTTAGCTGGCTCTGAGTCCCTGTTGGCCGTCCCGTGCCCCAGTGCTGTAAACAATTATTCCTGCGCGCAGCTCTGCAAGCAAGCCACCCTCACTGGCAGACAGTCCAGCTTCTCCCCGTAGGAGTTTGGGTCCCTGTATCTCCCCAGAAACTGTATTTCAGAGTAATCGGGGGCTTGTCTCCCTTCGGGTTGAACAAAGCAACGCCCGCCGCCAGCCCAGATCACCCGCCTCCGTACCTCAGCTTTTCAGCACTCGTGCACGTCTCAATGCTCTTTTCTCTTTCCTTCTAGTTGTAGAACTTCCACTCAGCCAGCTTTCCCGTGGTTCTGGGTGGTAGACGTTTTTTCTTTTAGTTGTATTTTTGAAATGTTGCGGGAGGCAGCAGTTTAGGTGTTTACCTACGCCGCCATCTTGGATTCTCCGATATCATAGTTTTAGTTGACAGTTTTCCCCCTGTTTAGCACTTTGAATATATTGCTCCATTCTCTCCTGTCCTCAAGGTTTCAACAAACTAATTTGCTGACAGATTTATATGGGTTCCCTTGTATGTGATGAGTCATTGTTTTCTTACTGCTTTTAAAATTCTCTTTGTGTTTGGCTTTTAACATTTTTATTATAATGTGTCTCAGAGTAATCTTATTTGAGTTGTTCTTGTTTGTAGTATTTGAGCTTCCTGAACCTGAATGTGCATCACTCTCCCTGGAGTTGGAAAATTTCAGCTATTATTTCCTTAAATATGCTTTCTGCCCCTTTCTCCATTCTCCTTCTGTGACTTCCATGATACTAACGGTCATTTGTTTGATGGTGTCCCATGATTCACATAGACTTTCTTCCCTTCACCATTTTTTTCTTCCAACTAGCTAATTTCATAAAATCGGTCTTCAAGGTCAAGCTCATTGATTTTTTTTTTTTATGATTCAATTTGTGGTTTAAGCTCCCTTGAATTTTACAATTCTCTCATTCTCCAGCTTCAGCATTTCTGTTTCATTCTTTTACTATTATTTCTATTTCTTTATTTAAACTTATTTTGTTCATGCATTGTCTTCCTGATTTTGTTTATCTGTCTATCTATCTGTGTTGCCTTGAATTTCACTGAGTTTCTTTAAAATGACTTTTTTTGAATAATTTGTCAGACAAATTATACATCTCCATTTAGTTGGGGTCAGTTACTGGAATTTTATTAGTGTTTTGCTTGAGTCTTTGTGATCCATGTGGCCTTGGGTAAGGCAATACTTCTTCAATCTTTACAGACTTGTTTCAACAGGTAAAGATATTTTCCTATTGGTCCCCTGGGCTGAGGGAATCACCCCCGGAATTTCAGTCATGCTGGATTGGAGCCTGTTTTGAGCTGTTGCTGAGTTTGCAGTGAGGTCCACAGTTTGTGTGCTTGTTACCAGAGTTCAGGGAGGCATGGATTCCATCTCATCTCTGGGAGATTGAAACTGCCTCCAGTAGCCTGTTCTGTAGGGTGGCACTGGGACAAGTTCCATTACAGGGTGCATAGCTGGGTACTTAATCAGTGGGCCTGTTCCTAGGTGTGCAAAGGGGCGTGGCTCTTGGTAGATCCCTGGAGGGGGGGGTACCTGCCTAGTCACTTCATGGGTCCTTGTGTGGGCAACGTGGATCTAGAACTTGGCTGAGAGAGACTGGAATAAAGGTTCAGGAAGATTTAAGTTTTCACAGTTAAGACTGAGGTCTGCAGACCTGGCTATGGAGGCACAAATAGGTGTGTTGCCCATCAGATCCCTGGGTAGCCTGGACTGTTCCCTAACTGTGGCTAGAGGGACAGTAGCTGAGTATGGCACCCTTTCTGGATATTTTCAAATACAGACCTGAATGTCTCCTACCTGGTCACTCTGCCAGTATGAGTGCTCTCAAATTGTGCCTCAGATGGGCTTGAACTGACTATTGGGCCCTTCAGGATCTTTGGGGTTGCAGATGGGATTATTTCCTGCTGGGTTCCTGGGCTGACAGACTTTGGTATGAGGGAACTAGAGCTGATATAGGGCCTTTTTGGGATCTCCAGGGGCAAGGTGGAGTGTCTTCTCTCAGGTCTCTGTGCCAATAAGTCTGTTCACAGCTAGGGCAGGCTGGAGCTCAGTTATAGGACTCTAGAATCTGACTGAGTGTGGTGGGACTACCTCTAGGCATTCACAGACTGTGGTCAATAGGAGCTGAAGCTGACTCATGGGCTACTTTGAGGTGTATAACTAGAACTAAGTTTTAAATGCTTATTACCCAAGACACACAGGTGAGTGTGTATGACTTCTCCCAGACCCATTGGCTTGTAGTGCTGGTGACAGGACCAAGCCAAATGGAGCTTTAGCTAAGTCCTCAGAGGTATAGAATTTTTATTGATGGAAAAGTCAGCCACATGGGTACAAGCCAGCCTTCTCAAAATGGCTCTCTTTGATCTCAGACATCACTGTGACTTCACAATTTTTTACCTGGACCCCAAAGCTCCCAGGAAGGCACTGTTATCTGTGGGTGGATGCCAAATTATTGTTGTTCATTGAGGGTACAAAAGGAAAACATCTTATTTGACTACCTTGCTAACATCACTATTTTTGTGTGGTAAGTGTAAAACATTCAAGATTATTTTTATTTTCCAAACAGATATCTTGTTGTTACAATATTATTTATAGAAAATTATACCCTTTATATATTTTATATTTATTGGGATTGTGGGTCACATTCAAAGAAGACACCCCCTCCCGAAAAAAAAGCAATTGGAAAAAAAAACATAATAAATGTAAATTATATAAATATAATATTTTCTTTCTGCAATACATTTTCTCTCTTCCTCCCTCCCTCTCCCTCCCACTCTCCCTATAAAAAAACTATTTGATAGATATATAAGGTAACTGTTCTTTGCATGAGTAAATTGTTTGCATTGATACTCAAGTGATTATATGTTTATGTCAACACTTTCTGATTATCTTGCATTTGTAAAATTTGAAATCACAAGCTTAATCCCAGCTTTGGGAGATAACATATGAAATATGAGGCAAGGAAATAGGGAGGATGTCATACTGATTGCTTTCTGGAAGACTCAATTTGTAAGCTAGTGGGAACCCATATTTTTCCCAGTTGACCTTTCTTGTTACACTTTCTGCACTTTTTTTTTCTTCTAACACAGAAATTATCATGGGGATTCGTGGGAGCTTGTTTGAGTCTCGGAATTGCATATGTTACTTTGTGGAATTTATAGTAGTTTTCAACAAATAATTTATTAGTGCTTGTTGTTAAATGCCCAGCAAAATATCTATCAGTCTCTACTCTCACAAAAATATTAAACACGTACTTCCATATGCAGATTATTTCTTACTTACATTTAATCCTGGTACTGGGATGTCAAGGAGGATGGTATCAGCCCTTTCCTGTATGCTAGGGTCCTCCAAGCTCCAATAACATCTTTCTATTTTATTACCTGCAGCTTAGTGAATTATTAGCCATCTGCTACTGACTTAGTACTCTGACTTAAGTATTGTATCAGGTGGGTACAAAGGGTAAGAAGATAGATGTTAAACATTCTTTTTCTCAATGTGCCACTTAATTTGCTTGACATATTACACCTTGTAAATTCTAGTGACTGTCAGTACAACTTCTCTACCCCCTTGCTAACTTGTACAATAAGTCTACAGTATGTTGTTGATTTAAATTCTTGCTTTTTACATAGCTTCATACAGTGTCTAAGGTGAGCAAATAGCTTCTAATTCATATATTGAGTCAGATTGAAAGGTAATGTGCTAGAATAAACCTGAGATTATGCATTTGCTACTCAGCACTTATCAGAAAGATTTGATGATTGGTGATATGATTTCTATTTTCTTCTAGTGTCATATTAAAAACATTGCTTTTAATAAATATAAAAATGGCCTGTCCTAAAACCCATTTAATTATCACAGGTAAGAGCAAATTCATTAGTAAATTCATTGTATATGAATTCTCAAAATTGAATCTCAGTAATTTTCCATTGTACCATGTCAAGAAACAATGGATCTTGAATCAGTTAGACTTGCAATACTGATAATAGAAGGTGTTTCACTTTAGTTTGAACTTAAACTTGAAAGTCCTATTTTTTTTAATATTTGAAGCTTTTCATGGAATATGTTCAAAAATTTGAAAAATATAAAAGGGAATTTTAAACACAATAAAATACCTTTTATGTTTCTATCCTACTCACTATTAAAATCTTTGCATACATTAGTGCATTTTTGTTATATTCATGCTTTTATAATATAGTCAAAACTATACTGAATAAATAATATATATCCTGTTTGTTTCATCTACTATTAAAATATAAGCACTTTCTGATGTTTGAAACTCTTTATAGCATAATTAGAGGCCTGGTGCACAAATCTTGTGCACAGGTGGGGTCCGGCTGGCCCACCCCGATCAGGGCTCATTGGGCCAAGCTTGCTGAGGAGAGGGGACACGGGAGGTTGGCCAGCTGGCCCCACCCCCTGGTCGAACTCTTGGTCGAAGGGACAATTTACATATTAGCCTGTTATTATATAGGATTTTTATGGATTCAAAATTCCATCAGCTAAATGTGTTTACTTGACTAAAGCATTCCTAATATTGTGCATTTTCATTGATTTCCTATTTTACCACAATTGATAATACTCCAATGAATGAAGCAATTTTTTTATTATTTTATTTTATCAGAGTTAAATTCTTGGAGCAAAGTAAAAAATATTTTTGATTATCACTAAAAAATATTTATAAACAAACAAGTTAATATTACAAAATATTTCTGTGCAGTGTTGCTTTTTGATTTGGTGATTTTCCTAAATAAATGTGGGTGGTGGCAAAGAAGATCCCATCCTGGCAGGTAAAACATTTTTAAGCAGCTCTGCACTGGCAATGATTGTGGATTAGATGCACTTTTGAAATCTCTTGTTATTGCAGGTAGTATGGAAGAGAAGACAACAGAGAAGTCTTTTCTTGTTGGAGGATAGTTGATCTAGTAAAATACAGCATCAAGTTTCAGACTACATACTGAATAATGCGCTTACTAAAATTTATTCTAGAAAAGATAAAGCTGAATTATGAACATAATTCATTTAACTTCATAGTCTATAAACTACAACTGTGTCATTATTGGAAATTGACAAAAATATATTCCACTTTTCAGGGTATTTTTCTAAGTTCAAAATTAGCATAACCCTTCATCCATAGATGACTTTTTTAGCATTTTCGTAAAAAGAGTTTTTTTATAGAAATGTTTTAGTACATGAGCAGTTTTCCCAAGGGCCTCTCCTAATCTTTTGAAATTCAAATTATTCTCCTTGAACTGTCTTTTTATGATCCCCCACATCAGTTTCCTAAACCCCTCTTCTAGCTAACTGATCTAGCTCTGTCAGAAAATTATTTGTCAATGGGTTTGCATGTGATTCTTCTACATCACTTTTATGAAATCCTGGGTCATGAAATCCCACAATTTGACCCAGTTAACTTACATTTTAAACATCTGAGATACACACACACACACACACACACACACATCCCCAAAAATGTATACACACTTTAACAACTGATAGCTCAGTTGTTTCTCTTCAGATTTAACCAATTGGAATTAATCATTATTCAAAGTGTGTATACATTTTTGGGGGGAAGCATTATATGATGGAAAAATGGGGGGAGGTAGATTTTAGTGGTAAGAGAAATAGTTGAATGAGGATTGATTTGATAAATCATCAACTGATTACCAATTTCTGTGGTATTTTGAGTCCTAATCAAAAGTATAACTTTAGGATTGTGGCTGATAAATTTTTGGATATAAAGGGCAACATGTGTGCTCTAGTCCTTATGCTCAATCTATCCTTCCAACCTAAAATCTGAGTTTACATTTCACAATCAGGAGTGAACACCTTGATGAAGATGTTTGTCATGCTAACCATGAACCTTAGCTCTTGAAAACAACAAATCTCAGTGTTAGCTTCACATTAGAATTGCTTGGGGATCTTTTAAAAATGTCATTTTTATATACATCCTGTATAATAAAAGCCTAATATGCTAAGTGTCCAGTTGTCCAGTCATCCTTTTAACCAATCAAAGCATAATATGCTAATAATATGCTAAGGCCGCTCAACTGCTCACTATGATGTACACTGACTACGAGGGGGCAGATGCTCTGACCAGTAGATTAGCTTGCTGCTGGGGTCTGGCCAATCGGGACTGAGCAAGATGGGCCAGACATGCCCTGGAGCCCTCCCGTGGTCCCTTCCCAGCTGGCTAACCTCCCACGTCCCTTCCCAACCCCAATCGTGCACTGGTGGGGTCCTTGGCCTGGCCTGCACCCTCTCACAATCCAGGACCCCTCGGGGAATGTTAGAGAGCTGGTTTCGGCCTGATCCCATAAGCCAGGCTGAGGGACCCCACTGATGCACGAATTCATGCAGCGAGCCTCTAGTGTTTTTAAAATATAACTAGAGGTCCGGTGCACAAAATTCATGCACTTGGGGGGGGGTTCCCCTCAGCCAAGATTGTGAGAGGGCACAGGACAGGCTGAGGGACCCCACCAGTGCACAATCAGGGCCAGGAGGGACACAGGAGTTTGGCCAGCTGGGGAGGGACCACGGAAGGGCTCCAGGGCATGTCCAGCCCATCTCCCTCAGTCCCGAGTAGCCTTAGCATATCATTAGCATATTACTCTTTGATTGTTGAATGGCTGACTGGACAACCGGACACTTAGCATATTAGACTTTTATTATATAGGATTAAATTATACTGAATAAATAATGTATATCTCATTTACTTCACCTATCATTAAAACACAAGCATTCTCGCCCTGCCTGTGTGGCTCAGTGGTTGAGCATCAATCTAAGAACCAGGAGGTCATTGTTTGATTCCCAATCAGCACACATGCCCAGGTTGCTAGATTGATCCCCAGTAGGGGTCTTGCAGGAGGCAGCCAATCAATGATTCTCATCACTGATGTTTCTACCTCTCCCTCTTCCTTTCTCTCTGAAATAAAAAAATATATACATTTTTTAAAAAAAAACATAAGCATTCTCTGATATTTGAAAACTCTTTATAACATTATTTTGTTTGCCCAAACCACACTCAGATAAATTAAATTGGAATATCTAAGGGTGAGACCCAGTCATCAGCATTTTAGTGTCCTTTTAAAAGGAAAAATATGAGTATGTACTCCCCATTTTCTGTGGCCCAGTCCCTAAAAATTCTGATGAACTGCATTTGGGAATTCGGTGTCTTATTATCTGAATTTATGATTAGTCCCTATATGACTTTGATATAAGTTGTCTTGGGGAACATTCTGAGAAAATCTGATTTGTTCAGATAAGAAGTCATATATAAAAAGGTAGATTGGTCTTATCCTGTGGAATGACAACACTATATTTAAAATTTTACTTTTCATTTTCCAATTAATACCATCAAACACTTATTTTCAGATCTTCATAAGAAGATCTACTTCTGTAGATAAAAAGTAAAACTATTTAACATAACAACTACAAACTTTACCTGTTGTATGGTGATCATTGTTGATTATAAAAAAATTTCAGTTCAACTAATCAAGTATTGGTGCTCTGGTATACAGATACACACACACACACACACACACACACACACACACACACACATTCTGTAGCCATAATGAATGGAACAATTACAATGAAAAGACTCGACATAAGTGATTCTACAACTTGGTTGTGCATCCCAACTATCTGAGGATCTTGCTAAAATTCCTATTAAGATTCTGATTCATATGATTGGAATGAGACCTAACAAGCTTCCCCATTTTGCCAATGCCACTAAATTTGGGGCCAAAGTTTGAAAAAGAAAGCTCCAGGCATTTGTATATCTTTCTCATCAGACTAGATCCTATTGGATTGATCATTCTCTTGAAATTAACCCCTTGTAAACTCCTCATAATTAAATACAATTGAAAATGTATTTAACTACTATTGATTATGGACTTTCCATAGACAGAGCACTTTAAATATCTAACATCAAACACATCACCTTGTTTATTATACCCACTTAACTGAGGCTGAGAGAGAAAAAGTACTTTGCTCCAGGCCACACAGTCTGAATGGGCAAGACTAGAGTTAGCACGCATCTTCCTCTGATCCAGAGTCTATAATCTTAGCTACTGAACCACATTATCTTGCTCTGGCTCAGCTGCTCCCTACCACCTCCTTCAGCCTGACCTTTTAACTTGTTTTCTTTTGGAAATGGTCAAAGATAAATGTTGGGACTCCATCACAGGCCATATCTTGTACATTAAAGGTGACTGTCTAATCAAGATTGTTAATTATAACATCACTGTGGAATACATAAAAAAAATAAAGCATACAGTTGTTATTGCACATTTGGTCAGCATCTTCCTCTTTTACTCAAGTCCTTTTATACTTACTGGATTTGGACTTCTTATAGAAAAAAGTGGCATTACCCTCCCATCTTTATTTTTGGATAAGAAATTAAAGGAATTAGATGATCAGTTATTTGGGGGCTGAAATAGATCTTAAAGCTTTTCCTCAAGTGGAAGAAAAATGAACACTTAATTGATCTTCTATTTTTTTATGAGTGTTGTGCCAATTACTTCATGCATTGATTATTCCACTTGGTGCTCACAGGCCATTAAATGATTATCTTCTGCATTTACAGATGAAGAAATTGAAAATTAAGGATTAAAAATTTCCCTGCAGTTAACAGCAACTAAATGATGATGGCAATGTTTGTGCTCTTAGTGAATCAATATAGGTAAAGAATATAGAATTTATTTCTATATCAACTGCAGATAACAATTTGGAATGCATTAGGGGAATGTGTAACATATTGTGCTAAAATTGATCTGTTTTTATTCTAGAACAAAGGAAAGCATGTTTAATCTGATGATCACTGCAATTACTCTAGCCTGATTGAGATTCATGAGGGTAGTCATTTATGTGAGGAAGATAAAGTAGCATTTTGCAAAAAGCACATCCAATCACCCATATTTTTACGTGTAATTTAGAAAATAAAAGCTTCCTAAAATGAAAGATATGGTGTGTTTTATTTCTTATATTTTAATATTTGCAACAAATCATAACATGACAAATGAATCAGGTTACACTGATTAGCTTTTTGTTGCAGTCAGTTTTCATTTTGCTTCTTAAACGTTTATGCCCGAGAGTGGAAATTAAACAAATGGTTTAATTACAGCAATACCAAATACCTTTCAATTCCAACTAGTAGCCATGTAGGTTTAAAAAGGCAGACATATTTCAGTGATAACTAACTTCTAATTTATGAACTGAATATATCTTAAGCTTGTGTTTGTCTTGCTCCTTCTGAATTAAGCCAGTTTCCAACTGAGTGATCTTGTTGTGGTTGTTGTCATTGTTGTTTTCTTTTGTTTTCCCTGAAAACTGCTTTTACTCTAACCCCATATTCCCATAAAAGTTATGTGTCCCAAGTATGTGACAGTTTGCAACTTTACTAATTCTGGCTTCCCTGACTTCACCAGCTGAGGATGGATTAGCTTACAAAGGTCTCCTCCAGCATGTGTACTGGTGAATTGTCCTTTCTCTTCTCCTCCTCCTTAACTTCTTTTCATTTCTGTTCCTTTATTGTAATTATTATTTACAAAAGTTCTCTACCACATATAAATTCTTGAGGTCTTGATATAGATATAAATAATATAGATGTGTGTGTATATATATATATATATATATATATATATATATATATATATTTAGTACTTGAAAGTTAAGACATAGCACCACAGTGAGCATGCAATAAGCACAGTAAATATTGATGGAATTAGTAACTAGTAAATGCCCATGCAGAAAAGTGATGTTATTAAAAAATCTTTCTCTCATTTGTACTAGATAACAGAAAGATGGTAATTCCCTTTTCTTCTCTACTCTTGCTCTCAAATTTATCATCATGATAAGATTTTGAGGGAAATTAACTCTGCAGTATAAACATTGTCATTTTAAGGGTAATTCCTTCTATTTTTATTTGGCTCAGGCACATGGGTACATCCTTTAAAATAAGTCTATTCTCAACCTGACCAGTGTGGCTTGGTTGATTGTGCATCGTCCCAAGCCCCAAAAGGTTGCTGGTTTGATTCCCAAGTGGGGCACATGCCAGGTTGCAAGCTCTGGTGGAGGATGTGCAAGAGGCAGCCAACAGATATTGCGCTCTCACATTAATGTTTCTCTCTTCTCCCTTCCTCTCTCTCTAAATAAAGTTCAATAAACTATTCTTTAAAATAAAAAGAAGAAGTCTATTCTCAGCAGGTTGTTTCTTATTAGGAATCCATTTATGTCCTCAATCAATTTGAGACCTTCACTTTGCTCTAGAGTGCAGGTTTTTCAAGTGGCTATAGTAATATTGTACACACAGTTGGAACCTGTTTTTCAAACAAGGTCTGATTATTCCCACTGGTTTATGAAACTCTAAATGCAGGTTAGTTGTTTCAAGCATTTTATTTGTGAACACCTCAAACGAGATTTCTAAATTTTATTTGCTCAGAGCAGGGACTGAAATGCAAAGAGGCAGAGCTGAGATCTGTTGTTGCAATGAGAAAAAGCATCTTGGCATCTAATGCAGAAAGCACTTCCAGGGAGAACTGTAAATGGCCTGTGGAATGATTCCTTTCTACATAGTGTGGCAGTAAAATAATTGTTTTCTAAAAAGCCCAGCTGTTAGTGTAACGGCACTAACTGGTATTCTTTAGGCCCCTCTTGTTTGTATTATAGTATTTATTATTAGAGGATACTTGAGCTAGAGAGGCCATCTAGGATTTGAGGTGTCCACACGTTTCGTCCAGTCAGCTTCTTTGAGAGCGAAAAAATAATAATTTATAAAAGGATTTATTCTGTTCAAGAAAGAAACTGGATTTTGAAGAAAAAAATATGGAATCAAATCACAGCTGCCTGACATTCTAATTATGTGATGTTAGGTAATTTTTATAGACCCTTTGGGCCTCTGTTTAGTTATCTGTAAAAAGTAGCTGTTAGTCTATTAAGTGGTTGTTGCCACAGGGAGCTGGGGCATCCCTGCCACGCACAGTCCCTGATATGGTTCAACTGAGGCAGGATAAAAAGAAGTTAGGGAAAACTCACAGGTGGAGTGAGGAAGTGGGAGCCAACATCACACACAGGCTGATAAGCACTAGGTCCTCTCACCAGAGCCCCCACCTCCACGCATGACAAAGGGGAAACAGTTTGTGGCAGGAAATCCCTTCTGTGATTCAGAGAAGTCAACAACAGCAAGTACTGGCTAAAACCAGGTCAATCCAACATGGAGGAAAATTGACCAGAAAGGAACCCCAAAGCTCATTATAGCATCGCTATAATGAAAACTGACATCGCAAGTGAGAGTGGGCCCAAGGGGGTCAAACGTGACACTTCAGAAAGGACCATGTAAAAATTACCTAACACACAAATAGAATGTCAGACAGCTATGATCACTTCATCCCACAAAATTGTTTCAAAATTTCTTGGTTTCCTTATTATCAAAACCACCTTACCTGGTTTTATAAACCTGGGTCCTGTATTATAAGAACTTCAAGATAAAATTGCAATAACAATTTCTCATCACTCTGGTTCTACATTGTCCATTCTGCCTTAGAAGTAAAATTTTATTCTCTAAATATTTACTTTTAAAAATTCAGTATTTTGCCTTTCTTCTTTAAAAGCCAATTGTATAGATCTTTAATCTTTACAATAAGTGATGAGTTGAATAAAATGTGTTAAATGGTTGTGCAAATCTGTTGTTTAGGGGTTATCTGAATGCACTGAAATAATTCTCCCTAAATATAGAGAACAAAAGTATAAACTACCAAAGAATATAGTTATGGGGTGAAAGTGAAGCAAATTGATTTTTTTGAAATTGTTAAGTCCATCCTTCTAAGGTTGTTTACTTAGATTATTTCAATATATATTTGGAGGCCATTTAGTGAACTACATTTTCATTAAACTAAAACTATAAACAAGGCATGTGGTAGGCCCTAGAGAAACAGATATGATAAAAATATGGTCCTGTTATTACAGGGACCTAGTTAGAGAAGAGAGGAATTTTGACTACTACATAGTAGAGTGCCCTCATGTACAGAGAAGTCATTTCATTTTTCTGACTCTAGGAGTCAATCTCGTTTCCATATAGTTCATATTATCAAATATATTTCATATTGGCCTATACTTAGATCACAATAATTAGTTTTTGAACTAAGCTGGTGTTTCTTTCCCCAAATGTCCATACCAATCATGCTCACATTATTCCAATCCTACCCATTTTGAAAATCTGTTTAAATCCTACTTTTTCTCCAAAGTCTTTTTCTAATGTTCAACTAAGGCAGCCAACCATGTTGCTTTCTTTGAATTATTCTAATGCCATATTTTGGAAAACATCATCATAGTACCTAGAGCAAAGTCCATTTCAGTCTAATATATAAAGAAGCACTGCCTTACTAATTGTTTTCCATTTGCTTTTTTTTTATGGCTATGATATAGTCTTCTCCTCTGATTCTTGACATCTTTCTCCTCCCAAAATAGCATTTATCATCTATTTCATAGGGACCAGATTAAATAATAAGTTTATTTATGGAACAAAACAAGTTACTTTTCATTAGATCCCCCAGTAAGATCTAGTTCAGAGCTGCTTATTGCAGTAACTGTATTTCTGATTTCTGAAAGGCCCGTTCAAAGAATCACCTCCAGTGATAAATGGAGGCTCTGTGTAGCTGACTGTTATGCAACAGCAGGGAATAGCTGTGCATTAACAAAAAAGCTTTGAAAGAATATTTCTTATGAAGCCTGTAGTGATCAGAATAGACTGAGCATGATTTGATGTTAGAGTTGTAAAATTGCTTTGGGAAGAGGACAACCTGTTTTTATTTCTTTGTCATCCAACATTGTTATCATGAGAAATAATTAATTTGCTTTATTTTATGCTCCTGCTATAATCTATGTTGTGAGGCAGAGCTGTGGCATTTTGTTATAATGATAACAAGAGATAAATAGCACTACAGTGCTTAGGGAAAATTATATTATGTCCAACTCCACACAGCCTGGGGAATTTAGCAAGTGCCTGACCTAGATTTTGGACAGTTGCAAAGCTTAGAAAGATGGCATAAAATATTATGAGTTGTCCAGTCCCATTTCCTCAGTAGAAGTGCTAAAAACTAATACTCATAGGGACATATGTAATACTTCCAACAATAAATATAAAAAAACACCCCACTAAGACTCATGTCCTTAAGCCCCATTATCCTCATATCTAGGATGGCATAACTGATATATTCTACAGTGGTCCATAAGACTCTTAGATTGGTTCTTTCTGTCTCTCTCTCTTCAGAGCTGTTCTTCCACCTACCCAAATCCATGTCATTCTTCAAGAATTTAGACTGGCATACATCTTCCCAGGAATCAGGTGCCTGTTGGAATTTGAAAACATGGTTTTAGAAATTCATTCAATCCTGAGATTCTATCGTTTCATGATATTCTTGTTCACCTTGATCTTTCCATTTTTAAAAAATTGAATAATTCTTGCATATGCCATAGTCACTATCAACTATTTAGTCACAAAACACTATTTTCTTGTACTTTGCACAGGCCCACCGTTCCAGATATTTACACACTAATCAATTGTAAATTGCAATTATCAGGTTATTATAATAATGATGATGATAATTAGGCTTTCAAATAGTTTCTTGCAATTAGGTACCCTTCTCTCACCACTTTTTAAAGTAAAGATCTATATAAATACTTAAATTGGGTCATCTTAGCCTTTCTTATGATACCATCCTCCCAGGGATGGAGATATATTTCCAGCATATAGAAATTCATAAAGTGGCAAGAACATGCACAAATTATGCCCCATCTGTTCAAAATTATGCTAAGACCACCTCCAGATTATATATGACTAATGTCCCAGTACTTAATCAAGTTTTTCATTTGCTAAATTAAAAAATTCTGTATTTAGTCCTGGTCAGTTTGGCTCAGTTGGTTGGAACGTCATCCCATACATCAAGGGGTGGTGGGTTCGATTCTTGGTCAGGGTGTATGTGGTAGGCAACTGATTGATGTTTTTCTCTCACATCATTCTTTCTCTCTCTCTCTCTCTCTCTCTCTCTGTCTCACTCCCTCTCTCTTTCTCTCCCTCTCTTTAAAAATCAATAAAACTTTTATTAAAATCCTATATTTGTAAAGCTTTGTTAATCACTGTAGCAAATAATATTTATTAGATGTATTATATGGACTAAACATGCTAATAAGCACAGTTACATAGATTCTTTCTCCTTGAATCCTCTCACACACTTTTTATGGATATACAATATTTTCCCACTTTTCAGATGAGGAAACAGATTATGAGATGTTAAGCAACTGACTCAATGTAAAATCAATTTTTCTTATCTTATTTTCTCCTTCATATTTCTTTCCTTCCACTTATTCAACAACTACTTATTTAAGTTTCCATTATGTACCAGATGTGCTAAACCCTAGTTATATATGGATGGGCAAGAAACATAAGTGATCCCTGTATTGATGAAGCTATTTAACAAGTGATGGAAATAGGATCCTTGTCACTCCAGAGATGAGCTCTTCACTATCCAGTGTGTCCCTTTTAAAATTGTTTTGTTCTTCCTGCATCAAAATTCAGAATGTAATAGGCTGGTGGGGCCAGTTAGGGGCGACCAGGCCAGCAGGGGGGAATGCAGTTGATGGTGAGCAGGCTGGCACACAGAGGCAGTGAGGGGTGACCAGGCAGGCAGGAAAGTGAGAGATTAAGAACCAGTGGTCCTGGATTGTGAGAGGGCGTCCAAGGGGTCCTGGATTGAAGAGGATGCAGGCTGGGCATGAATTTCGTGCACAGGGCCTCTGGTATAACAATAAGGCCTTGTGATTGGGGGAAGCCTGTTTGACAAGATATGGGAAGCTACACACCTGCACAACTCCGTCCTCGGCTGACTTCTGTGTATAAGACACCCCTTGATTTTCAGTCTAACGATTTTAGAAAAAAATAGCATCTTTTACACAGAAAAATATGATAATTTTCTTTCTTCTATACCTTTGGTTGCCCATTCTCAAATCTATTAGTTGGATCTCTCATCCTCTGTTTAATTCTGAAGTATTATTATTTACCTGATCCCTTCTTCACCCTTCTTACATCCTTAATCTGCCTTTTGTCTATTTTCTGTTGTTTTCCATACTCTCATAACTCATAAAATAAAACCAAGATTTGGGTGTTGTTATTCCCCAATCTAGGATAACTTTATTTGGCTGCTGACTCAAGAATCATCCCCTGATCCCTGCTATCCTAGATTCCTCCTGTTCCTGTTTTGCCAATAATTAAATAATTAACTTTTGGCTATGGAAAAACATAGAACCAAGACCTACTTTTACTCCAAAAGGAAATTTTCTTTTCAGGCTATAACTAATAGCTCCCAGTTATCTGTCTTGACCATGAGACACTCTCCAGAATTCCAGACTAGCTATCTGCTTGCTAGGGTTTCCCATTTGATATTCTAACTGTCCTTCCTCACCCAACACTAGCCATTATTCTATATTCCCATGTTGAGTGAATGTTACCACTGCACACTTGGTCAAAGAAATATAAGGAAATCTTTTCTGACTTGTCCCTTCTTCTTATACTTCTTCTGTCCATGATTCTAACTAACTAGTTTACTGACTATAACTCTGTAGTCTTCATTAATCTCTACCTTAGTTTGAACACCAATGTTCTTTGTTCACATGACCATAGAAGTCTCCTATCTTGTCTTTTTTGTTATACTAATGCCATCTTCCGAAGCATTATCACTTATGCTGCCAAACTTGTTTTTCTGAGGAAGTAATCTGTCCCTTGCTCATGTTCTTAATATTGTCTTCATCATCAATTCTTGCAGCCTCTCCAATCAGTGCACTCTTGAGTACTATTTACAGTTGCAATAATAGGATATGAACATGTGACTCTTCTCACCTAGAACAAATGCACCCTGCCCTTCTTCTCTACCTCAACTCCCAGTTATCTTCAAAAGACAAGGAAATCCAGGAAGAAGACATGCACTATGAGCATAATCTCAGACCTTAAACTTCTGAGCTAAAGTGACATTGAAAAAAATGATTTAACTTTGCTGAGTATCCATTCTCTTACGTTTTACACATAACAAATAATAATAGCTACTTTAAAAGTTTATGAGGATTGAAATTCATATGTAAAGTTCTCTATTGTTTGGACTTTTTAAGCAGCAATGACTAAACTCTAACAGATCAAAATAAGAAAGAATAATTTATTAGTAAAACTCTGTGGTACCTCACAAACTCAAAGAAAAGAATGCCCAAACAAAAATAGATCCATATAGTATATAAAGAGCTAAAAATGAGTACATACAATGCTAGAGTTTAGCCTTCTTCCATTTCTTATCTGTTTCTCTCTAAATTGCTTTTAATTCTTAGTCTCCATGACTCCAAGAGATAGAATTTACCCTATATACCCCATCAGATATACTAGGGTAATATTTCTGATTGAGCCAACTATGGTCACGTATCTAACATTAGACTCATCCCTGTAGTTGGTAGTATTAGTGACTTTCATTAGTTCATCTAGACTCATGCCCACCTGTGTGGTAGAAGGCACAAGCAGGCAAAAAATGTAGCTACGAATCAAGTACTTGTTTGCCCAATATACAACCCCCCAAAAAATTCCAAGAGTCCCTATCTAATGTAATTCAAGCATCATGCATGTGCTCACTCTCTTCAAAGTAGTAGACAACTCAAAGTCATGTCCAGCTACTGCAACAAGCCCTAAGTTTTTGGTCTCTCCATGATGTGCATTATTTAATGCACATGATGTTGCAAGATATGAGTAAAATCTATATATTTGACCTCTCCTGAGAGACCTATTACACATTCATGGTGATGAAATAGAAAAACATCAATTAAAATTCCCAGGTGGGAAAGGGGACCAGGAGAATCTACACACATCTGTCTCAGGTTGAAGGAAATATTATACACTCATGGACAGGGACAGTAAGGAGTAGCCATTGGCTGGTTCAAGCCCTTCTATTGCACAATTTTGTTTCTGGCTTCCCCATATTCCCAGAATTTCTCCTGAAAGTTATTATTTCTGGCTACACCTGAAAGAAACTTTAAGAAGGACTATCTGATAACTGTCTCTATTTAGCAGTCCTTTTCTTGTGTGGTTAAAGAGACTACTGCCCTGACTGGTTTGGCTCAGTGGATAGAGCGTCGGCCTGCGGACTCAAGGGTCCCGGGTTCGATTCCAGTCAGGGGCATGTACCTTGGTTGCGGGCACATCCCCAGTAGGGGGTGTGCTGGAGGCAGCTGATCGATGTTTCTCTCTCATCGATGTTTCTAACTCTCTCTCCCTCTCCCTTCCTCTCTGTAAAAAATCAATAAAATATATTAAAAAAATAAAAGAGAGACTACTATTTGCCTTAGAAGTTAAATATTAACAGGTATATCTTTGGAACATGTTGGATTTTATTAGTAGTTCAATTACTTAAAAACCAAGTTGGCCATTAGATTTGGGTGGTTTTATTGGGTATATATCTTTTGTTTAAAAACCAAAAGCAGAATTCTTGTTCAGTCATAATTTTAAAATCTGAGTCTCAACTTTGCAAATTCTATCTTTCATCATAGTCCGCAGGTTTAGCCCACTCCTATAAGACTCATTTTAAATTACTTATCCCAGTCCCTATCTCTTAGCAGAATTAACAACTGCCCTAGACTCAGTAGGAATCCCTGAAAACTGGGCATTTCAGTTGATGGAAATAGAATCTGTCAGATAGACATAAGCCAGAAAGTGATAATGAGGGGTCAAGCCTCCCCATTTCTCTGGCTTCCACCATGTCCCAAACTTCTGCCATTTCCTTTGCATGGCCTCTGCAGCACACATACTAGTGCTAAGCCATTCCTATAACCGTTCCAAGGAATATACAGTCACCCATCTTTACAGTGTGTCCTCTATTCTCTTGTCTATTTATTACAATCTGTCACAACTTCATATTTTGGTTGAAACATTTTATTCTAATTCTGTCTAAAATGAATTTTTCTCCACTTGCACATGTCCAAATTATAAATTTAGCATTTTATTATACAATATATTATGCTGCTCGGGGTTCCTCTGTGTCATATCACCTCAAAGAAATTCAAAGGGAGGAACATGTTATGCAATTCTATTTTATTTTCTACAGCACCTAGTTCATGGTTGAATATTATCTAGAATAGGAAGGGCTAATAGGAATTATTCAAGCAGAGAAAAGGGTGGGGTCCAGTGTGTGGAAACTCACAGAGGCACATCCGTGCAAAGACCTAGATGCAATTCTGCAGAATCGGAGCAAGGATTCTACTCCATTTTGCCTACCTAGAAGCACCTGAAGATTAGAACATGTTCCATTTTGCTGCTTTGTGCAATGACTTGGGCAACAGTGATTCACCCAAGGGATGTGGAAATGGCCTTACCATCTTGCAGGAAATACAACAAAAGCACCATGTTTGTGGTTGGTCGGGAAAACCTTGGAGGGGATTCTGATGGTTGTTCTTGGGGAATAGTGCTTTCTCTTTTCCTTGAGAATCACTAGGGTAAATAAGTAGATTAGTGTGAAAACTGGGAGAAAGACTTAGACCTATGATGAGCTCTTCTTGTATTTTGGGCATACAGAAATAAACAAAGTTTAGTTTCTATGTGTGAGAAGCCCATAGTCCAGGTGAACTGACAAGTGCATATAGAAAGACAAGAGCCATGATAGACGTGTGTACCAGGTGCATTGGGTCAGAGAAGAAGAACTAGGTAAGGCTTCTTGGAGGATGTGACATTTGGGCTGAGTTTAATAAATGATGCTATATTAATAGTTCCCATTATCAATAAAGGTAAAGAAATAGAATTTTATAGTAGGGCATATATTCTAATGTATTTTTATCTACATCAGAAACCTGGGTGGTGATACTGGGTTATCAAGAACATATTCTGGTGTATTAAACTCAGAATATCTTTGCTGAAAGACCTGAAGCCATCAACTCAACTATTGCCTTATCCTGATTGGTTTGCTAAACTATGTACTAGTATGTATAAGAGACACAATTTTTAAAAAGTTCTAGGGAGGCTAAGGAAGCTACTAGGTGTCTGATGGGAAGGGAAAGGAGGCTCCACTGACCAGAAATAAAGTGTCATGTCAAGGACTTTGGAAGTTTCTATGATGAAGTTTGTTTTCCTTATAATTTTAATTTGGGCTATCTTTAGCCTCAGTTAAAATAAAAACAGTAACAAATGAATATTTCAATAAAGTATTATCAGCCTTGTTTGATTAGGAGGATCTTATTATCTCTAGCAGAAATCAGGGCTGTGGGAGAATGGATGCTAGATAAATCAATTATGTGGTGGTTGTGAGGAGACAGCAAGCTTGGGGCGGGGGGCGGGGGGCGGGGGTGTTGGGGGAGTGTTAGGGAAAAGGAAGTCCTGGTGGACCAGATAGAGAACAGTAACATTGAGCATCTGGGAAACATGATAGAAGAGAAGTGAACTGGACAAAATGTGCCTTCATGTACTTTAGCTTTCTACAGAATTGACACAAGACATGGATGTGTGAAATGTGTGTGCATGAATGTGCACCCATATTTATGGGGGGGGGGTGGAAAATAATGAGCAATTAGAAAGCACAAAAGTTATTCAGTTATGTTTTCTTTTCTAGTGTTTGAGGTTCTAGAATCACATTGGAATCCCTTCGTAATAAGCAGGAAGAGTTAAATTAGTTTCAAAATTATGGTGTTGGTTTCAATATTTTATTCATTCAATTATCTTACAGTATGTTAATATTTAGAAATGATTTTGCATTATTTATATTTCAGTATTGGGGTATTTTCTATTGGCATCTTAAAATGTAAAGCATGTATTTACATAACACATCTGTAATAGGATGGCATTTATGTGGGAGGTGTCTGCCTTCCCCTCAAAGGAAGCTAACCTGCCTCTTCCCAAGATTCATTAACTGTTCAAGGTAAAACTCATTTCTCAAGTCTGTTTTTTCAGTTACTGAAGTGTCTCTATTATTTTCAGGAAGTATTTTCTAATTTATATATGCAAAACAAATTTTAATGCTTAAAGATGACATTTAAAGAAAGATATCTACTACCCCATTTAGAAATTCTGAGTGTGTTTGTGTTTCTATGTGTGTGTCAGTGTATGATGGAGCTAAGAAAAGTATATTCTAAACTGGGAGTTAATAATATAGTTTCTTTTGGTTTTCCTCACCGGGCTGAACCCAAATTAAAAAAAATATCAGGAATGCTTTAGACAGTAGAACATGCATTTTGGAGTAAGATAGAGACTGAAATTTGAGCATTGTCACTTAAAATCTGTGTAACCTTGGGGAAGGTCAAGAAAACTATGTTGAGATTCTCTGAACTCAATGTAATAATTTTTAAAATGAGAATAGTAAAAATATCTTTCTCATAGGATTGTTTTTGAGGATTAAGGTAATTATTAATATAAAACACAGCACAAAGTGAAGCACAAAAAAACCTCAAGGAATTTTATTTCATTGATTATAAGACATAGATCCCCTCCCCCATGTCTTACCATTTATGGTGTCTTAATCTTACAGTTAAAAGCATAGTATTATTATTTAAATACTAGTATATACTTAATCATTGAAACATAACATTCAGCTAAAAATGTTAAAAATAAACACTATGGAATTAGGTACCAACTTTCCTATTGAGTATAGTTTACAGTAAAGAATAAACACACAATAAATTTGTAAATTAGGGTGGAATTAATATCTGCTTTTGCCATTTTGAGTTTATTCATTTATTTATTCCACAAACATGTCTTTGTTGAATGAAAAACAATGAGCCAAGTTCTGTGTAGGTCAAGTAAAAATAAGTAAAACGTGATCTTTTTATTTAAAGATCGAACTAATGTCTCATGAGAGATAGCAGAACCACATAAATATAGTGTCAGGCATAAGTACCTAAGCTAACAGTCTATATAGAAAAGAGATTTAATCATCAGGAGAGGAAAATGTAAGGAAAGGCATAATGGAAGATGTGACTACTGACATAAGTCTCAAATGATTAGTTGAGTGATTCAGACAAAAGGTGAGGAAAAGTGTATTCTAGGATGAGGAAACATTAAAAAAAATGATTTGTGGGAGAGAGAAAAAGAATAGTATTTCTGGTTCAGGAAGATACATGATGTTTAATTTGGATGAAGTATTTGGGAATGGAGTAAAAAAACACCAAATTAGAAAGATAAGAAGCTCATGAAGGACACTGCATCATCATTCTGATAGCCTTGGACTTCATCATGAGTTAAATATAAATATTCTGAAGTAAAGAACCAGAGTGGTATAACCATAATTTTATTTCTAAAATGTTGCTCAGAATAAATGAAAATGGACAAAGTTGTTAGGATTTACTGTAATAATTCTTGACAGTCATACTGGGATGTAGTAGAATGGGAAGATTTGGAAGATTATTAAGGAGGTGAAATCTATGGAACTTGGTTATTACTTGGATATGAAATAGAGACAGAAGTTAGGATTGAATTAACAACACATCTCAGTTCTTTAGACTAGTTTGTATACCATTTGCATGACCCAGGATCCCCAAATAGTTGTATGTTGACTGATCATCCTTTCTTTTGGAAATTCTTTATTTTTTTTTCATAGACAGATTATCATAGTAAATTAATACATAATTATCAAGAGAAAAATATCACTGAATTAACATTTTAGAAATGTTGAATTGTCCAGAATAGATTTTCTCATTGTCTTTTTCCATAACAACATGGTGACTTGGAATATAACATGACACCAAGAAATAATAAAATAAAATAAAAAAGATCTTTAAAGCAATTCATATTTATCTTACCTTATTTTTATCAGAATTTTTCTGGTCTAACTCTTTTATGGTTCTGGGGAGAAATACATTTCAAATTCTATAATCGCATAAGAGAATTGGAGTCATGAAAAATTTACAGTACTCTGTTCCAAGACAACTTTTATTATCAACTGAACATATACCATAATGTAGACTAAGGCATTGTATTTACAGCATCATTAAAAGAACCCTTTTTAATATGACTGCATTATCTTGAAAAAAAATGTAGCACACTCTTATTTAATATTACCACATTACTACAATCAACTATATATTTGTTGAAAGTCTTAGAGTATGGTATTTAGGCTATTGAACCAGCACAAAATATACATGAACTTTATCAATTTTCATTTTCTCTTTACAAACCAAGAATGATATTAAATGACATTTTATGACATTTGATAGGTATTTAAAATTTGTTCTTGCGGCTATTCATTGAACCATAACATACATAGGTTGGCTGTGCTTCCATTATGAGAAATGGAAGCAAGAAGCACGGAAATCAGCATCCTACAATATGTGCCCATTTCCCATCAGTGTTTTGCTCCTAACTCTCTACCGAGTTAATGATCCCCTTTGCGCCTAGATTTGTCCATACAAATATTTAGGAGTAAAGAAAAAATAAAGTAATACTTGCCTCCAAAATGGTCTGAAATCCAGGTATGAAAAATCTTACACAAGTTTAAAGGACTAGTTTATTAACATCTGCCTTCATTTGTTTGAACATACTGCAATGTTCTGTTGAAAAGTAGCTAAGAGACTTATATAATAGTCCTTTTCACACCTTCCACCCATAAAGACAGGTCTTTATTTGCAGCTGAAGCTTTATATCCAGAGCCTATGGCTGTTTTGTGCTTTTGATGATGGAAATTTTAAAAGAGAAACAGTGAGTAAAATGTGAAAATGTCCTTTTGGGACATTATTTTATGACTGCATGTCCCTTATCATTTAGCAAAATAGATGCAATATGAAAAATTCAGTCAAACAGTTTGTTTGTGACTGCTTGGCAAAGAATCAAATAACAGGCACTAACAATATAATGCTTAGCTAATCTAAGTAGTGTGCCTGTGTGTGTGTGCGCCATAAGCCAAATGGGAGAGGTGACTGAAAAAAGTCTTCAGAGGAGAGGCAAAAGCCATTTGGCTTGAAAAAGCAGTATTGCACTATGGAGGCTGGCAAGCTTTGGTTTGGATTATGGCATTGTTAGTGATTATTAACTTATGAGCATCAATTTCTTCAAGAAAAACACACATGATCACGCTAAAAGCTCACAGAGTTTTAAGAATCAAATTTTAAGAAGAAAATACCTGTCACATTGTTTGGCACTCAGACAATGGTATTCACACTCTATTTTAATTATGGGAGCTGTTGACAAAGCAAAACTTAGTATCGTGCTCTGAAGATAGCTTGCCCATCCTCCCCAACCACCTTTTGAGATAATTGTCCTCGGTTGATATCTATTTCAGGTGAATATGTTCAAGCTTAGGGTGGATAGAATGTCTGGGTTGTAATTGCTGTGCAGAAAAGCCACCAGATACAGCCTTTCCAAACCACCTTAGTGGCCTTAAACTAGTGGTTTTAGAAGGTACCTAGGAGGGACTCTCTGGTTCATATTAGTGACTAAGTGAACTGAGTCGTGTTGAGTCAGACATTGGTCAGAAAGAAAATCTAGTAGATCAGAAAAAGAAAAGATAACAAGGTTAGTTAGTAGAAATAAAACTAGGTAAGTTATGATAAGCTATATAGGTAAAAGAGGTCATATTACAAACAACTAAACAGGGAGGAGACTGCAAAGAGACTAGCAGAAGTGAAACTACATGGCAGTAAGTTCAACTTAAACATACTACTACTTCTTTGCTCTCTGTTAACAAAGTCACATCCCAGGCATTACAGTAGAAGCCATGATAGACCTCTCTGAAATATACTTAGAGTTTCAGGTTTGGTTTCTACATTACCAACATTATATAAATACTTATAATTTCACTGGCTTTTTTAGTATTCATGTAGTTCATTTCATGTATTGCATATTTTGTTATCTGTCATATTTCAAATATTTATAAAATAAATGTTCTCTTATTGAGGGACATACACTATGTGAGATATCTGATTTCAAATTGAAATTAAAAGAGGAGCATTTTGCCTGGCCAGCATAGCTCAGAGGCTGAGCATTGACCTATGAACCAGGAGGTAACAGTTCAATTCCCGGTCAGAGCACAAGCCTAGGTTGTGAGCTTGACCCCCAGTGTAGGGTGTGCGGGAGACACTGATCAATGATTCTCTCTCATTATTGGTATTTCTATCTTTGTCTCTTCTTCTTTCCTCTCTGAAACAAATAAAAATATATATTTTTTAAAAAGAGGGGCATTATTTTGCCCAGCCGTCATGTCTCAGTGGTTGAGCATCGACCTATGAACCAGAAGATCATGGTTTGATTCCCTGTCAGGGCACATGCCTCAGTTGCCTGCTTGATCTCCAGTCTGGGGCCTGTGAGCCCCAGTGTGGGATGTGCAGAAGGCAGCAGATCAATGATTCTCTCTCATCATTGATGTTTCTATCTCTCTCTCCCTCTCCCTTCCTCTTTGAAATCAATAAAAATACTTAAAAAGAAAATAAAAATAAAAATGAGGGGCATTTTTTAGCATTAAGACAGGTGTAATGCACTTCTAAAATATCCAGTCATTGCCACTGAGAGTGAGTCAAGCTTTGTGACTCTGCTCTTAAAGCATCATTAACATAATCACCATGAGCCTAATGACTCACAGTTACCATTCCGCTTCACCAGTAATGATGATGCCTAGGAATCCACCAAACCTTCTTCTAACAAGGCTGGATTTTTTTTTTTTTTTTTTTTAATGAAAGTAAGCAAATGGACAACAGTGGTAGACCTTTACCAAAGTTAGACTTTACTCTGTGTGAAGTTCTGAACATGGTAGGTTCTAAACTCAATCAAACCTCTCACCTTGGCCTGAATATGGGCCCTCACTTTACATATAAGCCTTGTTTCTGTCCTTGAAGAATGTATCATTATTCCATTTGCGTTTGGTATAACATGGTGATCTTGGGTATTGTATCCAGGCTTCATTAATGGTTTCACAAAGCCATAGTCTGCTTGAATATCTAGCTTAGAATATGTCAAACTGCCACCTCTTTCTTAATACACACTTTTGGGGTTCTTCTATTTTTTTTCTCCTCCAGATATCTTATTCTTTGGGAAAAAAGCCAGTTTTTCATCTTCTAGCCTTTGTTAGCTTTTAAAGATAATATACACACTGTTCATTTTATAGCCAAGAATTCTGGGTACTAGCAGCTTTTCATATAAGATAGCCCTAATGATAGTATATGTATAGTTTAAGCAAAACCTTTTAATTACTTCTTTTTTAATTTATTTATATTTATCTTTTACAAAAAATATTAAAGAAAATACCAAAATAGAGAAAGATTATAATTAGCCACTCTTTACTTTAGGAGTCAAAAGAACAGATAATCTTACATTTAGAAAGCATTTTATATGTGTCACTTATATTATAATTTGGATAAATTTTATTTTTTATTTTTGTTTTTTTGTTCTTAATATATTTTTATTGTTGATAATATTACACATATTTACCATTCCTCCCCCCCTTTATCCTTCCTCCCAGCCCCTACCCACCTACCCCAGGTCTTCACTACTCTTTTGCCCATGACCATGGGCTATGCATAAATTCATTGGTTTATTTCTTCTTGTCCCCCCAACACCACATTGAGGTATGTCAGTCTGTTCTATAATAATGACTCAGCTTTAATCACTGCTATAGCATAATTGAGAATTCAACATTTTGCCTTTTATGAAGACAGCAATATTTTACCCAAATTCACCATGTGCTTCTAAAACATGAACACATTATTCATGTATATTTTGAAATTATTGCAGGAAAAACACCTTTTAGAGATATCCATTCCCTTCCCATCACCGGGTAATGGAGTTGGGTAAGGGATGGTGGGCCTGTGTGGTAGGAACTATGAACTTGCTGAGGATGTATGGTGGCTAAATTGCCAGAAGGCTCTTAATGATCTCCATGTTCTGATGACCACATTCCTGTACATTTCCTTTTCACTCTGGACTAAAGTTGGTCTTTAGGCCTAAAGAAAAAGGGCAAGAGAAATTATATGTCACTCCCAATATTAGGCTTAAGAGAGACTTCTGCTTTCCCCTTTCTCTCTCTCTCTTCCTCTCATTGCTCTCTGGAGGGAAATGGAGTGCTCTATCATAAAAATAGGTCCATATGGAAAGGAACTGGAGTCTTGTGCTGACTGCTATGTGACAGGTCTTGGAAGTGGATCCCCCAGTCCCAGTCAAGCTTTCATATCACTGTAGCCCCAGCCAATGTCTTGGCTGCAACCTCATGAGACACCTTGAGCCTCAACCTCCCAGCTAAAACTCTTCTGGATGCCTGACCTCAGAAATAGTTTTAAATATTTGTTATTTTCAAAAGCTAACTTTTAGAATAGTTTAATATGCAGCAATAAATAGTTAATAGTGGGGGCTAAAGGGATCAGGTGCTTCTTGCTATACTCATAATACATAAAATCAGAAAATAAATTACAGTCTCTTTAGAAGTATTAATTAAATCAAAGTCAGAAGAACAAGACTCAGTCAGTCAAGGGATCTTAGAAAGGCTAGTGAAAGTTTGGAGAGTTGAAAACAAGGGCTTTAAAAGAGACCTGTGGTCTAAAGGAATTCTAGAGGCCTACCTACTTCTTTGCATGTTCCTAGCATGCATTTGGAAAGAGCTTGGTGCGTTCAAATTAAGGAAGGCAAAAGGGTTATAACAATACTGTTTGCATAACTTAGGAATGGTTTCCAGAAATAATTATTCCTCATATGCGAAATTTATTGGTTACTATTTTCTTATGTTTATGATCTAAATGTCATACTACTTTAAAATAAAATATAAATTCCATTGGTAAGAAATAGTCAATTTCCATCTTTAAATTCTTTCATAATGTGTTCAATAACCCTAGGTCTTACTTGCCACACATTATGCTTCTTTGTAGGCAGGGAGCTTTTTAAAAAAATAGCTGAATCAGTTGGGCCTTATCATCCTCTTTATACCTATATAGTTCTATTATTCTTGAGGCTGTTTTAAGTAGGAGGACATCAAACTAAAAATCATAAAATGATGTTAAATCTAAAACACATTCAATATCCTATATAATAAAAGGCTAATATGCAAATTGTCCCCTCAAACCAGGAGTTCAACCGGGAGTTTGACTGGGAGTTTGACCAGCCTGCCAACAGCCTGCAGCCCCTCTCCCAAGATGGCCCTGCCCCTGATTGTCCCCCGCCCCATAGGGGAAGGGTCTGGCCAGCCAACCTCCCACGTGCCCTTGCCCTGGCTGGCCTGCCCGATCAGCCCCGATCAGGGTGGGCTGGCCGGACCCCACCTGTGCACAAATTTGTGCACCATAATATATATATCACTAGAGGCCCATTGCATGAAGACTCATGCAAGAATAGGCCTTCCTTCCCCTGGCTGCTGGCACTGGTTTTCCTCCAGCACCTGGGACCCAGGCCTTCACTCCGGCCACTGCCTTCTGCCTTCGCTCTGGCCAGAGCCTTCAGTCTTCTTCGCTCCAGCCGGAACACTGCTCCTGTAGATCCCTCCGCCCCCTGCCCTCCCCCTCATAGCAGGTGTCCTGCCCTGCCCTGCTTCTCCATGCCTGCATATGCAAATTAACCCACCATCTTTGTTGGGTTACTTTGCATACTCACTCCTGATTGGCTGATGGGTATTACAGAGGTGTGGTCAATTTGCATATTTATATTTTATTAGTGTAGATGATAGAAATATTATGTATATGGAGAGAGAAACAAATTATGATAAATTAACTCTTAGGTATAAAAACAAATTGTAGACATAGAAAACTTCCACTTACCCATATATTAACAACATTGCTCCATAGTGATCTTTAAAAAACACAGATATGACCATGTTATAGCTCTCCTTAAAATCTTTCAATAGCTCCCTCCCCAACACATAAAGTTAGCATTCCTAGCCCGTACATATGGAGCATTACACATTCCGTGACTTTTGGGGGAATTTCTGATTACACTAAAAACACTACTATGATAAAATAAAGATTTGTCCTTATCCCCATGTTCCCATTAGGAATTTGATACCTTTCTCTGGAGCTCTTGGCTCATATCTAAGTATGAATAAGGAAATCTTAGCAGTCACTGACAGGCAGAGCAAAGAGGCAAATGTTGTTAATTAACGTTGTAAACCCTAGAATTGTGTTTTAAGAGAAAGTTGGTATTAGCAAGAGGAAGGTTTGTTTACTAAGGCAAATGAATGAAACAACTGAGCAAATGCAGGTCCTGAAGGCCTCCTGATCCATTCCTAGCTCTATGAAGGCAATGCAATAAGTAACTGAGAGCTGAGTCCTTACAGTGTGGAAAGAGCCGAGGGGCCACAAAGGAGAGGGATAAAGAAGAAGCACTGTGTTGGATTCTGTATGAACAAATAAGAGAATATGTATATAGTTTTTGCAAAGTGTTATTTAGGATACTGTTGAATACAACCAATTGAATCTAATTCAGACTTGTTTACATAAGGGACTTAGTAGCTACCAAAAGAAAGGCCCAGTGACAGGAAGGCATCAAAGCTTGTTATTTCCATAACTCAAAGCTACCAGCAAGAGCCATGTTTCTTTCCACCTCTTCATTCTGCCCCTCATGGTACCAGCTTAATTCTAAAGCCTGATTCCCCATCACAGTCACAGAATATGGCTGCAGGATCTGGGACTACCATGTACACCATGTAGATGAAAAGAAAATTGTGTGACTTGCTTCTGGAAACCCTCCCAGAAAAGCAAGGATACTTATTTCCCAGAAGCCTTCAGCAAACCTTTTCAGTAAATCACTGGGTCAAATAAGTGCTCTGACCTGAATCAATGATTTCCTTAAACTGGAACCATATGTGTTACCTGTAGATTGAGTCAGTTTCTCGCAAAGCATTTTTTGTTATACAGTGAAGATGTAGCTGTTCAAATGAAAACAGGGCAAGTCTCCAAGAAAACAGAAACAAAAAATGAAAAGCTGTTGATATTGGAGAACCAGTCACCTCATCTATTACTATTTCTAAGGGAACAAGAGTAATTTTTTTCCTGGCTATAGACTATACTTCTCACCTTTCCCAATATTAAGCATACTTTTAAAATACGTGTGTGTGTCCCTAGCTAGTTTGATTCAATGGATAGAGCATTAGTCTGTGGACTGAAGGGTCCCAGGTTCAATTCCAGTCAAGGGTACATGCCCGGGTTGCAGGTGTTATCCCCAGTAGGGGGCATGCAGGCAGCCAATCAATGGTTCTCTTTCATCATTCATGTTTCTATCTCTCTTTCCCTCTCCCTTCCTCTCTGAAATCAATAAAAGCATATTTTTAAAAAATGTGTGTATGCATCTTTTCCTGAAGAAAGAGTGCATAATGTTGGAAAGTAAAAGAAATCTGTGGACCCATAATGTCAAGAATCATTGAAATTTAGGTAAAGTTTCTATATAAACCAGTTCCTGCTTCTCTTCTAGAGTTTTCCCACCTGCATCCTCATCACCAATACAACCCATTCCCTTTTGTCATCCCAGGCATTTCCTGCTTCAGGTTCCTTGACCATATATTTCATCTTCTACCTCTTCTGCCCAGTAAACCATAACTCTGTCTTCAAGACTGACTTCACCTCCAACCTCCCCAGTGGAGCTTTTCTTTGTTGGTCTATTTGGGAACAGAGTTGATCCACCTCTTTGTACCCCAAGTGTCCCAAAGCAATAAATACACATCCTACTGCTCTATAGTCTTTGTTTGAGTGACCCACTCTTGAATTAAATCATCAGCAATTTAGGCAAGTGATTTGTGTTTTTACTGCTCATCTTTGATTAGCTGTTCTGGCTTGTTAAACTCTTGTTCAGCAAACACACAACCATTGGTAGGCCTCATTTTCAGTGAGCAATGGAGAATATGTAGGAGCTTTGTCTAGCTGCATTATTCCTATTGCTATTGACTTCAGAGAGGCTTTCCCCATGCCTCAGTTAGGACCTCAGTACCTACAGGATGATTTGGTAAAGATAGATTTTTGGATAAATGATGTGACTCTATTTAAGGGCTTGGAAATTTATACATTATGCCCCTAAATCTTGATAACAAACATGAATCTTAAAAAGTTGACATTTATTGAGCACTTTGTGTATGCTGGGCACTGTGGCACGTGTTTTGCAAATATTATTTCCTTTTGTCTTTACAAAAATCTCAGGGGGTAGGTTCTAATATTATTATTATTATCAGGGAGAATGTTTAGATTTACAGAGTCTACATAATTCACCTTCTGCCATGCTATCTATAAGCAGAAGAGACAGGATCTAAATCCAAAACTCTCTAGCTACAATAAGCCCTTGAATATCATTTAAAGATCATGAATTAAAACTGCCTATGTCCTAGATATTTTATTATAAAACTAGAGGCCCAATGCACGACATTCGTACACAGGTATGGTCCCTAGGCCTGACCGGCAATCAGGGCTGATCTGTGGGGCAACCAGGTGGGGCAATAAGGGATCTCCTGCTGGCAGCCACCTTAGCCAGGCTGGTGCCACCTGCTCACTGGTTCCACCCCCCGCCATTGCCACTGGTCACCTCCCTCTGTGGAGCAACTGGCAGGGCTATCGGGAGGTCTCCGCTGGCACCTGCCCTGGCTGGCCTGAGGTCTGGGGGTTGGAGGAAGCTCCTGCATTGAGCATCTTCCCCCTGGTGGTCAGTGTGCATCACAGTGACCAGTCATTCCACCATTCAGTCAATTTGCATATTAGGCTTCTATTATATAGGACTAGAGGCCTGATGCATGAAATTCATGTATGGGGGGGGGGGTTTCCTCAGCCCAGCCTGCACCCTCTCCAATCTGGGACCCCTCGAGGGATGTCCGACTGCCCATTTAGGCCCAATCCCAGTGGGACATCCCTCTCACAATCTAAGACTGCTGGCTTCCAACCATTCACCTGCCTGCCTGTCTGATTGCCCCTAACTGCTTCTGCCTGCCAGTCTGATCACCCCATAACCACTCCCCTGCCAGCCCGATTGACACCTAACTATTCCCCTGCTGGCCTGATTGCATCTAACTGCCCTACCCTGCTAGCCTGGTCACCCTAACTGCCCTCCCCTGCTGGCCTGGTTGCCCCTACCTGTCCTCCCCTGCAGGCCTGGTCCCCCCCCATCTACCCTCCCCTGATGGGCCGATCACCACTAACTGCCCTCCTGGTCCCCCCAACTGTCCTTCCCTGCAGCCTTGTGACTCCCAACTGCCCTCCCTTGTAGGCCTGGTTCCCCCCAACTGCCCTCCACTGCTGGCCTGGTCACCCCTAATTGCCCTCCCTTGCCAGCCTGGTTGCCCCTAACTGCCCTCCCCTGCTGGCCTGGTCAACCCCAAATGCCCTCCCCTACAGGCCTATTCACCCCTAACTGCCCTCCCCTGCTGGCCTGGTTGCTCCCAACTGCCCTCCCCTGCATGCTTGGTCCCCCACAACTGCCCTCCCCTGCATGGCTCATCCCTCCTAATTACCCTCCCCTGGTGGGCTGATCACCCACAACTGCCCTCCCCTGCCGGCCATCTTGTGTCCACATGGGGGCAGCCATCTTTGACCACATGGAGGTGGCCATCTTGTGTGTTGGAGTGACAGTCAGTTTGCATATTACTCTTTTATTAGATAGGATACTGTTTAATCTCATAATAATCCTGCAATCTAGGAATCATTACATTCATTTTAAATGTGGGGAAATTCCAGTTAAAGATAACTGAATTGCCAAAAGGGATAATCTACAAATGTTAGAGCCACACGTAACAGTCAATATGCTCCACTCCTAGGTACATGAAGTCAGCTTTCAATCAAAACCCAGGAAGACAGTGCTGGCTAATTCTACACTTTATGGTGTAGTTGAGAATCACAGATGAGGTTGTTATGAAAAGAAGTCTCTGCTGTACAGGATGTATAGCACTGCCCAGAAGGTTGGACATCTATCTATACTAACAAGAGAGAAATATGTAAATTGACCATCACTTTGTGATGCCCACAGCCAATCATAAGTGAGTATGCAAATTAACCCAACAAAGGTGGTGGTGGCCCCGCCCACTGGCTGCTCCAGGCCTCTGAGCAGTGTGCCTCCTCAGGGACTCCCTGCCATGCTCCACACCTGTCAATAGTCCTTGCAGCCTATCTGTGGCCCAGCCCCTGGCCTCAGAGGCAATCCTCTAGTGCCTGAGGTCATAGATCTGGATGTCTGGTGTTTCCCTCTACCCCACCCCTGCCCCACTGCTCTGGTAAACAAAACCCTAGCATTGGAGCAGCCCCCACGGGTGCAGATGTGTGCAGGAGCTTGCTTGGTGCACAGTTAGTATGCCCCAGGAGCCCTGGGCCAGCCAAGGGGCAATGGTGGAGGCTGTGGCAGCAGTGGCAAGCAGCTCAGCTTTGTTTTGAATAGATGAAAGAGGCTACCTACACAGCAACCCAAATTATCAGATCTCCTTCCTCCCTATCTCGCCAAATCAAGAGGGGAGGGGTGATGGACATGGAGGGAGGGTGGGCGGGTGGGCAGGAGGCAGAGGGCGGAGGAAAAAGAGGATGAGGAAGGCAGCTAGTTATATCCCACTTTCACAATGGGAAAGTGAAATACACTAGTGCACCCAACCTCTCCAGTCCTCCCCGCCTGCCTCCATCCCCTCACCTCTTCCCCTCCACACCTCCCTGGAAGGGCCAGCTCTGCACAGAGGAACTCTCTGGAGAAGGGGGGCAAGGAGGAAGTGGTGCAGGAGTGCGCAGGGCTTGCCACCGCCACCGCGTCGCTGTTGCACAGGCTGCCTGGAGCGAGCCCGCAGCGTGCTGGCAGCCAGGGGAAGGAAGACCTATTCTTGCATAAATCTTCATGCAACAGGCTTCTAGTGGTATTATAAAATCCCAGAATTGGGATGGCTATTTGTAGTCACCTAAGAAAATAACATGAGAATCTAAATACCAGTGAAATAGTATTTCAGCACATGCCTAGGAAGATATCTCTAGATGGAAGGTGATTAATTTTCTATTAGATAAATAATTATAAATATAGACACTTGGGGGAGGGGAATTTGAGTTCAAGCTTCACTTTCTGTAGGTGACCTCACTGTGATGTAATGTGATTGTCAGTGTCTTTGGGGATCAAACCCATTAGACTATAAGTTACCCGAGGAAAGGTCTGAACCGTGTATTATTATGTTTTCATTCCCAGAACTTGGACCAATTTATGGTGCAGTACTTGGTAGGTATTTAGTAAAAAATTATTTCATGAATCCACCATCACTTCAATTATGAAAGCATGATCAGGAAAATTTTCGCAGAAGAAGCAATTTTTGAAGTAAGGCAAGGCTTTTGATAGGTTAAGATGTGAAAAGGTGTTTCAGGAGAATGGAATGATTTAAGCCACTTTATGGTGTAGTTGAGAATCACAGAAAATGCTTTCTATACCCAGCATCTTCCTTGTCCACTGTCTTGGAATGGCCTTGTAGATAGAGCACAGGCACCAGAGGATGACAAAGGTGAAGACCCTTAGATTCAAGGGTCTCATCACAGGTCCAGGATTGCTATGGGCACTCTAAAAATATCCTACAGAAATAATCAAAATGTGTGCTCTTATCTGAGCTGATCATTATCCTATTTCACTGAACAAGCCATATGACTTCTCTGAGATTCAATTTAAATAATAGAAAAATAGGTATACTATATAGTTTAAGATACTTGGCCTAAATCTTGAATGATCACATTCTACTCTGTTTCCCCATAAGCTTTGCTCTTGCTCCCTGGCCTATGAGGCCACTTCAAGACAAGTGTCCATTTCCTTACCAGCTCCAACCACGGCCTTATAACTCCTGCCATATTCTATCTTAATGAAGCGGCCTGTTCACATGTGAGTCACGTGATCCTTATTTCCTGAGACCGCTCCTGGATGCACCTTCTTTTCTAAGAGCAGGATAAAGTTCTAAAGTGGATGGCAGCTCCAGATCAGCCAGCCGCGTGGATGGAAAGTACGAAGGAAATCCAAAAGAAACCCCTAGAAGAGACTTCACAAAGAAAATGAAGCTGCTTGTATCTGTGGCCTTCTCACCACAGTCTCCACTGTCTTTGTTGCTTGAACTATTTGGAGCTCATTTTGCCTTTGGCCTGTATCCAAGTCCCTCTGCACTGGGGAGAGTAGAGAGAAAAGGGGGTTTGGGATGTGCATTGGCAGACAGGTGTGCTTCCCCTGGAGACTGAAGGCTGTCACCAATAAGGCCACTGCATTGCTGGCGAGTTGAAATGACTAAAATACATGTGAGATCAATATGAAAAATGCTGTACAAAAAGCTAAGTGTCAGAACTAGATGGTTTTATTGACATAGGGTTTTTCATTAAAGACTTATTTCTACGTAAAAAAAATAAGCAAAAAAAATCTAAGTGTTTTCTGGGAAGAGCAAATAAAGCATTTTTAAAAAGAAGGAAAACAAACAAGAAAAAAAAATCCCAGAAAATTGTAAATAGGTGCACAGAGCTACTAAACACTCATTAGATCACAACCGAAATTTTGCAATACATTTTAATAAAAAGAGTACATTTCTTTACATTTTCACAAACAGAAGTTTGTTTCTAGGCTTGCATAAGTGGCTTGATATACTTGTTCAAATGCGATTTCCATTTACTATTATATTAAAATGAAAGGAAGTGCCAAGGTCAAGTTTATTCAGAAAATTGTTAGCTATCCTTGGGAAAAACATAATTCATCATGTGTGATTTTAATCAATTTTCATTCATTGTTAAAGTTCACATAAAGTTTAGCTTGATGTCCATGGGAAATGTAAATAGGGACTTATTTTACAGGCACAATAAATATGCCTGAATCTAAGGTCCTCTAGACAATATTGTTTAATAAAGCATATTTGTCTGGTTCCATAAAATAGAAATGTTTAAATTAGAAGAGCTGCTTGCTTAGATGGTAGGTTAATAAGAGCAATTTCAATTCACAATCTTCATTATTTATAATGCCAAGAAGGAAATTGATTGAACACACTGTCTGGGCTATGAATCAGTGTAGTTACATAATGTCTGGGGAGCATCCACAGGGGGAGAACCTGGCAATGGGAGATCCCACAGAAGAGATTTGGGGCTTTCCCCTGCTGCTGTCCCAGAATGGGGCTATCCCACAAGCTTTTTCAAGTTTTTAGTTAGATCCCCACATAGTGCTGGGGACCCTGGGGCACCCGGGCTTTGTCCTTTTATGGTAAGATGAGGATTGGGGATAGGGTGACAGTCAGAATAATGCATTTGAGAAAGTAATTCATTCCCATAAATGCATAACAAATAAAGATGGGATCCACTGGAGCTATAATAATGCTGGTGTTGGAGGGTTAGAGATGGAGAGGATGAGTGTGGCTGGAACAGTATAAGACGACTAAGAAAGGAATTAGTTCTTATCATGAGTTGTAGTGGGAGGGGAGGATTTGAACAGGCTGACAGAGCTGGAATGACAATTCCAGGCCTTGGGAAATGAGGCCATAAGTAGAGCGGCTGGGATCAGAATACTATGTGATGGAGCTGTATAGATGCTAGCATAACCTGCTCTGGGCAGTGTGCATGCATGTGTTGGGAATTTGGACCTACATCTATAACCCAAACAAATAATAGTTATCTCAAAATAAGATGTTCGCTGATTTCAACTATTTGCAGGGTCATTATGACTAAAGTTTTGGAATATCACCATTGGTGTCCCTCAGTTAGTGGTAATAGTCTTTTGCAAATTAAAATCTCTCCGTTTTCTTCTAGGTTAGTGTGTGTGGGTATAGATGATGGATCTCAAACATGTAATATGCCTGCAAGATGAAGAGATGTAGTTGACAAAAAAAGAAGAGGGGTATCACATACTGAATTGTGCCCCCTCAAAATCTGTATGTTGTAGTCCTAATCATGCAATAGGACCTTATTTGGGGGTAGAACCTTTAAGGAGGTCATTAAAGTTGACCAACAGTGTTACACTAAAAGAAAAGGCCAAAGACAGAGAGAAAGCACCATCTGCAAAACAAGAAGAGAGGTTTCACTGGAAACCAACCCTGTCAATGCCTTGGTCTTGGACTTCCATCCTCCAGAGCGTTAAGAAAATGAATACCACCCAGTGTGTGGTATTTTGTCATGATGGCCAGAGCACATGAACACAAGGGGTGATGGTCACACAGCAGCTAGACAATGACAGAAAATCAAAAGGCAAGGTGAGCTAGATGTCCTGCCAGATGCAGAGGGAAGGCAGTAAGTTTGTCAGCAGAATGGAAAATCTTAATCCTGCCCTGACGTAATTTTCCCTCCCAATACTTTTTAGCGGCCTTGTAATACCGTGTGCACTATAAGTGTATGTCAAATTCATCATTTTTAGTGAGAGATTATTCTCAACCCCATTTTATTTATAACTTTCTGAGGAAAAGTAGCAGAATATATACATAAGAACTTTTTATAAACAAGTTATGGCTCATATTCATCTTCTTGTTTCACTTTCCTTGATCACCATGAAATCTATCATTTGGCAAAAGGAAATTGAAAACACAAACATATGTTTATACTAAAAAAACCCTAAAAAACAACTTTGGCAAATACTTAAAAAAATAGCAGGGAGTATAAAGGCCTACAATTCAACAATGACTTAATAACTGTTGCATGTATAAGTAAAGAAAAAAGAAAAGAAACAGAGAGGACAAACAAAGAGAGTACACCAGCTAAGTTATTTTCAGTAGCAAGTGATAGATAAAATATCCAATACAAGACTAAAATAATAAAGGTTTAAGGCTCTGGTTATTGAGAAAATTGAAAATGACACATATTTCAGGTGTGGTTTGATCAGAGCACTGACTCTATTTTTATGTTACTCTCTTAGGTCCCATGTGTCAGCTTCGTCCTTAGGCTGCCTTCTCTCATGGTACCTAATGTCTATTATCAGTTTGAAGGCTTCACATGAGTATTGTACGCAGAGAGGAAGGAGAGAAAATCTCTGTTAACTGGATTTATGGAAGTGTCCACATTGACTTCATAGATAATATTTGATTTTATTTAGTTACTAGTGCCCCGGTGTATGAAATTTGTGCACAGACGTTGGGGGCGGAGGGGGGATCCCTCAGCCCAATCTGCACCCTCTTCAATCTGGGAGCCCTCGGGGGATGTTCAACTGTCCAACTGCTAGGTGGACATCCCTCTCACAATCCGGAACCTCTGGCTCCTAACCGCTCACCTGCCTGCCTGCCATAACCACTCTGCCTGCCTGCCTGATTCCCCTAACTGCCCTCTTCTGCCAGCTTGGTTACTCCTAACTGCCCTCCTCTGCTGGCCTGGTCAGCCCTATTGACTTTTTTTTTTTTAATCTTATCCCCTTCACACACAATTGTATTTGACTTCCTTATTGGCTTCTCCCTCTCACACAATTTTTCTCTCTCCTTTATATAACACTTTTTCCTACTGACTCATCATTTATAAACTTTTATTTCCTCCTTATTTCCTACTTCTGTTCCATCATCCTTCTTCCCATCTTCCTCCTACCCTCCCTCCCTGCCCACATTTCTTCTTTCCTTTATCCCCTAGACTCCCTCCCTTTTTCCTTTCTTCCCATCTTAATTTTTTTCTTCATTTCCTCCCTCGGACCTGCTTTGCTCCCCTCCCCCATTTCTTCCTTCTTCTCATTCTTCTTTTAAGCTCTACTGGCTCCCTTTTAAAACTTTTCTTCCCGGGGAGGAATCCAAGATGGCGGCATAGGTAAACACCTAAACTGCTGCCTCCCACAACAATTTAAACTGCAACTAAAAGACAAAACGTCTATCACCCAGAACCACGGGGAAGCTGGCTGAGTGGAAGTTCTACAACTAGAAGGAAAGAGAAAAGAGCTTTGAGACGTGCACGAGCGCTGAAAAGCTGAGGTACGGAGTCGCGTGATCCGGGCTGGCTGCGGGCAACTGGGTGCGTTGCTTTTTTCAACCTGAACGGAGACAAGCCCCCGATTGCTCTGAAATCCAGTCTCTGAGGAGACGCGGGGGACCCAAACTCCTACGGAGAGAAGCTGGACTGTCTGCCAGTGAGAGTGGCTTGCTTGCAGAGCTGCGCGCAGGAATAATTGTTTACGGCACTGGGGCACAGGACTCCAAGACGGGGTCGGGGACACAGAGCCGGCTTACTAGCAGCCATTGCTGTTTGCCACGCCCTAACCTAGTGACGCCCTGAGACCCCGCCCCACACAACCTACAAACCCACCCAAGCTCCAAGCAGCTCAATTAGCATAAGAAAGCCTGCCCTATCACAGCTTAACCTAGAAAACTTGCAGCCCGGGTCAGACAGCTCCAAAACCTCCAAACCCCAAGCAAAGAGGAGAAAACTGCAGCTCTCACTGTAGCTCCTGCTGAGTGGCCTCAGACAGTAGCTGACTTGCACCCCATTGGAGATCCAGAAGCCAGTGTACCTAGTGGTCAGTGTGAGACACCAGATTTCAACTCCTCACATCCATAAGTGACACATTCAAGAGGCAGACTCAGTGAGCACCAAAGCCCCACTGAAACAAGTCCTGCCCCATAAGCGTGTCTTCAGCGCAGCAGTTCTTCCATTATAGACACAGGGAGTGCTCACAGCTAATTGGCCTGGAGGTCAATTCCTCCCAGCGTACCAACAGCAATTCAGGCTTAACTACACCAAGACTTTGCACTCAGCCCACAAAGGGGTGTACCAAGAGCATCCACATCAGGTGATTGGGGAGGCTGAGCTACTGCCCCCTATAGATCACCTACCACACAAAGCCACTCCATCAACACAGGGAAGCAGCCAAAATGCAGAAACAAAGAAACATGTCACGAATGAAAGAAACGGAGGAAAGCAAACTACTGGATGACATAGAGTTCAGAATCACATTTATAAGGTTACTCAAGAATCTTCTAAAAACCACTGAGAAACTTGATGACACTTCTGAGGAGCTTAGTGAGACCTTCAAGGACCTTAATGAGAATGCCAAAAAAATGGAAAAGGATCAGTCAGAAATGAAGCATACACTGTCTGAAATAAAGAATATACAGAAACTCAACTGTACATCAACATACCCCAAGAATCAAACCAAAGATCTGAAATATGTGGAAACAAAAAACATCCAACCAGAAAAACAAAAAGAAAAAAGAATCCAAAAATATGAAGATAATGTAAGGAGCCTCTGGGACAACTTTAAGCGAAACAACATCCGAATTTTTGGGGTGCCAGAAGAAGGGAGAGAGCAAAATATTGAAAACCTATTAGAAGAAATAATGACAGAAAACTTTCCCTACCTGGTGAAAGAAATAGACTTACAAGTTCAGGAAGCGCACAGAACCCCATACAAGAGGAACCCAAAGAGGACCACACCAAGACACATCATAATTAAAATGCCAAGGGCAAAAGACAAAGAGAGAATATTAAAAGCAGCAAGAGAAAAACAGTTAATTACCTACAAGGGAGTACCCATACGACTGTCAGCTGATTTCTCAACAGAAACTATGCAGGCCAGAAGGGAGTGGCAAGAAATATTCAAAGTGATGAACAGCAAGAGCCTACAACCAAGATTACTCTACCCAGCAAAGCTATCATTCAGAGTTGAAGGTCAGATGAAGAGCTTCACAGACAAGAAAAAGCTAAAGGAGTTCATCGCCACCAAACCAGGATTACATGAAATGCTGAAGGGTATTCTTTAAGAAGAAGAAGAAGAAGAAGAAGAAAAAGGTAAAGATAAAAATTATGAACAACAAAATGACATCAAATACATACCTACCAACAAGTGAATCTAAAAATCAAGTGAATAAAAAATCTGAAGAACAGAATGGACTGGTGAATATAATAGAATCAGGGACATAGAAAGGGAGTGGACTGACGATTCTCAGGGGAAGCAAGTGTGAGGGGTGCGGGAAGAGATTGGACAAAAATCTTACTCCTATGGATGAAGACAGTGGCGAGGGGTAAGGGCATGGGGTGGGGTGGGGAATCAGGTGGAGGGGAGCTATGGGGGGAAAAAAAGTGGAACACCTGTAATAATCTGAACAATAAAGATTTAATTAAGAAAAAAAAAAAAACTTTTCTTCCCTTCCTCTTTCTCTCTCATCCTACCTTTCCTATACATTCTTCTCTACTTACTTCCACTTTTTAATATCTATTTATTTACCTGCCTAATTATTCACTATCATTTATCTTTTTTCTTTTCTGACTCCTACTTTTAAAATCTGTCCCCAGTACACAACTATACTTGATTGTCATTATAGCTCCTATAGTTCACTCATACATCCTCTTTCCTTCTTTAACTCTGTTCTCTACTGACTCCTTTATAAAGTTCTTCCCTACTTCTCTCCCTTCTTAAAGCTTCCGTTCGGGGGGCGGGGGGGGGGAGGCCGTTAACCCCCAGCCCAGAGCTCAGCCCTGGCAAGGTGTTTGCCACCCCCCTTTCCCAGTCTCCTCACTGCTATCCTGTTCCCATTCCCTGCCTGGGATGCCCGGCCCAGGGAGGGTGGCCGAGGCCCGCATGGCCCAGGTTCTGCTGCTGCTGCGAAGCAGGAGCGCCTCCACCCAGAAGGCCTTGGACTGTCCACCATTCCGTCCTGGACCTGTGAGCACCTCCCTGCCAACAGTCCATGCTAGGGGCCACCATCCTCTTCCCGTGTGCAGCCCCACATTTTCTTCACTTTCCCATTCCTGTGTCTTTTTCATGTTCCCTTTCTGTATTTGTTTCTCCTCTCGGCCTGTCTGCATGCAGGCCTGCCTTCTTCCCCCTCGCCTTTCTTATGCCCTCCTATTGTATCCTATCAAACCTGGGGCCTTGCAGCTGTCTAAGCAGAGAGCGGGAGGGATGGGATGCAGCCTGCTGATCTGGTTGTGGCGTGACACTGTAATGGATAATTTGCATATTTCTCTATTATTGGTATAGATTTTTATTAAGTTTCTTGGGGTGACATTGGTTAATAAAATTACATAGGTTTCAAGTGTACAGTTCTATAATACATCATCTGTATACTGTATTGTGTGCCCACCACCCAAAGTCAAAACTCTTTTTTGTCATTATACACTTAACCCCCTCCCTCCTACCCTTCACCCCTTTCCCTCTGGTAACCACCATACTGTTGTCTACACGGATCATATTTTAAACTTGGTGCAGTCTAGCCTCTTAAAGTTCCTATCATCTTACCTGTCAGTGAAACTTCTAGGTCACTGAAAGAGATGCTGGGTATATCCTTTGGTCCTAGAGCTGTGTAACAACAAATCCAGGCATGGTTCACAATTTGGTTTAGAGATACACAAGCCTGTTTAGTGGAATATGTATACTGGGCAGTGTATTCTCGAAGGGGCTAAACTGTGAAGAGAAACAATAGGTGTTAGGTTTTTTTGGCTGGTGACATGGGCTGTGAAAGAATTCACAACTAAAAGAAGAGTTAGTGGCAGAGAAAGTTTATTTTTACTTCCCTGAAGGGAAAGGGCCAATGCATTGCTAATCAATGCAAAGGCGAGGAACAAAAGCTGTTCCCTCTTTTAAGGCCTTGGACAAGAAAGGGAAGAAAATTTCCAGCTGCTGCTGTTGCTAGGTGAAATTGAGCAAGACACCTGGGTTTTTGTGTTTTTTTGTTTTTTTTTTGGTTGTTGTTGTTAGTTCTTCAGCAGACAGTCTAGGCAGATGTCCTAGGGAGGTGCCCTTATCAGTATTTTTCCCAAGCCTGTAAAACATTCTTAAAGTGGACATTACAAAGAGTTTTAAAGAGGCCTGTTTGAAGGGGAGGGGAGAAGAGAACTCTGCTAATTATCCATGATTTTTAAAATCAGCAGGGAGGAGAGGTAGGTATGTAAGAATGTATCATTGAGAGTAGCTTATCTTGTCCTTCAGTTGGAGCAGAGGGGCTGTTTGAACCAGAGAAGCTAACAATCTTGGAGTTTAATCATCAGGTGTTTCCCATGTATTGTCAAAAGCTACAGAATGCCTGGGGGGGTGGGGGTGGGCGCAGGGGCCGACTGGGAGAGGTCCCTGGGAGAGGTGGGGGGAGAGACATATATAATACTTTCAAAAATAAAGATTAAAAAAAAAAAAAGCTTAAAAAAAGGCCTTCTTTCTGTCCTTACCATAGGAGGCTGCCATAACTAATTACCACAAACTTAATGACTTAAAATAACAGCAATTTATTCTCTGGCAGTTCAAAAGACCAGAATTTCAAAATCAAGGTATTGGCAGGTTTGGTTTCTCTGAAAACTCTGAGGGAAATGTGTTCCATGCCTCTTCTACCTTCTGGTAGCTGTTGGTAACTGTTGGCATTGTTTGGCTTGTAGACACATCACTCCAATCTCTACTTCCATCTTCACATGGCCTTTCCCTCTAGGTCTTTGGGTCTTCCCCTTTTCTGTCTCTTCTTAGGACACTCATTATTGGATTTAAGGCCCACTCTCAATTCAGTGTGACATAATCTTGAGATCCTTAGCCTAATTACATCTGCAAAAACCCTATTTCCCAATCAGGTCAAATTCACAGATATAATGAAGGTTAGGGCATAGATATATCTTTTTGAGTTCACTCTTCAATGCAGTGTGACTTCTTGGAGAAAATCATCATGAGTAAAACTTCAGGTAGCAGGTGAACAGAATTCTGGGCACACCTTAAGTCTCTGCCTGAAATTCTGGCAAGGAGAGGATTCTGGTTTAAAGCAATAGGCTTCCAAGTGGGCAGAGGTGAGAATATCTAGGAACTTCTAGTTATCATTTTGCTCATCTAAGAAAACGAAAAAGAAATAAAGAGTTTTCAATATTGAACCTGTAGGTTGATAGCATGGATTTCACTGGGCCTGCCGGTCACGCAGGCAGTGCCTGTCATGGTGCAGGAGGCATCCTGGGTGGGGAAAGGACTTCCACACTGATGAGGGCTGATAATCAATGCCCCACTTATCTACTTGCTTTCTATGTATTACAACCCATTGCTGTCTTCATGGGCCTCATTAAGTGGAATCATGAGTATTTTCTACTTTTAATGAAGGTGACTTTCACCAAATGAACAAATGCCTTGAGATATTCCTGCTACTTGAAGATAATGTTAATAATGCGTAGAATTGAATAAAGAGGAAGAGCTGACACTTCTGCTCTTGGTTTGGGCCTTTATTTGCCCAGAGATAAGGCCAAGTCATAGTCCTCTAATCAGACCTAAAAAGCGATTCACTACACAATTCTAAAATATTATACAATTCTAAAATATTATAAAATATTATACTATTTGTATCATGAATTTATATCCAGTTACTAGTTGTGATCTTCATCTTAGGTATAATAATGTATCTTGAGATAATGTGTATTTAAATGTACATATTTTTGAAAGAAATGTGGGCTCAAATATGTTTTAGTATTAAGAGAACACAATTGATAAAGCTTGAGGGGTGCTCATTTAATAGAAATAGCTATACTGTGTGGGATTCAATAGCTCTGCTTAAGGACCCTTCTGTTTAAAAAAAAATGGGTCATGACAGCATGACTGGCCCTTTGGATAGCTAGGTAACACAACCACAGATCAGCAAGCAGTCCAGGGGAGTCTCAAAATTAAGTGTCCAACTTAATGTGCTGTTCTGTTGTCGATGTCAATCAAGCAGAGCAAAGGGCAGAGTGGTGGCCCCACAGATTCTACTCCTGTGGCAATTCACTATCTCGATTTCCCGAATTCCTCTGCTGTCCCCAGCACTGGCACTTATTAAAGAACACTATAGACACAGAAAAATGAACACCCTGCTCTTCATAGAGGCAAGTGCCCCAGAGGGCCAATATCTGTCATTTGATTGCAGTTATGGCTCAGTTGTACAGAGCAGTGAAAGAAAAAAGAAAGAAAGAAAAGGTAAGAAAATGGAAAAGGGAGAATTTGAAGCTATTGCGGTGTGGTGTGAGAATCCCTAGCAGCATTCTTCTTCAAGTCCTTTACCCAGCAGATCTTTCCTCAGTGACCTTTATGAGTAGGTCCGGGCACAATGCACATATAAACAAGCCACATGTGGCTTCCTAAGCCTCCTTGAGTTCAGTCCATGTCAATGTAGTTCTTCCTATCCTCTCACCTTTTCCTTTTGTACTGGTCCAGGCATGTTTGCCCTTAGACTCATTGCTTCCCCTTTCTCTACTCTGCCCCTTGTAACAAGGGGCTGTGTGGGCTGTTTCCCAGACTCCTTTGTTCAGCTGCTTTACCACTATGTTCAACTCAGAAGAGGCGTCTGTTGAGAGACTGGAAGGCCCAAGGAAGGGAGAAGGAAGCCAGTGCACTTTCTCCTTCTTCAGCCTTAGCACTAGCTGCTTAACATGGTCCCTTTCCTCTTTAGTTTGCCAACTTCTTAATTACCTGTGTAAACAATGTTCTACCTCAAATTCCCTCTATTTAAATACAAAGAATAGTTTCTATTTCCCTGGTTGGACACTAACACACATTTTAAATTAGCAGGAAATAGGTGATCATTAGTGCAATATAGTACTTTACTGTATAGTTGCATGGGGTTCTACATCTGCCTATGATTTTATTTTCAGCCAAGGTATTTTCTATACACTTTCCCCCTTTGTTGTAGGACATTGCCAAGAACTACCTTCATTTATTTGATATTCTAAAAGGATATTATGAGGAAATAAATGAATTTGATTGATAAAGCAAAATCCAAATTTATAATTGATGAATTGAAGGTCAATTTATATGATGGAGATAGGGCCTAATAATATTTTTTCCTTATTTCCTCTTTGCAGAGAGATCCTTGAAAGCCTATTATCTTTAATAGAAATTTATTTATTTATTTATTATCTTTTAAAGGTTTGGAAGGATAAGAGATTTAAGGGGAAATTGAGAAGATTTGATTAGGAAAGGATTTAGTACAAGAAAGATATGTAAAGAAAAACTTAGTATGGTCTTTGCATATGCAAATGAGGTATCTGACCTCTTTGCAGGTGGTCACATTATCTTGAGCTTTTCCAGTAATGGGAAAATTTTATCAATAAATGTATTCTCTCTGCCTGCCAAATCCACCCTTTGGTTTGCAGTAAGAATGCAAAGAGAGCACTACAGTGTGAGGCATGGTAAAGACAGGAGTTGGCAAATGACTATGGTCTGTGGGCCAAACATAAGCCACTGTCTGTTTTTGTAAATTAAGTTTTATTAGCACATAACCACAGTCATTCATTCGCTTTTTGTCTATAGTTGTTTTCCTGCTACAAAGGCAGAGGTAAGTAGTTCCAACAGAGACAGTGGGGCCTGCAAAGCCCACATGCTTACTCTAGTCCCCTTATGAAAAAGTTTGCCAACCTCTGCTATACAACAAGCTGCTTGTTTTATAAGATCAGCTGGCCTTCTCTCTTTTCATATAAAAGATTTCTGGAACACCTACTATGTGCTAGGTACTGTGCTCGATGCTATTATGCAGAATAAAAGCACAGAATAAAAGTCCATGTAGTTAAAGTCAGGTAGTAGGAAAAAGATGACACCTGTATACACAGGTAAGCGAAAGGGCAGCTGGTTGAGATGCAGACAAGAACTGTTCAGAAGAGAAAGAGGTTGCTTCCTGTTAAGATGGAGGCCAAATATCACAGATAACTTTACTTTCTTTTCAGATTAGGAAGACACAAGGCCTTGAGCACCTAGAGAAAACAAAAAACTAGGCACTCTAAGTTCTAGTTGTGCTGAAAGTTCAGCTCCTTAGACCTTACATACTTCCAAGGAAAGTAGGATAATAGAAAGATTAAAATCAGATAAAAATAGTTTTAGATTATCATCAATTCATTCATCTATTTACTCTTCAATAATTTGAGTTCTCACTCTTCCAGGCACTGTATTGTGTGCTGAAAATAGACAGTAAACATGGCAGAAAAGGCCTCTGCCCCCAGGGAGTTTAGATTTTAGTGAGTAGGCACTGTGGACACCTCACCTCAGCAGACTGGCCAGGATTTCTATACCAATCCAGTGAAAGCTTTAGGAGGGCCGTCCCACCCGGCACAAGGAGAATGCATCCCAGCATTAATGATTCTGGAGAAATGGAGAACATGGGGTCAGGATTCAAACCTGTGGGGGTTGCATCAGATTGCCCTTATTCAGCTGTGTAACTTTAGGAAACTTACTGAAAACACCTGTGCCTCAGATTCCTCATTTTTAAAGTGTGGATGATAATAAAATCTATTGCAAGGGTTAAATGAAGGCCTGTTTGTAAAGTACTTAGAACTGTGGACGCTGGCGCATAGTAAGTATTATGTGGAGTTTATTAATATAAGAATCAGCCTGACCTTTGCTTTATTTTTTTTAACATCCTTTTTAGAAATTAAATTTATTGGGGTAACACTGCTTAATAGGATCACATAGGTTTCAAGAATACATTTCTAGGATACATGATCTGTATATTGCATTGTGTGCCTACCACCCAAAGTCAAATAATCTGTCACCATATATTTGATTCCCTTTATTCTTTACTACCCTCCCACTTCCTTCTTTCTGGTAACCATCATACTGTTTTCTGTCAATGAGTTTCAGTTTTATATCCCACATATGAGTGAAATAATATAGTTCTTAGCTATTCTGACTGACTCATTTCATTTAGCATAATATTCTCAAGGTTCATTCATGTTATTGTAAATGGCAGTATTTCATCCTTTTTATAGATGAGTAGTATTCCATTGTATATATGTACCACATCTTCTTTATTCAATCCTCTATTGAAGGATACTTTGGCTGTATCCATATTTTGGCCACCATGAATAATGCTGCAGTGAACATAGGGGTACATATATCTTTGAGATTAAATGTTTTCAAGTTTTTCAAGTAGATATCCAAAAGAGGGATTGCTGGGTCATATGTTAACTCTATTATTAATATTTTGAAGAACCTTCATACTATTTTCCATACTGGTTGTACCAGTTTACATTCCCACCAGCAGTGAATGAGGGTTCCTTTTTCTCCATAACCTCTCCAACCCTTGTTATTCTCTGTCTTGTTGATAATGGCCATTCTAACAAGTGTGAGGTGGTATATCATTACTCTAAAACTTCCAACATTTTGGTTCTTTTTTAAACAAAAACTTTTGGTATATTTTTGATGGGTTGAGTGAACAAATCTGAGAAGATAGAAATATTTTTTCTTTATGTTTTAAATAAAAGTACTTGAGAATTAGAAAATGAAGTAATCATGAAGTTATAATTTAATTAGCATGCTATACTTTCTCTACTTTATTTGGAATAATTCACAGCATATATTCAGACTGCTGCTTTTAAAGTCCCAAACTGTTTTCCTTGAAATATATAATTTTCTATTCAATAATAAAGGATAGCAAAACCACATTATAATCATCATTATAATTGAACTAGAGGCCCAATGCATGAAGATTTGTGCAAGAATGGGCCTTCCTTCCCCTGGCTGCCAGGAACACCTCTCCTCTGGCCCAGAGCCGCCTTTTGGCCTTCGCTTCCAGCCCAGAGCTGACTTTCTGCCTTCCCACGCTGCCTAGAGGCCCAGAGCGGCTGGGGCAGTGCAAAATGCCTGCATTGTCGCCATGGCCACGATGCAAGCGTCCCGCCCCAGCTGCTCCATGCCTGTGTGTGCAAATTAATCTTCCATCTTTGTTTGGGTTAATTTGCATAGTCACTCCTGATTGGCTGGTGAGTGTCGCAAAGGTACAGTCAATTTGCATCTTTCTCTTTTATTAGTGTAGATATTTACTAAATGCCTACTATGTACCAATCATAAAAGTTGGTCTAATATATTTATTAACTCATTTTATTAATCATATAAACTCCATAAAGTTAATGTTTGTATCCTCATTTTTCAAATGAGAAAGCTCAGGTGGGCAGATAGCTGAGATGACACTCCCAAGTCACATGTGGGCATGAGTCACAGTGAGAATTCCCTCCTAGGAAAACATGACTAGACTGGACATGGTCTTTCCTCCCTGTTTTGTGTTGTAGCCTCAAGGACACATGAACTGAAAAGTTAAGCTCTATAATACCTAAAATATCTTTTTCAATAACAAGCTGTTGGTAAGCCAAATTACATATCTTTCTATCACTTATCAGTCATAAAAGCATTATATATTTACTACAGTAATTTTGAAAAGTATGAAGACTTACATCAACCACAATCCCACCCACTAGCAATATTCATTATTGATGTTTTATATATTCTGTTAAAATTCTCTTTCTGTCTTTTTACACATACAAGTATATATACTTTTAAATGGTTTCTTAATACAGATTTTTATTGAACATGTCATTAACAGTTTTATGTATCATTTTTATTTTTTAAAAACATTTTAATATCTACATAGTATATTTTTAAATTTATAGCAAAATAACTTTTAATCATATACTTTAAATGCTTTCAATATTTTATTAAAATAATTTTATATGAAATTTTGAAGCAATCTTTTACCCTCTGATCATTTTCTTATAAGTAGAATGGTGGGTTAAAAGGTAAAATTATTTTAAGACTCTTGATATGTATAGAAAAATTGCCTTTCAGAAACCACAGTTAAGTCAATGTTAATTCATCTGATGCTTATCTATATAGAAACATCTGTATAGTTTTCCCACCTTAATCAAGAACTATATTAATTTCAGAATATACCTGGCACAGGACTGAACAATTTAAAAATACCAAGATAGCATACTACCACCTTCCAGAGATGATGCATAATCCAACAGAGAATCATTCAATCTATTATCCATTCCCTCTATAAATATATTTTCAGGACCCACCATTTACAAAAAGAAAATAGTTAGGCTAGGTGCTAAAGGTTTTGTGTGTGTTTATGAGTGTGTGTGTGTATGTGTGTGTGTGTGTGTGTGTGTGTGTGTGTGTGTTTGGGTAGAGGTGGTGATGTGGAATATTCCCAAGAGTTTTCTAAAACATTATAAAATCTGTGGATATGATGAGCATTCTGAGTGTAATGGTATCTTCAGCAGTATGGCAATAACCAAATATTTTATTTTAATAATCCACTTTCTAAAAATATAGAAATTAATTTTAAAGCAACATTTCACAATTCTGTGCTTGACTAAATTAATGTTTATATGCAGAAAAATATAATTAAGTTCTAGATCTTGTAACCCTGTTACCCTAGGTAGAGCTGATGCTATCAGAGATGGGCCTATGACTTCATGACCCCCCCCCCCAGCAGTCATAGAGAGAAGTAGAGAAGACCAAAAAGTAACTAATTTGGGGCTCATGGTTGAGCAACAGAGAAAAGTCAAAATAAGGCCCATAAGAAGAAAGTATTGAGTCTTCTGTACCCAGAGGCCTTGCTTGACTCCTTAAACTCTTGAACTTTTTCTAGTTTCTGTAAAGCTCAGGCATATTTGGGGATTGGTTCTTTTTTGAGGATATTTTTAAGGTTCTCTCTGTGTTTCTTTGAAACTCAGATTATGGCAAATCTTTATTATTTGGAGATGGTATTATTTTCATTATTTGATGTAATCTGATTAGCACAATTAATTTGAATAATTTCTGAAAAGCTTTTCCACACTCCAAGTGTCAGCCTATATAATAAAAGGGCAATATGCAAATTGATCCTAATGGCAGAATGACCCGTCACAATGCCATGCATTGACCATCGGGGGCAGATGCTCAATGCAGGAGCTGCCCCCTTGTAGTCAGTGAGCTCCCACAGGGGGAGCTCCACTCAGCCACAAGCTGGGCTTATGGCTGCAAGTGCAGCAGCAGTGTGGGAGCCTCTCTTGCCTCCTTGGCAGTGTTAAGGATGTCTGACTGCACTCGGACATCCTCCAAGAGCTCCTGGGCTGCCAGAGGGATGTCTGACTGCCAGCAGGTGGACATCCCTTGAGGGGTCCTGGACTGTGAGAGGGCGCAGGCTGGACTGAGTGGACCACCCCCACCCTGAATGCACAAATTTTCATGCACCGGGCCTCTAGTCATTAATAATTAGAAAAGCAAGACAAAGAGGCAAACATGCAAAAACACAGCAACTCAGAAGAAAGAAAATAAAAATATTTTTCCCTTGATGGTAACAGTTTACCTAAAAAGATAAAAGTCATTTGTAAGAGTCTTTTCAATTTAAATTATGAGCATAGTCATATTATTGTACATCTTCTAACCCCTACTTATCTGAGCTCCTGAGAACCGTGTAGAGGTTTGATAACAGGGGAAGAAAAAGAAATGTGGGACTATAAATCTTTTTGTTATTGTGAGAAGAGAATGGGCTCTGTGAAATGGATGCAAGAGACACTAATCCTGCTAGAAATTAGATAATAATTAAGTACTAAAATAAGAGTAAGTAATTGAGATTAGAATGTCATCTAGTGGAAAATTCTCACTAATTCAATGTGAGAATAATCTTCCACAATTTTTTTGAATGATGTATAATCTTTTAATGGCCCACTTGTCAGAAAGAGGAAAATTAATGCTTTATTCATGAAAAAGGGTCAAATAAGAAAGAATCATTCTCCTTGGAGGGAAGTGCAAAAAGTTCAATATTGATATGTTTAAGACATTTTTTTCCACATTTCTTTGAAATAACTTTGAATGTCTCATGAAAGACAAATATTTTATTCTGCCAGCAAAAATTCTTAAGACCTTTAACTATTAATAATCTGGAAAACTGTTAGAACCTAGGTATAACTGGATTTACATTGCACCTCTTAGTATTAAAAAGTGCATGTTAACAATGAAAATAAAAGGTGCAAAGCTATTGTTAACATTAGAATGCAACTAATCAGAATTTTTAATTAACTTAGTAAATTATTCTGGTACAAAAAGCAGAATACACACACATTCACATGCAAAAACAAAGATGCACAAACAAATAAGGCTAGTATATTAATTAATGAATGATTATTTATATACTAGAGGCCTGGTGCATGAAATTGTGCATGGTGGGGGGGGAGGTCCCCTCAACCCAGCCTGCAACCTCTCCAACCCGGGACCCCTTGAGGGATGTCTTACTGCTGGTCCAACTGCCTGATCCCCAGGATCAGGCCTAAACCGGCAGTCAGACATCCCTTTCACAATCCTGGACTGCTGGCTCCTAATTTCTCACCTGCCTGCCTGCCTGGTCACCCCAACTGTTCCTCCCTGCCATCCCAATCACCCCTCACTGCCTCTGTGTGCCAACCTGATCACTCCTAACTGACCCCCCTGCCAGTCTGGTCACCCCTAACTGCCCCCCCCATCAGCCTAGTCACCCATCACTGCCCCCTGGCCAGCCTTATCACCCCAAACTGCCCCTTTGCCAGCCTGGTTGCCCCTAAGTGCCCCCCTGCCTGGTCACTTCTTACTGACCACCTGCCAGCCTGATTGCCCCTAACTGTGCCCCCCCTCCTGGGCTAGTTGCCCCCAAACACCCCCCCTGCTGGTCTGGTCACCCCTGACTGCCCCCCCCCCCACCGCTGGCTTTGTCACACTTCATGCCCGCCCCCCCTCAGGCTGATTGCCCCACTCAGCCTGCTTGTTCAGTCTTTTGGACATCATTCACTAACCCCGCTGCCAGCCTGGTCGTAGGCAGCCATCTTGTGAGGGCATGAGGGTTAATTTGCATATTACATCTTATTATATAGGATCATTAAATATCCATATACATTACTAAGTTTTCAATACACACCATGAGTTTAAGGAAATATTCTGCTGTATATTATGATTATAGTGATCATAAATAATTCAAGATGCTACTGGATTACCAAATAAGTGATGTAGATGTCTGATTTTCATTCTGGACTAGAGATACATCAAAAACAGTATGGTAATAGTAGCAAAATCCTTAATAAAAATTTTTGTCTTAAACAAATAAAAATCCTTGGGCTCTAAATTAAAATTATATTCATCACTCAATTGACCTCAAAAATTTTTAAGAAAAGAAATTAGAGTTACAAATAGCTTGCTTAGAGTTGCATATCAAAGTGTGTTTGACATAGAACAATGTTTTAGTTATTTGTGACTTGTTAAAAGAAGTTTGTTGTTTTTTTAGGGGTAAATTTAATCAAATATAAGACATGGAATTAAAAAGTGTCCTGTTGACACCTTGGGTTAGCTATTCTTTAACCTTCCATATCTAGCTTCAAATCAATAATCATGAGAACGTAGGTCGTTTTTTTCTCACTCAGTTTTTATCTACACTAAACCATACATAGGGAATAGGATTTAGTAAAACACATTATATAGTACAAAGAGGAATATGGACCATATCTCAGTTATGTAGAGAATTCAGGACACCCAGAAATTCCCTTTCTTGAGCATTCTGGTAAAGCAATGTTTTACTGTACAATAATAAAATTGTACTCTTGATTATGTCCCAAGATAGTTTACCTTCATTATTCAAAAGTAATGTGCAAAGTGGAGAATATGTAAGGTCTCTAAAATTCATAGTATTTTAGGAGAGTAAAAATCTACTATTTAGGAAAAGGTGGTAATTAGCATTATTAATTCATCAATATATTAAAGAAAATTGTCTAAAATAAGAACTACCATATTTATTCAAATACTAGAGGCCCAGTGCATGAAATTTGTGCACTGGTAGGCTCCCTAGCAGCTGCCAGCTGTGGGCTGGGCCTCCCTCCCTTCCCCCAGTCGACCCCATCCCCTGGTCAAACTCCCAGATGAATTCCCAGTTGAGGGGACAATTTGCATACTATGCTTTTACTATATAGGATAAGACATGCACATATTTAAAAACACAGCTACCACTTGCCAATTGAGAAACGGAGATGATAATTGTGACAGAGCTATTGTTTTCTAGGCCTATGTGAATAAGTTATGTATGTCATTGGCACAAATAATTATATATGCTCATTCAGAACAGCAAATGAAAAACAAAATTAAAAAACAGGAGGAGAGTCTATGGGAGGTTTGGAAAAAAAAAAAACAACAACATTCTAATTTAAAATATTCCAAAAGGTGAAGAATCTGAGAAAGAAATGTAGAACCTGTTTGAATAAATAATGGCAGAAAATTTCCCTAACAGGTGAAGGAAAGTCACTCAAGTTCAGGAAACACAAAAGGTCCTAACCAAGATGAATCCGAAGAGACCCATACCTAGGCACATAGTAATTAAAATGGAAAACATTAAATACAAAGAATTTTAAAGGCTGCAAGAGAGAGACAGAAAATTACCTGCAAGGGAGCTCCCATTAGACTGTCAGCTTACTTCTCAATAGTAACACTCAGGCCACAAGAGAATGGCATGAAGAATGCAAGGTAATGAAAACCAAGGGACTAAACCCAAGAATATTCTATCCAGCAAGTCTATCATTCAAAATTGAACATGAAATAGAAAGTTTTGCAGAGAAAAAAAAGGCTAAAATAATTTATTACCACCAAAAGAGCACTGCAACAAACACTAAAGGGACTATTGTAAGAAGAAGAGATAGAGAGAAAGAGAAGAACACAAGCATAAAGAATAAGAATGGCAACAACTAAAAGTACCTATCAATAATAACCTAAATGTAAATGGCATAAATGTTCCAATAAAAATATATAGGGTAGCTGAATGGATAAAAAGACATGAACCATATATGCTGTCTATAAGAAATCCACCTCTGAACAAAAGACTCACAGAATGAAAGTGAAGAGATGAAAAAAATTTTTTCAGGCAAATGGAAATGAAACAACAACAACAAATAGCTGGGATAGCAGTACTCATATGTGACAAAATAGACTTTAAAGTGAATACCATAACGAGATAATGAAGACCACTTCATAATATTAAGGGAATCAATATAACAAGAGAATATAACTCTAGTAAACTTATATGCACCCAATACAGGAATATCCAAATATATATATATATATATATATATATATATATATATATATATATATCTTCTGTAGAATTTCAAGGGAGAGATTGAGACCCATACACTCACAGTAGGGAACTTTAACACACCACTGACACCACTGGATAGATCTTTTAGACAAAGAAAAAAAATCAATAAGGAAACATAAATCCTAAATGACACAGTAGATCAGATGGAAATAATTGATGTTTTTAGAACATTTCATCCCAAAGCTACAGAATATATATACTTCTCAGGTGCATCTGGAACATTTTCAAAGATAGGACACAAATTAAGTCTCTACAAGTTCAAGAATTTTGGAATCATATCAAGCATCTTTCAGATCACAGTGGCATAAAATTAGAAATCAACTATAATAAAAACACTCAAAAACATTCAAACACATAGAAGCTAAATAGCATGCTATTAAACAATGAATGGGTTACCAAAGAGATCAAAGAAGAAATAAAAACATCCTGAAACAAATGAAAATGAACACATAAAAATCTATGGGACATAATAAAAGCAGTCCTGAGAGGGAAGTTCAAAACATTACAGGCATACCTCAAAACACAAGAAAAACTTTTAATAAGTTAGCTAACTATACAGCTAAAGAATTAGAAAGAGAACAACAAGAAAAGTCCAGAATAAGTAAAAGAAAGGAAATAATAAAGATTAGAGCAAAAATAAATGACATAGAGACTAAAAATGCAACACAAAAGATCAATAAAACCAAGAGATAGTTCTTTAAAATGATAAACAAGATTGATGGACCACTAGCCAGACTCATTAAAAAACAAAATGAGAAGACCCAAATAAACACAATCAGAAATGAAAGAGGTGAAGCAGTCACTGAACCCACATAAATACAAAAGATCATAAAAAAAAATTGTATGAATGACTATATTTCAACAAACCTGGACAACCTGGAAGAAATGGACATATTTTTAGAAGAATAAAATCTTCCAAAACTCAATCAGGAAGAGTCAGAAAACCTGAAAGGCTGATAATTACTTATGAAATTAAAGCAGTAGGAAAAAATGCTTCCAGCAAACAAAACCCCCCAATGGCTTCACAGGGGAGTTTTACCAAACATTCAAAGAAGAACTGACACTTATCCTCCTCAGACTATTCCAAAAAATTCAAGAGGAAGGAACACTTCCATGCTCTTTCTAGATGCTAGCATTACCCTAATTCCAAAACCCGATAAAGACACCACAAAGAAAGAGAGTTATAGGTCAGTATCCCTAATGAACATTGATGCTAAAATCCTCAACAAAATATTAGCAAATCAGATCCAGAAATATATTAAAAAGATTACTAGTATGCACCATGTACAGGTGGGATTTATTCCAGGATGAAAGGCTGGTACAATATTCACAAATCAATAAATGTGATACATCACATAAACAGGTTGCAAAACAAAAATCACATAATCCTATCAGTTGATGCAGAAAAAACATTCAACAAAATCCAACACCTTTTTTTTTTTTATAAAAACTCACAGCAAAGTGGGAATAGAGGGATCATACCTCAACATAATAAAAGCCATATATGACAAACCCACAGCCAACATCATTTACAATGGGCAGAAACTAAAACTATTTCCCCTAAGAGCAGGAACAAGGCAGGGATGCCCACTTTCACCACTATTTTTCAACATATTACTGGAAGGCCTAGTCACAGTGATCAGACAAGAAGAAAAAAAAAAGGAATTAAAATTGGAAAGGAGGAAGTAAAACTATTATTATTCATAGATGTCATGATTTATACATAGAAAACCCTAAAGACTCCACCAAAAACACTACTAGATTCAATAAATGTATCATAGCAGGATACAAAATTACACCAATAACTCAATGGCATTTTTATGCACCGATAATGAACTCTAAGAAAGAGGAACTAAACAATCCCATTTACCATTGCAACAAAATGAATTAAGATACTTAGGAATAAACTTAACTAAGAAGGTAAAAGACCTGTACTCATAAAACTACAAAACAATGAAAAAAGAGATAGACGAAGATATAAACAAGAGGAAGAATATAACGTGTTCATGGATTAGTAGAATTAATATCATTAAATGTCCATTGTGCCCAGAGTAATCTATAGATTCAATGCAATCCATATTACAATACCACGGCATGGAACTTAGAGAAACCAAGATGGCAGCATAGGTAAACACCTAAACTGCTCCTTGCACAACAATTTCAAAACTACAACTAAAAGACAAAATGGACATCATCCAGAACCACAAGAAGGCTGGCTGAGTGGAAATTCTACAACTAGAAGGAAAGAGAAAAGCACACTGAGACTCAGAGGAGCTGCAGGAGGCAGAGGTACTGAGACGCTCGCGCGTGGAGAGGACCGGCAACTGAGTGCGCTGCTGGCTTTCTCTAGTGGGAGGGAAACAAAAGCTCCTGACTGCACTGAACTCCAGTTCTGGGCGAGACTCTGGAGACCCAGACTCATTTGAGGAGAAACTAGACTGTCTGGCAGCAGGCAAAATTCAAGGGCAGCTTTCTCTCAGAGGTGCTTGTAGCGATTACCATGGGACACTTAGACACAGGGGCCTTTTAGGGCAGGGCTGATGGGAAACCAATGCTGTCTGCTCCGCCCTGAGACTCCGCCCCATCCGAGCTGAGCACAGAGGCTTTTGCAAGTCTTGTCTCATAAGAGTGTCTCAAGCACAGAAGTTCTTCCAGCATAGACACAGCTGATCCTCACAGCCAATTGGCCTGGAGGTCAATTCCTCCCAGTGATACCAACAATCAAGGCTTAACTACAACAAGACTGTGCACACAGCCCACAAAGGGGTGCACCAAGAGTGTCCACCTCAGGTAATTGGAGAGGCTGAGCCACTGGGCACTATAGGACACCTAGCACACAAAGCCACTCTATCAACTCAGGGAAGCAGCCAAAATGCGGAGACAAAGAAACAGGTCACAAATGAAAGAAATAGAAGAAAGCAAACAACTAGATATAGAGTTCAAAACCACAGTTATAAGGTCTTTCAAGAATTTTCTAGAAAAGGCTGATAAATTTAGCGAGACACTCGAGGATATGAAAAAGGACCAACTAGAAATTAAGCATACACTGACTGAAATAAAAAATATTATACAGAGACCCAACAGCAGACTAGAGGATTGCAAGAATCTAGTCAAAGATTTGAAATACAAAGAAGCAAAAAACACTCAACTGGGAAAGCAAAAAGCAAAAAGAATCCAAAAATATGAAAATAGTGTAAGGAGCCTCTGGGACAACTTCAAGCATACCAACATCAGAATTATGGGTGTGCCAGAAGAAGAGAGAGAGCAAGCTACTGAAAACCTATCTGAAAAAATAATGACCAGAAACTTCCCCCACCTGATGAAAGAAATAGACTTACAAGTCCAGGAAGTGCAGAGAACTCCAAACAAAAGGAATCCATAGAGGACCACACCAAGACACATCATAATTAAAATGCCAAGAGCAAAAGACAAAGAGAATATTAAAATCAGCAAGAGAAGCAGACATATAGACCAATGGAATAGAATAGAGAATCCAGATATTGACCCAAACCACTATGCTCAATTAAACATGACAAAGGAGGCATGAACATACAATAGAGTCAAGACAGTCTTTTCAATAAATGGTGTTGGGAAAATTGGACAGATACATGCAAAAAAATGAAACTAGACCACCAACTTACACCATAGACAAAAATTAACTCAAAATGGATAAAGGACTTGAACATAAGATGGGAAACCATAAAAATACCAGAGGAATCCCCAGTCAGAGAAATCTCAAACATATGTCGAACCAGTTTCTTCACCAATACCACTCCTAGGGCAATAGAAACTAAAGAGAAAATAAACAAATGGGACTATATCAAAATAAAAACTTTTGCACAGCAAAAGAAACAATCAACAAAACAACAAGAAAACCCACTGTATGTGAGAACGTATTTGCAAATGCTATCACTGATAAAGGTTTAATCTCCAACATCTACAGGGAACTTACACAATTTAAATAAAGGAAGATAAATGATCCAATAAAAAAATGGGCAACAGACCTAAATAGAATCTTTTTGAAAGAAGACAGAAGAAAGGCCAAGAGACATATGAAAACATGCTCAAAGTCACTAATTATCAGAGAGATGCAAATCAAAACGACAATGCGATACCACCTCACACCTGTCAGAATGGCTATCATCAACAAATCAACAAACAACAAGTGCTGGCAAGGATGCTGAGGAAAAGGAACCCTTGTGCACTGCTGGTGGGAATGCAGACTGGTGCAGCCACTGTGGAGAGTAGTATGGAGTTTCCTCAAAAAACTAAAAATGGAACTCCCATTTGACCCAGTAATCCCATTTCTAAGATTATATCCCAAGAAACTAGAAACACCAATCAGAAAAGATATATGCACCCCTATGTTCATAGCAGCACAATTAACCATAGCTAAGATTTGGAAACAGCCTAAATGCCCATCAGCAGATGAGTGGATTAGAAAACTATGGTACATCTACACAATGGAATACTATGCTGCTATAAAAAAGAAGGAATTCCTACCATTTGCAGCAGCATGAATGGACCTGGAGAGCATTATGTTAAGTGAAATAAGCCAGGCAATGAAAGAAAAATATCACATGATCTCACTCATTTATGGAAAATAAAGAACATTATAACCTGATGAAGAAAAATATAGATACAGAGGCAGTAAAGCACCAAAAAGACTGTCAAATTACAGCAGGAAGGCTGGGGAGTGTTGGGGAGGGAGGGAAATAGATCAACCAAAGGACTTGTATGCATGCATATAAGCACACATTGGACACAAGACACTGGGGGGTGGGATGAGGGCATGCGACAGGGAGTAGGGGAGGCTGGGGGAAGTTCAATGGGGAAAAAAAGAGGAGATATATGTACTAATATATGTAATATTTTAAACAATAAAAAAGGGAAAAATTGATAAGTTTAGTGGGATAGAAAAAAATTAAAATGCCACAGCATGTTTCACAGATCTAGAGTAAACACTCCAAAAATGTATATGGAACCAAAAAGATCCTGAATAGCTGTAACAATCTTGAGAAAGAAGAACAAAGTTGGAAGAACAATAATACCAGATACCAAGTAGTACTACAAAGCCACTGTAATCAAAATAGCCTGGTACTGGCACAAGTACAAGCATATATATGAATATAACAGAACAGAGAACCCAGAAATCAACCCAAGCCATTATGCTCAATTAATATTTGATAAAGGAGGCAAGAGCATACAATAAAGACAGTCTCTTCAATAAATGGTGTTGGAGAAATTGGATAGGTATAGGCAAAAAAAATGAAACTAGACCACCAACTTACACCATACACAAGAATAAACTCAAAATGGATAAAAAACTTAAATATAAGTTGTAAAATCATAAAAATCTTAGAAGAAACCATAGGCAACAAAATCTCAGAATCTCTTGTAGCAATATCCTTGCAAATACATCTCCTAGGGCAGTGGTCGGCCAACCACAGCTCGCAAGCCACATGTGGTTCTTTGGACCCTTGAATGTGGCTCTTCCATAAAATACCACAGCCTGGGCGAGTCTATTTTGAAGAAGTGGCGTTAGAAGAAGTTTAAGTTTAAAAAATTTGACTCTCAAAAGAAATTTCAATCGTTGTACTGTTGATATTTGGCTCTGTTGACTAATGAGTTTGCCGACCACTGTCCTAGGGCAAGGGGAACTAAGGAGAAAATAAGCAAATGGAACTGCATCAAAATAAAAAGCTTCTGCACAGCAAAAGACATCATCTAACACAGTGGTCCGCAAACTCATTAGTCAACAGAGCCAAATATCAACAGTACAAATACTGAAATTTCTTTTGAGAGCCAAATTTTTTAAACTTAACCTTCTTCTAACACCACTTCTTCAAAATAGACTCACCCAGGCTGTGGTATTTTGTTGAAGAGCCACACTCAAGGGGCCAAAGAGCCACATGTGGCTCATGATCCACAGTTTGCCGACCATGGATCTAACAAAACAACAAGAAAGCCCACTGCATGGGAGAACATATTTGCCAATGATGCATTCAATAAGGGGTTAATTTCCGAAATATATAGGGAACTCATACAACTTAACAAAAGGAAGAAAAGCAATGCAATTAAAAAAATAGTCAAATTACCTAAATAGACAGCTCTCCAAAGTGGACATACAGAAGGCCAAGAGACATATGAAAACATGCTCAAAGCCACTAATCATCTGAGGGATGCAAATCAAAATGACAGTGAGGAATTACCTCACACCTGTCAGAATGTTTATCATCAAAAAATGAACAAATGACAAGTGCTGGAGAGGATGTGGAGAAAAGGAACCCTCATGCACTGCTGGTGGGAATGCAGTCTGCTACAGCCTCTGTGGAAAACAGTATGGAGTTTCCTCAAGAAATTATAAATGGAACTCCCATTTGACCCAGTTATCCCACTTATCCTATCTAATAAAGAGGGAATATGCTAATTGACCCTCACACCATCACAAAGCTGGAGGCGCCCACAGCCCATAAGGAGGGAATATGCTAATTGACTGCTGCACCCTCAAACATGGTGGCACCCACAGCCACAAGATGGCAGTGCCCAGTCACCTCAGCCCCACCAGGGTGGCAGGTGTATGGCAAGGCCAGGCCTACCTTCAGGTGGGCCCAGATGCTCTGTGCACCTGCCTCCAAAGTCCACCAGTCCCCTCAGCCTCCCAGCCACCCAGGGCTGGCCTGAGGCACAGGAAAGCCTTGGATGGTGGCTGCCCAGCTGCCCAGGGCTAGCCTGAGGTACAGTTAACCAGGGCTGGCCGAGGCTTGCACCACTGGCAGTGGCAGCAACAGAGGTGTGATGGGTCATTGCCTTCCCCTGATCACCAGGTTGTTTCCCACCCCTGAGGGCTCCCAGACTGTGTGAGGGGGCAGGCCAGGCTGAGGGAGCCCCGCTCCAGTGCATGAATTTTCATGCACTGAGCCTCTAGTAGGAATATATCCTAAGAAATCAGAAACACCAATCAGAAAGATTATATGTACCTCTATGGTGATAGCAGCACAATTTACCATAGCTAAGATTTGTAAACAGCCCAACCGCCCATCAGCAGATGGGTAGATGAAAAAGCTGTGGTACATTTATACAATGGAATACTGCACAGCTGTAAAGAAGGAAGAACTCTTACCATTTGTATCAGCATTGATGGACCTGGAGAGCATTATGCTAAGTGAAATAAGTCAGTCAAAGAAAGCCAAGTATCATGAACTCACTCATATGTGGAATCTAATAAGCAAAATAAACTAATGAACAAAAATATTTCCAGAGACACAGAAGCATGGAACAGACTGTCAAACCTCAGAGTGAAGGCAGGGAGGGTGGGTAGGAAAATGTCAACCAAAGAACTTGCATGCATATATGCATAACCTATAGACACAGACAATAGGACAATGAAGGCCTGGGACAGGGGGTGGGGCAGGTTTGCAGAGGTTAGTGTGGGGCAGGGCAGAGAAGGGGGACATGTGTAATACTTTCAACAATAAAGATTTTTAAAAATTAAAATAAGTTTAGTTTCTCTGAAATAAAATAAAACGATACCATTCTATCTGAACTCATTTTTATATTCTTAAATTTCCATTATTATTTCTTTTAAATTTTTCATTAGAACACCACTTCGCAATGAAAAGTTATTGTATACAAAGTAGACAGCAGGCCACATGCTGGGCAAAGCCAATAAAGGCAGCAGAAAGTCCTTGATCCTTCACAATAAGTCCAAGAATTCTCAAAGATAATTTTATGATTGATCCATGTATCATAAAAAGCTATCACCTAGGCATAGAATATCATCTGTCAAAAGCATCTTTCTGGTATTTTAGAAAGCTAGTTAACGTGACTTTTGAAATATGTAATTCAATCAAAGAAAAACAAATAATAAAATGTGAGTTTAGCAAATAGAAAATAAAGATGAAACTTAGTTATTTTTCAATTATACCATCTTTTCTAAAGAGATTGAAGGAGTTAAGATGCTGAGTTTGCGAATAATAAGTAATTCCCTTCTATGAAGCTTTACAAAGCCACATATGACAAAATCAATTATGATACTTGTTAGTTTGCACATGTGGAGAAATACTGGAAAATTAAATTTTGCTACTAAAAATAAAAGTGATTACCTGTGTAATGATTGTTACTAGTATAATCACTTAGATTTTTTAAAAGTGTCTCTCCCCAATACTCTTTGCTCTCTACCAAAGCTGTTATTAATGATGGTGAATTTTACATTACTTGGTAACTAGGAATTAAAGAAAACAGTAATTGATGATAAAAAGATGGAACTAAAAATTCAGGGTTCCAAAGTTCAAATATAGTAACTTAAAAGAGCATATCTATTAATTTATCCTGCTGCTGTCACTTCAAAGAATCTTAAGCAAAATATCTTAAATATCTGATCAAACATATTGTAAAAGACCACTGCTATTTTTTTCAAGAAAATTTTCATACTTGTTTAAGTGAATTGGCTATTATTAGCAAGAGCTTGAGAAATCATCCATCTCTTTCCCTGCTTGTGGAAAGGCCTGCATCATCCCAAAATAGATTAATTAAAATCTAGATTACACAATTCCACATGAAAATGAAAGCAAGGGGTTTTCAAATATTAATTCATTCACATATAGCTAGAGACTGCTGTATTAGACAGATATTGGCTATTGATTCCATCATCACAGAAGGTTCTGCTGGACAAAAGGTTCTATTACAGTTAAATTAAAAAGATAATCTATTCAAGGATTATTGGGAGCTATTTAAAATGAACGTTGAAGAAAATGATCTTGCCTCAGTTTGTAATCAGAGGATGCAGACATTTGCATGTTACATTTGTAAGCGAACCAGTCATAGAATTTTATAGCTGCAAGGACCCTAGAAGGCTAATATAACTCCTCTTATTTTACTATTTTGTAAACTGAGGTGTTAGAGAGGTTAAGTATTTTGTGTAATGTCACCTAGGATTTTGTGACAGAGTTTAATCATCAGTATTGGTAGTGACACACATTTATACATTTTGAAGTAAGGATATAAACATAATTCTTGCACTGAAAACAGGTAGAGAGAATTCCCACTGGAGCAGATCCGACTTGGCCAAAGTGCTTCAAGAAACCAAATTCAAAGTTCCAATCTGAGGACTGTTCCTTTATTGTCTTCATTCAGTCTCTCTAACTTTGTCAGGGGTTGGTGGATTCAACCAGGAACATCTGCTAAATGTGCCTTACAATACATTCTTCAGCTTTAGCAAAACTTTTAACTTTTGTGAGGTATCTCTTTAGCTAGATTTGTGATTGTTTGAAGGTTGAGGATTCACAGAGTAAAAGATATGGAGACAAGAGGATCCTAAGTTGCAGCGTAGATGCTGCTCCTATACTTTTCCTCATTCAGCTTGGTACTGAGATGCCAGGCAATTTTGCATTTGAATCTCATGTTGACAATTACTAGTACTGTGACTCAGTCCAATGAGGCTACTGGAACAAAATACTACAGGCTGGATGGCTCAGAAACATCAGGAGTGTACTGCTTATAGTTTTCAAGGCTTGCTTGAGGGCTCTCTTTTGGATCACAGACTTTTCATGTCCTAGCCTCACATGGTGGAAGGAGCTAGAGAGCTCTAGGGGGGTCTCTTTTATAAGAGCACTAATCTCATTCATCAGGAATCCATCCTAATGAACTAATTATCTCCCTAAGGCCCTGAGTATTCATATCACCACTCTGGGTGGAGGATTTCAACATATGAATTTGGAGTAGGTACAAACATTCAGACCACAGCAATGACCTTGCACAAGATTAGCAATAACCATTACTGCCTTTCCTCCCACCCCCATTTCTGCAGGAAGCTACACCACTCTTGCTCCTGCTCAGTCAGAGTGTCCGTGTCCACAGCTACTCCAGCTTCTTTAACCAAGGCACCAGTGCGTACATTGGTGCATAGGTGGGTGTCTGACCCAAAGGCAGCTGACCCAATGACATAGGACTTACATGGCCTAGTTCACAAGAATGAGCCAGGTAGGTGTATAGTATTTTGAAATTTGCAACTAGGATGTTAAAAGACAAGATCAGTTAGCAGTGAGGGGAGTGGCTATAATTGAGAGTTTCCAAGATGCAGAGAGGATTGTTGAATGATTTTCAGCTATTAACAAGCAGAAATGATTAAAGGTTAAGAAACTTAAAGCAGAGGAAGTTGCACAGTGGCAGAGGAGGGAGGACAGGCATGTGAAGAGAGAGATGAGAGAACAGTCTGCTTCAGAGAAGCTGAAAATTGCTCACAGGAGACAAGGCAGCCCTTGAGGGAGCAGCTGCAGATTCTGAATGAGGCCCAAATCCAGAGTCAAAGTATGGTTTCCTGATGATTTTTCCTATTTGAGTTTCCATGAACTTCTGCATCTCTTTAATGTAATTTATCCTTCTTAGTATCTTAAAAAAAAAACTAGAGGTAATTTATTAATTCGTTTAAAATTTGCAACAAAGGGGATCCTAACTAAACCAGGGCTAACAGTGCTAATCTGAATGGCTTGCTGCAAGGATTAAAAAAGAAAATAAAGATGGAATTCCCTTGGAACCCAAAAGTTCTTTCTAAGGTAGTTAATTATATTTTGAGGAAATGAGGTTACATCAAACAAACCATTTCTTTAAAATTAATGAAAAAGGGAGTTTAGGGATAAGATAGCATTACGGTTTTCTGAAATTTTCAATGAGTTTTCTCCAGTTTCCAACATCCATTACAAATAGTGCCTGGAACCCATGTGCTAGTAGAAAGAGGCCATCAAGAAGCCAATTCTATGGTAGAGATTTCTGATGCCACCCATCTGATTTTCCTCTACTTTCTGGACACAAGAAATACTGCATTTCCAAGACCTTTGCTCTCCAGTGTGTTACTAGCTCTGGCCAATGGACTGAACAGAATTTACATACATTATTTTTGAGCAGGGACCATGCTTAGACTTGACAACCCATCAGCTCTCTTCATCTAGCACAGTGATTCTAAAAGGAACATGATGAGATGATGAAGCCACAAGATGGAAACTGCAAAGGTCTATAAAATCATGTCTTAGGAAACATCACGTCTGAAAACAGAATTACTCTGGTGAACTGACCAAATTGCAGCAGAGTTTGTGTAAACAAGAAACAGGTTTAAAAGCTAGGTCATGGGAGAATTCAAGATGGTGGCGTAGGTAAACACCTAAACTGCTGCCTCGCACAACAATTTCAAAACTGCAACTAAAAGACAAAACGTCTATCACCCAGAACCACGGGAAAGCTGGCTGAGTGGAAGTTCTACAACTAGAAGGAAAGAGAAAAGAGCATTGAGTCGTGCACAAGCGCTGAAAAGCTGAGGTACGGAGGCGCAGGATATGGGCTGGCAGCAGGCGTTGCTTTTTTCAACCCAAAGGGGAGACAAGCCCCCGATTACTCTGAAATACAGTTTCTGGGGAGACGCAGGGGACCCAAACTCCTACAGGGAGAAGCTGGATTGTCTGCCACCGGGTCGGAAAGTGAGGGGGGCCTGCTTGCAGAGCTGCGCGCAAGAATAATTGTTTACTGCGCTGGGGCACGGGACACAGTTGGAGACACAGAGCTGGCAAACTAGCAGCCATGGCTGTTTGCCACGCCCTAGCCTAGTGATGCCCTGAGACCCCGCTCCACACAACCTACAAACCCACCCAAGCTCCAAGCAGCAGTATTAGCATAAGAAAGGCCCGCCCTACCGCAGCTTAACCTAACAAACTTGCAGCCCAGATCAGACAGCTCCAAAACCTCCGAACCCCAAGCAAAGAGGAGAAAACTGTAGCTCTCGCTGTAGCTCCTGCTGGGTGGACTCAGACAGTGGCTGACCTGCACCCCATTGGAGATCCAGAAGCCAGTATACCTAGTGGTCAGTGTGAGAAACCAGATTTCAACTCCTCACATCCATAAGTGACACATTCAAGAGGCAGACTCAGCGAGCACCAAAGCCCCACTGAAACAAGTCCTGCACCATAAGCATGTCTCCAACAGCAATTAAGGCTTAACTACACCAAGACTTTGCACTCAGCCCACAAAGAGGTCTACTAAGAGAGTCCACATCAGGTGATTGGGGAGGCTGAGCTACTGCCCCCTATAGGTCACCTACCACACAAAGCCACTCCATCAACACAGGGAAGCAGCCAAAATGCGAAAACAAAGAAACATGTCACGAATGAAAGAAACGGAGGAAAGCAAACTACTGGACGACATAGAGTTCAGAACCACATTTATAAGGTTACTCAAGAATCTTCTAAAAACCGCCGAGAAACTTGATGACACTTCTGAGGAGCTTAGTGAGACCTTCAAGGACCTTAATGAGAATGCCAAAAAAATGGAAAAGGACCAGTCAGAAAGGAAGCATACACTGTCTAAAATAAAGAATATACAGAAACTCAACTGTAGATCAACATACCCCAAGAATCAAACCAAAGATCTGAAACATGAGGGAACAAAAAACACCCAACCAGAAAAACAAAAAGAAAAAAGAATCCAAAAATATGAAGATAGTGTAAGGAGCCTCTGGGACAACTTCAAGCATACCAACATCAGAATTATGGGGGTGCCAGAAGAAGAGAGAGAGCAAAATACTGAAAACCTATTAGAAGAAATAATGACAGAAAACTTTCCCTACCTGGTGAAAGAAATAGACTTATAAGTCCAAACAAAAGGAATCCTAAGGGGACCACACCAAGACACATCATAATTAAAATGCCAAGGGCAAAAGACAAAGAGAGAATCTTGAAAGCAGCAAGAGCAAAACGGTTAGTTACCTACAAGGGAGTACCCATACGGCTGTCAGCTGATTTCTCAGCAGAAACTATGCAGGCCAGAAGGGAGTGGCAAGAAATATTCAAAGTGTTGAACAGCAAGAACCTACAACCAAGATTACTCTACCCAGCAAAGCTATCATTCAGAGTTGAAGGTCAGATAAAGAGCTTCACAGACAAGAAAAAGCTAAAGGAGTTCATCGCCACCAAACCAGGATTATATGAAATGCTGAAGGGTATTCTTTAAGACGAGGAAGAAGAAGAAAAAGGTAAAGATAAAAATTATGAACAACAAAATGACATCAAATACATACCTACCAACAAGTGAATCTAAAAATCAAGTAAATAAAAAATCTGAAGAACAGAATGGACTGGTGAATATAATAGAATCAGGGACATAGAAAGGGAGTGGACTGACAATTCTCAGGGGGAAGCGGGTGTGAGTGGTGCGGGAAGAGATTGGACAAAAATCTTACTCCTATGGATGAAGACCGTGGCAGGGGGTAAGGGCATGGAGTAGGGTGGGGAATCAGGTGGAGGGGAGCTATAGAGGGAAAACAAAAAGAGGAACACCTGTAATCTGAACAATAAAGATTTATTTTAAAAAAAAAAAGCTAAGCCACTCTAATATTGGGTCAATATTCTGTTCTGACTGTGCTAATTCTCAATGCCTTGGTGAAGAAGCCACTGTTTTTCCCTGTGCTTTGACGTCACATGAATAATAGAGAAAGTTAGACCAGATGGCCTCCAGTGACTCTTCTAGGGTGTTCATTCATTCTATAAGTTTTCTATAATCCTGCCCTAGTTGTTGCAGAGATTTACTGAGAAGATGCTTTAAAAAGTAGCAAAAGCCAAAACCGGTTTGGCTCAGTGGATAGAGCGTCGGCCTGTGGACTGAAGGGTCCTGGGTTCGATTCCAGTCAAGGGCATGTACCTTGGTTGCGGGCACATCCCCAGTAGGGGGTGTGCAGGAGGCAGCTGATCAATGTTTCTCTCTCATTGATGTTTCTAGCTCTCTATCCCTCATTCTTCCTCTCTGCAAAAAAACAAAAAAATATTAAATTAAAAAAAAAGCAGCAAAAGCCTTACCAATACAGACTTATAAACAAAGATGTTGCTGTCACAGCTGACAGCTTCTGAAAGAAATCTTGCTATTTCTGAAGTAAGCATTTGGAATGACGTTAATTTTAATTTTTGAGTATGTGCAAGTTTTTTTCTTTTTCTTTTCAGTGGGAAGATCTGAATAGATGTTTTCCCTTTGTTTTGCTAGTATTTGAAAGTACAATTTTGAGAGTACAGAGAACCACAACTGGCGGAGCAAATCTGTTAGCTTGCTAGGGCTTTTCTTTCCTTGTTTTTCTCTAGCACCCAATTGTGAATCTTACCTCTTGTGTCCTTTGAAGTACTCTGAATCTAGAGGTCAAGCCTACTCAAAGGTGCCTGTATAAAAGAATCACTCTCTTGACTTGCATAATATGCTTGTATTATAATGCCAAGTATGGTCATGACAGGGAAGAACTAACTCCTTCATAAACAGTAGCACAAACCAATTTCAGAGACAGAGTAAAGATCAAAATATCACATTGGAAATCCAGTAACTCCCAGCTTCAAAAACAGCAGTGGGATGGTGAGAATATCCAATGATTTCCATTCAGAGCAAATTAAGGCTTCATTTATGAATCTGTCCCTTCTAATCTAGGTGACTTTTGGCAAGTTACTTAACCTCTGAACCTCAGTTCTTTTCTATAAAAAAATGAGTTAATAAAAACTACAGTTTAATTGACAAAGTAAAATAAGTAAACTTATGTAAAGTGTTCAGAATAATGCATGGTTCCATAGGTAGCTATAAATGCCAGTTCTCTCACTTCTTTGACATAGGAAAGGTAAGGAAAGACAATAGATGGTACTGATCTAAGAAAAGGCCTAGATAAATTTAATTATAAAAGTGAGGATTACATAAAGAGCCTGAACATGGAGAGGTGAAGCCAACAAGATAACTCATAATTTTCTCTGGACTGGCATTACACCATTTTTATCAAGAGTGATATTTAAAAGTCTTTACATTAGCACAATGCCTTCTACAGATTTGTTTTTAAGGAAAAGACATCTAAGAATCTGAAGTATGGAAAGAATGTCACCCCATTTTAAGGATAAGCCCTGAGGAGTTTGAAGAATTTTTCAGTCATTCAACCAGTATCCAAATTAATAGGAAGACTCAGGTATTAAAACACCAAGTCAGCCCTAACTGGTTTGGCTCAGTGATTAGAGTGTTGGCCTGCGGACTGAAAGGTCCCGGATTCGATACAGGTCAAGGACATGTACCTTGGTTGCGGGCACATCCCCAGTGTGGGGTGTGCATAAAGCAGCTGATTGATGTTTCTCTCTCATCGATGTTTCTAACTCTCTATCCCTCTTCCTTCCTCTCTGTAAAAAAATCAATAAAATATATTAAAAAAATAAAATAGCCAAGTCAGTAGACTATTCCTGTTTTAAAGCCTCCTCTTCACTAGATACCATGCCATGCTGAACAAAAGCTACACAGGTTATAACAGGACATTTTCTCTCCTAAAGGGGATAAAATTCTGATGAGGAAGAAAGTAAACAACCAAATTCAGTCTAGCATGATGAGTATTAAAATGGGGATAAGCAGAGGTTCTGAGTGAAACTCAGTGGGTGCCTACACCAAGAAGGAAGTGTTTGTGAGCATGTTTGTGAGATGAGGAAGGGAATAAGCAAGTCTAATTCATGGAGATGTTCTCCAGCTCTTTCAGGCTAGTTTTAATGTTAGACAGCTTCCTAAAAGACTTGGGCAGGGGTTCTGACCATCTAACCTCCTAGCCTCCATCATGAAAGGTATGAATGTTGAGCAACATCTTCAAGACAAACAATCTGTTCCTTTAAGCTCAGAATTCCTTTGGATGTTAAGTTTTTATTTCCAAGAAAACTTTATTAAAATGCAAATTACTGGTAAATTTTTAATCTTGTCAACTAGTATCTCACTGGGAAAGAGTAAGCCTTGCTGGAGTCTGGAAGTAAGGAACTAAAGAGGTACAAGAAATGGAATGGTGGTTAGAGAGATGCATAGCACCAAAGAAAAATGCATTGACCTCTTTTTGAACCAAGGCTGGACAAGGCTTCTGTCAGCCAGTTTAGTGAACCTTTGGTTCAGTCATATGGCTCCAAAGTGTAAAGAGAGAAAAGCAAAAGTTCCACTAGCTTAGGCAAGTTGATTGAGAAAATTAAAGCACACCTACCTGTTTTTCCATTTCATAGCAATCCTACTTGAAGGTTTGTGGAGCAGTGAATGGTTCCTTATTGATCCCATTTGAGAAGTGGGATCCAGTCCTACTACTCTTTACTCTTTTCTGTGTGCTGTCATGCTTTTCTTTGACTGCATTTTCATTTATTTAGTTCTCCATCCTCTCCAACAAGGAATTTACAAAGCCCCAGGAAGAAAACTGCAAACTCACAACAAGCATTAATGACTTAATATGTCTTGTCCAAATAAATAAATTGTTAATAACTATATTCACAACAATATTTGATAACATTTGAATACTAGAAGACTTTAGCCTATAGACAAATTTTCATTCTACATATTCATATAGAAGGATAGGCTCAACAAAAGTAATGGATGATATAAGAGGATCATGGCCATGGGAGATGAAGAACACAAGATGTGCTGTCTTCATGGATTGAAGGATGGCCCTATTGTCCGCCAGATCATCTAAGCTGGAAGGCCAAGCTATCTCTAAGTCCCTCAACCACCTCATTGTACACATGGGGACTTGTACTATGTTTTTCCAATTTTGATTCTTTTAATACTTCTTGAATCCACTTCTTACCTCTGTCTATTTCCACAGTTTTTCCTTTACATCAAGCTTCCCCTGGCTCATTTTAGGAAAAGTCTCTAATGTGATCTTCTTGCCTTCAACCTTGACCTGCTTCAATCCATCTTCCACACAGTTTTCAGGACATAAAGTCCACATATAATAATGCAATTGCTCCTTCAATAGCTTCTCATTTCCTCTCCAAGGCATCTAAAGCCTTTGATGATAGTGATAATCAGAGTGGTGAGCCAAAGTATTTTTCCTTTGCAGACCAAAAGATTTAAGCGAAATTGTGAAAAAAATTATTACAAACAGATTCACAATCCCCTTTCGGGGAGGGGGAGGACACAATAATGGGCTTTCCTCGAAAGCAATGTAGTCTAGGGGCATATATTTGCTATAAGCCTGTTTCTATATCCATCCATGTCGTCACCTGATTGATTCCCCCATTGTTCTTGCGCAGTAACAGACCTGAACGTTCCCTCTTTCTATGTGTTCTTTCTCTGTTCCTATGCTTAACTTTCTCTGTTTCTATGTGCTCATACACCTTGTTGCTGCAGGCCCTCCCCTGTTTTCCCATGCCTCCTGCTTTGAGTCCAGAAACATTTTGTTATTTCTGCTTGGCTGATTTCTGGGATTTGGCTGCTGAAACTGCCCTGTCTCCCCTGCCTATGTTCCACCTGCCTTTGTTTCCCCTAGACCCCTGCCCTGTCTGCTTGCATTTCAAGTTAACACTCTCAATAGGATGATGATGAAGATGAGAAGGATGGCAATATTTACTTGGCATTACTAAGTGCCAGATACATATACTCCACTAGATGCTTTTTATGTCTATTACTTAGATTCATCTCTTAAAATATCTATTCTTCTGGAATAGGTAGTATTATCCCTCTTTACAGAAGAAGACACTACATTCAGACTAGTAAATGTTGCCTGACTAGTAAATGTTGGAGGAGAAACTTGATCCAAGGTCAATTATTTCCCAGAGTATGTGCAAATAACTCCTATACTACACCTCCTTGCCACTCCTGAACCAAAGTGACAAATGAGAAGAAAGACTCCTTTTTATTTTTTAAGAGGTCCAGAATGTTATTGAACCAAAGTGATTTCAGCAAAAGTCCTACAATTCCTTTAGAAAGAGCTAAACTACCCAGCCATGTCAAGTAGAAATAGGAAGCAGTTTGTGCTTTTAAATACTGACTTCCTCAACTTTTTATAAACTTCTACTCACTTGTTTTAGGATGATGCTTTTAACCTCTTTTGTAAACCAAATTCAAGTTTCCAAAAGTCACTGGTGAATAAATGTCTCTTTTCTTTGTTTGTTTGTGTGTTTGTGTGTGTGTGTTTGCATTTCAGAAGGCATTTTCATTTTTATTTGAAAACAACTTAAATTTTTAAACAAATCATTTTGGAATATACATTTTATTTTGTTCTTATACAGAATATAAAGATTTGCCTCACTGATCTTCCATGTGATGGATATTACAAGCCCACAGGAAAGTACTTCTGCATACAACTGTGTATCTTACAGGTAGGGTGCTGACAACCAGTGGTGTAGTGTCCTACACATACGTTAGGTAAAAGACATTCCATATTAAAGAGGGAATAAGAGAAATACTCTAGTTAATCAGATTCCAGAGGCAAACATGACACAAAACTGTGCAGATGAAACCAGGTCAGTAATGTTAGTTAGGACACCGCAGATTATGCTGGAATAACAGGTGTGGGAGGCTGTCGTGTGTAGCACATGGAAACAGCACAGAAGAGCTACTATACTGAAAGGCTGGAATGAGGGATTTTCACTAAAGCAAATTAACTTCTTGTCAACTGCCAAAGCAAAACAAAATAGAGCATATGAGTGTGAGTATACTGAAGGCATGTAAAACAGTTTCTGTGCAGCATGTTCAAAGTTAGAATTTCTTCACTAGTGCAGACAAATCATCAGTGATGCCTACCGGCTGCTCAGCAGCTTTTTTGAGATCAGTGTCCTTCAGACAGTGGGGGTGGGCTGTGGCACTTCACTACCTATGAAATCAGGGTCAAGACAAGTCTGCCTATTTTCAAGCTGAAGAAATCTACTGTTAGAAGAAGATTGAGTGACTTTGAATGGCCGTGAAGGGATTAGAAAGAGAGAGCAAAGTTGTAATTCCCCCACTTCCTGGGAAAACATTTTTATGTCAACTTCCTTTTAGAGGAGAGGATGGAAGATGGAATATTTGGTGACAATTTTATTGAAGAAAGAAAGCAAGGGCTGGAATAGGTTGTACACAAGGTCGCTGGCCATCCTGGGGTACAGCATAAGCACCGTGTTTACACGTTTCTACGGGGTGAATAAACATTTTAAATCTGACCCCCCCGGCGCTGCCTTTCAATCAGTAGTTCTAGTTCATTATGATCTCCGCTTTTGTTTGTACTGAAATGTTTGTTTCTGTAACTATTGAAAATTTATTTTGCTTTATTTCTTGCTCTGAATTATTTTTCATTTCAATTATAGAAAAATATAAATAACAGTACTGAAACATATTTATGTCAGAAACAACAATGGAAATCATCTGACACGCGAATAGCAGTGTTTTAGCTTCATCCCAACACACTTTCAATTTATTTAGGTCAACTATGTTTTGAATTATGAAGGAAAAATGAAAATTCAGGAGTATGCTCATAGTCCTGGAAATATTTCATGAAAAGATGTGCTCAAAGATCAAAATAGGATTAGGATTCTCAAAAATTATAAGCTCTGAAAATGGAAACTCTACTTTTAGCATGGTTTGAACAATGCACAGTTTACCTGCATGCATGTTTTCAGAAAGACATTATTTTAAAAAATTGTTTAATCCTCACCCGAGAATATATTTATTGATTTGAGAGAGAGAGACATTGATGTGAGAGAGAGAGAAACATCAATCGGTTGCCTCCTGTACAGGCTCCACCTAGGGATCAAACAGGCAACATTTCGGTGCAGAGGATGATGCTCTGGTCAACTGTGCCACACCAGCCAGGACAAGACATTATTTCTCATAGTGAAAGACACAGTCCTCCCAGGTCTCTGCATGGAAAAGGAAGGAATTCAAATGTTTGAACCCCCATTTTCCCAGCAGCATCCTTCTGTTTCCTTAATATTTCAGTCAGAGAACTGTTTTTATTCCGAATAGCAACAGTGCACTGTTGCCCTGGTGCTTGACGTGCTACGGAGGCAGTAGGCAGGGCCCTCTCTGGGGGAGACGGTTAAGTAGGAATTAGGGGAACAGGTGGATGGCCGGGAAGGCTGGTGGCAGCGAGCCTGTGAGGAAGGCAGCAGCAGCAGGCAGAAACTCTGTCTGCCTCCGGTGATGGGCCTTCGGAGACTCTTCCTCCAGGCCAGGCATATAGCTGGGAACATCAGTCTCCCTCCTGACCAGGGCTTATTAGTATTCTGAGCATCACTTTCAATTAAATTTCTTGAATGCTCATTTAGTTTCTAGTTAATAAGGCAGGAATGGATGCCATGGATAATCCAACAGGTTGATTTTAAAGGTTAAAATAGAAAAGAAGCCCTGGGGTAAGTGGCAGGCCTGTACCTGTGCCAGCATGGTGCCCAGGTCACTGGCCACTGTTGCCTTTGCAAATAGATGTAGAGCATTTTTTAAATTATTTTTTTCTAAAAGATGGGTTCAATCAAATATTCTTAGAAAAGCCAACATATTGTTCCCTGATGGCTGCACAAATTCAATCAGCTTTCGCAGTCCAAATTATTCAGGGTTTGTGTAGTAAAGTATTCTAGCAACTAGGGAACACAGGTACCTCTGAGGTAATACTGCAGGTAGCATTAGTTAGGCTGTGAACACCATTTTTTTTGAGATGATAATGCTAATAATAAAAATAATCACAGTGAGAACTACTCTCAATTTTCTATTATCTGTTTGTCACTGTGGCTACTGCATCACTTATAAACCCTCATTTAATTATCACACCAATTCTATGAGGAATAACTAATATCCAATTTTAGATGCTGAAACTGAGACACAGAGCTTAATCTGCCATGATCAGAAAGCTAGTTTGTGACTAGAGAGGTGGCAATTGTATAAATAGGCATCATTCTTTCATCTCCTCTTCTCCTTCCTCTCTCCTCCATCTTTATGAGAATCTGAGACCACATGTGGAATAGCCTTAGCACTGAACAGACTCAATAGACTTACTGGCAATCTGTCTACTAACATGGGGCGATTTGAGATGGGAGGCAGGTAGGGAGAAGGGTTATGGCACCCTTGCTGTGCTGGAAGAGTCATGAGAAGATGTAGAATGTCATCCTCTCAAGACCAGGTGCTCATGCCCCACCTGCTCTTCTAACCCAGAGAGGCAAAGGATTGTTACTGTAAAAGCTCCAAGGCTTTGAAGTGCAAACCTTTTTCTGTATGTGAACCAGGAAAGCTGTATCCTGGGCCTCAGTTGTTTACAAAAGCATGACTTCCCCTCACCTGCTTAGACACACTGACCATTGGTCTCAGTATGGGTACTTGAACCAGGTTTGGTCAGTCTGAGTGTCCCATTCTGTTGGACAGAGAAATGGTTCAGACCTGGGCTTGGTGCTCCTATAGTCCCATGGACTGTGTTTGCAGAGAGTCTACCTTTGTCATTAAATACATCTGACCTTGAACCAGCATTTGACCTTTCTCTCTGAGGTAAAATTATAGGATTGGATTGGATTACATCCTCTCTACTTCCAACAAGTTTTAATAGTCTACCCTCCATGTAAAGGAAAATACACTCCCAGCTTTTCATTTAATATAGTTGGGTTCTATAAAATATCAGATATGGGAGGGAGTTAGTTGTGAGGCAAAAAATGCTGTTTGGTGGCTATGATGGCTAAAACAAAGAGATTTTTAAAAATGAGTTCTTCAAAAAGACTTTGTGAATTGAGGGGGGGGCTTTGGTAGTCTCCTTTGAAATATTCTTTAGAAACCAACCCACTCACAGGAAACTTTGGAGTTTTTGGTTTTGTTCTTTGGCACATGACTCCAAAACCATGAAAGGAGGGAGTTTTCATGAGGACAGAGTGTTTAAACTGCCGAGGAGCTGCTATTACAGCATCAGGGCTTTGTATAGAAATGCACACACAAGAAACAATAAGTGGCATTTAAATAAGAGGCCCGAAGAAGAAAAAGAATCCATGAAGAAAAGAACATTAAAATAAATACTTGCTGAGTACATAATATATTCAACAAAAAGCAAAACTTTTAAATATCCATTTTCTATTGAAAATCAGAAGGTGGCAGCACCGCTTACTGAATAGGCTCAGATGACAGCTCCAAGGAAACATGCAGAGAGAATAAACCATTTTGCAAGTTGTAAGCAGCAGTTTGAAGTCTATTATTCAAAATGGAATGATTATTGGTGAAATGCACCCCTGAAAACTCCAAGCACTGGGGGACATTGGCACACTGACAGAGTTATGGAGAGCTTTCTCCACCAGGATTGCAATGAACCTAGAAGCTTACCAGAATTAACAGTGAGGCTCTGGACACTTCTGGCCTTTGGCCTAATTTCTTTTATCAGAAAAGAAAGTAAAGCCCCAATGTGTGGTCCCCAGATCGATAGCACCAGAACACCTGGGACTTTGTAAGAAATGCTAGTTTTCTGGCCCCACCTTGGACCTACTGATCAGAAGTTCTAAGGGCAAGGTTCAGAAATCTGGGTTTCCTAAGCCTTTCAGTGGATTCTAATGCACACTCAGCTTTGAGAACTAAAGATGTAGGTATTGAGTCTATTGCTGTTATCCATGTTTCAAAACATGGGCAAATCCCCAAATAATACCTTGCTGTAGGATTTACCAATTATCCAATTATGTGGTCTTAGTTATAGCCTTAAGCTATAAATAAGCTTGAATAGTACAGGTGGGCAAAGAAAGGTAACCTGAAAGAAAGTAATCCCTTAAAAACGGACCAGAGCAATTAATGATAAATATAGAAGAAAATTGGTTTCCCCCCATTATTTGAATTTCTGCTGACATCAATAGCACAAAATCTTCAGAAAACTAACTTTAAAGTAATTTTCTCTATCAGAAAAGTTTACAAATTATTTCTCAGAACAATGAAAAAGAAAACTTTAAAATGATTTTAATTGTTCTTATACAGAATAAATGCATAATCCTATATACTAAAAGGCTAATATGTAAGTCAACTGAATGGCAGACCGACCAGTTGCTATGATGTGCACTGACCACCATGGGGGCAGACACTCAATGCAGGAGCTTCCCCCTGGTGGTCAGTGTGCTCCCAAAGTGGGAGCTCTGCTCAGCCAAAAGTTGGGCTCATGGCTGGTGAGTGCAGTGGTGGTGATGGAAGCCTCTCCCACCTCAGTGGCAGTCAGACATCCCCCAAGGGCTCTCAGACTGTGAGAGGGTGCAGGCCGGGCTAAGGGCCCCCCCCACACACAAATGCATGAATTTCATACACCAGGCTTCTAGTAAAAATATAATGCAAGCTAACTTTCCCAACAGGGGGGGAAATGCTAAAAATGAAAAGTCAATTACACTTAAAAAGCATAAAGATTCTTGGAAGAAGTAATTTTGCCACTTTAATAGGCATCGAATAAAGTCTAGTCCAGAAAAATTTATTTCTCTTTTATCAATTAATCGTGTGGTTTTATAGTGGATGGTAAATAATGGGACCATTATTGCATTAAATGAAAGATCACAAGTACAGAGAACATGACCACAGACAAAACAATCAAAACTTTGGCTGGCCACTCTTAGAAGACCTCAGAAATGTTTGACCACATTTCCAAGGTTCCGTCATAATTTGGCAGATCCATAAAGTTCATTTTGGCACGACAACCAGACTTGAACAGTCCATCAGAAATGGTTATTTTTTTAACCAAACCTACAAAAGACTCATATCGCTATGACCTTTCATGACTTTTTTTTTTTTTTTTTTCAATTTACTGTGAACAACAGAAGAAAAGCTCCAGCCAGAGCATCTGTTACCTGGTCCACATGCAGCCTTTTCTTCTTGATGCATCTAAATGGAGAGTCAAGTTAAAACTTAAAATATGCTTGAGGAACATGATATCAGATCAGAAGGAATTAGTGGTGGGTTTTAGTGTCCATCTCCATTTGGGGATAGACTTGTCAAATATACCTGCTGTTTGGGTTTCTGAGTCACAGCATAATCACCTCTGCTTCTCTGACCGATTTGTTTATGTCTTAGGCTAGACTTCCCTCCATCCTCAGAGGACATAATCTTTTTTGAGGTATGTTAATATCATTTATTAGGATTTAGTTAAGTACAATGAAATTTCCAAGAATGCCTTGGTCCAGGGAAATAGTTTGTCTTTTCTGGTCACCGATTCACAGCACTGTAGTGCTCCTCTTCCTTGTAAGAACTGTCTAGCCTGGTTGAGTGAACCCTGAGCTGAACCTTGTAGCAACCTCCCAAAGTTCACATTCCAACTGAGAATGCAGCCAATGTAGTAGGCAATTACAAGTCAGTAGTATGGGCTGTGCCATGAGAGGGGAAGTAGGGGGCTATGGTGCATAAGAGGGACAGCTAACCTTAATACTGAAGCCAGGGAAGGCTTCCTCAGGGCAGCGATGTCCATGCTAAGTCTAAGGGTAAGGGAATGGGAGAAGGAGGGAGAATGCTTCTAGCCAAAGTGGGTGGAAGAGATTAAACTCTAAAAGGAAGACAGAGCACACCACATTTGATGTACCAAATGGGTTAATATGGCTCCAGCACAGAGTAGAGGAAGTGGAGGAGAGTGACATGGGGAAAGATTGTGTTAGAGACATAAGCTGGGGCTAGACCAAGAAGGGATCTGTTTATGTTGCCAAGGAATGTGTTACTTATGTTAATGGTGATGGTGAGCCAGTTAATGGTTCTGAACAGAAGAGTGACTCAACATCATTTGGATATTATAAGTTCATTCTAGCTCTAAGGTATACTATGGATTGGAAAAGGGCAAAACTTAAAGGAAAAATGCCTTACTTTATTTTTTGGGGGGAGGGAGTTCTTTTCAGTATAGTCCTGTATGATAGCTAATAATAATGGCTAGTAGTTTACTCTTACTGTAAAGCATTTTATACGCATCCAATTTAACCTTTATAATAATGCTGTAAGTTAGGTTGTACTAGCATCATCCTAATCGCACAGATAAGAAAAGTTACGGTTTAAGTAACTTGCCCTAGGTCACACAACTGGAAAATGTTAAATAGACAGGGTATGAACTCAGTCTGTGATCCTACCTGCTGTACCTCTGCTTTCAGGCCGGGGAGAGGATAACCTGAGCTAGCTCATAGCAGCAGAAGAGGAGAGAAGGCCACATATTTGAGAGTTATTGAGGCACTAGAAATGCAGGTATGGTGATTGTGTGAAGCTAGGTGGTGGGTTAGGTTAAGGAAGATGGGATGAAGAAGTTTTAATGGTGGCTCAAGGTCTCTACAAATTTTGCTCTTAACTTAAGTGGGACCCTCTATATCCTTAGTCAATCTTTTCACTTATTTGCTGGCTCCATCTCCTTTTCTTCACAGGAACCATCTCAAAACTTCTTCCTTCTGCAGATGCTGTGTTATCCATCTGTCCCAAATTTTGTTTTGTTGTTGTTGTTGTTTTGTTTTCTTTCTAATCCTCGCCTGAGGATATTTTTTTCATTGATTTTTTAGAGAGAGTGAAGGGAGAAGGAGAGACAAAGAGAAACATCAATATGAGAGAGACACATCGATTGGTTGCCTCCAGCATGCCTCTGACCAGGGCTGAGAGCCTGAAACTTAGGTACGTGCCCTAAACTGGAATTGAACCCAGGACTCTTCATTCTGCAGGCTGATGCTCTGTCCATTGAGCCAACCTGGCTAAGGTTGTCCCCAATTTCAGTAGTTGATTACAACTTCAGTAGTTTATATATCTTTGGCGAAAATTGGCAATAATGTTCCTCTGTTGTCAGGTCCAAATTAATTGTTTATTTTTTAAAGAAACCATTCAGAATATAATATGAAAAGACAAAACCAATTAAAAGCATGGCCTCTTTATTTCTTGCTAATAATACTATCAAATAATAGCATCTTTTTTTAGCACTGGTTTCTGTGTCTTTTGCTAGAGAGGTTTTGCTTTTATGCTTCAAATGCCTAAGCTGATAAGACTTCCAGACCCATCAAAGGGGAGACATATCCTGTCTCCTTCAGAATCCTTTGTGGTAGTTTCCAGGAAGAGTTTTGCAGAAATTTGAGTTGCCAAATGTAAAATCTGAATTTCTGAGAAAGAACCACAGAAGTCTTACTCATAAATTACAGTTTGTTAATTTATTCTAAGATAGATAAAAATTATAACTAGAGGGATTATTATGGATGTTCAGGATTTTAAAAGGGAATTTTCTCAAGGTTCACTCCCCCATGTATTCCCACCTCCCAAAACCACTCTAGACCTACACTTGTACATATTTCTTCTCTACTGGTGTGGGAAGAGCTATCTCTGCTCCTCTCCAAGTCTCCTGCAGTTCTCTCCAAGATTTTATATTTTTCTAGGGAATTTTGCATTTTCAACTATTCCTTCTCTAAGGATATGACACCCCTTTCTCCACTGGCTCCCTCCTCCCAAACTACAAACATGTTTATACCTCTTCCCCAATACATAAAATTCTAATAAATCTATGTACATGTCTGGCCAAATTCTGAATTTCTCCATTACAAAAGCTGTCATAATTATCCTATCTCCTGACTGCCTTGCCTAGTACCTAGTTTAGTGCTGCTTTTCAAAAAATACGACAAATGAATGAATGAATGAACACATGAACAACCATCCTCCAGGCAAAAGTTGAATAGTTAGTTGAACACATTTTAATGATGCCAAATAAGGGGATTCTATTTAGAAAAAATAAAATAAAAGTAGATGTTTGCTTTCATTAAAGATAAAGTCTATAAAATAAAAATATTTCATAGTTAGTTATTTGGAATTTCTGAAAATAACCTAGCTGGCATGACCAGGAGGTCACAATTTGATTCCCAGTCATGGCACATGCCTGGATTGTGGGCTCAGTCCCCAGTGTGTGGCGTGCAGGAGGCAATCAATCAATGATTCTCTCTCATCATTGATGTTTCTGTCTCTCTCTCTCTCTCTCTCTCCCCCTCTCCCTTCCTCTCTGAAATCAATAAAAATATATTTAAAAAATAAAATCTCTGAAAATAGCCAATGCTGATAATTTGAATCAAGTTTACTTCCCCCTTCATTTTACTTGAACTGAAGTGGGAACAGAATTTGCAAAAGTTACGCAACTTTTCCTCTTGCTTTTATCTATGTACTATGTAGTGCAAAGTGAGAAAATAATTCCTAAACATTTTAGTATAATTTGTCTGTTTCTGATAACCTGGATTTTTGTCTTGGTATAGAAATAGTCAGGCCTTAAGATAATCCATGAATTTTCAGGATTTTATTGAATGATGACCCTAGGTTGGATAACTATCAAGTCAGTCAATCTTTCAACCAATAAGGGTTTGCTAAGCTCTTCCTAAATGAATAGTAACTGTATTAAGTATTGCAAAGAACATGGAAACCTGTATGAAAGAGCCTTCCTTAATTGTCACCATCTACATTAATTAACAAAAAGCAATAGATGTAAAATAAATAGGAAATGGCAGAAAAGACATGGTTGTGGTATTTAGGAATTGTTGCAAACTGGGGAAAAAAATAAAAATAATATGTTATCTTCTGTTCATAGTGGTGACCAGGACAGGTGTTTATGATGTAAGTCTTAAATGCTAGTTGTTAACTGCTTATTTAATTCAGTTCATTGAATTTAATCACATAAGTCTTCATGCAGCAGGAAAAATGCTGTCCAACTTTGTCCTCTCTTGAGCTACACAGAGGGGTTTGGCAGTAGCATGAACTTGTGTCTGATTGAAGAATGCATACAGGTGTCTCCTTAATCAGTCTGATCCCAGAAGTCAGTGTTTGGTTTACTACACATTTTTAAGGAAGGATGCAGTGGTCTGTGAAAAGGCTAACATTTCTGCAGTAGAGAGAAATCTGCCTGACAGATAAACATCCCTCCAGCCTTTCCTAAGCCCTATCTGTAAAGAAAGCTAGATGGAAATCTATAATACTTTCAGGAGAAACAGTGGAGAGATACAATCAATAGGAGGCATCCGCATTCCCATCTCAGGAAATCCGGAGATCTGTGTGTTCTTATTTCAGAAGGCTAGCATCCAAGAAAGTCATGTGGTGACTTGCAATTACTGAAGCCCTAAAGAAGAGCACAGAGCAAGCAAAAAATATGAGGCTGAGAATCAAGTAACATGGAATCTACTCTTCACCCTTGCAAGGTCTCATCTGTGACCTTGGGCAAGACATTTAAGCCTGCTTCCTCAGTTATATGATGCAGCTTGTTTTAGCCACTTGACAAAGCTTTTGTGATAATAGAATAAGATAAAATATGTAAAACACCCCACACATTGCTTGGCACATAATAGGAATTAAAACCACAATCATAGCTTAAGACTTTTTTCATTCTTCAGCAGGCTGCCTGCCTGGATGGTTTCAGGAGGGCAAGGAATCCCCTTCTCACTGCTATATCACCCCCTCAAAACATGTAGCTTCTAAGTCGATTGCTTAATTGTCTTAGTAAGTGACAAACTGTTTATTCTGCCCCTTAGTGGGAAAAATTAAGACTGGAAAACAGGGTTAAAAGGGGAACTCGAGCTATTCCACCAGGGCCCAGCTGTATGGACTTTCAGGTGAGTTCATTTTCTTGAACCTCACTTTCTTTATCTGCAAAATGAAGGGGGTAGAAATGTGGGGTAGAAGATATGAGCTGTAGTAGGATGGAAAAAGAGAAGGACAGGTAACCAATGCACTGACCCCTGGCCCTTTCAGTGCCTGCTCTGCCCCTGAAGCCCACATTCATGACCTCTGATACGGAGGCACAGACACATAGTGTTAGTGGTAATTGTCCTAGACTCTCTACACTACTCCTTTGCTTCTCCTCGCTGAGTCTGTTCTTCCTTCCATATGTGTGAGGTACTCAGTATGTCTTTTGAAAGCCCAGAAGCCCATCCCTCTATCTCTTACTTATCCTAAGGGAAAGACAGGGATCCCCCACAGTACTCATCCTTAGAAATGCAGGCTCCCCTCCAACTCACCTCCAGTTTAGTTTTCCTGTTTCCCAGTTTGAGGTTTTAGGATCTCAATTTGCCAGCAGGATTAAAACTTCAAAGTGATATAATCCTTTGTTGACATCTGATAAATGGCTGCTATTCTACAGAAGTTTTTCTGCGTGTTAGGAAAAGGTACATTAATCAAAATAAAGGAATTTTCATATGAAAAATTCTTTGAGAGTTTTAGTTGCAGCAGTCTTCCTTTCCTAACATCACTTTCACTACATTTTCCGTCTATTCATAAGTCCTTTTGGAACAAGGCAATCTGTCATTCACTCAGATGATATACTTGATTAATTGTATGAATGGCAATTGAAAGTCAAGGTAAATCTCTATCCTTAACATGACAACATAGTAGACTTGTCAATTTTACTTGTCAAGCACTCATTTATATTTCTCTAGTGACAACACTTTTAGATCATCCTTTGGGGTGCCTCTTCTCAGTGCATTCAGTCCTATTGAGTCTGTCAAACAGAGGGTCCTAAATTTCTAAGGTAAAGCTAGCTCAACCAGACTATCTTTTCTCAAAATAACACAGTGTTTTCAGCCAAAATAACACTAAGTTATTCATTCATCATAAAGACTTGGATGTACATCTGTTTTTGCTGCCTAGATATTCAGAGATATGTTCCTACCCTTTCTATGATCTATTTGTTCAACAATTCCTCTGATTCTGTGGCTAGTCCCTTCTTTCTAATATATTTAGTTGTTATTCTAAGCCAGAATGCATTATTATTGCCTGCAACCAAATAATCTAAGTAATAAATCTAAGAAAATTATAGCATACTAGAGGCCAGGTACATGAAATTCATGCACAGGGGAAGGGGGAGTGTATGTCCCTCAACCCAGCCTGCACCCTCTCCAATCTGGGTCCCCTCAAGGGATGTCTGACTGCCCGCTTAGGCCCCATCCCACTGGGCCTAAACGGGCAGTCGGACATCCCTCTCACAATCCAGGACGGCTGGCTCCCAACTGCTTTCCTGCCTACCTTCCTGATTGCCCCTAACCACTTCTGCCTGCCAGTCTTATCACCCCCTAACTACTCCCCTGCCAGCCTGATGGATGTCTAACTGCTTCCCTATATTTTGCAGCCTATATTGTCAGCCCAATTGCCCCTAACAGCCCTCCCCTGCAGGCCTGGTCATCCCCAACTTCCCTCCTCTGCTGGCCTGATCACCCACAACTGCCCTCCCTTGCAGACCTGGTCTCTCCCTTGCTGGCCATCTTGTGGTTGCCATCTTGTGTCCATATGGGGGCAGCCATTGTGTTGGAGTGACAGTCAATTTGCATATTACTCTTTTATTAGATAGGATAGAGGCCTGGTGCACATGTGGGGGCCGGCTGGTTTGCCCTGAAGGGTGTCCCGGGTCAGGGTGGGGGTTCCCTTGGGGCATGGGGTGGCCTGGGTTAGGGGCTTGTGGTGGTTTGCAGGCCAGCCATGCCCCCTGGCAACCCAAGTAGAGGCTCTGGTATCTGGGATTTATTTATCTTTATAATTAAAACTTTGTAGCCTTGAGTGGAGTGCAGGGCCAACCAGGGTGTGTGGGAAGCTTGGCCTCCTGCATTGCCGGGGAAACCCAAGCCTCCTGCTCGCTCTGTGGCCACAGCCAGCTTGGTTTGGTTAATTTGCATACTCACTCCTGATTGGCTGGTGGGTGTGGCTTGTGGGTGTAGCAGAGGTATGGGCAATTTGCATATTACTCTTTTCTTAGGTAGGATTTTTGAAGGCATGATGCTGGAGGGAGTGACAAACTATGGCAATAGGCTTGCTCTCAATTAATTAAAACTTTTATCAAAAGATTTATCAGATTGCCTTCCAAAAGCTTGGTCCTAGGTCAAGGGGTCCATGTTCTTCATGGGCTGGTTTTTGCAGCCTATAGTGTATCTGTATTATAGCAAGCATGTCACACTCAAAGTTTAACATGGGCCAAATCAATAAGATTTAAGTTTATGTGGGCCACAAAAAAACCAAAAGCTTCAATTTTCATCAAAACATAGGTTTATTTTGATAGAGACATGCTGAATACAACAGGCTGAAATAAATGAGTAATTGTTAACATAAAATAATAGAACATTTTAATAAAAATTAGTATTTTTCTTGAACATTAACCTATCAGACAAATTAATAAATGTAATGCAAATAAACCTATTTTTCTTATTCTCCAAAAGCAAAATATTTCCTGTTGCGCACACCAAACAAGTCAGTCCACGACTAATGTCGTGACAATTGGCTGCTAACATATACGCTGCTGGTATTGGTGGAGGGAAATAGTGCGCCTGGTAAGGGAAATGAATGCAACATGATTATAGTAATCAGTTATTAGTGAATGTTGTAGTTTGTTATTAATAATTATGTATAATAGGATACTGTAAAAATTAGGTTATGAAATTTTTATTTAAATGTTTCTTACATACCATTATATTGGCTGGGCTGCAAAAATATATGTTGTGGGCCACATGCAGCCTGTGGGCCATGAGTTTGGCCTTCTTGACATTATGGAATCCGGTTATCTTGCATAGTTCTTATTTGAGAAAATTGTACAATGTTTCAATATTTTAAAAATTTACTCAGTTTTAAATTTAAAAGTTAATTTATAAGGGGTACTTGGATACCTGACATTTTATATATTGTGGCACTTTTATTATTACAATAATGCTGTAAGGTAATTTTATCTTTTTTATGTTATAAAGAACCCAAACTTCAAATATGCATGGATTATTTAGTTTATAAATAAAGGATTTTCTTTTTTGCAAAGCTGGAACTATTCTGTGTACTCACAGATGCTACTTCCCAGGCTCTGTAACATTTTTTACCTGATTATAGACAATAGAGGGAAATGTGGTTATCAGAGAATAAGGATAATCTGAGCCCTTTCCATAATTATGCTTGCAGTGCAAGGTGATTTCTGGGCAGTAGCAAAGGCCGGAAGAGAAGTATATGTAGAGAGCAAGGTTAGTGCCTTGGCTGTAAGATAAGGTTAAGGGGAAAGTGGTAGGGAGGGCTAGGGACTCTGGTAACAACCAGAGGACAGTCCATCCTCTGTTCCTCACCTTGGCTTGAGGGGAAGAGTCTAACCCCTGGTTATATGTTGAATTGTGTCCCTCAAAAAGATATGTTGAAGTGCTAATTCCTGATACCTGTGAATAAGACCTTATTGGGAAATAGACTTTGAAAATGTAATCAAGTTCACATGTCACCCTAATGGTGTGCCCTGATCAAATATGACAGCCTTAAGTTAGCAAAACTTTGGTCCCTTTAGTCCCACCTCTTAAATCATAGTTTTACTTTACAGAAGCAAAGTTGGTAGATTTTCCATATTTGGTTGACTCAATTATTTAATCCTGAAAATAAGTGAGTTCAGTTAAATTGTTGAATCTCATTTCAGGAGGTGGTAATGCAGATGGGCTCCAAAGTGAGGTCTATATTGTACAAACAAGCAATCAGGTATTTAATAACAGGTTTGCCTATGATAACATAAAAAAAAAAAAGGTTAGCGATCAGAGCAAATTATATACTAGTTTCTGAGTCTGGAAGGCTCAGAGTTTCTTTTGTTGGAATGAAAGCCAGCAGTGACAATCTGATAGATCCTCCTTATCTGCAGTTTGAATAGCTCTGGTGGTGTCATCAGATGGGCACATCAATTCTGCATGGTTTACACAGCATCAGTCACGAAGATTGTTTAAGCTATTGTAGCAACTTCTCAAGTTTATATCAAGTCCTTTGGCTATGATTTGCAATTGCAAAGCTCAGAGAGAAAAGCAATATTTTAGTTCTCAGTAATTTCAAATCAAAGGATGGGAGAAATATAAAACATTCATTTGGAGGATATTATCCAAATATTTAAGTACACTAGGAAATTTCAGGATCCAGTCTAGTTTATAGGTGAAAATTAAACTTTGAGGACAATTAACTGAACTACTGTCAAATGTCCTCTACTCTGCATTACAGTATCTACTGAAACACAATTTCTTCCCCTAAAATCACCCACATGTCTATCAAAGAGCCAAATTAAGACCACTTTATTTACTACATTGTCTCATTTCAGTTTGGCCTAATTATTTACACAAACACAACAAGAAGAGCCATTGATCATATAAACCCTCTTAAATATGCTTTGCTGGCATCTCATACAGAATCTCCAGATTTAACTTCCATTAACCTCTCAGCATGAAGAAGCCAAGCCACATAGTTGTCATCAGGCTTTGGGTGAATTCCTCAAGTTTTCAAGGTCCCTAACATGTCTTGAGCTTTTTTTTTTTTTTTTTTTTGCTATCTTTCAGGAAAGCAATCCTCATTCCTAACCTGGAAAAATTGCCATAAACCAGGTAAATAAGCAAGGTATCAGACCATTTCTCCAAAGGGCTTTTATTGACTTCCAAGGTCAACATTAATTCCTTAAAGCTTTCTGGGGACATCCAGAGTCTAGGCATGTCTTTCTTCAACATGACATTTCAGTCAAAGTCTTAGTTAATAAAACCAGTTTCCAATTGTGTCCAATTATATAGAGAAAACAGATTCTTATTAGATTCATGCAAACAACCATATTGCCATAAAATATTAATACTCACTCATTAACAGTTTCTAAATTCTGGAGAAATCAGGTAGGTAGAAAAATAGAAATGCTTCAATATTGCTAATAAGGTATAATGTATTAGTTTTGAGAAAAAAGAATGTTTTCTTATATTAGGAAAGCAAAAGATTAAACATTAGTAATATTTGAACAAAGCCATAAAAATTATAATCATATTTATTTAGTCTCATAATCAATTTTTGTTTATCTTGATTATTCACCAATATTTCCATTAATCTAATTATTAGAGTTCTATTAATCTTCATCTAGTTTAAAGATATTATCTAAAAATTTGTTTTTAGAAATCTGTAATTTAGAATAAGTCAGAGTTTTCCCATAGATTTTTCTGAAGATCTAACACACTTGCAAATGTATCAGAGTAAAATAATTACTATCTCTAAATGACAAAAACTTAAAATGACATGGTTATAGAACTGATTATAATGTAATTGATAAAGAACTTTGCTTTTCTGTAAGAACATTTTAAGATAGAATTAGAAATCAGAGTATACCAGAACTTTGTAGACTCTTTCTTGGAGATTTTGATATAATCTCTAGTCCATCCACTTTAATAAAAATATATGCTTATAAATAGAATACAGTTATTTTTAATTTGAAAAAGCTTCCCATGCATTTCAAATATATCAAATAGGCCTGATTAGTTTAATTTTCTCTTTTGTATAGAGGGAGAACAAATCCTTGTGGTATTTTGGAGGCCCATTGAAATAACTCAAAGTCATTTCTAGATTAAGAAAAAAGTTTCTTAAAAATTAACCCTTGGAAAAGTTGTCAGACATACTTGACCTAGAGACCATGAAACATTATGAAACAACTAGAGGCCCAGTGAATGAAATTCGTGCGCTCCGGCGGTTCCCTCAGCCTGGCCTGCACTCTCTTGCAGTCCAGGAGCTCTCAGGGAATGTCCTTCTGCCGCCACCACTGCTGCGCTCGCCAGCCATGAGTCCGGCTTCTGGCTGAGTGGTGCTGCCCTTGTGGGAGTGCACTGACCACCAGGGGGCAGCTCCTGTGTTGATCAACTGCCCCCCCACCCAGTGGTCAGTGCATGTCATAGCGACCAGTTGTTCTGCCAGTTGGTCGATTTGCATATTAGCCTTTTATTATATAGAACTAGAGGCCTGGTGCACATTTTGCATGGGAGGGGGGTGTCCCTCAGCCTAGCCTGCACCCTTTTCAATCTGGGACCCCTCTCACAATCCAGGACTGCTGGCTCCCAACTGCTCACCTGCCTGCCTTCCTGATTACCCCTAACCACTCCCCTGACAGCCTGATTGATGCCTAACTGCTCCCCTGCCAGCCTGTTTGCCCCTAACTGCCCTCCCCTGCAGGCCTGGTCACCCCTAACTGCCCTCCCCTGCAGGCTTGGTCACCCCTAACTGCCCTCCCCTGCAGGCCTGGGTCCCTCCCAACTGCCCTCCCCTGCAGGCCTGGTAGCCCCCAACTTCCCTCCTCTGCTGGCCTGGTCCCTCCCTACTGCCCTCCCCTGCTGGCCATCTTGTGGTGGCCATCTTGTGTCTACATGGGGGCAGCCATCTTTGACCACATGGGGGCATCCATCTTGTGTTGGAGTGATGGTCAATTTGCATATTACTCTTTTATTAGATAGGATATTAAATTATTTATTTACCAAAGAGGACAATATAAGTTATGAAACATTGTAAAAAATAAGGTGAGCCCCTGAATTCAGGGGTCCTGGTAGAACACAAGCATCCTCGGGAGCCAAGCATCAAGGCAAATATCTTTACTCCTGCAGAAAGGAGTGCATGCACATGGTCTGGGAGCATGCACACACTGAGTGGGTGTTCCACTTGGCTTTTTAATCCTTAGGCACGTGACCTGTCCCTCACTCTTGATTGGAGCTCAAGTACACAGTCTTCTGTGATTGAATAATTTAAAGGGAGGGGTTGACCTTTGCTATTTCAAGATGGTGGCCCCAGGGACCTGCAAGTCATGTGAGCCAAAATGGTGGCGGCCAAATCATGTGATCCAAAATGGTGGCTTCCAAGTCATGTGGACCAAAATGGCAGCTGCCTAAACTGTTCTTTGACAGAAAATATTACTTGTTTATTCTCACAAACATAAATACAGAATAGCAAAACTTCAGTTTCTAGGATTAAGAAGATGTTTGTTGCTGTTGTTTTTGTTTTTCTAAGTAATCAGCTATCTGATTAACACATTATGACACTTAACTACTTTTTAAAATGAATTATTTGCTTTCTAGTTAGAAACATTTTATAACCCTAGATAATAAAAGTGTAATATGCAAATAGATGGAACGGTGGCTGGTCACAGGAACCTAAGTAAGGAGTGAGGGATCCCAGACTGCGAGAGGGTGTAGGCTGGGCTGAGGGAAACCCCCCACCCCAGTGCATGAATCTCATGCGCTGGGCCTCTGGTCTATAATAGTAAAAGTTTAAAATGATAATTAGACCAGACAGCCAAATGAACTTCCAGACAAAGCCGGGGGTGTGAGGGCCGAGCCCCTTGCACGATTTTATGCATCGGGCCTCTAGTATCTTATAAAACAATAAATACAGGAAAATCCCTGTCCTTTTAACAGAGTGAAAAAGAACCAAACCCCAACTCTGTATTAGCTTATTTTTGATATTTAAATGTATTTACTTAATTAAATTAATTGTTCAGCTTAACCATATAATTTCCTTTCAAAATTTTTTCACAAATCTTCTGTATAAGATATTCATTAATGGCTCCAAATCTGTTTTCTACTCCCTTCTCTCTAATAAAAAAAAAAAAAAAATAGGTGAACTTGTTGTGGGGTCTAACCCTGGAGTCAGAATAAGACCACCGGAGGCCAGCTAAGGTCCCCGAAAGGAGGGAGAGCCTCCAGCCCCTTCTGGGGGGTCCCTCTTTCCTGCCTCTCAGGTACCTCGCCGGGGCCCCAAATGTTGTGGGGCGACCCGCGAATGAAGACCACCAGGCAGCCAAATTGAAATTTAGGAAGCCTTTATTACGAACTCGAGCCCGGGCCCGCGTCTCCACTGACACAGCAGGGAGCTGCGTGAGCCCAGAACACTCGGAGCAAGCAAGTTTTTATCCCCCACGCAGGGGGATTTGGCAGAACCTGATTGGTTAAACTTGGGTCAAAAAGTCAGTTACATTACTCACAACTATGGAAGATTTTCGGTTGAACAAGCAATTACAAAAGTTACAAAGCATGGGAGAATGTAGTTACAGCGTAAGTTGCCTGTTTGATCAGCCTTGCGATTTCCTTTATTCTAAACTCTAAATTACAAAGGCTGGGCGCAGCCCGCAGGGTCGCTCCCAGCCACATCCTGCTGGACATAGGATTGGAATGTAGATCTATCTTACAAAAGCAGATTGTACAGAGCAGAATTGAGCAAAGTTAATAATCTCCAAAAGTTATTTACAGTTTCTACTCCTGGAGCTACTGAGTCAGTGGGAATTGATCTCCCGTAGTTCTGGTCCACAGGCACAGAAAAATTACCTTTGTGATGTGGGATGGATTTACTTTAAAACAAAGGGCAGGAGTCATGCCTGGCTGGAGCATGACGAACCACATGCTTCTGAGCGTGGGTCACCTCCAAACCTTAATATACAGTTGGGGTCTCTGTTCTGATTTGGGGTCACTTACGCCAGAACAAACTTAAGACTTGCTTAGCAATGAATGTCTACATAGTACTTCATGTTATTTTGAAATATGTAGATATTCAATAATTTTTAACGTTGTAAAATTTCAAGTTACCAACAGACTTAAGAAAACTATGTTTAAGCATATATCATTAAAAAGCCTTATCAAAACCCTTCATTTTAGTTACATCTACTTATTAATTTTTACCAACTCTATGAGATTTTAGTCAATTATTATCCAAGCCATTTCTTAACACATTTTGTAACAGAGACAACATAATTTTTAACCCAGGTAAAACATACATATTGTTGATAACTCTAAAAGACATCAACCAAGTTTAAAACTGCTTTAATATTTTCCCAGACCACATGATTATGAATAAACAAACACACAAATATTTGGGATAGTTTTTATTTCTTAATTTATACAAGCATTTAATTTCTTTAAACCAGTAAGTTTTACACTCTAATAATACCATCTGGAAGGCAGAAACACAAAACACATATCACAAAATGACCATACACATAAAGGGTCATACACATAACCTGAATCACTAATTTTTGTAGAGAAGACACAAGATTTTTTTTTTTTATTTGCCCTTGACAACTTTTAAGGAGTCTAGAGAAGGGAGTTGGGAAGGTATCAGGCATGGGTGACTTTATCCATTTGAATTTTAAAAGTGTCACTTTATTTTTTTTCAATTACCTCAGCCTCATTTACATTTCTAATTACCCAGCAGGAAGACCTATTGAGACTCTCAATGAACAGTTCAAAGACAAGTGAATGAGTGGTGGAAACAAAGAAAATCTGGGCTCCAATTCAAGGAATTACATCCTGAAAAGTTGTTTAAACAGCAGTCTAACTGTTAAAGAAAGTTGAGAATATCTGGCCCTACAAAAGAAGAGAGAGAAATATGAAAAAAAAAAAAAGTGTGATTGTAGAAAACAGAAGCAAAACAGGGAGGGTTCACTGTAGCTGGTTTGGTTCAGTGAATATGGGATTTTTGGACTGGAACACACGGTGTTGCCCTGAGCAGGATGGTTCCCCAGATTCTTTGTCCACCAGTGTCGAAGAATGAATCCACTGACAGAAGATGGTATAGCAAAGGTGGAAATTTACTGAAGAACAAGTACAAACTCCCACATGGGGAAGGGGAAAGAATCAGAATCTCCTAGCACAGACTCTTACATGGGGAGGGGAAAGAGTCCTGCTGACTTCCTGTTTCCAGGGTTTATAAAGGCTGCAGTTCCTGTGCCCTGATATTTCCTCTGATTGGTCAATATTCCCTTTTGAATTGGTCACTATTCAAACTCCTGAGCTCAAAGGTCAAACATCACATGGGACACGTGTGGCCCTCCTCCCTCATTATTCTCCCATTCCCTCTGGGCTTTCTTCTTTCTTCTTTGTTTTGTAAATATAGACCTTTTTGGTACTCCCAGTTTCCTTATCTTATGTAACTGTACCTGTTGTGGCTTCCTTGTCTTATGGAAATGTAACTGCTGCCTCCCCCAACTTCCCTGTCTTATGGGAACTTTTCCCAGGCTGTAGTGCTGTGTTTTTTCCTCTGGACTCCCAGTTCTAAAAATTCCCTAAACCTGCCTATTTCACCCCTTAAAATTTCTATTTCATTCAGCCCATGTACTGAAGGGTCCCGAGTGATTCCAGTCAAGGAAACACCTTGGTTGCAGGCTCCATCCCAGGTCCTGGTTGGGACATGCAGAAGGCAACCAATCAGTGTCTCTCTCACATCTATGTTTCTCTCTGTGTGTCTCTCCCACTCCATTCCACTCTCTCTAAAAATCAATGGAAAAAATCCTTGAGTAGGGTGAGGGTTAACCAAAAAAAGAACAAAAACCACACACACACACAAGAGGGTTCATTTGGTTTCTAGGGTAATTAGTTCCTAGTTCACAGTGGAACACTGTCACCTGGGAACCATGAGTCCTGAGGGCAGATTTACCAAGGGTTGTGGCTATATGCTTTGATGTTGGCTTTACTCTGCCCAGACAGAATATTCAAACACACAGTAGTGAGAGGGAAAGGGACTGAAGTAGAGAATGAGAAGACCCAAGTATGTGACCCAACTGCCAGCCCTGCCCCAGCATGGTTTGGGATTTTTTTGCTTATAGAGATACCTCCAGGTCTTTGACTGGCCCAGGAAAGACTTCAAGGACAAATCTGAGTGAAAATAAAACAAGTTTGATTTAGGTAGAGAAAAAGAAAGAGGCCATAGTGCTGGCATCACTGCAAAAGAATAGAAAAATACATGTATGAGAGGACAGGGGCCGACTTGAGAATAAGTTGCTCATATGGTCAGTTAGGTCTTGGGATTTTGTGTTTCCAAAGAGAGGGTTATCGCAAAGCGTTGTGGCACCAAATTTTGACTCTGCCTTCTGGTTGGGAGGGGGCCTTGTTGTGACTCCATGACTACCACAGGGGTGTCCTGCCATTAACTGTTTTCTCTTTGATCATGCCCAGAGGTGGGATCTCTGGATAGAGGATGTCAGCTCCTACTTCCTCATTCCACTTGGCAGCATTTCTCCCTAATTTATTTCTATCCTGCCTTAGTATAAGAGGCAACATCAACAGCAAAATGATTCTCCACTAGAGGCTTCAGAGAGAGGATGGCCCTGCCAACACCTTGAATTTAGCCATCTATCCTTCAGAACCGTGAAAGAATACATTTCTCTTGTTTTAAGCCAACCATTCTGCTCGCCTTTGTTGCACGCCTCATCAGCAGCCCCATTATTAATTCTAGACCCCTCTCTGTCCCCACTAAACTATTAAGGGAGAGTAGGAGGCATAAGTAGCCCAAGGTCAAAGGGGGAAGAAAGGAAGGCAGTTCTAACTACCACCAAACCGAAATACTATTTTGGCTACAAAAGGAATATTGGGATCTCACCTTACCTAGTTAGTTCGGTAACATACAAATCAAGCTAAATGTGCTGACTCTCCAAGTGGATTTTTTTTTAAAGTTTGCTCTTGAGGTCTTTTTGACAAGATATGATACAACAAATGCGGGAGAGTTAATATTGCCCTAAAAACTCAGCAGATTTGTGTTTAGAAACAAGCCAGAAACCAAGCAATGCTTAAAGAGGTTTTCCAGGATACTTACTAGTGGATTCCCTGTGCCTCTGCAGGAAGGGAGCCATGCCATGTTGTGAGTTTATGGATAAATAGGAGAAAACATCAGAAAAGTGGAATTTGTTTTAATATTAATTTTCTTCATATCCAAACGTGAAGATTGCATAAAAATGGAAAAACTTAACGTTAGGCACATTGTTGTACTCCATTATGCCCTGCTGGGGGCCCTTGCCCCTCCCGGCGATTTTCCTGTTATTCTCATTGCAGGTTTCATGACTAATGGCCTTCGGTTTCCAGTAAACCGCCTCACCCAGTTTCCAGTGACCAGCTACACCTGGCCCCCACCTGCACCTGATCCAATCAGTTACTCTGACTAACCTTTACAGGAGACATAAACATCCCGCTCCCCCTACTCTGCCCCAGGATGCTGTTTTGGCCTCAGCCTTTCTGCAAGCAAATGTAATAATAAATTTCTAATTCTTTACCCCTTTGGGCCTCATGCATTCCTTCTTCTGCAACCCTAAGACTTAATTTAATTTGTAAAGTTGAAAATAAGCGTAAAGGCAGGTAAATGGGATTTTTAAATCCTGAGAAAATATTACTATTTCAGTAATAATCAAGCAGAATGCTGTTAAACATTTTAATTTTCAAAAACAATCATTTGCCTAGGGGGTTTGTTTATAAACAGAGTACTTAATATCAACTACATCATAATTCTGATCAAGGAAATGCCGTTCAGGCATAGATACAATTATTACAAACTCTATAAGTATAAAGAGCAAGATATATTCTCAATTCTGCAAAAATGTATATTCTGTGAAAATGTATCTAAAGCTGATCCAATGTAAAAACTAACAGCCAGGCTCCCAAGCCTCACTGCTGGGTTTGGATGTCAGCTCTACAACCAAGTAGCTGTGTAATCTCTCAGTGCCTCCTTCTCCATCTGTAAGAGAAATATTTCATAATCAACTCAGTTTGCTCATCTGTAAAAGATTTGGCTATAAGGATTTAAATACTTTTAAAATATATAAAACACAAAGTTTTATAATGACTCATAGAAGGTGTTATATAAATATGAACTTTTGTTGATGGTGTCTCCTAGGGTAGGATTACTGGTCTAGAACTTGATGGTGGTGATGGAGTTTTGGTCTCGCCCTCAGGTAGTTTGAGACTAAATGTAATAATTATTCTAGGTAAGATACAAAGTTCTAGATGCAGATTCAGGAAAGGGTATTCTGGCTGAGGGGAACCTAGGATACTTCCTAGAGAGGGTGGCATTTGAACTGGTCTTAAAGCAAGCTGAGATTTAACCAAGCACAGTTCAGGAACACAGAACAGTCTAGAGTCCAGGTTGCTTGAGCATGGAGTAAGCAAGGACCGATAGTTGGATATGCTCATAGATGGGGAGGTCTAGTGGCAGCCATGACCTTGCTGAGGAGCCTAGACCTTAATTTTATGGGCAACAGGGAACCATAAAAGATGTTTGAACCAGAGTGACAGTATTATAGTTTTTCTGAAAAGAAAAAGGTATATCTAAGTAGAGTATATTGAAGGCATGGGAGGTTACATAAAGAGAGAACAATTTGGAAGCTATTTTCAACAATAAAATAAGAGACAAAATCAGTAAAGACTGAAAGGTAGTTGAATTTGTCAATGAATGGAATAACAATTTGCAAGTATCAGAAGTGGAATGGCCTGGATTAGATTGGCCCATAATGATCAGGAAGGAGATAATTCTGATCAGGGAAGTAGGAGAAAATGTTAAACAAAAAGAATTGTCGATACTAGAAACAAATTTGAAGTAGAAGCAGTTATCTAGAGAATGCAGGCTAAGGAAATAATTTTCATGTGGGGAAAAGATGAGTAAACTATGGCCAACTGGCCAATCCTGTTTGCTGCTTGTTTCTGTAAAGTTATAGTGGAACACAGTCACATTAGTTTACACCTGGTCAATGGCTCTTTTTGTGTTACAAGGGCAAAGTTGAGGAGCTGAGGACATATGGGCACAAAACCTAAAATGTTCTCTCTTGGGACCTTTGCAGAAAACCTTAGCTGGCCCTTGCTCAGGAGTATTCTGATACTGAGGTTAATTTTTAGAAATTAAGTTGGCTTATGTAAGCACTTTGCTATTCCTTTTGAAAGTCTTCTGAAATTTCAAAGCCTTTAATTGGATGCTTTGGAACTAGCTTTAAAAAAAAAAAAACATGGAGGGAGGATACATCTGTATTTTCTACTTTATTGACGAAAGGGTGTCACGTAAACTATGCAATAATAGGTTTGGTTTTGTTCCACTGGAGAGAGGAAAATAAAAGAAAAGCATTACCAGATTATTTTCATTCAGTCTCAGAATTTTTAATTGACCCTGAACTCCAGTCGGTGTAGGTGAATACAAGCAGAGGACAAGGAAATACTTGGCGTGGTGACTGACCATCGAAAGGTTTAAGGAGAATAAGATAGGGCAGAGAAAGACTTATTGTGCTTAGCAGATATCTTGCAGAAAGCTTGCAGCCTTGAGCTCAGATAACAGCAGAGCTCAGATAACCAGAAGCTGGCTTGGGAGGAACCAAGGATGGACCATACCCATACGTCAGCAGAGCGGCTTGCAGCCAGCAAAAATGCATAAAAACCTATCTCTCCCTTCTCTCTTTGCTGATGCCTTTCCTGCACCCAGGTGTTGGGAATAAAATCTTTTTTGATACATTAAGGCCTCATGTCATAGGTGCGCGACCCCAGCCCACTCCGAACCTTTCACCCACTAGGAATTTTTAAATCTCCACAAACAAATGTCCATACACAAAAAGCAATACAAGGCACCATTGACTCTACTGAAGGATAATTAATGTGAGAATTCATTATTGCTTTCCCCCCCTTCTTTCCCTTTTCCTTAGAGTTTGGAACAAAGACAAGTGTCCATAAAAACTAAATAATGTCTTGAAAATCAGGAAATTTTAGAGAATGGCTGGGGTTTATCTGAAATATGGGGTCTCTCTTAAAATATCTGAAAGTCTGACAACACATAGCAATTTAGTAACCCTTGGAGCTGGGTGATCCCTTCTGTATTCATACAATTTTTATCATTCATTCTTGTCTGAGCCAGCTTCCCACTTATTTACATTACCCATTCCTTTCTCAAAGCCATTGATTTGCAATTCTTGATTGGAAAGCACTGTATACTTCTAATTGGTGACTGGTAAGAGAGAAGGGGACCTCTGACAATGGCCTTACTGTCATATTTGGCTATCTCCCATTGCACTTACATTTTATCTTCCCTTTGCTTTATTTCTGTCTCTTCTTTCCCACCAAGAGGAAATTAACTAAAGAGAATTTGAAAATTGTCTCTCTTCCCAGTACCCCTTTCCTTCTCTTTCATCTTATTTCTTGTGGAATGCCAATAAAAATAACCCTGGTGACACCGAGCTCAATAGATGTCCCAGGGATTCAAAGAGCACAGTTCTCTTTGGCTTCATCTACCCATTCTTTTTCTGCTGAGTCAAGTGCCTTTAATTCATACACTTTTTTACTCTGACTCCATTATCTTTCTTTTTTCCCTTCTTTTCTCTACTCCTAGGACAGAAAAGAAACATATATATATATATATATATATATATATATATATATACATATATATATATGCGTATATATAATATAACTGTATACACACACACACACACACACACACACACACACACACACTAAAGGCCAGGTGCACAAAATTCATGCACTGCTGGGGGAGGTCCCTCAGCCCGGCCTGCATCCTCCTGGAGCAGTGGGAGCACACTGACCACCAAGGGGCAGCTCCTGTGTTGAGTATCTGCCCCCTGGTGTTCAGTGCACATCATAGCAACTGGTCATTCCACCATTTGGTCAATTTGCATATTAGCCTTTTATTATATAGGATATGTGTGTGTGTGTGTGTGTATCATATATATATATGATATATATACACACACATATATATATGATGTATATATATCATATATATATGATACACACACACACACACATATATATATACAATTTTACAAGAGAATTTTAAAATCTGTCAAAAAACTAAGAGAACTATGCCCAGCCCAACCAACTCAACTGGTTGAGTATGATCCCATGCACCAAGAGTTCTCTGGTTTAATTCCTGGTCAGGGCACATGCCCAAATTTTAGACTCGATCCCCAGTAGAGAGAGTGCAAACGGCAGCCAATCGAAGTTTCTCTCTCATGGATGTTTCTATCTCTCCCTCTCCTTCCTTGAGCTCTAAAAAAACAATAAAAACATATTTAAAAAAGCAAACAAAAACTAAGAGCACTAAAGCCATAAATGGATAAGGGTTCTAACCGCAGCTACAGAATTTAGTCATGAACAACCTCTCCTCGGCAAGAGAAGATAATGGAGCCCCAGTAGGTGGAAGAGAAGAGGCCAGAGGCTTCCAGAGGAGGGTGACCTGAGAATCATGCTAGATAAAGTGCCCTGAGCTTCTATCCTCCTTTGTATTTGATGAGCTCACCCAAAGGAGCCAGGAACTCTGAATAAGGAATCAAAGCAAACTGCTCTGGGAGTTTTGCAATGACAAAAAGAAAAGGAAAATGGGAACAGAAATGATAAAAAACAAGGTGCCATTATCTCTCTCCAGCTGCTTCACGCCCACTCATCACTTAAGCATAAAATGAGCAAAAATCAGAAAAGCAAAGCTTAACTCACATCAATAAAACACTGTTCTTGAAACTCAAATTGAAACAGAAAAGAGACTTTCTAGGTTAATCTCAACATATACATATTTGTATACATGTATGTAGTCACATATGTATTCTTAGTGAGAATATATTCTAAATATCATAGTTCTGAATAATTTGCTATGCCATCTTGAAGGTAAGTGAGGGAGTATTCCCTCTTACATTAAGTAATTGCAATTAAATAAGAGAGTGATGGTGGTAAAAATAAGTCCCCTCCCACCCCCCCACCCCCGACTCCTGGCATTTAGATGTGAGTCACACACACACACACACAGTATTATTGCTTTAGGATGCATCTTACCTGACAACTTTCCTTTAAGAATAATAAACTATGCCCTTCCTAGTAAAAATAAGTCTTTGGTCTGTCTTTGCTTTTATCAGTTGTTTATTCTTTGTAAGATAGATAAGTATGAGATCCTTTATTTAAAGGCTGTTGAAAGGAATTTTACACACAAATATTGTCCTTTTTAAATCTGAATCACCAAAGTCACCTACAATATCCATTTTCTATCACTTAGCTGCATTCAATTGTGTTGCTATAGAAGCATTTGTCAAAGCTTTAGCAAGTATTAGAACACGGGTATATGTGTAGCAATGTTTAATTATAAAATATACAGAAGTGCATAGTACTTTTGGGCATATTTTCATAAATAGTTTTAAGGAGAAAACCTGTGAAACCATTGCTAGGTCAAGAAATAGAACATTTTTTGGGGAAAAAATATGAGTTTGCATGTCATCCTTATATAGTTTTTATTCCTCTTCTCTGGATCATTCCAGTTGTAGATTAAGTGCTTTACAGATCTCTGTGTTTAATAATGGTCTTGTCTACTACAGTCTTATTTGGTTATTCACTATTACTAAAAATACTTACCTTGACTTTGCATTTCTGTTATAACTTTGCTGGGAAACTTTTTCCCACTCAAACACTGTATTATCTCAGTTAATGCATTTCCTTGAGAATTTACTCTAAACCAGTGTTACTCAAATTATGGTTGTAAGCTCTTAGTTACTGGCCTGCTGTGAAACAGAGTGTAGAGATTGAGAGCACGCTCTTAAAATATTTATGGGAATTTGTCAACGAAATTATATGACTCTTGAATCTAGTAATACAACTGGGCTTTGCATTTTATATGCGATTTCGTTTTTCCAGAAATTATTTTTATATTATTTTACAAAAGTGCAGATCCATAAAATTTTCAAAGTAAAACAAAATGAAATGATCGAAAATCTTGCCCTTCACCAGGGTAACTTGGGAGGCATTGCTGTAAAAGAACAGAAATTGCTTACAGAATACTTTAATATTTTTCACTTAGTGGCTCCTGTGAGATATAGACATCCTGGCCATCCAAAATTCTTCAGTTAGGACAATGGGAGTTTTTTAAAGAGAGCAGGAGAACTTGGCATTTGTTTGACTTAGTGCCTTATGTGCTCATGACCAACACATGATTGGTGGTGAAGACATATGAGATTTACATTGAAATATCAAAACAAGGAGACTTACCAGCACTCTTTTTAATAGTAAAAATATTAAAAACACATAAATGCAAAAGAACAAGGGTCGGTACACTAAATTATGTTGTATGTAATGAGGGCACACCCTCAATCATCCAAAATGCTTGTGGTAAAAGAATAACCATTTGTCATGGATACTATACATAATGTGTACCAAGGAAATAATGTAAGATAAAAGAAGTATATATTTAATATAACAATATTTAGTAAAGAAATGTGTATTCACATGTACAGAGACACATGCATAAAACTGTTCTCAGTAAGTCTCACTCGTGGGTGATAAGATTATTTATTATTTCCCTTTATCCTTTTCTGTGTTTTGTATCAAATACTGTATGCTTTTTGTCATTTTTGTTTCATGTGTATGAAATAAATTGAAAGGATAGGGCTGCTAGGGAAGTTTGTAATGATGAAAGTAATGGGATCCATGGGAAAGATGAGAAGTCAAATAGTCTAAGACAAGGGCATGATGAAGGCAAAGCATGTGGGAGGCTGAGTGGATAAGAGGAAACCAATCTGTGCAATGACACCAGAATTTTGGAAGCTGCTTAAAACAAGAAAAAGAAAAGAAAAGAAAACAAAACAAAACAAAAGATGACTGGTCCCACTTTCAGACCAGATAAACCAGTATTTTGGAGGGAGGGTCAGGCTTCAGTGTTTTTGATACCTCCCCAAGTGACTCCAATGTCCCACCAGGTTTCAGAGCCACTAGAGTGGATGATCATTCACCTGTTCTACCAGATGAGTCCATGGTGGCTGGATTTGGGGAACTGGAGTTGTGTTACTCCGAAGCACAGGGCTAAGATGAGAAATAAGGGATTTTTCCCTCTCAGGAAAGCACTTCCTCACCTCAGCACTGGTGGGGTAAAGATGAAGCTTATTTGTGAGTGATTTCAAGTTTTGGAAACACCAGTTGAACTAACCTAAGCATTCTGAGTATTAGAAGCTAATTCTTTAACTAGGCAAAGCTATGACCTGGAAGTTGCTTTAGGATATCTAGAGTGGCATCTAAGTCAATCCTCTTGAAAATGTTAATTAGCACCAAACAAAGAACAATGGGAGATGTTTGCTTGCTTCCTTGGAGAACAAGATTGGAACAGTCATGTTGCATGTGAGCAGAATATGGAAATGAAAAAGAAATTTAAATAACAAATTTTAATAGGTTTCATCCCACTGGGAGAGACACTTTTGATTATCTCTGACCTACACCAATTATCTTGATTCTCCCCACCAGCCACCCATAATTTTAATAACTAATCAAACTCAGCCTGCAGGTACTGTGAAATGCCAAATCTATGTGCTGGTACTTTTGCTCTTTACAAAGCTAGTAGTCCTTGCCACCTGACCTTTTTACAATTTCTCCAACTACTTATTCACACTCTAGCCACATGTTTAAATGATCAGAGTTGATTTGGTTCTTATTGATCCCAAGCTACTATCTGTTTGGGCTGAGAAATGACCTTCTGTGGATATCTAGGGAGGACTGCTGTGAGAATTAAAAAAAAAAAAAAGCTTGGTTGGAAATTTAATGCAGATCTAAAACAGTGGCTCCTGAAGATTCATGTAGTGGGGTGAGACACAACAAGTCCCCGGAGATAGTGTCAGCTCACACAAGTACCTGACAGAGCAGGGTGAAGCAAGAAGTGAGCATGAGGTAATGAGGACAACCAGATTGAAATAGGTGTCTCAGGCTACAAAGAGGTTTCCACACAGCTCCCTCTCTCCAGGTGTGAGTTCTTCCTCACTCTAGCCTCAATCCCCAGATTGTAATTTAGGCTGAAAACCTCATTAAAATCTTGTTCCCTTTTTGTTCCATACTTCAGGATTGCATCCTTCACTCTACACCAGCACAATACCTTAATGTGCTTACCAATCACCTGGGGATTCTGTGAAAATTCAGGTGTGAATAGATCAGTGGGTCCTGCACGGGTCTGAGATCTGACTCTCTAACAAGCTTCCAGGTGGTGCCAGGCCACACTGTGAGAAACAAGGGGTCAGCAGAGGGTCTTAAACATTAGAGCATCGGAACCACCTGGGAGGCTTGTTAAAGCTCAGACTGATGGATCCTTCCCCAGACTTTATGACTCAGCAGTCTGGGGTGGGCCCCAAAATTTGCATTTCTAGTAAGTTCCCCAAGGATGCTGATTCTTGGGGTCCACACTTTGAGAGCCACTGCTTTAGACTGTGCTGCTTCCAATTCGGCTGTGACTACTCAGGAGGACAGGTTGCTGCCCCTTCTGCTGGACATGTTCCCATCCCTCCTCCTCTTCTGTGGTTTATTCCAAAATGACCATGGAAAGATAATGATCTTTTTTTCTTTTCAGCTACCTGTAAAATAGGAAGTAAAAGAAAACCTCCCTATCTTTTAGACACTGAAATGCTATAGCAATAGAGAAGAAAAATAAATGAAACACAACAAAATAAAAGCATGCAATCACTGAGATCAGAGCCTTGGAGAAAAACAAACTGAAAGGTGAGATGTCTCTAGTCACCATCTTCTCTCAGTCTGCACCACCAGTGAGTGCCTGGTCATCACCCCACACCCACTCACCTGATCTCACACTTAAACTGCTGCACACTCAAGAGCATCACTTTGTGACTTACCATCACAGAGCCCACAGGGCCAGGACTCAGGTCCGGCCCATAGCAGTGCTTCTCACACTTCTGCAGGCATCAGAGTTCTCTGCAAATCTGTTAGAGCACAGATTCTGGTCTGGGGTGGGGCCTGTGAATTTGTATTTCTAAAAATTCCAGGTGTTACTAAAGCTGGTCCTAGACAATTTGGAGAGCCACTGTGTTAAGGATCAAATTAAAAGACACCCCTGTTTTATTTGCTTATGCTTTCCACCAATTAAGAAAAGACAGAAACTAAAACTAAAATTGTTTTTCTGCTGATGATACTGATATTAGAGAATATGTCTTAGGCATACCAGGTAGATCAACTATGACTTTCTTAAGACTGATGCAGAATTAGAGACATGTTCACCCATTCACAGGCAGCACTGAAGCCTACCAGCATCCCCTAAGGGGGACCTACCCCTGGTACCCTAATGACATGGAGAAGCAGAGGGAACTGTATGTTCCCTACAGTTAGCTAGCTCCTGAAGAAAATGAGGTGAGGAAGAATCAGGGGTAAGCAAGCCCAGTTCTTTCTGTCAAGCCCACCAATCAGGTAAATCACTTCTCACTCCCAAGGAAAGCAGCGATTAGGGACTAGAAAGAGACCTGAGATGAGGAACTAATGGATATCCTTCATCTGGACACAGAAGTGGGTGATGGATTAACAGCCCCCCCCAAAAAACTCCCTAATAGTTTGACTGATTTGAATGTCAGGGCAACTCTCAAAATCTAGAGAGCAGGCAGTCTATTCTCTGCTTGCCAACCTGCTCTCACCTTAAATACCAGGCTAATGTTTTCCCCCAGTGAGTTAAATTAGTAACTAAATTGAGTTCAAATTCTGTCCTCTCTTAGACTAGTTACTCAACTTTTCTGAACTTCACTTTTACATCTACACGATTGGAATAAAAAGTAACATCTCCAAAAAAGAATTATGAAAATTAAAAATATATCACTTTATATCTAGAAGGGACTCTATGTAGCAATTTTTCTTCTCTTCCTTCTTCATCTGTTAGTCATGTGACTCAATACAATGAAATACTTCATATTGCACTTGAGTTTGAAGAACTCATAATCTTGAAGAAAAGGGCACAAACATAAAAACTTAAATACAGCAAAGGCAATGTATAGGTGGTCTAAAAAATGAGATTAGTGTGAAGGTTAAAGGAAATATGTAAAATGACTAATAAATGCATATTATGTAGTAGTTTCTCAGTTCAAGATTTAAAGATACACACATAGTTCAGACTACAAGAAGTGGAAGGGATCTAGAGTTGCACTGGAGTGGTTTAATTGGAGCACTGTGGCTTTGGTTGACTTTAGGAGAAGATACAGCCTGTTCACAGCAGGAGAGGGCAGGACATTTTAGGAATGGAAAAGAGCATGGACAGAGACTTAGCACAGAGGTTCAAGGGTCATTGACACCAGTGGCCAGCCTTGGATGGGGAGACCATTTGTTTTGCTTACAACCAGTCAGTTTCAGTCCTGAGCCAATCACCAGACTTAACAGATCCCCCAGCTCCAGCCTTTATATTCTTTGCCCATTTAATTTGCCAGCACTGAGAGCACAAGTAGCAGTAATTTCTCTGCCTTTTATGTATAATAGTTCAATTGATTTGAATGTCTGGGCAACTCTCAAAGAGAACAGGCAGTCCATTCTCTGCTTGAGCGTAGTTATTTTTCTTTCTTTTAAGTCATTGATTCTCAACCTCAGCTGCACATTAAAATCACCCAGGAGCATTCAAAACAGTAGAAATTCTTTGACTCCACCCCAAATCAATGAAATTCAAATCTCAGTGGGTGGAGTGTGGCATCTGTAGTCCTTTCAAAAGCTCCCCAGGTGATTCTAATTTGCAGCCTGTTAGGAAAGTCTGCTAGAGGCCAAGGCAGCCTGTTCCCTTGTTTGGAGATGGCTTTTTCACATTGATTTTTCTCAGAAATAATTATGAAACAATTAACAACATTTAACCAGACTGTGCGTATCCCATGGATAAGAACAATATCTGCATGGGACTAGGAAATAAATTTTCAAATTTTTATGTTTTCAAATATAAAATGGGATTCTGATTTATGCGCAAAATAAATGGTCTAGCAAACAAAGTGACTGTTTAAATTTGATGTCAGTAAATTATGTTATTTTGCAAATTATTTGGGAATACAATCACAACTTAAAAACATCGATATGACTGAGTTTGATGAGGTCATTTAATACAGGTTTATTTAAAATAAATATATTGGCAAATCTTATTTACATTTAAAGGACTGAGAAATAAATCTGTATTGGTGTCCACATCCTTATTTTCAATTCATTCATTCATTTATCCTTTATTTCACAAATATCTATTAAATCCTCTCCTTTGGGCTCCTGGCTCTGAACTAGGAAATGGTCACAATATTTGTGATTTAACAGTTTGGGTTTCTGAAACCTCTTGCTACTTACAATCTAATGGAACAAAGACACTGAATAAGAAACAGATGATAGGTGGTACTAAGTGCAATGAAGAAAACACACAACATGTATTGACTGGGAAAAACCCTGTGTGTGTGCTGAAGGAATGGAGTCTCTACTGTGATAGAATCTAAGAGTCTTCTCCTCCCTCTGAGCTAAGACTGCAGGAAGAGGTGGAGCCAGCTGTAAGACAAGGGGAGTTGTGAGGCAGAGGGCACTGAGACAGGAAAGAGCTTAGGATGTTCAAGGCTGTGAAAGAAATACATGCCAAATAGAGAGTTGTCACAAACATCCATTCATTATCATTTATTTTATTTTCCAACCGTGTTCTTTACATCCCCAGCCCGCCCCCCCCTAAGTTTTAGCATCATTGAAGGCAGTATTTATTATTTCCTATATGGCAGGAGGCAAAATAGGCTATGAGAATGCAAGGAAGCTAAATAAAAGATAGGACCAAGAAATCTGGTGTACGAGAGACATTAAATATAAGATATGAAGGAATATCTTGGTTCAGAAAAAGGCAAAGGAAGGATGGCGTCTAGCATGACTTGAGTGTTTGGAGAATTAGGCAGGAGCTTATCCAGGAGAAGAGCCTTGTGGATGCTGGTGAATCATGATCACGATTCAAGGTCATTTGATTGTCAACAATTGAAGTTGGAGGGGAGAAGCTCATGCATTTAAATAGAAAAAGAACTGTTTACATCTAGATAAGAAAATTAGAGAATAACTCAGTTCAGTTCTCCATGTTTGTCAACCAATCTGTGTGCTTCTAAAACAGTTCACAATCAAAACTGATTTCACAGTGGCCTGGCAGTTTGGCTCAGTGGTTGAGCTTCAACCTATGAACCAGGAGATCACAGTTTGATTCCTGGTCAGGGCACATGCATGGGTTGTGAGCTCAATATCCAGTAGGGGGCATGTAGGAGGCAGCCAATAGAGGATTCTCTCTCATCATTGATATTTCTATCTCTCTTTTCCTCTCCGAAATCAATAAAAATATTTTTAAAAACTGATTATACAGTGACTTTCAGCTCTGGCTGCATATTAGAGTAACATTGGGAGCTTCATCAATACCCTGGGGTCTAAGCTATACAACAGACACATAAATCTGAATTTCTATGGTATAGGGCCAGGGGATGACACTGAGTATTGGGAATACATTTAAGAAAGATTATAAATCACCATCCCTGCCCTTACAGGGCATCAGTCTTCATAAAGTGTCAACCCCACATGGCAGGGACACAGCATCTCCTTGAGCTCTCCCTTGCTTAGCTCCTTTTGTTATTGGACACCCTCACCCCCCCCCCCCCCCGCTGAATCAGCGCGCCGAGTTGTCTCTTCCTTCTTCGGTACTTGTTTTCAGATGAGTGACATACAGCAGTGTTTAAGCAAAGCAAGGGAATTTATGAATAATGCATTTGGCATAAAGCACAAGTGGGCAACTCAGCTAGTCTGAATGCCTGCCTAGTGGGAGTTCAGAAATTTTATACATTTCCCCCCTATAGTTTTCAAATTTCCGGTGCTAGATATTTTAGGTAGCAGACTAGATTTCAAAGTACCCTGCTACATTGTTGTGGCTTATCAAAGAATGTTTGCACATACCTTTGGTCATCTTTTTTGGCAAGTCCTAAGGTGGCTGGCTTCTTTGTTTAATGGGTAAAATAAACTCTGCTTTCCCTACTTCCCTATCTTAGTAGTTATCTTTTCTGTCTAACATCCCTCAAGTGCTACCATCCAAATTCTTACAGGGTTTTGTTGTTTGTCCTTGGGTTTCGCTGTCACAAATAGCATTAATTGGGCCTTTGTTGTCTATTTTCCCAGGCCAAGGTGACTTATGATATGTATTTTCTGGTTAGGGAGAAAAGGTCTAAACCACTTGCTCTTAAGTGTCCTTGGTTGGGGGATATAAGGTCTTTTGATTCACAAGCTGCCTGAACTGTTTGACCTTGTTTAATATTCTTGTCTCACTTTTCCCATTCCATATGCCCAGGAATTTTCTTACTATTCTGCCACACTCTCATCCCTAATTGTCAAACAGGCAGACAATTTTAAGCAAATTCTCATAATGTCATTTTCCTTGCCTGAAATATAATTTTTTTCCCTGACTGGGAAAAGTCTATACATTCTTTAAGAATCAGTTCAAATGTGATCTCTTCAGTCAAATATTTATTCATACTCCTAGGAAAAATGAAATGAATTATTCCTTGGCAAAATAGTATGAGGAAAGCTCTATTAAACTCTCTCTCACACTGGTCATCATGTGACTACTTTAGATATCAGGTTATACATTTCTCAAGGGCTCAGTTGTATTACAATGCATAGCTCCTGGCCTGGTATCTACAATATATTAAGTCTTAAATACATGGAGCAGGGAAAGAGGAAAAGAATGGAAAGAACTAGTTTGTACACTGGGTTGCTGTGGCAGCCAGAAGTATGAAGATACCAGAGACCTCTGAGGAAGGATATAAAATAGAAAAACAAGCATGCCAGAAAGAATTTACTTCTATGAGTGCTTTCAACATTTGTAACTTATTACAGTGAGCTTGATCACTTTAGCTTTAGAATGCTCTTCAAGTAAACTAATTATTAGATGGCCCAACATATATAATGGAATTTGGTCATTCTCAAAGTGTAGTTCCCAGACCAACAAGTGTAGAACTTGTTAGAAATGCAGATTCTCACAACTCACCCCAGATCCACTGAGTCAGCAGATCTGGGGATGGCACCAAGCACTCTTGACTATACAAGCTCTCCAGGTGTTGCTGATGTGTGCTCAAGTTTGAGAACATAAGATACATGTGGAGTTACTTTGGTTGAAATATGGTTGGTCAATAGCTGCCAACCTCCACACCCTATCAATCCACACACACTAACGACAGTTCTGTGGAGGCCCTGTCCACAGAGTCCCTAGGTTTTCACAGAATATGAACTATCACAAAAAAAGCTGGCTTTGCGGGTTTGGGTGCCTGTCTGTGTGAAACACAGTTCTCTGTTTTCTGACTCCAGAGTTCCCATTGTTCTCTGTGTGTGTACTTCAAGAGGAGTTATTCTATTGATTAGTTTTAGATCCAGACTTTTGTCAATTCACAAAATGACACATGTAATGGTTACCGGGACTTTTTGCCTAAAAAGAAAAAAGGTTAAAGTAGTTACTGTTGGAGAGTGGGAATTTTTGAGCATACTTACAACTACCATTCCAGAGAGGCAATGGACTATGCCCCAGATAGAGTTGTCAGTGCTAACACCAGGCCAGGCCTTGAGATACGGTCTCATGGCCACTTCCCAGCACGTAGGCCTTCTTTCATAGAACACTGTCAGCTTTCTGAAGAACAGGATGACCCTGTGAATAACATGGTCGTCAATGGCATGACTCTGACGTTGCTTAGGAAAAACTGTTCTGTCTTGGGTTACTTGCTCTGCAAGAACAGGATGTGGTTAATGTGCTTAAAAGTGGTCCTGCACAAAGGGTGGGGGCTGCTCTCCGGACTCCCTGCGTGGAGAATGGCAGAGCAGTCGCTTGCCCAGCTAATAAAGGCTCCCTAAATTTTAATTTGGTTTGGACTCTAGTGGTCGTTCACTTGTGCTTGCTCCACAACAGTTACCGGTTTGGTATGTGCAGCCAATTCAACCGAATACACTTTCTACCAAACAAATCCTTCAAAACACTGTAACCTCCCTGACTGGCCATCCACACCATGGCAGGCACTACTGACAGAACATAGGCTGCACCGATTCTAATGCTACCATTCCAATCAATCACATATTTGACATTTGAATCTGCTATTCTGAGAAGCAGTTTAATCTGAGGATTTTTTTTTCTTCTCTACTTAAGAATTCATAGCTGTGCAAATTCAGTCTCCCTTCTCATTGCAAAGCTTCTGACTATCTTATACAGTAATGATGAATGATAAATCAGATGGCCAGGCCTGCATTACTCATGACATTTTAATAGTATTAATATGAGAGAGCTTTTAATTGTTCATTCTACAGTATTTAATGCTAAGAAGATATAGATGTTTCCATTATTTTAATTGCATTTCAAGTAAATATATGGGCTCAAATTTTCCCTCTAACCCTGTAAAAAAAAAAAAAGGCTAAATTAGTGATATCTCTATGCAGGAAAAATAAATTATTTGACAGGAAAGTCTTGATTAACCATGCTGGAAAACACTGCTATTTTAACTGTATGTTGTCTGCATTTAACTTGTTGCAAAAAGGCATAAAGGAAAGAACAACAAAGTTCCATAAAATTTAAAAAAATCAAAAACATTCAAAGCAACCTCTTGTGCCTTTTATATCTGTAATCTAGCTAATTGAAAATTACTGTTCAGATAATCATGTTTCCAGTAAGATTTTTAGTTATGAAACAAAACTTGATTCTTTTCAAAGTCTCCATTTGAAAGACATTTATGGAATAACGCATTTTCCAAAGATTTTTACTCAGACTATTGAGACAAATTGGGTTAATTTTGAAGTTTTCAAAAATACAACTTTCCTGGTGTTTTACTTAATCAACTTTTATTATAGTAACTGTATATATTGATCATACTTAGGAACAAAAGGGAGTCACCCAGAAAAACTAAGTTTCTAGAAAATTGTTGCTTTCTGTATAAAGTACCCACACATTTGTAAATGAAGCTTTTTGGTTGTGATCAAACTGTTTATGGACTCAGTACACGGGGTAATGAGTGTCTTCAGATATTCCTGATGGCATTGGTGTCATTCATGAGAGCACAGCTGATACAGTAGTAACTAGGCTATAAAGCAATCTTATTCTTTCAACAGTAAAACTCAGTGTATTTCTCTGTTTCTATCTATACTAGTAAATAGTTCTAGACTAGTGGTCTGTAAGTCTCAAGAGAGAGGGTGAGAGAGAGAGAGAAGGAAAGAAAAGGAACTTTTTAGCTTTTTCTCCTCTTTTTACTATCTCCAAGTGCCACTGTGGTTGGGAACAAGATTTTCATAAAGTCATACAGTGGCTTTCCTATCCAGCTACACAACTAGAAAGGTTGTAAGGACAAGGCAAGTAATTTGGACCAGGAATGTGAGCACAGCAGTAGGTCAGAGGCCAGGACAATAAGTTGAGATCAAGAGTGGAAATGAGATCTCTAAAGGCTGTGCCATTAGACAGCACCTGGGGAATTACCAAGAATTGGAGGATCAGGACAAAATAAAAAGTTAACGTGACAGGCAAAATAGTTAGCAACTAAGAGATTGCTGGTAATTGAAGCTGATGAAATAATTTGAAAAGGAAAAATAGTATTTGGAATCAGATATAATGAAAGGGCACTAACAAAGACCCAATTAATATATCTTAGCTTCACATTCCTTACTTATTAAATCCTGCATTCACCCACTTCTCACCATCCACACTGCCCTCATCTGAGCTATCATATTTCATCCACAAACTGGACTACTATCCAATTCTTTTTAAGGAACAGGCCCAAGCAGGAAATGCTGGCCCACCTGGAGCCTCTTTACTTCACAGGTGCATCCACCTCAGCAGCTGGGAGCATGGGCTCCTAATGGTCTGCAGTTGTATCCTTCCCCGCAGAATTACCCTCAGCATACAGGGAAATACCTGGGAGAATGCATCTTCACTCTTAATGTATCCTGCAGCCAATGTCTAACTGACAGTGACAAGCAAAAGCCAGCTTCCTTGCCTGGAGGGGTGATAAACCTATGGTGCCAGGCACACTCCAGAGCTCCCTGTGGGAGGAGACTGAGAGAGATGGGTTGTCAGCTAACCACTGAGCTTCTAACCAGGCATTATTCCAGTGTTCTCAGTTCCTTACAGGGTTTTCTTCTGCGCTCTCTTCTTATACAAGTTCCTCTTTCTGAGGCCCCACTTCTGGGAAATGTGTTATTAGACACACTGACAGCACAGGTAAATGCAGTTGTTTAACTTAGGGCAGTGGTCGGCAAACTCATTAGTCAACAGAGCCAAATATCAACAGTACAACGATTGACATTTCTTTTGAGAGCCAAAGTTTTTACACTTAAAACTTCTTCTAACACCACTTCTTCAAAATAGACCTGCCCAGGCCGTGGTATTTTGTGGAAGAGCCAAAGAGCGGCATGTGGCTCACGAGCTGCAGTTTGCTGACCACTGGTAGGCTAATGACATGACATGTCAAAATGTGCTTTTAACTTCATCCCAGTGAGAAGAAATTCCATATAATTGAAATGAGTAAAAATTGTCTTAAAATTAAAAGGACCTAATTCAGTTTCTGATATCATAGAGATGGAATATCACCTTGTTTCTTACTAGATAGATTTGGAAAATGTTTGAGGAACTCTCTGAAAATGAACAAATACATACAACTCTGAGAAAATGAAGATACTTTGGAAACAAAAGTTTAAAAAATGAAAGCAAAAAAAAAAAACTAACAATTTTTGTTGGCTACTTTGACTTTATTGGGTGCATTACATACATACATAAATTGTTACCATATTTCAGTTTTTTATTATTTCTCCCATGTTACAGCTGAAAACATAACTTATACAATGTGTTCAATATCACATAGCTAGTAGTTGTGAATTGTCCTTTGAACCAAGGTATCTGACTTCAAGCCCTTTGTACAATCCTTCCACCAGTGATTTCAAAGAGCATTCTGAAAAAATGCTAGCTGAGCAAAAATACTTAGGCTGGAAAAAGAAAGAAAAGGAGAAGGCATAGTGTTAGTAATTTAAGTAAATTTGGAAAACACCATATATTATATCCCTGTGTGGAGACAATTATCACCAGATCTCTCATATTTTTTACAATCTTCCAAGCAAAAGCGTTCTAAGAACTTAAGAATGTCAATTTAAGAACGTTTGCCTAAGGAGACATTCCAGGACAGTAAAACAGAGCTGCTTCCCATCCCTTCCTGGAGAGATGTGCTTGTATTCCTGGGAAATAAACAGAATGTCTCCCTTCACAGAGGAGAGGAAAATCGATGGCTATGCTAGCATTTCTCTTATAAGATTGGGGATTTTTTAAGCTCAATGTCCCTCATATGTGACACAGACTCCTGGGCCCTCCAGGTATAACCCCCATGGGGCATGCAGGGCAAGAGGACTGAGGGGAACAGGAGCTCCTATGGGCTGCTGTCATGGGAATAATTCACGGTCCAAATCCATTTGAACCCATTGTCACCTTATCAGCCAAATCAGTGGAAGTCTGAAAGCCAATGGAGCAGCTTCCCACCACACTGCTGCTTAGGATTACATGACCCCTTGACATTCCCCTCCTAGGAATTCAAAACCCAAGAGAAGGTCTCTAAGAAGTCTTCTAACAAGGAAACACACTCATTTCCCATTTTACCTAATGTGACTTATTTTCTTCTACTGCACATGGATGGGATGCATCCCCATAGTGACAAATAGGCAGGTAGGGGAGCTGCTGGGGGGAGCTCAGAAGCAGCAGTATGCTAGCTGCTACTTTCTCCATCTCACCTGAAGCTGATTGTCCCCTTTCCAGCACAAACAGAATTCATGAGGCAGACACTACGTCTCCTCTGAGTCGCTTCTTTTCCTTGCTTTTCCTACATCAACCCCCTTCCTGGCGTTAATTGTATGTCTTGGCAAATTCTTGGGGTAAGGATGCATTCATAACAGAGCTCTTCTTCTCTTAAATAACAGCTCTGGAGGGAACCATAAACTTTAGATCAAGGATCCACCTGGATGTCCCTGCTGCTTCTACATCTTTTGTCCTGCTGGCTCTAATTGCCATGCATTGCTACCTGACCTCTCAAACAGAATCCACCTTTATTCTCCCTCCCTCTGCGTCCCTGGATATAATGGTATAAACAGCTAAAAAGCTGAAGTAATGTGATGCGAGCTCTTCTCAAAGCCAGCCTGAGAATCCTGCAAGACGAGCTACCACGTAATAAAAAAGAACTCAGCTGGAAATGTACATTGGAAAAATAAATTGGAAGATGGCTTTAAATGCTTCAGAGTAGTCCCAAGAAATATAAAAGGAAGCAGAATATAGAATAGGATAAACAAAACTTTCAGGGGTGACTCAATAAGTAGCTTTTAAAATAGCTGTGAGTTGCCCTCCTAACACGTAGCCGACTGCCCATAACCAGATAGACAAATCTAACAATTAGATGCTACAAGGCAGCATCAGAACAGATCCATACGATCCATACTGTACCATTATGCGTGGGGCCTTAACCTGTGTCTGAATAGAAATGGTGCCAGGCACAAGAGATTATTTCTGACCGAATCGTAGGACAACTCTTTGAAATGCATTCCTTTAATGAGCATCTCTGATGTGCCTGAGATTCTGATGTGCACCAGGGGTGCTGAGATGGGAGAAATATTTTTTTCCAAAATCTAGAGGAGGAAACCAGGGCATAAAATAGCTAACACAGTCTGGTTTGGTAAGCCTTATGATGGCAATATATGTGTGCTGGCGGGAAATCAAGGAGAGAGGCACCTTACCCAGATATGGAGTAAAGGAAGGGGCTGTGGTTGCTGATGGGAATCTTCCTGGATTAGAAAAATGTTTCCAAGTAAAAGAATTAGACTAGAGATTCCAGGAAGATGTAGTGAGGGGTTCAAGGGCATCAGGCTATGAAAGGGCTGGCGCTTTTGGAGTTACTGCAGGCCAATGTGAGTGGAGTGTTGAGATCATATGAGGACAGATAAAGAAATGAATCTGAGGATCAAGAAGAAGCAAAATACTGAAATGTCTTTTGTGTGATGCTATGCCATTTGGATTTTATCCTGAGAGTTAGGAGGAAACAACTGACGTGATTGACAGACTGGCAGGCAAGCATATCATATACATCAGATCAGGTATCGCTCTCCTTTTGCCTCTTCAGCCTTCAGGGGGCACTGGTGAGCTGGATGGTCAATTCAGAATTAGAATCAATATTCACTTCTGATAACTTCTAAAATTGGCTAAATTGTCTTTGATATCATGTTTCCATATCCTAATTTAATTTATATTTTCTTATTTAAATGATGTCCCTAGAAGTAACAATGATAGTTTTTGTATTTTACAGATTGAAAAAAAAAATAAAAAACACTAATGTAAGAAGACTACATGGCCAATTTTAAGTGATAATAAGTTCCAGTCAGGAAAATTTTGGTAATGTTAATAAATAATCCTGAAAAACCAAAGAAAGGATCATGTTTAAGCGGCACATTTATAATTCCACATATTGCAATGGCAATGGAAATGGGGAAGGGGAATTGGTGGCTGATGCTTTAGTGTTTGGCATATGTGGACTCCAGCCTTAGACAAACTAACAAAGGTCACCCAGTCTGAGCAGGCAGCCCTGGCAACTCCTTCCTACCCCCTTCTCCTGCAGGTTATTATTTCAAGTGTTCTCATCCTTGTCATTTCTCTGGTAAGATCTAGGATCCTGGGGAAAATTTTAGTCCAGTTATTCTTTCCTTTATTGTCTCCACAGAACTGGCTCTTCTGCAAAAACACATTTTTAAAAAATCTGGAACACCAAAGAGCACATCAACTACTAAAAACTATGTTTTGTGAGAATCAAAGGCTTGCTTCCTTATACAACTACCTTGGGTAAATACTGCTCAAATAGTTACTTGAATGCCTCAAACTGTATTACTAAATGGTATTGCAGTAAACATCAAGAAATGAAAGGGTAGTTCATTTAATCTGAAAAGCTGCATATTTTTATATTATTTATTCTACAATGCTTGACATATCTCACTGTGTTTTTCACTTTCTGCAATTCCCAGCCTCTTAAATTGCTTTCTTTTTATCATGTTTCTATTACATTCAGATTTCTTTCTAGCTGAGTAATTCTGGGCGGGGGGCAAGAGGGAGGGAAACCCATGAAAAACAATTTTGATCTGGAATTTACTGACATTAAGATTCATCTGTAAAATTTAAGAAAGTTAAAATTTATACCTAGAGAGGAATTAAAATGCTTTTAAACTTTTTATTGAACTAAATTTCTGCAAGTCTATACCATTGCTTAAGTTTGTCACCAAACTAATGTCTTGAGATCAGTAAATTAGAAGTGCTAACATTTCTTTTTACAATATAAAGGTTTATTTAATTAATGATATTTGTCCCTAAGAAGGTTAATAATGCATCAAAATTCCTTTCCAAGGAAGGAAATAACAAATCAATCACCAATTAAATAGAATAAGAAAGTATTTCAATACTACATATCAATGTAATACTTCTGTTACAATTTTAAGTGTATGTATGTGACTCTAGAGAAGAAAATATTTCCCTTATATGAATCTAACAGAAATACTGGAAGAAAATACCCTATTTGCTCTGACCTTGAGGGATCAGGCTTTTGTACTATAACAAATACACAGGCTAGACAGTAGAGGTACAATTCTAGCTTTTGAATGAACGTGTTTTGAAATGGTGTTTCTATATTGGGTCAGCTATTTCAATCAGGAATCTCCAACTCTATATATTCAGAAGGTTAGTGGCCTGTAACATGGCACATTTTTCTTTTTTTCTTTTGATTTTTTTATTGTTTCAGAGGTAAGCTAACCTCTGACCATCATCAGCCTTTAAAAATTATACTTTACAGTTTTGATCTATTTTTGCCACAACAAAAATTGTATGATTGATGTGGTAAATAGTGTAGATATGTGTGTTGGAGAGTATTTATAAAGCTTTGATGTTAAAAAACACTATAACTTCATTCAATTTTTTGAAGGAAAATTTTCTTAAAAATGGCTGTATAAACATGACCTTAATACATTACAAAGAAGTTATGGGGTCATTTATCTACTGATTTTCATTCATTTATTATCTTATTCATTCATTAAGTGGGCAATAATGAAGCATTGCTAAGAGGCAACCATAACAAATGTGAAAAATGGATCCAGGACATATGCTTCTGGCAGCATGGCAGAAGAGATGTTTAGAAAGATCCTTCCACAGAGAAAAACAAAAATAAATCTCAGCTTAATTATAACAAACATACACTTTACTAAATTCCTAAAATTCTTCAATGGCCTAAACAAACTCAGAGCAACTATAGTCAGCTAAAACTTTAAAAACGTTTAAGCAGTTTAGAAATCCCAGTTTACTTGGGGGGGGGGGGCACTTCTGCTCTAAGTGCTGAGGCAGGGAAACTAACATGCGGGTCTCACTTAAAATGTTGCAGGTGCAACTGAGACTCTTGCATTTGGTTCAGACCTCAGAGAGGCCTACAGCGATTCCAGGTCAGTAGCCTCTGCCTGCCAGCATGTGCAGTTAAAATCTTTTCTGGAAGAAAGCTCCATTTTTCGCTTTTAGGGATTATACACATTATCAATCAAATGTGAGCTCACAACAAAAAAAGCTAAGTAATACATGTATAAGATAATTGAGAATCTGAATAAATATATGTGTGTGTGTGTGTGTGTATATATATATATGCACATATATATGTAATAAGTTACAAAAAGTGATGAATGATATGAATTCACAAACAAATTAAGTAAAAGGATTTTCATGATATAGGCATGTTGTAGGAAAATTGTAGGATGCCAAAGGTGATATTTAAAGCATTCAGAGTCCTCCAGAGTGGCTCAGCTGGTTGAGCATCCTCCGGTGCATGAAAGTTGATTCCCCATCGGGGCACATACCTAGGTTGTAGGTTTGGTCCCCATTTGGGGAGCATAAGGAAGGCAAAGGATTGATGTTCTATGGTACCCCCACTCTCCCCCCATCCTGCCCAGCATCTTCTCTAGTGAGGATTTTTTAAAAAAAACATTCAGAGAAAAGCAAGGTTACTGAAAAAGCAAGAACATTTAGAACAATGGTTTGTAAAGAGGGTTGCACATTTTAATTACCTGAGTGGGCCTAGGCATCAGTATTTCTTTTAATACTCCCTATGTGGTTGAGAACCACTGATTTGTCCTGTGAGCAAGCTTTTCTATGCAAACAGGTAAGAAAGAAAACAATGAAATGCTAGCTCCTAAGTTCTCAGAAGAAACATAAAATCAATTCAAAATTAAAACAAACAAAATGAGACTGAAATAAAGACATTTTCAGGTAGACAAAAATGGAGTGTTTTTTAACACAGCAGACTTTTATCAAATACATTTCTAGGGAATATAGTATGAAAGAAAGAAATTTTTTCCAAAAAAGGCTTGAGGGTTAAATGAGAATGGTGAATAGAGAAACTGAAAGTATGTAAGAAAATATAACATGCATTGTCCTTAAAAATAAATGCCCAATAATAATCTCTGTGTGAGGTTCAAAAAAAAAATATGTGCTTAATAACCTATAATAATAAAATGTAATATGCTAATTAGAATGATGTCTTCTGGACGTCATTCCGGATGTTCTTCCTGATGAAGCCGGGGCCAGAGGGAAGCCAGCCTGGTCCCAGGTGCCTGCAGTCGGCCCTAGGGAAGCCAGCCCGGTCCCAGCTGGGTGCCTGTGGGATGCTGGAGGAGGGAACCAGCCTGGGTCCCGGGTGCCAGGGGAAGGAAGGCCTACTCTTGCACGAATTTTCATGCATCGGGCCTCTAGTATTTGATATAAGACAGAAAGGGCTGATCAGTGCTAACGTGTTTTAAATTACTCAAATCATGGAGGCAGAGATGATAACATATTGATTGACTTTAGACAATAATGAGTCTGTATGATAAACCCTCAGGATTTCCAACACATTGGTATGTCTGGGTTAATTAAATAACAGTAATTTACTTTCTCACATTACTGGAGGCTAGCAGTCCATGATCAGGGTGTCAGCATGGTCACTTTCTGATAAGGGCTCTCTTCCTTTCTTGCATACAGTTGCCTTTCTCTGTATCCTTTCATGGTGGAGAGAAAAAGTGAGCTCTCTGGGGGTCTCTTCTTATTAGGCCACTAATCCCATTATGAGGGCTCCACCCTCCTGAACTCATTTAACCCTAATTACCACCCAAAGGCCCCATCTCCAAATATTATCACACTGGAGATTACGGAGATTACGGATTTAACTTAAGAATTTGATGGTTGGGGTGGGAATACAAAAGTTCAATTCATAAAACTCACTGACAGAATAGAAATGAAAGGGGAGATACATTGTCTAATGAGGATGTAACAAGAAATAGAAAGAACTGCCCTGGCCAGTGTGGCTCTGTTGGTTGAGCACAGTCCCATGTGCTGGGAGGTCTCTGCTTTGATTCCAAGTTGGCACATGCCCAATTTGCAGGCTCAATTCTCAGTATGTGGCATGCAGGAGGTAGCCAATCCACGTTCTCTCTCATCGATGTTTCTTTCTCTCTAAAATCAATAAAAACATATTTAAAAAAAAAAAGGAGAAATAGAAGACACTAAAATATTGCAAAGTAGAGAAAAACTATAAATTAATAGCACAATATTTCTTTAATCTTATACACTATCTTGGGAAAGCATATTCTAATTAACAATTAAATAAAATAATTGATTAAATGAATGCCTGAGATAAATTGAGATAGCAGTGATATCCCTGTGGGATAGGGAACAGAGATGATCTCTTTGAAAAGATGGCTTGGGGGCCAGGGTCTGAAGAATAGGTTGAATTTGAATAGGATGGGGATTGTATGGACTATCCAGAGCTGATTCTTGTATCTGATGAAGAGGCCTATATTTGTTTGCTTTTTCTGCCATATCAAATTGTTTTGCTGAGATGATGAGACCTCGGTTCTTATCCTCTTTTTTTAACCTTTTTTTTTTATTGTCTAAAGTTTTACATGTGTCTCCTTTTTCCCCAGTCATTCCCACCCCAGGCAAGCCCCCACCACCCCAGTGTCTATGTCCATTGGTTATGCTAATATGGATGCATACAAGTAATTTGGTTGCTCTCTAACCACCCTCCCCTACCATTTGTCTCTGGATCTATTCTTGTTCATCAGTTTATGTTGTTCATTATATTCCACAAGAGTGAGTTTCATGTGATATTTATCTTTCTCCAACTGGCTTATTTCACTTAGCATAATGCTCTCCAGTTCCATCCATGCTGTTGTAAATGGTAAAAGTTCCTTCTTTTTTTTAGTGGCATAGTATTCCACTGTGTAGATGAACCACAGTTTTTTAATCCACTCATGGGCACTTAAGATGTTTCCAAATCTTAGCTATGGTAAATTGTGCTGCTATGAACATAGGGGTGCATATATTCTTTCTGATTGGTGTTTCTGGTTTCTTGGGATATAGTCCTAAAAGTGGGATTACTAAGTCAAATGGGAGTTCCATTCTCAACTTATTGAGGAAACTGCATACTGTCTTCCACAGTGGCTGCACCAGTCTGCATTCCCACCAGCAGTGCAGGAGGGTTCCTTTTTCTCTACATCCTTGCCAGCACTTGTCATTTGTTGATTTGTTGATGATAGCCATTCTGACAGGTGTGAGATGGTATCTCATTGTTGTTTTGATTCCCATCTCTTGGATGATTAGCAACAGAGCATGTTTTCATATGTCTCTGGGCTTTCTGTATGTCCTCTTTCAAAAAGTGTCTATTTAGATCCTTTGCCCTTGTTTTGATTGGATTGTTTATCTTCCTTTTGTTAAGCTGTATGAGTTCTCTGTAAATGTTGGAGATTAAACCTTATCGAAAATATCATTGGCAAATATATTCTCCCATGCAGTGGGCTTTCTTGTTTTGATGATGGTTTCTTTTGCTATGCAGAAGCTTTTCATTTTGAGTCCCATTTGTTTATTTTCTCCTTAGTGTCCCTTGCCCTAGGAGCTGTGTCTATAAAGATATTGCTACAATATATGTCAGCTATTTTGCTGCCTATGAAGTCTTGCAGGATTTTTATGGTTTCCTATCTTACATTCAAGTCCTTAAGCCATTTTGAGTTTGTTTTTGTGTATGGTGTAAGTTGGTGATCTAGTTTCATTTTTTTTTTTTGCATATATCTGACCAAATTTCCCATCACCATTTATTAAAAAGACTGTTTTGACTCCATTGTATGTTCTTGCCTCCTTTGTCAAATATTAATTGAACATAATGGCTTGGGTCGATTTCGGGGTTCTCTGTTCCCATTATGAGGGCTCCACCTTCCATTGGTCTATATGTCTGTTCTTGTGCCAGTACCAGGCATTTTTGAGAACTGTGGCTTGGTAATATAGCTTGATATCTGGTATTGTGGTTTTTTTTAAACCTGGAATGTCTTTTTTTTTACAGAGAGGAAGGGAGAGGGATAGAGAGTTAGAAACATCAATGAGAGAGAATCATCAATCAGCCATCTCCTACAAAACCTCTACTGGGGATGTGCCCACCACCAAGGTTCATGCCCTTGACCAGAATCAAACCTGGGATCCTTCAGTCCGCAGGCCAACACTCTATCCACAGATCCAAAACAGTTAGGGTGATACCTGGTATTGTGATTCCTCCAACTTTGTTCTTCTTTCTCAGGACAGCTGTGGCTATTTAGGGTCTTTTTTTATTCCAGATGAATTTTTGGAGAGTTTGTTCTAGATCTTTGAAATATGCCATTGGTATTTTGATAGGGATTGCATTGAATCTGTAGATTGCTTTGGATAGTATAGACATTTTAATGATGTTGATTCTACAAATTCATGAACATTGTATGTTCTTCCATTTGCTTATGTCTTCCTCTATCTCTTTTTCCAATGTCCTGTAATTTTCTGAGTATAGGTATTTTATGTCCTTAGTTAAGTTTATTCCTAGGTATCTTAATTTTTTTGGTGAAATAGTAAATGGGATTGTTTTTTCATTTTTCTTTCTGTGAGTTCATGATCCTATCGAATAAAAGAGTAATATGCAAATTAACTATCACTCCACTACACCACCAGCTACACCCACCAGCCAATCAGGAGTGAGTATGCAAATTAACCCAACCAAGATGGCTGCGGCCATGGAATGAGCAGAAGGCTTGGGTTTCCCTGGTACTGGAGGAAGCCAAGCTTTCTGCACACCCTGGATGGCCCAGGCCTCCACTCAAGGCTACAAAGCTTCAATTGTAGAAGATAAATAAACCCCAGATAACAGGGCCTCTGCTTGGGTCGCTGGGGGGCATGGCTGGCCTACAAACCACCACAGGCCCCTCACCCAGGCTGCCCCACATCCCAAGAGAACCCCCACCCTGATCCAGGACACCCTTCAGAGCAAACCAGCTGGCCCCCACCCGTGCATCAGGTCTCTATCCTAATAAAAGAGTAATATGCAAATTGACCATCACTCCAACACACAAAATGGCTGCCCCCATGTGGTCTAAGATGGCTGCCCCCATGTGGACACAAGATGGCTAGCAGGGGAGGGCAGTTGGGAAGGACCAGGCCTGCAAGGGAGGGCAGTTGGGGGCGATCAAGCCTGCAGGGGAGGGCAGTTAGGGGTGACCAAGCTGGCAGAGGAGGGAAATTGGGGGGGACCAGGCCTGCAGGGAAGGGCAGTTGAGGGGTACCCAGGCCTGCAGGGGAGGGCAGTTAGGGGCAAAGAGGCTAGCAGGGGAGCAGTTAGGCATCAACCAGGCTGGCAGGAGAGTGGTTAGGGGGTGATCAGGTTGGCAGGAAGAAGCAGTTAGTGGCAATCAGGAAGGCAGTCAGGCAAGCAGTTAGGAGCCAGCAGTCCTGGACTGTGAGAGGGATGTCCGACTGCCCGTTTATGCCCGATCCTACTGGGATCGGGCAGTCGGACATCCCTCGAGGGGTCCCAGATTGGAGAAGGTGCAGGCTAGGCTGAGGGACACACACCACCCCTCCCATGCATGAATTTTGTTCACTGGGCTTCTAGTTGGTGTATAAAAAGGCCATAGATTTCTTGGCATTAATTTTGTATCCTGCTGCATTGCCAAATTCATTTATTAAGTCTAGTAGTATTTTGATGGAGTCTTTTGGGTTTTCTATGTATAGTATCATGCCACCTGTGAATAAGGACAGTTTTACTTCTTCTTTTACATTTTGGATACCTTTTATTTCTTCTTCTTGTCTGATCGCTATGGCTAACACTTCCAGTACTATGTCAAACAGGAGTGGTGAAAGTGGGCATTCCTGTCTTGTTCCTGTTCTTAGGGAAAATGAGTTCAATTTTTGCCCACTGAGTATGATGTTGGCTGTAGGTTTGTCATATAGGGCTTTTATTATGTTGAGGTATGACCCTTCTATTCCCACTTTGCTGAGAATTTTTATCAAGAAAGGGTGTTAGATTTTGTCAAATGCTTTTCTGCATCAATTGATATGATTATGTAATTTTTATCTCTCAATTTGTTTATGTGTTGTATCACATTTATTGATTTGTGGATATTGTAGCATCCTTGCATCCCCGGAATAAATCCCACTTGGTCATGGTGTATGATCTTTCTAATGTATTGCTGAATCCGATTTGCTAGAATTTTGTTGAGGATTTTAGCATCTATGTTATTAAGGATATTGGCCTGTAGTTCTATTTTTTTGTGGTGTCTTTATCTGGTTTTGGGATTAGGATAATGATGGCTTCATAGAAAGAGCTTGGAAGTATGCCTTCCTCTTGAATTTTTTGGAATAGTTTGAAGAAGATAGGTTTTAGTTCTTTGAATGTTTGGTAGAACTCCCTTGTAAAGCCATCCAGATTTTTTATCGCTGTTTCAATTTCTTCGGTAGTTATCAGCCTATTCAGGTTTTTTTATTCTTCTTGATTGAGTTTTGGGAGTTTGTAGTTTTCTAAGAATATGTCTATTTCATCTAGGTTGTCCATTTTGTTGGAATAGAGTTGTTTATAGTATTTTTTCATAATTGTTTTTATTTCTGTGGGATCGGTTGTTACTTCATCTCTTTCATTTCTGATTTTGTTTATTTGGGTCTTCTCTCTTTGCTTCTTGGTGAGCCAGGCTAGAGGTTCATCAATCTTGTTTATCCTTTCAAAGATCAGTTCTTGTCTTCTTGAAGAAAAAAAAAAGATTTCAATCAAGAGACAAAGTATAGCAAAGTAAGTAAGAATCAATTGGCCTCAGCAATAATATACTTAGGACAATGAAACAAGGAAGGGCATAGAAGAAGTAACAGGTTAGCCCAGAATGAGCTGTCATTGCCCATTACTCACCTGGTTGCAAGTCCCATGGGGGTCCCTTAGAAGAAAGAAAGGGGAAGGGAATGGCATAGGTGTGCTCCCTTGTGGAAGGGTGAATGCTGGCTCTTTTGCGTTAAGGGTATTTATCTTTCTTTTGCAGGTGGAAATCCTAGGGGAGATCTTAGGGTAGAGTCTCAACAAAATATTCATCAGCTTTCCAGCTGTGCTCTTTCAGGGTCATGGTCTCCACTGATTGGTTGGCACCGGGGCAGCTGTTCATTAGGCAAATGCCTCTGGTTCTAGGCAGCCACAGCAACACTTGCCTGGTTTTGCTGCTCTTCTGGACCTGGAGCTGGAAAAAAACTGAGGTCTAGATGTTGTCTTCAAGGAGGAAAAGATCAAGAGGCCTAAATCACATGACCAGGGATATGAAAGATCAGGGCTCCAAACCGCAGGGCCAGTGATGTGCTAGGGGAGGATAGCTTACCCTGGGGCCAGGTTCTTGTTTTCCCAGTTTTGCCCCTTGCCAAGCATCTTGGGCTTTTTGTCCTGGTGAGTTTCTGTACCTGGCCCATCATCCTTGCTCTGCTCATATCTGTCTAACTGCCTATAACAAAATCACCACTGACTTGGCAGCTTAAATCACACAAATGTATTATCTTGCAGTTTTGGAGGTCAGAAGTCCAGAAGTCTCTGGCCTAAAATCAAACTATCAGCAGGGCTGCATTCTTTTCTGAAGGCTCAGGGAGAGAATTCATTTCCTGCTCATTATGGTTATTGTCAGAATCCAGTTTGCTGCAGCTGTGGGGGTCCATGTTCCCATTATTTTTCTGGCTGCAAAGTGAAAGCCTTTCCCACCTTCTAAAGAATGTGCATTAGTTGGCTCCTGGCCCCCTCCACCAATAGCAAAGCTAGTGGTTTGTGTCCTTTCAAATCGCATTTTTATAACAGCATAGAGAAAGATTATCTAATTTTAATGGTTCAAATTATTGGATTGGGCCTATAATCCAGGATATTCTCCCATCACAAGGTGTATTGTATAATCTTAATCACATCTGTGAAGTTCCTTTTGCAATGTGAGGTAACATATTCACATGTTCCAGGGACTAGGATGTAGACATCATTGGGGCTATCATTCTGCCTACCATAGGGACATCTGATGCAGATTGAATGTCTGATTGAAATGATGCAGGATAATGTGAATGTGCCTGGCTCTGTCTTGATTGAGAACTCTAAAATGGACAAGATGATAATACATGTTGATATTTGAATAAAGTGACTTTCTCTAAACCAGATTACTGGTATAAGATTGTAGTGGGAATCACATTCCAGATCCTAGCAGGCATTACGAGCTGCTTAAAAAGTCTGAATTATTTCTTAAGGACAATGGGGAGCCTCCATCATATTTTTATGCATAAAGAACAAGACCAAATCAGAGTGCAGATCAGAACCATCTCTCTGCTTGCCACTTAGAGAATGGTTGAGAGGAGGAATCCAGATGAAAGAATTAATAAATCTAATTTGAAGGTTTAAATTAAAGTACACCAAATAAAAGAGAGGACCACAAAAAGTGTGCTGGTTATTTTTTATTTTTTATTATGTTTCCATTGATTTTTAGGGAGAGTGGAAAGGAGGAGGAGAGACAGAGAGAAACATCAATGTAGAGAGACACATTGATTGGTTGCCTCCCGCATGCACTCTGACCATGGCCAGGCATCAAGCCACAACAGGTACGTGTCCTTGACTGCAATGGAACCCAGGACCCTTCGGTCTGCAAGCTGGTGCTCTATCCACTGAACCAAACCAGGTAGGGCAGAAGGGTGCTAGGCTTAATGATTCAACCTCACCTCAGAAGGGTGTAAGGCTTAATGATTCAACCTCATGGAGGCATAAAAGACACGATAAACAATGTTCTCCAATGCTGATGAGTATCAATTGATCCCAACTTTTGCAAAAGAGTAGTATATTTTAAATCTAAAAAATATACTTTTCCTCTTGATTTAGTAATCCCACTTAAATGAATTTAATTGATATTGAAATAGAAAATAAACATGAAAGGAAGAAAATATTTGCAAATTTATGTAATTGGGGGAAGAAAGAGGGGAGCACATGGACTATGAGAGACAGAAAAATCTCTTGCATAAAGCATAACTTTGGCTTTGAACAGCAATGCTCTTCTTCAGCTCTGAATTTATTTTATAACCTAGGTTCCGCTTAGAGAGGTTTTGCTGTTTTTCTTTCATCTGTAGATCATTTCTCTACAAAGAATAAGCAGGATTTCCAAGAACTACTCACATATTAATATTAAAAAATTGTGGGGGAAAAGGTTCTGCCTCAGCATTGTCTCCTTGATAGCCTGTATCAAGAAATAGTTATAAAATTAAATGAAAAAGGGATCTCTGCCACAAAGAAGATGTTTTAGTGTCAGTTGCACTAGAGAGCTTTGGATATCAATGTTATGTTTAATTTATGTATTAGTCTAAATACTTACCCACTTTGTGACGATTGTAGCTGGTTAAGTGTCATCCTTCAGAGCTAATTCATTTAGAATATGCCAAGAGAGAAAAATTGTGAGCAGCAATAACTGAGGAAAATTGAATTGCTGAACTTCTGTCAGAAAATTGGTTCTGCACAGCTTATAGATAAACCTAAAGGAAGCTGACAACTCGCTCCATCCTACAGTTGTTTCAGTGAAGGTTTTGGTTGCTCAGGACATCTGTCCAGCCACTGTGGTGTGTGGTGTGATCCACACATGCCAGTGCTCAGGTAGGCAGCGGTCCCTTCTAAGAAGTCAGCCCTTCCTCATCTGAACAGCTCTCTCACAACTTACCCACAGGAATGCCCCTCATTGTTTTGCTACCTGGTTCCTCATCCACCTCCAGATTCTGCAGCCAGAGTCCCCAGAGAAAGTCCATCCTTATAAGAATAGATGATTTGAGAAAGACAAAGTAAGTGTGTGGCTTCTTCTTCAAACAATGCAATAGATTTTGTGAAGACAATAGCTTGGATGCAAAAACAGAGTAATTTTTTTTTTCTGAAAGGATCTCCTTTTGCCTTAGAGATAGCATCCACGTGTCCATCTATGTGGAAATAGGAAGGGAGACTGCATCCTGGCACAGGGGAAATCCACTTGACCTTCAGAGTTGAACTGGAAAGAAGAGCATGTGATTTTAATCTTTTGAACACTTCCAAAAATTGCATATTTTCACATAGTCGTGTATAATGTTAATCTAATTTAAGGCTAATTGAACACTAAACATTTAAAACTTTAAAAAATTTGTGTGTCCCCTGACCTAAGCATATAACAAACACATAATAAGTACTGGTGATTTCTGTAAGGAAGAGGGATTACTTATCATACTTCATCCTCAGCCAGTACAATAAAGTTGATAACAAACATCAAGTAAGATTAACTATGGAAAATTTATGTATTCTAGAATCTAAACTATTTATCCTGGTAGAAGTTTTTCTCCCCTATTTTCAAATTATAGCAAGATTTCCCTAATTTTTCTTACTGGGATATAAGGTCATCTTTTAGAGTGTAGAAACTTAAAATTATTTTTCATAGTATGTTGCTCCAAATTTTTGTCTCATTTATTCTGTTTTATTAAAATCCAAAACGCAACATGTATTTGTCTTAGGATTTTATCAGTTATAGGGATTTATATATCTTGACTGATAAACAATTGTTTTATCCTCATTCACTGTATGAGAGGTTTCTCTGTAAATATTGTATTTTGTGGATTAATTTTCCCCTATTTTGATTTTTTAAATGTTTTCCACTTATATCTTGTTTTCAGTTAAAGCAAGCATTATTTACTGAATCAATCTCATTTTAAAAGACAGAGTAGACCAGAGTTGTAGGGCCATCTCATGGTGGCTAACCATTAACTGCTCTCCATATTAATATTATAATCACCTGTTCACCTTGATTATACAATGTTAGAACCAGGTGTCAGCATTAGCTGGTTGTAAGCAGAAACCTAAACAATGGATTTTGATTAACATCATCTCAAAGGTGTTACCTTCTTTGGATTTGGGGTCAAAACCTGACTTAGATAATGTAATTCACTTAAACTCCCTGAGCCTCAATTTTTTTTAATCTGTAAAATGGGAATAACAGCCCCTACATAATAGCTTTCTTAGTAATAAATAAATTAGATCATATTGCAAAAGAAGCCAGACAAAAAGCCTACATAAGGTATAATTTTTTATGGGACATTCAGAAAAAAAGGCAAAATCTCAGGCATAAATCAGATGGATGGTTGCCAATGACTGGCGGTATTTATAGAAAATTGACTAGAAAGTGTCACAGGCAAAATTTGGGGGAGGGGTGATATATTTATTGTCTCTCAATTGTTGTGGTGGTTACACAACTATACACATTTGTCAAACCTCATCAGAAACTTTTATTTTATGCAAATTATAATTCAACAAACCTGTTTTTTTTCTAGATGAACATATGTAATGGGTTTCATAAGTAATGCAGGATCAATAAACATTTCTTCTTTCTATACCCACTCCCTGTAGGAGCTAAGCATAACAGGTCTTAAATTATTATCATTTATCTTGTGTGGTATAATTAAAAACCAAAGCTAAAATTTTTTATTCTTATCACATTTCTAAGGTGTTTACATTTCCATAAAGAAGCAAATGTGGATTTGAGTTCTGATTAGGAATCTGAACCTACTAGGCCCTTGAAAATCACTACAAAATCCTAGACCTAAAATGTGTAGAAATCTGTGTACAGTCAAGTCATGAAGTGATTCATATAGATGTGATCCCTATGTTTGTATTTTTTGCTCTTTAAATAGTTGTATGATAGCGCACGCACACACACACATACACACACACACACACACACACACACACACACACACAATCAATCAAATAGAAAAGTGAACATCAGAAACCCACAATAACCCGGTGGCTAACAAGCATCAAATATTTATATTTATTTATGTTTATTTATTCAACACACCTGGTGTGGGTCATACTCTGTGCCAGGAGTTAAGGGCTCAGGAATGATTATACAAAATTTCTGTCCTTAAGGAGTTTATACTTTATAATGACCAATAGATGTATAGTGAAATTGAAGCTCTAATGTGAGCCTGCACAGTTGGTAGGCAAGCAAGTGCTCTTCATACATTGTATCCCATAACCCACCAACGAATAACAGTGAGTGGGACCTTGAGACATGGTTCTTTTTGCCATGTGTGTTAACAAGCAACATATTTGGACCTCTTACAGAAAAAAAAAACAAAACAAAAAAACTTAAGTTGTCCTTTCGTGTTAGAGAAACAAATAGAACAAAGAGGCAAGAGCTTTGGGGGGGATTCTGTAAGAGTCAAATAACTTTAAGGAAAACAAATTTACACCCTAAAATTAGCTTACATTTTTTGCAAGAGAATTGAAGAAACTTTTATAAAATGTTGGACATAGTTTTGATGTTCAGAAGTTAACTGTGAAGCAGAAATGACTATATCATGATTGAAAATGATGATATGTCCTGTATAAGTGCATTGGGATGGTAATGAATGAGCAATAGAAACAACTTAGTAACATCAGTGGGCCAAAGTTTCACAAGAATTTAAAAATAATTTTCTGAAGCATGAAATTCAATTGCTTCTTTGATCTAGTGCTAACCTATTGTTTAACTTCATTTCCTATTAATTATGGATCAGACCATATTTTAAACTCTTCATATCATGTTATTTAATTCTCACAACAATGCTTGGTAGTAGTTACCATTATTATTCCCAGGTAGGTCAAGTGATTCACCTAAGATGATACAACCAGTAAGTAGGAGAGATGGAATTTGAACTCAGCCAATCTGGGTCCTCATTTCCACCCTTGACTCCATAGGATGCAATGATTCTATAAGAACATGGATAGAGATGTAACTAGAGGGCAGACACTTTGTATGCCTCATCTTGTGTAGAACTCAAAATCCTGTCTAATAAAAGAGTAATATGCAAATTGACCATACCTCCACTATAGCCACAAACCATGCCCATCAGTCAATCAGGAGCGAGTATGCAAATTAACCCAACCAAGATGGCTGTGGCCATGGAGTGAGCAGGAGGCTTGGGTTTCCCCAGCAATGGAAAAAGCCATGCTTCCGGCACACCCTGGCTGGCTGGGGACTCCACTCAAGGCTACAAAGTATCAATTATAGAATATAAATAAATCCTAGATACCAAGGCCTCTGCTTGTGTCTTCAGGGGGTGTGGCCAACCTGCAAACCACCACAGGCCCCTCGCCCACACCACCCCACGCCCCAAGGGAACCCCCACCCTGATCCAGGACACCCTTCAGGGCAAACCAGCCTGTCCACAGCCATGTACCAGGCCTCTATCCTATCTAATAAAAAGAGCAATATACAAGTTGACCGTCACTCCAACAAACAAGATAGCTGCCCCCATGTGGACACAAGATGGCTGCCACAAGATGGCCAGCTGGGGAGGGACCAGGTCTGCAAGGGAGGGCTGTTAGGGGCAATTGGGCTGGCAGGGGAGCAGTTAGGCATCAATCAGGCTGGCAGGGTAGTGGTTAAGGGGTGATCAGACTGGCAAGCAGAAGTGGTTAGGGACAATCAGGAAGGCAGTCAGGCAAACAGTTGGGAGCCAGCAGTCCTGGATTGTGAGAGCGATGTACGACTGCCCGTTTAGGCCCAATTCCAGTAGGATCGGGCCTTAATGGGCAGTCAGACATCCCTCAAGGAGTCCCAGATTTGAGAGGGTGCAGGCTGGGCTGTGGGACACCCTCTCCCCTGTGCACCAATTTCATGCACCGGGCCTCTAGTAAGTCTATAATTTACTTATTATCCCAATTGTACACATGTAGCAGCTGAAGGTCATATTATGTCCAGTAGACTCTACCTCCAAGCCAGTGTATTGTCCAAGTTAAGATGTGCCAATGTAGACATTTAAAAGTCATTTCCAGCCCTGAAATACACGGATTTTAAAAGGAAATTTTTGGTTTCTGTAGCTGTTGGGGGTAAACTTATATTGGTGCCAAGTTTAGAAATGTCCTAAAGCCATGTACAGAAATTGAAGGATCAACATTTTTATCCCACTTCTGGGCACCAGGAGAACCCTTCTTTCTTGCTTATCAACTGTGCTGTAATCTTGCTTGAGCTAAACTTAAACTGGGTGGATTTTCGCCTCAGGGGAAGTTTTAGTGGGCTGTAGGGTTCTAGTAACTTCAGTTTTTAAGCAATGTTAGTAGGAGCTCTTAGACTGCGTTCCCTCTAAGTATATGGCAGCATTAATTAGCATGGTAACACCTAAAAACAGAGAAATTTTACATTTCCAACAATTAGAAGCCTAGTACTCTTTGCTTAACCTTTGAACTACAATCAAGAAGCATCATGTTAATTCAACTCCTATATACCATACACTATTCTAGGGTCTGGCAATAAAAACAATGATGGGCAGTCCTAGATGTGAAGGAATTACTACTTTGGGATCCAAGTAAATAAATGCAGAGGTACTGGAGAAATACCCTGAAGGAGAGCAAGTTCACTGTGACTGAATGCACAAAGCAGGAGAGAATGGGAGTGAATGGAGAAGGGATCAGGAATATCTTACCAGAGGAGTTGAAAAATGAGATGAGTTTTAAAGGCATGATGGGAAACACGCTGATTTTAGCTGCAGCGCTAGATATATAAAGTTAGAAAATGTTTTAGAGAAAAAGTTACATGCAGATACATTTTAGTTTTCATGGCATTTATCGAATTGAGTGAACATCTAGACAACCACTAGTGAGAGCACCAAAAGTCCTCCGTGATCTGATGCCCGGCTACCTCTCCTGTTTGGGCAGCTCCTCCTATTGCACCATGGGTAAGCAACCATGCCATGGCAAGTCACACAGCAGTGCCTGCTTCTGACCCCCCCACTCCATCTGTCTAAATTACCTTCTCTGCTTATATCCAGGGAAAAAATCACACTCCTCCTCAAGGTTGCGGAGCTTCAAGTATCTTTTCAAAGAAAACTTTCCCAATTTCCATTCCCCAAATATTTGATCATTTCTTCCATTGTGAGATATCTGCTTGTAGTAAACACTTTCATTATAGCAATTATTACTTAACAGTTAATAATTTTCTTAAATTGAATGTCTGTCTTCCCTACCATGCCATAAGTTCCTTGGGAGCTGGCACTGAATTTTAATTCACACTGTCAATGGTATAATGCAGTTGGCAGGCATCAACCTAGGAGAACTGATTTATATATTTGAGAATTTTGTGATCTATTTGCTAAATCTTTGGCAGCTGAAATCATTATGAGGGGAGTATTTATACCATGGAAATTGGCAAACACTACAAATCAGAACTTTTTATTTTATTTTTTAAGAGCTTTATTTTTACAAGCAGTTTATAACTTCATTTCTTGGGTCTTGCTCATTATGGTAAACAGGAAAATGTTCAAAAGTGTTTGTTGGTTAAAGTAAATGATATTAGAGCAAGTTTTAAAGTTTCAATTATTTAAATTAAATAAAGTTAGTAAGAATGATAAATATTAGAGAGGGAGGTAAGTGAAGAAACCTCTTTTGGCATTGAGAATTCTGGTAAAAGAACCAAAATTATCAAGAGGAGAAAAAATGGGAATGATAGAGGACATTGTGGTAGTTAAAAAGACTATTTAGCCCTGCCCTGTGTGGCTCAGTGGCTGGACATTATCCCATGCATTGAAAGACTACTGGTTCAATTCCCACTCAGGGCACATGCCCTGGTTGCTGGCATGATCCCAGGTAGGGGGTGTGCAGGAAGCAGCCAATTGATGTTTCCCTCTCACACTGATGTTTCTCCCTCTTGCTCTTTCTCTTCCTCTCCCTTCCTCTCTCTAAAATAATCAATAAAAATAAAAAAAAAACACATTACAATAAAAAGTAAATAAATAAAAAGTGTACTTAAGGATTACTTTTCAGACAATTTTTGCAAATAGGTATAATAATTCTAACTAAACAAAAGTTTGCAATTATTGGATTAAAAACAATTCATGCAGGCTACATACAATCAATCAAGGTACACTTTTCTTCAGAAACAAAGAAGACATACTCTGAGAATGGGAAAATTGTAATATTTCTAATGACCATATTCTCATGTATTTTTTAAAAGTGTTTTTAATATAGAAAAGAAGACTAAAAAGACATACTCAAGCCCTGTAGTTCTATGCCCAACACTGCTTGTGCTAGAAGCAGTGCCTCTCTCTGCTGCAGCTCTCCTTAGGACTTCCCTGGGGTGTTGTACCTTACAAATCATGATCCTTAGGAATGTGTTACCCACAGATATTTCTGAAGAGATTTTTGTCTTAGACTTTGCCGGATGCTGTAAGTCAATAATATAGCCAAGATGGTAAACAACTAACATTTATTTTGTAGTTCTGATGACTGGGAAGTCCAAAATCAAGGGGCGGGTTGATTCCATGTGTGCTGAGAGCCAACTTCCTGGTTCACAGATGGCTGTCTTGTCTCTGTATTCTCACATGGCAGATGGAGTGAGAGAGCTCCCTGGATGCTATATATGGATGCTAATCCCATTCGTGAAGGTGCCACCCTCATCTCCTAATCACCTCGCAAGGACACAACCTCCAAATACTATCACATTGAGGATTAGGTTTGTACATATGAATTGGGGGGTTGGGGACAAGCATTCAGCCTATAACATTCTAGCCTTGGCCTCCCAAGATCCATGTGTCTCCTTACATGCAACATACCTTTATTTCATCCCAGTAGCTCCAAAGTCTGCCTCCTTTTTGCTTAATAATTCCATCTTTAAGTTATTACCTTCTTCTGGCCTTTTAGTATAAACTAGTCAGAAGGAGCCAAACCTCTATTTCAAGATTTTTGCTTAGTAATCTCTTATAAATATCTAATTTCATCACTTACACAGCCTAACGTCTATAAAACACTAGAACACTGTTGGATCCGAGTCCCTCTGCCAGGGGCTGGGCCTCCTTGGATGCCGAGTATTGGACGGAGAAGATATAAAAAGTTATAGGCATATAAGAGAGTCTTCATTGTAGCCCAAGTAGCCATTGCTACTAAGGAGCCATCAGATAAAACAGTCCAGCAAAGCAGTTCTTGCTAATACAGTAGCAAACACAAGAGCCATTCTAGTAAAAACAGCCAACACTGGCTGGTTAATATCCCATCTTTCCTGCAAAGCAGCTTCCCACATAGGAGCTATACAAACATAGTAGCCTGACTAAGCAGCTGCCCACTGGCTGGTCAGTAACACACTTTATACTAATTTAGATAAAAGAGGCTTCTTACAAAACAGTGACCTCAATCTTTGGGTTACAGAAAGACATGCCTGAACAGTGTATACAGTGAAACTGCTGTGGCCTTGCACTTGCGTCTGGCAACTTGGCCTTAAACATCCTGATTAGGAGTCCCACACTCAGTTTGGCCTTGAATATCCGGTGTAGGCTGACTGATTAGGGCTCCCACAAACACAAACAGAATTCAGCCAAGTTTTTTATACTTTATAACAAGGATTGCCTTCCCCCCAGCTTCCAGTAATATGTTGTTCATTTCTGTCTGAGAAATTACCAGAATGGTCCATATTTCAACCAATGATCTGTTCATGGTTATGTAGGTGTTCTCTAAGGAAACAGAAACTTTCTTTACGCTTCTCCTCTTTTCTTTCTAAGTTCTCACCAGAATCACCTTAAAGGTCCATGCATAGCAATGTAAGCTTTTTCTAGCATGCACTTCAAAAAGCCTCCAGCCTTTATCTATCACCTAGTTCCAAAGCTTCTTCCATGTTTTTAGATATTTCTTACAATAGCATTATATTTCTCAGTGCCAATTTCTGTCTTAGGTTTATAGACTGTATAACAAAAATATCATAGAATAGATGACTTAAACAACAGCTACTTATTTCTCACAGTTCTGGGGAGTCCAAGATTAAAGTGCTCCTGGATTTGGTGTGTGATGAGGGCCGGGTTTCTGGCTTATAGGTGGGTAACGATGTTTTCACTGTGTTCTCATGTGGCGGGGAGCTTACTGGATTCTGTTTTATAAGGGCACTAATCCCATTCTTTCGGGCTCCATCTTTATAACATAATAACCTCCCAAATGCCCACTTTGGGGATTAAGTTTTAACATATGAATCTGGGGGGACACAAACATTCAGTCCATAGCAGTTTTTTAGATTCTCCCTTTTTAGAGTATTGCATCTGGACATATCATTCCTACAAAATTATCTTTCTTCTAGAAAAAGTTTTGAAAAGTTGGCAATTGTCTCATTTCCTACTACAAAGCCACTTATTACAGTCATTATTAGCAAATAAAAAAAGGAGTTTAACCAGATACAATTGGCTAGGAAGAAGCAGCTATTTAAGACTGCTGATAGTCTTCTGTGGAAATCCTTTATGACAGATCTTAAGAAATAAATGTAAAGTAGTATTTAAATCCTCATATCAAAGCTGCTATCAGTAATAAATTTGAGGCCAAAAGCAGTAAATATTTAAATGATGACTATCTATCTCTTAAATGCAATAGAGTGTTCTCGCTGTATGGTAATGACATCATTAAATAGAAATGCCCTGATCTGCAATGACAAGATGCTTTATAGTAACTTCTGTCAAGTGATATACCCAAAGAGCTTACCACCCTTTAAACAGTCTCCTGCACACCCGCAGTTTGGGGAAGATTCTGTCGAAGAAATTGTAAGGTATGGTAAAGCATGGGCCCTAAGGACAACGATTTGAAGATCTGAATTTTAATTTTATTATTTACTTAACATATTCTGGGTTTCAGTTTCAATACCTTTAAAATAAGAATAATGTTTATCCTGAATACCTCTGGAAGTAAGATAATTAAATTAAATATATTATAAAGATGACTGATTCAAAGATGATGATTCAAATATCATCATCATTTTCACCTTCAATCATTATGTCATCGTCATCATATTTAGGTAATATTATGAGTTTATGTTTGTAACACTAGACTAAGTCTTACCCTTGGGTTCAGAAGATCAGAGTTGATTTTTCAAAATTCAAGATGCTAAAGTGCATTATATATGCAAAAATGGTGGCTTACTAAAATACAAGTGTCATTGGTCATGGTTATATCCTTCACTTTCATGGTCAGTGATTTGATCATATAAGTTGTATCTTAAATATCTATTGAGCCATACATTAGTTGCACTGGATAAATCTGTAACAACCCTGAGTTTTGGTGGCTTAATGCAATAAAGTTTAATTTTCTACTAATATTATAGTTAGTTTAAATTGAATAAGGAGGGAGTTTGTTTCTGCTCCATGAAATTATTTAGGGTTCCAGGTTTATTCCATCTAATGGCTTTGTTAAGATCAAGAATCTTAGAATGTTCCACTGAACCTGAATTAATCGAACTGAAAGATGAAAGAAGAGAAATCATGGAAGACAGCATAGAAAAATGCATGTTTGGAAGTGGTATATGCCACTTTCATGCAAATTCTATGGGTCCAAACCTGGTCACATGGCAGCACCTAATTCCAAAGAAGACTAGAACATAGAGTTCACCTACATGCTCAGGTGGAAGATTAATTGGTGATTTGGGCCTTCCTAACTGCTTCTGCCTGACAGCCTGATAACTCCCTAACCACTCCCCTGCCAGCTTGGTCACCCCTAACTGCCCTCCCTTGCTTGCCATCTTGTGGTGACCATCTTGTGTCCACATGGGGGTGGTCATCATTGACCACATGGGGGCAGCCATCTTGTGTGTTGGAGTAATGGTCAATTTGCATATTACCTCTTTATTATATAGGATGTGTAATCTACACTCCCCTTTCTTAGACATGCTGGTTAATTCAATGGCAGTTGGCAGCTCTCTTGGAGTCCAGGAATGTGCTGGACATCTATCTTTGGTCCAGCACAGTCGCTTCCTCAGGACTTGAGACATTAAGTGCTGTAGAGTATGGAGCTCCTCTGTTACATTATGATTGTGGTCTTCAAGTTAGTATATGCCTCTGGGGAACTTCTAGGAAAGATAAAAGCTGTGGCTTTCTCTTCTGAAAGTGGATGTGAAGACTAAATGATCTTCCTATTAATGAAGAACTCTTTGTTACACTCCCTTATGTTTACATTTGGATCTTGCAAAAGGCTGGCCAGAGAAAGAAAATTTCTTAGAATTAGAATACTGGGTTTATAGAATCTGTAGGCAACCATTTGAGTAAGGAAGAAAAATGAGTTCCGCTGACTGCTTCTGAGGGGATGTGGAAATCAAATGGTCCATTGAGTGTGGTAGCCAAGATCAGCTTAACTTTGTTTTGCATTTTATTGTCACATTTCCAGATTTAAAACCTTCAGAGCATGATAAACAGATTATGCAAAGCTAGTAATTAAGTGAGCAGTGACTATACTGTAGTAGCATTTTATGTTAACTGCATTCTTAAAATAAATGCTACTACACTTTAATTTTTTATAGTAATTTCAGTGATTTCAAATTAGCTGGTTTCAATAATTTCACACAATGCACCCCACATAGTGGAGTGGAAAGAACACAGAGTGAGGACCAGTGGACCTCAGTTTGATACAATCCTCGGGTTTCTAGTTGCAACAATAGGGAGGGAGTGTCGTTTCCCCTATCATTTCTGTCATTCATTGTCTATCTGGTGATCAAATAAGACAACACTAATAAACTGGGCTAATCCAAAAACATAAACCATTCCCTTTAAGAGGAAAAAAAAGTAGATTAGAAACAAAAAGGTCTCTGAGCAAAATCATTAAAATTAAAAGTAAGTTTAGTCAGAATTTAAAGACATTCAATGATAGAACATGAAATCTAAATTAAAACATCTTAAAAAAAACAATCACAGAATTTGAAAAGATCCATAACTCAGTTATTGGATGTACATATAATTACATTAAAGTTAAAATAGTAAAAACAGAGATAATTGAAAAAGAAAAGGTGCTTAAAGAGAACTAAGCTAAAAATCAATGATAAACACACCAAAACAACCACAAAAATAGGCAGTTCAGGTTTAAAATACAAGAAAAAATTTAAAGGCAACTATTTTTTGTTTTTTTTTCACTTATTTAATAAATATTGGCTAAGAATTGGTGTGACAAGAATGAGTCAAAGGAATAGCCTACTCTCATAGAGCTTACTTTATAGAGAGGAAACATGTTGAATAGCTAAATACATAAGCATCAAATATATACATTAGGCATTACTTTTGTGCCATTTAAAATATCCCCATCCTACTCTTACTCCATCTCTGCTGTAGCTACCAGGTGTGCAAAGACTTCCACTGGTCACTTACAGGTGCGAACTGACATTACCTTGCATTTGTTTGTGCATACCCCTGTGCAGGGAAGTTGATGTCTGTGGGGCTATCCTTGACCAATGACCGTCTGGAGCTGATGTGGTAACTCTGAGATATACTATACAGGGTTCTTGGAAGACCCACTAGGATCAAGAACTCCCATAGGGATGAGTAACTTAATACTGCGGCATTAATTTGTCTTTCTTTCCTTTGAAACTCCCTCTTTTATCTCTCACTTTACAGATATGAATCATAAAGATTCAAATAGTTAATTTACCAAGGTCTCCGTGTTTATAAGGAACAATAACACCTGTCTTAAGTGCCATTTTTCAGAACTTGAGCCAGATTTTAAAATTTTTCTTCTTGTTCTTTTCTTAAACCTACCTTCTCTTCTCTTGCCCCTCCAGTGATTTCAACATTCAAGCCCCCTCTGATGTGAATATTTCAGTAGCGATTGCTTATTATAACAATCTCAAGTATATTCACCTAAAAAATTATGTGAGAGGTCCAAAGGTTGGTCCAAAGGAGCTCATCCCTAATAGTAGAATTCTAGGCATATTCATGCCTGAAATTGTTCAGGTCTTTCTCCAAATTCATAACCACAGTATATACCAGTAGATGGTAGTTTCATATAGGTACTTCTAAACCTCCCTGGTAATAAAAATTAAGAATAATGGTCGCTCCCATCTTGGGTTGGTTTCAAGTACATCAATAGAACAACTTATAAAACTGTCATATTGTAGGGAGAATTGCAGAAAGCAGTGTTTCCAGTCATTTGCTAACTGAGCCAGAAATTATAATGGCATGCCAAATTAGACTGAGCTGTAAAAGGAGAACATTCACATCTCTCTTCTCTGCCTTGCAATGTGCTTAAGAAGCTGAAAAGTCAGTACTTTTTTTTCTTGGACTTACTGAACTTGTTTCAAGTCTTTTCCACTCTGGGAGTTGAATATTTGCTTCTTTTATTTTCCCTTGTACCCAATCACCCTGCCGCTGTAATAACTTGATACCTCTCTAGGGAAAGTGGGTCCAGCTCCATTCTGGTCCCTGAAAGATTGAAGGACATACACAATTGAACTCTTTACTCACACCTTGTTTGTCTCACACCCCCTCTCCCCCGTTATATTCTGACTCTTGTGTGTTTTATAAAGTTCACAAAATAGAGAGCATGGCAATGAAAATAGGGTGTGTGTGTGTATGTGTGTGATGTGTGTGTGTGTGTGTGTGTGTGTGTGTGATGTGTGTGTGTGTGTGTGTGTGTGTGTGTGTGTTTTCCCCTGAAGTTCCCCAAATGTGTTGCCACCTGGTTTGAAATGAGGAACAGCTGTCTCTCACATCTGAGGTGACCTGCCTGTTATTGCATACGATGCTGCTGGAAGCTCTGCCCCCGACTAAGTCATATTGTCTCCTGCTGGGAGACTGACACTCAAGTGATCCTGTTTCCCAGCAAGGAAAGGGCCTCTGCCATGGGGAACAGTCACCGAGAAAAGGATGTTAGATAGCGTCTTTGAGCCATATTAATTGATTAGAAATGAGTAGCTCCCTAAAATAGGAAACCTGAAACACAGGTCTCACCTTATGAGCTTTTGTGTCCCCAAATGGCAATACTTTTGCTCAAAAGTGTTTACTGAGCCTTTCCTCCAGGGGCTATCTAGGGCCCTGGGAGTTCAGCAGAGAATAACATGGGGCCCCACACTTGAGAGATTGCAGTCTACAGAGCTAAAGAATCCATGGACTGGACTTAAAATTCAGAATGCATTATGCTTTATTAACACCATTAGGTTTTGAGAACAGTGTTTCCAAGTTAACTAATAAAACTTGCCTTAAACTATAAAGAAATTAAATAAACCACTAAGGAGTATAGTCTAAATTACAGATTATGGCAGCAATGAAAAGGTGAGAGGAGGTAATATAATTTTCTTTTTCTGAATCCAAGACCAATAAGCAAGGTTTAAAATGAGACCTTGTGTCAGTATGCAAAGCCCCCTTTCATTTTCACCTCCCCCCTTCTCATGTTGAGGCCCTGCCCCAGGCACTTGTGTTTGGAGAACAAACATAGTAGCTTCAAGATGTAAAATTACTGTTCTTTTTCTCCATTCTAGCAAAGCTCCTATTCTCACAGAGTAGCTAGTGCCAGCTGTGCAATAGGAAAAATTAAGGTGATTAAGCAAAATTACTCTATAGCATAAATGACAGATGGAACCTTTGTTCTCCTAAAGATATTAGCCTTTTAAATATAAATGCTTCTTCATTTACCTTTTCCCCTCAATGGTACTCAAACTTGTGTTTACTGTATCCTGTGCTTTGGAAGGAAATACATTTTCAAGGACTCCTGAAAATGCATCTATACACCCTCAAGGGTAAGAGTATAATGATGAAGAAACACTGCTCTGCTTTAGCAATTCTCAAGGCCAGGAAGAGAGGAGCAGGAGCAAGATGTCTGCAGATGGGACTGCATGCTGAAATTGGGCCAGAGTATAATTTGTAAAGAGTTAAAACAATCTTAAAGTGTAGCCTCATGTTTAGAGAATAAAAAATTTCTATGATCCATATCACAAAAAGTAAATTTTTACTTAAAAAAAAATTGAGAATAATGAAAAAAAAAAGCCCTAGCTGGTTTTGCTCAGTGGATAGAGTGTCGGCCTACAGCCTGAAGGGTCCTGGTTTTGATTCTGGGCCACATGCCTGGGTTACGGACTCAATCCCCAGTGGGCAGCCAATCAATGATTCTCTCTCATTATTGATGTTTCTATCTCTTCCCGCCCCCTCCGAAATCAATAAAAATATTTTAAAAATACAGTAATCCTAAAGTAGGTAAATAAACCTAGGGGGTTATTCCAGAATCTCCAGATGTATCAAAATTGGACACAAATTAATGTTGAGCACTCATCTTATTACTGGTAATTCAGTTCATATCAAAGTGAAGTGAAACAAACAAACAAAAACAGAAGAAGGAACCAAAGCAATGTGGCATTTTTGTCAGGAGAGCTATCTGGGTCAGCTCTATTTGGGACTCTAGAAAACTTGGGTCCATGGCCTCTCAGGTTTTCACCTCTGCTCCCCTCAACCATTCTAGTTAGAATGAGATAATCTAACTAAACACAACTAAAGCAATTTAGACCACTCCTATGATGGCCTTGGCATTGAAGCATGGTTGTAAGAACTGGGGATGCATCATACTTTTCCTCATGAAGTTCACAGATAAAAAGGAGAGTCAGATACATACTATAAAGAAAACTGAACATTAAAAATTGACAGAAAGAGTAGGGGGTTATTTTGGTTTGGCTGGTGGTTGGAGAACTCTAACGAGATGGCATTTGAGCCCATGCCAAGGAACTAGCCTTGCAAAGAACAGAAGAAAATGTGTTCCTGGAAGGAGTAACAGCAAGCACAAAGGCATATGGCAGAAATGAGTTTGGTCTCTTCTAGAAATAGAGAGAAAGCCAGTGTGAGTGATGAAGTGACATTGTAGACAGGGAAAACCTGGTGCCTTTAGCTCCCTGCAGGCCACAGTGAGGACTCTCAGTTTTATTCCAAATGCAGTGGGGAGAATTTTCGGCAGGGGTATAGCTTACTAATTTTGAGCACACCTTTTATACTAGAGAAAATGCTTACATATCAATAACTGCTCAAATATTGTGTGAATTCCTTGAAAGAATACATGACTGAAGAACAGAACTACTGCCCTGACCGGTAGCTCAGGTGGTTGAAGCGTCATCCCATACACCATAAAGGTTGTTGGTTTGATCTTAGTCAGGGCACACACTAGCTTGTGGGTTCAATCCCCAATTGGGTCAGTAGGGGAGGCAAGCAATTGATGTTTCTCTCTCTCTTCCTCTCTTTCTCAAACTACAGAACTATCTCCTTATTCTCTAAAGTGATGAAGCCTGTGGAAAGCTCACCTTTCTTGTTGGGGCCACTGTCACCAAGACATAGGTATCATGCTTGAGCCTCTAAGACTACATAGACCAAACACTCTCCCTCTACTTACTTAACATGCACAGTGCAATTTCTCTGAAGTATCTTATGGGCTGCCCGCTTTGTTGTGATCTCCTTTTGGGGTATTTTAATGAATTTTAGAAGTGTTAAATCTCTGCTTTGTAAAGCCTTCTTCCTATCCTCAAATTATCTTAATCCATTACCTTCTTGCTATGATAGTTTAATTGAGTGTAGGATATAGAGCTAATTTAGTTCACATTTTTGCTTTTAATAGTTTTCACTTTCTTTATTGAAAAAGTAATTACTGAATTTCAATACAATAACTGGAAATTACTTTTTCTAATAACATATATTATCATGTCACTATCAGCAGAAAATACTTTGAAGTACCCCCAAGTTTTGCTGACTGAAAATGAGCTTAAAATTGTCAATGCAGGAAAATTGCTAATTGGTTATATAAACACTGTCCTTTTTATTTATTTTTTTCAAAATTGCACAATTTGCCCATGTTCATTGAGAGAAAAGTTATAAAAATGTAGGGAAAAAAGTGACTATAATCCTAACACTCAGATAAAAGTACTATTAATATTTGGTTGAAAGCCTTCCATATATACAGTATTTTCTATCTATGTACATACATATATAAGTACATTTTAATTGTAAGTTGGTATTCTATTATTTATATGTACTATAATTATTAAATTGAACCATGTAAAGTACTTTTTCATTAGGTCATAAGTAATCAAAACTAATTATTTCAATATGGTTTAACATAATAATGTACCAATTTCAATATCTTCAATTTTCAATATCTTGTGTTTATGTAAATATACATGTATAAGTTATATTTACACATTTGCCTAGTGATTTCTTTAGGACAAATTCTATGTAGTTAAACTTATGATCATGGTAAAGAGCAAGCACGTTCCTAATGCACATACTATATATTTCCAATTTTTCTTAAACTTATTTATACACCAGTGATATGAGATTGTTCATATCCTCAGCAATAGTGAGTATTTTTCTGTTACTGGCTGATCTTATAGATAGAGAAAAACATGTTTTCATGAACATTTCTTTAACATACTAATTGAAAGCAATGAGTATGCTTTATAATATTATTTTCACCACACCTGGCCCTTTACTCTGCATTAATGGCCTCTTTCCACAGGCTGCCACGGTGCCACACATGTTGTTCCATTCACAAAGCACTCCAGGTAGTGTCATTCCTACCAATAAGAAAGTGGGTCAAGCATGTGCTATAGGACAAACGGGGGCTGTGGGGTGGGGGGCAGTCAGAGGAAGTTCACCATCATATTTCTAGGAAATTGGCTGCAGTTTTGGGGTCACAAAAATTCAACCAGCCCACATTATAGATTTCACCAGGCTCTTGTCTAAAAGCTCCTCAGAGATTTTCTGGAAACTGATCTTCACTAGGTTAAGACATTAAGACTTCTGGGTTAGGAGCCCTCAGATACAAATATTGGGGACTTGTTTATCTGAAAAACCCATAAGCATTCATGGTCATCTTTCTTGTCAGTCTCAAAGAACACTGTGGCCTGACTAGAGCTTTACAAGCTTTCTAGTGAAGAAGGACAAGGAAGAGTACTGATAAGTGTTTACTGAAAAGTGTGAGAAAACTGTGGCACGTTGGATGTCGGATTTATTTTTGTGAACTCTTCACAGATCAGGCCATCAGTTCCTCTCACATGTTAGTCAAGGGAGATGCTGAGGATGGAGGTGAATGATCAACTCCAGAATCACTCCCCTTGTTACTTGAAGTGAGGTTCCTTGATTAGCAGCATTGATAGCATGACCTGGAATGATACTATCTGGAAGATCCTGAGAAATGTAGAATCTCTGGGCATTCTTCTGACTTGCTGATTCAGAATATGCATTTTAACGTGGTCCCCAGGGTATCCCTATGCATCATAAAGTGCCAGAAGCCCTGATTTAGGAGATAAAACTTGCAGAACTTGGTGGTAGGTGGATACAGAAAGTGAGAGAGCCCATCCGGTATAGCTCAGTGGTTGAGTGTCAACCTATGAACCAGGAGGTCACAGTTTGATTGGCTCAGGGCACATCAAACAGGCTCGATCCCCAGTGCAGCATGTGCAGGAGGCAGCCAATAATGATTCTCTCTCATCATTGATGTTTCTATCTCTCTCTCCCTCTCCCTTCCTCTCTCTGAAATCACTTTAAAACATATTTTTAAAAGGAAAGGAAATGAGTGAAATAATGGGAAAAGAAATCACTGAGGTTGTCTTCCTGATAAATGAATGCATTGATCAATAACTTGTGCCCAGGTGGTGGAGACAAGAGGTCAGACAGTGTGATGTGCAAGAAGTGAGGGTGCAGCGCAGACTCTGTGATGCAGAACTCCAGAGGAGAACAGGTGCCTGTTGGTTGGATTAGTTTGTCTTTGAAGCATTCAGAAATGTTTAAATAATTTTCTTGACACTATTAAATGAAATAATGCATTTCAAGTGCTTACATGATGCCTGGTACCTTACGTAGATGTCTAAATTTACCCATTATTATGTTTGTTATTATTATCATCATTTTCACTTTTTGCCAAGTAATTGGACTATTAAAGAAAACTAAACACATTAGAGAACAATACTGTACTGATAAGGATGAGATATGATTATATAAGCCACCTTAATTACTAACCAAAGAAAAAAGAAAAGAAAAAGTTGTCACTTTTAAAAAAGCTCAGCAGAACATCCCACATCAGCACTTAGTGCTTGCAGTTAAAGCCGTGGTGTAGATTCCTGATTACTCAGCTTATGCAAATTGAAGGGATAATAAATGGTGCATAAGGGAAACTGGTTACTTTTCAAAGATTTATAGAAACAAACAACTAATTTCCATGTTATGCTTGTTTAATTAGGTAATTTATTATAACGTATATTTATCAGACAACAGGACAGAGAAAAGGAGGCTCTTTTCCTCCTAACACCATTTTATGAGCATTAATTCATACCACACAAAAGGACTTGGTGATTTTCACGTAATGATTTGGTGATTGAAATTTATAAACACAAGGCATAAGCATGAGTATAGAATATAAGGAAAATAGGATGGGAAAAGTTATATTTAAGAAGAATGAAGAGGAATAAAAACACTGGTCTGGTATAGTAGCCAATGGATGTCCTGCAAGTGAAGAAACCTAAACTCAAGTGTGAGGTCTCACCAAACAGGAAACAAAACTTGTACATATAGTCTGCCTTCTCCTGTTCTCTGTGTCTGAATAGGGAACCTGGAGACAGGTCCAGCTCACCTCCAGAAAAGTGAAGTTCAATATCCACTGACTGAGCTCACTCACCCTGTTCAAATTAATGTCGTTGCATATTAATAAACAAAAGAATGCTAGACTGAATAAATAGTGCTCACATTACTTTTTAGAAAGATGTCATGAACACTCAAGAACTGCTGAGATAGAAAAATCAAGAGAGGAAATAAGTACAATTTTGGGGCTCCCCTAATTGCTGCATTTCAGGACCTCTGATTTTTACTTTTTACTTGTCTTCCACATGATAATTTCTTTGAAAATATACTTTCAGTAAAAAAATAATTAAAAACTATAGTACCTATCTTAATATCATATGCAAGAACATATCCCAGGCCCTCAACCCTCCTTAACATCCCCTCTGTCTGTCTTCACCGACAAGAGATGGCTATGGCTTACTGAATGGGCATTATGGTACAGTTTAAAGACCAATGTGTACAGTCAACAGGGAACAGTTGTAGTCAAGTGGAGGAAACACTGGGAACTTCCTGCAACATTTAATTATGCATAGGCAACAGGCATATTTGATGTAAAATGCAAAAGTGTCCCCCCAAAATGTATATGTACTTTAACAGCTGATAGCTCAATTTTGAAAATGAAATATATTTTAATAAACACTGCTTTTATAATTATTCAAAGTGTGTGTATACATTTTTTGGGGGGACACTCTATATTATTTAAAAGTTACAAAATAATTCCACTGATAAAATGTTAACATATGGATATCTGAATACTTATGAATATATTTTTAATGACACCCCATCATGTCTTCAAGTTAATATGTGTCTGCTGATATGTGTCAACAAAAAGAAAGTGACAATTTTAGATAACTTTGCATTCATTGCTAGTTGACATCTATTCTTGGTTTATAGTTTGTTTTCATTATGTATATCGAAGAAGAGATATGGTTATGTAATTGTGAGTAGATAAATGGATCAAATTTTTAGGAAGTTGCTTTCATATTAGAATACAATATATGGTGTACCATTTGAACTCAATGTATGTTAGCAACTAACACAGGGCTTATAATGAATGATGATATAGATAGTGAGATGAGGTTATTTTATAAATAAGGAATCTCTCTGAAGTCTTCTTTGAAAAGTTATACACAATTACATTAATTAAGAATCTACCAAATTTGTTTTTAGAGTTGTCATCTATGCACAGTCACATGTTCCTAAAAGTGAAATAGGTAAAACTATTGTGCAGAAGCGTTAATATAGCAGATCTGTGCCTGCTATTCTTGGGCCTGCTTGTAAGGTTGGCTCTTGGCCACCTTCTGGGAACATAGATTTTGAGAGGGCTATTCCCTGCTAAGAGCTGCTCACTGTGCCTAAATTACTCATGCAAAAGTTATCCTTTATGTTGAGCCTATGTGTTCCTTCTGGGTGTCTAGAATTTTGGTAGATGCTAAGCAAAGGATGCCCATGTGACTGGACCCCAATAAAATCCACAGGAATTGAGTCTCTAGTGACAACATTTCACACACTTTGTGACAACTCCTTGCTGGAAGAATTGAATGTGCCCTGTGTGACTCCACTGAGAGAGGACATTTAGAAGCATATATATATATATTAGTGACACAGCACACAAAATTGCGTGAGTCCCGGAATCCCTCCCCGTGCGCGCCTCCCCATGCATGCAGCTCTGCCCTCCTTCCCAGAAAGAGTCCCTCAGCTGCTGCCACCGCAGGAGGGGGGACCCAGAAACCCACCCACGCCTCCAGTCAAGTCCTTCAGAGTCAAGTCCCTGCTGACCTGCACACACCTAGCCGAGCACACAACCCCGCTCACCTGCATGTGCCTGCTGCGCACACAGCCTCCTAGCGATCAGTCATGATGCCATGATGGCATGATGACCATGGACATTTTATTACATAGGATTCTAGAGGCCCAGTGCACATATTTATGCATGGCGGGTCCCTCAGCCTGGCCAGCGCCCTCTTGCAATCTGGGACCCCTCAGGGGATGTCAGACTGCTGGGTTTCGGCCCAATCCCTTCAAGTTGGCCTGTGGGGATCAGGCTGAAACCCATTAGTCTAACATCCCCCCAAGGGATGTAGCAGTACTGAAGTGGCAGGCAGTCAGGGAGGAGCCCCAGCTGGGGCCAGGCACAGCTCCGCTGCCACTCATCTCGGCCTCATTGCTCCTGCCACCGCTGCCTGGTAGCGCTGCTGCAGAGGCGGGAGAGACTAGCCCTGCTGCAGATGCACTTGCCAGCCGTGAACCCAGCTTCTGGCTGAGCGACGCTCCTGCTGTGGGAGTGTACTGACCACCAGGGGCAGCTTCTGCATTAAGCATCTGCCCCCTGGTGGTCAGTGCACATCATAGCGACTGGTTGACAGGTCATTCTGGTTGTTCTGGTTGTTTGGTCATAATGTCACTTAGGTTTTATATATATAGATGGGTCATGTGTTCTTATCCATTCAGCTACCCTAGCGGTTGGCAAACTCATTAGTCAACAGAGCCAAATATCAACAGTACAATGAATGAAATTTCTTTTGAGAGCCAAATTTTTTAAACTTAAACTTCTTCTAATGCCACTTCTTCAAAATAGACTCGCCCAGGCTGTGGTATTTTGTGGAAGAGCCACACTCAAGGGGCCAAAGAGCTGCATGTGGCTTGTGAGCCACAGTTTGCCAACCACTGAGCTACCCCATGCCTTTTGATTGGAACACTTAATCCAATTACATTTAAGGTTATTGTTTATAAATACTTTTTGTTGCCATTCATATTCTTTATTCCTGTGTTCTTCTCTTTCTCTCTATTTATTCTTCTTACAACAGTCCCCAGCAATTCTTGCAGTGCTGGTTTGGTGGTAATAAACTCTTTTAGCCATTTTTGTCTATAAAACTTTTTATTTCACTTTCAATTTTGAATGATAGTCTTGCTGGTTAGAGTATTCTTGGGTTCAGTCCCTTGGTTTTCATTACCTTGCTTTCTTCATGCCATTCTATAGTGGCCTGAAGTGTTTCTATTGAGAAGTAAGCTGAAAGTCTAAAGGGAGCTCCTTTGTATGTAACTTTATGTATCTCTCTTGTAGCCTTTAAGATTCTTCCTTTGTCTCAATGTTTGCCATTTTAATTATTATGTGTCTAGGTATGAGTCTTTTAGGTTCATCATGATTGGGATTATCTATGTTTCCTGAACTTGAGTGGCTTTTTCTTTCTTTCCTTCACCAAGTTAAGGAAATTTTCTGCCATTATTTCTTCAAACAGGTTCTATATTCCTTCCTCAGATTCTTCTTCTTCTGGTACCTCTATGATGTGAATGTTGTCACGTTTCATGTTGTCCCAAAGCTTCCTTAAACTCTCTTCCTGCTTTTTACTTTTTTTTCCATTTGCTGCTCTGAGTAGGTGTTTTTATCTACCTTGTCCTTTAATTCACTGATTTGTTCCTCAGCTTCTTCTAGCTTACTGTTGAATACTTCCAGGGTGTTCTTTATTTCAGCTATGTCATTCCTCATTTCCAAATGATTCTTATTTATTGTTTTAATCTCTCTTTTCATGTTGGTATAGCTCTCATCAAGTCCCTTGTAATTCTTATTAAGTTGCTTGTAGTTCTCACTGAGCACCCTTATTATCATTACTCTGAATTCTTTATCAGACAAATTGCTTGCCTCCATTTCACTTAATTCCTTTTCTGTAATTCCTCCTTTTCTTTCATTGGGGGGTTGTTTGTCTCCTGATTGTTGCTGTCCCTTTGTATTTGTTTCTATGTATTAGATCAAAGTAATATGCCTCCCAAACTTTGTGGGGTGGCCTTATGTAGTAGGTGTTTTGTGGGACCCAGAGGTGCAGTCTCTTAGGTCTCCTGAGCTGGGTGCTCTAGGAAAGCCCCTTGTTTGAGTTATTTGGATTCTCCAATTGTAGTTGGGAGTTGAATGTTATTGTTCTATTCATGGATGAAATCTCATCTCAGGCTGGCTGACTATGTTGCTCATCCCTGACCACATTGTGCAAGGGGTTGTGGAGGTGCTGAAAGGACAGATAAAAATATAACACAACAAAACACAAAATAAAAGAAACAAAACAAAAACATACACAGGACCCCTACAGCAACAAGAAAAAATAACGACCAGAGAAGAGAGAATTAGGGAAGAGAAAAGAACAAGAATGATAAAAGAAAAGAAAGAAATAAAAAATATGAGGAGAAAGATAATAAAATAAACAATAAAAAAAACCCACACAAACAAAAGACAAAAATGGGGCTGAGTGTAGTAAAAGGAATACATAGGTGCAGAGCTACAATAAAAAAAATAAGCATAAAGAATGAGAGGAATAGGGGAAGGAAAATCATTTAAAATAAAGGAGGAAGAAGAGAAAAGGAAAGGAAAGAAAAGAATTGAAAAGGAAAATAGAGGAGAAAGCAGATAGATCCAAAATAAGAAAACGAAAAAAAGATGAGAAAGCTGGAGAGGGAATTTAAACTTTTAGTCATTTGTCAAAATGATTTGAACAAGATCTACACACAAATTAAAGGGTGAAGTGTCATGAAGTGTCTTTGTCAAATATTGGATAATCTGCCTCCCTCTTCCAATAATTTCATGTCGTTGGGTAAGAAATGAGATGAGTATATTTTAAAACACAACATATAGATCAATCAATGCTTACAGGGCTACATTTATAAACACATTCTCAGTCCAAGTCAAAATTATAGTTTTAATTACCTTTTTATTTGCATCATTAAACATTGTTTGGCCTTTAGAATGATAGAATGGATTAATTACATGTCAAAGAATGATAGCACAACTTCTAAGTACTTTGCCTGAGGCATATATTACTATTAATAATCTGGAGTTGTATTGTAGTCATTAATATTTTTGATACAGTCAGAGTACTTTGTATACTATTCAGTTACCTATCTTTTACATGTCTGGTCTTGATTTAAATTTTTTTAAATTTATTTTTTACAACTTGTCCCAGTGTTTATGGGTTAATAAAAAATTAGATTAACAATTGTTAAAATATAGAATATTTTTCTTCTCTTGTATATAAAACCTTTATCCAGAATTGAGTGAATGGATAAGAGCATGATAAAGAATTGTGGTCTCAGTGTGATTACAAGTCCTTGTTCCTGTATTAATTTAAGCATTTCATTGTTCCAAATTTGAAAATATGCTATTATACCAACATAGAAATATAATATTAATACTCCAATATATGCATGTTGCCCTCTGAATTTAGGAAAATTACAGTTGATCCTTGAACAGAAAAAGGATTGTGGGTCGTTCATTCCCACACAGTTGAAAGTCTGTGGGTAACTTTTGATTCCCCCAAAACTTAACTACTGATAGCCGACTATTGATTGGAAGCCTCACCAATAATATAAACAGTCAAGTAACACATATTTTTATGTTATATGTATTATTACAATAATCTAGAGAAAATGCTATTAAGGAAATCAAAAAGAAGAGAAAATACATTAATAGTATTGTATATATTTATTGAAAATAAAATCCACGTATAGTGAGCCAGCACAGTTCAAACCCATGTTCTTCAATGGTCAACTGTATTTTGACTGTTACAAACATCAATATTCTGTTTACAAGTAATAGATTTCCTTATGGCTATAATTCAGCAGTTTGGTCAACCTGAGGAGTTGCAAAGCTTTGGCCAGCTAAAAGCAGTACCTATTTCAATGTACAACTGATGGACTAGAGTCACCTTCTGAAAATTAGTAACACTTCACTTGGCAAGGAAGTATGGCAGTGGCAAAAATAGGCAAAGTGTTAGCTCATATGATCATAGAACCTTATTTGAAGGGATACATACCTAAAAAACATAAAATAGGATGAAAATCAAAAAGCAAGTCAAAATTAGTTTTCTGTGATCCCAATTTGCCTACAAGAACACCAAACTGGCAACAGAGCAAAGAGATTCCCATGTCTTAATTATTTTAGCTTTCATGATAAACGTACCACCAGGGATCAAGCCACCTCCATCCTCCTCCCAGAGGCATCAAGGCCAGGGAGCTGTTTCTGAGTCCATTACCCAATGTTTAGTGATGGAGTTCTCCTTATATGTTAGCCCTAATTATCTTGTGAGGCGGGTAGTATATTGCCAAGATATTAAGGATTTGGGCATCAGAGTTTCTGGGTTTAAATCTTAGTTCTACTGTTTACTTTCTGGGTGATCTTGGACAAGTTGCTGAACTCTTCTAAGCCTCAATTCTATTTTTAAAGTAAAAGTCAAAATTACCAGGTAATGTTGAAACATTCAAACATTTGCCTATAGCCAGTGGTCGGAAAACTGCGGCTCGTGAGCCGCAGTTTGCCTCTCTGTTGATTAATGAGTTTGCCGACCACTGGCCAATACCATACAGTAAGGGGGGAAGGGTCATAAATAAATAAGTAAAAAAGGATGATATCATTTCAAAGGGACACGGCGCCAAGCTGAATGTGTTCCCAAAGACCCAAACTAGAACAATTTGAGCAACAAAATGAATAACATCACACTAGATTAAAATCCAAAGTATAAAATAAACATACATGAGTTTATGTTGATATTAACAAATGACCAAATAAATGAATAGATGGGAGAGAAGTAAAAACTGTCCTTAGATGAGGATTCTAGCCAAAGACATAGGCAGAAATTGTCCCATCCTGCCAGGGGAATTGTTTTTCTATGTCTCATTCTTCTTGAGTGGAGCCCAGACTTAGTGACTCACATCCAAAGAGTATTATAAAAAGGGATGGAGAATATTTTTATGGTGGGAAAAAAAAAACAGGCAATACTATGGTAACCAAAGTGATCAAGGTTAGCATCACTAGTATAAGTCATGATATCATGTACTCCCTGATGTGATCTGAAGAAAAGAGCACTTTACCTTTGTAATATTCTCCCCCCAAAATCCATAACCTAAGTTTAATCAAAATAAAAATATTATACACCATAAATTGATAAACACCCAATAAAATATCTGATCAGTATTCTTCAATCTGTCATAGTCTTTTTCTAAACTATGTTTTTATTGATTTCAGAGAGGAAGGGAGAAGGAGAGAGTGATAGAAACATCAATGATGCTAATCATCAAGCAGCTGCCTCCTGTATCTCCCCTACTGGAGATCAAGCTAGCAACCTGGGCATGTGTCTCGATCAGGAATTGAGCCGAGATCTCCAGGTTCATGGGTCAGTGCTCAACCACTGAGCAATACTGGTCAGGCCTGTCACAGTCTTAAAAATCAAGGCAAGACTAAGATGTATTCATAAAACAGAGGAGTCTAAGTGGACATGATGACTAAATGTTGTATTTTGGATGGGATCTTACCACAGGAAAAAATAATCATTACTGGAAAAACTAATAAAATATAAACAAAGTCTTCAGGTTAATGTAGCAATGTTGGTTTCTTAGTTTTGACAAATGTATCAAAAATGTTAATATTAAGAATAATTGATGAATGGTATATCACTGAACATTTTATAACTTTTCTGTAAATCTAAAATTATTGATCTATATATATGAAGAGGTAATATGCTAAATTTGTCCTTTACAGTGTCCCAGTCACAACCAGTCTATGGGCAGAGATGGGGGCAGGGACTTCTGCCCCCAGCGCTAACGTCATGCTGCCTGCATGCGTCCCCGCCCAGCTCTGAGGTGAAGCTGCCTGCCTGCATCCCCGGCTAGGGATGTGACACTGTCTGTGTGCGTCCCTGTTCAGCGCTGACATGATGCTGCAGGGAAGGCTGGGCTTGATGGGGGACCTCAGGCTGCTCCCCCTGCCCCAGCTCCAGGCCTGGAGACCTCAGACCACGCCCCCCCCCTCCACCCAGCAGGGCTTGACAGGGGACCTCAGGCCTCACTCCCCCTGCTCCGGTGCAGGCCATAGGTACCTGAATCTGTGCCCTCTGCCAGGATGGGCTTGATGGGAGTGGGGCAAGTCGGGTCTGGGTCTCACCCAATGGGGGTGGGGCAGGCCAGGTCTAGATCTGTGTTTTCGAAGTGCGTGCAGGTGGTGTGCAGGGACTTGACTCTAGGTCCTGCGGCACACCCCAGACTCTGACAGGAGGGAGATTTTATATACATTTTACTAATTTTCTTTCATCTCTGGCACTTGTATTATAGAGCAATATTAAAATATTTCTTCCAATTAATTCCCTTTTACTGTGCACAAATTTTGTGTACTGGGCCACTAGTATACACTGGATTATTATGATCTCTGAACACATAATAATCTGGCCACTTAATGTACTTCTCTTGAGTACTTCATTTAATTGATATCAAAGATACTATAAATCATGCACCTGATCAGTTTTCCCCTTTGCACTGTCTGATAGAAAGCTCAGGGCAAATAGGTGGTTGATCTCTAGCAAAAGTCTGGAATACTTTGGTACCCATTTGAGATACAAATACACTGAGTGGCCAGATTATTATGTGTTCAGAGATCATAATAATCTGGCCACTCAGTGTATATATAAAAGCCTAAGACAAGTACACACAGTGCGATTAACTTTACATAAAGACTGTAACAAGCAGAGCTACCTCACAGTTTGGAAGTCAGGATGGCTGTTGCCCTTGAGGAGTGGGTGAGTGATGGGGGGTAGATATGAAAGGTTCTGGAAATGTTTTGTTTCTTTCTCTTGGTGCCGGTTCCATTGATGTGAACCCTCTGGAAATTGGGCTCCATTGATGTGAGCCTTCATCTAACTCAGTGGTCAGCAAACTGCAGCTCACAAGCCGCGTCGTGTTTTGCCTCTCTGTTGACTAGTGAGTTTGCCGACCACTGGTCTAACTGGACAATTAGGATTTACTCATTTTTCTATTTGCATGACATACTTGAATATTATTTTTGAGAAGTTTACATTAAAGAATAAATGCCAAAGGGAAATGTAGAGTGCAGGTTTAAGGATTGAACCATCTCTCTCATCCAAGTTTCCATTTGTATTCTATTGACTTCATGAAAATTAGCTCCCAACCTCTTTTCAGTGTGATCTGTAACACAGCCCATACATGATCCCCTCCAAGTCATAGTATAAACAAAACTGACAGTGGGGCCACCTCGTCTGCTGGCTCATACCTTAACCCTTCAGAAGCTGGCGGCCATTCTGATCACCTCCAAGTAATAGTAGAGCACAGACTTTAGGCAAGACCCAAAGACAGCCCTAGCTGGCTTTGCTCAGTGGATAGAGCACCAGCCTGTAGACTGAAAGGTCCCAGCTTCGATTCTGGCCAAGGACACATGCCTGAGTTGCAGGCTTGATCCCCAGTAGGGGGCGTGCAGGAGGCAGCCAATCAATTATTCTCTCTCATCATTGATATTTCTATCTCTCTCTCCTTCTCCCTTCCTCTCTGAAATCAATAAAGAAATATTTTTTTTTAAAAAAAGACCCAAAGACAGTAGAGACACAGTTCTTAAGGACTCCCTGCTGAGTCCACCTGCACAGACCCACATATGCTTTCTTTCATGCCTCAGCTATTTTAAAATTCCATAAGAAAAAATAAGAGGAATTAAATTAGAAAATGAGGCACTCATTTTTTTAAACATAATATGTTTTTCTGAGGTTTGTCTATAAGCAGTGGCAGGCAACTAGAAAATATTGCTATTGCACAGGGAAATATGTGGAAGTAGTTTATGACTCAAAGGCACTACACACTTAGAGCAGGCTCCCCCATGAGAAATATGTATCAAGTAGCTTTAAAATAAATTGGAAAAAGAAACAGGGGAGGGGGAGGAGGATGGGAGAGGGAGCTGAAGCAAAGAGGAGGAGTGAATGAAGAAGAGTCAGCAAATGAGCAGGTTTTCATTTAAAATTTAAATTGGCAGCTGGCCCTCTTTGAATCATTCTGCATTTAATATAATTTGAATGAAGTTGATGATAGCCTTACATTTTGAAGGGGCAAAGCAAAACCTTGACTATGAGGAATGTACAAACCCTTATTATTTTGTACAGTTCAATTTGACACACTTCCCTTCACTATGCTTAGAAGAAAATGAGGAATAGGGATTTCAGTTGTTCATTCCTTGTCAGCACAATATATAAAAGTATGCATCATATGTGGTTCTATTAAATTAAGTTATTGAAATGAGGAGAGAAAAAAACCCTTGATTTGTGATTATTTGGAAGGGAAATATTCATAATGTGAAAATTAAATTGGGCTTAAAAGATAGTCATTAATAATTAAGTTATGCTACCGGTAAAGGTTAATCATTTAGGAATGATATGCAGAAAGGAAAATTTAATTGACATCAGTAATATATGAACTGCTTTTTATAGATCCAAGAGAATGTGCTTTATTTCACCAGAACATGGATTTTGTACATTTGTTTCAGTCAACATTCTGAATCCACATCTCCAAACTACAAACATTTCATATACAAAAGATATTAAAATTAGGATGAAAAACAGACAAAGAACAAAGAGAGGAGAGCAGAAGAATCTAATGAGCAAGACAGTCTGACAGGCACATGAAAATGCATGTGAGGGCTCAGACACATCATGTGTACTTGATCCTCTCACATTAGAGAAGAGAACGGGTTACTGTTCTTCTAGGGAAAATAGGCACTGTGCCTGTATTATCACATTTTATCCTCCTAATGCTGAGAAGTATGTGTCACTATTCCAGGTTTACACATGAAAGAAATGAAGCTTAAAAGAGTAAGTAACTCTAGGCCCAGGCAACTAGAGACACATTAGAAGCTGAACCAGACCTTCTGTGAGCCTGAAGCTACTGCTTTGGACAACACTTTGCAGAGTCCCAATTTTCCTTAGAGACCACCAGTGAAAATGCAGGTGTTAGAAAAATCTCAGCGGGTGTGGAGGGCGGGGGAGTATTTTTTACTTAGGACATAAGGAAGAAATTGGGGATTTTAAAATTACATTCTTTTCCTGAAAGGCCTTATGACGGTACAGAAGAGAAGTAGAAGATAAGAAATAAACAGTAAGTAACATCAAAAGGGGCAATTGATGCTAACAGCATTGATCCTAACAGAAACTGCAGGGGCCCAGGTCCATACCCTAATGTTCCCTCAGAGCCATCACTGCCACATACAGAGAAACACACCTTGGAGTCATCCTACTTGTGGTTTGCAGTCTAACTGCCTGCAAGGCTGTTTGTGTGAGTTTGTCTGAAACCTCTATGCTTCTGTTTGTTAATTGATGAAGTGGGAGAGATAATGTCTGCATCACTGGAGTGCATTTTGAACATTAAGTAAGGTGGTGCATATAAGAGCTGAATACAGTACCTGGACTACATCAGGCTCTTAACTGTTCCTCCCTCCTCATTAGGTAAACTTCCTCTTCAATCGAATAAAGAAAGGTAAGAGCAAAGGACTGTTGGTATTCCCACTGTCTCCAAAAAAGAATTGAAAAACCCCTTCAATTATTCAGCATCATGTGAAAAAAGCATATAGTTTGGATTCTAACCTTTTGTGTGTGTGTGTGTGTGTGTGTGTGTGTGTGTGTGTGTTCAGATGCTTGGATTCATGTAACAAGGGGATACTTGTTGCGTAAGGACAAAGGACTGAAATATCCTTGTTCATGTGGCTCCAGTGCCACAAATGTCTACCTTGCTGTTTGAATGAGATTTTGTGTGGAAATATCTCCATGTGTCAGCAGTTCACTCAATTTCCCTAATTCTAAGTATTAATATGGTGTTAGAAATAGAAGAGTAAATAAGCTCCAGAATCAGTCCAACATTACTGGTTTCTCATGTGAAGTGCCAGGCTGAAGAAGACAAATATTTTATGTAAATTCAATAGAAGGTAAATAATGTAAATTATCAAGTAACCAATATCTCAAATACATAAACGGAGAATATAATCAGGCATGAGGTTCCAGGAAGGGTATTTTCACAGTTGTGCATAATTTAAAAGTCGAGGGCAAGTATAAATTTAGGTAATAAGGGATGGAGGTATTTAAATTTTTAAAATATTTAAATGTGATTTGATTACAACCCAAAACAACTTTTTCTGCCCTGTTATCTGGTATAATTAAATATTACCTTGCCTTGAATTCTGGTAGATCAGAGATGTATCTGCTCAGTGGACAATTAGCCTCTTGTATTAAAAATAAAAAGTATAAATATTACCTCATTATTATTATGATTGTATCCTAACTTTTACCTGCTCTCTTCATGACCTGGAATAATCCACAGAACATTTAGAAATCTAATGGCCAAGATGAAATATCCAAGGCTGGGTTTCAGGGCTCTTGAATGGCATGGGGGTCAATAATAAATTAAGTATTAGTAAGTGATATTGAAGTGCATAATAATCTGTTACTAGCATCACAATACAACCAAGTCAAACATTTATAATCCTTCCTGATTATTCCTTTTTTTTTCCTTTTAACTGCCCCCCTCCACCTTTCTAATCTAGCAGGAAATTCTACTAACTCTCATTTCAAAATATATCAAAACCAACCTCCTCTTACCATCTGTGTAGCTTGTTCAAACTGCCAACATTTTTCTCTTAAAATATAGCAACAGCCTTCCGACGTGTTTCCCGGCTTCCTCACTGGCTTACTAGAGTCATTTTTCACCCAGAAGCCAGAATAATATTTTTGAAACACTTTTTATTATGTAATATGCTGCACATACAGAAAAATGCATAAAGCAAAATTATAACACAATTATTGTAAGGCGAACATGCATGTCGTTACCAATGTGAGCAAGATCTAGAGCATTACCTACATCTGGAAGCATCAGAATAGGTATCCCTGAGCAAAACTATTTATCTCTCCTCTAGCTATAATATTTATCTTGAATTTTATGATAATCACTTCCTTGCTTTGCTTTATATGCACCCTCATATAATACACATTTTCTAACTTTTCTGAATTTTATACAGTATATACTGAATCATATAATTTGCATTACTTTTATGTCTAGCTTCTTTTATATTTATTCATGTTGCTGTGTGTTTCTGTGATTTTGTTGATGCAGTTTGTTTCAGTTCTCTACTGCCGTTAAACAAACCACTCCCAATGGCACCCCAAAGTACATAAAAATACCTTATTATGCTCATAGAGTCTGTGGGTTCAAACCAAGAATTCAAACAAGGCACAGCTTGGAGACTTGTCTCTGCTACATCATACCTGGGGCCTCTGCCAGAAAGACTCAAATGCCTGGGAAAGAGAATCACCTCAGGCTCTTTACTCCATGTCTGGTAGCTGGGCCAAGATGGCTCAGCTACCACAATGTGGATCAGAGTGCCTACATTGTCCTCTCAATGAGGCTTGGGCTTCCTACAGCACAGTGGTGTCAGGGTAGTCAAATGTCTTACATGGCAACTCAGGACTGCAAGAGAGGTTGTTCCAGCAGCTCCAGGCAGAAATGCATGCCCTTTTATGACCTAGACATTGAAGACACATGACATTTCCACCAAATTCTGTTGGTCCAAGTTGCCACAAGCCCAGCTTGACCCAATGGTAGGAGATACACGCATACCCCTATGGACTGGTGAACCTGAAAAACAAATCAAGCAGAGCAGAAGTAGACTCAGACACAGAGAACATTTTGATGCTTGCCAGATGGGAGGAGATTTGTGGGGCCTGGTGAAAAAGGTGAAGGGATGAAGAAGTACAAATTGCCAGTTATGAGAACAGCCATGTGGATGTAGTCAATAACACTGTAATAGCTATGTATGGCTTCAGATGTGTACTAACTAGACTTATCAGGTTAATCACTTTGCAAGTTATATAAATATCTAATCTCTATGTTGTACTCCTTAAATTAATATAATGTTTTTAAAAGATGCTGAAATTTGTTTTCAATATTTTAAAGACTGTTTTAAAACTAGCAGATGCTAGAAAAACTATCTTTTCAATACAACAAGCAGCTCTTTGTTTTGCAATAAGTGGAGACTTAAAAAGATTTTGGTGGAAAATGAATGGGTCAGTTGGTTACGTGATTTAAACTTCTGAGATGAAGATGGTTGAGAAAATGTATATGAAAAAAATTACATTTTTCTGAAGAATGATATAAAGGATCAGCTTAGCTGGGGGCAGTCACATCTCAGCTGAGTGTGCATTCTTCAGTGGTGATTCTCGAGCTGCAATCTGTGAGAACACAGATTACTGGGCCAGAGTTTATTTAGTAGGTCAGAGGTGGGGCCTGAGAATTTGCCTGTCTAACAAGTTCCCAGATAATACCTGTGCTGTGGTTCGGATGCCATGCTCAGAGAACCACAATTTCAAGATACGCTGTTCTTTTTTCTCTGAATCTCTGAATTCTTGCTCTTTGATCTTTCCCCAAGACTCCAAAGGTCTATACAAAATTATTCAGTTTTACCTCCAGCCCCAACTTCTTTTGGAGTGAAACCCCCATATTTCTAAGTCATCAGTAGACGTTTCTAACTGGATGACATTTTGACAGTTCAAACTCATTGACTTGGGAACATCCCTAAAGTCCAGGTTCTTCACCTCTTTCTATATTTTGGTAAATAATGTGCCCTTGTTCTTCTCATGTTATCAAGATTTATATTCCTTTTCTACTTGTCTCATTTTCTCTCCATCTTTTCTTTTGGTTTATGTGATTATACTAAATATGAAGCGTGATTTCTAGCTAAGGTAATAGTTACTGATGACGGAGAAGTTTATCATGTAGGCAAAACACCTACATTAGCTCTTTCTGAATTCTGTTACACCATCTCTGTGGGCTGAGCAAGAAACACCTGGAGGAGTTTAGAAGTGAAATAAAGATTGCTAAGCTCTGCCACAAGTTCAGAATTTGGAATCAGAAATTTAAGGATGATTCCAAAGAACTAGCATTTTTAAAAAGTAAGCCTTTGGATCAACTCTTGAAAACCAATAATTTAGATAGTTGTATAAGATATTTCAATGTTGTTTGCTCAAGCCTGGAATATTCCAAGTATTTTCATCTTTTAAAGATTATGTCAAAAGTCACATTTTCCCCAGCAAGCAATGTCAATATTTCCAACTCTTCTTTATCTAACATTTCCGCAGTGTGTGTGCAAATAGATGTTAGTTTTATGTTGCTGCCTTGGTGTTATTTTCTTTATTCCCTGCTGATAGCCACTTTGGAACTCTGCATGCAAAAAGCCTGGATAATGATGTGACACAGAGAAGGGTCCTCACCTTGGGCTTCCCTCTGAGCCTCTTCTTCTAGCATTCTTCAAGTTTACCACAGCAATTTATTCGTGTAATTGATTGTATCTTTATTCGTCAATGGAAGTAGCCCAAAGGATTTCCCCAGAAGAATTTTCTAATAACAAAGAGGCACAACAGAAAGGGCATCATGTTAAAAATAGAATAGATAACATTTTCCAGGCAAAACAATTGCTCCTGCCTGTATGTCTTTCTCATCCCTGGGTTTCTCCTTTGCACATACTCCCCTCCCTTCTTTCCCCCCCCTCCCCCTCCCACACACACCTCCAAGATTTCTTCTAAGGCAAAACCAGCAGGGAGGAAAATAAACCAGTGCTATGGGGCCTATCATTAAGTTTCAAATTTTTTATTAAATTTATTGAGGTGACATTGGTTAATAGAATCATATAGGTTTTGGGTGTAGATTTCTATGTTACAAGATTTGTATATTGCACCGTATGGAATGGCAGAGGACCTGAATAGACATCTCTGTCATGAAGTCGCATGGCATAGAAGAGGCTGGGGGAAGATCCTCTGCCTGTCTTCCCCAGTAACAACAATAGAACAGCATCTCATATTTAAATTTCTGGAGTAATGCAAAAATTGCAAATTTAGTACCATTTTTGGGCACATTTTCTTGCTCCAGATCTTCCTTCCACCAATACTACTGCCACCACTACCTCTACCACCCCCACACCATCATCATCACCATCTCCTCCACCACCACCACCGTCATCACAATAACTTCCACTTCCATCTTTACCACCATGCAATGCCCCCACCACCAACACCCTGCACCCCTCCACCACTACCCTGACAAACGCAGCTTTCCAGTTCCCTCCTGTTCCCTCCCCATCCCCCTTTCTGAGGAAAAGAGCTCATTAACTATAATTTAAATGATAGATAAAGTCTGACCCAAGTGCTTTCTCTACCACCAAGTAGAAGAGATCCAATTTCTTTTCTTGACTTACATAAGTGATTCAAATTTTCCATTTTTCTCAGGCCACATTTTCAAGAACAAAACTCGCAATAGGAGAGGACGTCTGGAGGCCTAGTGCCTCTACTCTGCATTCCCAGCCCCTGGTACTCTGTTCTGGACACCACTCTGCTCTGCCCTGGTTTCCTCTCTGCAGGTTTCCAAACTGAAATCAGGCCTCTTTACAATAAAATCAAAGCCTCTGTGGAGAAGCAATACCGGAGGATGCTTTCTTTCTTCCTGAAGGTAGCTTTTCCTTTTATTTTGTAAATATTTTATAGAAAAACATGTAAGTCTATGTACTCTGCAGAATTGTTGTTTGCAGGAATCAGTGGTCAGTGCTGAGAGGGAAATTTGAAGTTAGAGAGCCTTAAGACTTCGGTGTGCTGTATTTCAAAAACTCTAGTGTGTGTTTTTTCTCACAAAATGATGGTGCATAACTTTTTCTCAAAAATCATAATTCAATAAGAAACCATGCAGCATCAATTTTGTTCTCTATCCCTACAACTTTTTCCACCATCACTTCCATCCTCACAGTTTTTAGTTGATTTTTTTCTGTTTTATACATTCCAAGATGAAACACTAGATGATTGTTATGAAAATGTCCACATCTCTGCTCTCATAAGCATATGGTATGAGGGTTACATAGGCCAGATCTCCAGTTTATACAAAGAAGTAGCTCACATCCAGCAAGAAGTAGCTCACATCATGCTTCTCATTCACAATTAAGCCTCATGACAACTGGGTTCCATATCAGAAGTGCATGTCACAATCATGATTGTAATAATCTGGATACAATACAACAATCCCTGAAAGGACCTTTACCTGTGGACTTTTTAAACAAAAAAATGCAATGATAATGAGTAGATAAATACTCTGGAAGGAGAATGATATATAATTTGCTACAGATAATCACATATGCAATGTAAGGAATTATGTAAAATAGTTATAGATCTATTTGATTTTAAATTCTAACCAAACCACAAACTGGACATGTGAACTCTGATGAGTTGGCTGCTCAGTTTCATTTTCTTAATCTATAAAATGGGAATCAAAATACCTAAATTATGGGCGATATTTGCTTGAGTCCATAATAGTAAGTACTCAGTAAGTAGTGTTTCTACATACAGTACTTGGGTTTCTACTATAAGTCTTTTGTCCCTCTTCAACAACTGGGAAAACAGATCTGGTATTTCTAGTTGGTATCTGTGTCCTGTGTGAGTTATACTATTCATTCTTTCCCTTGAAGCCATTATGCTTTATTCTAGTTTTATTCTAGTTTTTGGTCTCTGTGGGAGGGATGGCTTAATAGTGTTATATTATTCCAAGTCTGGAATCCAAGCAGTTATTGTCACCAGAGATTTCTGCAGAAACATGATGTCTATGAGGTTCATTATTCTAAGGCTCTAGGGTGGGAAGGAAAGGGCACTACTTTCAGCAGAAAAAGTTATTTTTGCCTTATAGGGGAAACTGAATATGGAGTCCATATCAGGAATATGGCTGTCATGGCACAGTGTATCACTATCTTCCAGCAACAATAGCTGGGGAGGAGGGGTCATGTTCAATAACTTCATGCTAAATATTGTGTGGCTGACACTAGCATACATGAATAAATATACACACACAAAGCTGGCTACTAACTCAATAACTATCTGTTCTTAAACTCTACTCCTTATTTTGCTTAATCACATGACCAATATTTATTGAGTGCTTATGCTTGTCATGGTTTTGGTAGATACTATGACAGGTAAAGAAAAAATATTTAGTTGTGGTCCTTGCTTTTAAAGAGCTCATTGAGTCTTTAACAGGGAAAAAAAACAAAATAATTTGATGCCAGATAGAGATAAGTAAGTTTTCGAATGGTGGTAATTTTTAATAGTTTGAATTTTCACAAGATGTCAATGGGTTAATGTGTTATTCTCTCTCAAAATGAGAATTAATACATGAATAATGATTGGAGACTTTTCTATGTTCAAATTGGGAAGTTGAGTAAAGGTTTTTTTTGTTTTTGTTTATTTTTTATTGATTTCAGAGAGGAACAGAGATGGAGAGAGAGAGAGAGACATCAATGATGAGAGAGAATCATTGATCAGTTGCCTCCTGCACACCCTACACTGGGAATCGAACTCACAACCCTGGTATATGCCCTGACTGGGAATCGAACTATGACCTCCTGGTTCATAGGTTGATGCTCAACCACTGAGCCACACCAGCTGATAAAGTAAAGGGTTTTTTATTCCTCTTCTGTTTATGTTCTGTCTCATCACCTCTCTTTAACTCCAGCTTTACTTTTTCACTCCACAGCAGCACCATACAATGCCACATGTTGCTATGTAATGTAAAATGTTCTAATAGCCACATTTAAAAAAAAGTAAAATAAGCAGATGAAATTAATTCTAATAATATATTTTATTTAATCCAAATTTTTATCATTCCAACATATTGTGCTAGTACATTTAAGTGTTCCCTAGTCACATGTGACTATTGGTCACTGTATTAGATATGGCATTTCTATAAAGTCACCACTGAATGACCTTTGGGACACCTAAACATCCCTAAGGAAGGCAGCATGATCTGTAATAGGAGATGCAGGGATGCTCAGGTGTGACCACGGGGTCATTCTCCTGTCAAGGGCCAACTTATTTTCTTATTTTTCCTCTATTTGTCCAGGCAAGAATCTTGTCGTAGTTCTCAGCCTTTCCTAGAGCAGAGCCAAGCCTTGGAGAAGTCAGAACATACTTTGTAGCCTCAGGCTTTAGACTCAGAACATGCACAGGGACATACATGGCAGGTATTTAATTAGAACCACAGATGTGGGAGAGAGGAATTTTGTGGCAGGAGCAGGTAGCAAACCTGAACAGAAGGGTGCCCCTGCCCTTCTGCTCCCTCTCACTTCAATGCTCAATTAGTATGATCTGCAGAATCCCACTTCCCCACATGGGATGGTGCTGGCAGGTGGTCAGGTCAGAGAGCCTTCAGAAGAGAGAGTCTGATTTGGGCATTTTCAATTGCACCACATAATTTTACTTACATTTGGCATACAAGATCTGAATCAGGAAAATATGTGATTTTAATGCTTGGTCTGGAATTATTTGTGTCTAAGATATCCATTTTCTTCAAAAACATCCTCTCCACATCTAAAGCTTTCCAAGGACTGTGACAAGGGCTAGGGACACAAGGAAAAGTAGGGTCTAGTCCCTGTTCTCAAGGGTCTCTGCTGCACACTGCTCAGGGCGTTTGGGACTTTCCAAAAGCATCTGCTCTTTCCTTGAGGCATCTTCAGGGCAGAAGGGCTGCAGCTATTCTGCCTTATTGCCTTATTTTTACTTGAATGCAATGCACTTGTTTAATTGCTCTTCAGAAAAATTAACAGCTAAATGAACAAAGTGATAGGAACAATTATTCTGTGACTTATTAGAGCTGCCAAATGATTGACCTTTAAATAGTGGAATTTCAAGCATCACTAAACACACAGGATGCATTCAGGGGACTGTCTACCTTCCCACTCCCCCGATTACATCACTGCTATATATGAGAACAGCAGAGGTGTACAGGCTGGTGCACTGAGTACCAGCACTTGGGAGCAAAAGGCCTCTCATTACTCAAGGAGTCACCAGGCTCTGCATCTCATCCACTTGCCTTTTGATCTCTGATCCATCACTTAAATCCTCTCAGTTTTTATTTATAAAATGAGACCAATCATTTTACCTAGCTCGCTTTTGTTAAGAAAAAAAATGAGAGACAAAACTATCTATGAAAACATATTTCTAGAATATGGTCAGCATTTCAAAAGTAAACATATATCACTATCAGAATAAAAACCAAAAATGTCTTCATTTCCCAGGTAGAATGAAATCCAGTCTGCTAATCATAGTCTTAACCCTGAAAACCCCTGGCATGGTCTCCAGCCACTCTTCACCTCACGTGCTGAACCCCACTCACATGGCCTCTAACTGCTTGAAGCCTTTGAACTAGCCTTTCTCAAGATCAAGGGTCAACGAACTTTATGGTAAAGGGTCAGATAGTAAATATTTTTATCTTTGAGACCATGTGGTCTCTGTCACAACTACTCAACTCTGCCATTGTAACAGAAAAGCAGCCATAGCAATACATAGACAAGCATGGCTCTGTTCTTCTGTCCCAATAAAAACTTTATTTACAAAAACCGATGATGACCTTTTCTAGGAAATTCTTGAAAAACCTTATAACCGTGGTTTTGAACTCTATATCCAGTCATTTACTTTCCTCCATTTCCTTCATTTGTGACCTGCCTCTTTGTCCTCACATTTCGGCTGCTTCCCTGAGTTGATGGAGTGACTTTGTGTGCTAGGTGTCCTAGCAGGGCCAAGTGGCTCAGCCTCCCCAGTTACCTGAGGTTGACACTATTGGTGTGCCCCTTTGTGGGCTGTGGGTGCAGTCTTCTTGTAGTTAAGCTTAGATTGTTGTTAGTATCAGTGGGGGGAGTTGACCTCCAGGCCAATTGGCTGTGAGGATCAGCTGTGTCTCTGCTGGGAGAGCTTCTGTGCTCAGCTTGGATGGGGCAGAGTCTCAGGTTGAAGCAGACAGCCTTGGTTTCCTGTCATTCCCACCCTACGAGGACCCTGTGTCTCAGTGTCCCACAGCAATGGCTGCACACACCTCTGAGAGAAGGCTGCCCTCAGGTTCTGCCTGCTACCAGACAGTCCACTTTCTCCCCGAATGAGTCTGGGTACCCAAAAGTCTCACCCAGAACTGGATTCCAGTGCAGTCAGGAGGTTTTGTTTCCCTTCTGAACGAGACAGCTAGCCACGCACTTGCTGCCCGCCCTTTCCACGTGCGGGTCTCCGCACCTCTGTCCTCCACAGCTCCTCTGGGTCTCAGTGACCTTTTATCTTTCCTTCTAGTTGTAGAATTTCCACTTAGCCAGCTTTTGAGTGGTTCTGGACGATGTCCGCTCTGTCTTCCAGTTGCAGTTTTGAAATTGTTGTGCGAGGCAGCAGTATAGGTGTTTACCTATGCTGCCATTTAACGAGACCCTCGAGGATATGAAAAAGGATCAACTAGAAATTAAGCATCCACTGACTGAAATAAAAAATATTATACAGAGACCTAAAAGCAGACTAGAGGATTGCAAGAACCAAGTCAAAGATTTTGAATACAAAGAAGCAAAAAAAAAAAAAAAAAAAAAAAAAACTCAACTGGAAAATCAAAAAGAAAAAAGAATCCAAAAAGTTGAAGATAGTGTAAGAATCCTCTGGGACAACTTCAAGTGTACCAACATCAGAATTATAGGGATCCCAGAAGAAGAGAGAGAGCAAGATACTGAAAACTTATTTAAAGAAATAGTGACTGAAAACTTCCTCCACCTGTTGAAATAAATAGACTTACAAGTCCAGGAAGCACACAGAACCCTAAACAAAAGGCATCCAAAGAGGACCACACCAAGACACATCATAATTAAAATTCCCAGAGCAAAAGACAAAGAGAGAAAGTTAAAAGCAGCGCAGGAGAAAAACAGTTAGTTACCTACAAGGGAGCACCCATACGACTGTCAGCTGATTTCTCAACAGAAACTATGCAGGCCAGACAGGAATGGTAAGAAATATTCAAAGTGATGAATAGCAAGAAACTACAACCAAGATTACCCAGCAAAGCTATCAATCAGAATTGAAGGTCAGATAAAGAGCTTCACAGATAAGAAAAAGCTAAAGGAGTTCATCACCACTAAACCAGAATTATATGAAATGCTGAAAGGTATTCTTTAAGAAGAGAAAGAAGAAGAAAAAAGTAAAGATAAAAATTATGAACAACAAATACATATCTATCAAGAAGTGAATCTAAAAACCAAGGGAATAAAAAATTTGATGAACAGTATTAACTGGTGAATATAATAGAATCAGGGGTATAGAAAGGGAGTGGACTGACAATTCTTGGGGGAAAAGGGGAGTGGGGGGTGTGGGAAGAGACTGGACAAAAAGCGTACACCTATGGATGAGGACAGTAGCGGGGAGGTAAGGGCAGAGGGTGGGGTAGGAACCTGGTGGAGGCTAGCTATGGGAGGAAAAAAGAGGAACAATTGTAATAATCTGAACAATAAAGATTTATTAAACTAAAAAACAAAACAGAAAAAACACAACAGATGACTAGCTAGATTTGGTCTATAGGTTACCATAGGCTGCTGAACCATTCCCCACCTACACCTTTCCACATCTGGCATGTTCTGATTATTTTTGGCTCTTAGCTAGAGTAGGAGATGAGATCTTCCTTGACCACACTGTCAAAGTCTCTCTGTCCATCTCTTAGTTGTATAACTCTGTTTTATTGCCTTTCTAGTATGCATTTATATCTTAAATTATGTGCTGTTTGTTTACTGGTTGACCTATTATAGGTGCCCAATTTCCATACTACCATGATCTCATTCCTAGAGTTAGGACTAAAATGGGGTAGGTGATAGGTCCCAAAAAATATTGTTTTGCAAAAATGAGTAACTTACCCACAGAAATGAAATTCCAGATGGAAAAGAATTCAAATTTTAGTGATAGAAAATCAAGATCCTTTGGAGACATTGACAGGCACATGAAGATCAAGGATTCCTACAAATTATTAATCCCTCCACATAATCTTTCACACACACACACACATACACACACACACACACATAGACACACAAAGATTATAAAAGCCAGACCTATGTGAAACAAATTATCTGGACACAATATAAATTAAGAATATCACTATTTTTTCTGGCTACAAAATAAATACATTGGTCATTGCAGTCCAAATCAAAGGCACATGTAATTCTAGACTATTAACAGCTATGTTTGCTGAAATGATTTTGATGAGGGTTTTTGAAGGCAGTTTTTATAGACAAGTCATATATCCTATGCTATCAACCAAATGCCAGTGAATGGCTTTGCAGTGGATACTGAGGACCCTGGAAAAGTGAGGCAGTTTCTGCCTTGTTGCCATCAGGAGTGAGTATTGTAATGAGAGGCAGACAACTGTTAGATACCTAGTGATAGCAGCATATCAGTCAGTGTCCTGGTAAGAAACCAAGGCTCATACACAAGGTTTGACTAAAGAGCAGTTAATGAAGTACTATAAACAGAACTGTGGACAAGGCTAATGAAACTCTAGGGGAATGTAATGCACTCAGGGACCAGCCATAGTTGGAAGGCATTGCAATGTCTTCACCAGAAGGAATTAGGGAAGAAAATATTCCTTGGGTTCAGTGAGAACCGGGGCCTGGAGCAGGGGGTGAGCCAGCAGGAGCTCTGGCCACAGACAAATGTGGCTTTTACCAGAATCTCAACAAGATAACTTTCCTGTCCTTCTTCTCTGTCAAACCAATCAGGAAGCCAGAGCAGGTGAGAGACAGCAAAAGCAGTCTACAGAAGCTAGGCTTCCTGGACACCAAATAGGACCAAGAATGGATCCAGCATTGGGAGCTGGGGAAGCAAATGAAAAATAACTAGCACAGTGGATAGGAGTTGATAAGCTATGGACAAGAGATTGCATCTTAGAAATCTACATTCACTCATGTATTCTATTTACTCTACAATATGGGAATGAAACAGAAAATGAGAATCAATGAAGCCTTAAGAGCTATTTTTACTACTTAAGAAAGAAAGTCAGAAGAACTCCAGGATTGCTGGCTGAGTTTGTCTAACTCAGGCCAATGCATATGAAGGCCACTGAAGTGTGGAGGGATTAGAAAATGCCTTTCTACCCTGATGCCTGGGGAAGAAACATCCAGAACTGAGGATAACCTTTTGCCTGGGAAGAAGAAACCATAAGAGTAAAATCCACCAACATCAGGACAACATTAAATCCTCATTATTGTCAAAAACAGAAAAGAAAGAGATCTGATATGTTCCTAGAAATTAAAGTTAATCATGTGTTGGTAATATTTCCAGTGTTTTAGACTATTGTCAAAGAAAATGAAATCTCTTTTTTTTCCTGCCAAAAGAAAAATTATAAAATGGGGCCTTTTACAGGTTACCTTAGAGATCTTTGAAACAGCATCTTCAGACTGTGATTTCTAACAGAAGGTATTTTGCTTTCACATCTACTGAAATGAACACGCATTACATTCTGATGCAGCTCTTTTACAGATTATATGCTTGCCTAGAGGATAAATATCATGCTATTTCTATGTATTTTCTATCATGTGTACTCCTTCTGCCCACTTCCCATTATTATGCCACCTCCATGCCTTAATAAGTGAAAATAAAATATATTGCACATTTGGCACCATGTTTCTTCAAGTAACTGTTTTGAACCCTTATTATCAAATGATAAATTTATTCTCCCAAATACTAGGTGCTTTTTGTGTGGGGTTTTTAAAAAATCCTTACCAGAGTATACTTTCATTGATTCTAGAGAGAAATGGAGTTAGATGATTGATTAGGTAGATAGATAGATGATAGATAGATAGATAAATAGACATAGAGAAAGAGAGATGTGTGACATTGATCCTTTGCCTCCTGCACACGCCCAGACTGGGGATTGATCCCACAACCTTTTGGTGCATGGATGACACTCAGCCAACTGAGCCCCCCAGCCAGGCTAGTTGCTTTTTGAATTGCCTTAAGTGACATATTGCCTAATCTTGTTGCAAAGTCTTGGTCCAAGTGACTGCTGGAGGGGAGGAAATGCAGTACTGGACATTCCTTAGGAGCTTTCAGAAACACAATTATTAATACTAAGGCATTTATCCTTCATGATTTTCATAGTGCTCAAGTCATCCAAACAACTTGTTTTGTAATGCTCTCATCATAGATATTAAACTATTTCTTAAATAGAAATTTAGAAAAGAAAGGATTCTGCATGAAATTATTTCAATAGCTGGCTGTTTGAAATTAAAGTTGACTTCAGTGTTATTCCGGCTTAGCAACTAACTTTGTGACCTTAAACAAGCCACTTACCCTCTGAGATCCTCAGTTTTCTCATCTATAAAATGAGAGATGGGCTAAGAGGTCCCTAAAGCCCTTTATACTTCTAACAGTCAGTGATTATGAGTCTATGTTATCCCTGGAAATATCATGAAAAATAAAACTGATTGAGTTGAAAATGATCCAACAGTTACAAAGAAATATTTGACAGTATAATCATGAACTCACATCAGTTAGTCTTTGGCTCTTTAATTTGGGAAACAGATGCTTGATTGCTTGTTTAAAGCCTGTGTAAAAAGCCCATCCTTATGAAAGCTCAAAGTATTCTTAAGCAGAGATGTCAATTACATAATTTTCTAGACCTGGCAGTTTGATCGAAATTAACCCACCACATATTTGAAAGCCTTTTTCTTGTGTGAGCATCTAGCATATTTCCTATTGCTCTCCTCCTGGGTACCCACTTGTTATCAAAACCTGAAGCACAGTGTGGCATCCAAGTTGAAGTTCAGTGTCAGCAGAGGTTACATTTGTACATTTCCCAGAAAAGAAACAACTATTGTGATAGGAGAGGATTAATGTGTGGCTATTTGTCTCCTTATTATAATATTTTCTTTAAGAATGATGGATTGGAATGTTAATGCCTCCAATAATCTATGAATTATAAAGGTATGCTATACTGCTTTGACCTTCTCAGCATTTGGTAATTTTGATTGAGTGGCCATTTTGAGCATGTTCTTTTTAACTGCTTTATTACTCTCGGAAACAGGAAGCTTAGCCAGATTTCAAAAATACATTCATCCTGAAGCAAGAGACATAGGATTTAGTTTCAATGTATCAGAGACAGTGCTGGGTATTTTACATACGTTCTCTCATACAGTCCTCACCACATCACTTATGAGATAGTACTATCAGAGGAAGACATTGAGGTACAGAGGATTTCCCACAATAACTCACAGGTGAAAGGAGGAGGCAACAATAATCCTGGGACTGTATGATACCACGTTCTAACTATACACTTTTCAGAGTATCACAGTCTTTAAGTTTTGAAAGTTGTAAGTATAACTAATGTGTAGTGAACAGCCTGAAATGTTGTCTTATTCTAGACTGAATTTTCAACACTTGTATCACTTAAGCACTTACTAGGTGCCAGGTACGCTTTGGTGACTGGTGGAGATAGAATGATGAACAACACCAAAACCCTGCCCCCAAGGAGATTACAGCTTCAGAGTATATCAACTCAAGGTTGAGGGGACACACAAGGAATGATGAGACACCCAAAGTTGATAAATTAGGGGCATCAGTATCTAATCCTTCTTTACGGATGTTAATGGATAAGAAAATAAAACAGTATTACTGGAGCCCAATAAAAAGTGGAACAGCGGATGAAGGGCTACCCAGTAGGAAGTATATTCCTGGAGGACTCAGCTACTTCTGAAAATGAGATGCTATTGCCAGGAGAAAAAGTAGGAAGAAATACCTATTTTCTCTTGTCCTCTGTTCTCCCAATAGTGAATCTAACAGTCACCAGCCATCTCAAAAACCCAGTCTGCAAAGGTGAGCCTCTGGCCACTCAGAGCAGTCAAGGAGCAGTGGAAAATGGGCAGTGGGGAATATGTGGGATCACCAACAAGATGGCTTTCCAAAATGAAGGAATAATGTGTCTCAAAAATAACATCATGTCTCCATTTCTTTCAGAGGGGAGTAACTGCATGCAGTTTTTAATTGATTTCTTTTGCCAGCTTCTACATATCAAAACTCTCTATGGAGTGTCAGCTAGAACAGACTCCATGTGAAATGCTGAGGGGATAAAATGGGAGTAGGATCATAGAATGAACTCAAACCAATCTGTGCTCATGATGTGGGTGTTGGGAGTAAGAAATAATAGAAATATTGCCCTTTTCAATTTTGTTGTAGAAATTCTAATCTTACATTCCTCTTCAATTGCTGAGATAATAGCATATAACTGTCGATAAATGTGTAGATAACATTGGGGGCTGTGTACCTTTGAAAGATTGAGAGAAAGACTCATGATATTGTTAGCCCATCAGAATTGAAGATAAGATTTTTGAATGACAATGATAATAACGATCCTTTAAAGTCTCCATCCTTGATTTAGTTCTATAGGAGGCAAAGAAATAAATACATGGTCCCCTTGAGGGAAGTTTAGGCAAAAGCTGAACCTGTGACATTTTCAGATAGCTTTTAGAGCCAATACATTCAGTAAGTTTGGGTTCTCTCAAATATTTGATGAACTACAGTTTTGTGTTATTTTTTATTTTAAGAATTAATTTCTAGAAGGAATATTACTTTGAATACTGCTCAACCAAAAGATTATTAGGGAATTATATGATTGTTAAGAAGACTCTGGAGCCCTAACCAGTTTTGCTCAGTGGAAAGAGTGTCGGCCTGCAGACTGAAGGGTCCCAGGTTTGATTCCGGTCAAGGGCATGTACCTTGGTTGTGGGCACATCCCCAGTAGGGGGTGTGCAGGAGGCAGCTGATCGATGTTTCTCTCTCATTGATGTTTCTGACTCTCTATCCCTCTCCTTTCCTCTCTGTAAAAAATCAATAAAATATATTTAAAAAAAAAAGACTCTGGAAATACCATTAATAGGTTAAAGAAATGAATCATTGCATGAGAAAGCTTTACTTTTAGCATTGGAACCCAAATGCCTGAGAAATCTGTAAAAAGGCTTACTTAATAACATTTCAGAAGACTAGGAGAAATGGTATTTTTGGGATCCTTATAGTCTCTCTAATAGAGATGCTGTTGTAGAAGGAGAGATGTGCTCCAATCATAAGCAGAATGAAAACTTGGGAAGCCTTTGGCAGTGGTGTCCTCCAGCAAATTGTTTGGAGAGTGGGTTTTGGTTTGATTCACTCAATGATAATTTATTGAGAATCTTCTCTGTGCAACTTAATTCTGTGGAAGGCATAAAAGTTATCACCAAATTAGCAGGAAACTGATGGACAGGAATGCAGTCACTGAGAAATGCAAAGAAGCACGCTTTCTGCTGGGAGCTTTGGTAACCTCAACTGTTGGCATAAAATCGATCAGATGTCCTCAAGTAGACTCCAAGAGAGAGTCCTTGCCCCCCGCCCCCCTCCAAATGCTTCATCAAAGGATATAATTAGTTTAACATTTAATATCTGGGACTTCCTCCTCAGCAGAAAATGCCACGAAAGAGAGAAGTACTGGGAGCTAGGAAGAGGATGATATTAAAGTTAAGAGGGATACATTTAACCTGCTTTGTCTTTGCTATGAGCTGTATGCCTGCGAGTTCTAAATCCTTACCATCATGTGCTGGCTGACAGATTAACTGGCCAACTGAAACCCAGGATGACCACTCAACCAAATATACTTATGTATTTCAATTATTTATATGATTGTCCTAGGGTTTTCTTGAATATAAAGAAAGGTTATTTCCCTGCTTCTTTCCTAAAAAGTTACTTTCTGATCAGCTTAGGCATAAATAGGCAATTGAATGTTGCCTAAAATAATGATTCATTAAGGCATTCTGTGAATTTCATATTCCCTTCACCCCAAACACAGACCCAGGATTTGAGATGAATAGATGTATACAGCTTAATCTGATTTGTCTTTTTAAAAAATAGATCATGAGTCTAAAAGAATATTCAGTTCAGTGACCTTAAAGTATGTAGAGGTAAGTACAAACAGTTTGCTTGTGATTCTGTGTAGCCTAAACAACGGAGGGTACAAGGTAATAGGATTAAATTGTGATCATGTCTACTGGTGAGCAAAGGAGATGATTTATAGTGTAGCAAAGAAATTAGCATGGTGTTTCTATTATTTATAACGCTGATGTCAACTTGAAATTAGAGGTTCCTCTTTCCTCCCCCAAGAAAGGATGGTATAAAACACTTTCCAATTGCTGCTGTAATTCAGAAAAACTCAGAGCATCAAAATTATGTCTTAAAGATGGAAAAACAACATTTTCAATTAATGAATATCCACTATTTAACAATTTGCAACATATGTAAAATTCAGAGTGAAAGTCTGCTCTGCGTAATTCAGAAGAAAGGTTGAAAAGGCCATAGAAATTGTATCTGAAACTTAGTGTTTAGAGCCTGAACTTTGTGAAATTGCAGAGGAGAGACTGAGAAGTCCCTCTTAGGGGCAACATGTGGTTAAATATGGGCACAACCATTGGAGGAAAATAAATTGGGAGAACCCAGACAAAAATAAGTGCAGTAAGCTTGCCTAATCCTGTATAATAAAAGGCTAATATGCAAATAGACTGAGCAGTAGAATAAACAACTGGTTGCTATGACGTGCCCTGACCACCAGGGGGCGCACACAGAACATGGTGGGTGTCGGCCACAGCGGGCCGGTGGAGCAGGTGAGTGGGGGACTAAGGTGGGACACTGGTGACTGTCATCTGGGCGACCCTCTGACGGTTACTGAAAATTCTTTGCTCCTGCACACCGTGGTCCCACCAGGCACTCTCACCTGCTACAGGCGCCAGCCCTGTTCGCACCCATTGCTGGTGCTGGAGCCGCACCTACTGCCAGCACCCGGCGCTGGAAAAGCCTGAGGGCTTCTCCACCTCCCCCTGCTCCTGAGGGGTGATCAGGGCAGCAGCTGCCACTCACACCTGCTGACAGTGCTGGCTCTACTTGCACACTCTGCTTGCACACACTGCTTGTGTTGGCCCCAATCACTTAGCACTGTCAGCAGGTGTGAGTGGGGCCCATGCCATCAGTGCGTGGGAGTGGCAGCGGCAGGAGCAGGGTTGCCAGCAGACAGGGGACTGGGGCCACGGCTGGAGGGGCTGGGCAGGGGTGCAGAGGATGGGCCGAGACCTGCCCCCGTGCCCACTGCAGTCTCACAGCCCACAGTTCCTTTCAAGGTGCATGAATTCGTGCACTGGGCCCCTAGGATATAATAAAAACAATGTATTTAGATTCAATGTTGATAAATGATGTCACAGAGCATTGCATAGGCATGTAAAGTATTAAAGTAGAGATAAATATGTGGGAGTACCCATACTTAATAGACCAGCAAGTATGTTTTCTTAAAGGCTCAGGGGCATGTGCTTTTGGATATATACTTTGGGAAATATTTTTATAAGATGCATATGTGATCCAGGAAAACTAATCCATAAGCATTACAGTTCCTGGGAGGCAGGGAATGGCTAGGTAAATGGCATTCTTTCCAGATATTTATCTTAACACATTTGATTCACATGTGGAGCAAGTTTAAATTCAATGAATGGCTCTAAATGCAGAAATATCATCTTCATTAAACTGATTTAAACAAAAAACATAAAAGAAATGAAAATATATATTTAGTCATCAGGAAGGAATTATGGGCAGGCTGCAGAGAACAGGCCGGTGGCCAGGATTGGTACCCTGGAGAAATGTAATCATTTCTGCTGTGGATGAAACCACCCCACCCATAATCAATGCCCATCAGTTGGTAGGAGATGTGTCTGGGAAATGATTCAGTAATGTTTCCATTATGGAAGCTTTGCATAAGGGAAAAGCAATGGTGAATAGTGATTTGTCCATGAATGAATTGAAAAAGTTGTGTCACTAGCTTGGCCACAGTTGCAGCTCTATATCTAATTATGGCTAAAGGTCATCAGCTGGTCAGTAACTGTGCACATCCAGTAAATGTTTTCTATGCCTGGACTTTGGGTAATCTTCCCAAACCACATTTTTGACAACTTAATTGTTAACTGATAATTTCATTTTTTGACTCTGTGTGTGTGTGTGTGTGTGTGTGACTTGCAAGCAAGCATTTAATCCATTTGGGTGTCTTAGGATATCAAAGAGTTCTTAAGAGTTGTGGGGTTTTTTGCAAAATGACCTATATATACATATAAAAGGCTAATCAACCACACACTGATCACCTGGGGGCAGACACTCAACAAAGGAGCTGTTGAATGACAGCAACTTTGCAGAGTGCCCTCTTGTACTTCAGGACTCCTAAGGGGATGTCAGACTTCCAGTTTTGGCCTGATCCTCACAGGCCAGTCTGAGGGACCCCACCTGCCAGAGGGACCCTGGTCACTCCATAGACACCCTTTGAGCCCCGGCGCCACCCCAGATGCAACTAGCCTGGGAGGGACTGCAAGAGGTTGGCTCTAGGGCATGTCCAGCCCTTCTTGCCCAGTCTCGCCCCTTGGGCCACCTTCTAATTAATTCCCTTTCCATGTGCATGAATCCATGCACTGGGCCTCTAGTACTTATGTTTCTCCTGGCAGGGTAGCTTGGGAAGGACGTATAAAGGAAGCACTAGCTAACAATTTTGTGAGTACTTAAAGCACTGGAAATTTTATTTTCTTGTGAGCCTTTCTGCCTTTCAAAGGCCAACATGTAACTTTACTTCTCTCTTCTAGCAACTGTGCTTTCAGATATGAAAAAACAATGACCTCAAGTTTTACCATTTTATTATTTTACAAATTATAAAAAGCAGATTTTTTTTTACTCACACATGGCATTCTTTCCAGTGGCTTTTTTTCTCATTTTGCTGAAAAAGCCACATTTATTTATTCATTTTTTTATTGTCAAGTGAAATTTGCTTTTCCATTTACTTTGACATTTCAATGCCTATGTGCTATTTCTGAAAACAAAACAAAAAACAAGTGGCATAATTCCATGAACAGTTCTTTAGGAGATATAAGAGAGAGAACATGGAGAGAAGTTTAAGTTGCATCCTTTGATAGTGGTCAGGTATTCTCAAAAGGCTAGTCATATAAAAGTTTGATTTAAGAGGGACAGAAAATAAATTTTATATACAATGGTATAGTTCTACATAAGATGCACTATAGTTAATTTATTTTTTCAGCACTTCTTTCTGCCACTGTCCTAGAAACTTTATAGTTATTCAATGAAATACATATAAGATAAACTGAGGCATACTAAAATTTTTGAGATTTATTTAAAATAAAATCAACTTGAATCATTCTAGTAGATAGGAAGGAGCTCTGAGGAGCTATACAGAATGAAAGACTTTTACAGCAGAAATAAACAGGAACAAGGAAGTCATCCTAGGCAGAAAAGCAGGTGGGTTAATTCAAGATTACTTTCTTTTAGGGAATTTCAGACATCTATAAGGCAGATTACCTACTAGTGCTAACCGGGTGTTTTCGGATTGGTTGAAGATGCCATTTCTGGGAAAGTGGAACTATAATTAAATCTCTGATATGACATGGGGCTTAGCATAAGTGACTCCATTTGGGGCTGATTGTCTTATATTTAATAATAATAATTATATATATACTAGAGGCCCCAATGCACGAAGATTCGTGCAAGAATGGGCCTTCCTTTTCCTGGATGCCGGCACAGCCTTTACTTCAGCCGGAGCTGCCTTTCTGCCTTCCCATGCTGCCCAGGCACCCAGAGCAGCTGGGGTGGTGCAGAACGCCTACATCTTCGCCATGGTGATGACGCAAGCATCCTGCCCCATCCCCAGCAGCTCGGCTCCTGTGTATGCAAATCAACCAGCCATCTTTGTTGGGTTAATTTGCATACTCACTCCTGATTGACTGGTGGGAGTTGCAAAGATATGGTCAATTTGCATCTTTCTCTTTTATTAGTGTAGATATATATGAAGGTATATATATATGCAGGGTAGGTAAAAGTAGGTTTACAGTTGCATGTGAAACAGTTTATTCTTGTATTATTCATTAACTAGAGGCCTGCACCCTCTCACAGCCCAGGAGCCCTTGGGGGATGTCTGACTGACAGCTTGGGGAGCAGGCCGAAGCCGGCAGTCGGACATCCTTAGCACTGCCGCTGTGCTCACCAGACTGAGCCCAGCTTCTGGTTGGGCAGTGCTCCCCCTGTGGGAGTGTACTGACTACCAGGGGGCAGCTCCTGAATTGAGCATCTGCCACCTGGTGGTCAGTGCACATCATAACAACCGGTAGTTTTGCAGTTCAGTTGATTTGCATGTTAGCCTTTTATTATATAGGATCATTGTATTATTGTCCATATGAATAAGTGTCAACCTACTTTTGCTCACCCTGGACTCATATATACCTAAACACAACACATATTTATACTTGCACACAGCTAGGGAGTCAATATTTATTAAGAGTCTACTAACTTATTTGGGACTATAAAGATGCAGTCTCAATTTTTCTGCTAATGATCTTGTAGTTTCTATGGAAGTGACTTAAAAATTCACATGACATTTTTAGAACAGTGCCTTCTATGAATAAGGTGCTCAATGAGTATTTATGGAATAAATGAATGCATAAAATAGCTCAAATACAAAGCTTTATGTATATCTGGTGAGCTAAAATACACTTGAAAGTTCAAGAGTTAAAAACAAAAAGTATAAGAAGTTTGAAGTCCAAGGCAATCATTGATGTTTTCACAAGAAAGTTAGCCATTGACATGCCTAAGGTTAAGTAGGATGGGCACATGGACTGGAATGTGGGTATGTAGGTCGGGACAGAGAGGCTGAGAAGAGACAAGAAAAAGATCTGTTGTTTTTTTGTTTGTTTGTTTTGATTTTTAAGAGAGAAAGAGTGAATAAATTATGCAGGGTATATAAATTTTTGTGCAATAGTCTGAAAAACTATGTTCAAGGGAAAACAATAAATAGACTTGAAAGAACAGGGGCTTGCAGATAGGGGAAAATTAGGATATAAAAGGGTACAATCTAAGGTCTCCCATAGAAACAGACTGATTTCTAAGGAGTGCAGCTGTTAAACAAATTGACACATAGTACATTCTTGTTTAGAGAATGACCAAAATCAAGACATAGGTCTGCTTAGAGAGAGGAATATATTTTATTCACTTCAAATATTCAATATCTTTAAAAATATTTGAGGTTTTATACCATTTAGTAAAACCTATTATAAGTATTGCAATAGCAATAAGGCAGGTATAAGCACCTCTTATTTTAAAACCACTTTCATCTTTTGTTAATTTCTTCAACTGATATTTTCTTATGTCTCTGCCACATATAAAGAATTATATATGATTTCTTTATTAGGCCTAATAGAGATTCATTTTCATTATAAAAACAAACAATTTGTTAAATAAGATAAGGAAACTATTTTGAGCATAAATTATTAGACTGCATTAACCAATTTGGTTAGTCACTTTTTAAGTTTATAGTCAGTTCATTATTTTAAAAAAATTAGTAAGAGGCATTCCTCCAACCAAATGTTTAGTGTTAGGCAATCTACATAGTTTTAAGTAAAAAGTTTTATTTTTCACCCTGCAGTGGGAAATTTAAACTATGCAAGGATATTTTTTGCTATATTTTTTCAAGGACATCAGAAAGGTCTTATTAAAAATAGATGATATGACAATAAAGGCATATTTTATGTAGTAGTAAAAGAAATGGAAAAAATAAAAAGTGTTAATGTTATAATTCTTGCACACAATTGTCCCTTTCTCAAATTTTATACTAAAAGTTTTTTAATAGAATATACCTTTAAAAGTTATTCTCCCTATAATAGGTTCATGTATTTGTGTCCCATATTTCACCATAAGGGATGTTTTTAATTTTTTTAAATAAAAAACAGGTCAAGTATTCAGCAATTCAGTATTTCACATTTATGAAGAGAGCCACCAAGTTGAAAATTAGCTTTGGATTCATAACCTAAGACCAACTCAGAGATATAGGTTTTGAAAAGCACATAATTATTACTTAATTTGCAGAAACCATCTTTATTTCTTGTGGCAAAGAAAAGTTATCTATTTAAATTTTTAGGTAATTAGTGTCTCTTGTCAAAACTCTCAGTCTGTGGTATATCAGTATGAAAGGTCGTTTGGGAAAGTTGAATTTGTAGAAAAAGCATGAAAGAAAAAGACGTAAGATGTAAATAGTTTGATATTCTGCACGTAAGTTGCAAAAGGAAGAGATCAAAATTCTATTTAATAAAATTAGAAATTAAGTTCCAAAGACCTATAATTTAGCTAAAATATCACATTGATCCTTCTAATAGTTCATCTGCAAGAAGACTAAAAATCCAGCTAAGGTTTGCTTCCCTCAATCTGTCTAAAAAGAAAAAGAAAAAAAAAAAGAGTCTTAGCCTGTTTGGCTCAGTTGGTTAGGTGTCAACCCCTGCATCAAAGGTTGCCAATTCAATTTCCAGTCCTGGGTTTTGGGCTTAATCCCTGGTGAGGCTTGCAGCTGATTAATGTTCTCATATTGATGATTCTCTCTCTCTTTCCCTCTCCCTTCCTCTCTCTAAAAATATGTTTTAAGACTCCTAAATGTACATGGGACTAACAAAGCAAAATATAAGAAGCTATCTTGTTAATGCTGGCTGATTTAACTCCCCTCCCCCTCCTTTTTAAAGATATATTTTATATTTAATGTGTTCTTTTTTTTTTAGTAGTTAAGTTTTTTTTATTATTTCTCTATTAATTAAGGTGTTACATATGTGTCCTTATTCCCCCATTCTCCCCCTCTTCCCCCCCACTCATGCCCTCACCCCCCTGTTGTCTGTGTCCATTGGTTAGGCCCATACGCATGCATAAAAGTCCTTGGGTTGATCACTCTCCCTTACCCCCACCCTACCCTACCTTCCCTCCAAGGTTTGATGGTCTGATCGATGTTTCTCTGTCTCTGGAACTATTTTTGTTCATCAGTTTATGTTGTTCATTATAGTCCACAAATGAGTGAGATCAAGTGATACTTATCTTTCTCTGACTGGCTTATTTCACTTAGCATAATGCTCTCCAGTTCCATCCATGTTGTTGCAAATGGTAGAAATTCTTTTTTTTTTTTTTTTTTTGCGAGGCGTAGTATTTCATTGGGTAGATGTACCACAGTTATTTAATCCACTCATCTGCTGATAGGCACTTAGGATGTTTCCAAATCTTAGCTATGGTAAATAGTGCTGCTATGAACATAGGGGTGCATATATCCTTTCTGATTGATGTTTCTAACTTCTTGGGATATATTCCTAGAAGTGGGATTACTGGGTCAAATGGGAGTTCCATTTTTAGTTTTTTGAGGAAACTCCATATTGTTCTCCACAGTGGCTGCACCAATCTGCATTCCCACCAGCAGTGCACCAAGGTTCCTTTTTCTCCACATCCTCGCCAACATTTGTTATTTATTGATTTGTTGATGATAGCCATTCTGACAGGTGTGAGATGGTACCGCATTGTCGTTTTGATTTGCATCTCTCGGATAATTAGTAACTTTGAGCATGTTTTCATATGTGTCTTGGCCTTCCTTCTGTCTTCTTTCGAAAAGTTTCTATTTAGGGCCATTGCCCATTTCTTGATTGGATTGTTTATCTTCCTTTTGTTGAGTTGTATGAGTTCCCTGTAAATGTTGGAGATTAAACCGTTATCGGTGATAATATTTGCAAATATGTTCTCCCATGTAGTGGGCTTTCTTATTATTTTGTTGATGGTTTCTTTTGCTGTGCAAAAGCTTTTTATTTTGAGGTAGTCCCATTTGATTATTTTCTCTTTATGTTTCCATTGCCCTAGAAGCAGTATCAATGAAGAAGTTCCTTCGTCATATGTCTGAGATTTTGCTGCCTGTGGATTCCTCTAGTATCTTATGTTTAAGTCCTTTATCCATTTTGAGTTTATTTTTGTGTATGGTGTAAGTTGGTGGTCTAGTTTCATTTTTTTGCATGTATCTGTTCAATTTTCTCAAAACCATTTATTGAAGAGACTGTCTTGATTCCATTGTATGTTCATGCCTCCTTTGTCAAATATTAATTGGGTACAGTGGTTTGGGTCGATTTCTGGGTTCTCTATTCTATTCCATTGATCTATATGTCTGTTCTTATGCCAGTACCAGGATGTTTTGAGAACAGTAGCTTTGTAATACAGCTTGATATCTAGTATTGAGATCCCACCTACTTTGTTCTTCTTTCTCAGGATTGCTACAGCTATTCGGGGTCTTTTTTATTCCAGATGAATTTTTGGAGAGTTCGTGCTAGGTCTGTGAAATATGGTATTTTAATAGGGATTGCATTGAATCTATAGATTGCTTTGAGTAGTGTGGACATTTTGATGATGTTGATTCTACCAATCCATGAGCACGCTATGTTCTTCCATCTGTTTATATCTTCCTCTCTATCTCTTTTTTCAGTGTCCTGTACTTTTTTTGCATATAGGTCTTTTACCTCTTCAGTTAGGTTTATTCCTAGGTATCTTAATTTTTTTGGTACGATGGTAAATGGGATTGCTTTTTTAGTCTCTCTTTCTGTAAGTTCACTATTGGTGTATAGAAATGCCATAGATTTCTTGGCATTAATTTTGTATCCTGATACCTTGTCGAATTCATTTATTAAGTCTAATAATTTTTTATGAAGTCCTTAGGGTTTTCTATGTACAGTATCATGTCATCTGTGAATAAGGACAGTTTTACTTCTTATTTTCTAATTTGGATGCCTTTTATTTCTTCTTCTTGTCTGATAGCGATGGCTAATACTTCCAGTACTATGTTGAACAAGAGTGGTGAGAGTGGGCATCCCTGTCTTGTTCCTGTTCTTAGGGGAAATGGTTTTAGTTTTTGTCCATTGAGTGTGATGCTGGTTGTGGGTTTATCGTATATAGCTTTTATTATGTTGAGGTATGATCTTTCTATTCCCACCTTTTTGAAAGTTTTTATCAAGAAAGAGTGTTGGATTTTGTCAAAAGTTTTTTCTGAGTCAATTGATATGACCACGTGATTTTTCTCCCTCAATTTGTTTATGTGATGTATCATGTTTATTGATTTGTGAATATTATACCATCCTTGCATTCCTGGTATAAGTCATGCATGGTCATGGTGTATGATCTTTCTGATGTACTGCTGGATCTGATTTGCCAGAATTTTGTTGAGGATTTTGTCATCTATGTTCATGAGGGATATTGGCCTGTAATTCTCTTTCATTGTGTTGTCTTTATCTGGTTTTGGTATTAGGGTGATGCTGGATTCATAGAATGAGTTTGGAAGTGTTCCTTCCTCTTGAATTTTTTGGAATAGTCTGGGGAGTATAGGTTTTAGTTCTTCCTTGAATGTTTGGTATAACTCTCCTGTGAAGCCATCTGGGCCTGGGCTTTTGTTTGCTGGAAGTTTTTTGATGACTGCTTCAATTTCTTCCATAGTTATTGGCCTATTGAGATTTTTAGAAACTTCCTGATTGAGTTTTGGAAGGTTATATTGTTCTAGGAATATGTCCATTTCCTCCAGGTTGTCTAGTTTGTTGGAATAGAGCTGTTCATAATATTTTTTTAATGATCCTTTGTATTTCAATGGGGTCTGTTGTTATTTCGTCTCTATCATTTCTGATTTTGTTTATTTGAGTCCTCTCTCTTTGCTTCTTGGTGAGCCTGGCTAGTGGTTCATCAATCTTGTTTATCCTTTCAAAGAACCAGCTCTTGGTTTCTTTGATCTTTTGTATTTTTTTATATATATTTTGTCTCCAAGTCATTTATTTCTGCTCAAATCTTTATTATCTCCTTCATTCTGCTCACTCTGGGCTTTTCTTCTTGCTCTCTTTCTAATTCTTTGAGTTGTAGCATTAGATGATTTACTACCATTTTTGCTTGTTTTTTGAGGTAGGCTTGTAGAACTATAAACTTCCCTCTTAGGACTGCTTTCATTGTGTCCCATATGTTTTGGATTATTGTGGTTTTATTGTTATTAGTTTCCAGAATGTTTTTAATTTCTTCTTTGAGCTCATTGGTAACCCAATCAATATTTAATAACATGCTATTCAGCTTCCAAGTGTTTGAGTATTTTAGATTGTTTTTATTGTAGTTTATTTCTAATATTATGCCATTGTGGTCTGAAAAGATGCTTGGTATGATTTCAATCATCTTGAATTTGGGGAGACTTTGCTTGTGACCCAGTATGTGGTCTATTTTTGAAAATGTCCCATGTGCACTTGAGAAGAACGTATATTCCACAGCTTTGGGGTGAAATGTTCTGAAGATGTCAGTTAAGTCCATCTGACCTAGTGAGTCATTTAGGATTGTTGTTTCTTTGCTGATTTTTTGTTTAGAGGATTTATTCAATGATGTCAGTGGTGTATTAAAGTCCCCTACTATGATTTTATTGTTGTCTATCTCTCTCTTGATATCTTCCAGGAGATTTTTTATGTATTTGGGTGCTCCTGCATTGGGTGAATATATGTTTGCCAGGGTTATATCCTCTTGTTGTATCCCTTTAGTATTATGAAGTGGCCTTCCTTATCTCTTGTTATGGCCTTCACTTTGAGGTCTATTTCATCAGATATAAGTATTGCTACCCCAGCTTTTTTTTCATTTCCATTTGCCTGAAAGATATTTTTCCATCCCTTCACTTTCAGTCTGTGTGAGTCCCTTCTTCTGAAGTGGATCTCTTGTAGACAGCATATATATGGGTCATGTTTTTTTATCCATTCATCTATTAGATGTCTTTTGATTGGAGAATTTAGTACATTTACTTTTAAAGTTATTATTGAAAGGTACTTGTTTGTAGCCATTTTTATTTTTTGAGGCTGTGTTCCTTCTTACCTTTTTGTTTCTTCTTTTTACAGTATTCCCTTTAGCATTTCTTGCATTGCTGGTTTGGTAGTGATAAACTCCCTTAGCATTTTTTTGTCTGCAAAGCCCCTGATTTCCCCTTCAATTTTGATTGATAGTCTTGCTGGATAGAGTATTCTTGGATTGAGTCCCTTGATTTGCATCACTTTGTATATCTCCTCCCATTCCCTTCTAGCTTGAGAAATTACTTGATAATCTGATGGGAGATCCTTTGTAGGTAGCCCTCTGTCTCTCTCTTGCAACCTTTAAGATTCTCTCTTTGTCAATAACATTTGCCATTGTAATTATGGCGTGTCTTGGTGTGGGTCTTTTGGGATTCATCTTGCTTGGGTCTCTTTGTACTTGAGTAACTTTTTTCTTCCTCATATCAGGGAAGTTTTCTGTCACTATTTCTTCAAATAAATTTTCTAATCCTTGCTGCTGTTCTTGTCTTTCTGGCAGCCCTATTATACATATGTTATTTCCTTTTGCATTGTCCCAAAGCTCCCTTAGGCTTTCCTCCTGCTTTTTAATTTTTTTCTCTAGTTGCTGTTCAGTTTGGGCTTGTTTCTGTTCCTGGTTTTCTAACTCGCTGATTCAGTCCTCTGCTTCTTCTAGTCTACTATTGAAGCCTTCCATGGTGTTTTTGATTGTTGCTAGATCATTTTTCATTTCTTCCTGATTTTTGCATAGGTTGTTGATTTTCTCGGCCATCCAGTGTATGAACTGTATAACCATTACTCTGAATTATTTTTCTGTCATGTTGTATGCTTCTGTTTCACTTATTTCCTTACTTGGTGATTCCTCCTTTTCTTTCCTCTGGGGATTACTTCATTGTCTCCCCATTCTGACTATCACCAGAAGGTTCAGATGTCGAGTTGTGAGGGCCTGGACCGTGTGCAGTGGGAGTTTTGTACCCCCCAAGTGTCACTGAAGAGCTCTGATACCAAGATGTGCAGTTGCTGTGAGTTGGTGGGAGCCACACTCACCCTGGGTCAGAATCACAGGCACTTAGTGTGGCCTTGTGTATGCACCTAGAATCGGGGACCTTGCCTGTGCCATGTTGAAACAGAGAACTCACTGGTGTTTGCCAAAAATCAAATCCCCTATTGCATATCAGGAGTCAGAGGCTCCCTGTGACCGTGCTAAGAATCAAGTATCATAATCTCTGTTTCTTGGTGATACCTTGCACTGAGAATCAGGTCCCTGTGTGCACATGCACCAAGAATTGGAGTCACACGTAATGAGGAATGGAGTCTAGTCACTGGTGGTCAATGCTGCCTCTTGTGTGGAGATTCAGGGTCCCTGATCTGTCCAGGAGACTGAGTTGCTCAGTTTCACTGTGTTGGCAGGAGGTCCACTTCTGCCCTGCTGTAAACAGCCTTCTGTGTGCGCTTGCCCTGAATCAAAGTCAGGTGGCTCTGCCACTTAGTGTGAGTGTGGCGTCTGGTCATATGGGTGTGCACTGTGGAAAACAAACTCCCTGTGTCCATGTACCAGGCTCAAAATCAGCACTGCCTTCCTGTGGGCACAGGTTCTTGGTCACAGGGAACAAACTCCCCGAGACCGCACATCCAGGTTCAAATTCACCACAGTCTCTCTGCTAAGGTGTAGGGTCTGGTCATGGGAAACAAACTCCCCAGGTTTGCACCCTCAGGCTCAAATTCAGTGGTGTCTCCCTGTGTGTGCATGGGTTCCAGTCGTGGAAAACCCCTCACTAAGGATGAGCATCTAGGCTTGAATTCAGCTCAGTCTCCCTGCCTTGGCACGGAGATGATTCACAAGAAACAAATTCCCCTAGTTCACAAGTCTGGGCTCAAGTTCAGTGCTGTCTCCCTGCCCTATGTGGGTGTGGGATCTGGGTGCAGAAAACTACCTCCCTAGGGATGAGCGGCTAGGCTCGAATTCTGCTCAGTCTCCCTGCCTGGGAGCGGAGACTTGTCACAGGAAACAAACTTCCTGTGTCCAACACCAAAGCTCAAAGTCAGGCAGAGTAGCCACTGCTTTGTGTGTGCAGAAAGCCTTATTGTGCGGCTGGGGTCTGGTAGTTTCTATGTCACTGCCGCGGGGGTGGTGGGGTGGGGGATTGGCTTTGTGACTCACAGAAATCTACGGCCAGGTGCCTGGAGTCCTGGTGTCCCTGGGTCTGCAGCTATGGTGGCAGGTCTTCTACCAGAGCGGCTTTGGGGTCCTGGTTTGCTTCTGAGACCAGACTGGTTGGTGGTGAGGCTAGGATCCTAGTCTCAAGCAGTTCTGTTCTTCAAGATGGTGTGGTCTCTGTGCCACTAGTATCCTCCCCTGAGTGTTTGCGGCAGCCACAGGGTTTTGGCATCTCAGACTGCCTGGATTGGCAGCCCCCTGGAAGAACTGCAGGGTCTATCTGTCCCTATTTCACTCACACACACATCCACACAAATCCACACACACCTCTATTGCTCTCTCACTCTCTCATACAGTCTCCCTCCCTAACTTCCTGCCAGTTGCCATCTTGCTTCTTAATGTGTTCTTATCTTTTCAAGATTTAAATTATTTTAGAACCTCATTAAATTATTTTAGACACAATGCATTTAAATGACTGGTATCTTTTGCTTACATTTGGTTTTGATTATTTATTTCTTATTTTTTCTAACTTTTCTTAGTTGATCCTAGGTTATAAAAAACTCAACATAGTTCATTTTGAAATAGCTTTTTATTTCACAGTTAATATTGAGTCACATAAAGGTATCTCTTAAGCAGAATATAATTTTCTCAGATCTTGCTCAGAGTAAAGCTTTAAGAATGTGCTGTATCACTCTGACATTGACAACATCTCTGGAAAAAAGGCTTTAAAAGCTGTTTCCAGTTGTTCTACCACTTCACTACTTGGAGTTAAAGCTAATCAATACTCATACTCATATATACAGTGTTTGAGAATATAATAGTCTAGTTATACGTTTGATTAAAATAATTAAAATTTACATATTTAAAGTTGTGGAAACAAAGAAGACTAATTCTTAGACTTGTCAATGAAAATCTTGGCATTCTACTTCTCCAGGTGAATTTTTTTATGGAATATTCATTTGGCATAATTTTCTATAAATTTTGTAATAATATTATATTAGCTACACAATTTATTAAGACCATTGAAAGAAACTTCAGATATCAAGTTGCGGAAGAAATAATCTATGATATAAGGGCTGTGTTATATATTCAAATAAATTAATTGTTAAAAAAGAAAACTAGACATATCAAGCTAGAAAAATGTACCACTTGCTTGAAAATTTTGAATCCTTAAAAAGTAATTATCTACATGTATCCCAGGTTTTACCTTATATCTTTCTCTTAGTAAATAACCTTTTAATCTAATGACAAGTTTCATCTTGGATATTAAAGCAGCTTTATTTAGTAATGAGACCCCTGACATATAAAATAAAATAAGGGAAGCTGAAAGCAGTGAGCACTTTTCTTTCCTTTCCATATACTCAGGTGGAGAGTATGTAATATCAAGGAATATCCCATGACAATAAATTGGCCACTGGACTTTGCTTGCCTATAGTATGCTCTTCAGAGTCAGGCAGCTCTAGGTTTGCATCCTGATGCTGCCACTTGATCTCTCTAAACCCCAGTTTTCACATCAGCGACCGTGTCCACTGTTCCTTATCTCATTATACTCCTATGAGGATTACATGCTATGAGCTGCTGCAAACAACACATTTAGCTTCAACCCTGACATATAATAAATATACAGGAAGTGGTATCTAAAACAGAGCAACAGAAAGACAAGAACTGATATATTCATGCACAAATCCCTCCTGTCCCGCAGAGGCAAAAGGCAAGAACTTTCTGTGACACATGATGGACGTTCTCCCGCATTAGTGACCCAAAGCCAGTCTGTCAAAGCACAGTAATTAAGTTTGCAGAACTGTTTCCAGGAGACATATGTCTGCATAAAAATATTTATGCATGTACTTAAGTGTATATATGTATATGTATACATACACACATCTATGTAGTATATGTATACACTGGAGGCTCAATGCACAAAATTCGTGCAAAGGAATTGACCCCCACCCCACCACGACTTTGTATGGAAGGTCATCAGAAAAGACATCTGTTTTAATTAGCATATTATGCTTTTATTATTATAGACATATGTCTACTGATTTTTATTACATTAGTTTTTAATCAAATCATGTTAATGACAAAATAATTTTTTTTTATTTTGTTTTGTGTTCTAACTCATTTGCTTAGTTCTCACCAGCTTTCCTGGTGTCAGGCTGATCGCTTTCTCTATTAACCCAGCTCATCCAGTCAGCCCTGGAGGGATTCAGTTTGTTCTCAGTGATGTCAAGATCATTTCTTAGTCTCAAAGAGCAGATTTACTTTTAGTTAACAGAACATAGGAGCATATTTACTTGTGATTCCTAAGAGTGAAACTAAATAACAGAATCACTTGTAAAAATCTTGTCAATCTGACAGATGTAAATATCTGTCATTTCCCCAATAAGCTATTATAATATAGAAGAAAAAATGTGGCACCTTTCACTGAGCTTTACAATCATATCAGAGGGAGAGAAAAATATATATAGACTGAATATAATTAGTAGTCAGTTGATGAAGCATGTACCTAGTGCTTTTACTTTGAATTCAAATAACTGAGAGAACCATTTTTATTGAGTGACTAGTAATTGTACTTCTTTTTTTATCCCCCTTTTCATTATTAAAATATGAAAAGGTCTGTTATCAGTCACTTTGTGGGTTTGGATACTTGTAGGTGCGATATCTTTGCTCTTACCTGGAAAGTTGTCCTTCAACCCAACCCCTAACTTACCCCTCAGCCCTCTGGCAATTTCATGCTAGGCCATTTAAAATACTTCCTCAAGAAGGAATTTTCTGAATCCTCACTTAGAAATAATTTATTTCTCTCTGCTTCCATAGCACTTTGTGAAACTACTCTATGGGTGACACAAGGTACATTTTGTAATAATTGTTTTATACTTATATTATAGTTTTCCATAGATATATTAAGATATATTAAGATAAGTTATAATATATATATATATATATATATATATATATATATGATAAGTCTTATCTTTCCAGTACACCAGTTAGCAGAGTCATAGACCTAGCAAATATTTAAAAAATATTGGTGAACTCATGAATGCATTTCAGTACTTAGGTACTTCTACCTACGTAATGAAAGACTATTTTCTGTCAAAGGAGTACAGATCTCAAAAAACAAGTGGGGAAAATAAAGGAGCAGCTATGTACCTGAGTGCTAGTCAAATTAGATTAATCTGTGTGTAGTAACATATAAGCCTTTAAACCTCAATGGCAGTTAATATTAATTTCTCACATGACCTGACACCCACATTATTGCAGGAGACAATTGCACCAATGTTTACATAAAGGATTCATTATTTTTCTTCCTCTGATGTCAGTTTCCTCATTCCCAACCACTCAGGTCCCAAAGCAATGCCACTTATTGTATTGTAGATCTTAGAATCAGCAGCCCACGTGTGGTATCAATCTATTTAGTTCGAGTAGAACAAGCAGTGCTGTGGCAAGGAATCAATTACTCATGAAATCCAATGAGCCAGTGGCTCTCCTTTAAGGGCTTTGCCATCTAAAAAATGTGGCCTTAAGGTCACCACACTTAGGATGAGAGAACAGAAAAAGCCCAGGGGGTACTTTTCAAGGGCCAGACCTACAGGAGGCCACAACACTTCCACAAATTTATTGGCATGAGCTCAGTCACATGCATGCTAAAGTCAAGGAAACTTGGAGGAGCATGTGGATACTTGGTAAGCATCATAGCCTCTGACACAAGGTGCTACAGTGACATAAGATTCCCTAATTCCTAAGATAAGGCTGATCTTAAAAATTACTGAGAGGCACACCCAATTTCTTTCCCACACCATGCTTTATGGCAGTGCAGCAGATGCTAGAGGCATATTTCATGGGTTGCCATTGGACATCCTTTCCCTGATCACAGCAGGTTTCTTCTGGGTCCTACCTTGTCATGGTCTATCCGTGTAGATTGTGTCACCTGTCTCCATGCCATTTATCTCTTTGAGCTTGGATTGACTATTCCCTACCTCGCACATTCTTAACCTTTTCTTTCTTCCTTTTTTTAAATCTTCACATGAGGATATTTTTCCATTGATTTTTAGAGAGAGTGGAAGAGAGAAGGAAAGACAGAGAGAAACATTGATGTGAGAGAAATACATTTATTGGTTGCCTCCTGCATGAACCCCGATCAGGACTGAGGCCTGAGAGGAACCTGCAGCTGAGATATGTGCCCTGACTGGAATTGAACCCAACGCTCTATCCACTGAGCAAAACCAGCTAGAGCAGCATTTTCTTATTTCTCTGTTAATGTTAATTATGTTTTGGAAACATACTCTGTTTTTAAATATTACTATATGTATTTTAATGCTTCAACATGATATCTCTAATAACATAATTTTGACAAGTATACTACTAATATCATACTCATAATTAACAGAGATATGAGTTAGTTTCACTGCAATTTAATAGTTTCTTGCCTTATTTTAGCAATTACATCTAGGATGGCAACACTGTTGCTGCCATGTGGGTAATCCTAATATATAAAAAGCCAGGGGCTGTCACAACTGAAACAACTGGACAGATGACGGAACACAGACTGCATGGGGCAACAAGGCTGGCAGGGGGGTTAGTGAGGGACAACCAAACAACTGGACAGCAGGCTGTGTAGGGTGACCAGGCTGGCAGGGGAGGCAGTTAGGGGTGACCAGGCTTGTGTGGGGAGCAGTTGGGGGGGAACCAGGCCAGCAGGGGGGGGCAGTTGGGGGCAATCAGGCAGGCAGGCAGGTGAGCAGTTAGGAGCCAGCGGTCCTGGATTGTGAGAGGGATGTCTGACTGCCAGTTTAGGCCCGATCCTCAGGGGTCCCGTATTAGAGAGGGTGCAGGCTAGGCTGAGGGAAACACCCCCATGCATGAATTTCATGCACCTGTCCTCTAGAATCTAGATAAAGGGCAAGTAAATACATTTTATTAAAATATGGGGTGAAAGAGATGGATTTAAGTTGGAAAATAGCTTCCTTGTGACATTCATTAGAGAGTTTTTATTTATTTATTTTTTTAATTTTATTTTATTTTTATTGTTTTAAGTATTACAAATAGTAGTACATATGTCTCCTTTTTTTTCCCCTTTGATCTCCCCCCGACCTCCCCTACCCCCCAGGACATGCCTTCACCTGCCCACCCTTCCCCCCCCGCCCCCGCCCCAGTGTCTTATATCCATTGGTTGTGCTTATATGCATGCGTACAAGTCCTTCGGTTGGTCTCTTACAGCCCTCCTCGCCCAACCACCCCTGTCTTCCCAATGTAGTTTGACAGTCTGTTCAATGCTTCTTTGCCTCTGTATCTTTTTCCCACCATTTCTTTCCTTTAAAAAGTTTTGCCTTTGCAGACTGGAAATAAACATATAATAACAAAACAAGACAAAACAAAAAAATGTTTGAGTCCCAATTTCCATGTCCAACAGTTTCTTATGTGTACACGTCAGCAGTGATATCTGGATGGTGGGCACATGGTGGCAATGCAGGTCCGACCATCTCTGGTTTGGTCCTAGGTAACCTGCAGCAGTGCACAGCTGCTGACTGCTCCCATGGCAAGGCGTTGTCAGCGTCTTCCATCTCTGGACTGTTTTTTCCTCTTGTCTTCGTGGTTGGAGCACTCCTGTCAATTCCTCTCTGTTGCAGGAATCCATCTGGTCTTGGGGTTGTTTTCTGAAAATATACAAATATATTCTCGACCACAAGTTAATAAAGGAATCTTTTCTATATAATTGATTTGGGATCCTTTTTATTTTTGTTCAAATGATTTTCCTTTGTCTTATTTAGACACCATGTGTGTTTTTAATGGCCGTCTTGCTGTTGGCATTGCAAATGAACCTTAATTTGGTAAAGTAAAAATTTTCTAGATGTAATTTACTTATAGGATATTTTTCCTTACATGATATTGCCCTACTATCCCCCCCCCTTTTTTTTTTAATGGAGGTTTTTGTAAATTTTATAATGCAGTCTTGATAACTTTAAATTAAATTTTTTTTTTTTTCCCCACACATATGACTGCTTTAGGTTCATTGCATATTCAGGAATTTTACCATGAGATGAACTACCAATAGAAATTTTAGTTATTACTTTAAGAATAGCTTTTTGTCCAGTACTTGAATATTCACTTATTTCAATTAGCCTATTTAAATTAATCTGAAAACTCGATTACTATTTTACTGTCAAATTTAATACTCTACCAACAATCTTAGTTTACCCTGTAAAATTAGTGGGAAGGATTATTTGCATTCTTGAGTGAGCCCTGAGCATTCCAGATACTCGCTGAATTTAGATATAGGGCAACTGCTGTTAGCCAAGTCTCTTGTCTGTTACCTGGGTCCCGATCTTAGCTGGGCCAAGTCTCTGTCTGTCACCTGTATCTCGATGTGAGCTGGGCCGGCATTAGAGAGTTTTTAGATTCAGGTAAGTCTGTAAAGTTCCCATAGAAGATGGTATCAATTTAAGTGATTCTATTCATCTAAGCACACATATTTCTATAATTTACTCTGTATGTCAAATTCTATTAGTAATCACAAATAAAAAGTATTAAAACAAAAATAATAAGGCCTTTTGAAATCTACTCATTGCTCATTCAGAGTAAAAATAGTATTATGAAGAAAATAAATTCTGTCACCTTAGTGATTTTTGTTAATTAACCAAAGGTTTCCCTTTCATGCCTTCCACAGGAATTCTGATGCTTAGCAATTATCATATATATTACTTTCTTTGAAAAATTCTTTATTCTACTGTCATTCTGCAATTTTGTGTACAAAGTTTCCCCTTCTCTTCCCAATTATTTTTGTTCTCCTCTCTTTGTACCTAGGTTGAGAAAAATCAGTTTTAGGACTCTGAAGCCAAAGAGAGGAAATTTAAAAGATTCAAAGTTCTTGTTTACAGTAAAATAAAAGTAATGTAAAAATTTGATCAATCTAAAAAAGATTCAGAGATGATACAAGATTTTAAGAATTAGCTTTACTAAACTTTTGCGTAGCACTACATACTCAGGACCCTCAATCAAAAAGATAATCTGAGTGATTTTATGCATGAAAAATGCAAGAGAGACTTGCTGGTCTACACAGCATTTCAGGAGGTTTGGTGGTTCTTTATAAGGTTATGTAAAGCTGAATTAGACTAATACCTGTCCTTCTATAAAAATCCCTTGTAGACATTCACACAAGCCTGCTAAACTGCAAACCAGTGCTTTCTTAAGTAAGTCAGTGCCCAGTACTAGTTATAATAAAATACCTTGAAAATATTCCTAAGGTATACATACCTTGTGAGCCTGCCCTTGAAGAGTAGTTAGGAATCAAATATATATGAAAAGAAGGCATTTTTTGGTTTGTTTGTTTGTTTTGTTGTTTGTTTAATTGGTTTAGTTTGGCTTGGTTTTCTCCAGCTGAAAAGATCAGTGAAAACAATCTTTGAAACAAAGAAAAGTATAATCAAGAAAATAAAAAGAGTAAGGAAACCATTACTCAATAAAGACATACGCAGAACGAGGGCAAGAGGAATTATGTTCAGCCATTTGTCTTGGGTAGGAGGTGGAATTTGAATTCCAGAACTGGAAATCAAATTCAGAATTTTCTGGCTCTATGACCCCTACTTTTCAGTACACTCCTCTGCAGCTAAGTAAATAGGTCTCAAATTTTAAAATAAATTCAAACTCTCCAATACTTAAGAAATGTACTCTCTTTTTATCCATTTAAAATAGGGAGGTGAATGGGGGTGGGGGAAAAAGCTCCTTTAAAATCTTAACATTTAAAGCCTTAAGTTAAATAGATTTATTCCAGATCAGTTGTTGCTCTGTATATTAGAATTGACTATTGTTTTATTACTATTTTTCATTATCTAACAGTTTTGATGAAAGCAGTTACAGAGTATTTATGTTCTGTGGTTGTTTTTCTCCAACTAATCAACATAAAGGAGTGGAATTTTATTGTCACCCTATTAAACAACTTTTTTGACAAGTTTGTGGTTTTACTGTGATTTTTCCCAAGCCTTATGAGTGACTCCCTTAATTATGACTAGAATCCTGGGCAGATGGATTTTTCATATATATAATTAATTTTTATAGAGAGGAAGGGAGAGGTATAGAGAGTTAGAAACATCGATGAGAGAGAAACATCGATCAGCTGCCTCCTGCACACCTCCTACTGTGGATATGCCTGCAACCAAGATACATGCCCTTGACAGGAATCGAGCCTGGGACCTTTCAGTCTGCGGGCCTACGCTCTATCCACTGAGCCAAACCGGTTAGGGCAAATGGACTTTTCTTATCTATATCTGCATCTGCTTCATGAACATAGGAAGTACAATCAAGAAAATGGGAAGAGTAAGAAAACCATTGCTCAAAAAAAACACTGTGCAAGGAATGTGCTAATGATACTCTACCAGCGATGCCCTGGAGGCTTGTAGAGGGCTCATTGGGAGGAATGCTGGAGGAAATTCTTCACAGCCAAATCCTTTGGGAATTCTGAATCAAATATAAATAAGATGGGCTAAAAGGTGAGTCAATGAGCCTACAGGAGAAAAAGAAAGAGACCAGCTAATGTGTAAAATAACTTGCTGTGAAACTAATGCATCAGAACAGGATATAAGTAGATAGTGGTCTTCCTGTCTTCCCTTCCCCCAAAATACCTCTGAACTGACTGAACAATAACATGCCATTTTTCTTGTTGTTTTGTTCTTTTAATGTCTTGAGGATATGTATTTGAGGCAGTGACATTTGTGTATTTTCTACCATTACTAAGCAATCTATACAATGGGTAAAAGTATCAATTTTATTTTATTATTTATCTTATTTACTGGAATATCCATAGAAGTTCAATAAATTTTGTTTTTAAGCATTATGGAAGATTGGACTTTGAAAACCAAGAAATGCTGAATAAAATATCAGAAACATTCTTTAAATGCAATTTTAAACTGCTGGAAATGAAGGGAAATCCCCAAAGATGAAAGTGAAGAGACGTTGAAAACCTGAGGCACAGCAGACTAGGCTCAGAGCAAGAGGAAAGAGGAAGAGTAGGAGTGGGTCCCAGCTGTCAGAGCAGAGCCCTAACAGAGTGACAGGGTAGATTTGAAAACCCAGCCCCCTATCAGTAGATAACAAGGAGGTCTGCACAGGCATGGGAACAAACAAACAAAACGTTTAGGGCTCATGTCATAAATGTGCCCTTGGAGCATCTGTATTTTTGATTTACACCAGGCCCTTGCTTGGCTCTGACTCCCCTCCCCCAGCCAATATGATGTGAACATAAAAATTACCAGGATGGTAATACCCACAAGATTCTTAGACAAAGCCAACACTGAACCTTATTAAAGGAACATACGGCTTATAAGCAAATCTACATATTACTCATATTTTTCTCTGAAGATGTAAATGTGCAGCCTCAGGAATAGTATATGGATTTCTATTTTAATTCTGTTTTAAATCATTATCTTTTTATTTACAGCGATGCATAATGGTTTTGACTCCATGCCTTCCTGTGCTGTGATTGTTCAACAAAATAAAGATAATTTAGGAGTGAACAGAAACTGCAGGGGCTCCCTAAACAACAGAAAAAGTAATATTCCATCCACTGCTTATTTTTAGAATGTGTCCTTAAGTTTCAGTGTTTGCCATTATTGTTGGCAAAGCTTATCTATATTGACCTTTACTATCCTTTTTAACATCTTAAAAGCTTCAATCATATCTCTGCTCTTCAATGTCTTTTCTTCAACTGTTGTAATCTCAGTTTTTCTAGCTCTCAAAAGTCATCTGACCTCCTTTCCCATTTATCATTCCGATTCTGTCAATTCCTTCTGCCTCCTCAATGTCTTTCGTGTGACATTATTTCTTTCCTTACTGAGGGAAATTGTCTCAAATGGTAAGGCATTGCCTGTATTTAATCAGCCACCATTATAGTATCTGTTTCCCCAAGACATGTTTGTAGCCTATTTCATAAATTTATTGTTCTTAAAAGCAAACCTAATTTTACAACAAAACTACCCAATCTCCTTTTCATCAAATACCAGGGTAAAATATGTCTTTGGAGTAAACAATACTGTTCAGCTGCTGTGATCTTATTGGGATTAGTTTACACTGTGTGTTCTCTAAAATCATTCCTCTTGGACTTCTTATTAGAGTGGCTATTGCTTTGATCTCCCTTCAGACTCCTTTGTCCTCTATTTCTTCTCTAGTTTGCCTTTTCTTCACTCCTTAGAGTGAACATATTCCTGTAATCTACAGCAGGCAGTTGCCCGCTCACTCTGGTATACTGTACATAAAAATCTTTGTGCCAATGTTTGTATGATTTACATTCAGTCCTTTGAACAACTCTCTGAAAGAGGCAGCATGGCCACTAACACCTCGAAGAGGAAGCTTCCTCGAAAACAATGCTTTGCCAAAGATTAGATGATAGGTTACAGTACCCAAAATGGAAGGCGGATCTCCCAACTCCTACTTTTCCTACTAAGCCAATAACATGAAAACTATAGATATTTTTGAAATATGAGATTAGTATGGGGGGTATTATAAAGTTCTTGATAAGGTTGAGAGATTCCCTTGTTGAGACTATAGGAAAAGCTAGATTTGCATATAGATTTGCATAATCATGTTAAAGACCCCAATATTCAAGTACACAAAGTGAAATGTAGTAAAAACACTGAGGTCTACAGGATTCTCCTAAAAGCTGCTTTGGGGAGTGTCCAGGAACATTTCTCATTGTCTGAAACTCTAATGACCCTTTTTCTACTTTCTCTGTGATTCTCCTTTATCAATCTTCCTTTCTTTTTCCTACTAGCTTCATTGATATATGATCTCAATTTATATATTTATACATTTTAATTGAATACTTAAGCAAGATAAAAGTAAATGAATTCCAGGAAATTGATGTAAAATTAATCTTAAATAGGGGTTGGAGGAAATAACAGGAGGAAGATAATGTTCACTAAGTTACTACCAAAGTCTGTACCATATGGGTCACATAATCTCAGTAGAAATATTTTCTTTTAACACTTATGCAATGCAGTGATATTTTACTTATTTCACAAGTATCAAAAAGAAACCCTGAGGAGTACATTTAGTTAATAAATTAAAGGGACAGGATTCAAACCAAGATTACATTTGATTCCAAAGTCAATGCTATTCCCATCACATCAGGTGGCTTCACATGACAAGTCATTTCAACATATGGTATCATCTCAAAATTCTCCAAGGTTCTGGCATCTAGATTAACCAACTAAAGTACATCAGGATACTCTCACATATGGGATGAAGAGAAGCTCAAGACATAATCTTCCTAATCAAGAAACTTATAGCCTCAGTAGGAAAACAAGGATAATAGATATGAAATTATTAATAAATATTCTATAAAAACTTAATGATATGCATACATGGGGTCAGGAGATATATAGGAACTCTTTATAGTTTATATTCAATTTTGCTGTGAAACTAAAATGGTTCTAAAATTATTTCCTTTAAATAGTAATAATAATAATAATAATAATAAATGGGCAGAGTTGAAAATTCCTTAGAATTCTTCCAGTTCCAAGAATAAGTGTTCTACCAGAATCACTAATCCAACCCAATGTGTACAAAAATCTCTGTGAGGCACAGAAGGCTACCAAAAACAGCCTCATATTTAAGCACATTTTAACAGCATTTTAGTTGTTTCTCAGCAACTTCTGTGCCCGTTGATTCCCCCAGGGTGTTGGCTCACTCAGCTGGGTGACATGTGAACCACCAAATGAATTGTAGCAGCTTTGCAAGTTGACATCTGCAAAAGGTGTGAAGAATATCTTTGGGTTGTCAAGAGGTGTGAAAAATGTAGCCATCAGAATATTGCCAATCACTTCTAAATGGGCACTTCTTCAGGAAGCCTGTTTCCTTCCTCATTTCTCACTTTCTCTTCTGGCAAGGCTAATATGCAATAGTTGAAGATATTCGGAGAGGCAAACTCCCTCTCAGACTGCTTATTTCCCTGGCTGAAACTTTGAAAAATAGAGGATCCTGGGGAGATAGCTACTTTTTAAAAGATTACATCTTCCTCTGACTCACTGCCAGTATTTTTTTTCTCATACAAATGTATTTGTATATATCGAATCACACAGAGGACAAACCTGAGGAACAGGCTATCTATATATATAAAAGCCTAAGCGACTGTCTGACTGTCCAACCATCTGACTGATAGCTATGATGCACAATGACCACCAGGGTGCAGATGCTCCAACTGGTAGCTATGATGCGCACTGACCACCAGGGGCAGATACTCAACGCAGGAGTTGCTGAGCTGCAGTGACTTGGCAGCTGCAATTCTCAGGTGATACACCTAGAACCAGAGAGGAGGGAGCCTGATTCCAGGATGCAATACATGAGTACTTCCCTCTTGCAATCCGGGACCCCTCAGGGGATGTCGGAGAGCCAGTTTCAATCTGATCCCTGCAGGCCAGGATGAGGACCCCATCAGTGCACAAAATCTGTGCACCAGGCCTCTAGTTCTAACATAATCAAGCTGGGGCCATTACAGCTCAGTGTTCTACTGTTAATTTCAGTATAATATATTATAGGTATTCTATGCCTCTACTAGTGTATTAATAAAACCAATCATTATTTTGAAAAAAAATATTAGTAGTATAAGTTAACTTTGAATTGAGTCTATTTAAGAACCCATGTTCTCTAAGCTGTTTCAATGCTATCACATATTACACTGAGAAACCAAAATATCAAGCCAAGTCATTCAAGTTGTTTTTATGAATTTAAATATGCTCATTAATTACTCAAGGGATACTCCAGAGGAAGCTCTGAGAATCAGTTTGATTAAAAAGCATTAGAAATATGGGTCTTTAGGAAAGAAAAATCCTTTCAATTGCAAAAACATATCTGAAAGTGTGATGGAATCATTTGCAGCAAACGTAATTGCATCCCTATCTCTTCTATCTCTTCTACTACAATTTAGACCTGGATAGATAAAAGTGTGGTTTTACTATTTCTGAAATATAAGCTCCACACTCAGATTCTGATTTTTCTTTTTCAAGGATCAAAATGGCCAAAGTTTTAGTCTTCTGGATGCATTACTGTATCAACAGGAAACTGAGTAGATTGGAGACCTCATGAATACTGCCTGATTTCATCAAGCACCACTTCTGTATCAGTCTACACTAACCTCAGAGTTATTCATATGAATATAAAGGAGAAAAAAACATCTCTACTGACCTTGTTAGTGACTTCTGGATAAGTTGACTTCACATTTTGCTTAATGGGCATCACGGCAAGGAAAGGAACTGATAATAGGATGTTAATGTAAAAAACAAAACATTGAAACCTGTAAAGAATATTTTAGTTTACTTGAGCCAAACTGTCGACATATGCCGGGAAGCAGAACCTCAATGAATTGAGATTATGCTCCGGAGAATGGCAGGTTACATTTGTATTTATACATTGCAATCAAAGGGGGGACATAGGTGGGTTACATGAAATTCATTCGTGATAGATTAAGGAGGTAGGAAAAAGCAAAGTGGAGGAAACCCCTGGGATTGGATAAAAAGTAAAATGATGGACCCATACTTAGGTGGGTGCAGGAACAATTAACATGATAATGAAGGAATTTGTAGCATCTGTTCTGGTGCCCACCACATTTGGTTGTGCCCCACGGGCTCCAGGAAAAAGGAAGTTACAAGTTACCCAGACATTTCAAGGGTATGTTATCATAGATGCAAAAAGACAGATAGGCTCAGTTAAGGTAAAGGTTGACCTTGTCAGTGAAGATACTGGTCTAGGATGTAACTGCCCACCATAACTGATTTTAGTTAAAGTTTAATTTCAGACCATCCTTTGTGGTTGCTTTAGGTCTCTGAGTTTGCCAGACTGTCATGCAGGTCTCCCCTGAGCTTGTCAGGTCAGCATGTGGCCCCTTTCGTCCACAAGGAGATCATATGGTCAGATATTAGGGTCTGATTGTCATGGGAGCCAAAAGTTCTTTCTAAAACACAAAATCATATTGTCAAATCCCCTGTGTAATGTTTTCCATCAGTATTGCTAACCCTGTTTGTTTCCTGAACACTAGTATGGTGTGTCCCCTACTTACTTTCAGTAGTTTGAGTCTTTCTGGGTCTTGCTTCAAACTCTGCTCCTTGCATACCAATTTTTAACAGCTATTTTATCAACAAGTTCCTTCACAATTTTATACCTGGATCACCTACATTTCTAGTCTCCATTTCCAAACACTGGTCAGCCTGATCCACTCCTGCCTATTTTCTTTCTGTTCTAGTGCAGGAATTATGTCCAACTTTCTTTGAGGACCTCCTGTTCCTTCCTTCTTGTGTCCTAACTGCTGTATTTGATTTAGTTTGCCAATTCATTGAGAATAGACATACATTCTTGTTCACCTCTGTACTTCCAGTCCCTACAGCAGTGCCTAATACAGTCATGGCTATGGATAAATATTTCCAGAAAGACTGTCCTGATGAATGAATGAGCCAAAATCAGTTCAGCTGTAGAAAATAGATATTATGTGAGTGCATCCTGAGATGACCTTTTGAATAAGTAAAATAAGCAGCTACCTTTTTTATTTACAGTTTGTAATTTGAATAGTCTTGGTAAAAGTTCATCTGCATAAAAGTTATCCCCTCATGGCCCTGATACAATAACCACTCCTTTATGTAAAGACATCGGTTTCACTAGCTAAAATGCACAAAATAAATGGTAAACCAATGCTATGGTTAGGAAAAGAATACTGAGCCATGTTTCAGGTAACAGAACAAACCAATCTTATGTGTATTCCCTAACATTAATGCATAATATAACAATAACAATAATGGTAATATTAAGAATAGTAATAACAACAACAGTATCTGAAAGAGTTTAAAAACAATGAAAGAGAAATTAGTAGGCGATGTGGTTAAGGTCAGTGCCAAGGTAGTTGACTTATGCTGCCACAAAGTAAACAGACCTGGTCTAATATATCTAGAATATTAAAACCCAAAGGGGTCAAAATACAAAGCCTTGCACCCAGGTGAGGGAGGCAGGTGGAACTGATTTGGGACTTTCAAAGGACAGCACAAGCCCATAAAACAGAATCTAGATAAACTTGGCCAATGAAAAAAAGATGATAAAAAAAAGGCTGCCATCTACCCCTCTGTTTGTGAAGAAGAAACTTTCACATGAGAAACTGCGGTTCCCTGCCTGGTGCTGTGCTTGGGGTCCGATTTACTCTACACTAGTCCAAGCCAAGAATACAATACAGATATGGATCCGAAAGACTCACAAAACCCTTGGGGTTCTGACAAAGAAAATTTAAAATAATTTTACAGGGAGCGTTTTCACAATCAGGTCATACATTACTCCAAGTAAACAAACTAAGCAAAAATGAGGTCTTATAAAAATCACAGTGCCCCTGAGAAGATAAGTAACAATAAGGGAGAGTCAGAAGATGCACAAGATGGGGAAATGATGCCCCAAGGACTATAAAAAAGAGAGCATGACTTGAGCTTCCCAAATTTTGAGATTCAAATTCATGGGGTCATATACCACCAGGATTTGTATTGAAGATGAATCCTTGTGAAGTTGAAGAAAATAAAGGCACTATGATAAGTCACATGCCACAATGACTACATCAGTCTTGTCCTGTTAGAGATGTGTTTGATTTGAGAATTGAAAAGGTTTGTGTTTCAAGGGGGAAAGAACTTTAAAGTTTAAAATGTTTTTAGAGCAAAAGAGCCTACTATTGAATGACCTCAAAGACATTTTAAAATAGTAGCTACAGAATATAGGATCCAGTGAAACTTTCTTGCTGCCTATATTCATGTTGCCCAATTGGTCCCAAATTGGTTAGTTCTGAGTTCTGGCTTCAGTCTGGTTCTTCACATACACATTTACTAGTAGTCAGACTACCAGTCTCTTACTGATTGATTTCCATGTGGCTGAGTGATGCCACAGCCCTCAGCCTCTTCAAATGATCAGTCTGGGTCTCCATTCTCTTTGCTTTTCTGCCTCTGCCAGGTCTTATGTATGTGGGGAGGGATTAGAGTGACTTTTTAAGCACCTTTTGCCTAAGTCACTTCTTAAAAGAAATCAAAGTTACACACACGCGCACACACACACACAAAAGGATATCAAAACACAATTTTTTTTTTCATTCTAGCAATTACCAAGAGGTATTTTAGGAACAACACCCTGTAATCACAACATGCCACAAAATAATCTAGATAATAGCATTTTTATCTTCCTATCCTCAGCCCTTAGCCATGACACCTTTCATTTTTAGGGGAGTCAGTTGTCCTATCCAAAAATTTTTGAAGAAAATTATATCAATATTCACCAAAAAACAAACAAATGAATTGAAAGGTTCTTACAGTAATACTTTTTTTTAAAGGTCAGAATCCCTTAATATGAATAATAAATATTGGGAATTAAATAAACTACTATTTATTCTTCTCTTTAAAAATTGCACTGCTAGAAAAAATAATTAAAAAAAAATTATTACCATACCTTAGGAGGAAGACAGTTCATTGTTTCCAGCAATGATTCATTTCATTAATCTGGGGATTAGCGCTAGAAGATGGAGATGGGCAAGAACTCTGTGGAAGATGTTGCAGTTGCATTGCCCAGTTTCTGCTGCCAGACCTGAGAATGGGGGTCTGCTTCTCTCTGCAGCACCAAAGAGGTTCAAGAAGGAGAGCAGACACACTGTGAAGGGATCACCTTCCCTAAGATAAGAATCCCAGAAGACCCCGGCACTTCATATTAATATTTATTTAGTCTTAAGGATATTTTTCCTAAACTGTAACCAGTAGTGTTATGTTAGTGTACTTTTTCCATGTGCTTTTTGTTTCTTTGGAAAACTTCCAGAGACTGTTTTGTTCAGAATGTTTTGTAGGAAAGGAACTTTCACCATTTATAACGCTTAGAATCAGAAATGTTTATGGGATGTGAATAAGTTCTCTCAACAGAATTTTATATAACTGCTTCATTTTGATTTAGTACCTTGACTCATTTTTCTCCTCATTATTTTTTTATTATAGAGAGGATAAAAGGCTGCTGAAGGGAAGATCAAAAGCTAATTAAAAGTAATCAAAAACTCTTCTTTCTAACATTTATTCCTGACAGCAATTTTGGCTCTTATCATTTGTAGCATTTTTTAAATCAATGTTTGGAAAATTATTACCCTGATCCTTATTCAGGGATTAATGATTTACTTACAGATATTGTTAGATGAGAATTTATGTGTTATTGGAGGCAAAGCTAATACAATTAACATCTGCCATATACTGAATTCTTACTTTGTAGCAGTAAGTACCAATTATGTTAAAACTATAGTTTACTTTAACCCTCAATGTAACACTGTGAGCATTAATATCTCTGTTAGTTTTTTGTTAAAGATTTTTAATTGAATTTTTTAGAGAGAGAGAAAAACATGGGTTGGCTGCTTCCGGCAAGTCCCTCCCACCATGGATGTAGCCCAGAAATCAAACCAGCAACCCTTTGGTTCACAGGAGGAACACCAGCCAGGGCAGCAGCCCCGTGCTTTAAGAGCTGTTTGTGTTTTGGGTAACTAATTTCATGCAGTTGACAGGAACTTGAATACCAAATATCTGCCAGGTACTAAGCTAGATTTTAGGAGTTTCTATATAAATAAGTAAACTTTCTACTCATAACATTCTCAGCTTATTGGCACTGCAGCAAAATACAATTTAGGCTATTATAAAATATCTAATTTTATTTGCTAAACAAAAATAAGGCTTGGTTTCACTGGAATTCACATAATTGTCTATTTTGACTCAACCTACATTAGTGGTCCTTTAAGCAATGATTTTGAATGTGGGTCATAAACTTCAGCTTAGGAAAAGCCTGCCCTCCATCCCCACATTGCCTGGAACTGGCACAATTGTGTATGTGATGTCAGGTTTCTTAGGGACCTTACAATGCCACCTTGGCAGTCTCAGGGTCCAATGATGGCTGGAAAGAACCTCCGTGAGGCATGGGAGTTGTGCCAGCAAACTTTCCCAAGGAAGGAGGGCAAGAGATCCCAGCAGTCTGCCTTCAGCAACTGCGGAACCTTCAGGGACATTTCTGATACCTTTACTCCATTCACTTCCCAGCAAGTCTAGGCCCTTTTTCTCTCTTATTCACATCACCATGTATCTCCTTTATGGCCTTCCTGCTCCCATGTTCTCCATTTCCCAACTTGTTATCTAAATTGCTGATGGATTTACTTTTATGCAAATCTGATCACACCACTTTCTTTCTTAAAACCTTTCAAAGGCTCTTAGTGGCCTTCAGGGTAAAATAGAAGCTCATAACCATGGTGCACACAGGGGTTCATGCTCTGTACACCACTCACCTTGGCATCTTTATATTCCACCTTCATCGTTTCAGCCATGGCATCTCTCAAATACATTGTGCCTATTTTTAATGTAAGTTTTTATAGCTACTGCATCTTTCTTTCAGTATCACTCTTGTCTCTTTGTTGAACTCCTAGTTACTCCTACTGTGCCTGCAGGGCATAGTTCAAACATCACCTATCTTACCTGTCCAGACAGTAAGGGTCCTGCTCTTGGTCTGCTTGCTTCCATAATAGTAGTTGTAACATTGAGTTATAATTGACTCTGTATCAGTAGGTTGGCACACAAGAAGGACACAATAAATAATTATTTAATGAATTGATATAAGCCAAGATTCTCTAAAAAAAAAAAAAAAAAATCCAGATGTTTGCTTTAGCTCCCAAATATAATGCTCATCGTGCTACTACCAGCCAGAACCTACTGCCTGATCTCTTAAGAAGTGAATATTTGTGCCCTAGCCAGTTTGGCTCAGTGGAAAGAGCATCAGCCTAAGGACCAAAGGGTCCTCGGTTTGATTCCCGTCAAGGGCATGTGCTTCGGGTTGCAGGCTCCTCCCTGGCCCAGGGCTTGGTCAGGCACCTGCAGGAGGCAACCAATTGATGTGTTTTTTTCACATCAATATTTCGCTCTGGCTTTCCTTCTCTCTTCCACTCTCTCTAAAAACAATGGAAAGATATCCTCAGGTGAGTATTAAAAAATAAAATAAAATAAAAAATAAAAAAATGAAGTGAATATTTGTGATAAAAATTCCAAACACCTAAACAAGCTGTATTTTGATTAGATGACCTTCTGTCTGGACTCAGGATAACCATCCACAACACTCAAAAGTAAAGTGTATTGAGCTAAAGAAGACAGATAACTATTCATATGATTCTATGTAAATGAAGTTTAAAAACATACAAAAGTAATCTGTGGTGATAGAGGTCAGAATAGTGGTTATCTTTGTGGGACAGTGGTGTCTGGAAAGGGGCTTGAGAAGGCCTTTTAAGATTTTGGAAATGTCCTATAACTTGATCTACCTGGATGGATGTAAATATGTGAACATTTATGAATCTGTCAATGAAATACTATTACTGCTACAATCGCTAGTAATAATTTTTATAAGTAAGGCTGGGTCTAAGACTTTCAAAATGACATATATCAGCAAGGCCAACTTTCAAATTTAGCACTGAAAGGAAGACATGGTTAGTTGGCTTTTAGAAGGCTTCAGACACATATTTGCAAAATTCAGGGGTTTTAAGGACTCACTGAACTCAAACCATGGCTCTCACCCAATTAATCTTTATAGATGATATGACAGTTTAAATCTTTGATATGTCACCCTCAAGAGTAGGTCCTAATTTCCCCCTACTTAAGTGTAGACTGCACCAAGTGACTTGCTTCTTTGAATGGAGAACAGCTAGTGAGAAATGATGAAATGCAATTTCAGACTCTAGGTCACAAGAAGGCACCCAGGCTTCTATCTTGCTCACTTGCTCGCTCATTGCGGAGAAAGCCACCTGCCCTGTTCTGAAGGGCCTGTGGCGAGGGCAGCGTGCTGAGGAAGTGGGCCCCACAGCAGGTTGTGGGGAACTGAGGAAGACCTCCCACCACCACATGAAGGAACTTGTCAGGCTCGGGTCCAGCCTTGGAGAGGTCTGGCCAGTCTCCCACTTGTAACCTCATTAGAGGACTAGTCCCAGAGCCAGCCAGCTAAGCCACTCTTAGATTCATGACCCCAGAAACTCTGCAAAATAATAAGTATCTGTTGTTTTCAGCTATTCACTTTGAGATATTTATTTATGTAGCAATAGATAACTAATATACATTGGGAAACGAAGGCCCGAAGAGGTGAAGTCTCTTGTGTGGGATCACACATGGAAATTATCATAATTCAGTTTAGAATCCAAACCTTTCCTAAACTCCTAGAGCTACTTTGAATCTTAGAAGAGATATATTTGTAAAGCATTTAAGACAGTTTTATCACACAGGATGGCAACAATGTTCACTTTTCAATTTAATTACTGTTTTTTTACAGTTGACCTTTACAAATTATAATCTAATACAAAATAAACTTTAGAGTTTATATCTTTACCTTTACTGAATTGCCCTTAAGTATTTTGCATAGAAAGATGGATAAAAAAGATCTTCCATCTATAGTGTTCAAAAGCTTCAGACTGTTCAATTTAGATGAATGCTGATTGAAAACCTAAAGCGCCTCTGGGAGAGAAGCCTGTTGATACTCAAAAGCTTCAGGAAGACTTTATAATCTCAGAGAAACAAGAATGAGTGCCATAGTCAGAGGGCAGACATGACCTTGAGTGGTAAAGAAAGAAGGTTTGAAGAAGCTCTCAAAAAAGAAAAGCTGTCTTTTCTTTGTTATGGAAATTGTAAAGACTTCAAGGACAGGGTTCTTGAATATTGCTCTTGAGTAGTCAAAAAAATAGAATTAGGTATTGGCTAACCCGTGAGGGCACCTGATATTTGGCACCTCTATTTCTTTTATGTTCTTTAATTTGTCATTGAAAAAACATTTTTACTTTGTTGTATTTTATTCTGGGAGTAGAATTTTGGCCACAGATATCTGGTTATTTCACTGTGAGAGCATGCGCACATTTGTGTGTGTGCATTTCTGTACACCTGTTTAACCTACAAATGTTTTCTTCTTTTAAATTGAGGCATTGTTCACATATAATATGATATTAGTTTTAGGTGTATACCATGAGTCAATATTTGTATGCATTTCGAAATAATCACCACACTAAGTCTAATTAACATTCATCACCATACAGAGTTAAACATTTTTTTCTTGTGATGAGAATTTTTAAGATTTATTCTCTTAAAGAGTTTAAAAATGCAATGTAGTATTATTAACCATAGTCACCATACTGTATATTTTATCTCCATCACATTTATTTTATTACTGGAAGTTTGTATTTTTTTACCTGTTCATCCATTTTGCCCACATCAACTTTCCAACTCTGGCAATCACCAATCTGTTTTCTATATCTATGAGTTCTTGTCGTTTTGTTGTTTCTTTTAGATTCCACATAAAAGTGAGGTCAAATAGTATTCCTCTTTCTCTGATTTATTTCACTTAGTGTAATGCCTTCAAGGTCCACACATATTTTCACATATGGCAACATTTTATTCTTTTTATATCTGAATAATATTCCACTATATGCATATATACCACAATTCCTCAATCCATTAATCCATATGTGGGCAGGTAGCTTGTTTACATGTTTTGGCTAATGTAAATATTGTTACAATTATCACAGGGGTGCAGACATACTTTTGTTTTAGTGTTTTTGTTTTCTTCAGAATAATACCCAGAAGTGAAATTGCTAGATCATATGGTAATTCTGTTTTAATTTTTGAGGAACTTGGATGCACTAATTTATTTATTTATTTTTTTTATTTTTTTACCATTTTTTTTATTGTTTTAAGTATTACAAATAGTAGTATATATGTCTCCTTTTTTTCCCCCCATTGATCTCCCCCCGACCTTCCCTACCCCCTAGTACATGCCTTCACCTGCCCGCCCTCCCCCCCCACCGCAGTGTCTTGTATCCATTGGTTGTGCTTATATACATGTGTACAAGTCCTTCGTTTGGTCTCTTACAGCCCCCCTCGCCCATCCTCCCCTGTCTTCCCAATGTAGTTTGACAGTCTGTTCAATGCTTCTTTGCCTCTGTATCTTTTTCCCACCATTTCTTTCCTTTAAAAAGTTTTGCCTTTGCAGGCTAGAAATAAACATATAATAACAAAACAAGACACAACAAAAAAATGTTTGAGTCCCAATTTCAATGTCCAACAGTTCTGAGTCCCCGTTTCAATGTCTAACAGTTCCTTATGTGTACATGTCAGCAATGATATCTGGATGGTGGGCACATGTTGGCAATGCAGGTCCGACCCTCTCTGGTTTGGTCCTAGGTAACCTGCAGCGGTGCACAGCTGCTGACTGCTCCCATGGCAAGGCGTTGTCAGCGTCTTCCATCTCTGGACTGTTTTTTCCTCTTGAATTCGTGGTTGGAGCACACCTGTCAATTCCTCTCTGTTGCAGGAATCCATCTGGTCTTGGGGTTGTTTTCTGAAAATATACAAATATATTCTCGACTACAAGTTAATAAAGGAATCTTTTCTATATAATTGATTTGGGATCCTTTTTATTTTTGTTCAAATGATTTTCCTTTGTCTTATTTAGACACCATGTGTGTTTTTAATGGCCGTCTTGCTGTTAGCATTGCAAATGAAACTTAATTTGGTAAAGTAAAAATTTTCTAGATGTAATTTACTTATAGGATATTTTTCCTTACATGATATTGCCCTACTATCCCCCCCCCTTTTTTTTTTATTAATGGAGGTTTTTGTAAATTTTATAATGCTGTCTTGATTTGGCCTCTTGAACTAAAGTAAGTAATTTGTGTTTTTGCCTCCCTGACAAAGTTTATATAAAGCTACAAAAAGAAATTGACAGCCAGTTTGAAATGGAATTGCCAGGGCCTAGGGCAAAGAATATCCTTACATGATATTATTCTACAATGTCATTATAATTTTAGATATTTTACAACAGCATATTTTACAATTATCCCAAACAAACTTACAAACTAATTCTTTGAATGGTTGGCAGCAATTAAAAGAAAAAAAGAAAAAAGACATGAAAGGATTTAATTCCTTGCAGAAGGAATTAAGGCACTGGCAAGGCACTTGAGCATCCTATATTGGCCCCTCTTGCCCTTTGTGCCAAGAGGGACCCTCTTCTCACAATCCAATTGCCCTAAACTGTTACCTGAGCTTTCTGTTCATGCTGAGCTTGAAGCCTCGTGGGGGCTGGTACCATGGATCTGTCTCACACCCAATTGTATGAGCTGGGCCCTCACTGGAGAAGAAACCCGAGTTCCCTGAGATATGTGATCAGCACCGGGACCCTGCCAGCAGGCCAGGGTTTCCCAAGGCAGGTGCTGGGTGTGGAGGCCACGGGGGCATAGGCTATCAAGGAGACAGAACTGAACCTCACACCACCCTGCTTGGCCCCGGAGGATGGCTGGTTAGCCAGAGATGGGTAAGATTCCTCAAGGAAGGAACAACTTAAGACAGGCACAGTCGCAGAGGGGCCATTAGGAGAGAACTTGGGGGGGCAACAGAAGTGGAGCACAGACCCTCACCCCCCCAACATAGCAGGGGCTTGAACCCTCACCCCTTCTGAAGGAGGTCTCCTGCCCCCATGGCTGCTTCGTGCTTCCCACACCCAGCTCAGATCGGGACCCAGGCAACAGAAAGAGACCCGGCCCAGCTCACATCGAGATACAGGTGACAGACAGAGACTTGGCCCAGCTAAGATCAGGACCCAGGCAACAGACAAGAGACTTGGCCAACAGCAGTTGCCCTATATCTAAATTCAGCCTAGCAGCTGGAATACTCAGGGCCCACTCAAGAATGCAAATAATCCTTCCCAATAATATTTACAGGGTAAACTAAGATTGTTGGTAAAGTATTAAATTTGACAGTAAAATAGTAATGGAGTTTTCAGATTAATTTAAATAGGCTAATTGAAATAAGTGAATATTCAAGTAACATTAATTGTACTGGACAAAAAGATGTTCTTAAAGTAATAACTAAAATTTCTATTGGTAGTTCATCTCATGGTAAAATTCCTGAATATACAATGAACCTAAAGCAGTCATATCTGTGGGCAAAAAAAAAAAAAAAAAAAAAATTAAATTTAAGGATGCACTAATTTATATTCCTACCAATACTGCACAAGTATTTCTGTTTCTCCACATCCTTGCCAATATATGCCAATTTTATCTGTTTTACAGTAACTATTCTAAAAGTTGTGAAGTAATACCTCATTGTGGCTTTCATTTGCATTTCCCCTGACAGTGATGTTGAGCATCTTCTTATGTACCTGTTGCTGAATGGCTTTTTTGGAAAAAATATCTATTCAGACCTTCTATTCATTTTTAAATTGGATTGTTTTTTGTTTTGTTTTGTTTTTTTTTTTTTGCTATTGAGTTACATGACTTCTTTATATATGTAGGTATTAACTCCTAGATGCATTAGATATGTGATTTGCAGATATTTTATCCCATTCGGCATGTTCTTTTTTGTTTTATGGATGACTTTCTTTGCTGTGCAGGAACTTTTTAGTTTGATGCAGTCCCACTTGTTTATCTTTGATTGCCTTTGCTTTTGTTGTCAAATAAAAAACATCATCTCCAAGAGTGATGTCACAGAGCTTACTGTCTATGTTTTCTTCTAGGAGTTTTATGGTTTCATGTATGACATTGAAGTCTTCTATCCATATTATATATGCTTTAAGATAATCCACAAGACACTTAATGCAGAAAGATTACTGTCCATGTAAACTATCTTGTTTGCTTCTACCTCCAACATACAGCGAGTCCACAGAAAGGGAAAAGATGAAATGTATCTAATGATATATAATGCAACAAACTCCATTTTCATTCCAGGTAGATCCAATGTGAAATTAAAAGAGAGGAAATGTCAGGAGGGGGAGAGAAGAGAAGGAAGAAGGGGTGGGGGAAAGGAGGAAGCAAGGGAAGACAGAGAAGAAAGAAAGAAGGAAGGAAGGAAGGAAGGAAGGAAGGAAGGAAGGAAGGAAGGAAGGAAGGAAGGAAGGAAGGAAGGAAGGGAGGGAGGGAGGGAGGGAGGGAGGGAGGGAGGGAGGGAGGAAGGAAGGAAGGAAGGAAGGGAAGGAGAATGGGATTTTTAAAAGGCATGCATTAGAGTAAATGTCAGTAATACAGATCTTCGCTATAGAACTTCACTGAAGACACCATTTAACATAAAACTTCCCCAAACTGTAGCCCATATAGGAATCCAATTTTCCAAGGTGACGCTGTCATCTAGTATGCATATGACATACAAAGTTGAGTAGGAACTAGACTGATACCACACCCAACAATCAGCATCTTATACCATAGAAATAATTTATAAGATAAAAACCTAAAACCTAAAATGCCATAAGTTTGTGCAAGTTCTTTTTGGAATTTCTTTCTTTAGTGACTTATCTTGATACATAGTCTTGAATGAGATGCTCCAGTTTCTTAGATCTGATGTAGATATACTTATAATAATTTCTTGAATATTAGTGTGGCAAGGAACATTTGACCACGGTCACATCTTCAGGCATCACTGAGGATAGTAAAAATCCCACCTTGTTAATATTTTTCTTCAATTGGCAAATTATTTATATCCTAAAATATATAAAAATTTTTAATAAACCAGCAAAAATTAGGCAAAAAGGGAAAGAAAAATGATTTCTATTCTTCAATAGGCATATTACATATGATATTACCAAAATGGTAAGAAATATATTAAAAGGAGCTCAATATTAGTAGTTATCAGTGAAATGCAAATTAAAATCCCATGAGATGTCATTACACACCCATTAAAAATGGCTGGCTTCTTAAAAAACTTGAAACTACCAAGCGTTAGTGAGGTCAGAAAAGTAGGCATCTCATAGATGTAACATCTAGGGTGGGATGCTAACACAGTGAATGCTGATTAAAATAAGGACAGCTGCTCCTTAGAGAGTGTTAACTATAGCTCATAGATGGGAGGGCAAATGGAAAGCATCCCTTTGTAAATTGCCTTACAGAATTTCTAAAATTAAATATACACATGCCCTTGGCCAGCAATCTCATTCGTAAGTTTTTATTGAATAGAACTATATCTATATGTCATAGGGACAAGAAGGAGACTTTTCAGGGCAACACTGTTAGTGGCTAAGAACTGGAAATATTTTGAATGTTCATTGATAGTATAAATATTCATTAAAAACAAACAGTATAGCAATAAAAATGAATGAACTACTGTTATACACAATAACATATGTAATGTTTTGTAATAGAGGCTAAATAAAAAAGAAGACTTGCAGAGATTTCTACATTTGTATAAAATTTCAAAAACATACAAAACTTACAGGTAGGGAGAAGTTAGCCGCTGGGATAAAAGTAAAAACTGAAGTAGGTTCGTAAAGAAACTCGGAGGGAATGGGTGAACAGTCTCTGAGATGCAGCTGTCCTTATTTTAATCAACATCCACTGCATTAACATTCCAACCTGGATTGATTGCTGCTTCTGGAGCTTCATGAGGCAAGTGTAAGATAGTAAATTCAACCTGCTTATTGTCCGCATGACCTTCAGAAAGTAAGTTGGCCTTTTGAATCTTAATTTCCTCATATATAAAACAAGGATCAAGATGTCTAACTCTTAGCTCAGTGACAATTTAATGAGACAAAGTATGTAAATACTCTGTGACCTAGAGAAAACTCTGAAAATATAGGGGTTTAATTAATATTGTTATTTAGTTTTAAAACCTACCCTTCCTCCCTGAAATTCTAGGATATGATGGTACATTTTAGGTACTCTTTGTTTCCCTTTTTCATCCTTTGTTTTTATTTTGTATTTATTGATTTCAGAGAGAGAAAGTGAGAGATAGAAAAATCAATGATGAAAGAGAATCAATGATAGGCTGCCTCCCACATGCCCCCCACTGGGAATTGAATAGTGACCCCTTAGTTCATAAGTCAATGCTCAACCACTGAGCCACCCCATCTAGGCCCCTTTTTTATTCTCAAAAAAAATTTTTTTTCAAGAGTATTTATGTTTCTGTGAGTTATTTTTCTATATCTATCAGAAAAAGTTGATTGTACCCTCTCCTATCCAATAGGTTACTAATGAAATGTTTATCCATTGTGTCAGGACTGAGCATTTTGCATTTTCTTAAGAAAGGGCTTTGAAAAAATGGCAGTATTCTCCCTCCATGCTTCAATTAGAGCAGTATGTGTTGAAACTCTTAAAATGATCAGATTATTTCATGAGTGTGACAGTTGTGAATTGAGTTTCAACTAAGGTTTTAATAAGACATAGAATAATGCTAAAATTATCATTACACTTACCAATTTTAAGGTGTTTATGATGTACTTTATGGGAATTCTTATTTCTCAAAACAAGCCTGTGAAGTGCTCTTTAATATCCCATTTTACACAAATAGAGAATTATTAAAACTGTTCAGGAGAATTTAGAAAACTGGATAGTCAATAAGTGGCAAAGCTAGGATTTATTGTTTGTATGATTCTGAATCCTTTGCTCTTGTCCCCACATAAAGTCTATCAACATAACCTATTTTTTGTTATAAATCTCAATGGGAATAGTATCTGAAATTCACCTTGTGTTAATGCATTGTCATAATAACTTGTTGAAAAATACATTATTTATTAAATCAGTAGATTATTAAATGTTCATGTGACAAAACCATATTTTTGATAGACTTCAATTTTACTTAATTGAAAGTGGGTTTAAATTTATATTCTAACAACCAGTCAATTTGTTTCTACAGATTCTGCTAAGATAAATACTCAAACTTGTTATTTGATTTAAATAAAGTAATAACATATTATATGTGAATTGAATTAGAACTCACATTTTCTAAAATCAATGCAATACTTTCCCCCACACAACACCAAAATACACACATATGTCTCACTGTGGCTCTCTTTGTGTCTATTGTCTGTTCATCCATCCACCCATCCATCCATCCATCCATCCATTCATCCATCCATCCACCTGGGGATCTCAGCTTCACAAGAGATATATTTGAGGCATTTTTCAATTGTCAGTTAGTTGTTTTGATATAAATTATTGATTTTTAACTGAATTCCTAGAGTTGTTTTATTATTTTGCCATAAGTTAGAACAATTTTAGTTTTAACCTATACTAAGACTTCTAAAATATTAATTATACACACAAATCATGTGGGGGGTTTGTTAAAGTACATATTCTGATTCAGTAGATCTAAAGTGGGGCCCCAAATTCTGCATTTTTAATGAGGTCTTGTGTTATACTTTGTGGGCCTCAGAACCCACTTTGAGAGGCAAGATTCTATGTAGACCACATTAAGTAACATGATTGCTTCATTTGAAATAATTGCAAGTTGTTATTGGGCTCCCCAGCCCAGAGCACCAGGGCTGGGAACAGGAGCTCTCAGAACATCTGGCTATGAAAACCCTTTTGGGGAGATGGAAGGCTGCTGGAAACCCAGGCATACTCTTAAAGGGCCCATGCACAGACTCAAGGTCACAGGCACTTACCATGGGTTCTAGCACAGGGACACCAGCTTGGGAGCCATCAGAGCCATACAGTGAGAAACTGAGTTTTATAGCTTCAGGTTGAGGGCTGGAGGGACAGTTGCCATTGTCCCTGTGCTGAGCTCTCCTCCAGCACAGATAGGAGGCAGGCACCATCTTTACTGTGTTGAGTGCTCCCCTCACACAGCCAAATCTGAACCTGCGCTAACCTGGTGAACACCACTTGCCCCACCCTAGTGACTCACTGAGAACCTGCCTTACTCACCTTATGAACTGCCAAGGCTGAGCCTTACAGGCATCTGGCAGGTGGTAGCAGGCCTCAGGATGCTCGTGCATTTTGCTAAGTGGCTCCACACCTGTTACTGGTGGCAGTCAGCCTTAATTCCCAGCATGGCCTCTCTCATATGCCTCCAGGGCCATCACAGGAAACTAACAACCACAGATTGCTTTGTAGCTCCTACTAGGTGATTCTGGGCCAGTCACAGGCAGCAGCTGACCTTGGCCTACACCAGAACCCCTCCTAAGAGGTCCCAGACCAAAACACCTGGTGGCCACCTTCAGACCACAACAGATCACCACCCATTTAGATCCACAAGTGGCATACACAAGGAGTGATATAAAAAGCAGCAGAGCCAAATGGAAAAATTCCTCTCCATGGGGTCAGCCCACACACAGCAGCTCGTAGCCAATCCTCACAACCAGTCAGCCTGAGGGTCAACCCCAACAACTGATGTATCAAGAGCAATCAAAGCTCAACTACAACAGGAAAACATACACAATCCACACAAGAGATATTCCTGGAGCACTGGGCTCAGGTGATCAGGGAGATAGTGCCATTGGCTTCACAGGACACCTTCTACAAAAGGCCACCCTACCAAGACAGGAGAAGTAGCAGATCTACCTAATACATAGAAACAAACATGGAGAGACAGCCAAAATGAGGAGACAAAATAACATGTCCCAAATGAAACAACAACAATAACAACAAAACAAAACAGGAGAAAACTCCAGAAAAAGAACTAAACAAAATGGAAGTAAGCAATCTAGCAGAAACAGAGTTCAAAACACTGTTTATAAGGATGCTCAAGGAACTTAGTGAGAACTTTAAAAGACAATAAGAACGATAAAGGACACAGATATCATAAAAAAAGAGACAGTCGTAAATGAAAAATACCGTAACTGAAATGAAGAATACTCTATTAGGAATCAACAGCAGATTATATAAAGCAGAGAACTGAATCAGTGATCCAGAAGACAAGGTAGCAGAAACAAAAGAAAACAAAACAAAACAAAAAATTAAAAAAACAGAGACATCCTAACCAGTTTGGCTCAGTGGATAGAGCGCTGGCCTGCATACTGAAGGGTCCCAGGTTTGATTCCGGTCAAGGGCATGTATCTTGGTTGCAGGCACATCAGCTGATTGATTTTTCTCCCTCATTGATGTTTCTAATTATCTCTCTCCCTTCCTCTCCATAAAAAATCAATAAAATATATTTAAAAACAACAACAACAACAACAACAAAAGGCTTTTTAAAAATGAGGATAATTTAAGGCACCCTGGGACATCATCCAGCAAAACAAAATCTGCATCTTAGGGGTACCAGAAGAAGAAGAGAGAGACCAAGGGATTGAGAACATATTTTAAGAAATAATGGCAGAAAACTTTCTTAACCTGAAAAAGGTAATAAACATACAAGTCCAGAAAGTGCAGAGAGTCCCAAATAAGATGTCCAAAGAGACCCACAAAAAGACACATTATAATTAAAATGCAAAAGGTTAAAGACAAAGAGAGAAAGTAGAAAGAGAAAGTTACTTACAAGAAAGCTCCCATAAGAGTGTCAGCTTATTTCTCAATAGAAACTTTGAAGGCCAAAAGGGATTGGCATGAAATATTCAAAGTGATGAAAAGCATGGATTTACCACCAAGACTTCTCTACCCAGAAAATCTATCATTTAGAATCAAAGGAGAGATAAAGAGCTCCTCAGAAAACAAAAAACTAAAGGAGTTCTTTATGACCATACCAGTATTACAAGAAAGGTCAAAGGGACTTCTTTAAGAAGAAGAAAGATAAAAATACACAAATAATGAAATGGCAATAACTACATATCTATCCATATGTATAAAAGCCTAATTGACTGGCCTATCAGCAGACAGGTCAGTAGCTGTGATGCACACTGACCACCAGGGAGAAGACCCTCAATGCAGGAGCTGCTGAGCAACAGCAACTTTGCAGAATGCCCTCTCACACTCCAGGAACCCTCAGAGGATGTCAGACTGCCTGTTTCAGCCCCACCCCACAGGCCAGGCTGAGGGACCCCACCAGTGCGTGAATCTATGCACTGGGCCTCTAGTCTATTAATAATTACCTTAAATGTGAATAGATTAAATGCTTCCATCCAAAAACTTATGGTGCCTGAATGGAGAAGAAAACAATACCCATAGATTTGCTGTCTACAAGAGACCCAGTTCAGATCTAAAGACACACACTGACTTACAGTAAAGGGGTGGAAAACATTTAATGCAAAAGGAAACAACAACAACAAAAAGCTGGGATAGCAATATGTATGTCAGATGACCTAGGAATTCCACTTCTGGGTATTTATCTGAAGAAATCCAAAATACTAATTAAAAAGTATATATGTACCCTATGTTCACTGCAGAGTTATTTACAATAGCCAAGATATGAAAGCAACCTAAGTGCCCATCATTTGATGATTGGATAAAGAAGATGTGAGATATATATAAGTATTAATGTGTGTATATACATATATATTATGAATTAATATTATATACATATACATATACATATACACATGAATATTACTAAGCCATTGACAAGAATAAAATCTTATCATTTGCAACAACATGGATGGACCTAGAGTGTATAATGCTAAGTGAAATATTTTAGACAGAGAAAGACAAATACCATATGATTTTACTTACATGTGGAATCTGAAGAACAAAATAAGTGAACAAATAAAATAGAAACAGACTACAAACTGAGTGTGCGTGGGAGGTTTGGGGTCTGGGTGAAAAATGTGATGGGATTAAGAAGTACAAATTGGGAGTTATAAAATAGTTATGGGAATGTAAAGTACAGCATAAAGAACATAGTCAATAATACTTTAATAACTATGTATAAAGCCAGATGGTACTGGACTTATTTGAGAAATCACTTTGTACATTTTATAAATGTCTAACCAATAGGCTGCACACCTGCAACTAACATAAGATAATATTCAATGTCCAGTGTAATTGAAAAAAATCCATTGATTCAGTTTTATGTGCTTGTAGCATGAAACCAAAGGTTTGAATAATATTTTCATTCTAGGCCCAATGACCTTTGAAACTTTAATAAAAACGACCTACAAATCCATAGGCCTTTAAATCCGGAATTTTATTACTCATTTCAACATTCCTCTTCTTAATGTAGCATTATTACAGACACCATCACCAGACATAGATTGCTAAGTCCATTGAAGAAAGACAAACAAAATAGACCGTTTAAACTGCAGATACAACTTCATCTGGAAAGCTATCACATACAAAAGCAACAAAATTAAATACAAAATGACTAAGAATTCACAGCTCATATAAGATAAAAATAATTCTTTCTCCCTCATAAGATTCTGGGATTGCTTGTTTGCTATTTCGCCCAGTGTTAGAACACTGTAATACAATATTGGCAATGTGTATGCTAGCGTGGTGGGAAAAAACCTAAGTCTCACACGAGAACAAGATGCTGACAACCTTTTAAACAGATAGATAGTGATTTTTCTCTCCTGTGAAATCAAAGATTCCAATTAAAATGATTCTCTGATTTTGGGGTAATGATAAAAGGAAAAAGTAGCTACATGAGGAGCAGACAAAAAAAGTTAAAACAAAACACAAAGAGCAAAAAGGAAAGAGAGAATAAGACAGGTGAGAAAAATATATCAGAAATAAATCTTAAAGCTATAAAGCAGCCACTCAGATGAAACTAAAAAAGGAGATAGGTAGGCTGAAGATTATGTGAATAGGAGCAATGTAGAAGCATTTGTTATTTGGCAAAATTCAGACTCTGGCACATGAAGTTTATTTACTCTTTGTAATAAAGAAATTTCTCATTTTACTTTCTGCTTTAACCCAATCATTTGATAGTATATGTTAGAGCGTGTGTACTTTTTAGACAAAAACACCCACTTTATAGATTTGTTATATGTTTCTCTCACATATTCAATAAACACGAATTAAGCACCTGTATATGCCAAACTGTCTTAATTTATTTTCTGGGTTGACTAGGCATTCTCAGTGCTCAATGTTTCCCCTTGAACCAGCTATTCTTTGCTGATGATTACTAACTCTCAACTTAAAATAATAGATAATTGACCAGCTTCCTGGATAAATGGCAAGGACAAGGTTAGCCAGAATCTGATTTCTCTTTGGGCAGTATCCTGAGTCGTTCTTGAACCGTGGTTAATTCTAGAAACTACATTTCTGGAGATCCCTTTCCTGTATGGTTTCCTTTATTTCAATGGGTGGAGTTGATTCAAAGTAAAGTTGCATGAGATTGGGGATGCAAAGTGCAGCAACACTGCGGATACAAACTCACAGCCACGAAACACCACAACCTGTCCCAGACTCCTTCACCAGCCTTTCACCATCTCTGACATGTGTTTTCCCTGCAAGCTCTGATCCAGTCACCAGCATTTGTGCTGGTTAGTGATTTTACTCCTCTTTTGGGACCTTTACTTCTGTGGTTCCTCCTACAATTTTCTAAGGCTGAGTTACTAAGAGAAATTCACAATTTTATAGGATTCATGGTGGATCAGCTTCCCTGAAATATCATTGATGAATATAGACAGGATGTCATATAAACTGTGTGATTTGATATAGGACAAAATTTAGTTCAAGTTCAACTACTTATTTAGATATGGGAAGGTTGTGGCCATGGTGGAGGATACCACATTTGCATTTCCATTCATTTGTTTATAAGGAAAAGGAGAAAATATTTTCCTTAGCAGTGCAATCCCTTCAATGACTATCTTATCCCATGCCTGTTTTTTTCACACTGGGGGAAAATGTGGATGAATAATTTGATAAACTACTTGGGGCAGGGAGTGAATATCTCAAAGTCATGCAGCTGGTTGTTCATTGGCCTTATAGAAAATGTGAGTTCAGTTTGTTGAAGGATTTTTATTTTGCTCAGGGGACAAGCAATTTTGAGACAGAGCTAAAATCCTAAGATAATAGAGAATATTGGAAATGCTGTTTTGGAAAAAAAATATGGTCTAAAAAGAAAGGAAGAGCTAATGTTAAAAGAGAAATATAGAGGAAGAACTGAAATATACAATAGAGAATCTTATAAAGTTGCTTGTAGTACTCTGTAAGATATACTCTCTTTTTCATTTTCCTATGGAAGCCAATAAAAGCTACATTTCTTACTCTTTTGCAGTATAGATTTACTTTATCAATGTGGCATCTGTAGTGAACACAACAATGGATAATCAGTTCTTTAGTGCTCATGCAGGCATTGCTCTAGCACAGGCAATAGGATGTTGGCCAAGAGAACCGTATCCCCTCCTTGCAAACCCTACAGGCACCAAGACTGAGGGGGTAGTTGTCATTAGCAACTCACAGTTCAGGCATAAAAAAAAAAAGTTATTAAAGGAAGCAAAGAAGGTGATAGATCAAGAGAATACATTCAGTCTCACAAAATCTAAATAACCCACTGAGAAGCGTGCTTGAACTTACAGCCAGAGACTCCACTGATTGTGCTTCTGGAGAGAGAACCCGCTCTTGTGCTATTTACTTACTGACGGGGAACTTCTGAGGAGTCAGGGAGCAAGCAATCAAGCAACCATGTAACAACAGGTGCTGTCTGGCCTGTGAAACACATGGCTGGAAAGAGCAATGTCCAGGATTTGCACCTTGGTTCCCAGGGTGGTGTGCATGCCAGGGCAGTATCAGCTATGACTCTTGGAGTTGTTCTGTGTGATATTTTTAACCAAAGGTAAAAAAGAGATAGTCACAGAGACATTCAGACTTGCCTACCCTCTGAAGTTATTTTCTAAGAAATTAATTATTTGGATAGTTAGTATAGAGGAGTGAAGGATGAACCACTGCTAGCATTCAGCTACCTCATAAAATCACTAGACATCTTTGTTTATCCAAAAGGACTCCCACAGGAAGATGGCTGAAATCAAGCCTAGGACCTGACTGGACATACACTTTTCATCTTTATGCCAGTCTTCAACATTTTACTTCTGATGTGAAATGTTGAAGACTGGCATAAAGATGTTAACACTAGAAAGAATTCTCAGAACAATTTCAGAGATTCACTCAAGTTTAACTTAGAGAGATACATTATGATGTTGTCCAATTGCTCAGTGACCTATCTACCAGGTCATTATGAAAGTCACATTTGTTAACCACAAGTATTTGGTTTGGTTCCACCTAGACAAGGATGAGAGTATATTTAAATGAATTTTTCCTGATATCATATATTAATTTAGACGAAGTACAAGTTGTAATAAGATTCTGTTTCGTGAAGACATGCACCTCATGTAATTTGCCAAGTAAATTTCTGACCAAAAAAAAAAACAGGACTCAAAAGCCTTATTTAAGTGGCAAGTACCTAGTAGTTAATTTAAAGTCCATTACCTGGAGAAACATTTCAAATTTTCTCAAAATGGGATTACCAATGTCTCATATTCTCCGCCCCGGTCTCTCTCTCTTTTTCTAGCAAACACACAATCTGATATCACATATATTAGTCTTAGCTACACCTCCTTTTGTTTTAATATATTGAGAAGTATCTAACATACCTAATTCATCTTATTCTATTAGATTTCTTTTAAGTATTAGTTGAAAAATAAATGGCAACTCTCTAGATTCACTTTTCTGTGGTAACTTCTTACATCTTCACAAAACAAATCCCACAATTTCCTTGGGAGACAACTGGCCATTCTAACCAATAATGTGAGAAGATTCTTTTTCTATAAAAAATAAATATTTTTTTTTTCTAACGAGGGTGACTCTAAGATACAATAAAATATGGAAAAATAAATAAAGAACAATAATTCATCCTAAACTTGAAGATCAGGATGGGAACTTTTTATATCTATTCTAATCATAGGCAGAAGTTACAGAATACCTGATACAATGGAAACAGAAACAGATGCTACTAAAGTTCAGCTATGAGTATAAATTATATTTTCATAGTGAGGACCTCTAGGTTTTCCCACATCTTGCGAGAGTGTAGTTTCACTGCAAAAGTCTCAGAAGTAGGGTGATGCATTAAATCCCTCAAATTTTAGTTATCCACACTAATTGGGCTGAAAATGATGGTTCTGTAAAAATTTCAGGGTCAGAGATCTGCATTATTTACTGGTGGAGAAAGCCTTTCAATTCTTTATGTAGGGTGAAAAAAATAAATATTTGCTGCCTGCTTTGCTTGCAGAAGAAGTGAGATAAATTCATAAATAAATCCATTACAAAGCCTCACTGAAAACTAATGGTCTCGTTTACACATTAGGACTTAAAATGCAGCACTCAATAATGGAAATGGCATTCTTAATCTCTTCACTGTTATTTAACATGTTGAGCAACAGGTTCATTAATCATTTTATATTAATATTCAAGTGAGAGAGAAGATGCTGGAACACGTTCTATTCCAAAGAGCAATTCCATTTGGCTGGGCGTTGTCTTAGGCATGATGGGGAGGAAACAGGAAGGAAGATTAACTCTCTGACATACCTATTTCTGCTTCATTATTCCAAAGTCTTTTCTAAACCATTAGCAAACTTAACCAGAAAAAAGTCAATCCTTACATCTGTCCAGTTCTAGTAAATAAAACCTCTTTTTTTTCAAAAGCTTATGCTTGCTCATTGAAAATATTGCTATACTTATAAATCATGACAAAGGAAGAATGATCATTAATTTCGTTCTCAATTTTCACTTATTTTTTAGGCATGTGGTAGCTAATGAGAAAAGAAAAAGAAAACAACTATTTATATTGAGATCTTATGTTGGCCCCTGTACTTTTTTATATTGTTATCTAATAAGTGAATATACATGTGAAACATCCCCTATGCACTATATATTCTATGCAAAGTAATTATATGTGGAATATGTAATATAAGAAAGGCACTACGTAATTCAAATGTTTAGATTGCCTGTTGTAAGATTAAACAGCTTGTAACTAGTAAATATTAAGCTTTATGAAATATTAATGATGTGTTGGAAGATTTGGAATCTTGATCTTATTTAGTTTTCACAAGGACCATAGGAAGTAAATATTTTTATCTCTATTTAATATTCAAGGCAGTTGAGGTTTAGAGATGTTGAGTAACTTGCACAACTAATAAGTGGTCAAGTTGAAATGCAAAAGTTAAAGCCTGTACTGTAGTCACATATGCAAAGAATTGAACAAGTGTTTTCTTCAGTAAATTTGTCCCCCAGCATTTAGTAGCCTGTGAGCTAAAAAAAGGGGAAATATGCTGCACTAAATGTCTCGGGCTTTCCCTTTGGTCTCTGGCTATACGAAAGACTGCAGACTCCCCTAAGTGTAGATAATGCTCATTAATAGTGCACATAAGATCACATTCACAAGAGCAGGCTTTAGTCTTTACTGGTTGTTAATACTCACTTTGAGGAGCTTTCTAGGTTAGGGGAGCTTGTCACTGGTTCCCTCCTTGACCTGACATGTAACTATCATTAATTTTCATGAGAATTTTATATCGATGCACAAGGTACAGAAGGTGAAATGCAGAACTCATTAATTTCTTTGATTTTTCTCAAGATCTCTGTTTACTTGTGGCTAAGATCTTTGCTTACTTGTGGCTTAAATAAAAGTGAAGTTTTCCCCAGTCTTGGTGCCATGTCTAAAACAAGACAATTCTTGAGATAGTTTAGTCACATAGTTGGAAATCTGGGTTAGACAGTCTCTTGAGTGCACTCGTGCTTCTCATTTCCATCATGAAGATCTTCACCTATTAAATGATCATATTCAGTATAGTTTGATTGTTGGGAGTTTTTTAATTACCCTTTCTGGAACCTTTTGTTCAAAAATTTTTATTTTAGTTTTCAAAAATAACCATCTTCCCGAATCCCTTTTTTTTAGAAACACAAATGCCAGTTATGCTTTTAAGCTTCTTTTGCCCTCTGGGCAGAAAGTGTCATTCAATTATGTTGCTACAAGTTTCCTTATGCAGCTTTCCTTATAAGTTAGAATCTCATTAGATTTTATGAAAAGTTTCAGTAATGTGCAATGTATTGCAATTATGAGCTTTGGCATCTGTCTTAATATGATCTTGCACAAACTTTGAGAGTATTTATTCATGACTGTATGTCTCATTATGCGCCAGCCAGCCTACAGCTTACTAAAACTGAAGCTGTTTTTATGTTTACACTATGTCTTGGAAGGAAGGAAGCTTCCCTTGACGGACAAAACATCGCTGAAGGCATCCAAAGGAAAAAAGGTCATTGTATCACCAGTAAAGGCTCTTGTATTGGGTTCTCTCAGGCTTCATATCTTACCCTCAGTTCCCCAGGCTCAGAAATTTAATCTCATGGAGAGTATATCAGACTTAAGTCTAAACACTTAAATAAATTAACAAAGCTCTCATCAAATGATATTCAAGACAAGAATGGCTAAGTAATAATCTGCAATTACAGAGATTACTGCAAGAGGAATCGAATCCATCCCTAGTCAACATTCCCTCATGTGGCCAAGTACATTAAAGCCAAGTCATGGTCAAAAGTTGATTGGTCTTTAAACAGGGTGACTTTGAGTTCAGGTGTATGATGGTGACACAGGAAGATCCTCAATCCACCTCCTCGTAGAGCCACACCATATCTACAGTTATATATGAAACAATTTCCAACAGAAAAACACTAAAAACTGGTGGAATGACCCCTTCACATTGAGCAAATGAAAGGGAAACCACAGCAAGGTGGATACGAAAGCCTTAGGCACAACCTTGCCACAAAGCCCACCTCCTACGCAGTGACCACGCGGTCAGGAGGGAACTCAAATACCCAAGCTCCTCCCTCAGGAGCAGAGTGCTCATGCCCCACATTGGGCAGGCCAACCTTTAATACTGGCACCTGAGACAAGGTAACAAATCCTGGATTTGAAGACCAAATAGACTCTTGCCCACAAGACTTGCAAGGCTTGAACTGAGGAATGGCTCAGTTCTTTCCTCACCTGCACGCAAACTCACCCACTCTGGTGCCCAGCTCAGAAGCAGCTGATTGAAAAGCACCCAGAGTTTATGTGAATGAGACTCTTTCCTAATTTTAATTAGTTGGTCTGAGGGGAGGAGCCTGCTGGGATACTCTCCAGGGTTGGAGGCTGATAGGCACCATCTCCTGCACACCTTCTGCCTTACTAAAGCTGGCAGGGACCATTTTTGTTTTGTTTTGTTTTTTCCCCCTTTAAAGATTTTTTTCTTCCTTCCATTTATTTCTCTTTTCTTTCCTTTTTTTCCAACAGTGAAATGTTAGCGCTCTCCCACTGCCTTGCTTTAGCCAGTGAGCACCATCTTCATGCTCTCCCTCTACTGCGCTCCATAACACCAACATCTCAGATGGGAGTTCGACACACATCAGGTGCCCTGGTTTTTACATTTGGTGATCCAATGTTTGCAGGTGCCTCGCTGGGGCCACCCCTTGATCTGGTTCTGGAAGTCAGGGGGACTTTCATTCATGGGTCCCACGGGACTGTCACAATGAGAGAGACAGATCTGGGTGAACTACCATTCCCAGGTCAGGGCACATATAGCAGACTGAAATACACCTCCAGTTTTTCTGAGGAATAGTTCTAGTCACCTATCCAGGAGCTTTGTCATGAGGGACAGACTGACATACTAACAGAAGCCCAAGAAGGTGCTTTTAGGAAATGGAGAATAGTAGATGAAGTCTTTGTACTCTCTCTCTGCCTTGCTCCAGGTCAATGGTATCTTCCAGAAAGGAGTTTACACTTTTTGGGGGTGCCCTGATTTTTGTGGTTGCTGATTAGAGACACATCTACACTGCCTGGCTCTGGTGACAGCAGGGCTCATATAGCAGGACCCACAGGACTATAACTTCTTAACAGCTACCACCCACAGTGTGCAACAAAAGACAACATATTTAGTAGTCACTGTTACTGTGGAAGAGGTCTATCAGCTTATTATCTTAGCCTGAGAAAGAGGCTTCTAATTAAGCATGCATCTAAAGGCAGACTGTAAACCTTTTATGAGACCTTGGAGGGGAGGTACTATCTTCTCACTCTTTGTCTGCTGCACTGCAGAATACCAGAATCTCTCAGAGAGGAACTCTCATATTTGTCGGGTACCCCGATTTTTAAGTTTAGTGACTCAGTGTTTGCAGCTGCCACTCAAGGGATAACTATTGATCATCTGGATCTGGTGGTCAGGGGACTTGCTTTTCTAGATCCCAATCAGAGACAACTCTCAGAAGACTACCATTCCCAGGGTACTGAACAGACATCAGACATAAGCTTATCTCCACCTGAATGATAACTTCGCTATGTAGAGTATTTTGGGTTTGAATTTTCCCCCCTTATCACATTGAATATATTATGCCATTCCCCTCTGACCTGCAAATTTCAGACAATCTGCTAATAGTTTTATGGCACTCCCTTGTACACAACAGGCTGCTTTTCTCTTGCTGCTTTTGAGATTGTCTACTTATCTTTAACTTTTTACATTTTAATTATGTGTGTTTGGTTTGGATATCTTTGGATTCATCTTACTGGGAATTCTCTGAACTGCCTGAATATGGATGTCTGTTTACTTTTACTACAGGTTAGAAAAGTTTTCAGCCAATATATATTAAAATAAGTTTTCTGCTTCTTTCTCTTTTTTCCTTCTAGGATTTCTATAATATGAATATTAGTCCACTTGATGTTGTTCCATAAATCGTGCTTTTTTATTTCTTTTACTTATTTCTTTTTTTCTTTTTGTAGGTTGAATTAGTTTCTCTGTCCTGTTTCCAAATTCACTGATTTATTTATTATTTCTTTTGTTTTTTGCTTCTGCTGAGCCTGTCTGTTGTATTTTTCAGTACAATTTTTTGTATTCTTCAGTTCTATGATTTTTGTTTGGAACTTTTTTTTAAAATATCTCTTTATTAAAGTGAATACTGTACTCACTCATTCTGTTCCCAGTGAGCATCTTTATGACTATTACTTTGAATTCTTAATCAGGCAAATTACTTATCTCCATTTTATTAAGATTTTTTTCTGAGATGTTATCATGCTTTTTTTGTTTGAAACATATTTATTTGTTTCATTTTGTTTAACTTTCTGTATTAATTTCTATGCCTTAGATGAAACATCCACCTCTCACTGTCTTTAAGGGTTGACCTTCTGTAGGAGAAGAAACTTACGTTTTTCTCACTTTTGTTTTTCTCTTAAAACCTTGAACTCACCCAAGCAGCCTATTTTAATTTTAATAGTTTACAGTAATTAAGGGTATGCTAAAACAGTCAGCGTCCCAAAGAGCAGAGTCTTAGCACCTACATACAGTTTGATTAGAAATCAGACCTTCAGGCATCAGTATTTAACAAATGCAAATATAACCAGTCCTATGGACTGCAAATATATGTCTTGCTGGACTCAAGAGTGAGGAAATTGAGAAGTATCCCCTGGTTAGTAGTTGAAAAAATTGTGGTGCCAGACACACATATAAGCTCCTTTCTGTGAGATATTAGTGAGCTGTAATAAAAAAGTGGGAGAGGCCATGGCCAGTATGGCTCAGTTGGCTAAGCATTGTTCCACATTGTTCCATGCATTGAAGGGTCACTGGTTCAATTCTCAGTCAGGGCACATAACCAGGTTGTGGGTTCACAGACAGGAGGCAACCAATCACTGTTTCTCTCTCTCTCTCTCTCTCTCTCTCTCTCTCTCTCTCTCTCTCTCTCTCTCTCTCTCTCTCTCTGTCTCCTCCTCATTTTCCCTCCCCCTCTCCCTCTCCCATCTTCTCTCTCTCACATCAATAAAAACAAAGATTGCATTTCCTGACCTATGTTTCCTGAGAGTCCCTCTGTACCTCTACATGTGTATCAAACCTTTAGTCTGCCCCTAAGGCCAAAGTTCCAGGTCTAAAAAAATAAGCCCTTTTCACATAAAGACTAGGGATGTACTTCATTTTTATGTCTATGCAGTTTCCTGGGAGTTGTATTCTGGTTAGAGCTGTATCTCTGATTTTTATAGTCTCTGGGAACCAGGAAAATGTGATAAAGAGTTTTCCAGATAAAAACTAAAGGATTTTATTAGCACCAGCCAGCCTTTTAAGAAATGTTAAAGGAATATTAATTAGTAACAAGAAAACATATGACAGTATAAATAGCACCAATAAAAGTAGTAAGCTAATCATTATAAAACTAGTATAAAAATCAAAGGACAAAAGTAGTAAAAAACAACTGTAATGACAATAGTTAATAGCTATACAAGATAAAAATATGCAAAATGTGACATCAAAATATAAAATATGGGTTTATGAGGGGGCTGAAAGAAAAATGTAGGGCTTTAGAATGTATTCAAACTTTAAGTATTTCTCAACCAAAAATAGACTGTTATATAAATATAAGTTGCTATATATAAGTCTCATGGTAACCACCAAGCAAAAACCTACAGTAGATACGCAAAAGATAATAAGAAAGGAATATATGCATACCACTAAAGAAAATTTTCACACAAAAATGAGATAAAGACGAGAAGAAAACAACAGAGAAACTATAAAATAGCCAGAAAACATTACTAAAATGGTAATAAGTACATAACTATCAATAACGACTTTAAATGTAAATGGACTAAATTCTTTAATTAAATGGCATCCAGTGCCTTAATGGGTAAAAAGAAAACAACAACGACAATAAAAACAAAAAAAGAATAAGACCCATCTATATGCTTACCATAGGAAACTCACATTAGATGTAAAGAAATATATTGAATGAAAGTAAAAGGATGAAAAAGATATTCCATGAAAATGAAAACTAAAAGACAGCTGGGGTAGTCATACTTACATCAGACAAATATACATTAAAACAAAGACTGTAATAAAAAACAAAAAAGAGCATTACATAATAAAACATAATGAAAAAGAGGTCATAAAATGTGATGCTATAACATTTGTCAATATGTATGCAAACACTCACCAAGAAAAAAGGAATGATGATTGGTCAAGCTGGTGTGGCTCAGTGGTTGAGCATCGACCTATAAACCAAGAGGTCATGATTTGATTCCCCATCAGGGCACCTGCCCAGGTTTCATGGGTTGACCCCCACTGTGGGGCATGCAGGAGACAGCTGATCAATGAGTCTCTCTCATCATTGATGTTTCTTTTTTTTTTTATTGTTTAAAGTATTACATGTCTCCTTTTTTCCTGATTGACCCCCTCCCCAGCCACTCCACCCCCCAGGGCAAGCCCCCACCACCCAGTTTCTGTGTCCATTGGTTATACTAATATGCATGCATACAAGTCCTTTGGTTGACTTTTTGTTCATCGGTATATGTTGTTCATTATATCCCACACTAGAGGACTGATGCACAAAATTCATACAAGGGACTCAGCCTTTGCAGCCCCAGCTTCATTCAGAAGGTCATCCAATCTAATTAGCATATTGCAATTTTATTATTATAGATATGAGTGAGATCATGTGATATTTATCTTTATCTGACTGGCTTATTTAGCTTAGCATAATGCTCTCCAGATCCATCCATGCTGTTGCAAATGGTAAATGTTTCTTCTTTTTTTGCAGCAGCATAGTATTCCATTGTATAAATGTACCACTGTTTTTTAATCCACTCATCTGCTGATGGGCACTTAGGATGTTTCCAAATCTTAGCTATGGTAAATTGTGCTGCTATGAACATAGGGGTGCATATATCCTTTCTGATTGGTGTTTCTGGTTTCTTGGGATATATTCACCGAAGTGGGGTTACTGGGTTGAATGGAAGTTCCGTTTTTAATTTTTTGAGGAATCTCCGTACTGTTTTCCACAGTGGCTGCACCAGTCTGCATTCCAAGCAGCAGTGCACGAAGGTTCTTTTTCTCCACATCCTCACCAGCACTTGTCGTTTGTTGAATTGTTGATGATAGCCATTCTGACAGGTGTGATATGGTACCTCATTGTTTTGATTTGCATCTCTCAGATGATTAGTGACTTTGAGCATGTTTCATATGTCACTAGACCTTCTATATGTCCTCTTTCAAAAAGTGTCTATTTTTTGATTGGCAACAGGATCGTTTGACTTCTTTTTGTTAAGTTGTATGAGTTCCCTGTAGATTTTGGAGATTAAACCCTTATTGGAGATAACATTGGCATATATGTTCTCCCATGCAGTGGGTTTTCTTGGTGTCTTGCTAATGGTTTCTTTTGCAGTACAGAAGCTTTTTATTTTGATGTAGTCCCATTTGTTTTTCCTTTAGTTTCCATTGCCCTAGGAGCAATGGAAATTATCCAGACATACGTCTGATATTTTCTGCCTATGGAGTCTTCTAAGATTTTTATGGTTTCCCTCATCATTAATGTTTCTATCTCTCTCTCCCTATCCCTTTCGCTCTGAAATCAATAAAAACATATTTAAAAGAAAAAAAGGAAAGATTGGTCAAATAAATAAAAATAGAAATCAAGGAGGACATATTACAACTAATACCACAGAAATACAAAGAATAAGTAAAAACTACTATGAACACATAAACAGCAAATTGGATAACCTAGAAGAAATGGATAAATTACTAGAAATATGCAATCTTTCAATAGTAAATCATAAAAGAAAATCTGATCAGAGTAACTGCTAGTAAGAAGATGAAATCAATAATTTAAAAACCCCCTATAATCAAAAGTCCAAAACCAGATGACTTCATTGGGAATACCACCAAATAGTGAAAGAAGAATTAATTCTTTCAAACTTTTCCATACATTAGAAGAGGAAAGAATACTTATCTAGCCATGTTACAATGACAGCATTACCCTGACACTAAAATCAGATAAAGACAAAACAAGAAAAGAACATTATAGACGACCAATAATCCTAAAAACATAGATGTATGTAAAAATTCTCAAAAAAATATTAGCAAGACAAATTCAACAATACATTAAAAAGATCATACACACTGTCCAAGTGAAACTTATTCCAGGGATGCAAATATGGTTCAACATCCACAAATTAATCAGTGTGATACACCCCATTAACAAAATATTAAAAATTATATATATAAATAATCTGGATAGATGCTTAAAAATCTTCTGACTAAATTCAACACCAATTTTTATTTAAAATACTCTCAGCAAAATGGATATAGAGGGAAGGTATCTCAGTATAATAAAAGTCGAATATGGCAAACCCACAACTAATGTCATACTCAACAACGGAAAGCTGAAAGCCTTTTCTTTAAGAGCAGGAACAATACAAAGATGCCATTTTTATTCAGCATAGTATAGAAGTCATAGCCATGGCAACTAGGCAAGAAAATGAAACAAAAATGTCCAAATTGCAAAGAAAGACATAAAAGTGTCACTTTTCTCAGATGAGATGATAGTATGTATAGAAAACCATAAATACCTCACAAAAAATGAACAGAACAAGGTTAGTAGAGTTATGGGATATAAAAAAATATATACAGAAATCTGTTGTGTTTCTATACATAATAACAAACTATAAGAAATAGAAATTAAGAAAATGATTCTATTTACAATGGTGTCAAAAAGAATAAAAAACCTATGAATAAATTTAACCAAGGAGGCAAAACTATAAGACATTGATGAAAGAAATTGAAGAAGACACAAATAAATGGAAACATATTCCATGATAATTGATTAAAAAAATAATACTGTTAAAATTTCCACATTATCCATAACAATCTATAGATTTAATTCAATTCCTATAAAAATTCCAGTGGAATTTTTTTTCACAGAAATAGAGAAAACAATAATAAAATGTTTATTAAACCACAAAAAACCTTGAAAAACCAAAGTAATTTTGAGCAAAAAGAACAAGCTGGAAATATTATAGACCTTCATTTCAAACTATATTACAAAACTGTAGTAATTAAAAGAGTGTGGTTATAGCATAAAAACAGACATAAAGAACAATGGAAAAGAATAGGGAGTCCAGAAATACTAACCCATATATGGTCAATTAACTTATGTCAAAAAAGCCAATAATATGCAATGGAAAAAGGACAATTTATTAAATAAATGGTGCTGAGAAAACTGACAGCACTTTACAAAACATAAAACTAGATAATGATCTTACAACTTACACACACACACATTAACTCAAAATAGATTGAAGACTTGAATGCAATTCAGAAACCATTAAAACCATAAAAATCCTAGAAGAATGCCCAGACAGTAAGTTCCTTGGCAGCAATCTTGTACTTGATTTTCTGGATTTGAAATAAAAAATAAATGATACTACATTAAACCACAAAGCATAGCAAAGAAAATCTTCAGTAAAATGAAAGGACAATCTACCAAATGGAAGAAAATATTTGCAAATCATATATCTGTTAATATCCGAAATATATAAAAAACTCATACAACTCAGTACAATCCCCCCTCAACAATCCAGTTTAAGAAATGGGTAGAAAAACCAAATAAACATTTTCCCAGAAAAGACATAAAATGTCCAACGGGTACATGAAAAGATGCTCAACATCACTAATATTCCATGAAATGCAAATCAAAACCACAACAAGATAACACCTCTCAACTGTTACAATGGCTATACTAAAAAAGGCAAGAGATAGCAAGTGTTGGTTAGGATGTGGAGAAAGGGGAACCCTTGTGCACTGTTGGTGGGAATGTAAATTGGTGCAATCACTCTGAGAAACATTATGGAGATGCCTCAAAAAATTAAGAATAGACTACTGTATGATCCAGTAATTTTACTCTGGGTATTTATCCAAAGAAAACGAAAACACTAACTTGAAATGATACAATCTCCACAGTGTTCACTGCTGTATTATTTATAACAGCCAAGAAAGAAAACAATCTAAGTGTTTATCTACACTAATAAATGAGAAATTGACCATACCTCCACTACACCCACAAGCCATGCCCACAAGCCAATCAGGAGTGAGCATGCAAATTAACCCAACCAAGATGGCTGTGGCCACAGAGGAATCAGGAGGCTTGGGTTTTCCCAGCAATGGAGGAAGCCAAGCTTCCTGCCTACCCTGGCCGACCCTGGTCTCTGCTGAAGGCTACAAAGTTTCCTTTACAAATTATAGAAGATAAATAAATCCCAACAAAAATGGCAGCAGCCATGGAGCTGGAGAGAGCAGGAAGCTTGGATTGCCCCGGCGATGAAGGAAGCCAAGCTTCCTGACCCGCCCTGGCCTCCGCTCAAGCCTACAAAGTTTCAACTATAGAAGATAAATAAATTCCAGATACCAGGGCCTCCGCTTGGGTCACTGGGGAGTGTGGCCGGCCTGCAAACAACAACAGGCCCCTCAGCCAGGCCACCCTCACACCCCAAGAAACCCTCACCCTGATCTGGGACATCCTTCAGGGCAAACCAGCTGGCCCCCACCAATGCACCAGGCCTCTATTTTATCTAATAAAAAAGTAATATGCAAATTGACTGTCACTCCAACACACAAGATAGCTGCCCCATGTGGCCAAAGATGGCTGCCTGCATGTAGACACAAGATAGCCACCATAAGATGGCCAGCAGGGAAGGGCAGTTGGGCGGGACCAGGCCTTCAAGGGAGGGCAGTTGGTGGTGATCAAGCCTGCAGGGGAGGGCAGTTAGGTGTGACCAGGCCTGCAAGGGAGGGAAGTTAGGGGTGACCAGGTCTGCAGGGAAGGGCAGTTAGGGGCAATCAGGCTGGCAGGGGAGTGGTTAGGGGGTGATCAGTCTGGCAGGCAGAAGCGGTTAGGGGCTATCAGGCAGGCAAGCAGTTGGGAGCCAGCAATCCTGGATTGTGAGATGGCCTATACGGGCAGTCAGACATCCCTCGAGGGGTCTCAGATTGGAGAGGGTGCAGGCTGGGCTGAGGCACACACATCCCTGTGCATGAATTTCGCGCACCAGGCCTCTAGTCAATAAATAAATATGTATATAGAAATAGTGCCATGTATATATACACAGAAAATAGAATATTATTGGGCTACATAAAAGAAAAAATGTTACAATTTGTGACATGTGTGGACCTTGAAGGTATTATGCTAAGTGAAATAAATTAGAGAAAGAGAAATACCAAGTAATCTCAGTTATATATGCTCTCTGCAAACAACAATAACAGGCTTATAGATACAGAGAACAAATGGGTGGTTGCCAGAGGTTGTGGGGGAAAGTATGGACAAAATGGATAAAGAGAGTCAAAAGGTATAAATTTCCAGTTTAAAATAAATTATGGGGATATAATGTACAGCATGGTGTCTATACTTAGTAATACTTTATTGCATATTTGAAAGTTGCTAACATAGTGACTTTTAACAAGGCTGGGCTGGCATAGCTCAGTGGTTGAGCATCAACCTGGGAACCTGGAGGTCACTGCCTGATGCCAGGTCTAGGCACATGCCCAGGTTGCAGGCTGGATCCCCAGTGTGTGGGGTGTGCAGGAGGCAGCTTATTGATGATTATCTCTCATCACTGATGTTTCTATCTCTCTCTCCCTCTCCCTTCTTCTCTGAAATCAATAAAAATGTATTTTAAAAAGCCATAGTGAAGTTTGAAAGTTTTCTTCACAAGAAAAAAATTCTGTAACTATATATAGTAACAAATGATAGACTTCCTGTAGTGATCATTTCATGGTATATTGAATTCATTTTGTTTTGAATACTCAAGTGCCTTCAGATATCACAACCTGATGCATTTGCCTAAAGAACTGCTTGATACCCAGATCATGCAGATGAGTCTGATTAGGAGCCCTTCCCTCAGGGCACTGCTTGAATATTGCCAGAATTTGTCTCTGCTTACTACTCCCATGTTCTATTATGGAATAAGCTATTTTTCTGATAGACAAGTGATGTAAAAAATAATACAGCTTTTGATGTGCTCACAGTTAAATATTGCTAGCCTTTGGGGCCATTAGGTTTTAAAAGGTTTTTGTAAAAAGAACATTGTATCGTAAGCTGATTGTCACCTCATTTAGAAGGTGTAGATTTGTAGTTTAATCCTCCAAGGGCAATTTTATTTTCCCCATTGTACTGCCTTCCCCTTCAGTTTAGTCTATGATGGAGTGCTGGAAATGCTTATTTTATCACACAGGAGTCATGAGGCCAACACTAAAGAATAAGCCAAAGGCATATTCTTAATATGGTCAGACAAATGACAGTGCACCTAGCTTCATATTAGGTAAAGTTGGGATGATTTCTAGGATTCGAGGTAGATCTGGACAATGAACCTTCTGGAAAAACTCACAACCTACACTTGCATCTGACAGAAATTTCAGGGGCACTTGATTTAGGACTGAAACTTTAAAATGCATGTAAACTGATAAGAATTGTTAAATGAATCTTGAGGAGTGTTTAACAACTGTCTCAGCTGCAGCTGGCCCTACCACTTTCTTAGCCTGTGTATTTGATTAACTTAAATACCTTGCTGAGTCTCTGTTTCCTCAGTGGTAAGACTGGGAAAATAATCCCTACCTCCCAGGACTGGGAAGGTTAGTGAAGAGAGTTCATGACAAGATTAAGATCCATGTTTACTCCACAGAGACAGATCAGCAAATGAAACATGCTGTTATATTTATTGGATTTAAGTGTTGGTTTAATTTTATTTGAGGATTATCAATGGATTGCTTAAGAGGAACAGTCTGCTTTATTTATAAAATAAGTATATGCAATAAGGTATGAGTTTAGGTTTTTATTGCACTACTATATCTCTCTATCTCTATCTCTCTATATCTCTCTATCTCTATCTCTATCTCTATCTCTATCTCTATCTCTATCTCTATCTCTATCTCTATCTCTATCTCTATCTATCTTTATCTCTATCTATCTCTAATCTATATCTATATAAGTCTAAGTGACCATTACAATGGAACTGCTAGAACGACTGGTCACTATGATGTACACTGACCACCAGGGGGCAGATGCTCAATGCAGGAGCTGCCCCCTGGTGGTCAGTGTGCTCTCACAGCAGGAGTGCAGAGCCTCTCCTGCTTCCTTAGCAGCACTGAGGAGTGGCAAGACAAGCAGTAAGGAGTGAGTAGGCTGGCAGTTACCAGGTAGGGGTCCCAGATTGTGAGAAGGTGCATGCGAGGTTGAGGGACTCCCTCCCTCCATGCACAAATTTCGTGTATTGGGCTTCTAATAATTTGAAATCCAAGAATAACTGATAGGCTGGACTAGCTATAGAAACCATATATGCCATAGAGATGAAAGAGTTGTGAGTGCAAACTCTGGAGCCCAGATGCCTGGGTTTTAATGCTGGCTTCTCTCCTTCCTGGTAGTATGGATTTTGGCAAGTTGTGTATCTTCCTTGTAATTATAATGCAAATAGAAATAATCGTTGTAATTTTCTAAGGGTTGTGAGGATTAAATAAGTTAACAAGTATAAAACACCACAAAGATTACCTGTCCATAATAAACACTACAGGAACCAATTATTAAAGGATTAGTTTTAATTAACAATGGCAATACATAGACCTCAGTTTTCACTGTAAATTGAATCTCCCATTACACCCCCATTTCTAAAGTCTTATTTCTTCTCCTAACCAAAACTGAATTTCTCAACATATATCTTCAGTGTCCGTGAGACTTTTCTTTTCTTTTTCTTTTTTTAAATGTTTTATTCATGAGTATTACATTTTATTTCAGATAAAGTTTATGGTCAATAGCATCCTCGGCCTGTCAAGATTAACACTGTCCACACTTTTCTTTCCCAACAACAAATTCGGATCCCTCTTTTTCTCAGTGAGGAGTTTTCTTTTTTTCTTTTTCTTTTTTCTTTGTTTTCTTTTTTTTTTCTATAGTCAACTGGTCTTTTCAACAATTAACACCATGGTACAAAAGAGAGTGAGGAGGATGTGTTTTAGAGTTACATAATTAGAAAATGCTATCCACAATCCTCCGAAAAATACTGATTTGAACAAAAACAGCTGTGAAAATGATATTTGTGGAACAACTGGGGAGTTTTTTTGTTTGTTTGTTTGTTTTATTGTTTGAAGTATTACAAATAGTAGTACATATGTCTCCTTTTTCCCCCCCATTGACCTCCCCACAGCCTCCCCTACCCCCCCGCCAGTACATGCCTTCACCTGCCTTCCTCCCAACCCCCAGTGTCTTGTATCCATTGGTTATGCTTATGTGCATGCATACAAGTCCTTCGACTGATCTCTTACAGCCCCCCCCCCCGAACCTCCCCTGCCTTCCCGCTGTAGTTTGACAGTCTGTTCAATGCTTCTTTGCCTCTGTATCTATTTTCCCCCCATTTCTTTCCTTTAAAGAATCTTGCCTCTGCAGACTTGAAATAAACATATAATAACAAAAAATGTTTGAGTCCCAATTTCAATGTCCAACAGTTCTGAGTCCCCGTTTCAATGTCAAACAGTTCCTTGTGTGTACATGTCAGCATGATAACTGGATGGTGGGCACATGGTGGCAATGTAGGTCCGACCCTCTCTGGTTTGGTCCTAGGCAACCTGCAGTGGTGCACAGTTGCTGACTGCTCATGTGGCAAGGCATTGTCAGTGTCTTCCATCTCTGTACTGTTTTTCCTCTTGTCTTCGTGGTTGGAGCAGACCTGTCAATTCCTCTCTGTTGCAGGAATCCACATAGTCTTGGAGTTGTTTTCTGAAAATATACAAACATATTCTAGACCACAAGTTAATAAAGGAGTCTTTCTATATAATTGATTTGGGATCCTTTTTATTTTTGCCCAAACTATTTTCCTTTGTCTTATTTAGACACCATGTGTGTTTTTCATGGGTGTCTTGCTGTTAGCATTACAAATGAAAATTAATTTTGTAAAGTAAAAATTTTCTAGATGTAATTTACTTATAGGATATTTTTCCTTACATGATATTACCCTACTACTCCCCCCCCTTTTTTTTAAATTTTATAATGCAGTCTTGATAACTTTAAATTTTAATTTTTTTGCCCAAAAATACGACTGCTTTAGGTTCATTGTATGTTCAGGAATTTTACCATGAGATGAACTACCAATAGAAATTTTAGTTATTACTTTAGGAACAACTTTTTGTCCAGTACAATTAAATTTTCTTGAATATTCACTTATTTCAATTAGCCTATTTAAATTAATCTGAAAATTTGATTACTATTTTACTGTCAAAGTTAATACTCTACCAACAATCTTAGTTTACCTTGTAAATATTAGTGGAAAGGATTATTTGCATTCTTGAGTAGGCCCTGAGCATTCCTGATGCTAGGCTGGATTTAGATATAGGGCAGCTACTGTTGGCCAAGTCTCTGTCTGTTACCTGGGTCCCAATCTGAGCTGGGTGTGGGAAGCAAAGCAGCCATGGGGGCAGGAGACCTCCCTCAGAAGGGGCAAGGGTTCAGGCCCCTTCAGGGTTGGGGGGGATGAGGGTCTGTACCCCACCTCTGTTGACCCCAAGTTCTCGCCTGATGGCCCCTCTGCAACTGTGCCTGTCTTAAGTTGTTCCTTCACTGAGGAATCTTAGCCGTCTCTGGCTAACCAGTCATCCTCCAGGGCCAAGCAGGGTCATGTGAGGTTCAGTTCTGTCTCCTTGGTAGTCTATGCCCCCATGGCCTCCATGCTCAGCACCTGCCTTGGGATCCCCTGGCCTGCTGGTGGGGTCCCAGCACTGATCACATATCTCGGGGAACTCAGGTTTCTTCTCCAGTGAGGGCCCAGCTCACACGATTGGGAGAGAGACAGACCCATGGTACCAGTCCCCATGAGGCTTCAAGCTCAGCATGAACAGAAAGCTCAGGCAACAGCTGAGGGCAATTGGATTGTGAGAAAAGGGTCCCTCTTGGCATAAAAGTCAAGAGGGGGCAATATAGGATGCTCAAGTTTCTTCCCATTGCCTTAATTCCTTCTGAAAGGGATTAAATCTTTTCATGTCCTTTTTTCAAATTGCTGCCAAACATTCAAAGAATTATTTGTAAGTTTGTTTGGGATAATTGGACAATATGCTGTTGTAAATTATCTAAAATTATAATGACAGTGTAGAATAATATCATGTAAGGATATTCTTTGCTCTAGACCATGGCAATTCCATTTCAAACTGGCTGTCAATTTCTTTTTGAAACTTTATAAATAAACTTTGTCAGGAGGCAAAAACACAAATTACTTACTTTAGTTCAAGAGGCCAAATATATTGACTTTCAATTACAATCTTATGACTTTTGAAGGAAACTTTTCTTTGTTTCCTTCCAAAATAATTTTCAGGCTACAGAGAGTTTCATTTAAAAATTTTTGTTACATGAAACAATTTCTCTTAAGGTTATGGTGACCACTAGTATGGATTAGATTTAATATTTTATATTTTATAATTTTTTTATTTTTATTTTTTACGTCTGTGTCTTATTCCCCCCACCTCCCCACTTATGCCCCGCCCCCTTGTTGTCTGTGTCCATTGATTAGGTTCATATGCATGCACACAAGTCCCTTAGTTGATCTCTCCACCTTACCCCCACCCTCCCGTACCTTACCTGAGGTATGACATTCTGATTGATGTTTCTTCTGTGAGACTTTTCCAAGTTTCTTTTCCTATAAGATCCTCCAATCATAAGGGGAAAAACAATCAGGAATTCTTTAGACTCCAGGATCCAACCCTTACCCCATCTTTGCCAATGTACATGAACTTTTTTTTGCATCTGAAGAAAAGAAAAAAAGAGCAAGAGGAATAGTGGGAAAGAATAATCAAATAAGCAAAAAATCGCCCAGTTCCAGGGGCACTGGGCATTTCTGTGGTTTTGCTAGTTGTTAGGGAAGGGTCAGTGGAGGATACAGTAATATCTGTGATGGTTATTTAATTGATCATTCATCCAGGAAATACGTACTGATCTCCTTCCAGAGCCTATACTAGTTGGCTGGTGAATGACATATAAAGCTCACTCTTTTCCCTGGAGATGCTCTAATTCTAGAGCTCGTGACTGGCTGTATTACTTCTTTAGTCTCCGAGAAGTAATTAGAGATTATCACCATAGTCTCTGAGGCTTAAAGAACAGAAATTTATTTTCGTGCAGTTCTGGGGGAGAGAAGCCCATGATCAACATGTCAGCAGGGTTGCGTTCTTCTGAGGCCACTCTCCTTGACTTATAGTTGTCTGTCCTCTTTATGTCTTTACATGGTCTTCCCTCAACCTTCCTGTGTCCAAATTTCCTCTCCTTATAAGGACACAGTCACATTAGATTAGGGCTCATTCTAATGATCTCATTTTAACCTGAGTACCTCTTTTAGGAACCTATCTCTAAATAAAACAGCTTTCTGGGGTACTGGGAATTAGGACTTCAACATATGAATTTTGGAGGACATAATTTAGTTCATAGCACTGACTATTATATGAGTGACCAGAGTCCTGATGCACAAAATTCTTGCAAGAGTAGGCCTTCTTTCCCTGGCTGCTGGTATGGGTTTACCTCTGGCTTCCAGAACCCGGGGACTGTAGAGGGAGGCCCCGCCCACTTACCACAGCTGGCCAGTCAGTGGCCTGGGCCTCCCACTTTGGGGCAATCATGGAGTGATGGCCAGGCCCCCAACCAATCGTATAGCATCTGTCTTGGCTGGCCAAGTGCCAGTGGGTGTCATAGCATAGTCCCAGATGGTCATCTGGATGGTCATCCAGATGATTGTTCTGCTGTTTGGCTGTTCAGTTGATTTTCATAGTACGTTTTTATTATATAGGATGATCATATGGTAGGTAAGTATAAAGATAGAATAAGCTTATGATACTAGAGGCCTGGTGCATGAAATTCATGCATGGAGGGGGTCCCCTCAGCCCAGTCTGCACCCTCTCCAATCTAAGACCCCTTGGGGGATGTCCAACTGCTGGTTTAGGCCTGATCCTGGCCTAAACCGGCAGTGGGACATTCTTCTCACAATCCTGGACCACTGGCTCCCAATCACTCACCTGCCTGCCTGCCTGGTTGCTCTTAACTGCCCCCCCCCCCCCCCGCCCCGGAGGCCTGATCACCCCTCACTGCATCTTCATGCCAGCCTGATCACCCCCAACTGCCCCCTCCCTGCTGTCCTGGTTACCCCCAACTTCCCCCCTGCCAACCTGGTCACCTCTAACTGCCCCCACTGCTAACCTGATCACCTCTAACTGCCTCTCCCTGTCAGCCTGATCACCCCTTACTGCCCCATTGCTGGCTTGGTTGCCCCCAACTGTACCCCCTGCCAGTGTGGTCACCCCCAACTGACCCCCTGCTGGTCTGGTCAACCCCAATCCCCTGCCCTCCCCACCCCCCCCGCCAGCCTGGTTGCCCCATGCAGCCTGATGTTCAGTCGTTTGGTTGTCCCTCACTAACCCCCCTGCTGGCCTGGTTGTAGGCAGCCATCTTGTAAGGGCATGAGGGTCAATTTGCATATTACCTCTTTATTATATAGGATGGGAGAAAGTAGAACCCCAAGGACCTGCTGCTAGTTTCTCACATTCAGGGGCACTAGCAGGGTCCCAGGTGGTCCCCAGACTATTCTCTCCTCTGACTTACGGGACTTCCCCCTACAGATATGAGATGCTGACTGACCAGACCTTTCTGGACCTTCACCTATTGCTTTGAAAGAATGATCCCTTCATTTATGTCTGACTTCAGAAGAGCAATGTTGTTTTACACAAATTCTCCCAACTCATCTGAAGAAAGTACATAGCTCTTTGAGGGCTTTTAATCATAGGAAAAAAGCAGGTAAAAAGTCACAATTACATAAGTCCCTTAGAATGAAATTTATACCTGATCTTCCTAGAAATCTAGGTGGATCTTAATTCAAACTTGTTGCTTTCTGTTCTTCCTCTGATCTTGGACATGATTTTCAACAAATAACATCACCACCTTTAACACATGATTTTTGTTCTTTACAACAGGAATATAGCATAATAGATAACTCCGCTTTAATATCCAGTTCTGTCTTATTAATATGTGACCTTGAGAAAACTTCTTAAAGTCTTAGTTTTCTTTTTAGTGAAATGGTTTTAATAATAATACCTCCTTCATAGGTTTTTAGAGTGTGTGAGAGAAGTAAGTGGTATAATGTATGGAAAACACTGAATATATACTTGACCCAGAGTAAACATTCAATGAGTTTTATGTTCTATTTTAGTCTAGAACATACAACAGGAATTATATGTAGGGATGAGAATGTCTCAAGAGAATGTAGTTTAATTATATGTAGGGATGAGAATGTCTCAAGAGAATGTAGTTCCATATAGTGATAGAATATTTGATATGGGAAAAAGTGTATTGTTTGAGAAATAGAAACTACAGAAAGTAGAATAGGAGAGGAAACTCTTGGCTTGAGTTTAGGAAATATGCAAAAGGTGAAGATATCTCCTTAAATGTGGGTGTGATAGAATCTCAAGAAGATATGAGATTTTAATCATTATCACAACAGGTGATAAAGGATTACAATGATCAAGTAAAGATAGCTCTTAGGGATAATGACACACTTATTAACTCAGGGACATAATGTGAACTGCATTTTTATCTCAAATAAAATGCTTGTTTTAAATACATCTCCTCATACCATAGGGCATCTGTCAGAATCTTTTCATGAACCCAGAGCAAGGGTTGGGAAGATGAGGAATTTAGCACAACTTAGATTTGTTGTAGGACTTGTTGATTACATGAATGTGAATCCTCAAAAGCAGAGACAGTGTCTCCATAGGATCAGAGAAAAAATGACTGTCAGCAACATCTACTCCCTTTTCTTTTATCTTCCCTTTATTTCTCCATTCTTCTTTTTCTTTTTAAAAAATGTAATCTGCTTCTCTTTGTCTTTCATTAATTAATGGCCTTATGCCAGGTTACAATATGTGGCTATGGCTTCTCCAATTACACTCATTGATGCTCCCTAGAAGAAGGCTGGAATTTAGCCTCTAGCTTCCTATAGTTGGACCATCTTGCCTAATAACAAACAAACATGTAAATTGACCATACCTCTGCTATGCCCATAGCCAATCAGGGTGAGTATGCAAATTAACCCAACAAAGATGGCAGTTAATTTGCGTACATAGGCCCCAGTGCCTGGATCCCAGGAACATTCTGGCACCCAGGTTACTCTGAGGTAGTCCCCAGCATGGGCCCTGAGCAGCCTGAGAAGGGCTTGATCCAGGGGGCTCCTGGGCAGGGCCAAGCCTGCGATCAGAGCCGAGGGGACAGGGGCGGAGCCAGCAATTGGAGGGACCTGGGGGTCCCGTGCCCAGGCCTAAAGACTTAGCCAGAGACTTTCAGCCTGCGCAGGCTTGGGCAGGGGCAGAACCGGCGATTAGAGGGAGCTGGGGGTCCTCTGCCCAGGGCCCAAGGATTTAGGCCTGGGCAGGGTCAGAGCCAGCGATTGGAAGGAGCTGGGGGTCCCCTGCCCAGGGTCCAAGGCTTTAGGCCTGGGCAGGGCTGGAGCTGGCCATCAGAGAGAGCTGGGGGTCCCCTGCCCAGACCTAAAGCTTTGGCCAGAGGCTTTAGGCCTGGGCAGGGCCCAGCCAATGATTGGTGTGAACTACAGAGGAAACACCTTTTCTGACTGCTCATTGGCTAAGCTTCATGTATGCCACTGGTAATATTCTTAGTAACTTGGTAATAAGAATTCAAAAAGGTTATCTAGGGTTTTTCCCACCACACTCCTGGAGAAAAAAACGAAGGTCCACTGCTGGAGGGCTAAGAAATGTCATATCCTGCCCTAGCCGGTTTGGCTCAGTGGATAATGCCTCGGCCTGCCTACTGCAGGGTCCTGGTTCGATGCTGATCAAGGGCATGTACCTAGGATGTAGGCTCCTTCCTGGCCAGGGCCCAGGTCAGGGCTCATGCAGGAGGCAACCAATCAAAGTGTTCCTCTCACTTTGATGTTTCTCTCTGTCTTTCCCTTTCTCTTCCATATTCTCTAAAAGTCAATGGAAACATATGCTCAGGTGAGGATAAAAAAAAAAAAAGAAAGAAAGAAATGTCATATCCTATGAAAGAGACATCTTGAAAATGCCTAAAGAAAGCTGTCATTTTTTTCATAGTGAAAGGACTGGAGTCCATGTTGATGAAAACACCTTGGTGGCTGTGGTGACTGGCAGTGGCTGCAGTAGCAGGGTGATGGGGCTGGTGCCTTCCCCTGATCAGCCCAGTCGCCTCCCACAAAGGGAGGCCAGACTGCGGTTTAGGCCTGCTCCCCGTGGGCCGTCAGTAGGACATCCCCTGAGGGCTCCCAGTATGTGAGAGGGGGCAGGTTGGGCTGAGGGACCCTCCACCCCTAGTGCATGATTTCATGCACCAGGACCCCTAGTGTCAAATAATCACCTCAGCTAATTTAGATCTTGTCCTTTTTTGGAGAAGTTGCTGTCATGAGCCCCTTTGAAAAAAAAAATCCATCATTCCTTATAACAAAGAAAGAATATTGAAGAAACATAAGCTATGTCCATGAAACAATTACAAAGAAATTCAAGATGTGAAAATCCTAAAGTGCCCAAGCCTTTTTCCAATAAAAAATGTGCTGTATACATCCGTAAAGAGATAAATTAAAGTTAATGAAAGAGTCCTAAGGAAGAGCTTATAAAGGAGGTAGAATTCATTCTGAAACCTGAACAATTTTTTAAAAAGCTCATCATCATACTAAATGAATTAAGAGTTAACATTTACTGAGTTCTTAGTATGTCTAAAATTGTACTCCAGACTTATTTTTAAATTTTGGAAATCACACATCTCTGTGATATATATTTTTATTATTACCTATATTTTGCAGGTGAGAAAACAGGCTTAGAATTGCCAACATGTCCACTGCCACCCAGCTTGTAAATGGAGGAGCAGGTGCTTGATCTTAGGCCCTTTGATTCCAGAAGACCTGGTATTAACCTCTCCTTGTTCTCATTGCAGATGGTTTATTTGCTACTCAGATATGCCAACTCAGTAGTCCCTAATGTCACATCTTTATAAAGCAACAGCAGCAAAAACAAAACCATGGGTACACATTAGCCTGTAATCTGAATGTTATGTCTCATTCTTCCTTAAGAGCATTGTTAGAAAGAGTGGTTCTGTGATATGGATTGCAATTTTGTAGTTTGCCTTTAGTTCATTTTAATACCAATCACCCTGAATGAGAAGTAACTGTCAAAGGTAGTTTTTTTAAATTATTTATGCCAGTGATGATTTTCTTCAATATTCTTCTATTTATCAGACATTTAGGGAAGCCCTGTAAGGAGTAGGATGTTACAAAGGTGGGGAGACAAGGTGAGAGACAAGACATGGTCCCTACTCACAGAGACTTCACAGCCTAGTGGGAGAACAGACACATTAACATGAATAAATGACAATGGAGCATACTAAGTACCATGAATACAAGTTACCAGATTTTTTTTCTCCAGCTTATTTCAGAAATAAAACTAATATATTTACTTTGGCTCTGACTTGGAATGAATCTTACTGTGACTTCTGGGACAGTGAAAGCTCTGCTGAGAAACTAATAAGTTCAGCCAAAATTCTCAGCAGTGTGCTTAATGAGAAATAACAGATTTTGAGAAAAGGAGTAAGACAGTTCAGCTTATTAAAGCTTGATCCAAATATTCAGACAAAAATGCAGACTCTGGTTATCTAAATAAGCAGGTGGAGACAGTTAAAAAATTAGCATAAGTGAAATAATGAAACATTCATTACTATACAATTAAATTACTGGAATTCTTGACATAAACACATTTCAATGTCCTATGCTATTTTCCTGTTTCTAATATAAGGAATTCATGTATAATTTCAAGGGGTATTTTAATAAGAATATCAATTTTTTCAAACATATAAATAATAAAACATAAACAAGGGTGTCTTTAAAGCTATAAATTTCAGCATCGTTGTATGTCTAATGAAATGTGACATTTTAGAATGAGTTTTCAGAAGTTCTAATATATTAATGTACTTTGAATTTTATAAAGAAAAATGTCTGGGTGATTTTTTAGGGTTTTGATACTATATTCAGTATTCTTGCAAACTATAGGTAAAGTAAATGACTGTTCAAATATTTGACAAGGAGTTTATAAAGAAAAATATGAATGATATAAAATACAGAACATACTATAATGAAAAGCCACAGCAAATACTTTCTGTTTTATACACTCATATTTCTCAATTTCTATAGCTATCCTCTAAGATACTATGCAATATTGGGAGACAGATGACTTGAGGAGACATAGTGAAAGGGATATTCATTATTGGCATCGCTAGCAGAGCAGGAAAATCTACAGATCAGAGTAGACAAGGAATGAGCCTGTGCTTTGTCCCAGGCTTCCATTCACAATTCACGTCATAATTTGTAGGTGAGCTTCATTCAGCCTGTGTGCTTCCCTCTAATTATGGGAAGCAGAAGGACCAGTAGGACATGCTTTCTGAACTTCAAGGGCTTTGGATTTTACCTTTACTGGCTTTGGGATTTTGGACAACCAGTTTAATCCTTCTTTTGTAAAATGAGAAAACTGACATATATTTCATATCACTGGTGTAGGACAAAAGTGGATGATTTATATCATCACATGATTTCCCTCTACTGTACCAGTTACTCAAGCCGCACACTAGCTATCCTCGGTCCCTTGCCTTTGCTTAGTGCTTTCCACCTTCACTCCAGAACAAATCTCGTCTCTGTTTACTTTTCTTCATCTCCCTGACACCCACTAGACCAGGAATTCTAAACCTTGATAGTATTAATATTTGGAGCCAGGACTAGCTTCATAATTTGCAGGGCTCAGTGCAAAATGAAAACGTGGAATCCATTGTTCAAAATGAAGGAACAATGTGACATGAGAGATTAAGTGTCTTTACTTTAAGTATAAAACCTTTTCCTTTCTTCTGCTATCTATCTCTTTTCTTCTCACGGTGGCAATTTTCTAGTTAATGTCTTTCTAGTAAAGAAAAATTAAAATGTTAAATTATTAGCATGAATTTTGCCATTCACCTTTGTATTATACAGTGTCAGTTTAAATGCAAATATAAGAATATTTAACTCATCTGAGGAATCATTGAAATTACACAATTACTCTTTCACAGCCTGTGCACGCATATGCATTTTGTTCTTATCAGAACAATGGAAATGCTGCAAAAAGCTACTTTTCTTTCACTTCTTGATATGCACACAATCTAAATTCATTCTGAATAATAAGAAGACATGCCTATTGCACATACTTCCTCGACCTACAGCATGCTTTATTGTCCCAATGGACTCACTCGCAAATCAAAATCCAAGACAAAATTATTCAGAATTTCAAGGTAGCAACGGCAGGATAATAAATCTAGTGTGGCTACCTTCTGAGTATGGGCTGGGACCATGAAATTGCACAGGTCATAACCCACAAAGTTGTTTCTGCTTATACGGGATACCTCTGTTCGTAGGGGCTGTTCTGCGTACTATAGGATGTTGATCAGTAGCCTTGGCCTCTACCCATTAGGTGGTAGTAGCAACCTTCCCTTTCCTACTCGTGATCATCAAACATGTCTCCTTGGGGCAATGGCCTTCCCACCCACTGAGAACACTGTTCTAGATCAAATAACCCTTGTTTCCTGCTGCTCTTAACAAGGTCCCTGGCTCTCCAGAATTTCATCTCACTCTTCATCCACTACATACCAGAGTGATCTTTAAAATGATTTTGTCATTTTCTCCTTTAAAACACTCCAGAATCCCCCCAACACCTATCTCACACAAACATACACACATCCATCTCCACATCTATACTAAAATGCAAACTCTTTACCCTGACTCAAAAATCCCTTTGAAATCTTTGCCCTGACTATCTATCCTTCTTAATATATTTCTTTCCTCTTGCTTTCTCACTCTGCCCCATCAGCTTTTTTTTTTTTTTTTAATGCATTTCAACGTGCCAAACTCATACATGCAGCAGGACCTTGTATTAACTTTTGCCTCTGCCAGAATGTTCTCCACTGATCTCCGCATGGCTGAAATCTCCCTGGGTTTTGGAACTTAAAATTCATTTCCTCAAAGTGACCTTTCTTGACCATCAAAATAATTTTATATCCAGTATTTTCTATTGTATCACTGCATATTTATTTTCTGTATAACTCTTACCCTGTTATTGTTTTCTTGCTTAATTATTTGACAGTTGTCCATCTTTATTCCCCACTAAATAAAGTTCCATAAGAACAGAGACCTACCTAATTGTTGTTCTCATACCCCCAATGCATTGAACAGTAGGTATGTGCCTGGCACAGAGCAAGTGCTCAAGAAATAGTTGTTGGATGTCTTTGGGATAAGAGTACATGCCTGGTACATGCTAGTTGTTAAAAAGAAAAAAAAAGGTTAAAAGATCATAATATCTGCTTTCTTTCTTTTCACATAACATAATTGTTTTAGACTCACCACTTTTTTCTTTAATTTACTGGGGTGGCATTGGTTAATAAAATTATACAGGTTTCATGTATAAAATTCTACAACACATCATCATTGTATTGTATTGTGTGTTCACTACCCCAAGTCAATTTCCTTCCATCACCCCTTATTCCCCCTTTATTCTCTTTTACCTCCCTGATACCCTTTCACTCTGGTTATCAGCATACTGTTGTCTGTGTTTGAGTCTGTTTCTATTTTGTTCATTAAATCATTAAATTCCACATATAAGCAAAATCATATGGTAGTTGTCTTTCTCTGACTGGCTTATTATACTTAGCATAATATAGTCCAGGTCTATCCATGCTGTTTCAAAAGATACAATTTCCTTTTTTTTTTTTTTTTATGATCAAATAGTATTCCATTCTGTAAATGTATCACAGCCTTTTTTATCCACTCATCGACTGTTGAGCATTTGTGCTGCATCCAGATCTTGGCTATTGTCAATAACGCTGACATAAATATAAGGGTGCATATATTCTTTAGAATTGGTGTTTCAGGTTTGTCCATTTACATTGTCAGAGGTGAAATCGCTGGGTCATAAGGCAGTTATATTTTTAATTTTTTGAGGTAACTCTACTGCTTTCCACAGTGGCTGCACCAGTCTGCAATCCTGCCAACAGTGCATGAGAGTCCCCTTTTCTCCACATCTTCACCAACACTTGTTGTTTGTGGATTTATTGATGATAGCCATTCTGACAGGTGTGAGATGATAACTCAATACAGTTTTAATTTGCATGTCTTTGATGATTAGTGATGTTGGTTGACCATCTTTTCATATGTCTATTGACCATCTGTATGTCCTCTTTGGAGAAGTGTGGATTCAGATCCTTTGCCCAGTTTTTTATTGGATTTTTTTTGGGTTTTTTCATGTTTATTTGTTTGAATTATTTATAAATTTGGATGCTAACTCTTATCAGATATTTCATTGGCAAATATGTTCTTAAGTTCAGGAGTGCCTTTTCATTTTGTTAATGGTTTCCTTTGATGTGCAAAAATATTTTAGTAGGAATCATGTTACCTGATACCAAACTATACTATAGTAATCAAAACAGCATGGCATAAAAACAGACATATATACCAATGGAACCGAATAGAGAGACCTGAAATAAACTCCCATGCTTATGGTCAATTAATATTTGACAAAGGAGGCAAGAACATACAATGGGATAAAGATTGTTTATTCAATAAACAGTGTTGGGAAAATTGTACTGATAAATACAAATGAAAATGAAACTAGACCAACCTCTTATACCATACACAAGAATAAACTAAAAATGGATTGAAGTCTTAAATGTTAGACTCAAAACCATAAAATCCTAGAAGAAAAGAGAGGCAGTAAAAATCTCAGACATTTATCATAGCAATATCTTCTCTGATATATCTCCGCAGGCAAGGAAACAAAAGACTAAATAAACAAACAGAAGGCTCACCACTTTGATATTTCAATGCAGCCCATCTCAGAGTCCCTTTGTATTCAATAGATTATGGTAGCCACTCTTCACATGTTTTATTAATTCCTTTGAGAGCTACTTTGTTTCACCTTTTTGCTGTGACAGATCTTGATAACAGGAAGCTACTCTATTGGGTTCCCAACACTCATTTCAATGTTACAGACTCTACTGGAAACTCAGCTAATGTTTGCGTCATTATAGGCATTTTTGTTGTTATTGTGGTGTAAAAAATATGCCACAATAACAACAAAAAAGACTGAGATCAGAATTCGGGGTCAAATTCTTGGCTTTGCCAGGTACTAACAATTATAATTTGAACTAGCTGCTTCTCTGGCTTTCACCCTTTTCATCTTAAAACATGGGTTAAGGTCTTTAAAATGTTCCAAGTTCTAAAATTCTGTAGCATTTAGAAAACGTATGAGTACAGTTTTAGAATAATAAAATTTGCAAATTTATCAGAAAGAGGCTAGAGTAGGTAAATGATAGGAAATATTCTCTGGTAATATATTTGTTTTATAAAATCCATTAGGTTTGGTGCATAATCTTCTTTAAAATTGAACTTTTGGAAGCTCAGAATACTTGTATTGAAATTAAAACATTAATTAAAATATGTCAGGCATGCCAGAGTAAAAGCAAAGTAACTGAATTGAAAAATCATCTCCTTTTTAAATGATCACATTATTAGGAAAGGCTATTTGGAAAGGACCAGTCTTGCTAAAGTAAACTCAAAAAATTAGACAAATAAAACCCTCTCTCTATAGTGTAGTTCTCCAATTTTTTTGTGTGTGGAGGGGAAGGTGGAGGGGAGTGTGTATACAAATGTATTCCTTCAACCCTTGATGAAGACAAGATGTAGTACTTGCCCTTGGCAAAATTGTGGTTGCCATTCATCTTGGTGACATACTGTCAATTCTCTATCACCCCAATCTACCTTTCATTCAACCACCATCAATTTCCACTTGAAGGAAAAGATTTATAATTGTCAGAAGCCAAGCAGCCTCTAGAAGGTGTTTCAGGGCCATAGTTATCACATAAATAGGGCTGAGGAGGACAGAAGGAGGTTGTTGGCATTATTTGGGAAGTTGCCCTCTGGTTAGCTTACTCCCTTCTCCCCTCACCTATGCAGTGGGTTCTGATATCATCACCCTTCTCAGTCTATGGCTTTTTCATAGTGGATCTTTGTGGAGTCCAACAAACACCTATGGTTATCCTTTGCAATATCCCTCCACTCTGCCTCTGGATCATAGATGTAACTAATTACTGATTGTGGATTATATAGGGTGTTCCCCCCCCCCCCAAAATGTATGCACACATTTTTTTAAATTATATTTTATTGTTTTTTGTGTTTTGTTTTGTTTTTTTACAGAGAGGAAGGGAGAGGGATAGAGAGTTAGAATCATCGATGAGAGAGAAACATCGATCAGCTGCCTCCTGCACACCCCCTACTGGGGATGTGCCCACAACCAAGGTACATGCCCTTGACTGGAATTGAACCCCGGGACCCTTCAGTCCACAGGCTGACGCTCTATCCACTGGGCTAAACCGGCCAGGGCATATGCACACACTTTGAATAATTATAAAGGCAGTGTTTATTAAGATATAGTTTATTTTCAAAGTTGCACTATCAGCTGTTAAAGTGCTTATACATTTTTGGGGACACCAGTATAAAGGGCCAACATTGCCCCTAGTTACTGTGCATTCCACTTGCCACAATTCTCTGATATTTGTCTTCTTAGATTCATGGCTTTAGAGTTGGAGAGCATTTTAGAGATCATTTTTCTAAGGCCTTACACACTACAGAAATTCTCTTTATCATATCTCCACAAGATAATCTATCTTGCAGTTTCTGCTTGAACCACATTCAGTGACAGGGAACTCACTAGTGTTTTAGGCAGTTCATTCTACTGTTAGACACATCTAATTGGTAAAAAGTAGCTTCTGATCTTGACTCAAATTAGACTTCCCTCTGTCTTCCACTCACAGGTTTCAGATCTATCTTATCTGAATCAGAACAGAATAATATAATTCCCCCCTAGGCATGTTTCCCTAAATCAGGGATTTAAAACTCATAATATGCAGCTTGAATAAAATTTACAATTTCACTTTGGTTTTTACACTGATGCCCTGACTCCATATTTTAAACTTTGTTGGACTTATTTTTCTTTAATTATCATTACATGTGTCAGTTATGTTTTAAAATGTTCTACAAGTATTAACTCATTTGCTACTCAGAGTAGCTCTATAAAAGAGGAGCTATTATTTTATTACTACTCCATTTTTAATGGTCAAAAAACTGAGTAATAAGGTTGCTGGGATTCAAACCCAGGTGAACTGGCTTTAGAGTTCATGTTGTCTTTCTTTAGGATGTTAGGCTGCACCTTTTAAAATATTCACTTCTGTAGGCTAATCAGGACTTTTGCTTTCTCTTAAAACCTGAGATATTTTAGTTATACTGAGCTCACAGTCACATAAGGCAAACATATCTACAGAAAATGAGGGCCAGTCTCCACATCTAGACAAGAAAATGGGCTGTTTAGCTTGCTTCAATTTTATTTTATTTCAGTTTTTTAAAAGATATTTTTATTGATTTCAGAGAGGAAGGGAGAGGGAGAGAGAGATTGAAACATCAATGATGAAAGAGAACCATTAATCGGCTGCCTCCTGCACACCCCACACTGGGGATTGAGCCCACAACCCAAGCACTGGAATTGAACCATGATTTCCTGGTTCATAGGTCAATGCTCAACCACTGAGCCACACCAGCCAGGCTTGCCTTGATTTTAAATCATTATTTTGTATTTCCTAGCCTACCCATGTGTTGATGCTTCCTGACTATGTCCTCTAAGTATTTATGACATTCAAGTGAATTATATATTTTCAATATATATGTGTTAAATATATTTTCTTCAACAATTATTTGCAGGTTCAGAGTTGAAAGTGGATGAAGAGAGATAGTAAAAAAAATTATGTAGACAAAGAGGTTTTGGGAAGCCCACATGTACTTGCTTTTTCTGTTCATATATGAATGGTCTTGAAGAGAAAAAAAAAAAAAAGGTTGACTTGATGATAAAACAATTTATAAAAGTCATAGTATGTGAAAGAAGTTATGGCAGTATAGAATTAAGAATATTTGAATGCATTGAAATGATTTGCGATTTCATGGGGAACATGATACTGTGAATATGATAAAGACTACCAATCAGATTTTCCACTCTAGATAGGAGCTGTGTATGATTTTACTATGTTGAATGGATATCTTTGGCATTGAAAATGCTGGTGGGAAGAGCAAAAAGTGCCTTTAAAAATGTTAGATGAGAAAATGATTAAGTCATATGTAAAATCAACCTATCAAACATAGGTATGATGTAAATATCTACAAGGTGACTGCAAAGTATAAGGGAGGGAGGATTAAACCTTTCCTTATTTAAATAGACAACTTTCAGAATAATGCATTTTAAAATAGAAGAGGTCAATGTGGGGGGAAGGGGGAATATATGTAATAATACTATATGATGAAACCCTAATATGCAAATCGACTGAACAACAGAATGATGGGTCGCTGACCACCAGGGGGCAGATGGTCAAAGCAGGAGCTGCCCCCTGGTGGTCAGTGCACTCCCACAGGGGAAGCCGCTCAGCCAGAAGCTGGGCTCACAGCTGGTGAGCACAGTGGCAGTGGTGGGAGCCTTTTCTACCTCCGTTGCAGGGGCCATAAGGAGTGAGGGGTCTTGGACTGCGAGAGGGATGTCTGCCTGCCAACTTAGGCCTGGCTTAGGGGATAGGGCCTAAGTCGTCATGCGGGTATCCCCCAAGGGTTCCCAGGCTGCAAGAAGGCACAGGCCGGGCTGAGGGACTACCCCCCCCTTTGAGTGCATGAATTTTGTGCACCGGGTCTCTAATTTGAACAATAATGATTAAAAACACACAAACAACTTTAGCGTTAAAAACTCATTATAATTTTGTCTGAATAATTCTAGAAAAAATGAATATCGGTATACTATGTATCCATGTATAAAATTGCTTTCACATGTCCTTCTTTCTTTGATGCATACAATAGGTCCTTGGGTAGGTAGAGTAAGACCATCAATACCCTCATTTTTCTCTGGGTTTTGCTTTATTCTCTTTTTAAAAACCCTTTTCCTAATGACCACAGTATTGCCAGGTATACAAAACATTCCAGGTCTCTGAATTCTGACTCTTGAAATTCTTCCAGATTCAGCTTTCTTTCTGCTTACTCTGAATCATTTAATGCTGACATGGATGCCCCTCATTTCTCAGATCCACCTAGCCCCACATATTTTATTCATTTCTTTATTTAGCAGCCCATCTAAATAGAAGTTCTGGTTTTGGACTTTGTGCATTGGATCCCCCCATTGTTTACATGGAACAGTAAACTCAGTCTGTATATATTTCCTACCATCCTGGGCTCAAGGCTCAAGGCCCAAAGCCTCAGGCCCAGTTTAACATGGCAACAGATAAGACAGTATAAAAGAAAACCAAACAAGGTCAGAGACTGGACCATGAGCAGTACTGTTACCTATAGCCCAATCACTTAACTAACCTAATGGGAGTTTTGCTAACCTAATGGGAATTCTGTGACATTTAAATTAAATTGATGGATTTAAGGTATGTAGAATTGCCTGATCCTGATCCAAAAAATCATCATCATCATCATCATCATCATCATCATTATTATTGTTAACAAAAACCATTATTACTATTATGATTATTATCACCTAACTTGAGGCTCAGTGCATGACATTTGTGCATGGGTAGAATCCCTAGTGACTGCCGGCTGCCAGATGGGGCCTCCTTTCCCCTGGCTACCTGCCTTAGCTGGCCAGGGTGTGGCCGGCCTGGGGGAGGGGCCACAGGTGGTTGGCTAGCCAGCCCTGCTCCCTGGTTGAACTCCCAGTTGAACTCCCGGTGGAGGGGACAATTTGCTTTTATTATATAGGAGTAGTTGTAAAGTTTAGTATCATAGTCTCTGTTCTATAAATGTTATTTAGCATGTATTTAACAATTACTGTAATTGCAAAGTACTTGATGACAAGCTCAACAAAATTAGATTTATTCTTTTAATGCCTAACTATTTAATGAACAACGACCAGGCTGTTTCTCTCCTCCTCTGTGTGTATCTGCAAGTATTTTTGTCCTGTCTCCCCACCTCTATTTTCTCATGTGTATCTCTGACCCAAGGTGAACATTTTAGGAGAAAGACATTAAAACTGCAACATCTACTTGGCCATAATTAATAGAGAACTAGTAAAAGATCCAGAAAGAGAAGGCTGCTGGTTAAGTGTATATCTCACTCCTCTACTTGTGCACAGATTAGAAAATAAATGAAAATGATATTACTAAGAAACTTTAAGGAGAAGTAAAAAAAAAAAAGTCTTCCATAAATTAATTGATAAAGACTTTAGCAGAGGAAACAACATCAAGATGATTTAGCCAGATATTTGCCAAGTGGTGAAAGTCACTCAGACTGATTGATCAGCTGGGTCCACTTAAGACAGTGGAATTCATCTCCTTGTAGAGACCATTCGAAAGATCCATGTATGCCCACTCTCTTAAAGACAAAATGTAGCTGGCCAAGCAGTCCTTCATTTGTGCCATAGACGCTTGGTATGTCCATGTGGAAGGAACAGGATTTACCAGAAAGGGGCATTATTCTTTTTCCTAGGAGTTATTGGCCATTTGGCAAATAAGTTTTTTATATCCTTTGTGTGTGAAAGAGGATTCAAATAGTAGATGACTTTATAAACATTTATCACTTTTTTCTACATTTGTCTTTTTTCCTACCTCTTTTCTAACCATTAAACCAAAGCTCATAGGAATTGGCTGACCACTTAACCACAGGATAGGCAGGCTTGTGCGCTAAAGGTTTTAGAAGATGTAGTCTCTGTCCTCAAAGGACTCACTATTTAGCAATAAGTGTTTGTTATTTCACCAGTTTTCTGTTCAATAAACTGTATGCTCTTATTACTATCATCATTGTCATCTCACAGATATCCTCTTTTCCCATTAACACTCCACTATAACCCAATTTGACCAATTTATATAAACTCTTAAACCTATTTAACTCAGCAGCGGGAAAGGAATATTAGGAGTTGGAAAGATGAAAACTGGTGTCTGTACACGTACAATGTACCTTTTCTCTCACCAAAAAAGTAAACAGTTTGCACAATTCTCAAATCATTTCAAAATGCAAATGGGGAAGCTGAAATTAGAGTGAGAAAAAAATTAAACATGATTCTAAATATTGTAACATGTGGCCTCCAGGGGAGGGTAGATGGCTGTCTTTGTGGTACTGAAACACTTCACAGGAAAAAAAGCAAAATGGAAAATGTAATTTAAACTTGATTTCAGAGGTAAATAACTCAAGCAGAGTTTACTTTATTTTAAGTAAGAAGCTGTACGTACAGGGACCGCTGTGCTTCTCCTGGGGCCTGTGGACGCTGGGAACTTCTGAGTTCGGCAGGAGAGAGCATGCTCATAACTTCGAGAGCTTAGCGTTAATTAAGGCGAAGATTACTGTGTGTAATGGGATTTCAGGATTTAGTAACCCCGGTTTAGATGACAAATGTCACTGAATAAAGTATTTTATGGCAACATATAACAGATTATGCTTATTCCCTGAGGAGATTTTTACCTCCATTTTACCTACTTTTAGGATCTGCACTGAATATGTGAAGTAGTTCAGGCCACAAAACTTGATTCCTCCCCAAAACTAAGGGGAAAAGAAAATGTGGAATATATCTACATAAAGCCGAGCAGCTTAGCTTATGTGTTAATCATCGCTTTGTGCTGTTTACAAAACAACCATCAAATTTGGCCCAAGACAAAATAAAGAATACTGCCCCATGAACAAATTTGGCAATGTTTTAATCACATTTTCATATTCAAGACTTCAAAGAAGCTTAAAAATATTAATTAATGAAGCCGGTTGCAGCACGCCAAGGAGCGCAGCAGCACTGTAATTGGCGAGCATTATTTAGGAGGGCAGATTTAGTATTAATGCAGGGACTCCATATACAAAGAAACATGCCAGATGAGATTAATGAAAACCTTCTCTTAAAAAGAAATGAGTTCCTCACTAAAAGGGGTGAAATCTACAGTGTAAATTGTTGTTTGAATTTTAAGTGCTGTAGTCAGCATTAAGCACTTAAAATTGAGCATTAAGTACCTTTCTAAAGACTCAATTTTCACTGTCCACAATTATACAAAATAGCAAGAAAGTATACAAAACTTATTCAAAAAATAAATTGTATTCATTTACTTGTAAAAGTAAAAGATGTAGTGATATGAATGACACAAGTCAATTTCAAAACCAAATGCAATGCAAATGTTATGGGATTGTATGCATTCAGAATGAAAAAATAATTGAAAGTGAGAAATTCAGAAACGGATACCTCAAACAGACTTAGGCAAAGGACCAGGCTTGAGCAGAAATCTGCACTGACAGCTCTCTGAAGGTCATTCTTTGTTTTGTGATGTTGGTCTGACTGCCATTCTGACACAGGTTTAACTTAGTTCACCTTAGTTTTACTTTGCATCTGATCATCTGTATTGGAAATGGAGCTTATATTACTTGTATAGTTTGTGGATGATTCATGTGTCTGTATTCATAGACTTAAAGATCCTAGAAAATAATTTATTTTGACTTCAAAATTAAATCAGAAACTTCGACATACAGGAGAATGAGAGACCCATTTTGCTGTTGATGACTGTTAACATGCCTCACATACATATCTGGCGTTTGACTGGAGTGATGGGAGAAATTGAGCCCCTTTGTCCTTAATATTGAGCAGATATCTTGTCTCCAATATCTAGAAGAAACTTAGGCTTCTTTCCATGGCATCCAGGGCATTTGGATTCCAAAAAATCATAATGCTTTGGTATATTTGTTCTAATTGATTATATTGGATCTTCTTTGAGCCATTTGGGTAGGTTATCTGTCTATCGTCTATGTGTCTATCCATCTCTCTGTCTATTTATCTATGAACTAATAGGTGCAACTAATGAGGGAAATTAAATAAAGGATGAGGAGTAATTGAATGAACTAGTCCATGGACAAATAAAATGAAAATGATTATGAAACCAGTTCTTTGGTCATTATTATTATGTCACAGTTTGTTGGGGGGAATATTTTTTCTTCAGGAAAACTTGAAGAGGCATCAGAATGCCTTTACAGCACATTAACAGTCATTGCACATATGCTTAGAGCAAACATTGAGTTGTGTATATAACTATTACTGAAATCTAAAAATTGACCAGATAGTTCATGGTATCCTAAAGCTGTAATCATGTGGCTCACTTTTTCCCCTGCAACACATATGCGTTATATGTATGTTTGTTTCAAAAATTATTTACTGAGGTTTTCTGTCAATATGGTAGTGTAGGTAAACATGTTACTTGGAACCTCCCACAACAACATGAAAATTGCAGTTAAACTACAGAACAACCATTCAGAACTGCCTGAAATCTAGCTGAACAGAAGTCCTTAACTAAGCATATAAAGAAGAAACCACATCGAGACTGGCTGGAAGGGCAGAGATGAGGAATAGGCTGATCCAATACTCATGTGTGGCAATTACAAATCAGGAGGAATTTCTTAGCTAAAGAGGTCCCAACTCAGGGTTCCAGTGCCAGGAAGACAAGTCCACATTACTTATTGTGGAAACCAGCAGGGAATAGGCTGAATGAAATGGAGGCTTTTGGAGTCCCAGACATTCCTCTTAAAGGACCCAATCATAGACTTACTCAGACTCCCTCCCTCTGAGATCCAACTCCTGGGCAGCAGCTCAAAAGATGCCAGAGACTTAGAGGAAGAAATGAATGATTTGGTTTCAGTATAAGGGCTGGAAGGATAGCTTTGTCCCACATGAAAGTGCTAGTCGAGGTCATTGTTCCCTTGCTGAGCCCTTCTCCACAGAGCCTGTAGGCTTGCACCATATCTGAGTCTCCAACAAACTGGCTTACACTGTTTACCCTGCCCCAGTGATTCCCTGAGAATCCCATCCTACTTATGGGCCCACTGGAGCTGTTTCCAGTAGCTTTCCACATAAATGGTGTCTCTTGCCTCAGGTTTTGATTTTTCTAACATCTCTCAAATAAGCAACATCTGACCTCTGCATGATCCATGCCTCTTGTTAAGTGGCCCTAGTCCCAGAACTAGCAGCAGCTAGCCTTAGTTTGCAGCTTGGCTCTCCTGGGCACCTCTAAACCCAGAAAAAGTAATAGCCATGTACAGATTGCTTTGTAGCTCAGGCCATATGACCCCAGGCAGGACACAGACCCTAGTTGATATTGGCCTACACTTTCCAGGAAGCCTGAGAGCCAATGCACCCAGTAGACAGCTTCAAACCATGCCACATTACAACTCTATCAATTCCATGAATGACATACTCAAGTGTGGCCTCAACGAGCATCAAAGCCCCCATGGAAGCATGCCCTGGACCATAGAGTAAGCCCCTGCACCTAAGCTCCTCCGCTGTAGTTACAGTTAGTCCTCACAGATGATCACCCTGGGGGTCGATCCCTCCCAGTGACACCAACCATAGTCAAGGCTCAACTACAAAAAAACAATAAACAGTGCCCAGCTTCAGTGACTCTGGGTGCTGTGCCACAGAACCTTACAAAACACCTATTACATAAGGACTCTCTACCAAGACTAAGAGATGAAGCAGCTCTACTAATAAATAGAAACAGACAAAGGAAAGTAGCCAAAATGAGGAGATGAAGAAACATATTCCAAATGAAAACAAACAAACAAACAAACAAAAAAAACAACAACAATAAAAACAGAAGAAATCTGAAGAAAAATTACTAAATGAAGTGAAGGCAAGCAAACTACCAGATACAGAGTTAAAAACAATAGTTATAATGATGCTCAAGCATCTTAGTGGCAGGCAGCATAAAAAATGATATGGAAATCATTTTTAAAAGTCTGAAGTGAAGAATACACTAACTAAAAGGAAGAACAAAATACAGTGTATCAACAGTAGAGTAATTGGAGCAGAGAGTCAAATCAGCAGTTCAAAATATAAGAAAACAGAAAAATACTCAATCAGAACAGCAAAAAGAAAACAGATTTTAAAAAAAGAGTATAATGTAAGGAGCCTCTGGAGAATTTTAAGTTTACCAATATTTGAATCATGGAGTTGCTAGAAGAAGAGAGAGAGAGCAAGAAATTGAAAACCTATTTTAAAATATAATGACAGAAAACTTCCCTAACCTGGTGAAGAAAATAGACATACAGGTCCAGGAAGCACAGAGCATCCCAAACAAGATGAACTTAAAGAGGCCCACATGACACACATTATAATTAAAATGCCAAAGATAAGACAGAATCTTAAAAGAGACAAGAGAAAAGCAGCTAGTTACCTACAAGGGAGATCCTATTAGACTGTCAGCTGATTTCTCAACAGAAACTTTGCAGGCCAAACCCTGACCAGGTAGCTCAGTTGGTTAGAGCATTGTCCCAATAAACCAATGTTGTGGGTTTGATCCCCAGTCAGGGCACATACAAGAAGCAACCAATGAATGCATAAATAAGTGGAATAACTAATTGATCTCTCTCTCTCTCTCTTTCTCTCTCTCTCTCTGATTCTCTCTCTTTATCTCTTTCTCAAGTCAATACAAAAAAGAAAAGAAATGATGCAGGCCAGAAGTGATTGGCATGAAATGTTCAAAGTGATAAAAAGCAAGGACCTACAGATTACTCCATCCAGCAAAGCTATGATTTAGAATCAAAGGACAGATCAAGAGCTTTCCAGACAAGAAAAATCTAAAGGAGTTAATCACCACCAAACCAGTTTTACAAGTGATGTTAAAAAGATCTTCTTTAAGAAGAAGAAAAAGATAAAATATATAAATAATAAAATGCCATAAAAAAGAATAAAAACTATAACCCCTTGAAGCATGCTATGTAGTTCTTGTAGGCCCTGTAAGTAATAAACTTTATTTCAGTTAAAAAAAAAAAATCTTACCATTTGCTACAGCATGGATGGACCTAGAGTATATTATGCTAAGTAAAACAAATCAGTCAGAAAAAGCACAAATACTATACCATTTCACTTACGTACATGTGAAATCTAAAGAACAGTATAAATGAACAAGCAAAAGAGAAGCAGACTTATAGGTACTGGGAATTGACTGATGGTTGGCAGAGAGGAGGAGTGTTGGGGCACTGAGTGAAAAAGGTGAAGGGATTGATAACTACAGATTGATAGTTATAAAATAGTCATGGGGATATAAAGTATAGTATAGAGAATATACCAATAATATTGTAATAACTATGTATTGTGCCAGCTGGGTATTGGAAATATCTGGGGGAACAGTTTTAAAGTATATGAATGTCTAACCATTATGCTATATACCTGAAACTAACATGAAATAATATTGAATGTAAACTGTAATTGAAAAAAAATAAGTTTAAAGATAAAAAATACTAACAATAACTAAAAACATATAAATAATTACTATATTTTTTCACAAAGTATTTGGATTCATTTATAAAAAATTCATATAAAGAATTAAAATAAATAATAGGATAAATACCTATAATAAGAGAAAAATATCTAACAAACAAGATAAGGAAAAATATGAATATAATCAAAAGCCAAGTAAAATAAGAAAATATAAACTTATTCAAAAGTATCAAGTCCACACAGTTGCAATAGTTTACTTTCCTAATGTGTGAAGCTACAAGAGAAGAATAAGCCAATCCAAATATTCTCTTTAAGTGAACAAAATAAAATAGCTATTGTTTTAGTTAATAACTTTTATCTGGGCTGTTCAGTTCTAAAATCCTAAATATCATTTCATATCACTTTCTGGGACTAGAAAGACAAGTTCTTATCTTTCAAACTCTAAGTGGGGGAAAAAAAAGCAGGCTCAGAAAAATTAGATGCCAGATTCTGAATCATGCAATTACTTACTGAAAGTTTGTGATTGAGACCGAGTATATTGGTTTCTGGTCAAGTATACTTTTTCTAATGTCCTACATTCTTCCCTTCCTTGAGGATGAGATGAGGAACACACACATTGTCTGGGTTTGAGGAGCCTAATTTTGCTTCCCAAAGTTCAAGTGATACAGTGATGGGCACGTCACTTGTGCTTCTACAGAGGAGAGTGGGTGGTGCAACAGGTGTTTGTTGATTGGTTACATATAGTTTCCCTCCTGTAGCAATAATAATTTTTAGTACTAATTAGTAGGATGAGATACCACTAAATGATATTCTTCCCATGAGCAGTTAGACCTTTATTCTCAATGACCTGGTAGTAAATATGAATAAATATATTGTCCATTATTTAATCATGTTCATTTCAGTTCATTTGGCCATGACTTTGTTTATTTTACTTGGACTCTTTCAATACATTAATAAAATCCTTTTTTATTCTCTTGAGCAATGATAGTATATTCCTTTGAGCAGTATTTTGAAGCAAAATAAAAAATTGATATGTATCTACAAAGCTAATCCTGTTATTATAAAGCAACTGAACATCAAACAATGACAAGTTATTCTCAAGTCAGTCTGATCTCACCTGGACTCAGAATAAGGTCTCAGATGGCCTCACTCACAGGATTGGGATGTGTTTGGGGTAATGGGAGCAATGAGACCCCATTCCCAAACAGGTAGCATATAGTTTAGGCTTTTTCACAAGGCATTTGAATTCCAAAAAATTCTAGGGAGTAAAAATCAAAGGTAAAACAAAACCATGTACTTTACAAGGCTCTGCATCACAACATTTACTAATGGGAATGGATTAGAATTACTGTGGGGATTTTTGGTGGGTTTTTTTAATGTTTGTTTTGTTTTGTTTGTTTATTTTTTTTTGTAGCCTTCTGCTTCATTTCAGTTTTTTTCTGATTACCTTGTAAAATACAAATGAGTTATTCAATTGACTTGGCTCTTTTCCCATTAGTATGTTAAAGATGTGTTATAAATCAAATGAACAAGAATGTATTGAGGAGCTGCTATATTTAGAGCACTGCACTAGGTGATAGGGGAGGTTAAAAAGGGGCCCCTGCATGACTCAATTAGTCTAAACGAGGGTGGTCTCCCTGACCAGAACAAGGTCTTCACAGGTAGGGCAGGTTTTATAAGAGAGAAACACTACACTGTTTTTGTGTGTGTGTGTGTGTGTGTTTTCAGAACTGGAAGATCATTGCTTAGAGAATGGGCAAAGCAATAGCATGTTGACAACCCAGTGCTACAAATCCAGTGCTGCTGCTGAGGGAGGGCGAGGCTGGGGTCAGCAAAAAAGAAATGCCCTACTGTGGCCTCCCCTTCACTCTTATATTTCTCAAACATTTAACATTCAGTGGCCATGAGAAGAAACTGATTTTCTATTAGAACATCTTTATCTTGCTCGGTGGTGTTGCTCAGTGGATTGAGAGTGGTCTCATGTACCAAGAGGTCCAGGTTTGATTCCCAATCAAGGCACATGTCCAGGTGCAGGCTCGATCTCCAGTAGGAGGCGTACAGGAAGCAGCTCGATCCATGATCCTATCTCTTTTCCCCCTCTCCCTTCCTCTCTCGCTAAAATCAATAAAACATACTTTAAAAAGAATATCTTTATCAAAATATGAGGAATTTATATGCTCATTCAGTGAAACATGACTCTTTAATTTATTGAGTTTGCCTTCATTGCACTCTTTTTTCATTGCTCATAAATTGATAGTGTTCATCACAGATACTCTACATGCTGTCTAAACATCAAAACCCTTTATAAAATGGAGGGGTTATGAAAATGCACTCAGAACTATAGTATAAATAAAAACTATAGAGTCCATGTGGTGGCTTAGTACATAGAATAGAGATTTGATCTTCTAGTTGCAATCTGAGTTTTCCACTAGCTACTTGGTCACACAAGCAAATTACTTAACATTTGCCAGCATCAAATTCCTCATCTAATGACTACTTAATGAAAAATAGGGATGAGAATTCCAACCTCAAAACATTGACATAAGAATTATTAAAAATAATGTACAAAATATGTTTTAACATATTTCTCAGTATTCAATAATTAGAACTATTATTCATGACAATGTCCTGGCCATTATAAACTTTCATTTCTTTAGGTCTATGAATTTAATGAAATTATTTTTGCTTGTGGAAGAGAGACATAAAATATTTCTAGAAGAATATATACTGTTTCTTTTAAAACTACATTTTATGTGAAAATCTTCAGGAAAAAGTATTTTTAATATCAGGATAATATATTCCTGAGGCTATTCTGGAGTTTAGAGTCCTACTTTCAATTTTTTAAAGAGCCTATTAGTTTAAAGAAGTTTTTGGTTTACAAAAAAATGAAAATGGAGGTACAGAGATTGCCTCTACACTCTCATCCCCTTCACATGCAAGACCTTCCCTACCCTATAATCAACATCACTCACCAAAGGGTACATATTTCCCAAGGATGAATTTACATTGACACATCATAATCACCCTAAGTTTATACTTTATCATAGGGTTCACTATCAGTTTTATATATTTAATGGGTTTTGACAAATTTATAATGATATATATCCATCATTATACTGATGGATATCATAAAATATTATCAGTATATCATACAAGGTGCTTTCCCTGCCCTAAAAAAATTCTCTGTATGGGTTCTACCTATTCATCTCTCCCTCTTTTACTCCTGGAATCCACTAATCTTTTTATTGACTCCACAATTTTGCATTTTCTATAAGGTTATATAGTTAAAATCATGTAGTGTATGGCTTTTTGCTTTCTTTAACTTGGGCATCCACATGCACATTTTTGTGGACATAAGTTTTTTAAACTCTTTTGTGCAAATACCAAGGAGCACAATTATTGGATTGCATGGCAAGGCTATGTATAGTATTGCAAAAAATCCACAAAATTGCTTTCCACAGTAGCTATACAATTTCTCATTCTCAGCAGTAAAGTATGAGAGTTCCCTGTGCTCTACAGTCTCATCAACATTTGATATTGTCAGTCTTCCAGATTTTGACAATTCTAATAGGTGCTGTCTTGATGTATATTTCCTGATGACATAGGGAATGGAGCATATTTTCACATGCTTATTTGCCATCTGTATATCTTCTTTTTTGAGATATCTTTCAAGGTCTTCGGTCCATTTTTAAAATTGGATTGTTAGTTTTCTTATTGTTGAGTTTTAAAGATATTTTATATTTTGGATAATAGTCCTGTATCATATGTGTCTTTTTCAAATATTCTCTCCCAGTCTGTGGCTTGTCTTCTCATTCTTAGAAATTATCTTTCACAGAGCAGAGTTTTGGGGTGTTTTTTCCCCTAATTTTAATGAAGTTCAGCTTATCAATTATGTATTTCTTTCATGGTTGGTGTCTTTTGTTGCATCATCATACTAAGGTCAACTAGGTTTTCTCCAATGTCATCTTCTAAGAATTTTGTAGTTTTGTGTTTTACACTTAGGTCTATGATCCATTTTGAGTTAATTTTTATTAAAGTCTGTGACTAGGTTCATTCTTTTGCATGTGGATGTCCAGTTGCTCCAGCATCATTTGTTGAAGAGACTGTCTGCTCTATTATATTGCCTTTGCTCCTTTGTCAAAGATCAGTTGACTGTATTTAGGTGGGTCTACTTCTGAATTCTTTTCTGCTCCATTGATCTGTCTATTCTCTTATCAATACCACACTTTCTTGATTACTGTAGCTTTACAGTTACTCTTGAAGTTAGTCAGTCCTCCAACTTTGTTCTTTTCCTTAAACCTACCTTCACTTTTAACTCTTTCTTACATCTCATGAGTAGAAAAGCAATTCATCATAGCCATCCTTTTATTCCAAACATAACACTAGTAGCAAAACTGTTTCTAAGCTCTTTTTTGCTGCTTTATCATATACAAATTTGAATCTCAGTTTACCACTTAACATAATATATTTTTATTAATAAATATATTTTTATTTCTGGAAGTGATTATAAAAGTATTCAAGATATAGGCTTAGATATATCTATTACATTTATGGTAGTATCTGTTCTTTCCTTAACATTTCAAATATTATTTACTCAAATTATTAAAAGTCTGTATGCATATATTTTGCTTATATGTATAAACACCTCTTCCTGGGAATCCTTGTGACTCCTTTTCTCCCTTTCACTGAGCAACACAAATTCTTCAATCTTGTAGCCATATGTATTTACAAGCAATACAGGGTGAGGGAAAATGTAGGTTTATACTAGTTTGCATGGGAAATAATACAATACTTAATAAATAACAATACAAGAATAAACTCTGTGTTTGCGTACCCACAACTGCAAACCTACATTTGCTCCACCATGTGTATACTATTCCATCGCACATAATACTGAGCTGTTTTACTGAATGCTTTCTCATCAGCTTCCCTCCTCTCCTCCTAACACTTGTCATTTCCTCCAACCTGGCATTCCCTGGATTGATCACTTTCTCTCATTCTCTTTCCATTAGTGTGGGTTATTTATTTTATTTTTCTTTAGTTTCTACCCATCGTAGTCTCTCTTTCTTTTGCTCCTTATCAATTTCTTTTTTCTCTCTCTTCATTGTTTCCACCCATTCCTCAAATCTCTCCCAGCACCCAGACTCCCCAGGCCCTCCCTTACTTTGCTAAGGCACTTATGTGCTTTGAACTTTTGGTCTCTTCAGTAATGACTGGTGCCCGTGAACACTTTGGATGTTGGGATTTCCGGTTTAAGGGGATTTATTGTACAATTATATATAAATTAATTTGTTCAAGTGATTGGTTAGTGACTCAGCAAAGATTAAAATTTAGGTTACTCAGGATAGGTTCAAGAGGAAGAGTTATTACCTTAACTCTAAAAAAATCTGCACTGGGATTATGTCCTCTTAAAACATATTTACCTTCCCCAGAGCACCATTTGGATTTAAATATGGATTTTTTATAGTTTCCTAGTTTTATAACAATCCCATTAATTTAAAACTTCTTAAGAGCAAGGTTAATGTCTTATACTGAAAAGACCCCCAAAGCCTTAAGGTTTGTTTCATCATCTGTCTATCAGTACTTGTGTCACCATGAGCAGCAGGTTGCTCACCTCCTCTAAAGTGGAAATCATTCATTTGTAAAATGGTGACTTTGTATGCACTTCAGAGTGGCTTCTAAGGATCACAGCATCAAAATTAGGTGACTACCATACATGTGATTGCCTATTTCACCATTTGGAAAAAATATCGCATGGCCTATTACAAAGCACAGGTATTGGAGAGTCAGTGAAAGCTTGGATTTGAGCATTAGCTCATGGGATATTCTAGTGGTCTGATCTTACATGTGTCACTTGTATCACATGACCTCTTTATAGAAAATGAGTATTTTAAGAGTTGTCTCTCTATTATAAGACATCAATATCAGTGCTTAGCACAGAGCAACATTCTCTGATTCTCCTTTTGATCACAGTTTTCCAGCACAGAGTAGAACACACCAATGTGTTAATTGATTGGTCCCTATATCTTTGCATGCATCAGTAAAAAATATTAATTAGGCCATTGGACTGTAGTAAGTCAAAGAAAAAGAAGGTACATTTAATAAAGATGTTGATACAAAGTGACAAGTTTCAAAAGAGTTCATGTGTCTGCATTATGATTAAGATTAAAGAAAGTTTTATTTTGAAAACCAAGCTTGGTAATGCATAGAACATAAAAGACAATCAAGGAAGTCCTACTTAAGGATTTAAAATTGAAATTGGCTTGTAGATGAAACTTGAAGTTCATTTTGAGAGTCATTTATGATTGGATTCAAGTCCTCAAGATGGAAATCAAAGAACATTAACCTTCCTGCCTAAACAATGTGTTACTTATTTATGTATATTAAAGCATTTTCTTCTATAATGATGAACTGAAAGACTGAAAATAAGATCTTTCTTCTTCGGGTTAAAATTGACAGAGTTCCTTATGGTAATGAGGTGTCATCATGGGACAGTCCATAAGAAATGACTTCACCCTGAAGCTCTTCCTTTACCCCCGGGCTCCACAGTCAGCCCTTCCTCAGGAAGATCTGCTTCTGGAGATATTCCATGTACTTTATGGAAGGCTGAATTGTGTCTCCCCAAAATTCTTATGTTGAAATCTTAACCTTTAGTACCTTAAAATTGGACTGTATTTGGAGATATGGGCTGGTGGCGAGAATTCAATGTCATTTAGTACAAGATGTGCTAAGAGAGGCACCTGCATATATCAGTACTGATCAACAAACAAGAGCAAGTGATTGCAGGTCACCTGATGATTAGCAAGCAGTAAAATGGATTTGAGGCAGGAACATGTTTTCTACATGATTTTGTGTGCTGCAAGGCAAAGAGAAAACATGTTGCTCAAGAAATAGGAGAGAGTTGGAAAAAGTAATTTGATCATGAAAGGTACAAGAAGAAATAATGAGGGGGAAATGAAGATAGGAAACAAAGTATAAAGGTTCAGAGCAAGAGCCTTGGAAAGAAGAGAGCTTGCAATAGAACATACACAAAGGGGAAAATGTTGGATTTGATCCACAAATTCAGAAGAGTCCTCGCTATCCCCAAGTCAGTTTCTCAAAATTTTATAAAAATGAAATCATAATTAGAGCAATTTGAATTATTACCCACTTATTTTTGCAGCCAATTTTTGGATACTTATTAACATCATTTATTCTTGAAGCATTAATCTACTATCTATAATAATAAAAACATAACATGCTAATTAGACCAGACATCCTTCTGAATGTCCTTCCAGACAACCTTCTGGATGAAGCCAGGTTGTGGGTGCCTGCCAGCCACTGGAGCGAAGCCCAGGTCCCAGGTGCCAGAAAGAAGCCAGGTGGTGCCAGCTGCCAGAGAAAGAAAGACCTACTCTTGCACAAATTTCGTGAATCAGGCCTCTAGTGTTCTAATAATTCCGTAACCAAATAAATGAGGTTGGAGCTAACTGAGGCATTGATAATGCACTTCCAAGTAAAAACAACATTTTTAATATATATTTTTATTGATTTTAGGGAGAGTGGAAGGGAAAGGGAGGGAGAAACATCAATGTGATAGAGAACCATTGATTTCTTGCTTCCTGCACACACCCCAACCAGGGATTGAACCCACAATCTGGGTATGTGCCCTGACCGGAAATCAAACCTGTGACCCCTTGGTTCACAGGATGATGCTCAACCAACTAAGCCACAGCAGGGTAAAACAACAAAATTTAAATTTCTCCTATTTCTTGAGTATATGCCATGTGAGAACACTGTCTCAAGGCACAATATAGACCCTACTCAAAAAAACATACCAACTTACATCTGACATTTGTTTTTAGCTGCCAGTAGTTCTCAAGAATCATATCCTGATGAAAGATGCTACTGTGTAAAATCAAAACAGATTTTATTAAAAAGAGACAGAGGAAAAAATAAATCCTAGACAAATTCCAAGACCTTCAGAAATGTCCATTTCAACCAACTCTGTGGAAAGAATATCAGTGAGAGTATTAGGCAGCCAAGTATCCAAGTCACTGTGTGATGATGAGGCAAGCTGAGCATAGAAAGAGCCAAGAGTCACAGGTGGAAGGCATTTTATTGGCATGTCAAAGTAGAAATTCAAGGGGGAAAAGGCACTGTAAGGTCACAGAATAAGCCTCGTTACAAAATGTGAGACAAATGCTGTTTGCCACATGTAGTTAATGTGCAATTAAAAACCTAATTCTGGATCTCCTCACTGCTTGGGGCTATTACAAATTTGATATGGCACACAGGTGTTAAGTACCTTAGAAATGTTAAACAGCAGATAGATGGAAAGGCTTATTATTAAAAATTAAGCTTAACTGCAGTGAGAAATGTCACAAGTAGACAGAAGTGCAGAAGGGTTATCTTCAAGTATGTGCTTATGGGGAATGAACCAAATATGAAACAGAAGTCTTAATTGTGCTCACACATAAAGCCATTGCCACCAGCAGTGCTTTTATCCAGAGGAGTATAATCAGTCATTTGCAAACAATTTCATATCACTGCAAGAAAACCATGTGACCTTATTGAAGAGTCATTTGTAACATCTTTAAATGTGTTTTTTCCTGGTGGATGATTAAATGGGTTGCTAATCTTATTTTGTTATGAGTGACTGGAGGACATGGAGTCACAATCATAATTTAGAGAAGAGGAAATCTGCACTTCTCTCTCACTATCACATGATATGTCAAATAATGATTGACACCGAGTCCTTCTTGTCAGAAGGCGCCCTCTGCTGAGGATGTCTGTCTGTCTGTATAAATAACTCAGGCCTATTGTCTGGACATAGCATCAGTTCTCCATGAGGCAGAATCCTTAGCCTCCTCGAGGATGAGAACACCCTAATGTCTCTGTGAGTTGGAAGCTAATAACCCCACCAAGAAGATCAAAGGTGGTTAGAAAACTTTCTCCACAACTAATGTCTTAAAACTTCATAATAAATTGACAAATAGTCACTAGACACTATCTTTGCTAAGTACCATGGACTTGACACCACCAAGGGTGAATCTCAAGTACTTTATCAGATAGTAAGGGAGATAATACATGTATATCAGTATATAAAAATAACATTTTTTTAATTAACCATCTGCCCCTGTCACCCCTTTCAATCTTCCCAGTACCCTAAAACCCTGTCCTGACCTCCATATCAATGTAGCCAATTAGACTTACTACATCAGTTACCTTGGAGGGGACCTTCCACTGAGCTGAAACAGTGGTAAAATCAATGCTTATTAGACAGGAGTGTTTTCTCAAAGAACAAAGAAAAGACAAGTGAAACTCCTGGCTCTTAAGTTCAAATGATATGGTCCAGTGAGTTATTAAACAAAAACTTTAAAAAGAAAAGGGAAAAAATCAACAGTAGAGTAGAGGATTCTCCGAACCAAAACTAGACAAAGGATCCACAGGCTGGGTGAGAGAACGAGGCTGAAGACACACAGGCTGGAATGGAGTCCGCAAAGACAGCCTTCTGAGCTCCACACCATGGGCTCAGGCAGCAGCCAGCCCCAGAGCCAGTGGAGCTGTCCGGTTCCTTGAGAATCTCATGTCTTTATGCGGACAGACCCTGTTCATTGCCTGAGACAAGGAGTCAAATGAACTGTTCTCCTTGCCATTTGATAAAGACTGCCAACCAACTGCGGCATGCAGCTCTTATAATCACTGTGATTTCTCATACCCCCACCCTCCATCACCATATCCTTGCCATGTGGATAAGGCTCCTTTACAAAACACAGAACTGAAAGAAGATACAGCAAAGACAATGGCAGTAATGGGAAAGAATATATTCCTACAACTAAGGAAGATGCAATTTAACAGAGCTAACTAAAAATCTTCCACTAAGGCAGTGAACATGTGTATCAAGTGTATTCCACAGAATACCAATATACTACAAGATCAAACAGTCCTTATTATTTTAAAATTATAAATTCCATCTGAAATTCAGAGAGAAGTCAGGGATGGGAAGGTGAGTGGGGAGAGATTAACCAGGAAACTTATATGCATATATGCATTGCCCATAGACACAGACAATAAGGTGAAGGCCTGGGAGTGGTGAGTGTGTGTGGGGGAAGAGGGTCAATGGGGGAGAAAAGGGATATCTGTATTCAACAATAAAGATACATTTTTTTTTAAAATATGAATTCCAGAGTTAAACAACCTTTTAAACACTTAATATTCTAAATAACTTCTTGAATAGTCCAAGAAATACATACTGATGAAAAAGTACAATTTCCTGGAGAGAAAGGAAGATGGCTGCATAGGTAAATGCCTATACTTGCCACCCCCCGACAACCACATCAAAATTACAACTAAAATACAGAGGTGCGGAGGCACAGAATGGGCTGGTCCAGCACTCATGTGGGGCACTTTTTTATTTGGGAGGCAGATCTTCTCTAAGGAGGCCACTGGAGGGGCAACGGGTCTCAGTCCCACACCAGACCCCCAGCCTAGGGTCCCAGAGCTGGGAAAATAAGTCCCTATGGGCAGTAAGAACTAAAGCCTGTAAAACCAGTGTGAATTGGGGCTCAGTGATACAGAGGCTGTAGGAGACCCAGCTGTTCCTCTTAAAAGGCTGGTACCATGAACTGAACTTACAAGGTCCTGCTTCCTCTGAGCTCCAGCACCAGGGTGAAGCCCTGGGGAACACAGACACATACAAGGAAGAACTGGATTGCCTGGCATCAAGGCAGGAACTTGGGGGTGGCTTTCTCCCAGATGGAGGTGCTCACAGGGATGATTGTTCTTATGCTGGGAACTCCCTAGTCTCAGGGCTTACTGGCAGCCATTTCTGTTTGTTTCACCCTAGTGATTCCCGAAGACCCTGCCTCATCCAATTCACAACCCCATTCAAGCTGTGTGAAGCTGTTTTTGCATATAAATGGCCTGCCCTTGCTCAGGCTAAAATCTGTCAACAAGCTACTAGTACAGCTGGGCCAGGGAGCCCCAAACCTATCAATAAAAGGCCTAAGACCAAGCACCAGCACCAGCCTGCCTTACTTCATAGCTGGGCCTCATCAGGGCACTTCCAAACCTGATACAAAGAGGAGAAATCTTCAGATCTCACTGTAGCTCCTGCTGGGTGGCCCTAGGCTGTAACTGACTTTGCATCTTCCTGGAGACCCAAGAGCCAGTGTACCCAGTGGTCAGTATCAGACCATACCAGATTACAACTCTACACATCCATAAGCTACACACTCAAAGGGCAGTCTCAGTGAGCACCAAATCCCCACTGAGGAAAGTCCTGCTCCATAGGGGTGTCCCCTGCACAGCAGCTCTCCCACTGTAGTTGTAGCTGGTCCTCACAGCCAATTGGCCTGGAGGTCAATTCCTCCCAGTGATGCCAATAGCAATCAAGGATCAACTACAACAAGACTGTGCTCAGAGCCCACAAAGGGGTACACTTAGAGCTCCCATCTCAGGTGACTGGGGAGGCTGAGCCACTGGGCCCTATAGAACACCTACTGCACAAGGCCACTCTATTGACTCAAGGAGACATAGCGGCTCTACCAAGTACATAGAAACAAACACAGGGAAGCAGCCAAAATTTGGAGACAAAGGAACATGTCACAAATCAAAGAAATAGAAGAAAGCAAACTACTGAATACAGAGTTCAAAACCACAGTTATAAGGTTAATCAAGAATCTTCTGGAAACCTCCAAAAAAATGGAAAAGGACCAGTCAGAAATTAAGCATACACTGACTGAAATAAAGAACAATATACAGGGACTCAACAGTAGAGTAGATGATTCTGAGAATCAAGTCAGAAATATATATTTGAAATATAAGGAAGCAAAAAACACCAATCAGAAGAATCTAAAAATATGCAGATAGTGTAAGAAGCCTCACATTATGGGGGTGCCAAAGAAGATAGAGAGAGCAAGATATTGAAAACCTATTTGAAGAAATAATTACAGAAAACTTCCCCTACCTGGTGAAAGAAATAGACTTATAAGTCCAAGAAGCACAGAAAGTCCCAAACAAGAGGAACCCAAGGAGGACCACACCAAGACACATCATATTAAAATGCCAAGGGCTAAAAATAAAGAGAGAATCTTAAAAGCAATAAGAGAAAAGCAATTAGTTACCTAAAAGGGAATGCCCATATGACTGTCAGCTGATTTCTCAACAGAAACTATGCAGGCCAGAAGGGAGTGGCAAAAAATATTCAAAGTGATGAATAGCAAGCACCTACAACCAAGATTACTCTACCCAGCAATGCTATCTTTTAGAATTGAAAGTCAGATAAAAAGCTTCACAGACAAGAAAAAGATAAAGGAGTTCATCACCACTAAACCAGTATTATATAAAATGTGGAAGGGTATTATTTAAGCAGAGGAAGAAGAAGAAAAAGATAAAAAATATGAACAATAAAATGGCAATAAATGCATACCTATCAACAATTTAATCTAAAAATCAAAATGAATTAATGAGAAATATAATGAACAGAATAAACTGGTAAATAAAATGGAATCAGAGGCATGGAAATGGAACAGACTGACAATTTTCAGAGGGAAAGCAGTGGGGGGCAGGAAGAGATTAAACAAAGATCTTATATGTATATATGCATTACCTATGGATACAGTCAATAGGAAGGTGAAGGCCTGGGGCAGGGCTGGAACTGGGTTGAGGGGGGGGGGGTCAATGGGAGGGATAAAGAGTGACTTCTGTAATAATCTCAACAATAAAGATTAAAAAAACTAATTAATTTTTTAAGTACAATTTCCCGGAGATAATCAGAATTCTTTTTCAAAAGACATCAGTCTCATAGTATACTAATGCAGTTTGCATACCTTGCATTCATCATTACATATATTACACATGTATTATGAGTTAAATACGCTTTTAAATAATAAACAGGAAAGCAATATGAGCCTTAACAAAGATTCAGATCAAATGCTATTGTGCTCCAAAAAGAGAGAAATCTAATTCCAACTAAGGCAGAAGTGGGAGATTTCAGAGACATGGCATTTAGGCCTGGTCTTTTAAATCTGGCAGCTTTGGATGTTTGATGGAGGAGGCAAAGAAAAATTTTTGCTAGGATGAGGAAACAGGGAATGAGCCACAGCCACGATATAGAGAAAGAGGAAGAGGAAGTAGCTTCTCTTGGCTGTAAAATGGGAAACTCAGCTAGATTAGCAGAGTTATCAAGGTGAAAGACGATGGTTGGGACAAAATCTGCAGACATGATTTCTAGAGTAAGAAGATTAAACTTTATTCTGTGGAAATAATAACAACCCACTTCAAGTTTATAAGCAAATTAAAGTTTGAACTTCATTTCGTCAGATTAACATAGACAAGATATAATATTACTATATTGTGTTCATAAGTAATATATAGTCAGCCCTCCAATTAAAATTGTGAGAGAAAAAAATGGTTTTCTGGCATTGACCTTTGCTCCTTCTCTGTACAGCCTCACCAGGATTAAGTCTATTTCTATTCCTAACCAGATACTAATTTAGCTCCCTTCCACCCAGGACTCTCCCCCTCATTCTCCTTCTCCATGGATATTTATCATTTTCCTCATTTCTCTCTGCTATTCTCTCCACATCTCTCTACTTCTCAATTATTCCACACACTAACTAAGTCCCATGAGAGAAAAGTGTCCAGGGGGTGTACTGTATGCAATAATAGCTGATATTTATATAATGAGTGATAATCTTTTTCAAAAAAATTTTGCCATATATTTATTTTACACTTGCAGGACCTCCATGAGGTATTTATTAAAGCTTAATTGGGCAGGTGAAGAAGGTAAAAAGTCCAAATACTTTACACAATATAGTGCAGGGATTCTAGCCATGCCTGCCAGATCACAAAAGCTGTGCACTTTTACTTCTCTGCTAGAGACAATGTTGTTCACCCTTAAGTAACTCTAATTAGAAGAACAACGAAGTTTAAAGGAGGTTGACGACCTAAATTTAGCCTTACCAAAATCCATAGGCCATCAAATATTGACCTATTCCCTTCTTGCAAAATGCTACTCTGTTTAATAACTTTGGGATTAGCTAAATCTAAATCCATCCTGTTGGTCATTATTTACTGAAAAATATTAAATGTCCTTTTTTTGTTTAAAGAATATTTATGAAGTACATATATAAAAGCAGTAGCATCATAACTGAAATAGAGTATTTGTTTTCGACAGGTAATTTTCCTTAACAATTGTTTAACAGATACTTTGATACTGACTTTGTAAGGTTATAAAAAATGACTTAATAAGAAATGAACCAAGTCTAAAACCTAACCATAATTTATCAGGATCAAGTTAATGATAAATATGTGATTACATATATTACTTTTCAAACCTTCATAAAATTAAGCCTTCATAAAAAGATGTAAAAAAACAAAATGAGTAAGTAATACTATGTGAAATATATAAAAGTATATGGTTTATGGCAAGATAAGTTAAATATAGAAAAGGATTATGTGCTGCAGTGTAAAAACCCAGTTGTCGCTTGTTGCACTTACTAGAAATATGACAATTATGCCAGTTACTTAAGCACTCTACCTAAGGTTCTTAATCTGCAGAAGATGATAATGATTTCTAATTCATATATAGTTGTTGAGAAGCTAAAACTGGTTAATTATTTTTAAAAGTTAGGAAGTGCTTAACACAGAGTACAAGTCACCTAAGTACTGTCTACTATCATTTTACTAAAGGACCTGACAATGAGAGATAGGAGTATTTACCATGTTGGTTGGAAATAAAATAATGAAGTGTGGATGCCAAAATAACAAATGTGCAAAATCCACAATCAATGAGGCATTACACCAATATGACTGGCCCTTAGTCCTGAGGAAAGAAGCCCTATGGTCATAAACAGAAACTCATAAAATAGCTCTCTCTTCTTCATGGGCATATTGTAGGATTTCATTTCTCAGGCTAATTGCATAAGGTGAGGCCAGTTGATAAGTTCAGGGCAATGGAATCTGAACAAGAGATATGTGGGCCATTTCCAAATGGAAAATTCAAACTGTTCCACTGGACTCTTGATGGTCTTTCTCATCCTTCATATGCCAAAGGGTCCAGCAGAATCACTAGCATTGGACAGATAGGAGCTAGTGGATGCTATGTCCCCTAATGATTGTGAATGCACAGCACCATTCCTCAGCCTGACATCCAAGATGTTGGGTTGTGTAAAAAACAATGAATATTTATTACTTTAAGCCACTCAGATTTAAGTATATTTTTGTCCCTTACAGTAGGAGTGATCCTGTAAGTGATAAAATAGAGGGAAATTATTCAAACAAGAGTTAGGACACTTCTATCCAGACTGTACTTCTGACATTTACTAGCTGTGTAACCTCAGGTAATTTATTTAATCTCTTTGAGTTTCCTTTTCTTTGCTGTAAAACTCCCATCATAAAAGTTGTAAGAATTAAAGAGTATAGCTATAGAGCTTGAAAAAGAGCAAGGACCCGGCAAATGACAGGTCATCTAAATTCAATAAGGTATTCAATACCTAACCCAGCACTTGGATGTCTGTACTATATAGAACAGTTGGTTAAATCATGCTTTAAAACAATAATTTAGTTTGCAGAAGGTTTTAATTTTCAATAGCAAGCTTTATATTGGTTTTACATAGATGCAGCTCTGAAACTTTTTTTTTTACATACATGGTATTGACATTCCAAAGAAAAGAACAAGGCTTTATTTTCCTCCTCAGGTCTCTGCAGCAATTTGCCCACTATTGCTACTCTAATAGAGTAGCCTGCATTTAATATGCACAACAACTGCAGATCATTAATTCTCTAAGTCTCTCTTAAATCAATCCTCTGTATGTGTACTAGAATCTTAATGTTTTGGTAGTTGGGAATCTCATCTAATTTATTACATGGAGAGAGGTATGGCACAGGAAAAAGGCATATTAACTATTTAGATGAATATTTTTTCTTCTTTCAGAATTTTTTTGAAACAGTTATGAACAGATATCTACCCAAGGAATATTATACAACTAGTTGTCATTTATTTTCTAGAGTAAGCTAAACAGTGGTAAAGGCAAGTTTAGGGGTTTTTTTTATTATTTTAAGTTTTTAATTGGGAAATAAAATATACAACCAGAAAAAATGCATTACACATTGATGTAAAGCTTAACAGTTTGCATTTAAATATACTATTGTGCAACTATCACATCAAACAAGAAATACAACAGTGCTAGACCCTCAGAAGTTCTTTATGTGTCTCACCCAGTTAAAGAGAATCATTGAGAGAGAATCATTGATCAACCAGGGATTGAGCCTGCAACCTGGGTATGTGCCCTGACCAGGAATTGAAACTTGTGACCTCCTAGGTCATAGGTTGATGCTCAACATACTTGCCAACACTCCCTATACTTTGTGTTTTTTATTATAAGCATCTTAGAGAGTGTGAAATGACATGTTGTCGTGGTTTTTATATGAACTTTTCTAATAACTAATTGTGTTGAATATATTTCATGGACATAGTGACCATTTGTGTATCTTTGCTAAAGAAATATCTAGGCTGTTACTTTACAATCTCATATCAACTCTTTAGTTAAATTTATTTTTAATTATTATGTTATTTTGATGATGTTTTAAATAGAATTATTTTTATTTTTTACTTTTTATTTTAGTGGATATATATATGATTATTTTTATATTGAAGATGTATCTTGCAACCTTGTTAAACTTGCTTATTAATTCTAAGTTTTTAATGGATTTTTAGGGTCTTCTATATATAAGACTATGATATCTGCAAGGCAAAGTTTATATCTTTCTTTCTTGTCTGAGTGTCTTTTATTTTATTTTCTTGCCATATTGACCTCATTAGATCCTCAAACACAATCTTGAATAGAAGTAGTGAAAGGGAACATCGTTGTTCTGTTTCTGATGTTATGGGAAAGGCATTCTATCCTAGAAAGTACTAAAGGACATAGATTTAGACACATATACAAACCATCAGGAAACACCCAAGGAAATAAAGCACCATGAACAAGAGTCAACAGATACAACAAACTACAGAATCTGAAGCACAGACTGCAGAAACTACATATATTAGAACTTCATCGTAATCATCCAAATTGAAATACAATATATACTCTTAAAGAATTAGAAGGCTATGATAATGATGTTATGATTTTGGTGGGCCCTAGGCACTTACTTACTTTTGCCCTTCTTCCACATATGTGTGTCTAAACACACACACATACACATATACACATATCGATTTATTTTTTTATAACTGTGCTTACATAAAGAAAAATATATTAATAATTTAAATCAAAATGATTTCAAACTAAAAGTCCTCTATTATTTTCTGATTGTAATGTAAACCATTTCTTATAGGTCTCTAAAAGTATCATGAGCAGTAGGCACTATACCTACATCTAATGGATAATCTGGAGGAAGCAACAGGAATCTATCATCAGCCACATTTAGAAAATAAAACAAATAGAACTTCTAGATTTTAAAACATTTAATTATAAAATTAAGAATCTTAATAGAGAGTCTAATAAAATCAGACACAACTGAATAAAGTATTACTAAACTAAACTAAGATGGAGATTTTTAAAATATCTAAACAGAGAAAGAATAAATAAAAACAAGGAAATATGAACAAGCAATTAAGAGACATGGAGGAAGAGTGAGAATATCTAATATACATCTAAATAAAGTTCCAAAAGGATAGACTAGCATGAATATGGCTAGACAATGGCTGAGAATTTTCCAGAATGAATGAAAAAAAAAATCCCCATAGTGAGGAATGTCAGTGAATCCCTAGGATGAACTAGAAGCCCTCAATTAAGTCAGAGATAATATTTTCAAAACAAATGGCAGGTTGAATTTCTTAAAATAAAAAACTAATTGATTAAAAACTGAAAGGGAATAATGCCCTTTGTATCCTCAGGGACACTAAACAGATATATAAATTGCCCAAAAGTACAAGTACAATTTGGTAACCTGTTGGTCAGCTAAGTGAATAACATCGTATTTAGAATTAAAAAGTCAACATGGCACAATTTGTTGGATAATCATCAGTAGGTGATAACTAGGGGCTGGACATAATCTAAGGAAATATCTATGACTGTCTTTAGAGAAAATAAAACATACCAACTATAATTTATTTCTATGAAAACTGAGATGAGTTATTTTACCAGGTTTCCCTGCAATATTTTGTGTCTATTTAAATTTCAATGTTTAATGCCTGAGTCATGGTATTTTTCTTGGCAGAGGTAGTTTCAATATATTTTCATTTGTTGCATGTTTTGGATGGTGCAAAGCTTTTTTTTGCTTAAAGCATCTCTTCATATTTACCAAAGCCTCTGAGTAAATTGTCTGCCATTGATTCTAGAATTAAAATTTTCTTGTTATTCTTAGTAGAGAACATATGCTTTGCTTCTCAGTCTTCTTTATCCTTTTGTCAATCACTAAGGCTGCAAAAAGGCTAATTTTCTTTCCTTGAAAATTGATAATTTCATAGAACCTCCTGCATTTTAGTATGCATTTATCTATTTACTAGTATAGAATTGTAGGTTTGGAAGAGACCTCAGAAATAATGTAGTTTAGCCTTCTCATTTTACATTTGTTAAGATGAACAATGAAGCCATTTTTTCAAGGTTGCCTAGTATTTCAAGGGCATATCCAAACTTAAAATACATGTTTTATTTCCAACCTAATAATATTTTCACTATACTTTTATCTTTTTACTGGTAAATTTGTAGGCATTGGTCACTTATTTTGCACCTAGAAATGTGCCTTATGGTGTGAGATACAAAATAAAATGCTGGGTGGGGCAAAAGTAGGGTTACAGTTGTTCATATGGAAAATAATAAAAGCATTAATAAATAAATAATAATACAGTAATACACTCTGTGTTTTATGTACTCACAACTGCAAACCTACTTTTGTCCTACTGTGTGTGTGTGTGTTTGTGTGTGTGTGTGTGTGTGTGTGTGCATCCTTCAATTGGGAAATCCAAAAAAACTTTGTGCTTAGGAAATGGCTAAAAGTGGACTCCAAAATGTATTCCTTAAAATACAATGGTTCATGCTCAAAAAATAATATTGGAAATATGGTACTTAAACTTTAATAGGTTTTTCAACTTTGTTTTAATTTTTTTTTCTAAGGTAATCTAGAGAGTCATTTATTTTCTCCTTCTTATCTCCATGAAGGGAAGCAGATCTTTGAAGAAGTTATAGCTTTTTTTTTTATTCTTTAACATGCAAATGTGACTACTATCTGGACTATAAACAAGTATATATATCAACAAGTAAATATTAAATTCTTATAAATCAAATATAGTGCCTAATATATTCTTTTCTTTTCTTCAAATGACTAGTATGAATCTAAGCACATGCCCTATGTCAAATAAAAATTTGATATCAAGAGTTCCCTTTGTCCTCCATTGATAAAAAAAATCCTCACTTTTAAAGTTTTATGTTCTCTACTTCATTTGAATTTATATTTTTACAAATTGTCTTGTATGCCCTTTCAGTATCAAAGTAACAAGTAATAACCTCCAAGAGCACATGCAATTTGTTTTTAAATGATTTTCTGTGCATAGATCCAAAGAATTCATTTACTCATCTATTTTGTTCTTCAATAGAAATTTATGGAATACCTACTCACTGCCAGGCATAGTGCTTAACACTAAGAATAAAACATAAAAGACACAAAGAAGGTCTTTGTTCTCCTACATCAGAGAGCAGAAGATAAATAGTAAACAGGCAATACATAGAACAATTCAACCATCATTGTGAAGGTTATAAACTGAGTATCATGATGAAGAATAAAAGAATGTGAGCAGCTTTAGATAGAATGTTCAGAAAAACAGCAGTGACATTAACCTGAGTCTCAAATGCTGAGAAGACAGCCATACCAGAGCTTGTACCAGAACAAGCAGAGGGAATGGCAATCCCACAGGCCCTGTGTGGGGACTCAACTTAGTGATGAAGAAACTGAGAGAAGGCTACGCTTTGTGGGCCATGGTAAGTAAGTAAGTTCTACTTTATTCTTCTGCAGCGGGAAGCCGCTGAAGTGTTGACAATGGCATTAATGTTTATATAAATCAAGCTTGCTGCTTTGTGGAGAATGGATGGGAGGAGGCAGTGATTAAGCAAGAAGACTTGGGAGAAGCCTCAGTAAGGATGGTGATGGCTTTGAGCAGGTGGGGTTGGAGGTTGATTCAATCACAATGGTCAATGATGCATCAACCATGCCTATGCAATCAAGCCTACACAAACCCCCAAAGGACTGGGTTTGGAAGCCTCGGTTGGTGAACAAGTTGAGATGGAGAGGAAGTGATGCATTCAGAGAGCATGGACGCTCCATGTCCTTTCTCCATGCTCTACCCTATGCGTCTCTTCTATCTCACTGGTACTGAGATATATCCTTTCATAATAATCTGGCAATCTAGTAAGTAAAACATTTCTCTGAGTTCTGTGACCCTCTCTAGCATAATAATCGAACCTAAGGCAGGAATCATGGGAACCTAGCTTATAGTCAGTCAGAAGCACAAGTAACAACCTGTATTTGTGACTGGCAACTGAAGTTGGGAGGAAGACAATCTTGTAAGACTGAGGTTTTAACCTGTGCGATCTGTTTCTATCTCCAGATAGGAAGTGTCACATTTGAGTTGAATTGTAAGACACTCGCTGGTGAAGAAGAATTGCTTGGATGAGTGGAGGAAAGCTCCCACACATTGAAATTGAAGATCAGAATCTTAGAAGGCTAAGAGATGGGTGCTAACTGGGCATCCCTCCACATGCCTTTTCATTCAGCTAGGCTGGGCTTCCTGACAGCATAGGGATCTCAGCATAGGGACTCTCTTCATGCCAGGTAGCTTTTCCCAGAGCACATGGACCAAGAGACCAAGGAGGAGACTGCAAAGATTTTTTCTGATCTAATTACAGAAGTGACACAATATTAATTTCACAGTATTTGATTAGTCAAAAACAGTCATAAGGCAGGCTGGATTCAAAGGGTTGGAGAACTAGACTCCATCTCTCAAAGGCAGAATCAGCTGCTTGCAGAGGGATGGAAGGATTGGTGGCACCAACCTGGAAAGTAATGTACTCCATCCCACTGAGCACAGCCTGATTTAGATGGAAAAGAATATTGTTGTTTTCCAAACTTTTTCCAATTAGGGATGCTGACTACATACAGTAATATGAAATAATGATAATAATCTGATAGAGCAGGGGTTCTAAAGTAACAATTTATAAGGCTTTTACTCTGACTCACCTTTGACTCATAGTCCTCAAAAGTCCCAAGAGCTTGGCCTATGTGGTGCCATCCTATTTTGGCCACACCTTCTTCCATATCTGTGTATTGCTATCACCTGTGCATTGCAAGAAAAAGCTCTACCACACTTATTTTTCCTCACTTCCTGCTTTGTTTCCTCCTAACTACACTTTATTTTTGGTAATTCCACAGAAATCAGAAACTCCTTAATCTATGCTTAGAACAGTGACCATCAAACTGTGGTTTGAGTACTTGTGGTGATACATTAACCCATGATGACACAGAAAGACTTCCCATTGACATGTTTGCACCAAGAGTTTTAAGCGAACTCATTTCCAGATCCTCAACTTTCAGATATGATCTTTGCTATTGAACCAGCATTAATAATGTTTTCTCTTCCAATTTATCAATAATAAACAAGTAAGTAATAAACAAACAAAAACCCTCACCCATACCAAATCTTACTGTGATTTTTTAAAATCTTCATCAAGTTGTAAAATACACCGGGGCAGCAAACAGGAGAAATTAAAATATTGGCTAAAGAATGTACATTTTAATATTTAATTCAGGAAACATAAATTCATAGGGTTTCTTATCTTTTCCTGCCTTGTGGTATATTTCCAGGAAGGGTGAAGCTTGTTGTTAGAAAGTTGTTTTAGCATATTTGGCAATGCTCTAAATGCATACAGCTGAAGCTGCAGGTTAGTGAAGCTGAAATGTACTTGGAATGCTTTGAAGGACTGCCACATTTTTCAAGGTGTATTATATAGAACCCATGGGTAATATTTCTACATAATGTATGTCAGATATCAAGTATTTCATTTACCCATAGTTGAAACCTATTTTATCAAATCATGTCATGAAATATTTATCCCATTTACATTCATCAATATTGTTTCATCTTATAATTGTTTCCAGCTACTATAAATAAGGTATATTAATTTAACCTCAAAATAAAAATATTTAGATGTCAACTTAAAAATGTATAGAGAACACATAGCTCGTAAAATTATTTTATGGGTTGTATAAGGAAAATCAGTGTGATTACCTTTGCTCTATTTATCTATCAGGCTTTCTTGAATTATTTGTTATTAGTTTGACTTGACCCCTGGTCTGTAGGTCACATCGTAGCAGGGATAATATCAGTCTAATACACTTCATCCCAGATGCCTACAACCATGCCTCATATTTAGTAGACATTCAATAAATGTGTTGAATGAATGAATAAATACATGAGCAAAGGATGCATTGTTCTTCTTATTTAAACTTTTGTAGATTTTTGTCTGAGCCACATACTTAAGCACATTATGAAGTTTAATGCCTCTGTCATAAAACTGTTATCTGTTTTTCCAAAATGCTAGAAATATAATAGCTGAAGAGTATGTGTGTGTATATATATATATATATATATATATATATATATAATTTGATGTACCACTTGATTTTTTAATAGCAGCCATATTGAGATCTAATTTACAAATCACACAGTTAACCCTTGTACTTTTCAATGTAAAATTCAGTGTTTTTAGCATATCCACAGAATTGCATAATTATTGTGATGAATTTTATAACATTTCAGTACCCTGAAAAGAAACCCCATACCCAGTGGTAGTCACTTCCCCTCGCACCCTAGGTAATCACTAATCTCTCTATTTCTATAAATTTTCCTGTTCTGGACATTTTTTTATAAATGGAATCATGCAACATCTTTTGTTATTGGTTTCTTTCATTTATCATAATATTTTCAAGATATATCCATGTCATAATATGTATCAGTATCTCATTTTTTTTTCAAATATGTTTTTATTTATTTCAAAGAGGAAGGGAAAGTGTGAGAGAGATAGAAACCTCAATGATGACAGAGAATCATTGATCAGCTGCCTCCTGCTCTTCCCCTACTGGGGATCAAGCTCTCAACCCAGGCATCCCTTGACAGGAATGGAACCTGAGACCCTTCAGTCCACAAGCTGAGCCAAACCAGCTAGGGCAGTAGCTCTCTCTCTCTCTCTCTTTTTTTTTTTAATTGCTGAATAACATCTTATTATATATCATACCACTTTCTATTTATCCATTCATCAGTTGATGGGCATTTGGGTTTTCTCCACTTTTTTGGCTATTAATAGTAAGTTGCTCTGAGTAATTATGCACAAATTTAATATAGACATATGTTTTCAATTCTCTTAAAGTATGTAGCAAGGAGCAGAATTGGTGGGTCATATGATAACTATGTTTATACTTTGAGAGACTGCTAATTGTTTTTTAAAGTGGTTGTATAATTGTACAATCTCATTAGCAATGTACAGAGCCTCTGTTTTCTCTACATTCTCACCAAAAATTGTTCATGTCTTCCTTTCTGATTATAGCCATTGCAGTGATTTTGTGCTTTAATTTGCATTTTTCTAATAATTAGTGATGTTGAGCATCTTTTCCTGCACTTATTGATCTTACCATATACCTTCTTTGGAAAAATAACTAGTCAAAGCTGTTATACAAAAAAAATGGGTTATTAGTATTTTTGTTATTAAGTTATAACAGTTCCTTTTATACGCTGGGTACAAGTCATTCATCCTATATATAATTTTCAAATATATTTTCTTATTCTTTGGATTGTTCTTCACTTTCTTGGTGGTGTAGTTTGTAGCATAAATTTTAAAAAATTGGATGCAATTTAATGGTCTATTTTTGTCATTATCGCTGGTGCTTTTGGTGTTATATTTGATATTAATTAGCCTTATTTAAAACCTAATCACTCCTATCCTAATTCACTTGTGTTCTGTGGGAATGAAAATCCCAGACCTTCCGAGATCTTTAGCTGGAACCAGTTTCTTCAAAACAAGCTGCCAGTCCCTAGCAGAGCTGGGTTCACCCTAAATTTTGCTCCCACTGTTCAGTTGAGATGTACAAACATGTTGTAGCTGGGTTTTTGCTAAAAACACACACACACACACACACACACAAACAAACAAACAAACAAACAAACAAAAAATGAGAGAGAAAGGGGAGGGAATGCAAATAAGATGAAAAAAACAAACAAACTCAGAAGATAAAAGCGGAGTTTCTGACCAAGCAAAGGCAAAACTCAGGGACCTTGGGGGGCACAGTGCACCTGGGGGAAATGCAGGTGGTCTCCACTGAAGAGGATTCCACCTGTGCCTGGGGGGCGAGGATGCTATTCTCAATTGAGGGGATGCTTTCCACTCCCTCAGGGTAACCAAACAAAACACATATAGAAACAAAGCAGCAGAAATAAATTAATTTCAGCCATTTGTCTCTAAAGAACAGTGTTTCTCAAATTGATATCCATGTACAGTTTACCTATTAATAATACAGGTTCTGATTCGGCAGATATGGGACAAAGGCTTGAAATCCTACATTTATTTTTATTTTTTAACTAGAGGCCCAGTGCACGAAATTCGTGCACAGGGGTGTGTCCCTCAGCCCAGCCTGCATCCTCTCCAATCTGGAACTGCGGGCTCCCAACTGCTCGCCTGCCTGCCTTCCTGATTTCCCCTAACCGCTTCTGCCTGCTAGCTAATCACACCCTAACCACTCCCCTGCCAGCCTGATTGATGCCTAACTGTTCCCCTGCCAGCCTGTTTGCCCTTAACTGCCCTCCCCTGCAGGCCTGGTCACCCTTAACTGCCCTCCCCTGTAGGCCTGGTCACCCCTAACTACCCTCCCCTACATGCCTGGTCCCCTCCAACAGCTCTCCCCTGAAAGCCTGGGTTCCCTCCAACTTCCTTCCTCTGTTGGCCTGGTCACCCCTAACTGCCCTCCTGCAGGCTTGATCACCCTCAACTGATCTCCCTTGCAGGCTTGGTCCCTCCCAACTGCCCTCCCCTGCTGGCCATCTTGTGGTTGACATCTTGTGTCCACATAGGGGCAGCCATCTTTGACCACATGGGGGTAGCCATCTTGTGTGTTGGACTGATGGTCAATTTGCATATTACTTTATTTATTTATTTGTTTGTTTGTTTGTTTAATAAATCTTTATTCAGATTATTACAATTGTTTCTCCTTTCCCCCCCCCCCCCCATAACTCCCCTCCACCCGGTTCCCACCTCACCTTCTGCCCTTACCTCCCTCCCACTGTCCTCATCCATAGGTGTACAATTTTCATCCAGTCTCTTCCTGCACACCCCCATACCCTTTTCCCCCTGGGAATTATCAGTCCACTCCCTTTCTGTGCCCCTGATTCTATTATATTCACCAGTTTGTTCTGTTCCTTAGGTTTTTAATTCACTTGATTTTTAGGTTCATTTGTTGATAGATATGTATTTGTTGTTCATAATTTTTATCTTTACTTTTTCCTTCTTCCTCTTCTTAAAGAATACCTTTCAGCATTTCATATAATACTGGTTTGGTGGTGATGAACTCCTTTAGTTTTTTCTTATCTGTGAAGCTCTTTATCTGCCCTTCAATTCTGAATGATAGCTTTGCTGGGTAGAGTAATCTTGGTTGTAGGTTCTTGCTATTCATCACTTTGAATATTTCTTGCCACTCCAGTCTGGCCTGCATAGTTTCTGTTGAGAAATCTGACAGTCGTATGGGTGCTCCCTTGTAGGTAACTAAGTGTTTTTCTCTTGCTGCTTTTAATATTCTCTCTTTGTCTTTTGCTCTTGGCATTTTAATTATGATGTGTCTTGGTATGGTCCTCTTTGGATTCCTTTTGTTTGGGGTTCTCTGCGCTTCCTGGACTTGTAAGCCTATTTCTTTCACCAGGTGGGGTAAGTTTTCAGACATTATTTCTTCAAATAGGTTTTCAGTATCTTGCTCTCTCTTTTCTTCTGGCACCCCCATAATTCTGATGTTGCTACACTTGAAGTTGTCCCAGAGGCTTCTTACGCTATCTCCAACTTTTTGGACTTTTTTTGCTTTTTGCTTTTTTGGTTGAATGTTTTTTGCTTCTTTGTATTTCAATTCTTTGACTTGATTCTTGCATTCTTCTAGTCTGTTGTTGGGTCTCTGTATAATGTTTTTTATTTCAGTCAGTGTATGCTTAATTTCTAGTTGGTCCTTTTTCATATCTTTGAGGGTCTCATTATATTTATCAGCCTTTTCTAGAATATTCTTGAAAAGCCTTATAACCGTGGTTTTGAATTCTATATCCAGTCATTTATTTTCCTCCATTTCTTTCATTTGTGATCTGTTTCTTTGTTGCCGCATTTTCACTGCTTCCCTGAGTTGGTAGGGTAGCTTTGTGTGCTAGGTTTCCTATATGGCCCAGTGGGTCGGCCTCCCAGTTACCTGAGGTGGACTCTCGTGGTGCACCCCTTTGTGGACTGTGTGTACAGCCTTGTTGTAGTTAAGTCTTGATTGTTGTTGGTATCACTGGGAGGAATTGACCTCCAGGCCAGTTGGTTGTGAGGATCAGCTGTGTCTATGCTGGGAGAAGTTTGGTGCTGGAGACAGCCTTATAGGATTAGATTTGCCAAATTGCAAAAGCCTCTGTGCTCAGCTTGGATGTGGTGGAGTCTCAGGGAGGAGCAGACAGTCTTGGCTTCCTATCAGCCCTGCCCTTGTGCAAGCGCGCCTCCAGACCCCTGCCCACCTCCCGAGCCTCAGCCTGAGAGTCCAGATTCCCCCCGCAAGAGCGTGGGTCCCCAGGGGCTCGCCTGGAACTGGGGTTCAGTGCAGTCAGAACTGGGGTTCAGTGCAGTCAGGAGCTTCTGACTTCCTTCTGCTAGGGAAAGCCTGTGGCAACCTCTGCAGTCTTTGTGCACATTCTCGTGCAGGAGCCTCCAGACCCCTGCCCACGGGGCTCCCCCAGCTCTCCTCTGAGTCTTCGAGTCTCCGAGTGCCTTTCTCTCTACCTGACAGTCCAGATACTCCCCCTGTATGAGCCTGGGTCCATGGGGTTTCACCCAGAACTGAGGTTCAGTGCATTTGGAACTGGGGTTCAGTGCAATCGGGGGCCTCCTTCCCCCTCCCGACAGAGAAAGTCAGCCATGCTCTCAACCGGCCTTCTTCTCTGCGCGCACAAAGACCCTTTGCCATACCTCAACCCTTTGCCATTCCTACAATTCTCCGTGAGCTTTTCTCTTTCCTTCTAGCTGTAGAATTTCCACTCAGCCAGCTTTCCTGCAGTTCTGGGTGGTGTCCGTTCTGTATTTTAGTTGTAGTTTTGAAATTGTTGTGCGAGGCAGCGGTTTAGGTGCTTAGCTATACCGCCATCTTGGTTTCTCCTCGCATATTATTTTTTAACTAGATAGGATAGAGGCCTGGTGCACAAGGTGGGGGCCAACTGGTTTGCCCTGAAGGGTGTCCGGGATCAGGGTGGGGGTTCCCTTGGGCCGTGGGGAGTGGTGGTTTGCAGGCTGGCCACGCCCCTCCAGCGAACCAAGCAGAGGCCCTGGTATCTGGGATTTATTTATCTTCTATAATTGAAACTTTGTAGCCTTGAGAGAGGCCAGTGCAGGCGAGGGCTACCCAAGCTTGGCTTCCTCCATCTCTGGGGGCAACTCAAGCCTCCTGCTCACAGCCATCTTGGTTGGGTTAATTTGAATACTCATTCCTGAGGGTTGGTGGGCATGGCTTGTGGGTGTAGCAGAGGTATAGTCAATTTGCATATTACTCTTTTATTAGATAGGATATATATTTTTATTTTTGACAGTATTCCAGATGAATTCCACTCCTCCTCCCCCTTAACTCCCCTAAATTTTTAACAAGCTCCACCAGATGCTGATGCTGCTGGTTGGAGGACCACACTTCGACTATCAAAACTCTAAAAGGCAAAAGGGAACAAAGTGTTAATTCCTCCTTCAGAAGGAAGAATGCTTCACTTTTCAATCAGGCTCCGTTTTTTTCACCAGTTCATATTTAAAGGTCAGCCCTGCTTCCTTCTCAGCCACTGTGTGGGAATTGTTCATCTTGCAATTTCTGTGCAGGCTTTGATAACCTAAGTGAACCAAAAAGCTACAAAATAGCCTAGAGAATATCCTTTCCAGAAGCACCCAACACTCACAGGTTCAAAGCAACTTTTGAAAGGCAAGCTTGCAAAGACAACTCCTGAGTGCCTCTCTGGGCCACCGGGGAGGTGGGTTTTAGACCCTGACCTGTGACTAACACTCCCTCTAGGGAGAAGGCTATTCTCAAAAGTGTGCCTAAAAGCATCCGCCGCCCTGTCTAAGGCCCAATTGTGCACACAAAAAGCCTGTCCTTGGTGCCTGCTCGTGGAGACAGTCTGACAAACTGCCCCGAGTGTCTTGCATATACTAAGCATGCTGCTGATGCCCTCGGAGACAGAGATTAACCATTTCTAAGCTCCAAAGCAGCACAGCTTGATGGGAGGACTGACACTTAAACAGACTATTGGAGCAGAGTGGTGAAAGAGAGTTCAGCCCAGGTGGAAAGATGTCCAATTCAGCCTCTAGAAGCAGAAAGCTCAGGCGACATTTCTCAGAAGATGCAGTGCTTGAGCTTGTCCTTCCTTCCTGTCTGCTCTGCTAAGTGCCTTTCCGTAGCTGAAGAACTTTCCTGTCAAGAAGAGCAAGTCTGAGGAAACGCTTTTCCCTGGCATTACTGCTGGTGACATATCTTCTCATACTTGCTCTAGATAATGAACTGGAATTTCCAATGTTCTTTTCTGTGAAAAAAAAAGGGAAGTAGTATCTGTATTAGTTAGGGTTACTCAATAGAATACTGAAATCTCAGTTAGATTTGAATTTCTAGTGTAAGAGTTATTAGAGGGGAGCCTGCCTTGTCCCTCCCGGTTGCTACTGGGGGTGGAGTTCTTGGGGTACCACTGGAATAAGCATTTCCGGACCCCCACAGGCAGATGAGATGTGGTAGAAAGCTTTATTGCCATGGAATTACACTCTTTGATTTCCAAAGTCCCATTTCCTGTAGTCCAGTTATAGAAGAAGTGTAGCTGGAGTTTCATTAGAGCTAAAATCAAGGCCAGTATCCACAGAAGGGGGTCCACATAGTTGTGGGCCATAGGGTTGAATGCAAGAGAACCAAGAAACCGTATCCTGAACAAGGGAACCAAGAGGAGCCAAGAGAGCAAATTCCTTTGATTAGGAAATTATGTTTCCCTCAAATTTCTGTGCACTTGTAGTGGCCTCACCTATTCTGACCAATGACCTCTGTTCCCAGGTGTGACTGACAGCAAGCATCTTCCCTACCCTACCCACCCCCAACTTCACTGGGCATGCATCTTTGTTAGACCCCTGGGAAGTGTGTGTCTTCAGCTTTCTGGTGAAGCTATCCAAGTGACATGTTTATCTGGCCTTTCCTTTGTTCTTTTCCTTTATTAATCACTAGCAAATTACAACAATATTGTATTTCAAATATTGCACAGAGTATAGTGATTCTAAAATCAATACTAGAGTATGTTCCATATGATTTTATTTATATTAAGTTCCTAAACCAGGTAAATCTGAAATCTGAAATTCAAATTTAACTGGAATCCTGTATTGTCATTTGTGAAATTTGATGGTAGAATCAGTCAAGGTAGGCTAGTTTAAGCTACAGTAACATAACTCTAAAATCTCAACAGCAGATTCATTAAACCATTTATGGTTCTGTAAGTATGGCCCCTGAACTTCAACATGCCTCAGCATTTCAGAAATGCCAAATCTTCGACTTAGTCAGGCCTACTGACTCAGAAGCTTTGGAGTGGGGTCTAGCAATTTGTGTTGTTATCAACACCAAGCTCTCCAGGTGATTCTGACAGTAAAAGGGTGCCGAGAACCACTATACACTTTTGTAGACTTACCCAGAGCTCAGCATATACCTGTCATTTGACTCAACAATTCCATTACTAAGATTATATCAGGAGCAATGAATCCATTTTCCATCAAAATGCATTTATGAAATTTTCATAATAGCTTCATCCATAATAGCTTAAAACTGAAACAAAAATATCCATCAACAAGAGGATGGATCCGTTGTGATATTTATAATATAGCAATAAAAAGAGAAAATTGCCAATATGTGAAACAATCTGGATGAATCTCATCGACATCATTTTGGGTGAAAAACAAAACAAAAACCCCTATGATTTTATTTATATTAAGTTTCTAAGTCAGGTAATTCTGACCTATAGTGATAGAAATCAAAATAGTGGCCAGTGGAATGCAGGTAGGAGGTTGTAGTGACTCGAATGGAACATGAAGGAATCTTTGAAGAGCTGGAAATGTTCTCTATCTTGATATCATTGTGGTTATATAGGTGTATTCATTCCTATACATCTATAGATATGTATATTTGTGATTGATGCTTTATTGATGTTACACCTGAAAAAGAGACAAAAATATAATTAACATAAATCTTTGTGGCTAAAATAATAAAAATGTATGCCTCCCTCCTACTATGTGCTGTTAAAACTGCCACTTGTCTAACTTGGTCAAGCCAGTCACATGGCCACCCCTCCTTCGCATGGCAGAGAAAGCTCATCGTTTCTAGAAGGAGAGAGATAGAGCAAAATACTTGTGAACAAACCTAATGACTTCACCATACCTACTTCTTGGCACTCTGTGTAATTAACATTCATTCATTCATTCTCCTATTCATTTATTCAACATTTACTGATTGTTTACAATGAACTTGCATTTTGTTAGGTGTGTGGGATAAGATAGAATGATCTTGATCTCATGGAGCTTATATTCTAGCTAGAAGAAAAAACAACAGTATTACCAATACATCTGCAAATAATTATTTAGAATTGTGATAAATGCAATGGCACTTTGGCCACTTACCCTCATCATTTTCCTCAGGGCCCAGTGGTACCTCTCTTAGAATCAGGCCACACCAGCTATGATTTGAAGGACACATTCTGAACCATCCTTTCCAACACCACAACACTTCAGGAGCTCCATAGGTGGGAAAAAAGTACAACTTGTTCAAGCTGGTGTTTAGAGAGGAGTACTGGGATTCTAGATAGCATTAGAGCTGAATGCAGAATTTGGAATAATTGGGTAGGCTCTAGAAAGTCAAACAGAGCTTAATATTCACTGCTGAAAAAGCAGATAATCCAACCAAAAGTTTTAGATAATTTGCTAAGTTTTTAAGAGTAGAAGGTAGAGAAATATCAAGGCAGAAAAACAAACAAACAAAAAACACAATCATAAAAAATATCCATGAGTGAGGGCTGCAAGATAAAAATTAGCCAGAAGACTATCAAGCACCTGAAACAGAGGATCTCAAACCTGACTCTGCATCAGAATTACTTGGAGGCTGTTTACCCTGGTTGCTGAGCCCTATACACAGAGTTTCTGATTCGGTAGATCCAGACAGGGGCCAAAGACTTTGCATTTTCATTAATCCTCAGCTCATGCTGATTGTGTTAACCCTTGTACACACTTTAACAACTGCTGACCTAGAAGAGAAAATGTTAAATCAAACTGTTTTAACTTTCCCTTACCTTGAACAAGCTTCCCTTATTCTCAAACAAGAACCTTCAAAATTCTGCCTTACAACTGACACAAAAATACCAAACTCCACCGTTAAGATAAAGAGATGTGGTGGCCATGAAAGTTCTTACACTGTCCTGGGTCTTCCTTGAGTCCACGACATTAAATTGTATACTGTTTTCTCATTTATTCTTTAGAAGTGCCTTGCTTCATTTCAAAATGTGTTTTTAGGGTATATACATAGTGCACCCTGCTGTCTGGGACCACAAGGCTGGATCACACATAGGAGGTGATCACAGAGGATCTCCTGTAGCAATAGCTAGCACCCAGTGGTGAGGAGGAGGAGTTAGTGAAATAGGAGAGCTAGAATAGTAAGTAGTATCATGGGGATCATTTCCATATTGCAAATATCCTTTCTCCAAGCCCTTATAAAATAAAATTTTAATGCATTTTTCATTAGTCCTAAGCAACTGATAAATTATCACATTATCATTATAATCATACTAGAGGCCCAGTGCACGAATATTCATGAACGGGGGTGGGGGGGTGTCCCTCAGCCCAGCCTGCACCCTCTCCAATCTGGGACCCCAATCAGGCCTAAACCAGCAGTCAGACATCCCTCTCACAATCCAGGACTGCTAGCTCCTAACTGCTCGCCTGCCTGCCTGCCTGATTGCCCCTAACTGCTTCTGCCTACCAGCCTGATCACCCCCTAACCACTCCCCTGCTGGCCTGATCAATGCCTAACTGCTCCCTTGCCAGCCTAATTGCCCCCAACTGCCCTCCCCTGCCAGCGTGGTCACCCCCAACTGCCCTCCCCTGCTGGTCTGATTGCCCCCAACTGTCCTCCCCTGCTGGTCTGATGGCCCCCAACTGCCATCCCCTACCAGCCTGGTCACACCCAACTGCCATCCCCTGCAGGACTACTTACTCCCAACTGCTCTCCCCTGCTGCCTGGTCACCCCCAACTATCCTCCCCTGCCAGCCTAATCACCCACAACTGCCCTCCCCTACCAGCCATCTTGTGGTGACCATCTTGTGGTGGCCATCTTGAGAGGGCCATCTTGTGACGATGTTGTGGTGGCAATCTTGTGACAACATCATGCGAAGGCATCGCATGACACCACCTAGGCTTTTATCATATAGGATTCATTCATGAGAAGATATTTATTGAGCTTTTAATGAGTGTCAATCACTGTATAGATTTTGGATATACACTAATAAATGACATACATCTACCAGCATTTTATCATGGCGCCCATTCCCCTGTCATTGTACCCCATTGCCTTTCATTTTTGTCCTTCTACATTTGGGTACAGCCCATTGTTCCACTCTTATCTCTCCCACTATCTTGATCACTATGCCATGTTGCTTGTTCGTTGTTCATTTTTTCCCTCCTTTTGAAAAGAAATGTCCCCCCATTGCTTTGAAACCTAATTCAAAAGGACCCATCCTTTAAGGTCCGTATTAACAGATTTTTTCACTGAAGCCTGGTACCCCCACTCCAGCCCAACATCTCTCTTAGTGTCTTTAGGACTTAATGATCCCATTAGGCACTTTAATGTGTGAAGTACTGAGTTTGTATTGATCCATATTGTGTGTAAATTGTACCCTCCCCTTAGATTTTAATTCATCAGAATTATGGATATGGTTTGCTACCCTTTCATATAATTATCTTTTCAGTAGTGTTACTTAAAGTTGAATAATTCTTCATAGGCACTACGGTTGCAATTTGGAGACTGGCTTTAAAGGAATAGGCAAATTTAGGCATTTCCAAACTCTTTGCTGATCAGAAATAATCATATGAGTTGTGTGTGTGTGTGTGTGTGTGTGTGTGTGTGTGTGTGTGTTTATGTGAGTTTTCAAATCCTAACTCAAGACCAAATATATCAAAATTTCCCAATAATGTAGCTTGAGAGATTCTGTATTTTAAACAAGAGTCTCCAGTGAGTTAATACAAAAATAAGTTTGGGAACTTCTGGGCTGTACATGGGAAGCATTTAGAGAGTTTTTAAAGGCATGTCCCAGGATAATTAACTCAGAGACTCTGTGAATGAGGTTCCCCTGGCATGAGTATTTTCTATCAGCTCTCTGAATGTCACTAATGGTCAGCAAGCATTGAGAACCACTGCACAGTTTAATTTAAGAAAGTCAGAGAAAACAGAGATTGCATATATTCTAGGCCTGCATCTTCCCTCTACAGACGATGTGGAAGGAGGACACTTAAAATAAGAGAATACTAATTGCCTATGTAATTCTGATTATATAAGCAATGAATATTAATTTTGGAAAATACTGAAAAGTGTAGGAAAGTAAATAAAATCACTCATCAAGTCAACATTCAACACTACAGTCTATTTAATTCCTGCCAGATTCTTCTTATAATTCATAGATAGATAGAAAAATACAGAGATAGATATTTTGTTCTACTGGATGGTAGTAACAAAATTAGTTTTATATGTACATACTATTTTAATATTCCTTTTCTGTTCATATGAAGTATATATTTTACATGTCATTACATTTTTCTAAAACATAATTTTAAAGAATGCCCATTATTAATGGGTATAAGAAATTGTTTAGCTGAAATCTTTTGTTTCTATATGGTTTCCCATTATAAATAATGCCATCATAAATATTTTAAACGTGACATTTTGTACACACTACATATCATCTTCTAGTATCATGGAATTGCTAACCTCTTCCATATAATATAACCTCTTCCTCTATCACATAATAAAACATGATTATTTGCCAAGTATCTACATATGGTTTTCTGAGTTAAAAGTCAGTCATACAATTCTGAATTTTCTCTTCAGAATGCAAAGAATGTATTACCTGTGTCTTTAATACAATTCATTTAAAAATATTTTAATTGATTTCAGAGAGGAAAGGAGGGAGAGAGAGAGAGAAAGAGAGAGAGAGAGAGAGACATCAATGATGAGAGATAATCATTGATCGGCTGCCTCCTGCATTCCCCACACTGGAGATTGAGCCCAAAAAACCCAGGCATGTGCCCTGACCAGAAATTGGTCGATGCTCAATCACTGAGCCACGACTGGGCAATTCTTTATAAACATATTTAAGTGGCTGATTTTCTGTGTAAATTTTGTAGCTAGTTGTTTTAATTTGTATGAGCAAGGAATAGTAACTTTGAATATCTCTTTCCCTAGGCATGTGTCCAGTTCTTTCTTTTGAGAATGGTCTATTTATATTTGTCCTTTTCTGGGGTGGCAGAGGGGGAGGGAAGGAAGATTCTCTTTTTTTAACTCATTAATTTTTATGAGATAATTATATCGGCAAATGTTGGTTAGTTTACTATTATTTCTCTCGTCATGCTTTTCCTATGCTTTTTTTAACCTTTTATCATTTTAATATAACTTTGTTTATTCAAGGCTGTCAGTTACTTCTTTCCGGCATCTTGATTTTAATGCTATACTTGTCTTTCCTAATCCAAGTTAAGATAATTATTTATTCACTTACCTTTTAATTCCCTTGTGACTTTATATGCTTTACATAATTTTCTAGTATGTCAGTGAGTATACACAAGTAGATATGTGTATGTGTGTGTCCTTTAATTTTTCTATAATATATTGCAATAAATAAACAAGACATCCTTTTGTTTATTTCTAGAAATACTTATCCATTTTCATTAGCAACAATTATTTTTACTTATTCTAATGTGTGTACTACTTTAATCATATAGTGAATTTTTCTACACTTGTTTTTTCCTTTCATTTTCTAATATGCATAATTTCTGTCAGTCTATCCTGACACTCATTTCACACTGTTTAAATCATTTCAATCTCATAATACATTTAGTGCAAACTCTACCTATGTATCTTTCATAATTTTTTAAAATATACACTAAACTTATAGTGCTATTTATAGTCAAAGATAATGAAAGAAGAATCCAATATAGATAAAATCCATAATATAATTTAACTCATATCCAACAGTATTAAATCTAATTCAGATTCTCTTTTTAATTTAGAAGAAAAGTATTTCACTTTTTCCTACTCATTATAGGACCAGCCTGCAACTTGTGTTAGTATAGGATAATTTCTGTGATTTCATTCATTTTCCATGTTCTTTGCTTAGGGGTTAATGGTTAGCTCTGCAAAATATTTTATTTATATCTATGGCTCACACCAGATGTATTAGCTAACTCAGGCTGCCATAACAAAATACCACAGACTGGATGGCTACTGTAAAACAACAGAGATGTATTTCTCACAGTTCTGGAGGCTGCAAGTCCAAGATCAAGGTAACAGTGGGGCTGGTTTCTGATGAGAGCTCTCTTTCTGAATTGCAGAAGGTCACCTTCTTGGGGAACATCCATCAGGTTTCCGCAGTGACTGTGGATGAGGAGAGAGAGTGAGCTCACTCCCTGGTGTCCCTTCTTATAAGGAAGCTAATAGTATAGGGCCAGAACCCCAACCTTATGATCTCATTTAACCTTACTTCCTTAGAGACCCATTTTCCAGTCATAGGCCCACTGAAGGTTAGGGCTTCAACATATGAATTTGGTGGGGAGGGACACACAAACATTCAAACTATAACACTAGAGAATTCTTGGTAAAATCATTATTTTACTTTATATAAAAAATGTAATTCATAGCAAAATTTTCTGAAATGCATTATTACACAAATTGCAGCATGTGGGTCTACAGTGGGGGCATGGAATATATACCCAAAATATGTTAATTGGCATCCATGGCAAAAGACTCTCCAGTGATCTCTCAGGACATTTAATTACTCACTTTGTTTATGCATTCTGCCAACATATTTAAGCTTATTTTAATCTCTGGCAGTTGGCTAAACATTCATAGCATATATGTAAACGATTATTTCTGAAATGCCTTCCTTCTAGAATTATGAATAATCAAAAGGTTTACACGCGATCTAATATTGTCCTTTCTGGATCAAGCCTGTAAATGGTACACTGTGAACCTCCCAGAAATTGCTCTGTTCCACCAAGAAGCTGATGCTGCTCTTTGACACATCCCCTTTTGGCTCGTCTGTCTATCTTGTTATATTTCCGCTGATACAGTAATCAGTTCAAGGCCAGAAACATGTTTTATTATAAGAGCAAACAGAGTGCATCTTCTCTGGAGATCAGAGAGAAAGAGAGAGATACAAGCTTTGACAGCCACAGCCTTCTGAAACCAGACTGATCTAAATGAAAAGTTTTGTGAGCGAGAGCAGTTAGTGCTGCGACAGTCTGTTTACTAGTACATCTAAGTATTAGGAGCTTCCACTAGAGACCACTCAGAAGAGGTGAAGTTTTTCTGTTTTCTTTTGTTTTTAACTAAAATGATAGTTTTTTAACGGGAACTAGATATATGGTTACAATTACATAGTCCAACACAAAAAACCCATGAGTGGGTCAGGAGTTGGAAAGTTACAAAACAATGAGGGTCACACTGGGTATAGAAGAAAAGCTGTTCCAGAGCTTAGGAGGCAGGCTAATATAGCCTCTCCCTGCGATCCTGGCTGTGGTCACCCCTGGAGTCCATCTTGCCAGGGCCAAAGCCACCTCTGTCCCCACCACCCCGGGCCCCTCAGAAGCCCCCACGGTCCCCACCTCGGCCTCGGTAGCCGCCAGGATCATAGCCTCCTCTGCCTCCATGATAATCATCTCCATAGCTACCTCCCCTATGAGAGCCTCCTGGTCCCCCTCCGGGGCCATCTGGTTTAGGGGCCTTACACTGGTTGCTTTCATTCCTCCAAGAGAAGGTCATGTTCTTGTATGTAAAATCAGGACACTTCCAGTCCCCAGCTCGCTGCTGTCCTCCACCACCACCACCTCCACTTGGGAATCCTCCCTGGCCACCACCACCACTGCCACCACCTCCATAGCCTCCACAGCTCAAGGGACCTCCTCGCCTTCGCCCTCCACGACCATTGCCACCATCTCGATTGAAATCTGCAGGCCGAGTAGCAAATGAAACCTTGATAGATTCCCAGAGAATTCTTTATCATCAAACCACTCACCAGCTGCTTTAGCAGAAGGTAGGGCATCAAATGGTACCGCTGCCTCTCCCTTTGGCTTGCCCGTTTCCCTGTCTGTGTGCAGATTAATCATGGGCGGTCCTGTTTTCTTATTTGTCTTCATAATACCAACCTGCTTGAGATAATCAGCCACAGACTCCATTGTCACATTCTCGCCCAGGCATTGCACGAAGACAGTGTTGTCTAAATTATCCTGTTCGGAGTCATGATGAGATCCTTGGTCCCGAGGGCCACCAAATTTATTGAGGCCACCACGATCACTTCCGCCCATGCCGCTTCTGCCTCCAGGGCCACCTCCATGACCTCTGGGTTCACAGCCACCACGGCTACCGTTGCAACCACCTCCACCGCCCCGGCCTCACTCCCCACGGCCCTGCTGGCCTCCCCCATAGCCACCACCACCACCACCACTTTGGTCCTGATTGCCATAACCGCCGCTGCCACTCGTGGAGGACTGAGCTTGGCCACAGTCACCTCCTCCACCCCCTCCACCACCTCCATGCTACTGTTGTACTGGTGCTGCTGTCCATAGTCGGGCTGCTGTCCACATAGCCAGACTGCTGTCCACATAGCCAGACTGTTGTCCACCTAGCCAGACTGCTGTCCACATAACCAGACTGCTGTCCACATAGCCAGACTGCTGACCATGGCCCCACTTGGGGGCTGCCCGTAGTGGCTGCTCTGAGAACTGCTGCCTTAACTTCCCGAGGTGCTGCTAGGAGCTGGCTGCTGGCCACAGCCAGGTAGGACTGCTGCCCTTAGGATAACTGAGAACTCTGGCCACCACCATGGCCACGGTTGAGCCATATCCCTGGGGAGCTGCCTGGGTGCCACAGCCTGTGTTCTGGGTCTGTCCATAAGAATCATAGGTGCTCTGGCCAGAGCCTGAAGTGTCCCCGGACTGGCTGCAGCCACTGTAACCCTGCTGTCCATAAGGCTGGTTGCTCTGCCAGGCTGGGTGGGTTAGGCCCTGTAGCTGTGGGTTGCTCGCTGGGTTATAGTTATTTGAGGCCATGTCAGCACACACGCACACAGGTCGACATGCCACAAAACTCCCACACCGCAGAGAGGTGAGGCTTTAATAAGATTTTTTGCTTGTTTGCATGGGTTAAGCCAATAAGCAACATCACAAACCCCAGGATGAGGTTTGTCTTTACCTTGTGTTAGGGGAATCTCAATTAGGTAGAAAAGAAATTAAAATGCCAGGCCTTGGTAATGTAGCATTAAGTGATAAACTGAACTGCCAAGACAGCAAAGCCATTATGGAAGCGGTATTGTGCGTTACTATGACTTGTGTTTATTTCTGTGCCACACACATTTTATTCCGCCGGTGCCTTCTAGACTCTGGACTCTTAAAATGATTAAAAGCTGTAATTTTTCCTTAAATATATCTCCTCAGTCACTAATTACATTCTCTAGACTCTTACAATCTTATTCATGGGACCACTGCTTGCATTTTTACAATGGGACTATTGTCAGCTCGACAATCTAGCTGTAATGCCAGGAAAGGCCATACACTCTCAGAGATAAATCACATTGCTAAATACTTTTTTCTTGGAACTTGTTTTATCGACCACTTGAGAAAGGTTTAATTGTAAAGTGCTAATGTTTTCTTTTTTCTTAAGCAAAGTTGAAGCTGCTTTGCTTAAAAGCACGTAATGATGCCCGTGGTGTACATGGTATCAAAGAATGCAAGACACCGCTCAAATCTCTGCAGGCTTCACATATCTTAGATGCAATGCTTTGCCAACTCTCCATTCCCGGTGTACTGGCTGAAAGGTCTAGATTTTTCAATTTAACTCTGAGTTCCTATTTTCTTTTGACTCGATTAGATATCATTCTGTCCTAAAATCTGAAGATCAAACAGCAACTCACAGGGGGCTCTCCATGAGCATTTATTCCAGAAATGAACCACATGTTCCCAGGAAATTAGTTACTGCAAATTAGGGGACATATTATTTTGTAGGTATTGCACTATAAGGATTACACTAATCATAAACATCATCATATTATTATTTAAAATGTCTGGAGCATTTCTTGGTTCTCCAAAAAATTATTGATCTTTGTATTTGGGGAGAAAATGGTTCAGTGGTCCTAAAAGTTGCTATATTGTATTGCAGCAGATGCTAAATTCTAGAGATTGATTCAATGTCATGAAAATACACCCTTAAATGATAATTAGCTGTCATTCACTTACCATCTTTACCAACTAATAGACTCAGTGTTGACAAACACATCTCTAGGTGCCTGAAAGGGCATGTCCCTGGTTGCCATTAATTATTAAGTTTGTGTTCACTCTGTCACACTCATACTGACCTCCATGGCAGAGCTGAGAAATGTGAGGAAGTGGTAGAATTTTTTAAGACTTGGAAACAACATGTAATTAATAAAGAGCTTGTGATAAATGTAGCTCAAATGACATTGATCTTGAACATTTTGTCAAATCAAAGATTATATTACTATACTATCATTAAACATTTTGACCAGTTCAATTGGTCAATTCCAATATGGGGAGGATGGTTGGAGAACTGGGACCAGGAGAAAGAAGCAAAATCTGTCTTCTGATTAAACTGTTCAATTATTTTTTAAACTTGTTTTAAACTCTATGGCTATGTAGGACCTGCTGATGTATTCAAACTACTCCAATTCCAGCATTATTTTCCACAAGCATTTCTAAATCAATTGATTTAGCCTTCATGTAGCTTTAATATCTATTGTTCTTATCATTCTCTTTTTCAGTAAGTACATCTATACTCATTATGTCCTGGTCTGTGTGATACAAACTACATATGCTACAGAGCAAGTCCTTATGGGCATTTATTTTGAAACATCATAGTAAGTCATGTTTACTAAAAGGTGGGAAGATAAGTTAAATTGAAGTACTTTTTGCACTCTTTGTAAGATAAACTTCTTTTCTGGATATAATTAAAATCATGAATATAATAGAAAATATAGAAGTTTTAAACATATTTTAAAAATCAGCCATCACTCCAGAGAAAACCATCATTAAGATGTTGCTATATTTCTTTTCATTGTTTTTAAAAATTGTTGAGACAATGCCATGTGGCAAATGTCCTTACTGCAGTAACATAAAACTGTATAGCACCAGTATTTTCTTACGTTATTATTTTGTTACAACATAAGATATTATGACTGAACAACATTTCATTGTGTTAGTATGCTAGAATTTATTTAGGTTTTGTTTAATCATAATAGTGTTCTATAAGAAACGTCTTAAGGTGAAATATGGTTTATTAATTTTAATATCTGAGTAATAGTTTTCCATGGTAGAATATTTTGGTTTGTACATTAAAAATGTTTTTGGACATGATTATCAAGTTGCTTTCCCTGGGTATGTAAATTTAGGAAACATATTTTCTTGTTATTATTAATAATTCAATTTGTAATCACATTTCTTGATGCTCTACTATTAATAATGTCCTTTATTATAACACCAATATAGTGATATGTATAGAGCAGTGTATGTAGATTTCAATTCCTCTTCAACTTTTACCAGCTTTGGACAATTTGTTCTAATTTGTCAGGAGAATAATGATACTCCCATTTCATAAGCATTTCTTTTTCAGTGATTTTGCTTCCTGAACATGTTTATTAAATATATATCTCACTTTTAAATCCATTATTGTTTTCATTCTCTACTTTTTACTTACACTTTACGCATTCCTTTTTTCTTACTATGTTTTCTCTGAGCTAGCCATGGAAAATATATAGGCATAATACTTTGTACCAGAAATCATTTATCGCATTACATGAAGTTTTCTTAAGCTTTAAGATAGCATTTAGATGCTACTCTTTTCACTGGAAAAATGTAATACTCACCCTATGAGCACTCAGGTTTTACTAGGCATTTTATTTATACACTAATTGTATAGGCCTCAACATTGTATAATATTTAATAGATGCTGAGATTGAAAGAAGTTTAGAAACTAGTGGAGATTTTGTTTTAAAATTTTTAAAATATTCTTACCCAGTTTTCAAATCAAGTTTACTAGCTTACTCAAATGAATTTTTAAAATGACCAGATTATGTAGTTTTTTTTTCTTTGTATTGATAATGTATGGAATTGCATTGATTGATTTTTTTAATATTAAACCAATCTTAAATTCCCCAAATCAATCTGTTTTATTAGCCTTTTGTATACTGATGAATTTAGTTTGCTAATATTTAATTTTTTGTTTCTATATTAGTGAGATATAGAGGCTTGTGTTCTCATTTCTTTTAAGGATGGTTCTTATCAGGAATTTGTATCAGGTTTTCTTTAGCCTCATCAATTATGTTGGCAAGTGTTCCTGCCTCTTCTCTTTTGCTGCAGGGTTATATTAAATTGGTATTATTTCTTCCTTAAATGTTTAGAAGAATTCTCCAATGAAGACTTAAGAGTCTCTTTTTTTATTACTGAGAAGACTTTTAAATATGATTTAAATTTCTTAAATCTAGGAATATTCAGATTTTCTATTTCTTATAACAGTTTTTGTAGGAGATATTTTCCAAGGAGTATGAAAATTTCATCTAAATATTCAAATGTATTGCATAATTTCTGTGTTTATTTAAACACTTTCTGAGTGTCAAAATATTCAAGTGATTTAAAAAATTTGATATTTTTTAGTTGCTGATATTCATCAGTTGCTGCTTTATATTTCTAAAGGTTTCTTAATGATCTAAATATATTTTTATTATCATCTGCCACTTCTTGTTAAATTTATCAAAATATAATATCTAGTTTGACCTTCAAAACTTTAATTTCTATTTTTTTCTGAAATTGATAACCTAATGTTTTCTTTCATAACATTTACCTCATATATATATTTTTCCAATCAACAAATACCTTGATTATAATATTTTAATAGAGGTTTTATAAAATTATCTGAAACCCAATCTTTATATTGGTGAGCCTGGGTCTCGGTTTTGTTACAATTACATTCTCATATTTATTTCTGTTAGCTTATTTCAACTATTGCATTTTCTGTTCTATCATTTCATTTCACTTATCATCTCTATATTTAATCTATTAAAACAAATTTCCTTCAGCTACTTTCAATTTATATATTCAGTTTTTATTATTCCCTCTTTCTATCTCAACTTTGTTTTTGTAATCTGTCTATAAAAGTATTATCTATAGATATTAGTATATCTACTATTTATCTATCTATCTATCATCTGTCTATCTATCATCTGTCTGTCTGTTATCTTTTTCTTTCCAGAAAAAGGAAGTTTGTTAAAATTTTTACATGTATCCTCATTCCTTTGATTGCCATCCTTAACCCACATAAGTTTTGTTGGATATTTTCTTTTTGTTATTGCTTTGGTTAACATTAAAATTCAAAAGTTGTTTACTTTTTCATATGTCTTTGCTTTATATTGCAATAATTTTTAAGAGGTTTTTTTAAAATAAATCTTTATTGTTCAGATTATTACAGGTGTTCCTCTTTTATTTTTCCCCATAGCTCCCCTCCACCTGATTCCCCACCCCACCCCATGCCCTTACCCCCCGCCACTGTCTTCATCCATAGGAGTAAGATTTTTGTCCAATCTCTTTCCGCACCTCTCACACCTGCTTCCCCTGAGAATCGTCAGTCCACTCCCTTTCTATGTCCCTGATTCTCTTATATTCACCAGTCCATTCTGTTCTTCAGATTTTTCATTCACTTGATTTTTAGATTCACTTGTTGGTAGGTATGTATTTGATGTCATTTTGTTGTTCATAATTTTTTCTCTCTATTTTCATTATTGACACTATTACAGATTTCCCATTTACCATCCCCTTTTTGCCCACCTCCATCCTGCCTCTGCCCCCACCTCCCCTCTGGCCATCACCACACCTTTGTTTGTGTCTATAGATTATGCATATATGTTCTTTGGCTAATTCCTTTACCTTCTTTCATCCAGTCCCCCCACTAACCTTCCCCTTTGACAGCTCTCACGGTCTGTTCTATGTACCCATGCCTCTGTTTTGTATTTCGTTCATCAGGTTATTTTATACATTAGATTCACATATAAGTAAGATTATATGGTATGTGCCTTTCTCTGATTAGCTTATTTCATTTAGCATAATAATCTCCAGGTCCATCCATGCTGTTTCAAAAGGTAAGATTTCTGCCCTAGCTGGTTTGGCCCAGTGAATACAATGTTGGTCTGCAGACTGAAGGGTCCCAAGTTTGATTCTGGCCAAGGGCACATGCCCAGGTTGTGGGCTTGATCCCGAGTAGGGGGCATGCAGGGAGTAGCCAACTGATGATTCTCTCTCATCATTGATGTTTCTGTCTCTCTATCCCTCTCCCTTCCTCTCTGAAATCAATAAAAATATATATTTTTTTAAAAAGGTAAGATTTCCCTCTTTCTTTTAAGGCTGTAGAGTATTCCACTCTGTAAATGTGCCACAATTTTTTTATCCATTCATCTACTTGATGGCACTTGGGATTCTTCTAAATCTTGGCTATTGGAAATAATGTTGCTATGAGCATAGGGGTGCATATAGTTTTTCAAATTGATGTTTCTAGATTCTTAAGATATATTTCCAGAAATGGAATTGATGGGTCAAAAGGCTGTTCAATTTTTAAAGTTTTGAGGAAACTCCATACTGTTTTCCACAGTGGCTGCATTCCCACCAACAATGTACTAGGGTTCCCTTTAGTTCACATCCTCACTTGTGTATTTGTTTGTTTGTTTGTTTATGATAACCATTCTGACAGGTGTGAGGTGATATCTCATTGTTGTTTTAATCTTCCATTTATTTGTATCTTCCTTAATTTCTTTCTTCTATGTCCCATATTTTTTCAAGATCAGATCTTTTACCTCCTTGGTTTTCAGTCCTTATTTCTTCAATAGTTTCTCACTCCCTTTTCTTCTTCTGATATCCCTACAATGTGCATATTCTTATGCTTCATGCTGTCCCAAAGTTCACTTAAACTATATTTATTGTTTTAATTCCTTTTTAAAAAGTTGTTTTATTGATTTCAGAGAGGAAAGGAGAGAGAGAGAGAGAGAGAGAAACATTAATGATGAGAGAGAATCATTGATTGGCTGCCTCCTGCCTGCCCCACACTGGGGATCGAGCTCTCAATCCGGGCATGTGCCTTGACCGGGAATCAAACCATGACTTCCTGGTTCATAGGTCCATCCTCAACCATTGAGCCATGCAGCTGGCCAGGCTAATTCCTTTTTTTTTTTTTATTATCTGATTGGGTGTTTTTTCTACCCTGTCTTCCAAACTGCTGATTTGATTCTCTGTTTCATTCAACCTATCATTCTAAGTTATTCTTGATGTCAGATATGATAGTTTTCATTTATGACTGGTTCTTTTTCCTGGTTTCTATGTCATTTTTCATACCATTTTAGTTCTTGCTGTTCCTTGAGCATTATTATAACCATTATTTTGAATTATATATCTGATAGATTGTTTGTCATCATTTTAGTTAATTCATTTTATGGAGATTCACCTTGCTCTTTCATTGTGGCCTGTTTCTTTGTCTCCCCATTTTTCTGTATCTTTGTTCTTCTTTCTATGTGTTAGATCCATGGTCGGCAAACTGCAGCTCGCGAGCCACATGTGGCTCTTCTGCCCCTTGAGTGTGGCTCTTCCACAGAATACCATGGCCTGGGTGAGTCTATTTTGAAGAAGTGGCGTTAGACAAAGTTTTAGCTTAAAAATTTGGCTCTCAAAAGAAATTTCAATCATTGTACTATTGATATTTGGCTCTTTTGACTTTGAGTTTGCCGACTATTGTGTTAGATAGGTCTCTTTTAACTCCAAGTCTTCCTGGTGTGGCCTTGTGCAATAGGTATCCTGTGGGGCCTAGTAGTGCATTCTCCTTGCTCTCCTGAGCTGGTTCCTCTAGCATCCCTTTGCGAGTTACGTGGGCCCTTCTTTTGTAATTGAGTCTTGATTGCTTTTGGCCCATTCTTGCATGGGATCGACCCTCAGGCAGGCTGTCCTGAATCAAACAGACTTGTGAGCTGCTGTGCAGGGACAGTATCAAAGTGACTTCTTCTGCAAATCCTTTGTTATAAGACTCCTCTTCAGGTGTTATAAGACTCCTCTGTTGGTTATTCAGGATGATTATTTCCTAATTTAGTGGTATTTCCTGTTTGGTCCTGGGAGGAGGTGAGTGCAAGATCCATTTACTCCACCATCATCTTGAATGTCTGAAGCCTAAGCCTGATGTTTTGCATTTAAGAAATATTATTAAAATTAATTTAGTATGTTCATAGGTCTTCCTCTCACCTTGTCCTTTTAATATTATGAGACCCTTTAATCTGAGATCTTAGTCCTAAAAATACCTTGGTCATTATTTCTTTAAATATTGTTTTCATTTTTCTTTCTGAGGATTATTATTAAATAAACTAGAGTCCTGGTGCATGAAAATTCTTGCACTGGAGGGGGTGTCCCTCAGCCTGGCCTGCCCCCTCCACAGTCCGGGAGCCCTTAGGGCAGTGGTTGGCAAACCACGGTTTGTGCTCGCGCGCTGTGGTTTGCCGCTCTGTTGACTAATGAGTTTGCTGACCACTGACTTAGGGGATGTCCTAAGCTGCAGTCTAGCCTCCCTCTGTGGGAGGCGACCGGACGATCAGGGAAAGGCACCACCCCATCACCCTGCTGCTGCTGCCACTACCAGCCACAGCAGCTGCCTGCCCCCGGCCCTTGCAGCCACCATGGCTGCCTCCTGCCCTTGGCCCTCGCAGCTGCTGCAGCTTTGCCTGGAAGAACGTCTGGAAGACGTCCAGTCTATCCAGTCTAATTAGCATATTACCCTTTTATTAGTATAGATATGAACATTTCAATTTATCCTTTATATGTCTTACTGTACCTTTTCTCTCATTATCTTTATTTCTTTACCTCTTCTAGTTGTCTTCTGGGAGAGTTCCTAGACTTAATTGTTCAGCTCACTAATTTGTTCTTTTGTTGAATTCATCTGGCCATTTAAACCTTTAATTAACTTACTAAATAATTTAGTTTTATTTTTATACCCAATGTTTTGATTTATTTTTTCTTTAAAATTGTTTGTTTTTACCTTACATTTCCAATATTATTCCTTATCACTATAAGAATATTTCTAATGATACTTCTGGTGATTTTATAAGAAGAGTTAAACACTTCAGAAAAGAGAGCCTGAATATCTGAATGAGAACTGGACCACTTCCGTTTTTTGTCCTCCACATTTTATTGGCCATCCTTTTCTTCAGGGATCTTTTTTATTTTCTCTCTTGAGTTCTTTCTTCTCTCTCTCTTTTTTGTACTTCTATATCATGTGCTACAGTTCTCATGTACAGTTCTTTCTGTGGAAGGAGAGAGTATTTCAATAAATATAACTGTATTTGTTGTTTGCTTCCCACTCTAGAGCTTCTCAAACTTGAGTGTTTATCAGAAGTACCTGGCAGGCTTGTTGAAACAGAATATTTAGCCCCACCCTCAAAGGATTTGATTCACAAAAGCCCAAGCAGTGGGAGGCCACACACTTGCATTTTAATGTTTACCCCAAATTCTCTAGTTTGAATTAGGCTTTTCCTACTGTTTTTGTTTCTGTTTTTATGGGTTGCCAGAAGCATTGATTCACCTTGGGCAATGGTGAGTTGGCAGATTGGGAGCACAAGGAAACAACGTGAGAATTCTACCCCAGCTCTGGAGGGCTGGGTAATTTCTTCTATGCTGTCTTTAATCTTCCCAAAGTCTTTTTTCACAGTTTTAATGTTAGTGTCTATGATCCATCAAATTCCTTGTTTCTCTGTGGCATCCCCCTTTAGATTAGGTTCCAGAGTGGGGGTCCAGCAGCTTGTATCGCTCATCATCTTTTGAGAAATATAAAGACTGATATAACTTAAAGAAAATTATTTTTGACAAAAGACTTTCAATGCCCTGGCCAGTGTGGCTCAGTTGGTTGGGCATTGTCCCATTCACTGAAGAGTTTCTGGTTCAATTCCCAGTCAGGGCACATGCCAGGGTGAGGGCTCAATGTCCAGTTGGCAGCATGCAAGAGGCAGCCAAACAATATTTCACTCTCACATCCATGTTTCTCTATCTCCCTCTACCTTTCTCTCTCTCTAAAAGTAAAAACAAAAACAAAAAAAGTCTTTTTAAGAAAGCCTTTGAACACTATGTTCATGCTAACATAAGAAAGTCTAAACCTGCAGAGAATTTTTATAAGAGTTTATTTGAGCCAAACTGAGAACATGTCAGAAAACATAATTTCAAATGACAGTTTTGCAGTTTATTTTATACATTTGGAATTCGGGGCGGGGCGGGGGGGGGCGGATATGGAAGATTATATGAAGGTTGGAGAAAGCAAGGAGGGGAAATATTTATGATTGTAGTACAAAATAGTTGACTAAGACTCTGTGCTCCCACGAGGGTGGTTATGCTTCTGAGGTGTTTGAGAAAGTGGATTACTCTGGCATTTCAAAAATGAGGTTACTTTTGGCCAGATTTATTACATATCCGTGTGCCATTGAATTAATTTGATAACCACTGGATCTTTCCTAGCCATCTGTAGCTACATTAATATAAATTAAACCCCATATTGTCTATACCACACAATGTATATCAATGATTGTTTCTTCAACATCTTTGGAAGCCTTTTGGCATTAATGTCAAATATCAAGATGACTGCTATACATAGGCAGCAAAGTGATGATTTGAATAATTTGAATATAGTACTTTTAGTGATTTTTAGATTTTTAACATCTATACAACTTTGAAAACCTCTGAGTTTTCTATTCATAGAACATGCCTATAGAACCCTACTTAGTTACTTAGGTTCTCAGGGAACAATATTAACAGAGGCAAGATATGTTTCTCCAGAGCCTGAAAGATTTGCCAAGTTGGTGACAGGGTTTAAGAAAGTGGAAAACAGTGGCGTCTTTTCAGAGAATGGAAAAAAAATGACATGGAAAAACAATATCTGACAATGAGACAGATGTGCTTTCATAGCTGGTAATGTGGGTTCATAGTCCACCTATTTGGTGGGTTGGAATAGCATTTACATTTATGTCAATTCTCTGGATTAGAAGGAAAGCATCTCTTGTTGGGATGACAATAGGAAGATACAGAGCTATAATGAAGTCTAATTGCTATTAACTATTGAACTGGAATGTCAATGAGAAGGTGCTTTGTTCAAGAGCTGGCAATATTAAATTGGTTGGTTCATAAGGGAATACAGTGTATTAGTGAACTATTCAGCCGTGACTGAGTGTATGTATTATAAAGCTTGCCTTCATCAGTTTCAACGCCATAAATCAAGGTAAGATTTAGTACACAACACTCATGGGAAGGGGCAATTGTTTTCTTTATAAAGTTCAGCTCAAATAAACTAAACAATCAATCATTTTGGGGTTAGTATTTCATTTTTATAATTTGATTCATACTATTATCATACTTACTATATTTGGTTCTTGTATAAAACGTTATAAGGAAAATGAGCATGATAATTGAATGATGGGGGGAAAAAAATGATCCCTGAAGATTTCTATTGAGTTTTCTCTGTGCTTGTTAAATAAATAGTATTTTTTTACTTTTAATTATATATGCTTAAAAAGTCTTTGTTATCAACCAACTTTCCTTTTATTTCCCGGGGTGCTTTCATAACTAATTACTTCAAGTTTTTAGAAGCAAATATAACTATTGTAAAACACCCTCAAGCAACACTGAATATAAAGGTTTTTAATAATACGAGGGCAGATTATTTTTTAAGTAATAAAGAATTTCATTTTATTATACTATTCCAGCTCAAATACTTACTCCTCCTATCAAGTTTTTTTCTGGTTTTCCCAATCTAAACTAATATCATTCTTTTGGATTTTACTACTTTGCATTATATTTATTAAAGCTCTTAAATAATTTAGCTCATATTGGAGTTTTTCACAAACCTTTCTCCTCTACTGTTCTGTTTGTCTTTTGAGAGTAGAAAACATACTTGATTAATTTGAATATCACCATTTTTCTCTTTAATACACTTATAAACATCTGAAATCTCAATATGTTTCTTAAGTAAATTCATATTTATCTAATATTACATATGGAACTTAAATCTTATCAAATGCATGTTTGGCTTAGTAATAGTTATTACATTAGAACTGTATTATTTAATATTAACTGATATAATAAGTAGTTTACTATGATTAGAGATATAAACATACTAGTTACCAAACTAACATACTAATAGCTCAGTGGAAGATATTTTGGAAGATTGTAAAATTATCTAAATAAAAAATAAGGGAGAAATCAAAATGGCGGCATAGGTAAACACCTAAACTGCTGCCTCGCACAACAATTTCAAAACTACAACTAAAAGACAGAACGGACACCATCCAGAACCACAGGAAAGCTGGCTGAGTGGAAATTATACAGCAATAAGGAAAGAGAAAAGCTCACGAGGATTCGGAGGACTGGCAAACGGTTGAGGTATGGCAAAGGGTCTTTGTGTGCGCAGAGAGGAAGGGCGGCTGAGAGCCTGGCTGACTTTTTCTGGCAGGAGAGGGAAGGAAGCCCCCGACTGCACTGAACCCCAGTTCCGACTGCACTGAACTCCAGTTCCGGCTGAAACCCAGGGGACCCAGGCTCATACAGGGGGAGTATCTGGACTGTCAGGTAGAGAGAAAGGCACTCGGAGACTCGGAGACCTGGGGGAGGGGGTCTGGAGGCACACGAGTGCCAGGGCCCACAAAGACTGCTGAGGTTGCCATAGGCTTTCCCTAGGGGAAGGAAGTCAGAAGCTCCTGACTGCACTGAGCCCCAGTTCTGATTGCACTGAACCCCAGTTCCAGGCGAGCCCCTGGGGACCCACGCTCTTGTGTGAGGAATCTGGACTTTTGGGCGGAGACTCGGGAGCCTGGGAAGACAGAGATCTGGAGGTGCATGCACAAGGGCAGGGCTGACAGGAAGCCAAGACTGTCTGCTCTTCCCTGAGACTCCACTACATCCAAGCTGAGCACAGAGGCTTTTGCAATTTGGCAAATCTAATCCTATAAGGCTGTCTCCAGCACCAAACTTCTCCCAGCATAGACACAGCTGATCCTTACAACCAACTGGCCTGGAGGTCAATTCCTCCCAGTGATACCAACAACAATCAAGACTTAACTACAACAAGGCTGTACACACAGTCCACAAAGGGGTGCACCATGAGAGTCCACCTCAGGTAACTGGGAGGCCGACCCACTGGGCCATATAGGAAACCTAGCACACAAAGCTACCCTACCAACTCAGGGAAGCAGTGAAAATGCGGCAACAAAGAAACAGATCACAAATGAAAGAAATGGAGGAAAATAAATGACTGGATATAGAATTCAAAACCACGGTTATAAGGCTTTTCAAGAATATTCTAGAAAAGGCTGATAAATATAATGAGACCCTCAAAGATATGAAAAAGGACCAACTAGAAATTAAGCATACACTGACTGAAATAAAAAAATATTATACAGAGACCCAACAACAGATTAGAGGAATGCAAGAATCAAGTCAAATAATTGAAATACAAAGAAGCAAAAAACATTCAACCGAAAATGCAAAAAGCAAAAAAAATCCAAAAAGTTGAAGATAGTGTAAGAAGCTTCTGGGACAACTTCAAGCGTACCAACATCAGAATTATGGGGGTGCCAGAAGAAGAGAGAGGGAGCAAGATACTGAAAACCTATTTGAAGAAATAATGACTGAAAACTTCCCCCACCTGGTCAAAGAAATAGACTTACAAGTCCAGGAAGCACACAGAACCCCAAACAAAAGGAATCCAAAGAGGACCACACCAAGACACATCATAATTAAAATGCCAAGAGCAAAAGACAAAGAGAGAATATTAAAAGCAGCAAGAGAAAAACAGTTAGTTACCTACAAGGGAGCACCCATACAACTGTCAGCTGATGTCTCAACAGAAACTATGCAGGCCAGATGGGAATGGCAAGAAATATTCAAAGTGATGAATAGCAAGAACCTACAACCAAGATTACTCTACCCAGCAAAGCTATCATTCAGAATTGAAGGGCAGATAAAGAGCTTCACAGATAAGAAGAAGCTAAAGGAGTTCATCACCACCAAACCAGTATTATATGAAATGCTGAAAGGTATTCTTTAAGAAGAGGAAGAAGGAAAAAGTAAAGATAAAAATTATGAACAACAAATACATATCTATCAACAAGTGAACCTAAAAATCAAGTGAATTACAAAAAACCTGAGGAACAGAACAAACTGGTGAATATAACAGAATCAGGGGCATAGAAAGGGAGTGGACTGATAATTCTCAGGGGAAAGGGGTATGGGGGGGTGCAGGAAGAGACTGTACAAAAATCGTACACCTATGGATGAGGACAGTGGGGGGAGGTAAGAGCAGAAGGTGGGGTGGGAACCGGGTGGAGGGGAGCTATGGGGGGAAAAAGGAGAAACAATTGTAATAATCTGAATAAAGATTTATTTAAAAATAAAATAAAATAAAATAAATAATATACATTGTATATTTTGAACTGCTCATGCATAAATTTATAAGAATAAGTGCATATATCAATTATATTATTACATAAGCAAATATACATATACAGAAATAAAAAAATACATTCATAAGAAACACATATAGTACATATTTTTATATTCAGCAATACATTCCCATGACAACACACATAAACAACATCATTCTTGTATTGTTTCCATGTTAAGCATATTTAAAGATAGTATGATGTGGTAGTGAAATAGTTAAAAGATTTGAGAATTGAGTTCTATTTTCAGCTATAAGAGTCATTTAGAAAATAATCTATTTTATCTTGTCTTAGATATCCAACCTTATAAAATTGGTGTCTAAAACTCTCTGATTTCTAAAATATATATGCAGTATTGAAAAGTCTGCCCTGGCCCTAAATAGATTCCTAAGGCTACTATGTTATTAGCACTGTGCTAAGAATTCCCAGTATCTGCATGTAAATGCAACATAGGTAAGGGGATAGTGAGATAGGAAATACACACAAGATACAATTTGTCCTTAAGAAAATACAATTTTGTTGGCATAAGTCTATGTGCATAGTACCTTCACAGTAAATAGTATGAAATACTTGGAGTTCTTTCCATTCTCCGGTCAGGCATAGCCTTGTGAGGAAGTGTCTGCCCTCTAAACTGTTAGTTAAAAGTTATTCCTGGCACCAGGTAAAGCTCTCTGGTAAATGAAACAGAAACTACAAATGTGTGGGACAGAATAGATCTTTCTGGGTTGTTTTACTGGTTGTTATTTTGTTCTATGTCTTTGTAGGCTATTGGGAGAAAATGTATCAGAGCCAGTAATCCTATGTTAAATGATTGATGCACACTTTAAAACATATTCCACTCTTACTTAGAATTTTAGACCTGCAAACCACATCTGCATAACTGTAGGTTAGTGGTTTTCAAAGTCCGTACTAAAAAACTCTTAGCCACTATGTAGCAAATACATAAGGCATTTAGTTAGGACTACATTAAAACAATATATATTTTTATTATATTTAAAATTGTAATTTTAAAATGACACAACTTAAAATAAATTATAAGCACAAATTTTAACATATTAGGCACCATCATATGATAATTTTGCTCCGGTCTGGCTTTTTCATTTTCTGAGTGTGAGGACTTCAGATTATAGCTTTTCCTGCTCTCCCATCTTGGTGCATGTGTAGGCACTTGTGGGCACATATGTTATGTTCAGTAGTAATGTTTACTTAGAAAGTTTGCAACCCAGTATTGGTGTTCCAAATCAAGGCCTGCATGTGTCTACTCCCATAAACTTATGAAGATTAAATATTTTCAGATAGCATGCACGTCACACTTAATTCAATTCTAGGTGAAGGTTGGGCACAGACTTTTGATGTGTGCTATAATTACAATTAGTAATAAGTAAATATGGAGCATTGATCACCTTAATAAGGCTATATTTCAGAAATATTTATTTTTTGTTCATTTAGAATACTTTGACACAAACTTTGTATTGGTATTAAATAATGTATTTGTTTTTGTAATAAAAAAACTCAAATTCTAGAATCATTTAGTTAAAAAAGTATACTAACTACAAATAACTTTTTAAAACCATATGCAACTATTTATTTAAATGAGCCAGGATTTGCTAGAATTATTAAACCAAAATGAAACATAGAAATAAAATATTTTCTGATGTTGATAGGATTGTTATTATGATTCACAACCTTCTGATTTGAGAAGTTTCGATCCACAATTTTTTAAATTGTCGTTATTGCAAACGCCTCATTGTTTGATTATGTGTAAATAAACAGATGTAATAAATTTAACATTGAGATTAATTTGTAGTTGCAAAATGTTGATTATTTGTTTTACATTTTTTAGTTTCTTATAAAAATTCTTTTTTAAATTGGTACAATTAAAAAATTTTATAAATCATTAATCTAGATCACCCTGTCCTTTATCCCAACCATGCTGAAGGTAAAGCACTAATGTTCTGATGGGGAAAGAAAGTTTTACTCAGAGTTCTACAGACTAGTGTGTTTTTTAGTTAGTTACATAGTTATTTTTTAATAATTGTTTTGAGATATGAATCACATTGCATTCAATTCGCCCATTTAAAGTATACTTTCCAATAGGTTTTAGTGTATTCAGCATTACTAATCTACTTTGTCCTCTATGGAGATCCTATTCTGAACATTTCATATACTGGTAAATGGAATTCCACAATATTTGACATTTTGTGTATGGCTTCCTATCTGATATTTTTCAAGGTTCATCTGTGCAGCATGTATCTATACTTCATTCCTTTTTATTGTCAAACTAGAAGTCCAGTGCATGAATTCGTGCATGGGTGGGTCCCTCAGCCTGGCTGGCGATCGGGGCCAATCAGGGCCTGCCAGCCAACGGGGAGTGACCATGGGAGGTTGGCCAGCTGCAGGAGGTTGGCTGTGGGAGTGCACTGACCACCAGGGGGCAGTTCCTGCATTGAGTGTCTGCCCCCTGGTGGTCAGTGCACATCATAATGACTGGTCAACCTGTCATTCGGTTGACTGGTCATAACGGTTGCTTAGGCTTTCATATACATAGATAATATTCCATTGTTACTACACAATGCATTTTGTTTATTTATTATAAATTGTTGAGTATCTTAGGTTGTTTCTTCTTTTTGCCTGTTATGCATAATGGCTGCTGTGAGCCTTTAGTATATTTTATTTGGTCATATGATTTCATTTTTCTTAGGTGCACACTTAGAAGCAGGATTGCTATGTCTTATGGCAACTCTATGTTTAACATTTTGAGGAACTGCCAAACTGTTTTCCAAACTGGCTGCTACATTTACATTTTCACCAAAATGTATGATATTTCTATTTTTTCATATCTTCATTAGCACATAGTATTCTCTGCTTTTATTTAAATTTTATAATGTTAGTATAAACATTCCAAGGGCTGTATAGTGGAATGCCATCATGACTTTGATATGCATTTTCCTAACTACTAATTATATCAAATAGCTTTACCTGCATTTATTGGTCATTCATATCTCTATTCAGATCCTTTGCCCATTTTTAATCAGATAATTTGTTGTTCATCATATATGTGACTAGTCAGAAGAATATATCAATTGTTGATGATACTACTTGAAGATATATAACTCCAGCTCCTACCAAATTGCCAGCTGAAATTTTAGTACCTTCCCAAAGGAAAAGTGATTAATGTTTTATAAACTTTCACTCTACAGAAAAAGGAAATGGAGGCCGGCTACAGTGGCTCATGGATGAGCTTCAACCTATGAACCAGGAGGTCAGGGTTTGACTCCTGGTCAGGGCACAAGTCCAGGTTGTGGGCTCGGTCCCCAGTAGGGGGCATGCAGGAGGCAGTCAATCAATGATTCCCATCATTGATATTTCTCTCTCTCTCCCATCCTCTCTGAAATCAATTAAAAAAAAGAAAAAAAAAGAAAATTGATAACAAAAAAATGTTGTTACTATGGCTCCCATTAACAAAAGTCTAAAAAAACAGTCACCTAAATAGATACTTTTTGAAAGAGGACATAAGGAAGGCCAAGAGACATATGAAAACATACTCAAATCACTAATCATCTGAGAAATGCAAATCAAAACGACAATGAGGTATCAACTCACACCTGTCAGAATGGCTATCATCAACAAACTAACAAATGACAAGTGCTGGGGAGGATGTGGAGAAAAGGGAACCCACATGCACTGCTGGTGGGAATGCAGACTGGTGCAGCCACTGTGAATAACAGTATGGAGTTTCCTCAAAAAACTAAAAATGGAACTCCCATTTGACCCAGTGATCCCACCTCTAGGAATATATCCCAAGAAACTAGAAACACCAATCAGAAAGAATATATGCACCCCCTATGTTCATAGCAGCACAATTTACCATAGCTAAGATTTGGAAACAGCCTAAGTGCCCATCAGCAGATAAGTGGATTAAAAGATTGTGGTACATCTACACAATGGAATACTATGCTGCTGTAAGAAGGAAGTAACTCCTACCATTTGCAACAGCATAGATAGTCCTGGAGAGCATTATGCTAAGTGAAATAAGTCAGTCAGAGAAAGATAAATATCATACGATCTCACTCATTTGTGGAATATAATGAACAACACAAACTGATGAACAAAAGCAGATCCAGAGACAGAGAAGCATCAATCAAATGCTCAAACCTCAGGGGGAATATAGGGGAGGGTGGGGGGAAGAGGGAGAGATCAACCAAAAGACTTGAATGCATGCAAATAAGCCTAACAATGGACACAGACACCAGGGTGGTGAAGGCATGAGCAGGGGCGGGGTGGGGGGGGGGGAGCAATGGGCAGATAAGGACACATAGGTAATACCTTAATCAATAAAGAAAGAAAAACATAAACAACACAAAACACACACACAAATACTCACAATGGATAACAGAGGAGTATTGACTTGATAATACCTCCAGGGCCTCTGAATGTGCATACTGTGTTTTATTCATTCACACTTTTGTTGAATGGGATATGACAAGTTATTTGTGAGAGTTACTGACAGAGAATTCAGGTATTAGAATATTCTTTGAAAAGTAAATATTTTTACAGTTGTTAATTTTACTCATTTAAGAACATATAAACAACTTTTGTATTCATTTATTTCAGGTAGCTGGACCATAAGGAAACTAAAATATAATTTAAAAATTTTAGCTTATACAGGTGTAATCTCATTATCCAGCCTGAAGACCATTTAAATGAAAAACCAGTTGCAATCATAAGACTGCACAGTGGTGGTGGGTTATATCTGTATAGGTTCAGCTTCAGTGAAATTCCATTTTAAGAAAGTACTGTATGCTATTCACTCACTGGACATTCATTGTAATGGAATGTCATTTGTGTCAGTAATATGAATTGTAATCTTCTGTCAAGTGGACATATTTTAGAGTGCAGTTGGCTCCAAGGAAGATTCTATACATGACAGTTGACCAATGTGTTTTGCTGGCTATTCAGCTCAAACAAGCTTACTGAGTAGCAGTGGTTGCTATTCTATCAAAAACAGACAAGAATAAATTCTAATTAAAGTTTTGTTTATATTTAAGCAGACAGCATTGAATTGCCAGAAAATATGTGGCATCTGGCAAGCAATGACTCTCTAAGTTCTCTTATAACCCATTATGAAATGTAATCAGAATGTTTATCACACTGTATTTGTATTTTTGTGTGTGTTTATATGTTTGAGTTGTCTGTATGTCTGGTGTGTTTCATTAAATAACTAAGAAATAATTAAGGGTATATAATATGTGGGTATATAATATCGTTATTTTGCTAGCACCTGGTACATTATCTGGGATATAAAAGGTACACAATCCTAGTTCATAAATTGATAATCAGGGCTAATCTTGTTAGAAGGGCTGCTGCTGCTACTATTTCTACTATTGCTATCTATTATTTACTGAGTGTTCCTCATATGCTATCATCTTTGTACTTTATCTCATTTAATCTTCATATTTGTATATAATAGGATACACAAATATGAAGTGCTGCTAGGGAAAGGAGAGAGGGGATATTATTCTCATAATATCCTCATAAGCATGATATTGTCCTCATAATACCAATAAACATAGAGTCAAGAGAAAATAATGCTGGGAAGTGGTCAAATATTCTTTTATCAAGATGGAATTTTTGGTTTGTTTTTGTATTTGTTGACTGGTTTATATACATTCCATACACCATTTCTTCAGGAAATGTGGAGGCAAAGAGTTAGATCTAGCATGTGTTTCAAGAATAAGTTAGCTTATTGGGATTTCCCTCGCGTGTGCTGCTAGGGGAAGGAGAGTGGGGATATACAGGTGATATTTTAGTTCAAGCATCTAAGAGGAAGGATCACATCTTCTTTTATTTGATTTTCTGCTCCAAACCCACATCACACAGCTTGTCCAAAATGAACAATCACTAGATATTATTGATAGGCAGTCTACCTGCCACACATCATCTTTGTTAAGTGAATCAGGATGAAAATACTTTGGATTATGATGTCTGCCCACTGAGAGAAAGAGAATTTAAAGTACCCAGAGCCGATTTTCGCCTGCTGGAGATATGAATCTCTTGGCACCTATTAGCATAATCTACTTATGGAAGAGATAAAAGTGTGGAGCCAAAGGCCTGCATAGTGGTTTGCTGAGCCCTGTTGTTGAGCCCTAATTTAAATTACTTGGTTTTCTCCATTATTATTCCAAAGCCTCATCTGAACCCTCCTGATGCTAAATGTACTTTATAGGGACAATATATTTCCATAACTTGTAAAATCTTTAATGTAAGATTTATATATCTTCAGTGAGATGGATGAGAATAATTACTTTGAGTCTTGTTAAGTTCCTTGGAGCAATGCTGTTACAAATTTGTATAATAGGAAGAATTAAAATGTCACAAGATATATTTCTGAGTATTACAACCGTAGCATTTAGAAACATTCTTAAGCACAGTATTTTTTTAAAACAAAATCTCTGGATTATCTTTGCACATATTTACACATGAGAACAGTATGACATTCCTGAAATAGTTACCTAACACCTGGTAATAATGAGACCCATATTTCAAGTTCATTTTAAGTGTGATTGCTTTAGGTAGAGCAAATGTTTCATCATATTCATTAGGTCACTTTAGTTTTAAACAGCAAGTGTAGCCCTGGCTGGTTTGGCTCAGTGGATGGAGCCTAGGCCTGCAGACTGAGGAGTCCCAGGTTCAATTCTGGTGAAGGGCATGTACCTTGGTCATGGGCATATCCCCAGAGGTGAGTGTGCAGGAGGCGGTTGATTGATGTTTCTCTCTCATCGATGTTTCTAACTCTCTATCCCTCTCCCTTCCTCTGTAAAAAATCAATAAAATATATTTTAAAAAAGACAGCAAGTATAAAATGATACCATCAGTCTCTGAGTAAACTTGACAAGAAAAGATACAAATTTCAGTCAAAAGAAACAGTTCAGAATGCATATTCCAATAATTGTTAGTAGAATCATCTTTTGTTTATGAGAAAAAGTTTTTATTTGTTTGTTTGTTTTTATTCATTTCAGAGAGGGGGAGAGAGAGAGAGAGAAACATCTATGATGAGAGAGAATCATGGATCGGCTGCCTCCTGCATGCCTCCTACTGGGGATTGAACCCACAACCCGGGCATGTGTCCTTGACCTGGAATCAAGCTGTGACCTCCTAGTTCATAGGTCGACACTCAACCACTGAGCCACGCTGGCGGGGCAAGAGAGAAAGTATTATGTCAAAGAAAGGCTTTCTTTAAATAGTACCCTTCTCTACATAGAGCCAGTTAGACTTACACGCAAGGAAAGAGATACTACTTCTGTAATAGGGCATAATTATTGGCAATGGGGAAAGCAACTAGATCAGACACTTTCTAGGCATTTCACTGAACATCATCTTTAGAAATATACAATTTGTTATATCCGATATCAGTCTCATTTCACTGTAACTTAAACATTCACTCATTCATTCGTTGCATATTTATTGAATATCTGGAGTGGGCCAGGCACTGAACTAGGTTCTGAGGGTGCAGCAATGAACAAATAAATACAAAGGTGTTTGCCCTCCTAGAGCTTATTTTTTAGTGAGAGAGACAAGACAAGAAAAACACTGCCCCGCATTTATTCCAAGTGAGATGAGTAGGCACTCATGTTAAAGCACTTTTGAAAGAAGAGTGACACACTGTGACTCAGTTTTAATAAAGCATTTCTGGCTGCTTTGTGGATCTCAGAACAAAAGAGAAACTAGGAGGCTACCTGCAATCTAATCATTCAGGTGAAGATACGATGGTGACTGGGATCAGGTGGTGAGCCACGGTACTCGTATGCTTTGAAGGTTGAGATAATAAATTTGAGGGTAGATCAAACCAATTATGCAAAGATGCAAGGGAGAAATATGCTTTCTTCATTTTCAACTCACTTTACATGTAATGACTATCAAAATTTCAGTATGAATTATTCTATTTAAATCAGATGAAGATATGTATTCCATACGATGATAAGTGTCCAGATAATCTGATATATGCTTATTTTCACTTACACTTTTTAGCTTATATCTAAGCACTACAGCTTTGGGTACAAACATGATTGTGCAGATGGCTTTAGAGATGACAGCCATTTTTTCACATTATCCTGGAAGTTTTTTGAGCCCTGAGTAGAAAAAATATTGTAATAAAGAAATGAGTGTGTTTGAAGAAGCATATTTTCCTTTCAAATTAAATAAGAATGGTTCAGATTGTTGTGCAGGTTCAGACTCTCCAGAAGACTGACTTGTGATCTATTGATTCTGCTGTAAGTATATTTAAAGGAACAGTGTGCAATGCTGTTCAGGAAGATCACACTGGTAGCTCGTGGGGCTTTATGGTGCCTACAGAGCAAAAGAAGGGAAAGTCAACAGATTTCTGCCACCACAGAAGTGAAACAATGTTTTAGTACATAGTTCTATTGAAAAACTTAATTTATGACAGGATAAAGTTCCCAGAGATACATGAGCTTAGATGTTGAGAAGATGAGAGAAAAGTTATATGAGATTTACTTTGACCTTTGACTTCTCATTGAAGTTGTGTTAGTAAGAAAATGGAGAAAGAGAAAGACTAATTTAAATGACTTTTCTAAATTGAAAAGATTTGTTTTGCTCATGATGTATCAAGATAACAGAGTAGTAGTATTTCATATATTGAAAAAACATGTTTGCTGTGAATGTCAAAGATTTTCATAAATTAATTTGTTCTTTCATCTATTCATTTACTTTTCCTTAAAAAAAAAGACTAAAGAAAGTGTCATTCAAATTAGAGGTCTCTTTGGGAAATATTCAACTTCAAAGATTGAATAAAAGTCCATATGGCAGTTATTATCTCAGTGGAATCAGATTTATAATGTAGTGATATGACCTAGTGTTCACTTAGAGAAACTGAACCACTAGGGGATTTTTATCTTTATATATGTTACATATAATGAATACATGTAGATAGATAGTTGGATAGATATTCTGTATGTGGAATCTATATATTTATGGATTCTATGCATATGGAATCTATACATTAAATCTGTGAATGGAATCTATCAATATCTATCTATCTATCTATCTATCTATCTATCTATCTTTCTGTCTATCTATCATCATCTATCTCTACAGAAGCAGGAGTCCTTTATGACAACTAAACACACACCTGACTGTCAGGAAAGCTGATGGAAGGCTCAGGAAAAAGTGGAGCAGTTGTAAGCCCACCACTCCTCACACCAACTCGTGAACCAGCAGGTCAGAGACGATGTAGGGATCTGCAAGGGGATGCTCCTTCATGCCTGCTCTGAAAATACCCCCAGGAATCTCTCCTTCTTGCTGGAAACTTATGGAAAAGAGAGTTCTGGAAAATGTGTTCCACCTAGTCACCACAAATATTGTTGGAACATCTGGGACCAAGAACAGAATAGTTAGGCTTAAGTCCCAGCCTTATCTCCAACTAGAGTTTGTGTGGAGTCATACAACACTCTGTTTATTTCCTTAATCCATAATAGTTGTGAATAGTAATATAGATGCTGTGTGGAACACATATTAAAACAGCATCTAACTGAGTCTGACAAGTCAAAACACTGACTTTATTCACTCTTTATTAAACACTAGAGGCCTGGTGCATGGTTTCATGCACTGGTGGGGTCTCTCAGCCTAGCCTGCAGGGATCTCTGGCCAAAACTGGCTCTCCGACATCCCCCGGGAAGTCCTGGATTGCCAGAGGGCGGTTCTCAGGTGATGCACCCCAGTATCAGGCTCCCTCCTCTCTTCTCCCAATATTATGTCACTTTCTCTCTGTATCTGTCTCACTTCTTTCATCTCACTTTACCCTAAGTTTGGCAGTAATTGACAACTTATGGGCATTTAGCTGCAAAGTGCAATTATTTAGCAAATAGGATTTACTTACCCTGGAATCTAGTCGGCCAAAGGCAGGACCCTTCTCAATGCCAGGCTCCCACCCAGGCCTTTCCTCCCAGGCAGAGTCCTTTGGCAGCAGGAACCTCCTTCTTCCCACCTGAGCTGCTCCTTTACCTCTTCCCTCCCCAGAGGTTGTCCGCTGGTGCTACTGTCCACCGGGAAGGAGGGAAGCTGCAGCTGGTTTCCCAGCTGGGAATGGTAGCAGGAAAATTTGCTGCCTCCACTGGAAATTGATATTAAGTGGATGGGCCGGCTCAGGCACCAGATGTTGGGGCTGCAACCAGTAGGTTCTGCAAGTCTCATCATTTAGCCAATTGAGTCAAAACATTTCTGTAAGGGCCAGACTCACGACCTCTGCATTAGGCTCAAGGCCCCATAGGGAGCCAGACCCAAAGTGGGAAGCCAATGGGCTAGAGGCCCAGGGCACAGATTCATGCACCAGTGGGTTCCCTCGGCCTGGCCTGCGGGGATCGGGCCAAAACCGGCTCTCTGACATCTCCTGAGGTGTCCTGGATTGTGAGAGGGTGGTTCTTGGGTGACTCACTCAGAAATTGGGTTCTTTTCTCTCTGATTCTGTGTGTGTCACTCAAGAACCACAGCAGCCAAGTCACCACAGCATAGCAGCTCCTGTGTTGAGAGCATCTGCTCCCTGGTGGTCAGTGCACATCATAGCTACTGGTTGGATGGTCGAATAGTCAGCCGGTAGCTTAGGCTTTTATATATATAGATAACGGGCATAATTTACTTCTTGGTTAACTTTTTAATAGTAAAAATACCATTTCTCTAAACAATGTGTAAACTGCAGCTTAAATATTCCTGAGACACCTAAAATATCTGTTTTTGTTGTTGTTGTTGTTTTCTGTTTTAACTTTTTTAGTACAGCTAAACCATCAGATGAGCCTTGGCCAGTGTGGCTCAGTTGGTTGAGCATCATCCTGTGTTTCAAAAGGTTGCCAATTCAATTCCTGGTCAGGGCATATGCCTGGGTTGCTGGTTCCATTCCCAGTAGGGGACGTGCAGAAGGCAGCTAATCAATTGTTGTTATCTCTTTAACAACAATGTTTTTCTCTCTCTCTCTCCCTCTCCCTTCGTCTCTCTCTAAGAAATCAATTAAAATATTTAAGAAAAACAAAACAAATAAAAAATAACAGATGGTAAAATTTTAAGTATGAAAAATTTCCAAACTATTTTAGTAAATGGTGTTGAAAATCACAACTTAGAGTCCATTCAAAGAATTCAGATTTATCATCTCTGAAAAAAATTTAAGAAGGATAATTTGTTGTGAGAAAAATGCCTCAGGGAAAAGACAAAACCCACTGTTCCAATTGTTAGAGTATACAAGAAGTGCGTATGGGGAGGAGTATAACACACACACAACCAGAGAAGTAAATTTGCATGGGGCATGGAAACACCCCATCACAGATTCCCTTCTCTCCACAGCTGGGCTAATGCTCTGTGCCAATGTAAACGTGCGGTTATTAAAGCCCCAGGTGCAACCAAAGGCAAAGGGATTCATGCTAAATGCTGCCCTCAGCTCTCACCAGTGGCTGCCTCAGCAGGAGTTGGGCTGAGCTTGAGTCTGCTTGACACACCTGGGACTTCCTGGAACACAGGGAAGAGAAGGTTTCCCCCAGCAGGACTAGTCTCAGGGATTTCCTGAAGATCAAATGCTAAGAGAAGTGGAGCATTTCTGAGACCCAGCAGAGCTGAACCAGGACAAGGGTTTCAGAGGTGGAATCTGAACAGAGCCCTTTGTCTTAGTTCTGGCTGCTGTAAGAAAATACCATGGACTGGGTGGCTTGCAAAAACCAGAAATGTATTTTTCAGAGTTCCCAAGAATGGGAAGTCCAAGATCAGGGCTCCAGCGGATTCTATGGAGAGTGCACATCTACTTCCAGTTCATAGATGGCCACACTTTGCAGTTCCATGCTTCACTCCTGGAAGCAGGAGAGCCAGCAGAAGGCATGGGCACAGAGCACTCAGGCTCAGGCAGAGGTGGCCGGAAGAGCAGCTGCATAGCTCTGCTAAGTGGTCTTAGGTCCTCAGTGGAATATGTAGCTGAGAATCAAGTTGGGACTGAGTGTCTAAAGATGTAGTAGAGAGTATGAGAGTGAGAGAAAGAATGGACTAGAACAGTGATTTTCATTTCTTTTTTTCATCTCATAGAACACATAAACTAATTACTAAAATTCCATGGCACCAAAAAAATATGTTTTGCTGATCTGGCAAAAAAAAAAAAAAAATTGGTATACTGTTGGTTCTTTTTTTTTCCCCTTTTTTTTTATTAAGGTATTATATGTGTACATATCTTACCATTGCCCCCCCCACCCCACTCCCATACATGCCCTCACCCCTCCCCGCCAATGTTTTGCATCCGTTGGTTACTCTTACATGCATGCATATAAGTCCTTCGGTTGATCTCTTATTTCCCCCACCTCTCCCTATTGTGCTAGCTGTTGTTTTTTGTGTCTGTGTGTGGTTTTCTTTTGTTTGTTTATTTTTTGTTTTTTGTTCTTCATTTGTTTGTTTTTTTACAGTCTAAGGGAAAAGAGGTCAGTGCCCCTGATAGTCAGATATTAGATGTATTAAAATATTCTTGTGGCACACCTGTTGAAAATTGTTAGACTAGAAGAATCTAGTATGATTGCCAGAAAGCACTGTGGACACAGGAGAAGCTGGCACATAAGGGTACACTTAAAATATCCCAATCATTGCTGCTTTGTGTTTTTCTCCATTCATCTATTCTCAGCTATGGAATGCACCTGAAGTGTAGTCAGGGGCTGGGTTTAACCAGGGGTCTTGTACATCAAAATACAAAGGGTGAGTGGGGGCAGGCAGTGAGAGTGTATGCAAAGAAGGGATTAAGACTGATCATATAAGCAAGGTTAGAAGGAAAGTGAGACATGGAGGGAGCAGGGAAGACAATGAGGATAATGAAAAGTTGAAACATTGGTGCATCCCAGTGAGATGGAAGGATTACCTCTATTTTTCAAAGATATGTATTTGTTCTAAGACCATCAGTCTTAATTATTCTACCTGCCAGCAGGCCTTTGGCTTTTTATTTTATCTTATCTGTATTGCCACTGCCTTATTTCAGATTGCTGTTACTCCTGGGACATTTGCCTGGTCTCTAATCCTAAGTATGGTTCACAGGCACCAGCATTAGCACCACTTGCAAGCTTATTAGAAATTCAAATTCTTGGGCCTTGATGTAGGCATGTTAAGTACGAATCCCTCAGAGCAGGGCTCACATGACTGTTTATGCACAAAGAATGTGGAAATTATGGTCCTTGCTGCCATGTGTTCTTGAATAGCTACACAAAGGATTTTCCCAGTAAGCAAATCTTCCAAATAAGCATTGTAATTCTTCCTCTCTGAATAATTCATTGGGGCCTCTTTACCTAAAGCATAATATCTACAATTTTTACTTACTCAATCCCTTAGCCCCAACCTTATGCTCTATTATTTTTCATATCTTCATGCCTTAACCTCTGGTATTCTCTGTATTCTGAATGGTCTTTCCTGCCTGGCTACACTTACAGAAATAAATGTTACTCAGTCTTCACATGTAAGCTGAGACCTTTTCTGGTTCCCCTAGTCAGTGTAGATGACCTTCCTTCCTTTTCATTGAACTCTCTATAGACTTCTGTTTCAATAGCATCTCATTATTTTGTATTTATTACTCTCTACTAGAAAGAAGGGTCCTTGATGATAAGGATATTTTTTCCTTTTGTCTTTGTAGTCCAGAATCTAAATTAGTTATTAGCCATTCACTATGTAATCTTGAAGGATGAGTTATTAACTCGTTCCAGAGTCAAATTGTTTTTGAATGCAGATACTATGCCATATCCAAATCTGATTTAAAACACTATTATGAGTTGTAAACAGCCAAAAATAATGAGCAATCTATGTACAGAATATATAGGTCATTTATGCCTATATTAAATAATAAAAATCTTGTAATACTTTAATTTTTCATATGGTAAAACCAGCATTTACTAATTTTTGAGTAAGACTTTGTAATATGAAGAAGATGGCAACTGGCAGGAAGGTAGGGAGGGAGAGAGTGTGAGAGAGTGAGGAACCCATAGAGGAGAGTGTAGACGTGTGTTGTGTGTGTGTGTGTATGAGCTAGGGACAGTTAGATTCTGCAGGTCCTCCAAGGGGCTGCCAATCCAGGCAATCTTAGACGGCGGAGCCCCATGTACAAAGCAGGCACTTCTGGACAGCCAATGCAGGCACAGAGACCATGCTATCTTGAGAAACAGAGCTGCTTGAGACTAGGATCCTGGCCTCAGCACCACCTAGTCGCAACTCAGACGCAAACCAGGACCCTGCAGCCACTGGGGACAGAGAACTGCGACCACAGCTTCAGACCAACAGACAACAAGAATCCAGACTTCCCGGCCACAGATTTCTGTGAGTCAAAGAGCCTAGCCCCCTCCCCGCAGGATCACAGATAGTGCCATAGTAACTGATAGACCTGTCCCTCGCTATGGGAATTTGAGCTTGGGAGTGCTCACAGGGACTGTAGTGCCCCTATGGGAATTTGAGTTTGGGAGCATGCGCACAGAGACTGGAATCTGCTCCTCACAAAGCAATTGGGTGACCAAACCGTAAGCCCATGCAGGGCTGCAAGTGCCACAGGACTTCAATTCTGGGCAAGTGCACACAGATGTCTGTTTTCCACAGCGCACATGGAAGTCTGTTTTCCGCAGCACAGGCACAGTGCTACAGTGCAACCCAGTCCCCTATGGTGACCGGGACCCAGATTCTCCAGGCAAGTGGCAGCACTGAGAACCACTGACTTGACTCTGTTTCTTACTGTGTGTGCCTGGGATCCCTGACTCACAGTGCATTCACACTAAGAGCCAGTGACTCCAATTCTTGGTGCAGCCACACACAGGGACCGTGATTCTCAGCGAGAAGCCGCATGAGGCACCGGAGAATCTGATAATTTATTCTTGGTGCAGACACAGGGAAACTCTGACTCCTGGCACACTCTAGGGGACTCATTTTCGGTACTTGCCAACAGTGCAGTGTCCATCATTCTAAGTGCGCACATGAGACCACACTGAACGCTGGTAACACTGACCCTGGGCAAGTCTGGTTCCCACCAACACACGGCAGCCACATGTCCTGGTGTCGGAGCACTTCAGTGACACTTGGGTGGTGCAAAGCTCCCACGGCACATGGCCCACGTCCACGCAACTTGAAGTCTGAACCTTCTGTTGATAGTCAGAATGGGGAGATGACACAATCCCCAAAGGAAAGAAAATGAGGAGTCGCAAAGAAAGGAAATTAGTGAAATTGAAGCATGCAACATGACAGAAAAAGAATTCAGAGTAATGGTTGTGGAATTCATACATCAGATGGAAGAGAAAACCAACAACCTATGCAAGAATCAGGAAGAAATGAAAAGTGATATAGCTACAATCAAGAACACCATGGAAAGTTTCAACAGTAGACTAGAAGAAGCAGAGGACCGAATTAGTGAGTTAGAAGATCAGGAACAGAAACAAGCTCAATCTGAACAGCAACTGGAGAAAAAAAATTAAAAAGCAGGAGGAAAGCCTAAGGGAGCTTTGGGACAACATTAAATGAAGTAACATACATATAATAGGGCTTCCAGAAGGACAAAAGAGCAGCAAGGATTGGAAAATTTATTTGAAGAAATAATGACAGAAAACTTCCCAGATATGGGGAAGAAAAATGTTACGCAAGTACAGAGAGTCCCAAGCAGGATCAACCCCAAAAGACCCACACCAAGACACGTTATAATTTCAATGGCAGATATTAATGACAAAGAGAGAATCTTAAAGGCGGCAAGAGAGAGACAGAGGGTTACCTACAAAGGATCCCCGATCAGATTATCAAATGATTTCACAACAGAAACACATCAAACTAGAAGGAAATGGAAGGAGGTACACAAAGTGTTGCAAAGCAAAGGACTGGATCCAAGAATACTCTATCCAGCAAGACTATCAATCAAAATTGAAGGGGAAATCAAGAGCTTCGCAGACAATTAAAAAAGGCTAAGGGAGTTTATCACTACCAAACCAGCAATGGAAGAAATGCTAAAGGGAATACTGTAAAAAGAAGAAATAAAGAGGTAGGAAGGAACACAGACACAAAAATAGATATGACTACGAACAAGTACCTTTCAGTAATAACTTTAAACGTAAATGGACTAAATACTCTAATCAAAAGACATCAAGTGGCTGAATGGATAAAAAAAAAAAAACAAACAACACTACCCATATATATGCTGTCTATAAGATACCCATCTCAGAACAAGAAACTCACACAGATTGAAAGTGAAGGGATGGAAAAATATCTTTCAGGCAAATGGAAATGAAAAAAAAGCTGGGGTAGCAATACTTATATCTGACAAAATAGACCTCAAAGTGAAGGCCATAACAAGATATAAGGAAGGCCACTACATAATACTAAAGGGATTGATACAACAAGAGGATATAACCCTGGAAAACATGTATGCACCCAACGCAGGAGCACCCAAATACATAACAAAACTCCTGGAAGATATCAAGGGAGAGACCGACAACAATATAATCATAGTAGGGGATTTTAATACACCACTGACACCACTGGATAAATCCTCAAGACAAAAAATCAGCAAAAACACAGCAATCTTAAATGACTCACTAGATCAGATGGACTTAACTGATATCTTCAGAACATTGCATCCCAAAGCCATGGAATAAACATTCTTCTCAAGTGCACATGGGACATTTTCAAAAATAGACCACATATTGGGTCACAAGCAAAGTCTTCCCAAATTCAAGAAGACTGAAATCATACCAAGCATCTTCTCAGACCACAATTCATACAATTAGAAATAAACTACAATAAAAACAATCCAAAAATCTCAAACATGAGGAAGCTGAATAGCATGTTATTAAATAATGACTGGTTTACCAATGAGATCAAAGAAGAAATTAAAAGCATCCTGGAAACTAATGACAACAAAAACACAACAATCCAAATTCTATGGGACACAATGTAAGCAGTCCTGAGAGGGAAGTTCATAGCTCTACAGGCCCACATCAAAAAACAAGTAAAATGGTAGTAAATCATCTAACTCTACAACTCAAAGAATTAGAAAGAGAGCAACAAGAAAAGCCCAGAGTGAGCAGAAGGAAGGAGATAATAAAGATCAGAGTAGAAATAAATGGCATAGAGACCAAAAAAACAATATGAAAGATCAATGAAACCAAGAGCTGGTTCTTTGAAAGGATAAACAAGATTGATGAACCTCTAGTCAGGCTCACCAAGAAGCAAAGGGAGAGGATTCAAATAAACAAAATCAGAAATGATAGAGGCGAAATAGCAACAGACCCCACAGAAATACAAAGGATCATTAAAAAATACTATGAACAACTCTACTCCAACAAACTAGATATTTTTCATTCCTGGAGGAAATGGACATATTCCTAGAAAAATATAGCCTTCCAAAACTCAATCAGGAAGATTCTAAAAATCTCAATAGGCCAATAACTATGGATGAAATTGAAGCAGTCATCAAAAAGCCCCCAGCAAACAAAAGCCCATGCCAGACGGCTTCACAGGAGAGTTATACCAAACATTCAAGGAAGAATTAAAAACTATCCTCCTCAGACTATTCCAAAAAAATTCAACAGGAAGGAACACTTCCAAGCTCATTCTATGAAGCCAGCATCACCTCAATACCAAAACCAGATAAAGACAACACAATGAAAGAGAACTATAGGCCAATATCCCTCATACACATAGATGCCAAAATCCTCAACAAAATTCTAAGAAATCGGATCCAGCAATATATCAGAAAGATCATACACCATGACCAAGTAGGATTTATCCCAGGGATGCAAGGATGGTATGATATCTGTAAATCAATAAATGTGATACATCACATAAACAAATTGAGAGATAAAAATCACATAGTCATATCAATTGATGCAGAAAAAGCATTTGACAAAATCCAACACCCCTTCTTGATAAAAACTCTCAGCAAGGTGGGAGTAGAAGGATCATACCTCATCATAACAAAAACCATATATGATAAACCCACAGCCAACATCATACTCAATGGACAAAAACTAAAACCATTTCCCCTAAGAACAGGAACAAGACCGGGATGCCCACTCTCACCACTAATGTTCAACATAGTACTGGAAGTACTAGCCATTGCAATCAGATAAGAAGAAGACATAAAAGGCATCCAAATTGGAAAAGAAGAAGTAAAACTGTCCTTATTCACAGATGACATGATATTGTACATAGAAAACCCTAAATACTCCATCAAAAAATCATTAGACATAATAAATGAATTTGGCAATGTAGCAGGATACAAAATTAATGCCAAGAAATCTATGGCATTTCTTTACACCAATAGTGAACTTATGGAGAGACTAAAAAAGCAATCCCATTTACCACCACACAAAAAAATTAAGATACCTAGGAATAAACTTAACTAAGGAGGTAAAAGACTTATACGTGAAAAATTACAGGATACTGAAAAAAGAGATAGAGGAAGACATAAACAGATGGAAGAACATACCGTGTTCATGGATTGGTAGAAGCAACATCATCAAAATGTCCATACTACCCAAAGCAATCTATAGATTCAATGCACTCCCCATTAAAATACCAATGGCATATTTCACAGACCTAGAAAGAACTCTCCAAAAATTCATTTGGAATAAAAAAAGACCCCGAATAGCCACAGAAATCCTGAGAAAGAATAACAAACTAGGTGAGATCTCAATACCAGATATCAAGCTGTATTACAAAGTCACTGTTCTTAAAACAGCCAGGTACTGGCACAAGAACAGACGTATAGATCAATGTAATAGAATAGAGAACCCAGAAATCGACCCAAACCACTATGCCCAATTAATATTTAACAAAGGAGGCATGAACATACAATGGAGTCAAGACAATCTCTTCAACAAATGGTGTTGGGAAAATTGGACAGATACATGCAAAAAAAATGAAACTAGACCACCAACTTGCACCATACACAAAATAAACTCAAAATAGATAAAGGACTTAAACATAAGATGGGAAACCATAAAAATATTAGAGGAATCCACAGGCAGCAAAATCTCAGACATATGCTGAAGGAACTACTTCACTGATACTGTTCCGAGGGCAATGGAAAATAATGAAAAAATAAACAAATGGGACTACATCAAAATAAAAAGCTTTTGCACAGCAAAAGAAACCATCAACAAAACAACAAGAAAGCCCACTGCATGGGAGAACATATTTGCCAATGTCATCATCAATAAGGGTTTAATCTCCAACATTTACAGGGAACTCATACAACTTAACAAAAGAAAGATAAACAATCAATCAAAAAATGGGCAAAGGATCTAAGTAGACACTTTTCGAAGGAGGACAGAAGGAAGGCCAAGAGACATATGAAAACCTGCTCACAGTCACTAATTATCTGAGAGATGCAAATCAAAACAACAATGAGGTATCACCTCACACCTGTGAGAATAGCTATCATCAGCAAATCAACAAATGACAAGTGCTGGTGAGGATGCGGAGAAAAAAGAACTCTTGTGCACTGCTGTTGAATGCAGACTGGTGCAGCCACTGTGGAGAACAGTATGGAGTTTCCTCAAAAATTTAAAAATGGAACTGCCATTTGACCCAGTAATACCACTTCTAGGAATATATCCCAAACAAACAGAAACACCAATCAGAAAGGATATATGCACCCCTATGTTCATAGCAGCACAATTTACCATAGCTAAGATTTGGAAACAGCCTAAGTGTCCATCAGCAGATGAGTGGATTAAAAAGCTGTGTTACATCTACACAATGGAGTACTACTCTGCAGTAAAAAAGGAGTTCTTACCATTTGCAACAGCATGGATAGTCCTGGAGAGCATTATGCTAAGTGAAAAAAGCCAGCCAGGGAAAGATAAATACCACATGATCTCACTCATTTGTGGAATATAAAGAACAATATAAACTGATGAACAGGGACAGATCCGGAGACAGATAAGCATAGATCAGACTGCCAAATCTCAGAGGGAAGATAGGGGAGGGCGGGGGGAAAGGAGGAGAGATCAACCATAGGACTTGTATGCATGAACATAAGCCTAACCAATGGACACAAACATCTGGGGGGTGAGGGCATGAGTGGGGGAGGGGAGGAGGTTAATGGAGGGATGAAGACATATATAATACCTTAATCAATAAAGAAACTTAAAAGAAAAAAAAAGAGTTTGTGATATGAATGAATTATTTTTCTTGAACTATATAGAATTTGTTTCAAGTATTCAGATTCTTTCCCCAAAAGTATACTGTGGTCCCTGGGAATATTTATCTATTACTTTGTGTGGGCAATATGACTAGTCTGGTAGTTTTGTAACAAGATTTCCAGGTTTGAACAATGATTGGGACTTTGATAATGACCTCATGAATTTCTTGTTCTGGACAACTGAGCCAATCAGGCCCATTTATATTTGTTTCATAGTTCATTTCATGGGATCATACCAAGCAATTACTTTACTATTAATCTCCAACAGCTGGAGCAACTGACCCATTTAAACTAATGAACAGATATTCTTGGGTAATGGAGATATAAAATGACAAAATGATGATGAAGAGATATCTATATCCAATAACACAGCTTAAATGAATACTTTTCTTTTATTGTTTGTGGATTAATAGAATCATCTTTCTCTGACAAGTAAGCCACTAAAGATGTTGGTTTAGTTTCAACACTTCTGGCTCTTGGAATGTACTTTTCAAATAATAATCGGGACTCATTTTAGCCTTGCATTACTATAGCAAATGTGTGAATTCTTTAAGACATTGAACTACATAATACTCTTCTTTAAAGGCATATGTAAATTATGGGACAATCAACTTTACAAAGGGATTCACAAAACTTCTTTAAGCAGAATTTTTGTAATATGAGGTGGGCAACAGTAGGTTGTAAGTGTAGGAAACACAGAGTTTAATCTTGTGTTATCATTTCTTAATTATTGTTTTATTTATTTGTACTACAACGTAAACCTACTTTTGCCAACTCCTGTATAAATCCATTGTTTAAATTTTCCTCAATCATGCAGAGATTACAGCCAGGACATACACATATATGCACTCAATTAAATAAACCTGTGAAGTATTCTTTTACAAAGTTAAATACCCCTGAGTCGACACTTCTGAGGATTATGTGCTTGACCTTTGGGAGTCTTCCATGTGGCAGTTTGTATCAGTGCTCACTGATAACTGCGTCCTGTCCTCTCCCTGGGCACAAGCTCCACTGCATTTCTCTGAATCCTTAGATTGATGCATGACCATATGATTAAGTTCTGGTCAATGCAATGTAAGTGGAAGTGAGATGTAATATGTGCCTCTTCAGGGTGAGGCCCCCCAACATGCTCAGTTTTCTTATCCTGTCATTAGCTGACAGGACAGGATTCCATGGACCAAGAGAAGCACCTGGCTCTGAACTGATTTCATGGAACAGAAATCGCTGCCCACCTTGCCCCCAATCCTCACTAAATTGCAAAGTGACTGAGATACTTGAATTGTGTTGTGAGCCACTCAGATTTCAGGATTTATATTTTATAGAAGCTAGTATTATTTGCCTTAATTAATATTGCTGGAATGTACTCTCCATAGCTAGAAGTAGTCTTCTTCCATTCTTGACTCTTGCTCAAGTGTGGTTGAATGTCCAGGCCCTGATTGAAAAAAATGATTTAGCCAGTAAGAGAGCAAAGTTGGAAACCTGGGCCTGGATCCAGGCAGAGAATGGCCCAGCTGATCTGGAGTGAGGGTGCATTCCCAGCATGAGTGTGGGCAGGCTTAGTGAAAACCTTGTGTGAAATGAGTGGAAAGTTAAAATGGGGGAATACATCAGGACTTAAGAATCTAGACATGGCTTAGATGAAGGTGAGGTCAGAGGCTAAAAGGAAAAACCCTTTCTCTACTCAAGACTCCTGACTCAATTGTGCGGGTTTTCCCCTCACATGAAGCAATTCTGACACTGACTACCCAGAGTTAGCAAGACCCCACAAGTTAAGTGCTCATTCCCACAAGACTGTCCCCACCTCATATGACAATTGCAAGTCGAGGATCCCCGGGTTGCCCACACGTTTGCCCAACTTGGCTACAAATGCAGGTTTCTCATGATTCCTCCTGAGGTTTGAAATTTGCTCTCGTGGCTCATAGAACGCAGGGAAATACTTTACTGACTATTACAGGCTTATTAATAACTATATAGGTTATTATAAACAATACAAATGAACAGCAAGTTGCAAAGAAACATAGGATGAAGTCTAGAAGTGTCCCAAGTGCAGGAGTGAGGGGAGTGTCAATCTCCTGGCATGTGTGTTCCCCATAATCCTGCCATGTGTGTTCTCCAAACTCCTTTGTTTGGGGTGTCTACAGAGCTCTCATTACATAAGGCATGGTTAATTGAACTATTGACCATTGATAATTAACCTCCAGCCTCTCCCTGGAGTCCCAGAGGAGAGGAGCTGAAGTTTCCAACCCTCTAATAAAGTAGTCGTTTCCTCTGGCAACTCGCCCCCATCCTGAGGTTATCTAGGAGTCCACCAAAAATCACCTCATTAGCATAAACTATCTTTGAAAGGTGCTTATTATGAAAAACAAAAGCTGCCCCTTTTCACCTTTATCACTTGGTAAATTATAAGAGTATAAGAGGCTATATCTTAGGATATGAGGACAAACACCAAATGTATATTTCTTATTACATCACAATATCACAGAGGCAATGATGGAAATTTTTTCCAAGAGGTTTTGTGTTACAGGTATTTACTGATCAAAGAAACACTTTAGCAGCTCAGACACTATGTAACTCAACTAAATTTTAATCCCCACACCCCATAAAGGTGAAAACTGTTTCCTATATTGCTAATGTTATCATTTCTCCATTCTTCCAACATGCATTTGGTGGAAGCTATAGGCTGTCTTGGCAAATTGCTGAGAAACTGGCAATAGGCAGGCCTGATAGTGGCTAATCTATTAGTTTATCATCATCAGATTATTTTCTCAGGACAAGGGATAAAGTCCAAACATCTGAGTTTTGCCTAAAGCCATGGAAGCTAAACAGAACTTCCCATATCCAAAGTTTTTTTCTCTTAATTGTACAAATTAGCAAATATTGATTCTTAGTAACAAAATGGTAATGCAGCTTTGTTTATTTCACACCAAATTAAATCAGGATTTAGAAATAAATTGATTCCACTTGTTTATTATTCCATCCAATACCAAAATCATTGATCTCTAGTAGCTAGAACTCAGCCCTCAAGGGATTCAGAACTTAATGGGGTAGACAGGCAAGTGATGGATGACTGAGTTAAATACAGGTCATTAAGGGTGTGCATCTAATCCAGACTAGGCAGCTGAAGGATATTTAGATGTTTAATCTTGTATTATTAAAGAAGATAACCTACCTTAAAAATCGTTGTTTTTACAGATCATTCTTGTATCTATTTTTCCTAACAAGACAATGAAGTTTCTCTCAGTCACCTCTATGATTAATAATTTGCAGTAGTAAAATGGCTGAGAGACATCCTCTGGTTTAACATGAACTGATTCAAAAAATCAAGCCAGCAAACTTAAATTTAACAGTATCATTCATTATGGAAGCATGATTAAAAATCAAATTAGACTGCTATGAATAAGTTAGTTCTCTCCACAGTTTATTCACTATTTGGTTAAAATCCCATTTAGAAGGGATTGATAGGTAATCATAACTCATTGCTAATTGCGAATCACTTTTTGGACTTCACTTTTTATTACTGTCCTCAAGAGTCATTATCTTTGAACTTTCCTAACTCATTTTTCTAACAAGTGTTAGTTTACATAGAAATGTTTAGGTCCACACTCACAACCAATGTGACTAAATTAATTTTAAGTTAGGGAAATATTCAATTAATGTAGGCCTCTCAATTGTACAAATTCAGTGTTCAGTTTGCAGATTCACAAAGATTGAAGATTTATAGTCTGAGTACTTTATAATTATACTCAAGCACATATTTGGTTATTGTGTGTTATTTATGCACTATGAAGAATTGTCAGTGAGGGTGCTTTACGTAGTCTACCGACCCAGCTTCACACACACAAAGACTTATTTGCTCACTTAACTGGTATCTCTGAAATAAATGCTTGCTGTGCCATCTTTAACAATGAAACCCAGAGAAGACTTTGTTCAGAGGGCCTTGTGGTTCCTCCCTGTCAGGCATAGTTCATGTTAAACTATAGTTATCTGTGATGATAGCTCTCTTCTCTGTCTAAATTCTTTTAGGCAGTTAAGGGAAGTTAAAGAGTTTTCCTTAGTCTTTTTTTTTTTTAATCAAGCAGCTTAAAATAGTCAATATCCCAAAAGGCATATTTCAGAGTGGCAAATTCTGCTTCCCTTCATATATGCAAATGCTTCCTCCATGACATTGCTAGATTATTTTATCAATAACCCAGTGAAGGCAAATCATTTGAGGATGGGGAATCTTTTATTTCGTACATGTCCATCATCATCAACAATGTATTATAATCATTTTCTCCCCATATATCTATCCTAATACACTGTTGACATTTCCATGAGGCTGTATGGCTCATCACACAAATTAGGACACTTTGTCACATTCATACACAGAGAAAAACACAGCCCTGTATTTCCTAGATAAATAAAATTGGCAGCATTTTCTTCCATTGAAATAATCTCATTATGTAGTTTTATTGGTCCAACGGATTATCATTTTTCATAAATCAGTTAAATTTCAGAACCAATTTTCAGTAGCATTTTGCACAGAGTCACTCCAGCTCTAATGTTTAAACTAGGAAATTCCTTTATCTGAATTTATTAAAATATTAGCAATGCTAATGTGAAAAGAGAATCAAAATGAACAGGACAGCTATTCTGAATATTTCATTTAGAAATTTTTATATTTGATTATATGACAGATCCCATCAGTTTTGGAGGCCAGTTTTTGTTTGTTTTTTTTTTATTGTTTTAAGTATTACAAATAGTAGTACATGTGTCTCCTTTTTTTTTCCCCTTTGATCTCCCCCCGACCTCCCCTACCCCCCAGGACATGCCTTCACCTGCCCACCCTCCCCCCCCCACCCCAGTGTCTTATATCCATTGGTTATGCTTATATGCATGCGTACAAGTTCTTCGGTTGGTCTCTTACAGCCCTCCTCGCCCAACCACCCCTGTCTTCCCAATGTAGTTTGACAGTCTGTTCAATGCTTCTTTGCCTCTGTATCTTTTTCCCACCATTTCTTTCCTTTAAAAAGTTTTGCCTTTGCAGACTGGAAATAAACATATAATAACAAAACAAGACAAAACAAAAAAATGTTTGAGTTCCAATTTCCATGTCCAACAGTTCCTTATGTGTACATGTCAGCAGTGATATCTGGATGGTGGGCACATGGTGGCAATGCAGGTCCGACCCTCTCTGGTTTGGTCCTAGGTAACCTGCAGCGGTGCACAGCTGCTGACTGCTCCCATGGCAAGGCGTTGTCAGCGTCTTCCATCTCTGGACTGTTTTTTCCTCTTGTCTTCGTGGTTGGAGCACTCCTGTCAATTCCTCTCTGTTGCAGAATCCATCTGGTCTTGGGGTTGTTTTCTGAAAATATACAAATACATTCTCAACCACAAGTTAATAAAGGAATCTTTTCTATATAATTGATTTGGGATCCTTTTTATTTTTGCCCAAACTATTTTCCTTTGTCTTATTTAGACACCATGTGTGTTTTTAATGGCCGTCTTGCTGTTAGCATTGCAAATGAACCTTAATTTGGTAAAGTAAAAATTTTCTAGATGTAATTTACTTATAGGATATTTTTCCTTACATGATATTGCCCTACTATCCCCCCCCCCTTTTTTTTAATGGAGGTTTTTGTAAATTTTATAATGCAGTCTTGATAACTTTAAATTTAAAATTTTTTTTTTCCCCCACACATATGACTGCTTTAGGTTCATTGCATATTCAGGAATTTTAACATGAGATGAACTACCAATAGAAATTTTAGTTATTACTTTAAGAATAGCTTTTTGTCCAGTACTTGAATATTCACTTATTTCAATTAGCCTATTTAAATTAATCTGAAAACTCGATTACTATTTTACTGTCAAATTTAATACTCTACCAACAATCTTAGTTTACCCTGTAAATATTAGTGGGAAGGATTATTTGCATTCTTGAGTGGGCCCTGAGCATTCCAAATGCTCAGTTGAAGTTAGATATAGGGCAACTGCTGTCGGCCAAGTCTCTTGTCTGTTACCTGGGTCCTGATCTGAGCTGGGCCAAGTCTCTGTCTGTCACCTGTATCTCGATGTGAGCTGGGCCGGGTCTCTTTCTGTTGCCTGGGTCCCGATCTGAGCTGGGTGTGGGAAGCGCGAAGCAGCCATGGGGGTAGGAGACCTCCTTTAGAAGGGGGTGAGGGTTCAAGCCCCTGCAATGTTGGGGGGGTGAGGGTCTGTGCCCCACTTCTGTTGCCCCCCCAAGTTCTCTCCTGATGGCCCCTCTGCGACTGTGCCTGTCTTAGGTTGTTCCTTCCTTGAGAAATCTTACCCGTCTCTGGCTAACCAGCCATCCTCCGGGGCCAAGCAGGGTGCTGTGAGGTTCAGTTCTGTCTCCTTGGTAGCCTATGACCCCGTGGTGGAGGCCAGTTTTTGATGTGTGTATGTTTTGGTTTTTTTAATCACCTGTGTTGTTTTGTTTTCTATAATATTTATTATTTTTATTGTTTGAATTTATAATTTGAGTATATAAGCATTTCCTATTTTACCATGGATTCATACTCAGTTATCTTAGATTTTTATTACTAATTGAGTGAAAGTACTTGTTGAATGAAGTTACTTGATATTTGGTGGTGATTACTGAACATTTGGTTAATAATGTGAAAATATTATGGATATATAATCTCAGAGTTTGAGATTGTTCTTTAATTACAAAATATGTGTTTAGCCCTGACAGGAGTCATCAGGTGAGATATATCTAGGGCTCATTCTAAATGTTTGCCCCATGCATGCATGAACTACTTTAAAAAATAAATGATAAACAATAAAAATGAATTAACTACATTGTTAAATATATTAGAAAAGTAGGGAAGAGTTATTTAAACTTATAAAAGGCAATTTTAATTATGTGAGCTATGTGTTTATATTTCTTTTATAATATACAAGGGCACAATCAAACATATTAATTTTCTGCATTCTGGCAAACATTTCAATTGGTTTCTTCCTAAGAAAAATTTTCCAGTTTTTATGGTGTTTGCAACCACTAATATATAACCTAGTGATGTGTGTGTGTGTGTATGCTAACTTTCTATTATCCAACTATGATGAGGATAAGCTTTCTTAGTTTTTTTTTATTTTAAGAAACTTCATTCCCTAAGCTTCTATTATTTTTCATAATTCCTCAATCAGACTTCACCTCCTTAAGGGCAGTTGATGTGAATGAAGTGTGTCTGTTTTATTGCTTTATTTCCAATAATTAGAAAAATATATGGTAGCAACTATAAAGAGTAACATTATATAAATTATTATGAATTTGATTATGTTTATCTTTAATAATGTAGTATAAATTTTATGCTTTCTAATAATATCTATAAATAATTCTTAACATCTTAAACATCACTGTGAAGTTACAATGACACGGAAGAATATGGTTAAGAGGTATTACCCTATAGTTACCAAGATTCTATAAACAAATTTCCAGGACAAGTGACAAATTTAGAAAAATTATTTGTAGCCTGTATAAAATACAAAAAAAACAAAAATAAAATGCTACACTTTATAAATAGCTTCTGGAATTTTGAAAGAACAAAGGGGTGCTAGAGGAAAATAAATGAAGAATATGATCAGGAAATTCTCTAAAATAGCAGTCCAAATGGCCCAGACCCAATTTCAGTCTCAATTATCGAAATGCAAGTCCCAACAATGATGACACAGCAATTTTAACCAATAAAATTGACAAAAATGTAACAATGAATAATATCTAGTGTTTCAGAGAGTATGAGGAAGACAGTCGCTATCATATACTATCGAGAGGAGAGTGAATTGGCCCAATCATTTCAGGCAGCAATTTGTCTATATTTCTCAAAAACGTGAATGTTCAAATCCATTAACTGATTAGTTCTATTTCTAAGAATCAGTCCTGCAGAGACCATTTACTGGTGCTCAAACATGTCTGTGCAAATGGCCCCTGAAATGTTGTACGTAACAGTGAAATATTAGAAGCAACCTCTATGTCAATCTTTGGAAAGATAAATTATGTAAAATCAATAGAATAGATTACTTACAGCCATTAAAAAATAAGAAAATTTATCTCTTACTGAAATAAGCAAGTGGAAAGTAAACAGGTCTAATTATAATTAATTTTTTACAGAGAAGATAAATACATGTATAAATATATATGTATGAACTCACATATTTTTATAAATATATGGAAAAGGTCTGAAATGGTATACTCCAGTTTTTCGACCATGATGACCCTTGGGAAGTGGGACAGGGAAGCTAAGTGAGAGACTTTGACTTTTTATTTCTTAATTTCTTTTGTTTGATTTTTTTTATGAGAATGTAATATTTTTGTAATTTTAATTTAACTTACTACAAACAACATTTTATATTCTGTAATATAGAACAATAATTATTTTATTGTTTTTTATTTCAATAAGTTTTAAAAAATAAACTGTTTTATCTAAACGTGTAATTTTTGTGTATGTGAACTGATTAACATAGTCAGTCATTTATTATATATACTAGAGGCCTGAGGTGTGTGTCCCGCAGCCCAGCCTGCACCCTCTCCAATCTGGGACCCCTCAAGGGATGTCCGCCAGCCCGTTTAGGCCAGATCCCATTGGGCTAGGACTGCTGGCTTCCAACCACTCACCTGCCTGCCAGCCTGATCACCCCCGAACCACTCCCCTGCCAGCCTGATCAAAGCCTAACTGCTCCCCTGCAAGCCCAATTGTCCCTAACTGCCCTCCCCTGCTGGCCTGGTCAACCCCAACTGCTCTCCCCTACTGGCTATCTCATGGTGGCCATCTTGTGTCCACATGGGGGCGGCCATCTTTGACCACATGGGGTAGCCATCCTGTGTGTTGGAGTGATGGTCAATTTGCATATTACCTCTTTATTATATAAAATAATATCAAGAAAATTTTCAATAACATGCAGCATAATTTTCTTGCAAGGAAGGGTAATATATTAATTTATTAACTTTTTAAGCATTATAATTAAAGTATATTTTAATTTAGACCATTATATCCATTAACATTTTCTACTGTCTACTTCCACCAGTTATGCTAATTTATTTTATTTTTATTTTTTTCTTTTCTTTTCTTTCTTTATTTATTTAGTACATATGTCTCCTTTTTCTTTTCCCATTGACCTCCCCCAATCCTCCCCTACACCTAATACATGCCTTCACCTGCCCGCCCTTCCCCCAGTGTCTTGTATCCATTGGTTATGCTTATATGCATGCGTACAAGTCCTTCGGTTGATCTCTTACAGCACCCTACCCCAAGCTCCCCTGCCTTCCCACTGTAGTTTGACAGTCTGTTCAATGCTTCTTTGCCTCTGTATCTTTTTCCCACCATTTCTATCCTTTAAAAAATTTTGCCTCTGCAGACTAGAAATAAACATATAAGAACCAAAAAAAATGTTTGAGTCCCAATTTCAATGTCCAACAGTTCTCAGTCCCTGTTTCAATGTCTAATAGTTCCTTATGTGTACATGTCAGCAATGATACCTGATGGTGGTCACATGGTGGCAATGCAGGTCCGACCCTCTCTGGTTTAGTTATAGGCAACCTGCAGCGGTGCACAGCTGCTGACTGCTCATGTGGCAAGGCATCGTCAGCGTCTTCCATCTCTGGACTGTTTCTCCTCTTTTGGAGCAGACCTGTCAATTCCTCTCTGTTGCAGGAATCCACATGGTCTTGGAGTTGTTTTCTGAAAATATACAGACATATTCTCAACCACAAGTTAATAAAGGAATCTTTTCTATATAATTGATTTGGGATCCTTTTTATTTTTGCCCAAACTATTTTCCTTTGTCTTATTTAGACACCATGTGTGTTTTTCATGGGTGTCTTGCTGTTGGCATTACAAATGAAAATTAACTTTGTAAAGTAAAAATTTTCTAGATGTAATTTACTTATAGGATATTTTTCCTTACATGATATTACCCTACTATCCCCCCCCTTTTTTTTTTTTTGATTAATGGAGATTTTTGTAAATTTTATAATGCAGTCTTCAATAACTTTAAATTTTAATTTTTTTGGCCCAAAAATATGACTGCTTTAGGTTCATTGCATGTTCAAGAATTTTACCATGAGATGAACTACCAATAGAAATTTTAGTTATTACTTTAAGAACAGCTTTTTGTCCAGTACAATTAAATTTACTTGAATATTTACTTATTTCAATTAGCCTATTTAAATTAATCTGAAAACTTGATTACTATTTTACTGTCAAATTTAATACTCTACCAACAATCTTAGTTTACCCTGCAGATATTAGTGGGAAGGATTATTTGCATTCTTGAGTAGGCCCTGAACATTCCTGATGATAGGCTGAATTTAGACATAGGGCAGCTGCTGTCAGCCAAGTCTCTTGTCTGTTACCTGAGTCCAGATCTGAGCTGGGCCAAGTCTCTGTCTGTCACCTGTATCTCGATGTGAGCTGGGCCAAGTCTCTGTCTGTCACCTGTATCTCGATGTGAGCTGGGCCAAGTCTCTTTCTGTTGCCTGGGTCCCGATCTGAGCTGGGCCAGGTCTCTGTCTGCCACCTGTATCTCGATGTGAGGTGGGCCAAGTCTCTTTCTGTTGCCTGGGTCCCGATCTGAGATGGGTGTGGGAAGCACGAAGCAGTCATGGGGGCAGGAGACCTCCTTCACAAGGGGCAAGGGTTCAAGCCCCTGCATGTTTGGGGGGGTGAGGGTCTGTGCCCCACTTCTGTTCCCCCCCAAGTTCTCTCCTGATGGGCCCTCTGCGACTGTGCCTGTGTTAAGTTGTTCCTTCCTTGAGGAATCTTACCCATCTCTGGCTAACCAGCCATCCTCCGGGTCCAAGCAGGGTGGTGTGAGGTTCAGTTCTGTCTCCTTGGTAGCGTATGCCCCCGTGGCCTCCACACCCAGCACCTGCCTTGGGAACCCCTGGCCTCCTGGCGGGGTCCCGGTGCTGATCACATATCTCGGGGAACCCGGGTTTCTTCTCCAGTGAGGGCCCAGCTCACACAATTGGGAGAGAGACAGATCCATGGTAGCAGCCCCCAGGAGGCTTCAAGCTCAGCATGAACAGAAAGTTCAGGCAACAGCTGAGGGCAATTGGATTGTGAGAAGAGGGTCCCTCCTGGCACAAAAGGCAAGAGGGGCCAATATAGGATGCTCAAGTGCCTTCCCAGTGCCTTAATTCCTTCTGAAAGGGAGTAAATCCTTTCATGTCCTTTTTTTTTTCTTAATTGCTGCCAACCATTCAAAGAATTAGTTTGTAAGTTTGGGATAATTGAACAATATGCTGTTGTAAAATATCTAAAATTATAATGACATTGTAGAATAATATCATATAAGGATATTCTTTGCTCTAGGCCCTGGCAATTCCATTTCAAACTGGCTGTCAATTTCTTTTTGAAACTTTATATAAACTTTGTCAGGGAGGAAAAAACACAAATTACTTACTTTAGTTCAAGAGGCCAAATATATTGACTTTCAATTACAATCCTTATGACTTTTGAAGGAAACTTCTCTTTGTTTCCTTCCAAAATAATTTTCAGGCTACAGAGAGTTTCATTTAAAAAATTTTGTCACATGAAACAATTTCTCTTAAGGTTATGGTGACCACTAGTATTGATTAGATTTAGTATTTTATTTTTATTTTATAATTTTTTAATTAATTATTTTTAATTTTTATTTTTTACATATGTGTTCTTATTCCCCATTACCTCCCCCCCCCCACTTATGCCCGCCCCCTTGTTGTCTGTGTCCATTGATTAGGTTCATATGCATGCATAGAAGTCCCTTGGTTGATCTCTCCACCTTACCCCCACCCTCCCCTACCTTACCTGAGGTATGATGTTCTGATCGACGTTTCTCAGCCTCTGGATCTGTTCTTGTTCATCAGTCTATGCCGTTCATTATATTCCACAAATGAGCGAGATCATGTGATATTTATCTTTCTCTGCCTGGCTTATTTCACTTAACATAATATTCTCCATCTCCATCCATCTTATTGCAAATGGTAGGAATTCCTTCTTTTTTTACCACAGCATAGTATTCCATTGTATAGATATACCACAGTTTTTTAATCCACTCATCTGCTGATGGACATTTAGGCTGTTTCCACGTCTTAGCTATGGTGAATCGTGCTGCTATGAACATAGGGGTGCATATATCCTTTCTGATTCATGTTTCTAGTTTCCTGGGATATATTCCTAGAAGTGGGATCACTAGGTCAAATGGGAGTTCCATTTTTAGTTTTTTGAGGAAGCTCCATACTGTTCTCCACAGTGGCTGCACCAGTCTGCATTCCCACCAGCAGTGCAAAAGAGTTCCTTTTTCTCCGCATCCTAGCCAACCCTTATAGTTTGTTGATTTGTTGATAATAGCCATTCTGACAGGTGTGAAATGGTACCTCATTGTTGTTTTGATTTGCATCTCTCTGATGATTAGTGACTGTGAGCAGGTTTTCATATGTCTCTTGGCCTTCCTTCTGTCTTCTTTCGAAAAGTGTCTATTTAGTTCAGTTGCCCATTTTTTGATTGGGTTGTTTATCTTCTTCTCGTTAAGTTGTATGAGTTCTCTGTATAGTTTATTTATTTTAGAGATTCTTCAACTCTTCTTTTTCAACACAAAGTTTATATTAGTCTATAAGAATCCCACAGAAGCAGAACCAATAAATTGTGATAAAACCCTTTATAACTTAACTGTTGTACTAATCCCCCACATTTTATTGCTGTACTGATAGGGGAAGTTGTAGTGAATGTGACTACTTGTAGTGAGTGCTAATACTCTTTTTAAAAAATAAAATTTTATCAAAATAAAATATCGAGGAAAATCAAAATTGATTTTGTACTTCAAAATAATACAATTTTCCAAATTGAACTTTCAAATATGAATGATTATTTAAGTAACTGAAACATTATTGTACTACTAAAATATTATATCTGTATATTAATTACTCTCCAAGGATTTTAGGTTTGATATCAAAACTCATTTTCTTTGACATAATGTTAATTACACTATCCAGAGTTAATGATGCATTATACATTTGATTACTAATTCTTTGTTATTTTTAAGTGAATGCAAAAAAATGGAAATGAAGATAATGCCAATCATCTTCATTTCTGTGCAGATTTCATATTATGATTTTAAATTAGTTACCAAATAATCCAATTTCTCTCTAGAAATATTTAATTCATTATATTTGTTGAAAAGTTTGACATAGTTCCTAGGTGCTGTATATTTAAGACTACTTTATAATTAAATTATCATATTATATAAACTCCTTGCTTTTGAATTAACTTATTAATGTATATTGAATTACAAGTCATAGAAATTAATATATTCCTTCAATCCTGACTAATAAACAGTTGGCATATCAACATCCATGTTGAAATATAGGACATTTTTACTGGCAAATACATTTTCAATTTAAAAGTTTTTATGCCAATATAATATAATTGCTTCCATTAAGCCATTATAACATAAATTGCATTCCTCTAAGGTCATTTTAGCCTTTACACATGACTGAAGGCTTTCATCAGTTATATAAAATTGAGTGCTGTCAATGAATTGTACTATTGAGTAGGAGCCTGCCAGTGGACTGAGTACCTTAAAAAGTAGCAAAAAAGCAAAGTAATTCTAGAAGTAGGTTACACTTCTATAGAACTTATACCATCCATGCACTTTTTAAATTGTCTTACATATATTAAATCATTCAATTTTTGTAATAATCTAAGAGTTTGATTTTATCATTATTCCCATATTAGAGTTGAAGAAATTGACATTTAAGGAGGCTAGGTAATTTACCTAGTGCCTCAAAAATGTAGTTAAACATTAAGATAGAATTGAAGTCCAGGTAGCGTAGCTCAGCAGCTGCATGGCTTACCTGTATGAATTGGCTTTGGGTGGAATCAAATGACCTATAAAACTACAAAAATGGATTTTATAACTTTAATTTGCTACCACAAACCTATTTGCCAAAACTTCAAAGTCCTGTTTCCTCTACTTATTTAATCCTATCTAATAAAGAGGGAATATGTTAATCAACTGTCATGACCTCACAAGATGGTGGTGCCTACAGACACAAGATGGCAGCGTCCAGTCCCCTCAGCCCCACCTCACTCAGTCCCTGCAGCATTCAGCCTCATGCAGCCTCAGTCCCTGAGCTCCTCAGGCACTCCTCATCTAGCTGGAATCCCCCAGTCCCCTTAGCCCTGCAGGGGAAGGCAGTGGGGGTGATTGGGCCAGCAGGAGAGAGCAGTTGGGGATGATCATGCTGGCAGGGGAACAGTTAGTCATCCATCAGGCTGGCAGAGGAGCTATCAGGCTGGCAGGCAGAGTGGTTAGGGGCAATCAGGCAGGCAGGCCGGCAAGAGGTTAGGAGCCAGCAGTCCCAGATTGTGAGAGGGATGTCTGACTGCCATTATAGGCCCAATCCCTGTGGGCCTAAACCAGCAGTTGGACATCCCCCGACAGGTCCTGGATTGGAGAGGGTGCAGGCTGGGCTAAGGGACACACAACCCCATGCATGAATTTTGTGCACCCGGCCTCTAATATTTAATAGGCCTCATCAATACATTTGCTTTGGTTCCATTTTGCTGTCACTGAGTGTTAAATTCTAAAGAGGTATAACTGGTTGCTTCTAAACTCCTTCCAGATTACTAATGCAGACAAGGATAAGCTTTCTCATCAAAACCACTGATGCTGAGTCCTCTTTTAAGAGTCTCATTTTTCTCACATTTTTTGCTGGAATATGTCTATTTCATTTAAAATCCAAACCCTGGGTTGTAGAGTTGGGTGAGCCTGATGCCCTCTCCAACTGCTGCTTTGGGGTTCAGAAGGTCATAATGAACTAGTACCTAAGGCGGCTGGAGCATGTCACACATTGGAGCAAAAAGGAAAAGGGAAAAATATAAGGAAAAAAATCACCAGAGCTGAAAGTCAGCAGAATGCATCAATCCCACAGGTATATAAACAATCATACAAGCCCTGGTTGGTTTAGCTCAGTGGATAGAGCATCAGCCTGCACACTGAAGGGTCTTGGGCAAATGCCCAGGTTGTGAGCTTGATCCCCAGTGGGGGGCATGCAGGAGTCAGCCCATCAATGATTCTCTCTCATCATTGATGTTTCTATCTCTCTCTCCCTTCCCCTTCTTCTCTGAAATCAATATATATACAATGATACAAAAATTACTAGCAAATCAGTTCAGAAATATAAATTATGTTAGTTGTCATGAAAAGACCACTGGATTGCTCGTAATACCAAATCCCTTTTAAATATTATTTGTATTGTCCAACACATTTTTTTCTGCTAATATTCTCTATGAACAAAAAATAAAAGGGTAGAAAAGAGGGGAAAATCCAGACACCATTATTCTCCCAAAATACCTAGCACTTGGTTTCTTCTTTCCCTACGCAGGCATCACAGCCATTAGGAAGCGCTCCAGGTTTACGGGGACATAAAGTAAAATGCAACCACTCTTCTCTGTTTCCCTTCCCCCAGCTTCCAAGTCGGAGTTGTGAGCCTTTCTTACCTAGAGCACAGTTTGGCCACCATTTCGATTTCCATAGCGTCCACTCCTGCCCACCCCCAAGTTATGCTCCGTGATGGAGAGTTTTAAATTAGAAATGAGATGATATCCCTCCCCTGCTTCAAACCTATTTTACTGGGGGAAAAACAATCAGTGCATTCACATGGGCCGGAGAATAAAATCTAACCTTCTTTTCAAGGCTCAATGACTCTGAATTGCCTTTCTCTAACCCCATCGCATTTGTTCCCCATTCCCTCTTCCTGACCCATGCTTATTTATCTGCGTTTTCAGTTACCCCATCAACTGTGCTCTGAAAATACTAAATGGAAAATTCCCCAAACAAACAATTCATACATTTTCAATGCCATGTCATGCCAAGTAGCTTGATGAAACCTCATGAGTCCCACTTCCTCCTGCCCAGAAGGGATCTCATCCTTTCGTTCAGTGTCTCCACACTGCAGCTGCTCCCTGCCCCTCAGTCCATCAGCATCCCTCTCGGTTATCAGAATGACCATTGTGGTAGGACAGTGCTTGTGTTCAGGTCACTCTAGCTTTATGTAATACCTCCCCATAGCACACGAGCAATGATGCTGGCAATTCAGATACACCAAGGAGAAGCTGCAAAGCACTTCCCTCAAGTGAAAAGGTGAGTAAACTACAATAAGGTATTTGGGCAGAGAGAAAAAAGGCTACATTCACATAACTTTTATGACAGTAAAATGTCATAATTATTTTATTGTTGGTTTTTGTTTATCTCTTACTATGCCTAATTTATAAAGTTTATAAGAAGAAAAAAAACAGAGTATAGAGGGATATATAGAGTTCACTACTATTAGAGGTGTGAGATAGTAACAAACCAGGTTTCACACTGGGTCTCTTGGAATGAATCCTCTGTGGAGAAGGGGGCTATTGTACACTCTTCTCCTTCTAGTTCTCCAATTAGCCCACCACTCTTTCAGAGTCCTTGCACTTTGCCTGCTTCTGTCTGGAATGCTCTTCCCAAGCTCAGTCTCAACCCCTCAGAGAAAGCTATGCTGGGTATTTATTTATTTATTTATTTATTGGCTTTTTACTTTGTATTGAATTTATTGGGGTGACTGGTCAAGAAAACTATACATGTTTCAGGTACACAATTCCACACCACATCATCTATTCACTGTATTGTGTATTCACCAGCCCAAGTCAAGTATCCATCCATCACCATGTATCCCCCCAGACCTTCCTCCAGTTCCCCCCATACCCCCTTTCCTGCAGCAACCACCACACTGCTCATGTCCATGAGTATTTTCTCTCTTTTCTTTTTTTCCTTCAATCTCTCTACCCAGCGCCCCCAAACCCTCAGCCCTGACAGCTGTTGCCTGCTCTCTATCAGTTTATCTCTCTTTTGCTTGTTAGTTAAATTTGTTCATTAGATTCCACAAAGAGGGTCCTTAAATTACTTCCTATTGTTTACTTTTTTCACAGCAATTATCAACGCCACTCTGAGCCTGGGAATCCTAATCAGGGTGTTCAAGGCTATGATGCTATACACAGGTGCAAGAACAAGGCAACAGTATTCTGACTCTGTACACTGCATAAGCCTGAGTAGGGAAAGTAGAAACTAAGTGCTAGGTTTTTTAGGAGAGTAATGGTGTCTGGATTTTTCCCCCTTTTCTACCCTTTCATTTTTGTGTGCATAGAGAATATTAGCAGAAAAAATGTGTTTGACAATACAAAGTTATACTCTATAACCAAAAATAGTGATGCCACTACTTTGGCAAGAAGTCTCTTTTGTCTAAGTTAGTATTAGAGTATTACTGATCAGCCAGTGTGTGGCTCCTTAGTGAGGCTGTAGCTCTAAGGATGGCTCCTGTACAGCTCCTATGTTGAGGCTGCTACTGCTTTATGGGAAAGATGTGTTGTTAACCAGCAGGTGTGCATCTGCCTTTGTGGGACTTTACTTTGAAGTCTTGTTAGCAATGGCTACTTGGCCTGCAATAAAGACTCTCTTATATACCCACAACTTCTCATATTATCTTCTCCATCTGATACCTGGCATCCAAGGAGGCCTAGTCCCTGGTAGAGGGGCTCAGACCCAACAGTTGGCATAGTGGAGCAGTATACAAGGAGTGAGTACTCCCACAATTGCTCCAGCGAACAGGGTCAAGGAGGAACTTGCTCCCCAACAAGTAGCGCTGCGAACAGGGTGAGCAGGGTTCAGGAGCATGTACAGACTCAGGAGCAAGTGCTCCTTGACATATATACAGTTCTATCCTTTCATAAACATGTACATTGTATGTAATAGTATTCAATGTAATTGTTACATGGCCATTATTAAAATAGGAAAATAGATTTATATACTTAATTGTAAAAATAAATGAATACACTTCTGAGTGTTCAGAAGTTGAAATTTTAAATAGGATACCTTGCTGCTCAGTATTAGATTTAGGAAAGATATGCTCTGTGCTGTGGCAGTTAAAGTACAAGGTTAAGCAATCTCTGTCACTGAAATGCTTGCACATAATTTGTGTGTCATAGTTTGAGGTCGTAAACCTACAGCAGCAATTGAAATAATTTTGATTACAAGTGAACCCATCTTCTTAGAAATTAAAATAATTAAACAATAACATATTACACATTTAATAAATATTTCATTAATTATTTTTTCACTTAAAATCTTATAAAACTATTCCAAAAAACCTTTCAAAATATAGAGATGTGCTAAACTGATGTCACAATGGCCATTGTTTTATAAGTGTAAGTTTTCAATTTAGGGTGAGTCTTGAATGTAATTACCACTAAACTTAAGGCTCAGCAAGTTTTTAAGAAAGATGATATTGTATTCATATTCTTTCCAGAATTGTCTGCAGCACCATTTCTAGCCCCTTTGCGGAGGTTCCACCTCATAAATTCCTTCTGGATATGATTGTGTAGGGAGTATGAGAATCTTTGCAAAGTACTCCAAGAGCATGATTATGATTTTATTTTAACTGCCACGACCAATCAGATCTAAAGAGCAACTTATTTAATGAATAAAAACTCATAATTTAACAGAAAAAAAGTAAATAAAACGAATAAATAGCATAATTAAATAGTAAGAGATAATGAGAATTTAGGCATTTGAGGGTATCTGCAAAAGGCTAAAGATGACTTTTATAAATTCATTGCTGAGAGAGATACTTCTTAATTGCCTTCAGGGATTTTTGAAAAAAAAATTGTAAAAGTAAAAAAGTCATTGAAGTGTACACATACCTGGGTGAATATCATGGCTTGCAAATTATACTTCACTGAAGCTGCCAGAAAAGTTATATAGCAGAACTTTTCTCCAGCTCCATCACTAGACCACATCTTCAACATTGTTCACTCTGTGCCATAGACACTTTGTCCTATACTCACGGTTGTTTACTTCCCAATCTCCTAACCCAAATCTCAACTATTTAAATAATTCTCTTCCAGGATTCTTATAGATGATACAGCCTCTTCACTACTGAGCAAGTTTTTCTAAGCTATAACTTTGTGGAACTTCACATCTTGATTTTTCTCTGCTCCCCTTGTCTCCATTATTCTGTTTTCCTCTCTTCCTTCCTTCCTTCCTTCCTTCCTTCCTTCCTTCCTTCCTTCCTTCCTTCCTTCCTCCCTCCCTCCCTCCCTCCCTCTCTCTCTCTCTCTTCTCTCCTTTTTTCCTTCCTTCTTTCCTCCTTCCTTACATTTTTCTATTATTTTTATTTTTTTCTATATAATTCATTCCTGTACTTCTTTGAGGTCACCCTATTTTTGAAAGGAAATGAGTTGCCAAGCACTTTGTATTGCTTATGTTAGTAGGAATTGCAATAATCTTGGTCAGGTAGAAAGAACCAAAACTATACTGGATCTTACTGGGGTGTTATCTCTCACTACTGGTTGGAGCATATGCTCCTTGAATGAAGAGGCTGGGTCTTATTTATCTTCAGAGTCATCCTCCATAATTGAATGTCTGACATGGCACCCAGAAAATAGTTAGTTCTCACTAAATTTTATGAACTGAACAGCTCCAGACAAATTTGTTGTTGTTCATTAAAACAATAATTCCAATTGACAAATGGTGCTATAGACTAACAGGGAGGTAAAGTACAATGTAGGGAATATAGTCAATAATATTGTAATAACCTTTTAAGGTGCCAGATGGGTACAAGGTTATTGGGATGATCACTTAGTAGGTTATGTAATGTCGAATCACTGGGTGCACATCTGAAACTAATAAAGTATGCCAACTGTAATGAATAATAACAGTTATTTTAAAATGAAAAAAATGCCAGCATATAACCATATCTCTCATGTAGCTCTATAGCTAATGGGGCATCTCTGCATGGCATAAAATGGACATTTTGTATATAATATTAGTATCTCTCTCTCTTTACCAAGAGGAGCAAATAAACTGACCATTCATGTGAGAAGAAAGAGAAGATAGCAAAAAGCCAAGACTGTCCCTGTATTTCCTTGGTCCCAGATTCTTCAAGGACCTTATACCATAAATTATCATATTTTTTTCTCATACACCCCTACTTGATTCATCTTCTAAGCATGCATTCACACTCAAAACCCTGCTTCTTAAAAAAAAAAAACAACATTCCCTTGACCCCTTTCCCCATGAAATAGTTTTCTTCTTCTTTTCTTTATCGGTAAGATACCACCAATAGTATCTACACCTTCTCATCATGAGCTTCAATCTGGCTTTTACTACATCCTTCTTATGAAAATTCTTGTGAAGGGTCACTTATGACTTCTTTATAGTTAAATTGCATGGTTTATGAGCGGTCCTATCTATGAAAGTACATTTCCTTTTATTTTGTTTGAACTGGGTAATCTTTTGAGTCTGTAATAACTGAGATGGAACTAAAATCTCTGACATTTTTGGACTTGTTCATCTTCATTGGCAAGCGAACTTCCACCTGAGTTGACAGTGAATTAGTCAATTAAAATTTAAAGATGCTTATTAACTACCTGCTCTATAAAAAGTATAGCATGAATACAACCATAAACCAATAAACCAAACAGTATTTTCCCCCTAAAAATATTATTATATAGCAGAAAAAAACCACAAACTAAATTATATTAATCCAGTCTGTGATGATAGAAGGCAGCGAGCTGTGTTTCAGAGAGAAGCATTCATTGTGCCTAGAAGGACTGGTGGTGACAGAGGGTGTTTTATAGTTCTTTTTCTCCTTTATATTTCCTTTTTAGCACTATTAAGATTGAGTTAATCACATTTCTCTGTTTGTGGAACATTATCACCAAGGATCTGTGCGAGGCTCGCTGATACTCTATGCATTTATTTACTCCATGTAACTTCACTCTACACTGAGGAAAATTTTATAAAGGAGATCATTTATGAACTGCACCTGGGTAGATGAATTGGAAGTCCACAGTTAGAGGAAGTGAAGGATGGTCCAAGAAACAGAGAGAAAGTGAACATAGGAATGAATAATTGATCATTGCTTAAGTCTGGGGCAGGAATGGCATTTGTGTGGAAATATTGTTGCAGCCAAGTTGTAGAGAACTTTATCTCTTGTGTTATTACAACAACTAGCATCTTTAAAGAATTTTGAGCATATGACTTACTAGATCAGATTTATGTAAGATCATTCTAACAGGTATAGGAAATCTATTTGAGAAACTGAACTAGGGATATTAGTTTGTAGGTGGTTCATTATTTAAATCAAAATCACAATTAAGATTTGAGGTAATATTGCCCAATGGTACAGTTGTGTTTGTTTGTTTGTTTGTTTTGTGGTTCTCTTTGTGTTCCCAGAGGAGGTCACCCTTTTCCCAGACCTCTTAGTTACCTGAGAAGCCCCTTTAGGTGACCCAAGTAAACATCAATGGATATTTTTAGACTATGCAAATGGATACATGATGGAACTCAGTACAATGTTGCTTTTCATTCCTTAGCAAGGATGTCCCCGATAAAGGACTAACTCTAATCATGTGTTTTCTTTATAAACATTTACCACTACTGGAGTTTTGGTTGCCTTCAGAAATATACGAGTGAAATTTATCAGAATATTTATTACTAGTACTACATCATATTGGAACAAATTGTAGAGTGAAAGTTTCCTTTACTTGCCATACATCTTCTATGACTTGTTTCCCTTCTTCTTCCTCCTCCGCCTCTTCTTCATCTTCTTCATCTGATCAAAATCATTCTTGTTGTCATTAGCAATGTGTTTCCCTGGTATTTGTTTTCTTGTAAATTGTATTTTTTTTCTTTCTCCTAATTAGTTGCTATCAAGGTGAATAGCTGAACAAACCTGTGTCAATTATTAATGCTGCTAGCACCAAAGCTAATTAGTTTTCTTTTGCTGCATAATTTAAATAGACAGAAATTGTATTAAAAACAAAAACAAAAACAGCTTCTTTCTTGTAAGACTAACACAAGTGTGAACTTATAATCATAGTTTGGACATTTTAACAATGTCGTTTTCAACATAATTTACATAGAGTAACAGGAAACAGGGAGATACTAAATTTTCTGTGATGACATTTTATTAAAATCCAAAATAAAATATGTAAATATGTGTCTATTTATCTATCTACTTTACTGTCTTCTTCATTTTAAATTCATTTGTGATTCTCCAATTTTTTTCCATATGTTATATTTATCAACAGCTGAGATTTGGAGCTTGGTTTTGCTCTGATTTCTTTATTATTCTAAATACACTTACCTATATACCCAACAGTTACCAAATAACTTCTTTCTATTAGTATCCATTTCCCCATTCAAATACTTAAAGCAGTATACTTTTTTGTTTTCCTCCCAGCATTTATCTGTGACAGAGTCTTGACTACTTTCGATCCTGAAATCTTTCTGGTCATGGTTCAGATTCCCCTTTAAAGTTAACATTTTGATTTTTCCTGGAGGTAGTTTCTCCTCCTCCTTCACATTCTTTGACCTCAGACCAGCCTTCAATAATGCATTGGATTTGCTGTCTCTAGCACAGCTGTTGCTGGCACTCCATTGCTGTTCCTCTTGCTCTTTGGGGACTCGAAGTCTTAGTCATTCTCAAAATATTTTAGTAAGACTTTATAATAAACAGTTAACATTTATGATAACAAAACCAATGGCATGTATTTTTTGTGCTATATAATTAGGAAACGGTCTATGCATTGAAGAATATATTTGTTAAAGAATAAACTTTTATGATGTTTCTATGAGTCAATAACAGATACGACCAAATCACAATTATACAAACTGAGATAATTCAGAAACTTTTTAGAATGTTTCGCATTTTCATCAGTGAATGTTGACTTGGTTATGCTAGAGTAAAATGTCAACTCCATTTCTGTCTTAAATCAAGAAAACTTAATTTCTGTCACAAAGTCTGCCATAGGCTTGGCCAACTTATCCAGGGCAGCCACCTTGTAAGCTGTGGTGCGAGTAGCCCAGACTCCATATCATTTAGAGAGAAGTGGGAAGTTCCAGAGTAGTCATACCAGTAATTCAAGGTATTACCCTATAAGTGATAAAAATTACTTCCCCTGGAAAGCCATTAGCCAGGATTATTCATGGGTTTTCACTTAAGTAAATAGCAAGAAGTATAAGGAGGGGTAATTTACTCAAGGGGGCATAGAAAGAGATGGTGGCTAGACATTTCTGCCTTAGCATTTTACTGTGGGCCTCTGTATTCATGCTAACACCATATTAGGTTTATTTAACTACTTTGCTGCAAATCTCAGAATGGAGACTGAATTATTAGCAAGTGTTTTGGGAAGAAAAAAAATTGTTAAGGATGAGGCATTCCAGGCTTGATGAATATAAATGATCTGCAATAGCAAAAAAATAATGTAAATACAAGGAAAGTAATAGACTATTTTAACTAGAGACAGGAATCATTTGGAGGCTTTATATGCATATATTCAGGGAAGTCAGGGGCCTTGCTGGAGCTAAAACAAGGAATGGGCTGTGGAGGTATATATGAACAGACCATCAACCCCTGTGTGGAGTGAAAACCAGGTCAAGTGTAACAGGTATGAATTCAAAATCAATGCCCAGAAAACTGATTCATGTCTCATAGGGCTACTGTGGAAGCTGGGGTGAAAATGGACTCAGGTTTGAGGAAATATCAGAGAGGAGGAATTTTCTGAGGTCTTAACAGGACTACTATGACTTCCCAGAGTATTATCACATTCTTCTGCAAATCTGGCTTTCCTTCCTTATAGTCAACTAGAGGCCCAATGTATGAAATTCGTGCAAAGGACTTGGCCCTCGCAGCCCTGGCTTCGTCCAGAAGGTCATCTGGAAAGATGTCTGGAAGGTCGTTCTGCTGTCCAGTCTAATTAGCATATTATGCTTTATTATTATAGATACATTTTAGACATCTGCCAGATTCACAAGCTAGCCACTCTTGGCTCCTTGTTCAGAGCACCTCAATAGGAAATTGTTGAAACTAAAACACAATTTTATCAGGCTTCTTCAAAAAATGACTACAAACTCCTGCTGCAACGGCTTCCAGATCCAACCTAGGTCTCTCCTTACATCAGTTTTGTGGTCAACACTCTTACTTATTGCTTCCAATAAATCATTTTGGGGGTCATATTAGCCAGAAAGCAGTCTCTGTTGCTTGCAACCAAATACTATAATGAAGACTGCTCTCCCCAACCCCACAAACGGCTGAGATTTCCGTACCCCTAAAATAAGATTCCTGTAACTGACAAGCAACTGAAAATAAATAGCATGTTTCAGACCCTAGCCTAGAGAGCAGATCCATGAGACGTTTGCCTGAGACATAGCAGGGTTTGATGCCTAAATTATTTTAGTAGGGAAAACAATAAAAAAAAAGAGAAAAAGCAAAAGTAACTAAAAAGAAACTTTAAATTGAGGGCATTAGGAGAATGTGATACCATCAATAATTACAGAGCATTAGTCTGTGAACTATTTCTGGGTAGCCAGTTGTATCCACCCAGGAATACTTTATTCCATAAACTTGGGTGTTAGAATCAGAGGCAATTCCCTTTGAAGTTGGACATCTGGCTCCTTTGCCTCTTTTTATTACTTTACCTGACTGATACTATTTCAACAACACCCTATTAATTGCAATTCTCTGAATATGCCCTGCCCTTTGCCATGTGTGTATTTATGTACATGCTATTTCTTCCTCATTGGGATGTCTTTTTCTCCCTTGTTTGTCCTTTACTCCTTCAACGAGGGTCACTCTGAAACCTCAGAATCAACAAAAATGACTGCAGAAATCATCCCTTACCACCTACTTCCTTCCTACAGTTCCTGGACCCTGTCCTAGCATTCCATTTGTCAAATTACAGTCTAAGGTTTAGTTGCCTCTATTCTCTTACTCCACAACGAGTTTCTCAGAGTGGGGCTGTGACTTACCCTTCATTGCATATCTTAGTAAAGCCCAAGTAAGTAATACGTTCTCTCTCTTTTTTTTTTTTCTTAACTTGGATGAATAAATAAATTAATGACTACCCTTAAGGTCTTTCCACATCAAAATCTGATAATGTGTACACACAGATTTTAAAACCTTAAAGAATCAAGTTTTTAAAATATTTATAAACTGAACATGGTAGTGTTCTATTTAGATTATACATTCAAAGTAGCTATTGGGTGAATTCTTACTATGTGTATGTACAATGTGATTAATGTTTTAATGAAACTGCATTCCTTTTTTTTAATTGATTTCAGAGGAAAGGAGAGGGAGAGAGATAGAAACATCAGTGATAAGAATCATTGATTGGCTGCCTCCTGAACATCCCCTATTGGGGATCGAGCCTGCAATCTGGACTTATGCCTTTACCAGAATCAAACCCAGGATCTTTAAGTCCACAAGCCGACGCTCTATCCACTGAGCCAAACAGGCTAGGGCTAACCGTTCCTTTTTACACTAAGCTAAATTTCATCTTATGTGTATAATCTGTATAGCAGGCATATGCCTGCAAATATTTCATGTTATCCTCCCTTTAATTTACTCACTGGTTGTATGATTCCCTTCCTGGCCATGTACATGTGTGTGTGTGTGTATGTATGGGTACACATGTATGTGCCACATGTGTCTGCACACATAAATAGACTTTAAAAAACAATTGCAAAGCACAATATCCAAATTGACTCTCCAAATATTTCCACAATAGCAGAATCATCACTCTCACCATTTCTTCCTCTACTAACCTTATCCATTCATCGTCTCAAGTATTGCTCCATGTTCCTGATAGGCACTTTTATTTCCTCATCTTCTGTCCATTAAATTCACTCATAGGACTAACATAGGCTTTAGTTTGAAACAATGTTTTCATTTCCATTACACCAAGCTAGAAAACGGAATTCTCTGAATATTTTCATTTTTATTCTTGGTAACTTATAATTTTATGTTTCTATTTTGGCTCTGTGCAATCTAGTGGTAAGCATATATGCATGAAATATAAAAGGTCATTTTTTAATGCACTTAAAATGGGCATTGAAACTCTGAGTTGAAGATGTGGGGTAGATGTAATTACTGAATAACACCGCAATCTGAAATTACGTGAGAAATTATCTAGGAAAATTGTACAAATATATGACTTTTGTACATTCAAAATAACCTTGATCAGGACTAAGTTTCAAAATACTGTGAAGCAGTAGAATTTATATTGAGAGCTGTCACGGTTGCCTTTTTGCATCCATCCCTCCCTCTTCATGCAGCTGCTATCCTCCGGGTGCCTCACTTCTTCCCTCTCTTCCCACCCTATGAAAAGTACCTTAATGAGAATGGTCCACCATGCATGTATACTATCCATGGTGTGGCTCCCAATTTCTTGTCCCTCAGATCCTCAACTGCCACTCTCCAGCACCCATGCTATTCTTGCCACTCACTTCTGCACTTGACATACTATCATATGCTATCTCTGCAGTTTCACTTACCCACTGAACCCTCTCTATGTGTTCACTTTCCACATATTTGCAAAATCTGAATGGCCCTTATCTCCCTTGGGGGCCCAGCAAATGACCACCCAGTTCCTCTGAGATTACCTGTTGTAGAAAAACTCTTCGAAAGACAGCAGTTTTATACATTGAATTGCAGCTGTTGTCTACCTTATCACTGCCAGTGTTGTAATCACTACACTGCATTTGTTTCTATATACAATTTTTATGCTAGTGTGAAAGAATGTGAGATTGAACTTCATTACCCCTCCGTTTCCTTTGCAATGTTAGTCTGTGGTGTCTACTCACTTTGACTCTGAGCTTGACCACATGAATCACTTTGGCCAATGGAGCGTTAGCAAATATGATGCAAGCAGAGGTTTGAATGTACCAGCACACGGAAGCGTATTTGCTCTTGCTGTTTGTCTTGCCCTGTGGACCTGCCCAGATTAGCCTGCTGGAGAATAAAGGACACATGAATCATGTGGTTCAGTTACCTCAGCTGTGGCCGTTTCAGAGCAACTGACAGGCAGTTGACCAGCAGGTTTGTCATACATCACTGTGGCCCGCCTAACCGAGATGGTTTCTGTGGCTCCACACTGAAACCAGGCCATGAGCACTCGATGCCTGATTAACTCTGTCTCTTTCATGTGCAGAACAGTAGTTGCCCTGTATGCTTTCATTAAATTGAACTTGGTAAATGCCATTATTTCCCCTCTCACAAAAGTAGTGAATTATATCTTATTTCTAATAAATAACTGAAAAATTGAGTCTCCTACTTAAAAAAAGATTCTAAACAAAAATAAAGATATTGGGAAAAGAACTGTATAATCTTCCTAAAGTAATCAACATATGCAGATGAGTAATTCACCTATGTCTAAGGCCAACCTTAAGCTTGTCAAAGAAAGTAAAAATTTACGTGGTTTGTTTTTTTCTCAGCCAGATTCATGTAATGAATTCCTCTAAAACTGATGTGAAAATTGTGCCTGTTTGGGGGAAAGGGCAAACAAACTTGGAAGCATCATCAGTGTATTAGTGGTTTTTTTTTCATCTTCTCTCTAATAAACATATTTTTGTTTATTTTCAATGTAAAATGCATGTATAAATGAAGTATTTCCCCTGTTTTGTGTACTTGATAAGATACCTTGTTTATATACATTTTTATAATAAAAATTACCTGTATATTTGCAACCCTGGCAGGTATAAACAAATAGGTGAAGCTCTCATTTTTGAATAAATAATGAAAACCATGCACTCAGGATAGGAGTGTGGAAAATCAGAAATTCTAGGCTTCAGCTATTCAGGAAGATTGCTCTGACCCTCTTCACAAAGGGCTTTTCTTTCAAGCTTTGAAAGAATCAATCTATGTAGGAATATATCTCTAAGCTGCTAGTGCAAAAGTAATAAACATCAAGCTTACGGATGGGTGTGGACACTGAATGGATTTGCTTTTCTTTCAGGGATTTAATTTATTTTTAATATCACAGGTGGCTTGAGGCAAGGTGCAATCATCTGTCGCTCTTCCGTTAAATCATATACCCTCACTTCTGAAATATACTTTGATCTGCCTACCTGCAAATCACACTCTACTTTTTTTGTCATAGGCTGTAGTGTATAGATACCATAATGACATTATAAATTGCCTGAAAGGGTGAGAAGTATATCCATTTTAAAGATGATTGAGAGACAAAACACATGCAGATATCAGCTTAGACATTCACTTTTTTATGTTTTCTCTTTTCTTACTTCACTAATCAGAAAATAAAATTTATATGAAATATAGGTTGAAGGTAGTTTTTAATTTCTTTAATTTAAAAGACACCAGGCAAGTTATTTTTTACTGGCTTTATATTTCAGGTCATATTGATACCTTATATCTATAACTCTATGGTTTTCAATACACAGGTTTAAATATTCAAATTATGAATTAGATAGATCTGTAGTCAAAACTAAATTTTTCCAGACATATGCTACTTTAATATTTTTATTAACTTTTCTTAGCTCACAACCAATTTTCTAAGGGAGTCACTGGGTACATTATGTACTACCAAAAAAGTAATAGGTAGAACAATAATTTTGTTTACTCCAATATAAAAGGGTTACTTTATTTACCCTAGTCAATATCATCATTAAATAGTTTATAACAAAGTTAAATACTGCAAACGATGCCAAGTTGGGAAAGGTCATAAATGGGGAAGATACATGTCTGACACCTTCACATTTTGAAAAATGTTAACATTATGATGATAACATACCCAATTTTATCTATGTTTTTGGGAACAGTAGAATAGAAGGGACTGTATTCACATGAGGAAGGAGATCTGGAGAGAAAGAGGAAATGGTACAGTCCCCGTCTGCTTCTACAGCCAGGAAGGAAAAACTCTTGAAATTGCTTGGTATCACCCTGCTGAGAGATTTTAAAGGTTGAAGTTTCTTGTCAAGTCTACAACTTGCTTCTTCTTTCTAATAAGAACAATAATCACTGACAGAAAATCATCAGTTCTGAGTTCAAAACAACTAATTTATGAGAGTTTATGGAAAAGAACTGTAACCTGATATAAACCAACAAAGTCACACAGGAAGAATGACATGGAGCCACTTTATTAACTTTTAATATTTGGCAAAATCAGGCTGAAACTGTTTGCATTTACAATGAGCCAGGAGAATTTGTCAATTTGATCAAGTGCTGGCTTGGAAGAGAACCATCTGCGTGTGTTTACCCAGTCCCTGCTTTGAGAATTTCTGTCTATTACTTGTACTAGAGACCCGGTGCACAAAATTCATTCACAGGGGATGAGGTTGTGTCCCTCAGCCCAGCCTGCACCCTCTCCAATCTGGGACCCCTCGAGGGATGTCTGACTGCCAGTTTAGGCCCGATTCCTGCAGCAAACATCCCTCTCACAATCCAGGACTGCTGGCTCCTAACCACTCACCTGCCAGCCTGATAGTTCCCTAATCACTCCCCTGATGGCCTGATTGATGCTTAACTGCTCCCCTGCCTGCATTATTGTCCCCAACTGCCCTCCCCTGCAGGCCTGATCGCCCCCAACTGCTTTCCCCTGCAGGGATGAGGGGACTGAGGGACTCTGGTTGGATGAGATGGGGCTGAAGGGACTGGGGGACTAAGGCTGAATGATGCTGGATGCTGTGGGCACTGGATGAGGCAGGGATGAGGGGACTGGGGGACTGAGGCTGGATGAGGAGGGGCTGAGGGGACTGGGGGACTGAGGTTGGATGAGGAGGGGCTGAGGGGACTGGGGGACTGAGGCTGGATGAGGCGAGGCTGAGGGGACTGGGCGCCACCATCTTGAGGCTGTGAGTGCTGCCATCTTGTGAGGATGTGGCAGTCAATTAACATATTCCCTCTTTATTAGATAGGATGGTCACAATACCTTCCTTGAAAATCACAGATAGGACTCTGTCTGAGATCTTCAAGCCTCATGTGTTTTCATGGAATATACTTGACTGCCTAATAGCCAAATGCTGCCACAACCGGAGCAGGCTTTCTCTGTGGACTCATAATATGAATGCTACTTTCCAGGGAAGATACTAGAAAATAAAACTTCACCAGGCCCCACTGGAGTGGTCCATGTATATTTTCAGTGTATTCTGTAATAAATACCTCTCTTTCAAATAAATGCTGACCTAATATATATATTGTTAGAATTAAAATTGATAAATATATGAAAGGACATAGGACTTTCAAAAAAACTGCTTGTATTTCTGATATTTTAATTCTCTGAATATTACCAAATTAACTTAAAAAATATGGTTTTATTGGTTTTTAGAGAATATGGGAGAGGAATAGAGAGTTGGAAACATCAGTGAGAGAGAAACATCCATAGATTGGCTGCCGCCTGCATACCCCCTACTGAAGATTGGGCTTGCAACCATGGCCTGTGCCCTGACTGGGAACTGAACTGGTGACCTCTTGTTTCATGGGTCAACACTCAACCACTGAGCACCACCGGCCCGGCGGTCACAGTACTTTTTGATACATTGCTTCAGACTCTTACCTGGAGAACACATTAATCTCTAGATTTTAGGGCAATTTGTGCTGTATTTAATGGGATTTCTTGCATGCCTTTAGTTGTAAGTAAACAAAATAAAAGCTAATTTGCAGTGCTAACAAGGATAGAGCAGCACCCTAGCGCTAAGAGCAGGGAGTATTGCCACATTCACCCCTGTAGAAGCAAGAGCAGAGCAGGCACATTACAGAAGGTGCATAGGAGGACGCCCCACAGATGAAGGACCCAGCTCTGCTGATTGCATTCTCCTAATACCCACCTTCCTATCTCCTGCCCATTCCTCCCTGGACTGAAACCAATCAGAAGCCAGTGGACAGGAATGTCTAACAGTACATCGGTAAGGGTCAGCTTCCTGGGCCATAGAATGAAGGGGAAAACAATACCCAGTGATTTAGAAGTACAAACGCACCAAAAAAAAAAAAAATTAAAAAGTCCAATAGCTTATACTTTATAGTCATTCTTCGTATTCTTTTATACTTTACTAGAGGCCCGATGCATGAAATTCATGCAAGAGGCTCGGTCCCCTCTGCGGCGGCAGCTGCCTCTGCCTCGGCCCCCACCTTCTGTGGTGGCCAGGAGCCTTTGCCTCAGCCCCTGCCACCATGGCAGTTGCCTCTGCCTCAGCTCCCACCCACCACAGTTTCATTTGGAAGGTCGTCCAGAAAAATCTGGGAGGATGTCCAGTCTAATTAGCATATTATGCTTTTATTATTGTAGATAATTATTTGTATTTTACAACTATTCTATATAAAACAGGTATTCATTTTATGGTCAAGGAGGAAAACACTTTTTATTATTCTGGATTAAGTGAGGACATAGAACACATGCTTGCACACACAGAGACTGACCAGCAGAATTCCACGAATTCCCCACATCTCACCAGCACCGCCTCTTCACCACGCACATCTCCAACATATCTCTCATCTCTCATCTCTTCTCAAGGGAGGACTCTGCTGTATAGCAAACTTGAATTCTAGTCCAGTTCTGCCAAATTGTTCAGTGACATAAACAAGTCACTTAAAATTAGGTTTCAAATTCCTCTTCTGCCCGGACTGACCAGCAGACCCTGAGCGACGGATGAACAGATTGCTCTGACTCATGTTTCTGTGAAAGAGAGGGCTAAGGAACTACTTGGCTATCACCACCAAGTAGCCCTGTTTGCCTGCCTCCTTTGGCTGTTATGTCATACCAGATTGAATTAAAATTAAGCTGTAGATACAATTAGCAGGATAAGCATCCTTGAGAAAGTATATGCTTCTACAAGGCCAGGTCTTTAAAGACTAAACATAGAGATTCTAACAAAACACCCCCGGGGATTGGAGTTGTTTGGAAAAGACAAGGTGGGGGCTGCTGCTTTCAGCAAGGTCCCTCAGAGGCCCCTGACCTTTCGGAGAATCCTCCTTTCAGACATTCCAACCAAGTCCCGTGCTTCCCCACACTCTTCTATACAAAGAGAAGTCCTCTTTCAGTAAAACTTTGAATGAACCTGTCCCCCTCTAATTTGTTTTTAAGGCATGGGCTTCCTTTTTTGGGTGCCTGCATCTGGGTCTGGAAATTATCTTTGATTTCAGAATTGTTCTATTTCCATGAAACACATCAATCTGATCTCCTTGTTTCCTGGAACACAATGTCGACAAATTAGTTTCTCAAATAAAATATGCTTTCTAAAATGTCAGCTACTTAATATAGGTAACCTATTGCTCAAGCTCAGTAAACACTGTGATAGAAAACATAGTAAGGGCACTGAAATCAGGCTCAAATCCTAGCTCGGTCACCTCACTGCTTCAAATGGGCACAACCACGTAAATCACTGAGCCTATGTTTTGTCTATTTAGAAACTCAGCACCTAATAAGAGTCTGTGCAATAAATGAGCTAAAACTTACCAACAACAGAGATTTCACTTTGACATCAATAAAGCCACACATTAATAACATAAAAACGTAAAGGGCATATTGCTTCCAGCATACAAAAGCGGGCAAAGAGTGATCAAGATAAGTTTATCCTCCCATACTGTTCTCCACAGTGGCTGCACCAGTCCGCATTCCCACCAGCAGTGCACGAGGTTCCTTTTTCTCCGCATCCTCGCCAGCACTTGGCATTTGTTTATTTGTTGATGATAGCAGTATGGAGTTTCCTCAAAAAACTAAAAATGGAACTCCCATTTGATCCAGTGATCCCACTTCTAAGACTTATATCCCAGGAAACTAGAAACACCAGTCAGAAAGGACATATGCACCCCTATGTTCATAGTAGCACAATTTACCATAGCTAAGATTTGGAAACAGCCTAAGTGCCCATCAGCAGATGAGTGGATTGAAAATCTGTGGTACATCTACACAATGGAATATTACGCTGCAGTAAAAAAAGAAGGAATTCCTACCATTTGCAACAGCATGGATGGTCCTGGAGAGCATTATGCTAAGTGAAATAAGCCAGTCAGAGAAAGATAAATATCACATGATCTCACTCATTTGTGGAATATAATGAACAACATAAACTGATGAACAAAAATGGATCCAGAGACAAAGAAGCATCGATCAGATTGTCAAACCTCAGAGAGAAGGTAGGGGAGGGAGAGAGTAAGGGGGAGAGATCAACCAAAGGACTTTTATATATAACCCTAACCAATGGACACAGACACCAGGGGGGTGAGGGCATAAGTGGGGGGTGAGGGGACAATGGGGGATAAGGACACATTTGTAATATCTTAATAAAGAAAAAAATAAAAATAAAATAAGAAAAAATATGTTTATCCTTCCTATTTGCAATTTTGTGAGACACCCACTAGCCATACATAACCTTGAGTTTCTTTCTCTTTAATGCATGTAACCTGGTCTCACGGGGAAAGAGTCTCACAACCAATGTTTCTTCTCTCCTATCTCCTATTCAGCATCATTTCCCTTTGGGAGAAGAAGCCTGAAGGGCTACTATAAAATCCGAAAATTTGACAGTCAGAGTTAGGGGAGTAAGCATGTTCTAGAAACAGGATATGATCTGCCACTGTGAAATCCTTAAATGTAGATAATGATTGTTTTTGTTCATCTCTGTTGCTGTGGGGCCTAAACTGCCTGGCTCAGAGCTGCAAGTCAGGCTATATTTGTTTAATGACCCAAGATTCCTGGAAACAATCTCTAGGTGTAAAAAGACTATTAATTTACAGTGCTATGTGGAGCAAATTTGGTAAATGTTCTAAACTTTGGTATTCTCATTTGCCAAATAATAATTAATAATAATAATATATAGCTGCACAGAATTGTGATAGGATAAGTATGCTTTAGAAAAGAAGTCCTATTCAATTATTACTTTCATGTGAAATGCATATAGCTCCTGAAATTTATTTATAAACAGCAAATTCACAACTGAATAAATGAAAATGGACAATAAATCTATATAAAGATTCTCAAACACACCTAGCAGTCAGAAAACTGTAAATTTAAAAAATTAGGTATTTTTTTGTCCTTTATATGTTAAATATTTTTGAAGATTGATATCATCTGGTGCTAGTAAGAAAATTATACCAAAAGCAGGAAATTATTACTAAAGGGTAAAGTATTGTGATGTTTCTAAAAGAAGCAGGACTTCCAAAATTTTATTTTTAAAATTCCATTACTTAACATTTTAAAAGATACACAGAGTTATCATCATGGGAAGTCAGAGCTGTGTTGAGTTTTCTCATATTTGTTGTATTATTAATTTTTTTCTGTTTTCTATTGATTTTTTTGAGGGGGGGAAGGGAGAGAGAAAGAGAAAAAGAGAGAGAGAAACATTGATATGAGAGCTCAATATCGAATGACTGCCTCCTGCATGCTCCCTATTGGGGATCCAGCCTGAAACTCAGGCATGAGCCCTGACCAGGAATCAAACCAGAAACGTCAGAAACATTTTGGTGCATGGGACGACACCCAACCAACTGGGCCACACTGGCCAGGGCATGTTGTATTGTTAATTTTTGTTTTAATTTAAATTACATATGTAGAAGTAAAGAAATGTTATAAGATTTTCAGTACTGGGATTCCAAAGTCTGTTCTAGCTCTGGGCAGAAATATAAATTGCTGTAATCTGGCAATAACAATTGTAATAAAAAATGTACAGAGTATTTTACTTGGCAATTTCAATTTGGAGAATGCATTTTATGACAATGTAAGTATAAATTCATCATGTCATATAAAAAGGTATTTGTTGCAGTATTCTTTGAAGACAAAATATAGCTAAGTATATTTCATCAATAATAAAATGTTGATAAACTAAGGTAGGTATATGTATTTTAAAAAATGAAAATCTCTGAGCATTAATCTAGAGAGATGTCTATGGTATACAATTGAAAGAAATGAAAAAAGTAAAAGCAAGTAACAGAGTAATGTGCATTTTAAAGTGACATTTAAAGAAACATAAGTTTTATGTATCTGATAAATGTTGGAATAAATAAAAAAGTACCTTTAGATAATTATATGTATCAAACTTCTAATTTGGTTTACCTCAGTCAGTAAGTATGAGTAGAATATTATAGGGAATATTTACTTTTAAAAATTTAATTGTTACATTTTTAAGTTTCAAAAGCATGTATATTTCAAAACTGAAATATAAAAAGCAACTACTAATAAGACTAAAGGGGGAAACTGACAAAAACACAGTCATAGTTAGGAACCTTAATGCTCCATCGACAGCTCTGGACAGGTCACACAAACAGAAAATCAGTAAAGAGATATCAGCCTTAAATGACATATGAGACCAAATGGACATCATTAACATTTACAGAGCCCTTCATCCAAGAACATCCAATTATACATTCTTCTCCAGTGCATATGGAACACTCTCAAGGATAAATCATATGTTGAGTCACAAAACTAGCCTCAACAAATTCAAGAATATTAAAATCATACCAAGCATATTCTCTGAGCACAATGCTTTGAAATCAGAAATCAATTGCAAATAGGACATAAAGAAACCCACAAGTATGTGGAAACTAAACTACATATTACTAACAAATGACTAGGTCAGAGAAGAAATACAAAGTGAGATCAAAAGATACATAGAGACAGTTGAGAATGACAATACAACATATTAAAACTTTGGGATGGATGCAGCAAAAGCAGTAATAAGAGGGAAGTTTATATCATTATAGACCTACCTCAAAAAACAAGAGCAATCCCAAATAAACAACCTAACATTGCATCATAAAGAACAAGAAAAAGGACAAAAACAACACAAAGTCAGCAAAAAAGAGGAAATAATAAAAATTAGGACAGAATGTAAAAAAATAAAAAACAAAAGCACTATACAAAAATTAGTACAACAAAGAGCTGGTTCTGCCATGGGCAGTGTGGCCTAGTTAGTTGAGTGACTTCCTGTGCATTGAAGGTTGCTGGCCCAATTCCAGGTCAGGACACACGCCCAGATTGCAGGTTCAGACTCAAGTCCATTGCGTATAGGAGGCAACTTATCAATTTTTCTCTCTCATATCAATGTTTCTCTTTCTCTGTCTCCCTTTTTCTCTCTCTCAAATCAATAAAAACATAATTTTTAAAAAGAGCTGGTTCTTTGAAAGGATTAATAAAATTGACAATCCACTGGTTGGGCTAAGAAAAAAGAAAAGACTCATATAAACAAAATCAGATATGGAAGAGGAGATGTTACCACAGACATCACATATATAAAAAATATCATACTAGAATACTATGAAACAGTTTATACCACCAAATTCAGAGACCTAGAAGAAATGGATAAGTTTCTAGAAACATATAACCTTCCTATACTGACTCATGAAGAACAGGAAAATCTAAGTAGATTAACCAACAGCAAGAAAATTGAAACAACCATAAAGCCATTCCCAAAAATTGAAAGAGCAGGACATGATGGTTTCACTAGTGAATTCCACCAAACATTCTAAGATTTGATAACTATCTTCCTCAAACTCTTCCAAAAAATTGAAGAAGAGGCAATATTTCCTAGCACATTTTAAGAGGCCAACATAACCAAAACCTGGCAGGGATAATACAACAAAAGAAAACTACAGAGCAATATCTCTGATGAATACAGAGCCAAACTTCTGAAAACAAAATAATAGCAAGTCGAATAGAACTATACATTTAGTTTGACTACAGCAAACTAAAAACGTCTGCAAAGCAAAATAAATTGTCAACAAAACAAAAAAGCAACCACTTAATGGGAGATGATATTTGCAGATGCTCAATGAAGGAGCTGCCCCTTGGTGGTCAGTGCACTTCCACAGGGGGAGCGCCACTCAGTCAGAAGCTGGGCTCAGGGCCGGTGAGCACAGCAGCAGTGGTAGCCAGCAGACGGGTATCCCCCAAGGGGTCCTGGACTATGAGAGGGCACAGGTCAGGCTGAGGGACCCTGCTAAGTGTATTAATTTTGTGCACTGGGCCTCTAGTATCCTATCTAATAAAAGAGTAATATGCAAATTGACTGTCATTCCAACACCCAAGGTGGCTGCCCCCATTTGGACAAGATGTCTGCCACAAGATGGCCAGCAGGGGAGGGCCAATTGGGAAGGACCAGGCCTGCAAGGGAGGGCAGTTGGGGATGGATCAAGCCTGCAGGGGAGAGCAATTAGGGGTGACTAGGCCAGCAGAGGAGGGAAGTTGGAGGCAACCGGGGCCTGCAGGGAAGGGCAGTTGCGGGGGACCCAGGCCTGCAGGGGAGGGCAGTTAGGGGCAAACAGGCTGGCAGGGGGGAAGTTAGGCATCAATCAGGCTGGCAGGGAAGTGGTTAGGTGGTGATCAGGCTGGCAGGCAGAAGCGATTAGGGGCAATCAGTAAAGCAGGCAGGCAAGCAGTTGGGAGCCAGCAGTCCTGGATTGTGAGAGGGATGTCCAACTGTCCTTTTAGGCCCGATCCTACCTGGATCAGGCCTAAACGGGCAGTCAGACATCCCTCGAGGGGTCCCAGATTGCAGAGGGTGCAGGCTGGGCTAAGGGACACACACCCCCATCACAAATTTCGTGCACCAGGCCTCTAGTATATATGTATATGAAAAGATGCTCAGATTTTACAGCTATTAGGGAAATGCAAGTTGAAACTACAATGAGATACCATCTCACATCTATTAAAATAAAAAAGATAATCTTAGTTGTGCTTTTTCCTTTCTAATCATTATGCTTCATATTTCTTTTCCTTGCTCTATTACATTGGCAAGGCACTCTAGTGTCAGAAAAGCAGACATCTTTGTATCATTCTTAAAAAAGACAAAATATTTATTATCATTAAGTGTGATATTAGCTGTAGGATTTTCTGTAGATACAGCTTATGAAGTTTAAAAAGTTATCTTTTATTCTTAGTTTATTGAAAACTTTTAATTAAGAATTGGTATTTTATGTTGTCAAATATGTTCCTTCAGTTAATTAATAGTTATGATAAATGACTATTTCTTTTGGAGATGCAAATAGATTTGTAACATTGTTCAGTTTTTCAAGAAAAAAAGCAAATGTGTAGGACCACTGGGTATATAAGTCTTCCATTTGTATAAAAATGAAAGGTATAATTTCATATATACATATATATATACATGTGTTTTATGTATATACAAACCCATATATGTGCTTTTATGTAGAGAGAATATTTCAGATTATATGAAAAACTTAACAGCAATCTGTTGCCTGAGTGAAAAAAGACTGGCTGTCTAGGCTAGCAGAAAGGTTTTATTTATACACTGGAGGCTTAGTGCATGAAATTTGTGCATGGGTAGAGTCCCTAGGCCTGGTTGGCAATCAGGGCCAATCTGTGAGGCAACTGGCAGCGTGATCGGGGGGCCCCTGCTGGCACTAGCCTTGGCCAGCCTGGCACTGCCTGCTCGCTGGACCCACCCTCCACTGCCACTGCTGGTCACCTCTCTGTGGGGTGATCAGGGCACCCCCTCTGGCACCCACCTTGACTGGCCTGGGGCCTCTGGGCTGGGGGCAGATCCTGCATTGAGCATCTGCCCCCTGGAGGTCAGTATGCATCATAGCGACCGGTTTTTCCACCGTTCAGTCGACTGGCATATTAGGCTTTTATTATATAGGATACTTAAAAAATAAGTTGCCTTCATTTATGCTTTTCTTTTATTTCCCTTGCCCAAGAAGATATGTCAGAAAAAAATATTGCTAAAAGAAATGTCTGAGATTTTACTGTCTATGTTCTCTTCTAGGAATTTCATGGCTTCAGGTCTTGCATTTAAGTCTTGAATTCATTTTTAGTTTATTCTTGTATAAGGTGTAAGAAGGTGGTGTAGTTTTATCTCTTTTGTCTGTATCTGTTCAATTTTTCCAACACCATTTATTGAATAGACTATCTTTACCCCATTATATGCTCTTCGTTTCCTTGTCATAGAGTAATTAACTATGTAGGTGAGAGTTTATTTCTGGGATCTCTAATCAGTTTCATTATTCTACATGTCTGTATTTATGCTAGTACTATGCACTAATCATCAGAGAAATGCAAATTAGAACCTCACATCTGTCAGAATGGCTATCATCAATAAATCAACAATCAGCAAGTATTGGCATAGTTGTTGAAGAAAGGAACCCTGGTGCACTGTTGGTGAGAATGCAGCCTCTGTGGAAAATACTGTGGAGGATTTTTTTATAATTAAAATGTAATTGCCTTATCAACCAGCAATTCCACCTCTGGGAATATATCTGAAGGAATCTGAAACACTAATTTGAAAGAATATATTCACTCCCATTTTTATTGCAGAATTATTGATAATAACCAAGGTATGAAAGCAACCCAAATCTTCATTAATAGATGAGTGGATATAACAGATATGGTACATTTACACAGTGAATACTACTTGGCCATAAAAAAGTGAAATAGTATGATTTTAGACAGTATGAATGGAATGTGAGAGTATTATGCTAAGTGAAATAAGTCAGACTGAGAAAGACAATTACCATATGATTTCATCTATATGTGGAATCAAATGAACAAAATAGAAACAAACTCATAGTTACAGAGATCAAATTGGCAGCTGACAGAGGGAAGGGGGCTTAGGGGGTTGATTGAAAAAAGGCAAAGAGATTAAGAAATACAAATTAATAGTTACAGAATAGTCACAGAGATGTAAATTACAGCATAGAGAATATAATCAATAATTTTGTAATAACTGTGTATGGAGTCAGATAAGTACTTGAAATATTGAGGGAACATTTTCTAAACTATATGATTGTCTAACCACTATTATGTACATCTGAAACTAATAAAGAATAATATTGAGTGTAAAAATAATAAGTTGTCTAAAATAACTTGTAAAAAAATGAAAAGCACACAATTTAAAAATCTAATTAATCAAGCTTTAAGTTATCATTTATTGTACATCTAGGACTGGTTGAAACATACAGAGAAAGAAATAAATATGGTCACACAAATTAGGAGACATAAGTCCTAGAAGAATCTATTATAATAAAAGCATAATATGCTAATTAGACTGGACAACCTTCCAGACGAAGCCAGGGCTGCAAGGCAAGCCCGGGTCCCAGGGCCAGAGGGAAGCCGGTGCTGGCAGCTGGGGGAAGGAAGGCCTACTCTTGCACGAATTTTGTGCATTGGGCCTCTAGTTGTTATCAAAAACTACTTTTCTTTTGGAAGATTAACAATTCCAGAAGGAAAAAACAACAACAATATCCTTCCAAAAGAATCATGTTCTGTAATGTGGAAAAGAAAAACAAATCTATTGAATTCTCTCAGAAGATTTTTCAGTACCTGTAGTTAAGAATAAATTTGTCTTTTATATTGGTTCCTTTTGTCATTACAGTAAACAGCCTTGGATAGTTATAAACCACTCTGTTGCTCATAAAGCCCATTTGATCTGTGTTTATCACTTGCTCTATAAGTAGCTCTTCATTTCTGTTTGTTGCTACTACGGTTATAAAATATACTACTCTAAGAGTTCTTAAACAAAATAGCACTATTAAACAGTATCTTTTGTGGATATTTAAACACTTTTAATGTTGAGCCAAAATAATTTAATTTTATACCCATATGTTAAATGTTCCTAAAAGCATTAAAATAACTAAAGCACTAACACCTGAAAATATCCCCGATTTTCTAAACTAATTCATGTTTATGACTAATTCTGAAACCAATCAAATCATTGCCATTATACTAGAGGAAAATGCACCGTTGCTTTCTCTAATATACACTGTTTCAGAGATGAGAAAATGAATACACATTTCCAGATCTTGATTTTGTGACATCTGACTTTTGGGGAGCAAGAAAATAAGTAGAAATGAACAAATAACCTTTGAGATCCATTAATTTATCCTACTCCACCTCTAACACTTTCTATAATTAAATTAACATTCTTTGTATTGTTATATTCATAAAAATGTCACTTCTATTTATATTGAAGATATGACTTCCCTCATTTTTAACACTAACCATTAATATTTAAATAACTAATGTTGGATTTTGACATTTTGACTTACTCTGAAGATTTTTTTAAATGTCATAATGAAGTGAATTGTATAAAATCTTTTTTTATTTGATTTTTATTTTTTATATATTTTTTATTATTGATAGTATTGCAGATGTCTCCCACTTCCCCCTCATCCTCCTTCCTCCCAGACCCTACCCACTCCCTCCAGGTCTTCATCACCCTATTGCCCATGTCAATGGGCCATGCATATAAGCATATAAGTTCTTTGGTTTGTCTCTTCTTGTCCCTCAAAACCCACATCAAAGTATGTCAGTCTGTTCCATGCCTCCTTGCTTAGATCTTATTTTGTTGGTCATTTCATTTTGTTCATTACATTCTACAAATAAGTGAGATCATATGATGTTTGTCTTTCTCATTTTGGCTTATTTCACTTAGTATTTTCCAGGTCCATCCATGCGATCCCAAAGGGTAAGCGATCCCTCTTTTTTACAGCTGCATAATATCCCATAGTATAAATGTCCCACAGCTTTTTTTTATCCATTCATCTACTGATGGACACTTGAGGTGTTTCCAAATCTTAGTTATTGTAAATAACACTGCTATGAACATAGGGGTGCATATATTCTTTCTGATTGTTGTTTTGTAAGTTAAATATTTAACATAGGCATATGAAGAGTTTTAGAACAATTATATTACAATTTTATTATCCTATATAATAAAAGGCTAATATGCAAATTGATCGAACAGCCGGACAACCAGTCGCCATGATGCACACTGACAACCAGAGGGCAAATGCTCAATGCAAGAGCTGCCCCCTGGTGGTCAGTGGGCTCCCACAGGAGAAGCACCACTCAGCTAGAAGCCAGGGCTCACTAGCAGGCTCATGGCTGGCGAGTGCAGGTGGCAAGAGCCTCTCCCACTTCCAAGGAAGCGCTAAGGACCCCCTCACAGTGTACAAATGTCGTGCACCGGGCCTCTGGTATAGCATAAATAACAACTAAATTTCAAAGCATACATAATTCTCAAAAAGCTACAAATTATTAAAACATAAACATTTTGTATTTATGTAGACATTCACCAACATTTTCTCATATATGTAGGTACTAATGGATACACTTAAAACAAATTTTAATAGCAATTTTAGATCTCACCAAAACTATAGACTTGAGTTATTACTTAATTAAAATAATATTGTATTATTAATATATAATATACTATTACTTTATACATCAATGCAGCAAATATTTACTTAGCTCATACTATATGCTGTGAGCTGAGGGTATAAAACTTAGCAAGACCAGTTTTATCCCTACAGGAATTTTATTTTAAAGAAAATGAAATAGATATTTAAACCATAGTTCATAATGCTCTGATGGTAGATGGGTAGGCCTTCTAAAATTTTCCAGTTTTTTTTTTTTTTTATCCCAGTTCCCATCTACTTCATTTTGTTAAATAAAATGTAGTTGAGTATTTTTGCTTTCCTTGATAAATTTGCTGTTCATGTTTGATTTCCATCAAGCATACAATGTTATGATTTTCACAAATCCTATTTTAAAAATACTATGGTAAATCAAGTAAAGGTAACCCAGAAACCTAAGCACAGATTTTGTAATAGATGGAGACACCCTTCAAAAATGTATACACAGGCAATGGGGGAAAAAAGGAGATATATGTGTAATACTTTAAACAATAAAATAAAATTTAAAAAAAGAAAATGTATACACATGAATGTAACAACTGAATTGAGTTTTAATTTATTCCTGCTGGTAGATAATAACAGGAAGCCAGGTGTACTGATGTGCAATTGTTGTTTATGCAGTCACACTTTGTTTGAAACTAAGCACAATGCGTGAGGCCTTTCTGCCTCATTAAATAAGTTAATTGTGTAAATCAGAGGCAGCGCTTTTAGAAAATATGGTTATAGTTTAAACATAAATGATGCATTTTTTATTGCCAAGAATAAAAACAAATGTGACAATGCTCAGGTGTCAGTCACAAAACATTATTCTTTAGTACCCAGTGTGAATGGATAGAAAATTAAAAGGTCAAGTTGATATATATGTAGAACATGATCACGGATACAAATTTTTCTACATAATTAAAATTACTCTAAAGGGTTCAAATACTGTGATAAGAATTGAAAATGAGATGCATATCATTTCTGAATATTATATGAGAAGCTGTTTTAACAGTAGCTCCCAAAATCCATCATTTAGTCAATATAAAATTCACTAATATACTATGTTTAGCAATTTCATGGCAATAAATTTGGCATGGCTGAATTGTTTTATTTTTCCCAATCTCTCAATGTTCCACATGCCTTCTAGTATTACAAGCCAGACAGAAGAGGCAACAGCTGAAAAATTGATGGAGAAAAATATGATTATTGGAGAGGAAGATGAAGGGATGCCATTACAAAGTACATAATTACAGTAGCATCTCTGAAGGCAAATATGGGTCTGAATTCATTGATATGTTGTACTTTCACTTTCAATCAGTTTAAAACCCTTTCAAACTCCCTTTTGATTCCTGGTTTGATTAGCAGCTTATCTAGACAGATTTTATTTAGTTTCAAATGTTTGGTGATTGTATGGATATATTCTGTTACACATTTCTAATTTAATCCTATTGTGGTCAACCAACATACACTGTATGATTTCGAACATTTGATTTATTGAGACTTATTGTGTGGCTCAGAATATGGTCTGTTTTGTAAATGTTTTGAGTATATTTAAGAGAATGTGCTTTCTGCTTTTGTACAGTGAAGTGTTCCACAAATGTCAATTAGGTCAGGTCTAAAGTGTTATTCACAACTTTTATAACTTTACTGATTTTCTTTCTGGTCTGTCAGTTATTAAAAAAAGAGTCTTGAAATTTCCAACTATAATTGCAGATTTATCTGCTTCTCATTATAATTCCGTTATTTTTACTTCATGTGTTGTGCTTCATTATTAGGCCTATAAATATTTGAGGTACTTATGCCATCCTAATAAATTGACTCCATTTATCTTTGCTAACATGCTTTGCTCTGAAGTCTACTTTGTCTAACATTAATATAATTCTTCCATCTTTCTTTGGTTTACTGTTAGCATAATAAAACTTTTACTAATATCTTACTTTTAATCTACTTGAATGTTTATATTTCAAGTGGGTTTCTTGTAGACATTATATAGTCTTGGCTTTATCTAATCTGTCAACCCCTTATCTTCACTTGGGATTTTAAGGCCACTTACATGCAATGTGACAATTAATTTACTTTCTATTTATCATATTTTCCTGTTTTCCCATTTCTTGCTTATTTTGGATTAAATTATTTTAAAATGTATTTCAATCCATATTCTTTTTTATTATAAGCTATAATATTATGTTTTTTCTTTAATTATTTTATAGGAGTTTTATTTTTATTTTATTCTATTTTTTTATTTCTTTATTGATTAAGGTGTTACATATGTGTTCTTATTCCCCCATTCCCCCCTTATCCCCCTCACTCATGCCCTCACCCTCTTTAATTATTTTTTGTGATTGGTTAATGATCTATAATATTCACACATCTATAATTTAATTTAATTCAAGTGATAAAACTATTCACATGTAGTATAAAAATCTTCCAAAAACATTATTCTATTTATATCATCCAGCATTTGAACTATTGTTGCATATATTTTATTTGGACACTATTTTAAACTCTTTAACACATTGCTGCTACTTTAGTTTAAAAAACTAACTTTTTTATAGAGTAATAAATAATTTAATCTACTTGTGCATATAGTTACAGTTTTGGGGTGTTTTTTATTCCTTTGTGCATATGTAAGATTCTGTCTAGTGTCATTTTCCTTCTGTCCAAAGGGTTTACACTCATAGATATTGTAGTACAAGTGTTCTGGTTATAAAATTCAGTATTGGTACACGTTAAAAATTCTGTTTATTTAACCTTAATTTTTGAAAAATGCTTATACTTTATCTAAAACTCTAGGTTGATAGCATTTTTTTTTGTCAATACATTAAAGGTATTATTCAACTGCCATCTAACTTACATTGTTTCTACTGAGAGGTCATTTGTCATTCTTATCTTTGTTCCTCTGTATGTATCATATCATTTCACTCTGGTTGCTTTTAAGGTTTTATATTTATCCATGGTTTTAAGCACTTTGCTTATAATGTGCATTGCTACAGTTATCTTCATACCACTTATGATTATCATTTCATAATGTAGCCTCACAATTCTGTGGTTTCCGTTGTCAGTAAAAATCTAATACCTAGTCTTTGGCTGAAGGTCCCTTTGGCATATATAATTTGACACTCTCCTCACTTAGACATTTCTCACTTGGGAGCCATTTAAACACCATGTATAGGCTTATGATAGTCTCAAAAGTAAATCCCAAGATGTCTCTTAACTTCTTTTTCTCCAGAATATTATTTCCCAATATCTCAGACTTTTAAAAAAATATTTTAGGGGGAATGGTTTCTCTTGTCATCTCAATGTGTATTTGGAGGTAGGGAAAATAGCCTGGATAATTTGATGAGACACAAATCCTAGGAAACATGTATGGCACTGTTTTCTCTACCCTTTTTGAGAGTGAAATGAGTCTTACAGCATTTATAATTGGCTTACCAGAGAAGAGAACTTATTTGGCTTATTTGAGTCTAACTAGGACATAATTGTAATCTAATTAATTAATATTTTTTCACAGGTATTAACTTTTAAGGAACTAAACATGGGAAACATCCTAGATCATTGAATGATTGCTTTCCCTAAATCAAAGTTGTTCTTCTGCAAGCAGATTGTACATTAAATATAAGCAGTTTATAGATGTTTAGAGTGTTCATGGAAGAAACAAATAGAAAAGGAGAGAATTTTTCTGTTTATTCTTTTCTCCAGTGATTTCATGGAGGTGTAAATCTTTACAAAAGCTTTCAAAAATTCCTTAAAAATTGCTTTTTTTGTAATATGAACAATGCGGCTTTTAGCAGTTTAACATTTCAAACCTTGCTCTCTGACTTGACGGAAAATGTCTTTGCTTTCCTCGTGGCAGGTTTCTCCCCTGAAATAGAGCCATAATATGTTTTGCTCTTGTATCGAGTGCTTAAGATAATAGTTGAAAAATCACTTTGAAACAGAGACTGCCCATTACATACATAATATGCAACCACAATATGTCCCAATGCTGAATTATTTCTTTATAAATGCTTACTACAATAGTAGAATGTAAAACTCAAGTCTATCATATGTAATTTTCTTATAAAACTCTAAAAAAGAGTCAAGATAGGAAAACAAATTACTCTTTGACTTCAATGCAGTCTGCATGAGAGTGAGAATAAAGTGGTTCAAAAGTAAAATAAATGGGCAGTATTTGCTAACAATAGAAGAAAATACTAGGGAATTCATTTTTCCTAGCAATGGGCAGAGGCCTTTTCAAGTCAGACTCATTCTGGAAATGGCTTTTCTCCCCATTAAAATGCCAAGAGTATTCATATAACAGAGCAGAGACCGTGCCAAGCTGAGAAATAATTCCCAGAGTTTATCACTGCAACTGGCATTTTGCAGGAAGAGATGAAATTTAAAAAAAGAAAAACTAAAATTTTAATGGTGTGCATTTATGTATAGTTATTAGAAAGAGTTGATTACGATTCTGTAAGTCTGTACTATGAACAATTACATAGATAAAGACTAAAAAAATCTCTTAAATTAATTTGTGATTAGTGCGATTCAGAATAAGATGAAATATATGTATTTACCTTGGCAACAAATAACTGAGCCTTAGTTTTCCTTAGAGATATAGAATGTTTATGTTACTTTATGTGAAAATAATAAAAGAACATTCCATGTATATTGAGAGTAAAGGTTCACTGTTAGGTACCCTTTATAAAGTTTTTTGGTTCCTTTACCCCTCTTGCTTTATCATAAATATTGGTGTTTCTGCTCCTTTCCACAATGGCTCCTTGCACTTATCTCTTCAACATGACAATTGATATGGGGACTGTGCTTAACCAATAGCAGTGTTTTCTTATAAAACTGATCTCATTTGATCCTTCCAGTAACATTGAGGGAAGGTATCCTTGTCTTCTCAATCAATAGATGTGAAACTGAGGCATATAAAGGTGGATAAGAGGAGAACCAGGATGAAAAGTGGACTGCTTGGCATCAAACCCTGAAATCACAAACACTGTGAGATATTACATTTGTTTGATAAACTTATTCTCTCACTTTGTGCCTCTCACAGGATTTTCCTCCATCAATGATCCCTCCTTACCCTGCTGACCTCCCCACTACCTTGTACCTTTGGTTTCTCCATCAGCAATGGCTCCTTGTGTTCTGATTATATGTGTTTCTTTTTTTTCAAAATACAACAGTTTTTACTGTTCAAAACCAACTCCTTTCCCTCTGACCAAATCCTCAAAGTTGTGGTCCACTTGGCCTCTATTTCCTCACATTTCATTCACTTTATCACACTTACCATGCAACTGAAATTTTACTCTTAAAATTTATCAACAACTTCCTAATTCCCAAAGTTTTGTTTCCAATTTAATCCTACTTAGACTGCATACAGAAATTGGAATTTTTACTACAATATACTTCTTTAAACATTCTCCTTCCTGACTTTTTCCCTCCTGATCTTCCTTCTACTTCATTTTGCTTATTTTTAATCTTTAATGAAAGTCCTCTCTACCTTCAACTTCAACCTTTACTCTCCCTCTTTATGGACTTCAAAGCATTATTTATCCATGGACAAGAAGACCCCTACATCATATCTGCAGCCCTGACCTTTTTTTTTTCCAGCCTTGGACCCATGTTTCCAATGGCATGGTAGATGGAAACTCCCTAATACTAAGGAGATTTCTCAAACATTCCCCAAACCAAACACATTATTATCCCATTGCCCTCAATATTTTTCCCCTTCTCTCTTACTGTCTCTATATGAAATGCATATATGAAGCTCAAATATCAAGATAACCAAGTTAAACATTTAAATATTTCACAGTCCTTTCACATTGTAAGCTCTCAATATTTGTTGAGTAATAATAATATTACCTTTAACTTCTCACTTTGTACTTGCCATGTCCAACTGATCTCCAATTCTACCAGTATTAAGTTTCTGGAAATTTTCCTTCTCCCTCATTTTCACTGTCACTGAAATTGAATTGTTTTCCCTTACTTTAGATTTGACCATCCCCATCCCCATTCCCATGGCTGACATAGTTAGTTACCTTGCTAAAGTTAAGTGAGATCAGATACTCTATGTGATAAGTTCATGTAATCATAGTATATCTAAACACAAGGTATCATGCCACTCAAACTAATTTCTATTTACCCCACAAATCACTCTATGCTGGACACTGGCTAGAATTGTTTCTCAACCCCGAGACTGACCTCTCCAAGTCCTAATAGAGCACGGCCTTTTTTTTTTTTTTTTTTTTTCCAGAGAGGAAGGGAGAGAGATAGAGAGCCAGAAACATGGATGAGAGAAAGATATCGATCAGCTGTCTCCTGCACACCCCCTACTGGGGATGTGCCCGCAACCAAGGTACATGCCCTTGACTGGAATCAAACTTGGGACCCTTCAGTCCACAGGCCTACGCTCCATCCACTGAGCCAAACCAGTCAGGGCTAGAGCATGCCCTTTTTATACATTTACTCTGTACTTTCTCTTCCTGGAAAATGCCCACTTAGTTTCTAATCACAAACTCTTGTTGCATGTTTGCTGGGGAAGTAGAAGCACATAAAAATGTAGAAAAAAAATCTATGTCTGAGCTAGCCCAAATCTGCAAAATCTGTACAGCCACCAATCATTGTTCACTTTTTTTTCAGGCCTCATGACAAATTAGCCCTGAAAGGAGACAAGGCAATGTTTTTCCGAGGGAGGGAAGTAAGGGGACCATTGGCATTCTTCTCACTTTCCAAATGGATTAAGCTGCCAGGAGTCATCTGTCTACCAAACACAGGCAACAACTCATTAGCTAAACATGTATCATATGAGATGCAGTGAGCAGCCTATGGAGGGATTTTTGCTGACACCCCTAAAATCAATCTTGTTTGATTATAAAGTTTCTTAATGGCAATACCTTATCATTTACTTTGTACTTCCTGAATGTTAGCATTCACCTGCAATGAAGAACTAGAGGATTATGAAAGAAAAGAAATACATAACAAATATTCTAAAGTTGTTATGGAACATATTTGCAGACTCACATATATTACACACATATTTATGTGACAAAATATTTTGTTTTGTTTTCTGCCCACATTCTTTTTTAAAATTTCCATTGAAGTACTGGTTCATTTATTCATTTTTAAAATTTTGTGTATAAAATGATTATACATTTAGCAGCCACTAAGTTCCCATCTAATACCTTCTGAATTAGAGTCTGCATATTAGTTTGTTTATTGAGTGGTTCAAGTGCACCTTAAAGTCAAACTGGGTCTTGTCCATATGATTATTGAAGTCAACCATATGATGAAGCTATGTGATACAATTAAAGTTAGATGGGAGACACCATCTAACATGTTTTGAATTCCACCATTATCTATTATTTTATTTCTTAACATTTCTCATATGAATCTGTTTAAACCATTGTACTTGAATTTCTTGTTTGTTTTTTTAAGTCTCAGTTTGCAAGGAAAATTTGAAGAGTAGCTATATGTTGCTTGAACTGGTCAGTTAGTGTCTCATAATTGTTATCAGCCTGGTACAGGGGCATATGACAATGAAAACAGATGAAAAATCTGTATTACAAAACTAAAAGCTATAGCAGAAGTCTGGTAGTGGTAGTGCAGCCTGTCTTCAATCATCAATTCATTTATTTTATTCAACAAATACTTATTAAGATTATTTTATGAGCCAGAGATTTAAATAACATTTAAAATATTAATAAAAAAGGGACAAGAACATACAATGGGGTAAAGATAGTCTATTCAATAAATGATGATAGGAAAATTGGACAAATACGTGGCAAAAAATGAAACTAGACCACCTTCTTACACAATACAAAAGAATAAAACTCAAAATGAATTAAAGACTTAAATGTTAGTCTGGAAACCATAAAAATCCTAGAAGAAAACATAGAAAATAAAATCTCAAACACTTCCAGATCAACATTTTTTGTGATATGTCCTCAGGCAAGGGACTACTATTATTCAACATAGTACTAGATGTCCTAGCCACATCATCAGACAAGAAGAAAAAATAAAAGACATCCAAATTGGAAAGGAGAAAGTAAAACTGTCATTATTCACAGGTGACATGATACTGTAAAGAATCCACCAAAAAGCGCCTCATCTAATAAATTTAGCAATGTAGGAGGATACAAAATTAAGGTGTAGAAATCGATGGCATTTATGTACACCAATAATGAACTCTCAGAAAGAGAAACTAAGAAAACAATGCCATTTACTATTGCAACAAAAAAAGGTACTTAGGAATAAATTTAAATAAGGAGGTAAAAACCTATACTCAGAAAACTATAGGACATTGAAGAAAGAAATTGAGAAAGATACAAATAAGTGGAAACATATACCATGTTCATGGATTGGATGAATGAATACCATTAATATGTCATTCTACCCAAAGCAATCTATAGATTAAATACAAAATACCATTCCAATGGCATATTTCAAAGATCTAGAACAAATATTCCAAAAATTTATGTAAAACTAAGAAAGAGCCTGAATCTTGAGAAATAAGGACAAAGTTGGTGGTATCACAATACTTGATATCAAACTATACTAAAAGGCCTTAGTAATCAAACAGTCTGATACTGGCATAAGAACAGGTACATAGATCAGTGGAACGGAAGAGAGAGCCCAGAAATCAACCCATGCCTATATGATCAATTAACATTTGACAAAGGAGGCAAGAACATACAATTGAGTAGAGACAGTCTCTTCAATAAATGGTGCTGGGAAAATTGGACAGGTACATTCAAAAATAATTAAACTAAACCACCAACTTACACCATACACAAGAATAAATTCAAAATGGATAAAATATTTAAATGTAAGTCAAAAAAACTTAAATATCTTAGAAGAAAACATAAGCAGTAAAATCTCAAACATCTCTTGCAGCAATATTTTTTCCAATATGTCTCCTAAGGCAAAGGAAATAAAGGAAAAAATAAACAAATGAGACTACATCAAACTAAAAAACTTCTGCACAACAAAAGAAACCATCAACAAAATGAAAAAGGAGACCACTGTAGGAGAGAACATATTTACCAATGATATATCTGATAAGGGGTTCATTTAAAAAAAACAAAACAAAACAAAAAAACTAAATAAATTATATAGCTCAACACCAGGGAAATAACCCCATTTAAAAAAATGGGAATACAAACTTTTCCAAAATGGACATACAGAATGGCCAATAAACATGAAAAAATGCTCAATGTCTATCTATCAGAGAGATGACAATTAAATCTACAATGAAATATCACCAGAATGGCTAACATCAATAAATCAGGAAACAACAAGTGCTGGTCAGGATGAGGAGAAAAAGCAACCCTAATGCACTGTTGGTGGGAATGCAGTTGGTGCAATCACTGGAAAACTGTATGAAGTTTCATCAAAAAATTAAAAATGGAACTGCCTTTTGACCAGGCAACCTCACTCTTTTTTTTTTTTGAAAGAATATATGTACCTCTATGTTCATAGCAGCATTATTTACAATAGCCAAGATTGGGAAAACAGCCAAGTGCCCATAACTAGATGACTGGATAAAAATGCTGTGGTATAATTGCACAATAGTCTACTACTAAGCATTAAAAAGAAAGGAACTCTTACCTTTTGCCACAGCGTGGATGGACCTGGCGGTTGTTATGCTAAGAGAAATAAGCCAGTCAGAGAAAGACAAGTGTTAGAGAATGGGAATTTTTGAGCACTACTGAGGCTGTGGACTATGCCCCAGATAAAGTTGTCAGTGCTGACACCAGGCCAGGCCTTGAGATACGGTTTCATGGCCCCTTCCCAGCACGTAGGCCTTCCTTCATAGAACACTGTCAGCTTTCTGAAGAATAGGATGACCCTGTGAATAACATGGTCGTCAATGGCATGACTCTGACGTTGCTTGGGAAAAACTGTTTTGTCTTGGGTTACTTGCTCTGCAAGAACAGGATGTGGTTAATGTGCTTAAAAGTGGTCCTGCACAAAGGGTGGAAGCTGCTCTCTGGACTCCCTGCATGGAGAATGGCAGAGCAGTCGCCTGGCCGTCTAATAAAGGCTCTTTGCTATTGCATTGGACTCGGCTCCCTGGTGGTCTTTGGGGATCACGAAATCTGGGCATAACATGAGCACCCTATTATCTCACTTTTAAGTGGAATCTAATGAATAAAATAAACTAAAAAAATAGAAACAGAGGCATGGAAACATGGAACAGACTGTCAAAAGGGAGGGGCAAGTGAGGGCTGATGAAAGGAGGTGAAGGGTTTAGCAATAGAACATATATGCATAACCCATAGGCACAGACAACAATATGGTGATGGCCAGAGAAAAGGGGAGGTGGGGCTGGGTAAAGGTGGGTAAAGAGGGGATGACATCTGTAATAGTGTCAACAATAAAAAAAAGTTAAAATTTTTTAAAAATGGACTACAGTAAACTAAAATGTTTTGCATAGCAAATAAAACCATCATTACAATGTAAAGACAACCCACTGAATGGGAGAACATATTTGCCAATGATACATCTGAAAAGGGGGTAATTTCAAAAAAAAAATAAAAACTTATACAAGTCAACACCAGGAAGACAAAAAAAAAACAACACACAATTAAAAATGGACAAAGGACCTGAATACACACTTCTCCAAAGAGGACATAAGATAGCCAATAGACATATAAAAAAATGCTCAACATCATTAATCATCAGATAAATGCAAATTAAAATCACAATGGGATATCACCTCATGCCTGTCAGAATGACTATCATCAATAAATCAACAACAAGCGTTGGTGAGGAAGTGGAGAAAAGTGCACAGTTGGTGGGAATGCAGATTAGTGCAGCCACAGTAGAAAGCAGTATGAAATTACCTCAAAAAACTTAAAATAGAATTGCCTTGCCAAGCCAGTGGGCTCAGTGGTTGAGCCTCTACCCATGAATGAAGAGGTCACTGGTTTGATCTCCAGTGAGGGCACACAATCAGGGTTCATGATCCCCAGTATGGTTAATGCAGGAGGCAGCTGATTAATAATGTTTCCCTCTCATTGATGTTTCTATCTCTCTGTGCCTCTCCCTCCTCTTCAGTTTTTTGGAAGAGTTTGAGAAGGATAGCATCAAATCTTATTTGAATGTTTGATAAAATTCACTAGTGAAGCCATCTCATCTTTTATTTTGGGGGGTGGGGATGATGGTTGTTTCAATTTCCTCACTGTTGATCAGTCTATTTAGATTTCCAAGTTCTTCTTGTCTAGGAAGGTTGTACATTTCTAGGAACTTATCCATTTCTTCTAGATTATAGAATTTGATGTCATATAGTGTTTGATACTATTCTATGACGAGGGGCCCAGTGCACAAATTTGTGCACCTTGAAAGGAACTGTGGGCCACAAGGCTGCCATGGGCACAGGAGCGGGTCTCGGCCCATCCTCTGTGCCCCCACCCATTCCCTCCCACCATAACCCCTGGTTCACAATCTGCCAGCAGCCTTGCTTCTGCTGCTGCCACTCTCATGTGCTGATGATACAGGACCCGCTTGCACCTGCTGATGGTGCTGAGGGATCAGGGCTGCTAGGCACCAGCAGCGGGTGCGAGTGGCAGCTGCTGCCCCAATCACCCCTCAGGCCAGTGGAGAAGCCTTCAGGGGCAATTTGGTTGGCAGCTGACTGGCGCTAGGCACCTGCAGCGGGTGCGACCAGGGGCTCCTGCACCGGCCATGGGAGAAAGCAGGGCTGGCACTGGTGGCAGGTTCCAGCGGCAGCACCGGCGCCCGCAGCAAGTATAAGCAGGGCCATTGCTGGCAGTGGGTGTGAGAAGCGGCTGCCAGCCCAGATCTCCCTCAAGAGTAAGGGGAGGTGGAGAAGCCCTGAGGGGTGATCAGGGCCGGCAGCTGCCACTCACACCTGCTGACAGCACAGAGTGATCAACGGGTCCAAGCGGGACCAGCGCTGCAGGACCATGGTGTGCAGGAGCAAATACTTTTCAGTAACCACCAGAGGCTCGCCCTGATGACAGCAACTGGCACCTCACCTTGGTCTGGCACCCCCGCTCACCTGCTCCACCATCCCATCATGGCCGACTCCCGCCATGTTCTGTGTGTGCCCCCTGGTGGTCAGCACATGTCATAGTGACCAGTTGTTCGGTTGTTTCATTGTTTGGTCTATTTGCATATTAGGGTTTTATATGTATAGATGATATTTTGTATATCTGTTATTTTTATTTAGTTGTTTTCCGTACTTCCTTTGTATCCTCTTTTATTAAGCTATGTGTCTCAGTTTTATTTTTTGTGCTTTGTGTGGTTAACATTATGTTTTATATAAAATAAAGTTTCATATATGAAGTGGTCCTTTTTCTTTTGAATGCATGTGGTCTCCATCCTCTTTTGAAATTCAGACCTTTACAACATCCCCTTTTATGTATTTGTTGTTACAAATTACCCCCATTTATGTTGTAAGTTTTTTGGTGGTCTTACTCATAATTTTGTGACCTTTTGTTCTTTGTTTTAGGTAGAATAACCCTCTTGAGTATTTCTTTCAATGGATGTCTTTTGGTGGTAAATTTCCTCAGCTTCTGTATGTCTGGAAAAGTCTTTATTTCTCCTTCATATATTAAAATAATTTTGCTGGATATATTATTCTTGGCTGTTTTTTTTTTCTTCTTTCTTTCAGTAGATTGAATATTTGGTTTCATTGTCTTCTATCTTACTGAGTTTCTGCTGAGTAGTCCAATGGTAATCTAATGGGATTTCCTTTATACATTACTTTCTTTTTTTCCTCTGGCCTGCAGAATTTTTTCTTTGTCAGTACTTGTTCAAAGTTTTTAAACAATGTGCCTTGGAGAAGGCATTTTTGGTTTGAGATAATTAAGTATTCTGTTCATTTATTCAATTCAAAGGTCTAGCTCTTTCCATAAGTTTGGGAAGTTCTCATCAATTATTAATTTGAATAGGTACTCTGTTCCCTTCTCCTCTTTTCTTTTTATTTTATGCTTATTATTCTTTTTACTAGTAATTCTTAATGAGAGAGAGAGGGAGGGAGGGAGGGAGAGAAAGAAACATTAATTTGTTGTTTCACCTGCTTATTTATGCATTCATTGGTTGATTCTTGTAAGTACCCTGACTGGGGATTGAACCCACAACCTTGTCATATCAGGAAATGCTCTAATCAACTGAGCTACACAGACAGGGCTGTTTATTATTCTTATACTGTTCTTTCTGGTGGAGTTAGATAGTTCTTGTAGAGGTCTTTTATTTTTTAATTTATGCTCAAGTCTCTCCCTTCTTCCTTTTGTATCATTTCTAGAGTTCCCTCTTTGATATCATCAATCCTTTTCTCCATCTGTTCTATTCCTATTCTTATCTCATTTTTTATCTCTTTTATTGAATTCTTCATTTCCAGAATTTCTTTTTGTTTCCTTTTTAAAGTTTCAATCTCTTTGGTAAAGTACTCATTTTCTTTGTTAATTTGTCATCTGAGCTCATTAAATTGCCTGTTTGTATTTTCTAGCACTTCATTGAGTTTTTTAAATAATTACAATCTTGAATTATCAGTTGTTTATATCAGATACTTTCATGTCTTTAAGTTCTTTGTGTTTTGTTTTTTTCCTGGAGATTTTTCATTTTCTTTCTGAGCTGCCTCACTACCTTGATTATTCATGGTATTTGATGAATTCCTTTTCTGTCTGGTCATCTATGTATAAGTGGCATTTCTCTAGCAGATTAATACAAAGAGGTCTATTTTTTTTCAGCAGGTGGTGCTGAATCACAAGTTTTTAGCCCCCTTGTTCTTTTCTAGTTATACAGTTCTCTTTGGGGAGTTAGTTCCTTGGGTAGATGGTTTCCTTTGTATGTGCTCTGGTCACACCCATCTCAGGAGCCAACCCCACAAGAAAAAGCAGTTGGTGATGATTCTCTAATCTGCAAAATTCCATTGCTGCCCTGCACAGACAGATGCTGCCATCGAGGTAGCAATGATGCATTCATGTGAGGCTGAGGTATCTGGGCTGGCTCCTCCTGCTAATGGCAACCTCAGATCTCTATGGGGTCCACCCTGAACCCCAACTACAGGACCAGTCACAGCATGCACCCTTTGCTCAGGGAAAAATATGATGCTATGAAGCTCTAGTATCAGTTCTCAGGTTTGCAGATAATGTTTCCTACAAGCCAACACCAAGAGTAAAGGGAGGTGAGCTCTGGGTGGTTACAGGGTAGCCAGGTTCCATGGCTTTGTTTCTCTGTTTGAAATGCAGACCACGGTTGCAGGGCTCTGTGCTTGCCCAGGTCTCTGGGCTCAGTCAAGGCTTGTACAGCCCACTCCCGCAGGAATGTCCACTGAATCTCTTTACTCCTCCCAGCTGAAGGGGGGAGTGCCAGCCACAATCTAATTCCTCCCCTCCCAGGCTGAGCCCCACTGTAAGCTCCCAGCTGCAGAGTTGCATCTCTGGCTCATCTCAGATTTTCTCTCTTTTTGCCTTTCCAGTTCACTCCCACTTTGTCCAACTTGAGATATTTCAATGAGCAGATCTTTCTGATATGATTGTGTGTTGATCAGAGAATGCTCTGTTGAGTTATAGCTATTAAAATTGTTGAAATTTCAAGGGTGAGACCAAGGACATCTCTTATGCCACCATTCCTTTGATGACACGTCAGTTACTCTTTTTAATTATCACATGTGTAATTGCATTTAATAGTTATAACCCTATAATGGAGGTACTGTCTTACAAGTGAGGAAGCTGAAATCCAGAGAGGTAAGAATACCATGCTGAAAGTCATCCAGTTACAATAAATTTTATTTTTAACTTTAATCCAGTTCTCTTTAATCAAAGCTCATCTTATCCTTTTTAATGTCTATGCTATTTTACTGAGCAAGATACTGTGGATTAGATTATTAGTTTTTAAGTATGTATACTAGAGGCCCAGTGCACGAAATTCGTGGACTAGTAGGGTCCCTAGCAGGTGCGGGTACTCCCTCACTTCCCCCAGCCTCTTGCTGTGACTGGCTGGGGCCTCCCTCTTTTCTCCCAGCTAGCCCGCCCCCTGGCCAAATTCCCAGAACTCTGGTCGAGGGGATAATTTGCATACTATGCTTTTATTATATAGGATGTATATTTGTGATAAATGTGTTATATGTGAGGCATAAAGTAGATTCACTGAAAGCACAGGAGAAATAATATTCATGAGTCTGGGTCTATTTAGAGGAATCAGAGAAGACCAGAAGATGTTTCTTTGTAACATGCATGGAGAAGGTAGAGCATATGGAACAGACAGCATGTACAATATCATAAAACATGTGAGAACACACATGCTTGGCAACTATATGTTTTGTTGTTTTTCTAGAGTGTAAGTTTTTAGAAAATAATGGACAAAAAAGTAATGGGCTAGTTATTGAAAAGAATTGTATGCCATGCCAAGAATCTCAGATTTATCCTATAGGACATGCAAACATACTGAATAGTTTTAAACAGATAAGTCATTAAAATTTCACTTCAGAGAAATTAATTATTAAATAATGCTAACAAAAATGGTAATTAATAGTATAAAGTGATAGATAATAATAAAGTGACTTGTTACATCACTTTTTAATATTTAGGGTAATATATAAAACTAGAGGCCTGGTACATGAAATTCGTGTACTGGGAGGTGTATCCCTCAGCCCAACCTACACCCTCTCCAATCTGGAACCCCTCAAGGGATGTCCGACTGCCCGTTTAGGCCCTATCCCACTGGGATTGGGCCTAAACGGGCAGTCGGACATCCCTCTCACAATCCAGGACTGCTGGCTCCCAATTGCTCTCCTGCTTGCCTTCCTGATTGCCCCTAACTGCTTCTGCCTGCCAGCCTGATCACCCCCTAACCACTCCCCTGCTAGCCTGATTGATGCCTAACTGCTCCCCTGCTGGCCTGTTTGCCCCTAACTGCCTTCCCCTGTAGGCCTGGGTCCCCCCCCCCCAACTGCCCTTCCCTGCAGACCCAGTCACCCCCAACTTCCCTCCTCTGCCGGCCGGGTCACCCCTAACTGCCCTCCCCTGCTGGTTTGATTGCCCTCAACTGTGCTCCCTTTCAGGCCTGGTCCCTCCCAACTGCCCAACCCTGTTGGCCATCTTGTGGTGGCCATCTTGTGTCCACATGGGGGCAGGATCTTTGACCACATGGTGGCAGCCATCTTGTGTGATGGAGTGGTGGTGGATTTGCATATTACTCTTTTATTAGATAGGATAGCGGCCTGGTGCACAGTTGGGGGCTGGCTGGTTTGCCCTGAAGGGTGTCCCAGATCAGGGTGGGGGTTCCCTCGAGGTGAGGAGTGGCCTGGGTGAGGGCCTGTGGTGGTTTTCAGGCCAGCCACATCCCCCGGCGACCCAAGCGGAGGCCCTGGGATCTGGGATTTATTTATTTTCTACAATTGAAAGTTTGTAGCCTGGAGTGGAGCCAAGCCTTCTGCTCCCTCTGTGGTGGCACCCATTTCTGTTGGGATTTATTTATCTTCTATAATCGAAACTTTGTAGCATTGAGTGGAGGCCTGGGCTGGCAAGGGCAGGTGGAAAGCTTGGCTTCCTCCATTGCCAGGGAAACCCAAGCCTCCCTCCTGCTCTCTGTGGCTGCAGCCATCCGTGGTTGGGTTTATTTGCATATTCCCTCCTGATTGGCTGGTGGGTGTGGTTGGTGGGTATGGCTGGTGGGTGTAGTGGAGCTGGTCAATTTGCATATTACTCTTTTATTAGATAGGATAAACAGCTGGGTTGCTGAGAGTTTGTAGGTATTCTGGCCCTAATGAATGGTAAGCATGACATGATTGCTTATACCAGAAAGCAATATCTTTTCAGTAGTTTTATTATCTGGCCAATTACATGTGCACACTTTTCATCCATAAATTAGGAAATCTGGTTGTTCTCTTGTAGGTCAGGTGCATTCAAAAAAATCATTTTGTACTTAACTTCATGAGCATGGCTGATTTTTAGGCCATTATTTTCTTAATATTGCCTAGGTTGTTTGGTACCTTGAGGTCCTAGAGAATACATATTATTGGGTACAATAACTAATAGTACCAGACTCTACTAACATACAAATGCACATTTCCATTAACAAGTGTCTACAGAGCAATTTTCAAGCAATGTCTTACAATACCAATTCCTATTACTCAACAACATGATACTTACAAAACTTTATCTGATGAAGCCATATAACTAAGCATTCAAAGACCATCTATACTAATAAAAGGGCAATATGCTAATTAGAGTGGATGACCTTCCGGACAAAGCCACAGAGCTGCCTGAGGCTCAGGCAAGCCAAGGTTGGTGACTGCCACTGCAAGGGCCAGCCCAAGGCTCAGGCAAGACACTGTGGCTGCGAGGACCGAGGGGGCCAGCAGTGGCTGCAGCACAGGCATGATGGGGGCATCGTCTTCCCCTGATCCCACAGAGAGAGGCTAGAGGCAGCAGCAGCTAGGGGATAATGGGGGGTGGTGCCTTCCCCTGATCAACCGGTCGCCTCTAGCAGAAGACCAGATTGTGGCTTAGGCCCGCTCCCCTCGGGAGCGGAGAGTGGGCCTAAGCCATCAGTAGGATATCCCCTGAGGGCTCCCGGACTGGAGAGGGGGCAGGCTGGGCTGAGGGACCCCCACCCTAGTGCATGAATTTTTGTGCACTGGGCCTCTAGTATAAATATAAATATAGATAATGCTAGAATCTTTTTCTACCTCCCTTGGGTTATTCAAGCCACATATAGCAGATACTCATCCTTTCTCTTTTTTGTATTTTGTGATCATCTGGCCAATGGAATAAAATTACTTACTGATGCAATCTTTCTTTACTAAATAAATTTCAGAGAAAACTGGTCTACTCCCACTAATATGATCTCCAGTATCTGGCACTTGTGACATATGAGAGGAATAATCCTTGGTTTCTTGCTTTGAGTTTAGCCTGCATTCAAACAGGAGACGCTGATTGCTCATCATTCTTTCTAACCACGAGATGTTGCTTTTGTGGTAGGATAAGGTAGATAAGATCTCCAGCTCAGTAATTTTTATGATCCAATAAAAATATTAACTTAGGAATTTCTGCCATAAAGTGTTAACAAGCCATATTCTTTAAACATGTTTCATAGTAACAGTGCCATTTTTGTCTCTACTTTACTTTTCCCCTTTTTGTATCACAGTGGAGCTCCTTCACTCTGTTTCTTCCATGCAGTGTATTTTTCTAGGTCACACCCTTGTTGCCTCAAGAATTTTAACAAGAGTTATAAATCTACAATGTCCACATACTTGGAAATAGCTTCCTGACCTTATTCTTCATCATTTTCACATGAGCATTTGGTATGACTTTGAGTAATGGTGTGTTTTAAGAAAGCATATTATATAAATAGGCCGTGCCCCTTGTACACAATGAGGCCATGAGCTTACTGGCTTTGTAAGCCATTCTACTGCTTGGTTTTATAGCAGCAGAGTTGTCATTAGGAAGCTTCCAGCCCTATTTTTCAAATTAAGCTGCTTTTCATACTAATTATTATTTCCTCTATGAAGAAACTATGATGTAGCAAAAGAGCACTAATTTTTATTCATGCCATATCTATTCTACAATATCTGCCCATGTTAATATTCTCCTATGGATAGCATTATTCCTCTTCTTACTCCATACCATGCTCTTGTGGACTATTTTGAATTTGAACCTAATAATCAGGGACTCTGTTTAATTCACTAGACTCTGATTAATGTTTCATAAAAAACACTTGGACTTTATTGTATTTTGCATATTAAATAATTTCATCATTTTAATAGTTTATTTCAGATATGACATATGCAGAGTTACTTCACTGAGGAGTATTTTTTGACCCTAAGCCTACACATGCAGCACAGAAGCAGAGCGGGTTTCCTTGGCTCAATGACTCCACACTTTTAAGCCATTCTAGCCAAACTAATTAGAATAATTCATTTAAAAAGTTCTGAGGGCCAAACTATTTTCATGAGAGCCTCTAACTGATACTTCATGTGCAGATAGGGGAAATTTCATTGTTCATTGTTTCCTCTTTAAAATTTAATATGAACTTACATGACTAACCTAGGTAGCCTTGAGTACTAGAAAAATGGTGCATAATCACATGAATCTTAAAAAATATTACATTTATTTGAAAATGATGGTTGATTAGCTTTTATTAAACTCACTTTCTACTATCACATAATTTGAAAGAAATCAAGGTTTTGCTAAGCTGTTATTTATAAGTGCCTTTATCACAATATGTAGACATACAAACATTAACAATTTTGGTGGGTATTGTTTAAAATGTCTTCTTGCAGAGAAGACACATAAAGCTTCATAAATGCATAAGTTCATAGGTGGCTAACATCTACCATATATGACAATCAAAGATAAGATAGTCAACTGTAAATTATTCAGGGATTGACCAATCAATTGGTAATATTAATCAAGTTCTTGATTTTTGGTGGAAAAATGGCAGCGGAATAGACAGACGTGTTCCAAGCCTTGTCCTGGAGCAGATAGAAAGAACAGCTGAGGGTCGCACAGAGAGCGTCTGTTGGAGAGTTAAAGGAGAAGGTGGGGGACTGCTAGACAGGGATCCAGGAGAAGGTGGGGGACTGCTAGACAGGGATCCCACTGGGCAGCCCTCACTGCTGCTGGGTTCCCTCCCAAGGCACTGGCTCAGAAGCGGAGACCGCACCATCTTGAAGGGGAAAGTAGATATTATCTGAAGCCTGAAAATGTACAACTGCAGCACGCAACGAACAGCTGCGAACCCCAGAGCACTGGTCCCCAATTGGTGCAAAAACGTGGATTCATGGGGAGACAAAGAAACAGCACGCATATGAAAGAAAAGGAAGTAATGAAATGGAGGCAAGCAACCTGCCAGAGAAAGAATTCAGAGAAATGGTCAAAAGGTGGCTGAAAAGAATGGAAGACAAATTTGACAATATGAATAAGAACCAAGAGGAAATGAAGAAGAACCAAGAAGAAATGAAAAATGACATCGCTGCTGTAAATAACTCAATAGAAAGCATCAAGTGTAGACTAGAAGAAGCAGAGGACCACATCAGTGAGCTAGAAGACAAGGAAGGAAAAAATACCCAGCAGAGCAGCTTCTAGAAAAAAATAAAATTAAAAAGCAAGAGGAGAGCCTAGAGGAATGTTGGGACATCATGAAACAAAACAATATCTGCATAATAGGGTTCCAGAAGGAGAGAAAACTGAGCAAAGCATACAAAACCTGTTTGAAGAAATAATGACAGAAAACTTCCCTGATATAGGGAAGAAAAAACCCACACAAATCCAAGAAGCTCAAAGAGTCCCAAGCAAAATGAATCCTAAAAGATCGACACCAAGGCACATTATAATTAAATTGGCAAACACCAACAACAAAGTAGGAATCTTAAAAGCAGCCAAAGAGAGACAGAAAGTTACTGTCTACCATCAGACTACCATCTGGCTACCATCAGACTAGCAACTGATTTCTCAACAGGAACCCATCAGGCCAGAAGGGAATGGAATGAAATATACAATGTCATTCAAAGGAAGGGTCTGAATCCAAGAATACTGTACCCAGCAGGGCTATCAATCAAAATTGAAGATTAAATCAGGAGCTTCACAGACAAAAAAAGGACTAAGGGAATTTATTACCACCAAACCAGCAATGCAAGAAATGCTAAAGGGTCTGCTGTAAAAAAAAGAAAGAAAGAGGAAGCGAAGAAGGAACACAGGGGTAAAGGATAAAAATGGTGACAAATAAGTCTATCAATACTAACTTTAAATGTAAATGGATTAAATGCCCCAATCAAAAAACATAGGGTAACAGATTGGATAAGAAAACACGACCCATATATCTGCTATCTACAAGAATCCCACTACAGAAAAATGATGCGCACAGACTGAGGGTGAAGGGATGGAAAAAGGTTTTTCAGGTGAATGGAAATGAAAAAAAAAAAAAGCTGAGGTAGCAATTCTTATATCTGACAAATTAGATCTCAAAGTGAAGGACATAACAAGAGATAAGGAAGGCCACTTCATAATACTAAAGGGAGCAATCCAACAAGAAGAAATAACTCTGGTAAACATATACACACCCAATACTGGAGCACCCAAATACATAAAAAAAACCTCCTGGAGGATATCAAAGGAGAGATTGACAGCAATACAATCATAGTAGGAGACTATAATACCCCACTATCACCATTGGACAAATCCTCTAAAGAAAAAATCAGAAAAGTAACATCAATCCTAAATGACTCACTAGACCAGATGGAATTGACATATTCAGAACATTTCACTCCAAAGCCACAGAATATACATTCTTCTCAAGTGCACATGGGTCATTTTCAAAGAAGACCATATGTTGGTTCATAGGCAAAGTCTCTTCAAATTTAAGAAGATAGAAATTATATCAAGCATCTTTTCAGATCACAGTAACATAAAACTGGAAAACAACTACAATAAAAACAATCCAAAAAAATCAAACACATGGAGACAAAACAGCATGCTATTAAACAATGACTGGGTTACCAGAGGGATCAAGGAAGAAATAAAAAACATCATGGCAACAAGTGACAATGAAAACACAACAATCCAAAATCTATGGGACACAGAGAAAGCAGTCTTGAGAGGGAAGTTCATAGCTCTACAAGCCTACTGCAGAAAAACAAGAAACAATGGTAATAAATTATCTAATCCTACAACTCAAAGAGTTAGAAAGAGTAACAAGAAAAGCCCAGTGTAAGCAGAAGGAAGGAAATAATAAAGATCAGAGCGGAGATAAACAACATTGAGACCAAAAAAACAATACCAAAGATCAGCAAAACCAAGAGCTGTTTTTTTGAAAGGATAAACAAGATTGATGAACCTCTAGCCAGGCTCACCAAGAAGCAAAGAGAGAGGACCCAAATAAACAAAATCAGAAATGAAAGAGGTGAAATAACAACAGACCCCACAGAAATACAAAGGATTGTTAAAAATTACTATGAACAACTCTACTCCAACAAACTGGACAACCTGGAGGAAATGGACATATTCCTAGAAAAATATAACCTTCTAAAACTCAATCAGGAAGAATCTAAACATCTCAATAGGCCAATAACTATGGAAGAAATTGAAGCAGCCATCAAAAAGCTTCTAGCAAACAAAAGCCCGGGGTCAGACGACTTCACAGGGAAGTTTTACCAAACATTCAAGAAAGAACTAAAACCAATCCTCCTCAGACTATTCCAAAAAATTCAAGAGGAAGGAACACTTCCAAGCTCATCCTATGAAGCCAGCATCACACTAATACCAAAACCAGATAAAGACAACACAATGAAAGAGAATTACAGGCCAATATCCCTCATGAACATAGATGCCATAATCCTCAACAAAATTCTAGCAAATCGGATCCAGCAATACATGAGAAAGATCATACACCATGACCAAGTAGAATTTTTCCCAGGGATGCAAGGATGGTATAATATCTGCAAATCAATAAATGTGATACCTCACATAAACAAATTGAGAGATAAAAATTTCATAGTCATATCAATTGATGCAGAAAAAGCATTTCACAAAATCCAACACCCTTTCTTGATAAAAACTCTCAACAAGGTGGGAATAGAAGGATCATACCTCAACATAATAAAAGCTATATATGATAAACCCACAGCTAACATCATACTCAATGGGCAAAACTAAAACCATTTCCCCTAAGAACAGGAACAAGACAGGGATGCCCACTCTCACCTCTCCTGTTCAACATAGTAATGGAACTATTAGCTATTGCAATAAGACAAAAAGAAGAAATAAAAGGCATCCAAATTGGAAAAGAAGAAGTAAAGGTGTCTTTATTTGCAGATGACATGATATTGTACATAAAAACCCCAAAAGACTCTATCAAAAAAAAACAATAAACTTAATAAATGAATTTGGCAATGTAGCAGGATACAAAATTAACACCAAGAAACCTATGGCATTTCTATACATCAATAGTGAAGTTAAAGAAAGAGAGACTAAAAAAGCAATCCCATTTACCATCACACCAAAAAAATTAAAATAGCTAGGAATAAACTTAACTAAGGAGGTAAAAGACCTATACACGGAAAAGTACAGGACACTGAAAAAAGAGATAGAGGAAGACATAAACAGATGGAAGGATATATCATGTTCATGTATGGGTAGAATCAACATCATTAAAATGTCCATACTACCCAAAGCAATCTATAGATTCAATGCAGTCCCCATTAAAATACCGATGGCATATTTCACAGACGGAGAAAGAACTCTCCAAAAATTCATCTGGAATTAAAAAAGACCCCAAATAGCTGCAGCAATCCTGAGAAAGAAGAACAAAGAAGGTGGGATTTCAATACCAGATTTCAAGCTGTATTACAAAGCCACTATTCTCAAAACTGCCTGGTACTGGCACAAGAACAGACATACAGATCAATGGAATAGAGAAGAGAACCCAGAAATCGACGCAAATCACTATGCTTATTTAATATTTTACAAAGAAGGTATGAACATACAATGGAGTCAAGACAGTCTCTTCAATAAATGGTGTTGGAAAAATTGGACAGATACATGCAAAAAAATGAAACTAGACCACCAACTTACACCATACACAAAAATAAACTCAAAACGGATCAAGGACTTAAACATACGATGATAAACCATAAAAATGCTAGAGGAATCCACAGTCAGAAAAATCTCTGACATATGCTGAAGCAATTTCTTCACTGATACTGCTCCTAAAGCAATGGAAATTAAAGAGAAAATAAACAAATGGGACTACATAAAAATAAAAAGCTTTTGCACAGCAAAGGAGACCATCAATAAAACAACAAGAAAGTCCACTGCATGGGAGAACATATTTGCCAATGATATCAACGATTAAGGGTTTAATCTCCAACATTTACAGGGAACTCATGCAGCTTAACAAAAAGAAGATGAATCACCCAATCAAAAAATGGGCAACTGACCTAAATAGACACTTTTCTAAAGAAGACAGAAGGAAGGCCAAGAGACATATGAAAACCTGCTCAAAGTCACTAATCATTGGAGAGATGCAAATCAAAACAACAATGTGGTACCATCTCACACCTGTCAGAATGGCTATCATCAACAAATCAACAAACAACAAGTGCTGGCGAGGATGTGGAGAAAAAGGAACCCTCATGCACTGGTGGTGGGAATGAAGACTGGTGCAGCCACTGTGGAGAACAGTATGGAGCTTCCTCAAAAAACTAAAAATGGAACTCCCATTTGACCCAGTGATCCCACTTCTAGGACTATATCCCAAGAAACCAGAAACACCAATCAGTAAGGATATATGCACCGCTATATTCATAGCAGAACAATTTACCATAACTAAGATATGGAAACAGCCTAAGTGCCCATCAGCAGATGAGTGGGATTAGAAAACTGTGGTACATCTACACAATGGAATACTACACTGCTGTAAGAAAAGAAGGAATTCCTACCATTTGCAACAACATGGATGGAGATGGAGATCATTATGCTATAAGTGAAATAAACCAGTCAGAGAAAGATAAATATCACATGATCTCACTCATTTGTGGAATATAATGAACAACATAAACTGATAAACAAAAATAGATCCAGAGACAGAGAAACGTCAATCAGAATGTCAAACCTCAGGGAAGGTAGGGGAGAGTGGGAGTGAAGGGGAGAGATCAACCAAAGGACTTATATGCATGCATGTAAGGCTAATCAATGGTCACAGACAACAGGAGAGTGGGGTCATAAATGGGAGGGGTGGAATGGGGAAATAAGGACACATATGTGATACCTTAATCAATAAAGAAATTTTAAAAAATGTTTTTAAGTTCCTGATTTTTTTCTCTTTCCTTCCTACATGTCTTATCATATCAAAACTCACTAGCAATTCAATCAGAATAATAAAAAGAAACTAAAGAAAATCTGAACTAAACTACATTTTATTAGCAAATTATTTTTTAATTTAAAATTTGTGGAGAAAATATTTAAAACTTTGGCTTTTATTTGGTTTTGATACACCAAAACCAAATAAAAGTATATCATAGTTCTTCCTCTTCGTTGCTTCTGTCGTCAAAAATATACTTTAACCAGATAAAGGACACAGATGATAATATAAATTTATCAATGTGGTGACTTCCTGTTTTTGTTTAGTTTTGTTTTTCTGATTCTCAAGTTTGCATTTGCACAGGAGACACATTTGGTGTATGCTGAGAGCCAGTTTCTAAGTGTGCACATATGTGTACTTTGCTTAATGTCAAATAAGTTCAAACATTGGTGATTTTGGATTCACTAGGTGTTTTCATGTAGAAGTAATAATAATAGACATTTTGATAGAAAAGTAACTGAAGGTCCTAGCAATTAACCAAGGTATAAGGACCTTAAAATTGTTTCCATTTGTAAAACCATCATTTTCACAAATAGTATTGTTTTAAAACAATGAGAATCCAACTCTGGTTTAAAAAGGCATAAATTTTTATCTAATGAAATAAAGCTAACTATTCAAGACCACACCATTTAATTTCTTGGAAACGTGAAAGCTTAAATAGATACCCACTCTCCTCACACTGTTGGCCTTCTGAACATGCCCCAAAGCAGGGTTTTCAGCTCAGGAGAGGAAATAATAAAAGTCTCTCTCTGGAGGACCCTTATGTATGTTATAACCAATTAGTCCTGCGCTGGCTCCATGACGTTGTCACCAGTCAAGAACTGGCCTGGAGGGGGTCTGCCTCCTGCAGGCCTACAGTGTGTGGGTTCTGGACTTTTGTGCAGGAAAGATGTGAGTCTAGGTGATTTTGAAAGTATGCTTATTAAAGTGAAACAAAGGGAGGATTTAGAGTAGAAGAAGCAACAGGAGAGAGCCAAGGTGGCACATTGCTTTGGCTCCCTAGAAATGTTATAGGCAGAAGCTAGTCCAGGAGAAGCTACTGTTAGCTCACTGGAGAGTCAGAGAAAAAGGGGGCCATGGAGACATGTCAATGGGTAAGCCTGGAATGAGCTCCTGCTGCTTGCTGCTTCCCTGGTTACAAGTCTCATCTGAGGGGACCCGTAGAGTTTAGAAGGAAGTAAAATGGTCATGCCCAAGAAGGGGCATGGGCATGCTCTAGAACAGGCCTGAGCTGGTATCTTTTGTTGTGAGGGTTTATTTCCCTTCTGTAGGTGACAATCTTAGAGGAAGTTTTCAGCAGAACATTCATCAGCTTGGCAGGTGTGTTTTTAATATGCTGATGAAGTAAAATGAGCATTTAGGGGAGTTTGGGATTATTCTTTGGTCTGCTTTACTGTTTTACTTTTATCTTGGGTCTGTCTGGTTCTAATCGGGTTTTTGGTGTTTGTCTTCTGAATTCATTTGTCCTTGGGTTTGGCTGGCACAAATGGTATTAATTGGGTTTCTGTTCTCTATCTTGCCCAACCCCGGTGATTTAAGCTCTGTGTTCTCTGGTTAGAGTGGGGAGGAATCAAGCGTTTGCTCAAAAGGGTCCTTGGTTAGGGGGAATAGGTCTTGTAATTCACTAGCTGCCTGTAACTTGTTTAAATTGTGTGGCCTTGTTAATTCTCTGTGTCAGTTTCCCCATTCCACTTGTCCAGGAATTTTCCTAGCTTCTTACTATCCTACCTTATAGTCATCCTAAGTAAGTATGAGTGATGATAGTTTGTAATTTCCAACCAGGGAATCCACCTTAGATTGAAACTTGCATAATCAATGCTTGGCAGTAGTAACTTATTTTGATATAGGAGACATGAGCAAATGACTTGTAAAGCCTGAGGACAAAAACATTGAATTGTCCAAAACGTTATAGAGAGAAGGATGCATCCAAATGTAATTAACTTAAACATCTGATGACACTGTATTTGTTGAGGAACTGTTTATCATTATTATTTCCTCAGTTATTTTCAATACTATCTACTAGACATAAATTTTTAATAGTTTTAGTTTATACTTTGTGTTCATGTTTCCTTTTTTAAAAAAAAGAATTGCATTTTTAATTTTTTTATTTGTTTGTTTTAAATATTACAAATAGTAGTACATATGTCTCCTTTTTTTACCCCCATTGACCTCCCCCGGCCTACCCTACCCCCCAGTAGATGCCTTCACCTTTCCCGCCGCCCCCCCCCTCCGCCCCCGCCAGTGTCTTGTATCCACTGGTTATGCTTATATGCATGCGTACAAGTCCTTCGGTTGATCTCTTATAGCACCCCACCCCAAGCTCCCCTGCCTTCCCGCTGTAGTTTGACAGTCTGTTCAATGCTTCTTTGCCTCTGTATCTATTTCCCCCCCCCATTTCTTTCCTTTAAAAAATCTTGCCTCTGCAGACTTGAAATAAACATATAATAACAAAAAATGTTTGAGTCCCAATTTCAATGTCCAACAGTTCCTTATGTGTACATGTCAGCAATGATATCTGGATGGTGGTCACATGGTGGCAATGCAGGTCCGACCCTCTCTGGTTTGGTCCTAGGCAACCTGCAGCGGTGCACAGCTGCTGACTGCTTGCGTGGCTAGGCGTCGTCAGCGTCTTCCATCTCTGGACTGTTTCTCCTCTTGTCTTCGTGGTTGGAGCAGACCTGTCAATTGCTCTCTGTTGCAGGAATCCACATGGTCTTGGAGTTGTTTTCTGAAAATATACAGACATATTCTCAACCACAAGTTAATAAAGGAATCTTTTCTATATAATTGATTTGGGATCTTTTTTATTTTTGCCCAAACTATTTTCCTTTGTCTTATTTAGACACCATGTGTGTTTTTCATGGGTGTCTTGCTGTTGGCATTACAAATGAAAATTAATTTTGTAAAGTAAAAATTTTCTAGATGTAATTTACTTATAGGATATTTTTCCTTACATGATATTACCCTACAATCCCCCCCTTTTTTTTTTATTAATGGGGGCTTTTGTAAATTTTATAATGCAGTCTTCAATAACTTTAAATTTTAATTTTTTTGGCCCAAAAATATGACTGCTTTAGGTTCATTGCATGTTCAAGAATTTTACCATGAGATGAACTACCAATAGAAATTTTAATTATTACTTTAAGAACAGCTTTTTGTCCAGTACAATTAAATTTACTTGAATATTTACTTATTTCAATTAGCCTATTTAAATTAATCTGAAAACTTGATTACTATTTTACTGTCAAATTTAATACTCTACCAACAATCTTAGTTTACCCTGTAAATATTAGTGGGAAGGATTATTTGCATTCTTGAGTAGGCCCTGAGCATTCCTGCTGCTAGGCTGGATTTAGATAAATGGCAGCTGCTGTCGGCCAAGTCTCTGTCTGTTACCTGGGTCCCAATCTGAGCTTTGCCAAGTCTCTGTCTGTCACCTATGTCCCAATCTGAGCTGGGCGTAGGAAGCAAAGCAGCCATGGGGGCAGGAGACCTCCCTCAGAAGGGGTGAGGGTTCAGGCCCCTTCAGGGTTGGGGGGTGAGGGTCCGTGCCCCACCTCTGTTGACCCCCAAGTTCTCTCCTGATGGCCCCTCTGCAACTGTGCCTGTCTTAGGTTTTTCCTTCCCTGAGGAATCTTACCTGTCTCTGGCTAACCAGTCATCCTCTGGGGCCAAGCAGAGTGATGTGAGGTTCAGTTCTGTCTCCTTGGTAGCCTATGCCCCCATGGCCTCCATACCCAAACATCTGCCTTAGGATCCCCTGGCCTGCTGATGGGGTCCCAGCACTGATCACATATCTCGAGGAACTCAGGTTTCTTCTCCAGTGGGGGCCCAGCTCACACTATTGGGCAAGAGACAGATCCATTGTACCCGCCCCCACGAGGCTTCAAGCTCAGCATGAACAGAAAGCTCAGGCAACAGCTGAGGGCAATTGGATTGTGAGAAGAGGGTCCCTCTTGGCACAAAAGGCAAGAGGGGCCAATGTAGGATGCTCAAGTGCCTTCCCAGTGCCTTAATTCCCATTTTTAATAACCAGAATTTTTAAAACATGTGTGACTATATTTACATTTTTGTTTTGTTTGTATTATATAAACTTCATCAGCAAAACAACATCAAGGACCATATCCTCACTCAATCTGATGATGTTCAAGAACCAAAGTTGAAGGGATGTCAATATTATTTTTAAATTGTTTGTTATTTATAAACACTTAAGACTTAACTATTTTAATACTAGTAACATGTATATATGCCATTTATTAAGCAATTAAAATAATCTTTGATCCACAGAACACATTGAAACTTTTTAAATATTCTAAATAAATAGGTGACTCTCATGTTAATATTGAATAAATGAAATGTTTTCTTCTCTAAATTCTTTTAACCACTTATCTGATTTGTACAAATTCATTTACATTGTACCCTTTCAAGTCCATTCATAATGCCATTGCTCTTTGCCAGCAATTCTTAAATATTAAGTAAATTTTCACTCTATTAATCACTATTACATTGTGATTGAGAACGTGTGTATTCACTCTGATTTTAATGTTTCTAAACTTCAGAAAAAAATCCCCTATGTGTATATTTACATTAGTAAAAATCATTTCCGATCAAATTTTAAGCACCTTTCTTTCATTCTTTTAAATCAGTAAAACTTCAATATTTTTCTCCTTAATTGTTTTAAAGAATCTAAATGTTATAAAATAACAGTGATCCATGTGACTCATAGACACATTTAATGTAAAGAAGGGCAGCAACCTTGACAACTTAGCAGTAAATTAATAAAAGCGGAATATTAGGCTTGAAAATAAACACTCACTTTTATCTCCCAAATAAGATAGAATAGAAAGCAATAAGTTTCTCACATTATAAAATCTGAAAGTAAAATACATTATAGATATCAGTTAATTAAGAGAGGCTAGAGTATTTCTTGCTGAACCTCACATTTCACAATATCTCCTACAAGTTCCCAATAAATGTCTCTATTCTCACACTACTTCCCACCAACTTACCCAAATATGACTTCTCACTTCCATCCTTTTTGGTCGCCCATCCTTCATGAATTGTTCCCTCACCTACTATGCCCACCTTTTGCCCTGTGCCTTGAAAAAAGTAATTGCCTCTGTGTGCATAATTTTCTTAAAACTGTGTCATGACTAACAACTTATTGTTATCTCTACACTTGAATGTTCCCAAGATATCGAAAATTCTACCCATTACAGCTTCTCCACTTTTTTTCATTTTCTCAACTGCTTAGCTCCAGCCTGCCTGTCATTGGCCAGTCCAGATAAGGAAAGTCATCTTCCGTAGGCCAATAAATCAGGAAGATGTATATGGTGTACTTGGAGTTTTCTATTTCCCCCCGTTGCCCACAGTTAATTAAAGTCAGAGAGATATGTATTTTCCAGTTTTATCACTAACCATCAAAATATGTTTAATAAATATTTTAGTGTTTTAATGAGAAAATGGATGACTAGATTAAAAAATGATTAGATAAGGAAGTTTTAATATATGATAAATACATGTCAAAGGAATGAGCAATACAGTTTATACAGCACAGATATAAAACATTATATATTTTTTGAATTACATTTAAAGTCACTTAATAACTCATTAATTTTAGTATGATAGAAATTATGGTAATTATTATGAAGTTGGGCAACAAAGAGCATAAGTAGTAACATTAATGAATACTTATTACATGCTTGACATTCACTGTGTTCATTTATGCAAACATCATCTGTGCCACTCTTAATTGCTTATTTTCTTACCAAGCTTGAGGAAGCATTGTGTATCAGACTACAGAAAGCTAGCTCTGGTTTCTATTTCACTACCAAACTATCTACTTAGAGTTTTTCATTCTTTGTCCTTATCTATGCAATGGAGACACTATTTGCTGACTTTGTAGTGCTATAGTTATAAGAAGTAAAGCAATATGTTATAAATAATTTTAAACTTTTAGACTATACAAATTTAATATAAAGCCATTATTTTATTTTACTCCATTAACAGAAAATCATGTTATTCTGTTTCATGTAAAAAGCACTGCACATCTGAATCTTGTATTCCAGTCAGTCTGGTATATTCCTTGTATTCCAAACTGTCCTGGATGTCATGTTCATTGCATGGACCATTTCTGCATTCTTCTGGTTTCAAATGACAATTTGGCTTTTATGGTTCCCTTTTTCTAAGTTATTTTTTAATAAAATTTTGAGTGACATATGGACATATGTAGGTTATTTCAAATCTTATCTCAAATGAGCCAGAAATCGTAAAAATAAAAGTCCAATTATGAGCAAACTAGAAAGGCATGAGGATTATCTCAGCTCTCAGATTACATTCATGTTAACCACCACATCAGGATTCAAACAAGTCTATAGAGTGACTTTTTTCCCAAATAAATTTCCAGCAGAACTAAATTGGCAAAGGACAAAACTCCAAAATCATATCTATGCATAAAAATAATAAAAAAGTTGGTAAAAGCTATCTGAATTTATTTTTTTCAGGATGCTATAAACTAACCAAAATCCTGCAGAAATCCTGAATTCTTAATCAAGGAACCCAAATGAGTCTTGGCAAAGACAGTGAGCTTTGTGATGCTTTTATTTGCCCTGGTCTCATCCCTCACTGCTCAGGTTAGTGGTGGCACGGAAGAAGACACCTTATATTTCCAGGGCAGGTATCAGTACTGGATGGAGCAGAATAGACCCCATTCATCAAGAATTGTGACTGCTGTTTGACCTGGCTGGTATCTCTGGAGGACCAGCTCAAAGGACTCTCCTGTATCTTTCATAACTCAGAACTCTCCCTGTGGCTATCAAATTGGTATTTGTCAAAAATGTCTCAGGCAGCCCTAGCTAGTTTGGCTCAGTGCATAGTGAATCAACCTGTGGACTGAAGGGTCCCAGGTTTGATTCCAGTCAAGGGCACATGCCCGGGATGTGGGCTTGTCCCCAGTAGGGGGTGTGCAGGAGGCAGCCAATCAGTGATTCTCTCTCATCATTTATGTTTCTGTCTCTTCTCTCCCACTCCCTTCTTCTCTGAAATCAATAAAAATATATTTTTTAAAAATGTCTCAGGCCAAATATATTCATTCACTGTTGCCAGGGGCAATGAGTAACACTTGAGGCAAACAATAGACTAATCAAATGCTTGGGATAAAAGATTAGAGAATGAGGTATTTGGGGGAATAAAATCTTTGAAAGGAAAGCTCTGTCTACTCACTAGCTGACCACTACCATTACACATGACAAAGATTACAAAATTTGTAATATTATTTTAGAAAAGTCACTAAATAAGCAAAACAACTACTATAACAAGTGGTAACAATAAATCCCAGGGTAGGGAATGTATCTGAAGTCATAGTTGCCACATTATAATACTTAAAATATACAGTTTTCAACAAAAACAAAAAACATTAGATATGCAAATAAACAAGAAAGTATGGCCCATGTATAGGAAAATAATAATTTATATAAACAGTCCTTTTTAAAATCTCAGACAATGACATTAGTAGCTAAATCTTTTGAATCAATGAGTTTAAATGTTTCCAAAGGGCTACAGGAAAGCATGCCTAAAGCACAAAAGGAACAATGACTTACCAAATAGAGAATATCATTAAAGAGATAGAAATTGTAAAAAAAAAAAAAAAAAAAAAAAGGAACAAAACAGAAATTTGGAGCTGAAAAGTACAACTGGAATAAAAACTCACTCAAGGCACTCAGCAGCAGAGCTGAGCAGGCAGAAAAAATCAGCAAACATGAATATAGGTCAGTTGAGCTTATAAAGTCTGCGGACAGAAAGAAAAATGATTGACAGTACTGAGGACACTAGTGGGACACCTACACACACACACTAAAATTCACATAATGTGAGTCCCAGAAGAAAAGGAGAAACAGTATTAGAAAAAAGAATAGTCAAGTCTTTCCACACTTGATGAATAATATCAATCTTCATACACTCATGCACTGCTTAACAATGGGATACATTCTGAGAAATGCATCGTTAAGTGATTTTGGTATTTTTTAATGTCATGTAGTGAATTTACACAAACCTGAGTGGTATAGCCTACTACACACTTATGCCATGTGGTATAGCCTTTTGCTTCTAGAATACAAGCCTGTACAGTATGTTACAGTACAAATCAATGCAATATTAAATCATGTACAGGACAAAATGATTCAATGAAGAGATATGGTAAACACGATATGTATGAGGCTTTTGCCAGCATAACACAGAATACTGTTTTAGGCAAACTTTTATTTTCTAAGTAGGAAGAGTTTACTCTAAAATAATAATAAAAAGTATAGTGTAGTAAGTATATAAACCGGTAATAGTTGTTCATTATCATTTAAAGTAATGTGCACTGTACATAGTAGTATGTATATACTTTTATACGATGGTCACACGGTAGCTTTGTTTACACCAGCACTGCCACTAACACGCAAGGTATGCATTGCACTACAGCCTTCAGATGGCTGCCACATCATTAGGCAATGGGAATTTTTCAGCTCAGAAATTTTTCATTTGAATCTTAAGGGACCAACAATGGTTGACAGAAATGTACTTAACTTTGTAAGAAGCTCAACACACCCCAAATAAAATAATCCTAAAAAGATCCACACTGAGATATTATAATCAAATTGTCAAAAGCCAAAGGCAAAGAAAAAAATCTTGGAAGCAGTAAGAAAGGAGAATTTTACCAGGTACAAGGGATCCCCAGTAACATTAAGAGCTCACCTCTCATAAGAAACCACTTAGGTCAGAAGGCAGAGGGATGACATATTCAAGGTACTAAAATATTTAAAAAAAATAGTACCCTAACATGGGACCTTCTTTTCTCTTACTCTGAATACGTTGAAACATTGTACAATTTTACTGATTGAATTTAGGGGTGTTAATCTACTTTGCAAAGTGCAATATGACTTACATCTCTGTAATTCTAATATATATCTTTAATCTTTGTAAGTAGATATGAGCCATATCAATACTCCAAATATTTAAGTGCCTCCCAGGCATGTCCCAGGGTTTTCTTCCATACCAGATAGATTTTTATATTTCCACCTAACTGTCAGAGTTAAAAAACAAATTTAAGCAGAAAACCTTTATGAGAATATGAAACCTATCTGTATTGTTTAATAAATGATGAGTCTGTTTAAAGTTTTAAAAATAAATAAATAAACCTGTTAACCAAGAATTCTACATCTGGCAAAACTATGCTTCAAAAATAAAGAAGAAAATAAGATATTTCAAATATAAACACATCGCTTTTTACTAATACGTTTACCCTACAGAAAAATGATAGTAGTCATTCAGACAGAAACAAATGGAAAAAATAACTTGAATCTACATGAAAAAATAGAGACAGTTGTAAAAGTTAATGAATAGGCAATTTTAAAATTATAAACACAGTTATTGTTTGTAACTTTTCTTACTTATAGTACAATAGCTAGCATAGAAAAGTGACTATCAATCTACAGTATGTCTAAGAGCACAAAATTTATAAGGATCTAATGCATAACAATAACTACATAAAGATGGGAGAGAAGCATTATGAGACCAAAGTTTTGTATGCTTTTGAAATTAAGTTGATATTTGTACAAACTAGATTGTGAATGGTAATTTCCAGGGCAACCACTAAGAAAATAACTCACAAATATATGGTAGCCCTGGCCAGTGTGGCTCAGTTGGTTGTGCAACATCCCATGCAAGAAAAGGTTGCTGGTACAATTCCTGGTCAGAAAACAAGGGGGCGGAGGGGGGGGGGGTGGAGGAGGGGAGTGTTCAGGAGGCAGCCAATTGATGTTATGATCTCACACTGATGTTTCTGTTTCACTCTCCCTCTCTCTTTCTCTCTAAATATCAATAAAAATATTTTTAAGTATATGGTAAAAGACACAATATAGAATGAAAATGGTATATTAAAAAGATGTGTTTAACACAAGAGAAGGCACTAATAGAGAAATTGAGGAATAAAAATAGAAATGATATATGAAAAATAAATATAAAGTGGGAGAAATAAGTTCATTTTCAGTAGTAATTACATTAATTATGAAAGAATAAATTTACCAATTAGAAAAAAAAAGAGATTAGGCGGGCTGGCGTGGCTCAGGAGATCATGGTTTGATTCCTGGTCAAGGCACATGCCCTGGTGACAGGCTTGATTCCCAGTATGAGGCATGCAGGAGGCAGCCAATCAATGATTTTCTCTCATCATTGATGTTTCTATCTCTCCCACTCTCTTTCTCTCTTAAATTATTAAAAATATTTTTTTTTAAATCAGAGATTAAAAAAACACATAATAAAACATAATCCAACTATATGCTAGCTACAAAGTTGCATTTAGATTTTAAAATAAAATAAGTTGAAAGTAGAAGAACAGAATAATACATTTCATGCAAACAGTTAAAAGAGTGTCTATTAATATTAGACAAAATCAATTTTAGTATAGAAAGTAATCAATGTCATTGTATAAATGTTAAAAAGGTCATTATATAAATGTTAAAGGGTCAATTCCTCAGGAAGATGTAACAATTATAAAAATATATATGCATCTAGAAACAGAGCCCCAAAGTACATCTAGCAAATATTGACAGAAGTGAAGGAAAAAATAGTTCAACAATAATACTTGGAGAATCCAACCCAAATTTTAACAATAGAGAGACAAAGATAGATGCTCAGCAAGGGACTATAGGACTTGAACACATTACAAGGCAACTAGACACACCAGACATGTATAGGACACTCCACCCAACAACACCAGAATACACGTTTTTCTCAAGCCCATGTGGAATATTCTTCAGGTTAGACCCATGGTTGGCAAACTGCGGCTCGCGAGCCACATGCAGCTCTTTGGCCCCTTGAGTGTGGCTCTTCCACAAAATACCATGGCCTGGGCGAGTCTACTTTGAAGAAGTGGCGTTAGAAGAAGTTTAAGTTTAAAAAATTTGGCTCTCAAAAGAAATTTCAATCGTTGTACTATTGATATTTGGCTCTGTTGACTAATGAGTTTGCTGACCACTGGGTTAGACACTAAACAAGTTTCAGTAAATTTAAATATATTGAATCAAACAAAGCATGTTCTATGACAAAAATAGAATGAAATTAGAAAACCAAAAAATGATGGAAATGTGTAAAATTCACATATATGTAAAAACTAAACAATACACTCTTAAATAGTTAGTGGGTCAAAGAAGAATCACAAGGAAAATAAGAAGATACTTTGATTAACCAAAACAAAAACACTACATACCAAAATTTATGAAATGCAGTAAAAGCAGTTTTCAGAGAAAAACTTATAGCAAAAAACACATATATTAAAAAACACACACGTCATTTAATAACTTAAACTTTGCTTTAACAAACTAGAAAAAGAAAAGCAAACTCAACCGAAGACAACCATAGAGAAGTAAAAAAAATACATATTCAAGTAGAAATAAATGAAATAAAGATAAAGAAAATAATAGAAAAATCAATGAAACTAAATATTGGTTCTTTAAAAATATCAACACTATTGGAAAATCTTTTGCTAGACTGACCAAAAATAGTCAAATTACTAAAATCAGAAGTGAAAGTGGGGATATAACTACTGACCTTCCAGAAATAAAATAATTTTAAAATGCTGTAAGAAAAGTTTGCCAAAAATTTAGATAACCTAAATAAAAGAGAATAAGACCTAGAAACACACAAATTATCAACTTGACTCAAAGAAGACAGAAAATCTGAATAGACTTATAACAAATAAAGAAACTGAATCATTAATCTAAAACCTCCCAACAAAGAAAATCCCAGAACCACCGGTGAATTCTATAAAATGATTAAAGAAAAATACCATTATTTCTCAAACTCTTCCAAAAAATACAATAGCAAGGAAGTCTTCAGAACTCATTATATTAAACCTATTATACAGATACCAATTTATACAGGCAATACAATAAAAGTAATGTTCAGATCAATATTTCTTATAAATATAGAAAAAATATTGCAACAAAATACTTTCACACTGAATCTAGTAGATATTAAAAAGATTATATGCAATGACAAATTTTGATTTTTCTCAGTTAACTGACGGTGGTTCAACATTTGAAAATAAATTAACACAGTACACTATATAAATATAATGTAGCAAGGGGGAAAAACACACCACATGATTACTTAAAAAGACCCAGAACAAACATCGCAAATCCAACATCACTTTCATGACAAAATAAGAGTATGAAACTTCTTTATCTTGATAAAGGACATATATGAAAAACATGTAGCTAAGTTCACACTAATGGTAAAAGACTGAAAGCTTTACTACTAATATCAGTAACAAGCCAAGGATGTCTGTTCTCAACATTTCTATTCAAGATTTACTAGAAGTTCTAGCCAGAGCAAATAGGCAATAAATAAATAAATAAATAAATAAATAAGCAAATAAAATAGAAGGCATCCAGCTTAGAAAGTAAGAAGCAAAACTGTCTTAACTCATAGATGATGTGGTCTGATATATTGAAAAGAAATGGGTGAACTGTTTTGTTTAGTTTTGTCTTAGTTTAAATAACTTGAAGAAGTTTAACTTTTTACAAAAAAAAAACAAAACTAAATAACCTACAAAAATATATCTTAGAGTTAATGAATGATCTCAGTAAAGTTGCAGGATACAAGATCAATACACAAAGACTCAGTTGTGTTTCTATATAATTGGGATGAACAATTAAAAATAAAACTAAGAAAATATCTCCACTTATAATAGCATCTTAAAGTATAAAACACTCAGGAATAAATTTAAACAAGGAAGTGTAAAATTCTACACTGAAAACCACAAAGCATTGCTGAAATAAGTTAAAGGTATAAATTGATTAAAGAAGATTCATGTTTATGGATTAGAATATATAATACTGTTGAGATACCAATTCCCTCCTAATTGATCTACATATGCAATGCAATCACTATCATAATTCCACCATCCTTTTTACTTATATAAATGGGTAAATTCATTCTAAAATTTGTCTTTGCTTGTAAGTAACTCCAAAGAGCCAAACCAATCTTGAAAACAAAGTTGTAGGATTCATACTTCCTGATTTCAAAGGTTACTCCAAAGCTATAGTTTTCAAAATAGTTTGGTACTGGCACAAAATATGTACACAAATGTAAGATAATTGAGATTCCAGAAGTAAATTCATATATGTGTAACTAATTGCATTTCAATGAGGATGCCAAGACCACTCAAAGGGGGAAGGATAATCTGTTGAATAAATGATACCAAGACAACTGGGTATCCACAAGAAAAGGAATGGTTTTGGAATCCTGTTTCACACGACATCCAAAGGTTAGCTCAAAATGAATTAAGTACCTAAATGTAAGACCTAAAAATATGAATCTCTGAGAAGGAAACAGCTGTAAATCTTTCTGAAAACCTTAGGCAATGGTTTCTTACACATAATGCCATGAAGCACAAGCAACAAAAATACCTGAACTTAATCAAATTTACAACTGTATATCTCAAAGGAAATTATCCAGAAAGTAAAAAAAGACAACTAATAGAATGAAAGATAATATTTTCAAGTATCTGATAAAAATCCAGAATACATAAAGAATTTTCACAGCTCAGCAACAAAAAGATAATGCAATGGAAAAATAGGCAAATTGATCTGAATAGATATTTCTGCAAAAGGCCAATAAGAACATGGAGAGATTCTCAACACCATTAGTCATTAGGAAAATATAAATCAAGACTGTAATGAGCCCTAACTGGTTTGGCTCAGTGGCTAGAGCTTTGGCCTGCGGACTGAAGGGTTCGATTCGGATCAAGGGCATGTACCTTGGTTGCAGGCACATCCCCAGTAGGGAGTGTGCAGGAGGCAACTGAATCGGTGTTTCTCTCTCATTGATGTTTCTAACTCTCTATCCTTCTCCCTCTCCCTTCCTCTCTGTAAAAAAATAAAATAAAAAATCAATAAAATATATATTTTTTTAAATTATTGTAATAAGATACATCTCTTACCCACTGGGATGGCTATAAAAACACCAAAGCAAAATTGGGAATAACAAACATTACTGAGAAAGTGGAGAAAATTGAATCCTTGAATATTGTTGGTGGAAGTATAAAATGATGTAGTTACCATGCAGAAAATTTTGACAATTTCTCCAAAACTTAGTTATCATATGATCCTGCAATTACTAGTATATTCCTATGTATAATTAAGAAAATTTAAAATATATGTATACAAAACCTTAGACAGGAATGTTCATAGCAATATTATTCACAAGAGACAGAGCATAGAAACAACCCAAATGCTCAACAACTGATGAACAATATGTGTTATAACCATGCAATGGAATATTCTCCAGCCATAAAAAGGAACAAAGCATTGATACATGCATGAACCTTAAAAAGATTATGCTAAGTGAAAATAGTCATATATTGTAAGATACCATTAATATGAAATGTCCAGAATAAAAAGCAATTTCATAGAGACATAAAGTATGCAGGATGTCCCCAAAAATGTATACACACTTTGTATGACTATAAAGTCAGTGTTTATTAACATACAGTTCATTTTATTTTTTTAATATATTTTTATTTATTTCAGAGAGAGGAAGGGAGGAGAGAGAGAATCATTGATCTGCTGCCTCTTGCATGCCACCTACTGGGGATCAAGCTCCCAGCCCTGGCAATTGCCCCAGCCGGGAATCAAACCATGATCTCCTGGTTCATAAGTCAACGCTCAACCACTGAGCCAAGCTTGCTGGGCAGTATACAGTTCACTTTCAAGATTTAAATGAATCTACAGAAGTGAAATATTTTTAAAAATTCCTGTTTTCAAGCTGATGACCATTCTGGTACATTGCACTGCTGATAACATGAAGTAATGGAATTGCAAACACCAAGAATCATTTCATTCACTATTCATGTTCCCTCAATTCATTGACTGTTGCCAGTTTTGCACCATAACATTTATCTTTTATGTATCCCTGTAAAAAAAAAGTCTAGTTTCTTTGTTCAAAACTAGTCTGGCTTCAGCCATTATTTCAAACCAGTTAAACCTGAAAAGGAGTGAAAAATAAGTGAGTTATCAGCATCTTCCATCTCTGGACTGTTTTTTCCTCTTGTCTTAGTGGTTGGAGCACACCTGTCAATTCCTCTCTGTGAAAAAGATACAGAGGCAAAGAAGCATTGAACAGACTGTCAAACTACATTGGGAAGACAGGGGAGGTTGGGCGAGGGGGGCTGTAAGAGACCAACCAAAGGACTTTTATGCATGCATATAAGCACAACCAATGGATATAAGACACTGGGGCGGGGGGGAGGGCGGGCAGGTAAAGGCATGTACTGGGGGGTAGGGGAGGTCGGGGGGAGATCAATGGGGGGAAAAAAAGGAGACATATGTACTACTATTTGTAATACTTAAAACAATAAAAAAATGGTAAAAAGAAAAATAAGTGAGTTAGCAGCTGCTAAAGTGTGCATACATGTTTTGGGAAACCCCATATTAGTGGTTGCAAGGGACTGTGGCACTGCTGGGAGAACTGGTAGTGTCTTTAATAATTATGGGTTTTTCAGGAGGATTTGTTAAAAACGTTCTAGAATTAGATATTGGTGATGGTTGGACATCATTGTGATTTTACTAAAGATGGCTGAATTGTACACTTTAAAATGGTTAAAATGGTATATTTTATCTTAATTTTTAAAAATTGAAAAAGAAAATTCTTATAGAAAAATTTAAAATAAATACAAAGAGAAAGGAGAGTATATTTCATGGCGTATTGTGCATTCAAATATAAGCCTGAGTCAAATGAAAATTCCTTCCTTCTCAAGTTTTGCTGTGAAATTTGTAGCATATAACATTGGAACTTCCCACTATTTATTTGTAGAATATAGTAGAGTATGTTATCCTTCCTCTAGACTACATGCACCTTGAGGAGATAAACCATTTTTTGGTTCAATTAGTGTACTATTTGCAATTATTAGCTCAGTCACTTGCAAGAGATGGGCATATAAAATAGTTGTTGAATAAATGAATTAATGAACTGGCTTAGAAAAGAAACTAATATATTATCATGTCAGTGCTTTGTGCAATTCCTGTCTTCTGTCATGCATACACACACAAAACATGCTTTCCTGTCATAGTTACGAGGATGGAACAGCCAGCACATGCTGGGTTCATGGAGACCATTCAATTGATAAACATAATATTAAAATTTGCATTACCTTAATTTTCTGGTACATTAACTTAGGTAAAGTAATGCAATTTTCTGAAAACTTCATCTTATATAGTTATTATCCTTGATTTCCAGACTGAATGCATTGTGCCCAGAATAATGTAAAAGAAGATAAAGAAATGGTCCCCTTTCTAGTTACTGAGAATTTCGATTATTTGTGTGGTGAATGCTGATGAACATCATATTTGACTCTTGCTTCCTAATGGCCATTTTTAAAAGCTTAAGTCTGTGGAGCATCATTTCCATACATGGTGCTTTATTGCAAGTGACACAGTGGACAATCTCTTTAGTAATATTGTTGAGGGGAAATGCACTATTGGGTTAATTTTTATAGTTTCTTGTAGCAATCTAAGCTAAAAAGTTTTGACTAAGCAACTCAAGTTAAAATTCACTTTTTCAAATTTAGTTTTTGTTCTATGATATTCTAATGCTGATCATTATTAGAAATGTGTATCAGACTTGCTATATATAATTTCTTTCCAAAATTTAATGTTTAACTTGCACCTTTTAATGTATTTTATTTGCTTACATATTATTATTTTATTTTGGCATTCCTTTTGAATTGCCCACTTTTCTTTAACAAAATGTTGCTGTATATTTTTGTGGTGCTTGAAAGAAAACTGTGCTATTGGTCTGCTTTTTTCTGTCATCCTTCATTGAGCTTGTTTTCTTTCAGTGAGTCTGGCTTTTGCCAAAATAAAAAGTTGACACAAACTACCAGTGCAGGGACTATTGTAGACCCCTGTAAACTTGTTTCCACTACTCTCTTGAATTTCCATACAGCCTGTCCTGGTTTTAATCTATTTTTTTCAGTTGTAGAGTTATGCAATTCAATACTGGTTGTCTTACAAATAAAACTGATTGCAAAACTCCCATTGGAAATTTATTATTGTTTTGATACTTTCTTTTAGTGATAAATATAACAAATTTCCAAATAATTTATCAATGTCACTCTTGGACAAAGTTGCTTTCTTTTTCGATGATGCTAGAACTCACTTTCTTTGACAAAGTGCTTTGTAGGAGATGAACAGCAGACTAAGAACCATTGGACATGTAACTCGTAAGGAGCTTTTCAAAGCTGAAATTCTATTATTCTCTCAAGTTTCTTATACTAAACCTCAAGAATAAAATTAGCACTTTATGAGAAAACTATCTGAAAACTGTTTATTTTCAGCCAGAAGTCCAAGAGTAATTTGGAGGTGACTCTGTAGAATTGCTGGGTAGAACAGGTACACTTTGTCTGCCTCCCACTTTTAGAATGGAGGGATGACTGCATCTTGTTGCATCCACACCATTATAAGGGAGAATTTGTTCATTTTATATTTTAATATTTTATCATTTTTACTCATAAATATTTGCTGTTCTTTGGCCTCTTCTGCCACATAAAATTGTGGGGTTTTGTTTATTTAATATTAAAAATTTGCCATATTAGACTCATCCTTTTAAAATTAATTCATCATGCAGCATTTAAGACATGTAGAATTTACAAAGAATATAATGAATAGCCATATATACTGCCAGCTATAAAAATAAAATATTGCCACCCCATCAGCGTGGCTCAGTGTTTGAATGTCAACCCATGAAATGACCCATGAAACCAGAGGTCACAGGTTTGGTTTGATTCCGGACAGAGCACATGCTGGATTGTAGGCTCAACCCCCAGGAGTGTTCAAGAAGGCTAATCGATGTTTCTATATCTCTCTATCCCTCTCCTTTACTCTCTCTCTAAAAAGAACACACACAGTGAAAACATATCTAAAAATAAACAAAATATTGCCAAAGTCAAGTCTCTTTCATTTCTTGCTTCTTGTACATTTCTGCCAGAGGGAAGCATGATTCTGTAGATGACCCTTGAATTTCCATGTATGTTAACTGCATATGCCTGGATCTATAAACAGCAACCTGAGGTTGAGGGTGGGGCTTATAGGCTACCATTTACAGAAAGTGTGTATGAGTATGAGTTGAGTAGTATGCAGTCCAGCAGAAGCAGGATACCCCAAGGTTCATTGAGGTACTATGTCCAGAGTCTGAAAAGCATGGCTTATGGAAGAGCACCATGATCTTGTCTATTCAAATGGCCCAAAACAGAAGAGAAGGTGTGGGACACTATGAAGGAAGAGGTTGAATGGGAGGAAGAGAAGCAAATGGAGCCCAAACCAGGTTATGGACTTATAGTCATGCCCACCTTTACTACATCCTGTTTACAACATTCTAACACTGTTTATAACCAAGAATAGGGACATGTTTTTAGTTCTTCTCTTACCACTGTGGTATCTAAGATGATATGTGTACAAAAGTGATTTCTATTGATAACAGAAAGCATTTCGCTTGCAAGTTCTACTTTCTCAACTTAAGTTTAAAAGAGGAGAATCACCCCTAGAAAACAAGAACAACAACAGCAACCTGTATATTCTTTAGTATATGTGCTGCCGAAGCGAGCACCGTATGTTCTTTAAAAGCTTTTTTTTAAATCAAAGCTGATATCTAGAAATAGTTTTACAACTGAAGCTATTTCCTGCTCAGCCCTTTCTTGACTCCCTCAGACATGAGCTAAAAGAAAATACACCAGGATACCCCATCCCTGCAGGTACCCCTATCCCATACCTCCTACATGTGCTAGTCTACTTGTTCTGCTGTCTGAGATGGGAATAGAGGTTTCACTGCAAATGTGTTCTTGCATTCACAATTCATGACAAAAAATGATTTTAGCACTGAATGATGGGTGGAGGGATTATAAAACCAAAGCTTTACATCAAATTAAGGGTTTTCAAGTTTCTTGCTTTTTCACATTCAATATTTTAACTGAATATTACAGCAAACCTATAAAAGTAGCTAGATATATCAGATCCATTTATGAGATGAGGTATCAGGGACTCAGTGACTTACTAAGAGGTGTGGAGTTGCAGTTTATAATGAGTGACATTATTTTCCTATGAGGGTTTTTTGTTTGTTTGTCCTTAATAAATGTGGATGTGATGGCAGAGAACAAAACAGCAAGTACACAGGATGTACTAAATTATTCACTTCATGATTTCAAAGGGCTTCTACTTTATAGATGGTGACCTCACAGATCAATAGATAATGGGCATAATTAAGAGTCATAGAATTTAGCAGTTGAATAGGGCTTTTGAGGTCATGCAGGGCAATGCCTTTTAAGGGGAGATTTATCACAATATTTCTGAGAAAAGGTGGGATAGGCCAGACCTCCTAGCCTGGTTTGGGTTTGAGTTTGTATGGAAATTTTAACTTGGACTCAGGACAAGATTGCTTTCTCTTTGGTTTATTCTCAAAACAGCAAATAAGCTGTGCAAAAACTAACCAGAGGCTATATCTAGCCATTTTTACAGGTTTGGGGCTGTGAAACCCTTGTTCAGACTGGGCCACCTTCTGCACCCACTCTGGAGGGCTTAGGAAATGTCTCGTTTCAGTCCAGGCTTTCTATGGGCTAAACTGCCCATGTTAGGTCATATTCCAGACCCTAAGAACAGCCCCCATAATAGGTTGACATAATTGTCAGCTTTTCTCCTACAGCGTTTATGTTGAAATCATGGCTGGGCTTGAATCTCACAATGCAAGAAACAGTCCTTCAAGACCCCCAGCTTCTTCAGGTCTTTGGGCAGCCTCTTCTTTTCCTGGAAACAAAAATCCATCTCTTAAATTTCCAACTCTTCGTTTTATTTTTGCGGTCTGAAGCAGCACAGAGAAACTCAACAATCTTTTCTGTGAGACAGCTCTTCAAATAGTCCATTGAATTACCTCCCCTTCACAGCTGCTTCCAAGTTTGGTCTTTGTTTTTTTCTAGCCCCCAAATTCTCCCATAAAACAAGTTCTTTTGCCTTTCTGTGCTCTCACCAGAACATTCTCAATGTGTCACTTCTGGTTTTTAAATGTAGATCTAGCAGGTCCCAGCTGAGCCCAATCATTTCCCCAGAATATCACATCTCTACCTGGGATTCATTCATATCTAGATTGGAAATTCCACAGTGGAAGGGAGGAAGGGAGAGAGGGAAGGAAGGAGACAGGAATGAAGGAAGGGAGGAAAGAAAGGTAAAGGAAGGGAGGAGAAGGAGGTAGAAAGGGGGAGAGGTAGAGAGAGACAAAGGACTAAGGGGAAGGGAGAAGGGAGGTGGGGAGGAAAAGAAACAGGAAAAACATATTGTTAAAAATGTGTCTATTTTGGTATAGTATATTTTTACTAAATCATGCAAGTTTTAAAGAGTTCCCTTCATTTCTTTTAAGTTCTAACAAACTATTTGCTAAATATTGCTGTAGATATTTGATGTTTGCCTTCCTAAAATCCATTCTCTCTTTCCTAATAATATTGCCACAGTTTTCAGTGGATGTAAGCTCACTCATCTCCTGGATAAGTTATTTGGGAGATCTCTGTCCAATGTGAACTTCAGAATACATAATATTCTGTTCTGACAAAGAAAACACTTTATTCCTCCATGCTTTAAAACTGGATCAGAGATGGGCATCTGATCCATCAGAACTAGTCAGAACTAACCTCAGGACTTCTACTTGCAAAGGCCAGAAAATAAATTCTACTTCACTAAGACTTGGAAGAAAGGTTGGGGCTAGTAGAGAGTCCAATAAGAAAAAAGCAGGTGTGTGTGTGTGTGTGTGTGTGTGTGTGTGTGTGTGTGTGTGTGTGAGAGAGAGAGAGAGAGAGAGAGAGAGAGAGAGAGAGAGAGCGCCAGGAGACTGAAATACGGAAACAGCTTCCCTGGAAATACAGAGAACACGCCAGGCCAGAAATCATTTGTTCCAGTGAACTTTGTAGTTACTGACACTTTTTGTGTCAGTCCTTTTGATCTGCTTCTTTTATTTGGGGCAGAGAGGCATGATAAGTAGCATTTATTTTTCCAAAGCAGACATCAAATTTCACTTGAGTTTCTAAAATCAACTATTACAATTTAAAGCGTGAAGATGATGCGTGCACGTCTTTAGCACTATTTTTTCAGTCCTTCCCCTTAATGTAATGTGTTGTCTAATTATTTAACTGCTCTCTCTATTGTAAGTTATATGAGAACAAGAAACATTGTTTTGTTGACCTCAGCACACCATAAATATTGAAGTAATAGATAGATGATAGATAGACATATGACAGATAGATGCTAGAGATAGGTAGATGGAAGGGAAGGAGGGAGGGAGGGAGGAAGGAAGGAAGGAAGGAAGGAAGGTAGGAAGGAAGGAAGGAAGGGAGGGAGGGAGGGAGGGAGCGAGGGAGGGAGGGAGGGAGGGAAGGAGGGAGGAAGGAAGGAAGAAGAAAGAAAGAGAGGAAGAAAAAAGGAAGGAAGAAGTGAACTTTCTGTCCACTCCCCCATTCTCTCTGATTCTTCATAGTCTAGTAGCATATCCTTTAGGAACTCATTGACAACATTTGGTACTAGTCTAACTGCTTTCATCTTCTGATCACTCACTCTCCTGAAATTTCTTTTCTTCCTTTTGACTTCATCCGGAATTGTTCATTGTCCTGTCAATAATATAAGCTTAGAGAGATGTACCTCAAACTCTTGAAGCTTAGAAATTATTCCTGGTAATGAATGGAGAAGGTGTTCATCTCACTTGTGAGAACAGACACAGTATATCCACAATCATTTCATCCTCTCGAGGTTCCATGCTTCCCGCTGCCTCTCAAGATGAATTAAAAAATCCTTGTGATACCTTTATCTTATTTACTTTTAATCAATTAACCAGAATCTTAGTTACCTTAAAGACTCTTTAAAAACTCTTAAATGTGATTTTTCTTCTCCCCAGCCATCATAGCAATAAGGCTATGAATTACAATTAACACTCTTGTTAAAGGACAGAAAACACTATTCAACTTCATAAAAATAATAAAAGAGTAAACACAGAGATTTCCCTCCTATTTAGGTATCTATTTAAGAAGCAGGAGTTTCTGGGAATATTTTTATGTTTTGCCTATTAGTTATTAAAAATTCATAGATAAACGCAGATAAAAGGAAATCACTTTCTTATTTTCAGTCATGCTAAAATTAGCCAAATGGTTTTATAATATGATAGCTTCTAGTTATTCTTTGCAATGGAAAAGTACTACCAATTTTTGGAGACATTATAGTGGTATTCAATAATGCAATTTAACAACAATTTCAACACAAATAACACATTTGTTATTAGCTATGCAAAACGAAGTCATTTGTGATTTCTAGAGACTTACATTGAGTTCAAATTTAAGAATTTTTTTTAATTCATGCTAATTAAATGAAATGTGCAGTATCTAAAATTAGTAAGAATAATAATAGTAATGATGTTAGCTAGATAACATTTGTAAAATTGATTTTTAGTTTTACAAGTGTACTAGGCACTCTTATAAGTGCTTTATACAAATTGATCCATTTAATCTTCCCAAATACCATTTGAGGCAAGTGGAATGATTATTCTACTTGAGAACTGAGAAAAATAATACACAGATTACCCATGAACAGCGAGTGCCAAGGGTCTCAGGTGAGAATGAGCACAGCTTGTTGGAGGACCCAGAAGGTCAAATGCTGACAATTACATCTCCCACGTATTTATATTTCACAACTGCAGTTTACATTTCTATTCTAATACAAGAGTTGTGTGAAAATATACTAAAGTTTCAAAGCAAAATAATATTTGTTACTCTAATTGGTTCTATGCTGTTTATTTCTTTATTTTAATTTTTAAATATTTTGTTCAGAGAATGTGGCCTTCAGTAATATCATTTGTTCTGATTTTAATTGTGATTCATTGCATGGGTATTTCAATTTTTTTCATGAGTGTTTGAAAAACCATATTGTCTTAAGAGGTCATCTTCTCTCTCTCTCTCTCTCTCTCTCTCTCTCTCTCTCTCTCTCTCTCTCTCTCTTTCTCTCTAAAATATACTTACTACATATGTAGTTAAGTCAATCAAATTATTAGTTGCTTTAATTTTACTATTTCCTTTTATTTTTATTCTAATATCATTATCAAATATATTTAGAATGAAGTATCTTAAAGCTCTAATATTTAAGGGTTAGTAAATTTGTCCTTGATTTCTATCAGCTTAGTTCCATATAGTTTGTTAGAATATTTTACACATCGAAGGTTTCATGATTTTACTTTTACCAATATGAAATGTTTAACTTGCCCCATCATTTTATTTTCTGCTATTATTACTGATTCATAGTGCCAATGCAATATTGTTGTTGTTTAATTTTGCCCCTTATAATTTCCCATTGTTTTATTATCATATTTATGTTATCACATTTTTAATTCTTTCCTGTCATACAGTGTATAGCTAGATTTGGAATTATTGTTAATTTGATTTCTTTCATCTCTCTCCTTATATTAGGGCCTTTGTTTTATAATAAGGAAATGCAGGGTGGGGCAAAAGTAGGTTTCAGTTGTGAGTACACAAAAGAGAGTTTATTTGTGTATTATTATTTATTAATTATTATATTATTTTCCATATGCACATCTGTAAACCTACCTTTGACCCCTGCTCTGTATAACTTCTTTCTGTTTATTGTACCTACTAACTTAGCATTTCTTTAGGTTGAGGTCTACAGAAAGGAGGGCCAAAGGCAATGGGTTCTGTGTGTCTGCTTCATTGGGGAGGGAGAAACAGTGAGGTTACATGGAGGGAAGAAGGGAGATGCAGGAGAGAGTGTGTTACTGAGCTGCCTGCCACAGCCTAAAACTGATGCTTGACCTTCAGAAGCCCTCTCCCAGAAGCCATGTGACTCAAAACAGGATGCCCAAGGATAGAGTGAGAATTTATCCTCCCACTCCCGGTTCCTACTGCTCAAAACTCTGGCCAGTGGGGTATGAATTCCCACCCCATATTCTGGCTGGTCAAAGATGCCTACCAAGCAAGGATCCTTAGATTCCTGTGCTTGTGCGTGGAAGACAAAACGCTGGAAACAGGAGGCATGGTGAGGCACTGGGCAAGGACAGTGAGGTGGCATGTTGTGCATCACGCCCATAGAAATTGGTCAGAGTCTACTGAGAGCTGGTCATCACAGAGGTGGCTGAGAGAAGAGCAGGTAAATTAATGGTACACAAGAGGTTTTTTAATATGGTCTTATGACATCTGATTGGCTTTTTTAAAATTGTGCTACATTTAAATGTTTTCTCCATTTTTTCTACTTTTAAGCATTAATGATCATATGCCTAACAGTTACTCACAAATGTTTAATATACATGTTTATACTATAATTAGAGGCCCGGTGCATGAAAATTCATGCACTGGAGGGGGGTCCCTCAGCCCAGCCTGCCCCCTCTCACAGTCCAGGAGCCCTCAGGGGCAGGAGGCAATCTGGTGATCAGGGGAAGGCAACGCCCCCATCACACCTCTGCTGCTGCCACTGCTGGCAGCACAAGCCTTGGCTGGCCCTGGTTACCTGAGCCTCAGGCGGCCCTGGATGGCTGGGCAGCTGCCATCCAAGGCTTGCCTGCACCTCGGGCTGGTCCTAGGCGGCCTGAGGGCTGAGGGGACTGGGCGCTGCCATCTTGTAGCTGTGGGTGCCACCATCTTTGAGGGTGTGACAGTCACTTAGCACATTCCCTCTTTATTAGATAGGATTTTAAGGATAACTTAATTTAGTATCTATTTAGAAAGTGACCATAACGTATTTTCACTGTCATTGTACTCTCTGTGCTCCATCTCTACCACTCACTCTTATGTTGACATTCTCAAGGTTTAATTTAGTATTAATAAAAGTTTTGCAATATCCCTGTATTATTTCACATCACATATTTATTTCTTGAATGCCTAGAAAAAAATTCTATTTTTGAACTTACTAGTTTCTTTTATAACTCCATCCACTTTTCAATTCCAATTAATTAAAATTTCCTATTCTATTTCAATTAGAAATTAAAATTATAAAGCAAACACTTTTTTTTATCACTTGAGAATATTTTTTTCCATTGCTTTTTAGAAAGAGTGGAAGGAAGAGGGAGAGACAAAGAGAAACACCAATCTGAGAGAGGCACATCCATTTGTTACCTCCTGCATGCCCCTGACCAGGACCAGGAGCCTGCAACCAAGATATGTGCTCATACCCTTGACCAGAATGGAACCCGGGACTCTTCAGTCCACAGGCCGAAGCTCTATCTCCTGAGAAAAACAGGCTAGGGCAAAAGCAAATACTTTTTAATGGCAGGTGATTGGTATATATTTGGAAGAGATAAGGAAGTAGTGGCCCATCTGCTCCAATAGTTACTCTAACGAATGACCAGGTGGCCTCTCCTGTGCTTGGCATCATTACTGGACTGCCTGCCACAACCTAAAACTGATCATGAAGGTCTCCTAGATGGCTGCAAAGTGAGCAGAGGAATTTAGGAATCAGAAGTTTGGGGCTCTGGTTTCTTATGTTTGTTTTATTATCTTCATAGTTCTTTTTCATCTCCTTTCTTATTTTTAGGGATTCCTCAAAATTTCTGGTTCACTGGTGGCACTTTTCAGTTTTCTGATGTTCATTTTGAAGATGTACAAGTGTGTTTGTGTGTGTGTGTGTGTGTGTGTGTGTGTGTGTGTGTGTGTGTAACCTCTTTTTTCTCCATGGTACATCATCCCTCCCTCTCTCTCCCCCCACCCTACTTTGTTATCTGTCTTTTTTCATTTTATGAGATTTTGAAAAAGAAAAGAATTGTGTATCTAGTACACTTTATAATTAAGTATACACATCTGTTACTCTTAATTTTCACAAAAATATATTTACCAAAAAGAAAAAAACAAGCTAGATTAATTTAGTGTATCTGAGTTTGTGTAAGAGATAATCTTTTAAATCTCAAATTATGTTAACCTTGCCTTGGCATTTGCACAAATATTGCTGCCATCCTGCAGTTCACTCAGTTGCTGAATCAGAGTAATGGCTAAAGTGATACAATGATAAGCAACAAAGTATTTAGATCTAACATCATTCTAAATTATGTGACTTGACAAGTTGCATGTTAAAGCATAAGATGAACATTAAATACATAAACATTATAAGGTATAAACTGTCTGCATTAGTATATCTAGTAAACACATCACACATAAGTATTTATTAATTTATATGTGAGTCTCATTTTTATAGGTCATTTTATAGATTATATATTAGGATTGTACACAAATTGTGATTTTTCACATCATAGCTGCATGTATGCATACTTTTTACATATATAAGTATACATTTTTATCCCTATATTTATACATCATTTCATTACTAGGGAGTGATTCAAGGATATTAAAAATATGAGGAAATGCAAATATAAACAGAGCTAATGTACTTATTTGCATAACCTAAGTATGGAATTAGAACATGCTCTACAGACCGAGGAGGATCATGAGTTCATTATGTGGCACAATTAGTTTAAAAATATAATGTCTCTTAAATTTTGAAAATTAAAATTTGCCTTCAACTTAAAGCAAATGATAACAGCATATTGTTAGAATAACATATGACACCAACCAAACTGATTCTAAATTGCCACCTGTTCCTAATATCTATCATTTCCTCAATAGGTAATTATCGGTACCTGCTACTCAGCACTGTGTTAGACATTAAAAGTATGAAGATGAATAAAAGGACATAATTACAACCCTGAATGATTCCTGTTGTTGTCTTTCTCAAAAATCTTAGCAAGATAAGGAATAATGATAGTAGTACTGTTATTCTATTAATCATGAGGTATCATGATACAAATAAGATAAGAAACTATCAAAGTAATTAATAGAAGTCTAAAAATAAGGTTGCCAGCCAGGCCCAGATATCTTAGTGATCTGTGAAGACCAGAATCATTTTTGGTCTGTTCAGTCATTTCTTTACAGAAATCACAGGTTTCCTTTCAATATCCTCAATAAGATTGTAACAACGAAAAGATCAGTACTTCTTTGCTTTTGTTGGAAATGTATTAACTCAATCTTTACTCAGTTTTAGCAGTGTTAAGGGATACAAGCTTTGACATTAGACAGGTCCAAATTCCAATTCTGGTCTCTTAAATTACATGCTGGTGAATCTAGGCAAATTACTTAACCTCTCTGTGAATCTTCTTTTCTCTTATTTGGCAAATTAGCATAATAATAACAGCAATCTAATGGTTATTTTGAGGGGAAAATATATATATACACACATATATAATATATAAAGATATATATTATATATATTTATAAGTTTATATAATTCAGCATAAAATAACTATAATTATCTATATATATAAAAGCCGAAGAGACCATCACAACCGAATGGATGACTGAACAGGCTGTGTAGGGCAACCAGGCTGGCAGGGGGTTAGTGAGGGGCAACCAAGCATCAGGCTGCATGGGGTGACCAGGCCAGCAGGGGGGTTAGTGAGGGGTGACCAAATGACCAAACAGCAGGCTGCGTGGGACAACCAGGCCCGCAGGGGCAGCAGTTGGGGGCAACCAGGCCAGTGGGGGGTGTGGCAGTTAGGGGCAACCAGGCTGGGGAGGGGCAGTTGGGGGCAACTAGGCCAGCAGGGGTGGCAGTTGGGTGTGACCAGGCCAGCGGGGGAGGGGGCAGTTAGGGGCAATCAAGCAGGCAGGAAGATGATCGGGCCTAAACCGACAGTTGGACATCCCCTGAGGGGTCCCAGATTAAAGAGGGTGCAGGCTAGTCTGAGGAGACCACTCTCCACCCATGCACAAATTTCATGCACTGGGCCTCTAGTATATATATATATATTTTTTTTTTCATATGCATTGTATAATATAGCATAAGGTAACCATACTTACCTGTAAGTGTTCAATGTGTTTTTAACAAATCTGTGTGTGTTTATACAGTGTCCAAATTTAAATAAAATAGATTTGAGTTTAATATGCTGATAGGTAGATTCAGATCATCATAATCTATTAGGTTAATATGTGGATGCTCTAAGACAAACACACACAATGAAACCCCACAGGCTCATAAAAGTATAATGGGAAATACATTATGTGGTGATAGGAGATAATACTTCATGCAAATGTGGCATTACATATCTCTTTGTGTTTAGGAATATGCTTGTCAGCTATGCAAACACTTGTCATTATTTCTTAACAGCCTCTGGTCTTTCAGCAGCACACAGAACAAGCTCTATATTTCACTCATTTAGTATTATAGTATTGTAATTTTTTAGATAAAACTAAAAAGAACTAGCTCACACTACCATCTTTGATCATTGTCCAGAACAAATATATGGCAGAGAATTATTAAACAGGACCTCAAGCATTCTTTCCAGTGGGCAACAAATTATTTAGCATCATGTCAAATGACATAAGCTTATTCGGATATGCTAAATCACAATCAAAGCATGCTTATGTTTTTTCCTGAATTCTAATAACGAGTGTACAATAGTGTTAACTGTAATAGACCAGGTATATTTATTAGTAAGCTAACCCACCGATTACCATAGTACTAGCTATCAAAAAGGTAGCAGTGTATCATTACAAAAAAGATATAGACATTCTTTACAGCATATGGATTCAGTTATTCTAAGAACGCTGTGTGTAAAGATTAGTGTAGAAATACTAATTTGTTAATGAAATGTGTTTTAAATTCAGAGTTGTTTACACTGACTGGTTGATTACCTTTCCTTACTTGAGTTTTATAGTAAAGTACATTATATAACTTAAAATTTTCTCCAATTTATTTATCAGTGCACTTAGCCTTCACCTAATAAACATGTGTATTTGTCTTCAGGCAAAAAATTTTCCAGATAGTCAAGACAAATTTGCCAAATCAATACCAATTTTCTAAGTATTTTTGAAAATTAATATTTGTAAAGGACAAAATGTTACTTTCCTAACTTTGCAATGCAATTACTATTTTCTCTTCATAAATAGAAGTTAATGAATCAATGTTTATGCAGTTGCCGGCTTGCCAATTAAACACTTATCATGGAATTCACAAATGTCCTTGTCTTCACCCAGTTAGTAATAGAGAATGCTTTCCTTTTTCCCCCGTATAAATAAACTTTCCTCCACCTTCTTTTTCCCTGTTCTTCATCCTTGTCTACTTTTCCCTTGTCTTCTTCATTTTGGAGTGCTCGCTCTTGCCTTTTCTTCACCCTCTTCTGCCTTCCACACCAGGAAGAGTAATGGACTCATTTAAAGGGCTGTGGGAGCTGTGGGTGAGGGCGTGACTGAGGCAGAGGCAGGGAAGCCAGGCTCCTAAGGCCTGGTCAACCTTAGTGAAAAACATTTAGAAGCTGAGAGGGTGAGAGGGAGGAAATTTCCTGGTCCATAACATGGGACCTCAAAAATAAAGTTGCATTAGGGTTTTCTCAGATGATCACCTGTTCGAATTGCTCAATGTCATTGGCAAGGTCTGAGAGTGCAGAGCTAGAAAGAATCAAAACACCAAGGGGGATTGTCCAGTGGTACACATGAGAGAAGTTCAGCCCCAAGTTGAGATCATGAGAGTGGCGCTGGAAAAGACAGGGAAGACAGAGGGAATAGAGAGAGACTGTGGAATTCAGCAAACAGTGGGAGAAAGGACAGAAATGAGTCACAGATTGGAAATGGAGTAAATGCACGTTTATGTGTTCTTTGCCAGCTGGTTCTTTAAAAAGCACATATATCACCTGATGGTTATCTGAATGAGGGCCCTGCCGAAGAGGATGACAATCAGTCTAAGCCAAGCAGACAAGTAGCATCGCTATAGGTAACAGTTCTGGAAACAGGTTTTACGATTTAGCATAGATATGTCTTTTTTCTTAAAAGAAACAATCTTGGCTTATATTTTATTCATAGAAGCCATTCTTTATTGCCTTGAGTGATTCAGGCTGCGTGTAGATGTGAGTATAGTAGCTTTAAATTCACCTGTGTCCTTGAAACAGCAGCCTGTAGTGCATTCAACATAGTTACCTTGACTACTGCACTCTAGCCCTGTTTGTGAGTCTATTATAAGTTTCCTCTTTTCAGAAAATTGTGTTCGTGGGCTATTATTGAATTAGCACTTTGCTTAAATGGATAGATACACACACATCTTGCAAAGAATGTGTAAACCACTCAAGAACAGCAAAAAGGCATCCTCCATGCATAGCATTTACAGTGTCTAAGATTTCCTATTTCCCCTAGTTGTGGGGAAGGGGGTGATGCAGGCTTATTAATCATGCATGGACATGATGCATATTAAATAGAAAGTAAATGTGTGTATTTTATTTCAGATATAAAGACTAAACATAATCTTCCTGGTTTTACCTCTCATATTAAAGAATAATTGTTTTCTGTTAAAAATTTAATGTTCATTAGTACACTAAAATTAAAGAAAAATGATACATTCCTAAAAAGTATTCGGGTTGTGGTTCTGAACATTGTCCACCTATTGGCATCCTCTAGAGAGCTTAAAAATACTAGAACCTGAATTTCACCTTGAGAAATTCTGATATTTAAAATCCCCCCTGGTTAATCTCATGCATACTCCAGGTAGAGAATCATGGTATTAGGGCCTGTCTGTGGCTAAAAAATTTTCTCCAAACTTACCTACCAATAAAATAGGATGTGGTGGGGGAAGCGGGAAGAAAAATAGAGATTTTGCTACCAGATACTTTAGCTGGGATGTTGCTTCTCCCATTTACTTGCTGAGATGACTGAATGTCTTGCAACATCAATTTCCTCATCTATAAAGAAGAGGTGATTAAAAAATAGATTCAACAACGCAGAGGCTGTTTGAATTAAATGGAAGATATTATGTGTAGGAATTAACACACAGGGAAATTCAGTGTGAAATTCCCTTCTCTTTGCCTAATGGAGTGTGACCTTTCCTAGCCTCGGTGCTCCTTTAGTGCAGAACAGGCAAAGTCAAGTGAAAGTGATCCAAAGCAAGGCTGCCCGCTTACTGCATTGGCATTATCTCTGTAAAGGCCAGAGAGAAGGTTGGTGCTTTTAAGTTTTAAGAGAGAGAATGATTGTTTTATACACAGAAAGCAGGATGTTTTTATCTTAAAAAGTGCTATTAAACTTAAAATAGTTACCTAGGAGAGCTATGAGATTATTCTAAAGATGCTACTGCTGTTAAAACAAAAAACCAACTATACATCTGGAAGTTGTTTTCAAGAATTTAGAGCACATAAGGCCGGATGGCAATACAATGCAATTACTTGCAGGGTAGTAGCAATATGACCCTGAGAAAAACCAACTTCCTGACCCCATAGAGTTTACCTTTAAAGGAAGACAGACTTTTATCAAGTAATGTCTGGCTATCTGGAACAAGTGAAACATGGCTACGTGTAGGAGGGAAGCAAACACAAATAACAGTAGACCGTTTACCAGGTAATGGAAGTTGTCCAGGTGAGAGAGATGACGGCAGCCTGGAATGGTACATTGGACGGGGTGGTAGGAAACAATGGATTTGTATGAACTATTTGAGAGACAGAACCAACAGGTTTTGCCTGAATGGGAGGATTTATATATATATTATTTCAGATGCGAAATCAACAGGATTTGAAAGAGAAGCCTGGGTATGATACCAATATACTAAGCAGCCAGAAGAACTGTGATAGTATTCAATACAATTGTGTGTACCAAATATATCTCTTATTTGGGGTGGAAGATCATGTTTTGAACATGTTGAGTTTAAGATTCCTGTTGAGAGACTGCCCATACCTTTATACCCCAGGCCCAGGCAGCTGACTGCTCCTCCATGCCTGAGCACTGCAGGGCAGGCCCACAAGGAGTCAGGAGGGTGGGGTTATTGCATTCCCCCAGGCCCATGCCACATGGAGAGGAGTGATCAACCCAAGAAAAATGGCATCTGCTGTGTGGTAGAGGGACTTAGCATAGGAATGCTGATGGCTGTCCCTTCAGTTCTCCCCCCGGAGTCACTGACCCCAGTCTCTTCACACAGGACTCTAGACTGCTCTGCCCTCTCTCAAGCAAAGACCAAGTTTTAATTCCAGTGTGGTCCTGGGAGGAAGCAAGTATAACTTCCACCTATTCTACCACCATCTTGGATCTCTCCCAAAATTTCTGACTAATTGAAAAAAGGCATTTCATTGTGAGAGAACAGACAAGAGCATCCTTAAAGGTCCCTTGTAATCATGTGAATTAATAACCCTTTTCCTTGATTAGACTTGGTTACAACCATTCCCTCAAAGAGGGGATCTGAACTGGAAATCTTAATCAAATATAGCCAAGGTTTTCCAGCTGGAGCTGAATTTTCCTCCTAGAACACAAGCTGCTGAGATGGCCTGCACCTGGATTTTAAAGTTGATTAATCATCTAGAGCCGCTTTTGCATAGGTAACAGGGACTTAAGAGAGAATGGTTGAGCAAGGTTTGAGCGAGGCACTAGAGCACTGCTTAGTGCTCTAGTTATTCTGTGAACACTCACAGAATTCCACAGTTACATACAAATCAGTTGCCTTGATGGGAACACCAGCTATTCTGAGCCTGGATAGCCAGCACAAGAAGACAGATACCAGGGTGTTCGTCAAAGCAAGGTAAAGTTTGAATTCCAGTCTAATCATCTGCTCCTCAGTGTCTCCCAGCCTGGTTCATCCCATCAGGGGACCAAAAGTGTGCTCCTTGTGACAGAGATCAGAGGCAACATACTGGAACGAAGAAGCTCATAGCTTTAGCTTTTTTTTCTACCAATTTGGAATCATACATGGCTTCAGATGGCCATCTTCTCATTCCCTTGTATCAGAAGCCGGGAAAGAAAAGTCAAGGTTTTTTCACGATGAGCTGGGGAGGGTATCATATAAAAACCTGGGGCACACAGACTACCAAGGGTGACTCTAGAAGAAAAAGGAGAAAGGAACTTTTCTGAGCAACAAAAGAAAAAAGTTCTGGTTGGTACTGAAGGCATCCTCCCTATACTGATACAGCAATCAATTGGAAGAAAAAGCTGATGGAATTTTCAACCTTCCTGATTTCACTGTAGAGAAAGCATCTGAATACAAAAGAAAAGCATGCTTTCAAGGTCAGCTGTCCACAGACCAAGACCTTTTATTTTTCCTCTGAGAATATGCAAGAAATGAATGTGTGGTTAAACAAGCTTGCATTATCTGTAACCCATCATGAATCCACCACAAAGGATGAAGAATGCTACAGTGAGAATGAACAGGATGATCCAGAAATAGCTGTGGGACAACGCCTCCTAATTCTTCAAAGACTCTGTCCCCCTTGAGTCCTTCAGTATTCCAAAGAATTTCCCAAAGAGGCATGTTACATTTCTGGAGAACATTGAAGAAAAAGGCAGCAGAGCAGGCATCTTCATCTTCATCCAAACTGAGTGAAACACCAGGTTCTTTCTCTTCCTGGAAAATACTGTAAAGACAGCCAGTACTTTGCCCACATCCTTATCGAAAGATAGACAGTCCTTGATCAACATTAACAGTCCGTCTGCTGCTGAAGATGTGGGACAATATATAGCAATTGCTGTGGAGATTCACCCACCTGCACACTCAGAGGCAAACAGTCACAAGGCCCTAGAGAACAGCTTGGCCACATCAGAAAGTGGAGTTTTGAACTCTTTATCTAGTGGTGATATGTCTTCATTGAGTAGCAACCTGTCCCAGACAAGCCTACGGGATCAAAGATGGTGGACAGAGAAGAAACAAAAGTGTCTGGAAATGATGAAATAGAGAAGCTCTATAAATCGTTAGAGCAAGCCAGTCTATTCCTCTTGGGGACCGACGACCTTCAACCAAAATAGAGTTGATAAAGTCCTTTGTGAGGCAGTTAAAAATCCATCCATAAATGAGAAACTCCACAAATTTGAACCTTGAATAGCACATTAAAGCATAAAGAACATGACCTGGCCATGACTAACCAGTTGCTGGAGGATCTGAAGCTGACATACAGAAATTACAGGGAGTGCAAGGTCATGAACATCATGCTGACATCTATCAGCAGCAGCAGGACCCTGCGTCCGCATCAGTCCCTGCAGGCTCCCCCTTCGGACTTCAGAAACCACCTTCCTCTGCCTCTGTTGAAAGTTCTATTTGACAACAAGCCATCATTCTCTCCCCTTCTTCCCTCAAGTAATTCTTCAAGATGTTGCAAGAGCTTAAACCTTAAAAAGAAAACTGAGAGCAGTTCCTCAATTATCAGCTTCCCATAGAGATGCAGTCTGGGTGAGGACCAGGAGCAAGACACTTTCCAGGTGTGGCGTTCCCATGGAGACCAGAGGGGTGGAGTCCAGTTGAATAGTCCTTGTGTGCCTGCTGGGAGCTCAGTTATGCCAGACTCTAGGTGGAATGTGAAAAATCTATCTTCTGTTCCCTGCCCTCAAGAGAATTATAACATTCTGTGGACAAAAGTTTGCTTTTTTACCATAGAAATATTCAGTTCTCCAATTCCACTGAGTTGGGCAGATGAGTTCTCCAAATCATTTTGTTGGATGAGGAGTTTTCTATGGTAGCAACTGGAACAAGGCAAATGTTTTTTGTGGAAATGAAATTCCCTGCCCATGGTCCAGAATGGTGGTACCTTTTCCATGAGTGGAGAAACACTTCATAGCGAGTGGGGCGTGGGAGAACCCAAGAAGGAGGCATGTTCTGTATTCCCCTCACTCAAAGGATAGCTTGATGGCTTCCCATTTCACCAGCTGCTGGTGGGCTGGGATCTGATTATGTTTCTTTTCCACAGAACAGCTAACAAAAATGCCTCTTTATACTGGAGGCCTCTACTCCTTCCCAGTGTTCCTGAACCACTGTAGGGGATAGTAACAGGTCCCACAAGGAATGTTTACTGCCGTTGTCCATGGGTGTGTGCTCATGCACAGTATAAGTTTATATCTAGGCTCCCCAGGATAAATACTGATGAGATAATTCTGTTATCTGAATTGTTTAAATACATTTACTCCAAAAACAACAACCAGCCAACAAAAACAACAAAAGTGTTAAAACATGATTGTTTTATTTTTGTATGTTTATGTCATTTTGTGTCCTATGTGAATAGCCATCTCTGTTTGTTATTTAAGTATATTTATAGAAGTTCAAATTACTAGTGTTTTAAAAGATGATATACTATTCTGTGTTTTGCTCAGTATATATTCTCAAAGGATATCCATTTTTGCTTGAGAAAAATAGAAATACTATTGATGATTAAAAAAAAAATTCCTGTTGACTCTCCAACATGTGATGTCGGGTAAGCAGTTGTAAAGATGCCTCAGTCTCAATGAGGAGAGATGTAGTAGGTAGTTAGACATCGATGGACAAATGAAGCCATGAAAGTGGGAGGTCATAGTCACAGGAAGCATGCAGTGAGCAGAGTGCACGTGTTTTTTATTAAGGACTTCCCCTGGCGATGCAGTGACTGCCCCTCATGCTGGTGCTTTGCATAAAATAGCATAATCTAACCCACAGGTCCTTTCTCTTAGGAGTTGTTTAGAAGTGAAAGCAAGGTTGCTCTCCAAGAAATGTCTCTTCCATACACTTGAAGCCCTAGCAGGACAAGTCAAAATTTCCAAATGGGCTTTCAGAACAGTCATGTAGAATGATCAAGCAGAAGTCCCAGATTGAGAAATTTGAACACTGTTTTGCCATTTCAGATTAGAATCCAGTCTACAATCCTGAGATTGTTTTAGTCCCTAAAGAAATGGTTACTCATATAGATTTTGCTGCAATAGTATCCTTTAAAACAATTTTCATGTTTGCCAGCTGCAGTCTGTAGTCTGGAATGTAATTAGGGATTCTAAATCTTCCTGAATCTCTAATAATCTTAGCAGCTGTGAAGACATTTAAGATTTACGAGTTCTGTCCATTTTACTGAGGGGAAAAGAGTGAGAAAGCAGTGAGGAAAGATTTTTCTACACTAAGCAGTGTACTCTCCTTCATAATGCAGAAACACCTGCTCATCAGTTAAAATTCTATTTCCACCTACCCTCGGAAGAGTGGGTAAATGCTCACTATTTGGGGACACTGAGTCCATTTAATATTCTAGCAAGTAAATGTAGTCTGCCATTTCTTAAATTTAATAGTGCCTTTCAGGGTCAAGAGTGCTTTGCTCATTTGCATTTCAGCAGAGTGCAGGAAGCAGTTACAGGAGGGTGCAGCTGTGAGTCAGGCATCAAACTCCCACATAACACTTAGGCTCTCATTCTCCCGTCCAGCCCACAGTGCGTGTCTGTAAACTAAACTCCTTGGCAACAGACATCTCTTAACTTCCCTAACTCCATGTCTTCCTATAAAGGTTTACTTTTTTTTTCCTGTTTCTGTTATTGGTGATTTTAATTTTATTATGAAATATTTCAGACAGTCAGGTAAGAACCAAGTATTATAAAAAATATTATAATGAACATCAGATTTCATCATAATAAGGAAATAATTGTTTCAGGTTTTTTAAAAGAAATTAAACTTTACAGACAGTTGAGATAGAGGTCCTTTTTTCTACTCTTCCTCTATGTCATTTCATTTTCTTTCTCTTCCAGTATAATCTTAATCAACTATTAGAAACTTGGTGCACATAAAAGGAATCTTTTTTTCTTATTTTGTTCCTCCTCCCTTCCTTCCTTCCTTCCTTCCTGCCTTCCTTCCTTCCTTCCTTAAACTAAAGGTCTCCTATATTCTTACCTGTTACTATAGAGGGAGGGGGTTAGAGAGTGTGCTCAGTCTTTTGGTATTGGCACTGTATATGTTAAGACTACAACAATTTCTGTAGACATTCTATACTTTCATTGTATAATTATGTATCCATAAATGTATGCAGTGTTGTTTCAGTTTTTATAATCTTTATTTAAACTGTATACTACATGGAACATTGTACACCTTGCTTTTGCTCACTATTTATTTTGAGTTTTATCTGGATCGCTAGAGGTAACTCTAATTTATTCCAGCTAGTGAATATAATGGAATTTAAAATATACCCCAGAATATAGCAACTTGGCATGTTGAACATTTTAAGGTGAAGGAGTTTGATAAACAGCAGAAGCAGGTAGATTGTTCTGACCTTCGCCTTACCATTCTGCTCTGAAGGAGGTTATAAAACTCCCATGTGAGAGGGGTCCCTTCACCCACAAAAAAGGAGCGCCTTTGTTCTTGAAGACAGGGGAATGCCAAGCAGAATCCTGATGAGCAGGCTTTGCTAAGTTTCCCTAGTTCACTACACTGTCCTCATGCTCTCTGACTTGCCATCTTTTTCCACCACTATTCTCTCAACATCAAACCTAGCACAAAATACTCAGGTCTAACTGTTTCTTTGAGGATTTGTTTCATTATGAAGCCTCCTATATCACTGAAAGCTTATATTAAATAAATGAATGTGCTTATCTCCTCTTAGTCTGTTTCTGTTAAGGTAATTGCCATACCCAGTTAGGAACCCTAAGAGAGTCAGAAAAATGTTCGCCTCTACATTAGTATTCTATGTACAAATACATTAAGTATATTCTTTCATGTTCCATGGATGAGGACTAGGTTGTTTATAATTCAGTTATTATAAATAATGAAGAAGTGAGCATTGTTGTTCTGGTACATGTCTTCCTGAGTTCACATGTGAGAGTTTTTTATATAGGATATTTATTTATTTTTTTAAATGTGTTTGTATTGATTTCACAGAGGAAGTGAAAGGGAGAGAGAGAGAAAGAAACAATAATGATGAGAGAGAATCATTGATTGGCTGCCTCTTGCATACCCCACACTGGGATCGAGCTCGAAACCTGGGAATGTGCCCAGAAGGGAATTGAACCATGACCTCCTGATTTAGCCGGGCTAAAATTCTTCGTCTTTTCTGTCACATTGCTAAATTACTCTCTGGAGCTGTAAAAATTTATACTCCCAGTCACAGTTGGAGTGCTCATTTTCTTTCATTTCTTTACCAAAATCTATTTTCTTTCCTGTTTTTTTTTTTTTTTATGTTGGCACAATGTTACCTCAGAATTTCAGAGGCAAGTTTATGAAAAGTCTTGGTACCACTTCCATTGTCACTGTCCTTTCCATAAACACCACCAGCTCCCTGATTCTTTTCATATGAGTATTTCTCACACACTTATGTACAATTGAATGGGCAAATACTATGTGAAGTAATTGGCTGCTATAATCTAATGTATAACTGAATAATCAAAACCAGAATAAGAACTGTAATCTATCTATTTCTCTTACCATATATTAACCAGTGACAATGAGAATAATTATAATTCTGGTCCAATAATAATAAAATAAAAGAATTGTGCAAATATTGTTAAGAACAAACCATATTCACTATGAACTTCAAAGAGAGATACACAAAATTCTGCTCCTGCTTGAGTCAGATACTTGGAATCTGACTACACTGGGAGGCAAGGAAATTGATCAAATCATCAAAGCATTCTTTACCTCTCTTTATCCCCTCATCAAATTTCTTAATTGCATATAATTTTAGAACTAAAAGGAATTACTAACAAGTTTACCCAAGTTGCTTATTTAAACTTCTTACATGAATTTTCAAATTATGAGGTTCAGAGAGGTAAAAGGCCTTGATTAGGCTACATATAGACCTTGACTGCTTAACCTTTTTCATGTGACCTTTCGGCCGCCTAAGACCCTGCAGTGCAGTGTCCTGCCAAAACATGCTGACCCTTGCACCCTGAAGAACAGATCAAGTGATCAAGATGTTAATGCACCACTTATTTACTCTAACATCTCACCTGTGACTTACCTATTAGTTCAGGATTTTCCCCCTTTCCAACTAATTGGATAACCTAATTAACCAGTACTCACAGTGGCTAATGTATCGACTCTTGAAAATATTTGCCCTAAAGAGAACTTTTCAATCAGTTTCTTTTTTAGTCTTTCAAAAATATCCTATCTAATAAAAGAGTATACGCAAATTGACTGTACCTTCATTACACCCACAAGCCATGCCCACCAGCCAATCAGGAGCGAATATGCAAATTAACCCAACCAAGATGGATGCAGCCAGGCAGAGAGCAGGAGGCTTGGGTTTCCCTGGCAATGGAGAAAGCCAAGCTTTCCACCTGTCATGGCTGGCCCAGGCCTCCACTTAAGGCTACAAAGTTTAATCATAGAAGATAAATAAATCCCAACAAAAATGGCTGTGGCCACGGAGCAAGCAGGAGGCTTGGCTCCACTCAAGGCTACAAAGTTTCAATTATAGAAGATAAATAAATCCCAGATACCAGGGCCTCCACTTGGGTCTCCGGGGGGCATGGCCAGCCTGCAAACCACCACAGGCCCCTCACCCAGGCTGGCCCATGCCCCAAGGGAACCCCCACCTTGATCTGGGACACCCTTCAGGGCAAACCAGCTGGCCCCCACCCATTTACCAGGCCTCTATCGTATCTAATCCTATCTAATAAAAGAATAATATGCAAATTGACCATCACTCCAACACACAAGATGGCTGCCCCCATGTGGTCAAAGATGACTGCCTCCATGTGGACATAAGATGGCAGCCACAAGATGGCCAGCAGGGGAGGGCAGTTGGAGAGACCAGGCCTGCAAGGGAGGCAGTTGGGAGTGATTAAGCCTGCAGGGGAAGGCAGTTAGGGGTGACCAGGCCAGCAGAGGAGGGAAGTTGGGTGTGATCAAGCCTGCAGGGGAGGGCAGTTAGGGCTGATGAGGCTGGCAAAGGAGAGAAGTTGGGGGTGACCAGGCCTGCAGGGAAGGGCAGTTGGGGGGGACACAGGCTGGCAGGGGAGCAGTTAGGCATCAATCAGGCTGGCAGGGAGTGGTTAGGGGGTGATCAGGCTGGCAGGCAGAAGCAGTTAGGGGCAATCAGGAAGACCGGCAGGCTAGCAATTGGGAGCCAGCAGTCCTGGATTGTGAGAGGGATGTCCGACTGCCTGTTTAGGCCCGATTCCACTGGGCCCGATCCCGATTCCACTGGGATCGGGCCTAAACGGGCAGTCGGACATCCCTTGAGGGGTCCCAGATTGGAGAGGGTGTAGGCTTGGTGGTTGAGGGACAACCCCCCCCCATTGCACGAATTTTGTGCACCAGGCCTCTAGTTATTCTATAAGCATCAAAGTAAGCTTCTTAAATGTGAGTTAGGGTAAGGGAAATAAATAATCTTAGAGTCTTTTTTTTAATTTTAATTCATTTGGGTACCTTTAGGAACACTCCTCTACCAGCATCAACACCATAATGGCCTGAGACAATCACATTCATCATTTAAATTTAAAGACATAAGCACAGCTTGCTAATGGAACTAAGGCAAATACATAAGTCCCAGTCTGTTTTCAATGCTTATTATATATTGTTAAATGATAATGAAACATTTAAGAAAATATATGTGACATTCAAATGAACACTACAATGATTTCATTTTACAATAATCAATATTCAATTAACTCCATATTACATGAAATTGTTAAACATTACTGATATAAACAGTAAAAGAAAATTATTCTGTAATCTTAAAAACAGATCATGGTTAGAAATTTTTTATTAAAACAAGGATAGGGTAGATATTGTAAAAATTGTTAAATAATTTATTTTTAAAATAATTAAAGGAAAATAACATCACACCAGTAATTCCATCATGTGTTTTCAATCAATGTACAAATGAAATGCATTAAAATGTAGACAGGCATGAACAAATTCTTATTTGTGTAATGCAAGGTACACTATTGGTTATTAAGTAGTATACTGAACATTTAAATAGCACATGGTGTTTATAAATGCTAACTTTTAGAATTACGTTTCAAAAGTAAAAGTTAAAATAATTAACTGAAGAGGTAACTAAGCTGGGCAGTTCTATATTTGTAATATGCACATATGATTGGTCAACTGATATGTACTGATAGTTCAAATTATGGGCTTTATTTTTTGTTATTTTTTAAGTTTCTTTTGTCACTACGCACATTATCTTTATTTCCAAATATGTCCTCATTTGAAGTAAGAACGTATTTAAATATTACAGATATTTTAAATAACTCAAGTGATTTGTTAAACTCTTGCATGAGCAATACCATAATTTCTACGCAATAATGTTTTCACCAATTTGACCTCTTTATAATTATACTCAGTATATATCTATGGGTTAATTGATTAATAGGTGACTTTTATTTAAATTAATGCTATGATAAATTTAAGGTTATCCAGTTCTTGTGGGTTTTTGTATTGTTGTTCTTCTTATGCTTCTTCATCTAATAATCTTTTCAAGCACATACACACTGTACAGCAGGCCAGGACACAGGGATAAGAGATCCTCAAGGAAATCAGAGCTTATTGTGGAAGATCGGTAAACAGGACATACTGTGTGTCCTGCTGTGCTTGGCGACATTGGCAGAGCACATGGAGCCCAGAGGAACTGTGAGTGCTGAATTTGGGGCATCAGCAACCTTTTGGAGGAAGTGCTGCCTGGTTTGAGACTTAAGACTAAGACCTGCCTGCTAGATTAAGTGGGGAAGTGAAAACAGCCCATGTAACTACAGCAGCAGCCAGTCTACTTATTCAGGGACGATGCTGCTCAACTGAAGTGGTGAGATGAGCTCGGATGGAGTGGGAGACAAGTAGCTAGAGAGGAAGGTAAACACCAGATCATAATGACCCTCATGTCATTTTGAGGAATTTAGAGCTGGAGGAGCAGACAGAGACGTTCTTAGAAAATGTAAAGAGGAAATGGTGCTGTCAGATTCATGTTTCAGAGAGCTCATTCTAGTTGTCTTGTTGTTATTATTTTCTACAATTGAGAAGAGTTAGGTGGGCATAAAAGGAAGCTTTGTGATGATCTCTAGGGGCTTTACTGTGACTGTGGAGGGAGGAGTCAGAGACTATGCTACATTTATGGCCACTGGCCCCATTGTACATATCACATCACAACAATAAGGGAAAGGATGCAAACTTGTTTAACCCTTTGTTTCTTTCTCCTAAGCATGGAGGGAACCAGAAGAGCTCAGGGATAGACCTGAAAGTTCACTACAGTGAGGGGTCTGCAAAGTATGGTCTGCAGGCCACATCGGGTCCTCTGCCTGTTTCTCTCCAAGTGGAGCTTAATTAGAACTAGCCACACTCTCAGTTTTTTACATATTCTCTACAACAGCAGAATGCTCACAAAAGAGACTATACACAGCCTAAAATATTCCCAGTGGCCCGGTAGAGAAAATTTTGAAAACCCCCGATGTAAGAGATCACTTAGCCCAAACATATATTTTTCACATATATCCACTAGGTCTGCTCTTTATTTCTTCTTACACCTCAGACATACCTGGGATCATTTTACCTCTGTCTGAAGATAACATTTAGATTTTCTTTAGTGAAAATCTGCCATGATGGCTCTCTTACTTTTGTTTGACTAAAAACATTCTTTTTTTCTCCCCACCAATGCTATTGAACTGCTTCCTGGGTTGTAATTATTTTCTTTTACACATGCAGGAGATTATTCCTCTATCTGTTTTACTTTGCTGCTGTTAAAACATCAACTGTCAGTCAAACTGCTGCTTCTTTGAAAGTAATTTTTATTTTTTTGTTTGCCTCTGACCTCTTAAGATTTTTCCCTTGGCCTTTTATTTTATTTTATTTTTTTCCTGAAGTTTCAATATTATGTATTTAGTCGCATGTTTCTTTCTAATTATCCTGCATGGGATCTGTGGGCTTCTTGAATCTGCAGATTACTGTCTGGCAACCACTATTGCTTCAGATATATTCCTCTTTCCATAGTCCTTCTTCTCTCTGTCTAGGGCTCTGATTTCATATCCCAGATCCTGCTATGGTGCCATCCATGGTTATTAGTCTCTCTCACGTATGCTCCTCCCTTGGTCTTTCTGGATGAATCCTAGATAGTTCTTTTCAACTGATCTTCATGTAGACGGTCTGTCTTTAGCTCTCCTTAGTGTCGTGGCCATGGCAGATAACCAGAATTCCAAGAACTCTTCACTGGTGCTGCCATAGGTTGTGAAAATGGCAGTTTGTTGCAGCTTTTCCCATTGGGGGATGCGTAGTCTATTTCTTCACCTTTTGAGTCAGGGCTGCCTCTTTGCTATTCAGGTAGATATAATGCTATTCAGGATATCATATGTGTTTTGAGCAGAGTCTCAAGAATCTTTGAGCATATCACTCTGACTTTTGGAACCCTGTGAACTTCACATGATCAAGCCAGGGATGGCCTGGTAGAGGATTCGAGACCCTTTGTGAAGATGACCCACTCACTCAAGCCAGAGGTCCTACCAGCTGACCATTGATTCATGAATAATCTCACCTTAGATCAACTGTGATCAGTCAGACCTGGCCCAGACTAGAAGAACCACTTAGCCAAATTCAGCCAAGATTTCTAACTTGTGAATTCATGAGCTAATGCAACTGATGATTGTTTTGAGATAGATCTATAACAGGTTTGGTTGGCAGAAAAAGCTAACTCATATAGCTATATTACTTTATTTAGATTATTCTTATAAGTAACTAATCACCACTTAATTGTCAAATCAGTGACTATTTTTCAGTCCTTATATGAGACCATTTTGCATCACCTGACAGTGTTGATTAATTACTATTTAAAAATCTGTACTATCTTGATTGCTGTAACACCTTCCCTTCTCACTTCTACCAAACTCTGTGCTCTTCCTTCTCCATTTTCCTTGTAAATTTCATCTCTTCTGTGTTTTTAGTTATTGCTGTTTGTTTGTTGGCTTGTTTTTGTTTTTATCATAAGGGTTAACATTGGTCAGGTTGCAACATTCTTTCTGCTTCCTATCCATTTACAAGCTCTACTGTTGACTCTTTTTTTTTTCTTTCCGCTCCCATCTGTGTGGCTATGATAACATAATCTGTTTTTTCATACAAAACTGCTTCCTGCATTAGAGACCTGAATATGTAATCTGATAGTTAACCTAGAGATATTTGTCCCTAGGCCCTAAAATTCAACATATCCCAAGCTGTGGAATCATGTTCCACTCTGCCATCTGCTGGCTGGCTGTCCACTCCCCCATTTCACACAGTGTTTCAACTCCTTACGCAGCCACCTGCCACAGAAACCAATGCACAGCACTGGGCTCTGCTAGACTCCGTGTGTGTGTCCTCTCTGTTTCTAACACATGGCCCCAGGTTAGCCTTCCTGTTCGCTCTCCTGCAGCACAAATAGCTTCTTGACTGGTCTCTATGACTCTTCGTTGTTTCTCTTACAGCCATCATAAACTTAGCTGCCAGCATGTTATTAAAAAATAAAAACATTTCAGAGGCTTTGTGTTTACTGTAGCAGCTTTGATCAATCATAAGCACATATGCTACCATAGTTATTTTTCTGCCTCTGACCATCACCAATAAATAATTTCTGCTTTATATTCATGTTAAGCCTAGAATCCAACTCTATACAGACAGTGGTTAGAAGTGAATAGATGATAGCCTTAAAGCTGAAATTACTTACCTTGGGATTGTCAAACATAAGCAAAGACTGACACTGAAAATCATATTTCATTTAGTAATATACTATTGCAATAGGAAAGAGGTTTTATCATGAACTGAACTCAATTTTGATTGATACAGAGGTGACGAGGCATTTTAAAGGGAGAATAAGGGAGTCAGAAGAGGGACAAACAGGGGCTCAGTGGAGTCAGAGAAGTGTAAGTATTGATTAGGCCAGCTGTTCCTTCTAGCTGGCAAATTTGGCAGTTAGGATTACAACCTTCCATAGGGACTGGGGGACTGAGACAATAACCTTCCTGATGATAACATTTCAAAGGGATGGCTTTCAGGTCCCTCGGGTCCTTTAGAAAGACACTACTGAATTGTAGGAGTTACAGACATATCTCCAAGGGACAGAGGAAAAAAATCACTTGCTGAAAGCCTTTTTCAGTAAGTGTTCTAAAAAAGGGAGTTCAAGGCCTAGCTTCAGATGTTGGCTAGAACAAATATAAATTTTTTAGGAGGCTTGCATTGCTTACGCAGGCACTTTAAGGAAGGCTAAAGTCATCCTAAGGGAAGAGGCCTTGAACTGTCAGAAACTATGTTAGTGTTTAACTAATTTAGTGTGGGAGGCTGAGAGTGGACATGTTGATAGTCTATAGTTTTATAGGCTAAGGTTGAGATCTTGTCAATAAGAAGGCTGAGAGGAACCTGGCTACAGGTTGGCCAAGGAGAGAATCTTTCTCAGGATTCAAGTCTAAACTCCATAGCATTATATTTTAAGAACAGGGTAAGCTCTCAGTAAATACTTAATGATTGTTGCAATGAGTCATATTACTGAATATCAATTAACCCCCCAAATCAGTGGCTTATAACCACAGTAATAATTTGCTGTGCCCGGAAGTATACTTTGGGAAGGGTTCTCAGGGGAAGGCTTAGCTCTACTCCATGCATCATTAGTTGGGGCATCTCAACTAGAGCTGGAAGATTTACTTCCAAGATGGGTCATTCAAGTGCCTGGCAAGATGCTGCTGACAGTATGCAGGGAGCTCAGCCAGGGAAGGTACTGAGGAACTTCTATCTCTCTATGTGAGTCTCTTCATGGGGCTGCTTGGGCTTCCTCACAGCATGGTGGCTAGAATTTAAGAGCAAGAGTTCTAAGAGGTCTGGGCTATAAAGCAGTTCTGAGAACACAATCTTGGAAGTCCCAGAAGGTGTTTTTTATCATATTTTATTGACCAAACAAGTGTTAAAGCCAGCCCAGACTCAAAAAGAAGGAATTCTACCTGATGATGAAAAAGTGTCAAGGAATATGTGCTCATTTTTAAGCTACCATGCCAAGTCCCTGAATGAATGGTGTCAATGAAGGATCCCTTATTAGCTATCCCCTGTCTATATATTCTAAACTATTTTTTCCATTCCCTCATGAACATTTTATGCAAAAAAAATCCAACTACTATGCTTCTCTTACATTTTACTTTCTTCACCTCTGTGTCTCTATTGATGAAATGTTCTCAACCCAGAATGACCATCTATTCCCCTACTATTCATTCAGTATACCGCTATACCTCTTTTAAGATTTAACTCCTTTTTTTAGGAATCTTTCTATGAAACATCTAGACGTTCCCCCTTTGTGATCCTGTTGGACCCTCTGTGGATCCCTATAAATTCACCTGCACACCATTTAGCAGATTTTGATGATGTATCTGTCCATTTTACTTCATCAGAACTCTGTAAAATCTTAGATGTATCTTAAGTACCTTTATATCCTTAGCATGTAACACAGTACCTGAGAATTACAGCCATTCACTGGTTTTAAAATAAAAAACACATAAAGAAAAACACTGACCTCCCCAAACTCTAACAACACTTGGAGACTCAACATCATCTGAGAATTGGTCATTCAGCCACGAGTATGATTCCCACAGAACTAAAGCTGCAGGCAACATTTTCTCATATTTCAGGGAAATTCCCAAGGAGTCCAAATCTTTGTAGACAAATGTTGTTTGACAAAGGTTGTGAGATTGGTTTCACTGCTCTCTTCAAATTCTGCCTGGTACCATGATTACAGTGCCAAAGCAGGTTGCATTTCCTGGGCAAGAGTACACTATGCTGTAATAATTCAGAAGCTCTTTTTGGTTCTGAAAACATATGGTGCTAGCTCAGATTTATCTTGGGAAAAGCTGGTGAGGAAGAGAAACTGCTGAAGAGTTGAAATCTTTCCCAACCACTCAGGAAAGGACGGAGGGGCCCTGGCGTCCTACCTGGGAGAGCTCAGGCTGCCAGTTCACGGTCCATCTGCTGAACCTGAGAGCGGCTTCAGTTCTAATAATGATTGCCTCCAATTGCAGGGGCTGATGTTCCCCCAAAGGACCACAGCTTTAAGCATGCCCGGATGCACTCTGTTAGAAAACACAGCCTGAGGAGAATGGATTAGCATTTCTAAGAAAATGGTTTATTTTTATTCTTCCTGGTTTCAGAGCTGCAAGTTGGCTCATTTGGAAAGAGTTCTGTTTTTCAGTTTTCCAATTGTGTGCAGTGTTTATTCCAGGGTGAGCACATGGAGCAGCATGTGGTAATAGAGAAGATGCTAACTGTCTCTGGGCTTACCTGTTGGAGAGCGGTTTGCAGTGGGGCTAAGACAACCTGAAATGAGCAACATCCTGAAAGTTCAGTCTGTATGCACTTTATAAGTTATTATTTCATTATAATGGACTGAATTTGAGCCAATAGTTTGCCCAGGAATAAAAATATATATATTTCTTGACTTGGTTTATGTGTTCTTTAAAAATATTTGCTTCATCTACTCAACCAATCTCTTCCCTCACTTTTCACCCCTTTAGCACCCAACCATCCTCTCCTTCTCCCTTGCCCTCCCCTTTTCTGCCTCTTTTATTTCCCTTTCACTCATCTCTCCTCTCTATCTCTCTCTTTCTCTCACTAAATATATAGTTATATATGTATATATAAATAACTATGCTATACAAATGTATATCATTTGCACATATGGTTAGTGAACACAATAGACCTTATGACTTAGATTTTTACACTCAGATTTCTTCCAGACAGAAGAGTAAAGATAATTTTCTAGCACTTCACAGAGAAAGATAGGTCATAAACTTGTGAATATTATGTATCCAGGGAAGGAAGTTTTAAGAAAATATTGGCAATAGTAAAAAACATATAGAAAGTTGGGGAAAACAGCAAATTGAAACAAGACAAAAAGTTTTTGCTACATTTGTATTAAAAGGAATGGTGTTATGTGACTATTGCATCTTTAGTTACATTAATGAAGAATGATTGGAATAAGACATATTCTGATTAAGTATTTAATGATTTCTAAAAGTAGTTTTATTCTAATCTAGATAGATCACACTTAAAGAAAGAGGCTGACAGAGTAAAACCTAGTTTTAATACATTCATAACATTGATTTTTACTTAGCTTATTATAGGAATCATGTTCTAGATGAAAGGACACCCTGGGTTCTTCTGTATAGAATTCAATTTCGGGATGTGCATCTGTGTGTGTGTGTGTGTGTGTGTGTTATGTTCACATTCATTCTCTTATGACAACTGAAAGCATCTCATTTGTGGAATAAGGATAAATGTTCCCCCTTAAATTCTAATATGTTTAGAAAACCATTTTTCAGAAAAAAATAAAAATAACCATTTTAAACCATTTTTTTTCAAATTCTAATAAAATATTTTAATCTGAATAAATGAGTGTAGTACTATAATTATAAAATACATAATTACAAAGAATCATTCTAATCAGATAATACTTCTCAAAAGCCTAATTTCACACTAAAAAATTAGAAGTAGATATAACCTGAATATTCGGCTGATGCCATTTAGATATAAGATAGGAATTACCAAAGTTCCCCTACACCTTCATGAGAAAACAAACAAAAATAACAAAAAACTTGTCTTCTAAGAAATATACATACATATTCTATTTAACTCTGCCTTCCTAAGTCAGGCTCATTATAATGATGTTTATATTGAAACTGTTTTATAAAATGTTTTATAAACAATTAGAATATCATATCTTACACTGTAAAATATACATACATTACACACATATATGCCCTCCCCTAACACACATTATCTTCCAAGCTGTGTTCCCAACCATGAGAGCAAGCACTGCAGGGCTAGTGGCCGGTTCTAATCTCAGGAGGGTTAACAGGTCACAGGACTAATGTTCTCAGCCAATAAGCACATTCTGAGTTGCAAGTTGAGGCCATGATTATATTTATTTTGCTATACTCTCTCCCACTGTTGCAGTTTATCTTCTCTTAAAGAGTTTTGATCCATCATAGTTAAAAGAGGCTGAATCTGCCAAAATGAGACACACAGTTGAATATGCCAGGTAATAATCTATATATATATAAAACCCTAATATGCAAATAGACCAAAAGGCGGAACAACCAAACAACTGAACATCTGAACAACCAAACAACTGGTCCCTATGACTTGCACTGACCACCAGGGAGGGCATGCAGAACATAGCAGGTGTCAGTAGCAGGTGGCAGAGCATGAAGCATTGCAGGCATCGGCTGTGGCAGGATGGTGGAGCAGGTGAGAGGTGGTGCCAGACCAAGATGGGATGCCAGTCACTGTCATCGGGGCAAGCCTCTAGTGGTTACTGAAAATTCTTTGCTCCCTCACACCAAGGTCCTGCTCGGCGCTTGAACCTTCTGCCAGCACCAGCCCTTGCTCACACCTGCTGCCAGCGCCCGGTGCCAGCCCCAGTTGCTCAGTGCCGTCAGTGGGTGCAAGCAGCGGCTGCCAACCCCGACTGCCCCTGAGAGCTTCTTCATCTCCCCCTGCTCCTGAGGGGTGATCCGGGCAGCAGCTGCCACTTGCACCCACTGACGGCACCAGCCCCAATCACTCTGCGCTGTCAGCAGGTGCGAGCGGGGACGATGCCGTCAGCCTGTGGGACCAAAGGTGGCAGGAGCGGGGCTGCCGGCAGACAAGGGATGGGAGGCCATGGCGGAAGGGGCCAGGCAGGGGTGCAGAAGATGGGCCAAGACCCACCACTGTGCCCACCACAGCCTCATGGGCCACTGTTCCTTTCAAGGTGCACAAATTTGTCCACTGGGCTCCTAGTATAGTAATATTATAATAGTGAGGTGGCTCTAAGGAAATGGTTGGAGGACTGATTGATATCAGAAATTGGTAGAAATGCTATAATAGTTTTATGGGTATCAAAAAAACTTCACTCACTCAATTTGTATAAATAACTTCCTCAAACTCAGGCATGCATGAAAATCACAGGGAAGCCAGGGTACAGCACAGATTGCTGGCCTGCCTCCAGTGTTTCCACTCAGGAAACGTAGGATGGGGCCTGAGAAAACTCCTTTATAACAAGGAGACAGAGAGTACACTTTAGGGACTTTCTTTTACAACAGTAGTTTGAGGGTCTTTCCTCTTGTATTTCATCAGTACTACCAAAATATTTGAAAATTGTAAACAAAAATGGTGCTACCTTGCTAACTTCCATACAACTAATGAAAAAATAAGTTTGTATGTGTGTGTGTTTGTGTGTATAATGGGGTTTATGTTAATCAATGTTTATTTTCCACTGACCACTTAGTGAAATGTTGAGTAAACTCAGCCTAAATAACTAAGACCAAGCCCCCTGTTCTTGGACAGGGGGATGGCTTGGTATAAATTCTACTTGGAGAAACCATTTAAAGGTGAATAGAATGGAGATGAAGGGGGCACCTACTTTGGAGCCACTTAAAAGTTTGTTTCTTGTTTGTTCTTTCAAATACCCTCTCACAAATGCTGTTTGACTTCCTATGGAAGAGCAGCTCTATGTTCGATGTTCGGCTGTGTGTGTGTGTTTTCTTTTTTAAATTCTTTATTTTTTAAAGTGTTACATATGAATCCTTTTTCCCCATTGCCCTCTCCCCACTCTTTCCCACCCCCCCCTCCTACACATGCCCTCACCCCACCTACTGACTGTGTCCATGGGTTATGCTTATTTGCATGCATACAAGTCCCTTGGTTGATCTCTCCCCTCTTCCCTTCCCACTCTCCTTCCCTTTCCCCTGAGGTTGGATGGTCTGTTCCAAGCTTCTATGTCTCTGGATCTATTTTAGTTTTTCAGTTTATGTTGTTCATTATATTTCATATATGAATGAGATCATGTGATATTTATCTTTCTCTGACTGGCTTATTTCACTTAGCATGATGCTCTCCAATTCCATCCATGCTGTTGCAAATGGTAGGAATTCCTTCTTTTCTTACAGCAGTGTAGTATTCCATTGTGTAGATGTACCACAGTTTTCTAATCCCACTCATCTGCTGATGGGCACTTAGGCTGTTTCCATATCTTAGCTATGGTAAATTGTTCTGCTATGAATATAGGGGTGCATATATCCTTACTGATTGTTGTTTCTGGTTTCTTGGGATATATTCCTAGAAGTGGGATCACTGGGTCAAATGGGAGTTCCATTTTTAGTTTTTTGAGGAAGCTCCATACTGTTCTCCACAGTGGCTGCACCAGTCTTCATTCCCACCACCAGTGCATGAGGGTTCCTTTTTCTCCACATCCTCGCCAGCACTTGTTGTTTGTTGATTCGTTGATGATAGCCATTCTGACAGGTGTGAGATGATACCTCACTATCATTTTGATTTGCATCTCTCGGATGATTAGTGACTTTGAGCATGTTCTCATATATCTCTTGGTCTTCTGTATGCCCTCTTTCATAAGGGGTCTATTTAAGTCCTTTGTGCTGCAATAAAGAACTCAGTGTTTGGCTTTTAGGGCAAGAGTGTGGCTCCCAGTGAAGTCCTGGGATGTGATCAGGTGATCACTGTTTTCCCTCCCTCCTTACTCCCTGAGGTCCAACCATCCCCTGGAGCTAAAAAGCAGGATTGAAGATACAAAGGCACGTCAGCAGGTTCCACTCAGGAGCTGCTCTGCTGTGCAGCCCGGAGATGTGGGTCTGCCTGGTACTCTCCTGGTCTCCTGGTACTCTCCCCACAAAGCAGTACCAAATGGCCTTTTCAGGACCACCTCACTCGCTTTTAGAGAAGTGTGGGGTTGTCCATAATCTGAAGAGAGAAATATCAGCTTTATGCATCTTCTTCCATTTTTGTCCAAATTTTAGTGTGTGATAAGGATTTCCTTCCTTTCTTTCTTTTCTTTTCTTTTTTTGTTTGTTTGTTTGTTTGTTTTTGTTTTAGGCTTTCAGTGAGAATCTTTTCTTGCCACGTTGAAACTAACCACCCCACTCCCTGTCTATTCAGTGATGCTGAAGGGAACAGGATAGAATTAAATGGCTTAACTGACATCTTTTTCATTTGAAACCTTCTTTATGAACAATGCACTAAAGAGGCCAAAGCAACAAAGAAAAAATGAAAGCTGCTTGCGGCCCTCCTCGGCCCTGGGAAGGCTGCATTGGATGGTGTTTGACCTGCAGCTCTGCTCAGAAGCTCTCGCAGCTGAGTGCTGTGTACATGTTCAGCCCGCCGGCCCGGCATTGCATTTCCTGGTGCTATAGCTTCTTTGTCGTTTTAGTGCAGAGAATAGCATCCTGTTAGAAGTGGAAGCTGAAAATAGTCACAGAGTGCTCTGATCCTTTCAGGGCTGTCCTTAAGGAGTCGTCCTGACTCCACACCTTACCACGGATCTTACTACCCCGCTGCTGCCACTGGTCCTGCGCCTGGCCAGGTGCTCTGCTAGGGGTTCCCGGACATTTCACATATCAGCTCCCTGGGACTTGTCGGCAATATCCACCGTTTTAAAATAAAGAAACAAACCTCAGAAAGCTTAAATAATCTGTGCTACTTCACCAAGTTAATAAGAAGTGGACTCTCTCTGTTTGACTCCAGTCTATATTTTTTAACATGACATCCACACTAAATATGAATTAATCACTTTCCAAACACTTTGTGTCCATTATCATGTGATTCACACATTATCACTTCATTCATCTGTTCATTTTATTGCTGGTTTCCAGAATAGTCTTGCTTTTCCTTTTAATATAAACTTCCCCTCCTGTCTTAAAGAGCCAGTTTATATCTCCTCATGTAACTTGTCCTGCCCCTGATTAGCCTAGCATGAAGTTATGTTTCTTCTGCTCTACTAAGGTATGCTGTTTGTGACGCTTATTGTTACTTTATCAACTCATTCTAAATAATAAAAACCTAACAGGCAAATTGTACCCTTGGGCGGGAGTTCTACCACTCACTGACTACCAGGGGGCGGCACAGAACATGGAGGGCGTTGGTGACATGGTGCTGGCATTGGGCATTGGGCATTGGGTGGCAGTGGAGGCGCTGCCAGCCCCAGGGTGCCCCCACGAGAGCGGGACCGCAGTGGGATGGTGGAGTAGGTGTGCGGGCAGGGCCAGGCCAAGGCAGGTGCCCTGCTGATCGCCCCACAGACAGCAACCAGCAGCGGCAGCAAGGGATTGGGCCACCACCCAGCTCCCAGGTGCTGAGGGAATTGGGTGAGGGGGACCCAGCCCCAATCAATCACCCCACAAGCAAGGTGGTGGAGCAGATGAGTGGGTGGCAGGGTGCCAGGTGGGGCTGTGGGGCTGCAAGGCTGGGGGCATGAGCTAGGACCCAATTTCCACAGGCCACCCCAAGGGACTCCACTCATACAGAATTTCATGCACTGGACCTCTAGTCTATTATAATAAAAGTGTAATATGCTAATTAGACCAGACAGCCAAATGACCTACCAGACAACATTCTGGACACCCTTCCAGACCCAGTGGCAGGGCAAGGCAGAGGTGGTTAGGGGTGATCAGGCAGACAGGTGAGCAATTAGGGGAAATCAGGAAGGCAGGCAGAGTGGTTAGGGGTGATCAGGCAGGCAGGCAGGTGAGTGGTTAGGGGTGATCAGGCAGGTAGGCAGATGATCCAGAGTTCCCAGATTGCAAGAGGTATGTCTAACTGCTGGTTTAGGCCCAATCATGCAGGAGTATATGTCCTGTGGGATCAGGCCTAAACTGGCTGTCCGACATCCCTCAAGGAGTCCCGGATTGCGAGAGGGTGCAGGTTGGGCTGAGAGACCTCCCCTGCATGCACGAAATTTGTGCACCAAGCATCTAGTCTATATATATATATGGCTAGTATGCAAAGTGTCCCCTCGGGAGTTCGACTGGAAGTTCGATTGCTTACTATGACATGCGCTGACCACGATGGGGTGGTGCGGAGTGAAGGAAGACCCTGGCCGGCAGCCAACAGCTGGGGTAGGGAGGCCCTGGCTGGTAGCTGAAAGGCCCCGATTAGGCCTGTTCACTGGCCAGGCCTAGGGACCCGAACTGTGCACAGATTTTATGCACTGGGCCTCTAGTGTTAGAAATACAATTACCACCTTTATGAGTCAGAGTTGTATTTATTTTCTCACCCTGTCTTGAATAGGACCATTTTTTGTTTTTGTTTTCAGTACTTGATTTCAATAAATAGTGTAAAAAGAAGAGGCATGATAAATATTTTAAAAAATAATGTAGCATTCGATATAAAAATATATCAAATTCTAACACAAGTTGTGTAATACTAGAAAATGTGACAGACGGCCACTGGACCTTAGTATTGTCATTCAGAAAAATGGTAATAATAATAAAACTACTTGTTTTACCTTTCACTGAGTTTTTAAGAGAGAATCAAATACAATAATGGATGTGGAAGTGTTTTATAACTGAATGTGCTGTGTGACTATATTTTATCATTGCTAATAAAAAAGTTGATTGATTACTTAACTGACTTTTAGACAGGTATATAGTGAGCAGTAAAAATAAAAAAATCAAAGCTGAGATTGTGAACCTAAAATAAAGTTGTAGAGGTTGTTGATACTGTTTTTCCTTCAGCTGAAGTGACCTGGTTCCAAATTGCCAGGGGGCTTTTTCACCACCCAATAAGCTGAAAGTCTAGAAGATTAAAAGCAGAACAAACTGTAGAGTGCAGGTAAGTAAAAATCTAGTGGGAATAAAATGCAGCAAACCAAGATAAGACCACTTTGGCAGTGGGGTGAAAGATTTGTGAAAACTGTCCAAGTGACCAGCTACCCAGAGAAATAAGAGGTGCTAAAAATATGTAAAATATGGGTGCTCCTGTTGGATCACCTGAGGTAAAATGAGTAGCATATACATGATTATATGTATCACAAGAAAATATTGTAAATACCAACAATGAGTTATATGTTGATTCAACTAATATAAAAATACACTATAGTGAATGACTACACTATACTTTATACTATTACTTTCCATTATCAAATATAATTAAAATTTTGAAAGAAATATTGTTTTTGAAATGCAAAAATTGATCTGGAATGTGTGGTGTTTCCCTGGACAAGATGCAAAGGTGGCTTCCCAGGTTCTTGTCCAGGTGGAATTGAAGAATGAAGCCATGGACAAAAGGTGTTACAGGGAAAGATGGAAATTTATTGGGAAACAAGCACAGACTCGCACATGGGGTGGGGGAGAGAGTCCCACTAAGTCCCTTTTTCTTAAGATTTATAAAGGCTACAGTTCTTTGTGTCCTGATATCCCTTCTGATTGGTCACTATAGTGGCTTCAGAGCTCAAACTTCAAGTGAGGCTCCCCTCTTGCTCTCCCTTTTGTTTTTCTATTCCCTTGGGCCTTCCTCTTCCCACTCTGAATGAATGGCTTCTTTTCCTTTATTCTGTGAATATATACTTCTGCAGCTCCTTTATTCTGTGAGTGTATACCTTCTGTAGCTCCCTTATTCTGTCAATGTATACCTTTGGGCAGCTCCCAGTTTTGCAGCCCTGTGGTCTTCCCCATGGACCCCCTGATTCCTAAAATTTCCTAAACCTGCCTATTTTACCCCTAAAAACTCCTTTCATTTTTAATCCAGACTTTAAAATGAATATTTATAAAAAGTTTATGTATTTGTTTTGGAAGGAAACCAAATTGGGAAAAATAACAATAATTTGGTGTCCCATAATGTCTAGGAAGTAGTGTCTACTTTATAAATATTTGTTGAGTGGATCAGTGAATGGCAGTCCTGGAATACAAGGTAAACAACTTCTCTGGATTAACCATAAGGCTAAAACAATGATTCACTTGACCCATAGTGCTGGGACACTAATTATATTTAAAAAATAGAACTCTAAAAATATTTAAACCTTAAAGGAAATTCATAAAATGCAACCTAATATTTCCATTGTTCTACTGAATGAATGTATGTTCATTTATGAAAGCATAATTATTGCATCTTGTCTCTTAATCTGGACAACTTTATCTTAACCACTTTAAATAAATAATTTATTTATTTTTAATTTTCTGAAAATAGAGAAATTCATGTTTGTGTCCAGGAAATATACAATTTCAAACATATTTTATGAAACTGACTGGGTAAGTTAGGGATAAAACATGTTATATATATTATAGTGATTTCTTTTAAAACTGAGTGCAAGGCATTTGAGGGTCACCTGTAGTATTTTAGGGGCATCAAGTAACTTTGAAGTGTTAAGTAGTGAGTAGTGAAAGATGACATTCATGTCTCTGTTAAAAGTTAAATGTAAAGGAAAAACATTCCTATAATAGGTTTAATCACTGTTACTTTACACAATAATGTGCAACTTAAAATTGAGAACATATCATTTAAATAGGCTTAGATATTCAGAGTGAGAAATGTGACAGCTGCTGACCTTTATTGTTATGCTTTACTGTAACAAAGGGTCTGTGGATGTTACTCAATTTCCGGTCTGAATTGACTGAAAGTGATAAAAGGAGTCAAATATCTGACTGGGGCATATATTTTGGGAGATAGAAAAATTGCTTTCTGACCTTCAGCAAACTTTCCCATTGATCAAAAGATTCAAAAGGCAATCCTCAATGCTCTAAATTCTCCAACGTACAACTACCTAAATTGTCTTACATAAAATTAAATGTAAAGGGGTATTCTAGAAGTAAAATGAGGAAGTTCCATTAAATTGTGAGCTTCTTGTCTTATTAATTTTTATATCCCCTGGACCTCGCATAATACCTATTTAAAATAGAAGCTCCATGAGTGTTTAGTGAAGTTAACAGAATTTGATGATCTGAATTTAAATGTGGTTGAATTACCTAAGCAATTAATTTAGCTTAAGTAGTTTTACTTAGCTGACACGGACAAACATAACATTAAAATAGGCACAGAAATAACTATAAGAATCTTGAAAATGTAATGCCCAGATTTCGGGGTCCCCAAATTCAACCACCAGGGAGCCACTGCTGACGCAAAAAAACAAAGAGTCTTTATTCAAGCCCGGGCTTGGCTCCCAGCCTCTTTACCTACGCAGCGGCAAGAGGAGAGTGCGAGCCCCAGGGGAACAAAGGTTATATAGGGCTAGTCATTTGGGTGGGCTTGGGTGAGTGACATGGGTTACAGAGAGTAGTCACTTTGGTCAGGGTTTTTCTGCAGCGTCTTACGGCACAAAGGCCAGGAGGTGGCCAATTCATTCCAAGGTCTGAGCCATCCCCCTACCATTGCTTCTTGATAGCCTTATTAGGACCTTAGCTGCGTTCCTGGAGCTTCATTGGTCTACTCAGGCAGTGGTTGGGGGAGTTAGGACAATTCTGACATTCCTGTGGTCACCCGGGAGGGTCAGGCTGAGGATCTAGGTCTGCAAGATGGGGGATAATTAATTCTGCTTTGTTCTTTCAAAAACATTTTCTGTAAAGGGCCAGATAGTAAATATTTTCATTTTAGATTATCAAAAAGCAAAATTGGAAATACTATGTGGTACTTAGGTACCTATTTAAGTCAGAATAAAGCCCAAGGCTATTCTACTCTGACAACTATTTTCTGCAAACACCACTGGAGAATATAGCTTTTGAACTTAACACACCAGACCAACAAATACAGAAACTCTTGACATTTTTACAGAAGGAGGAAGTGAATAAGTAATGCAAATTCCTCTTAATCTAAGTATTTGTTTTAATGCAAACAAAATGAGAAAAGACTAACAAATGATAATTAAAACCTGAAAAATGTATTTAACATGTCCGTTTTTCAAATGCACAAGTTACATTAAAAAATATATATAAAAATATATATATCCTATATAATGAAAGCCTAAAATGCTAAGTGTTCAGTCATAAGGTCTGCTGTTCAACCAATCAAAGCGTAATATGTTAATGATATGCTAAAGCCACTCAACCACTCACTATGACATGCACTGAAGAACAGGGGACAGACAGTCAACAGGTTGAACAGTCACTATGACGAGCACTGACCACCAGTGGGCAGACGCTCCAACCGGTAGGTTAGCTTGCTGCTGGGGTCTGGCTGATTGAGACTGAGAGAGACGGGCCAGACAGACTCTGGAGTCCACCTGCAGTCCCTCACTGGCTGACCAACCTCCCGTGTCACTCCCTGGCCCCAATCGTGCACTGGTGGAGTCCCTTGGCCTGGCCTGCACCTTTTCACAATCTGGGATCCCTCAGGGGATGTCGGAGAGCCAGTTTCAGCCCTATGGCAGAATGACTGATTGCTATGACACGCACTGACCACTAGGGAGCAGACGCTCAATGCAGGAGCTGCCCCCTGGTGGTCAGTGCACTCCCAGAGGGGGAGCGCTGCTCAGCCAGAAGCCGGGCTCATAGCTAGTTGAGTGCAGCAGTGATGATGGGAGCTTTCCCACCTCCGTGGCAGCACTAAGGATGTCTGACTGACCTAAGCTGTCAGTCAGACATCCCCCTAGGGCTCCCGGACTGCGAGAGGGCACAAGCTGTGCTGAGAGAGCCCCCCCCGTTCCCTGAGTGCATGAATTTTGGCACTGGGCCTCTAGTATATAAATAAAATAATATAATCATTTAAATTTTTTTAAAACTTTTTTAGCTCACAGACCATATGAAAACAGTAATTAGGCACATTTGGTCTGCTATAGTTTGCTGACTCCAGAAGTAGACCCTTGTATAATAAATTTGAATATTTTGTTTATATAGATGAGCTAAATATTTTTATAGATTTGGTCCTTCATGTTGTAGGTTTGTAGACAAAAAAGCAGTCAGGTGATGGATTGAAATCAGTGTCCTGTGAACTTTGAGTCAGTATTTGAATTGTTTACTTATGCCTTTATTTCTCCACATAGGTAAGCAAATTCTGGGAGCCAAGCAGGTGATGTAGAAATAGGGTTTAAATAGTGTGGAGATTTTACTGAGAATGACATCATCAGGAGAGAAAAAAAAAACAATGGAGTTTATAGTGTACCATAGATAAAAAATTGATTTAGAGAACAGGAAACATTTTTTTTTTCTGACAGTGGGAGGAAATTCAGAAGCAGATGAGTTTTGAGCACAATGTGGGGTGCTCTTTGGAGCAGCAGTAGCAGCTCCCTCTATGGAGAAAGCAGGCTACTGTTCTTGGGGGTCACATTGACATAGGAGCATCTAGTGCTGGGAAACATTAGACACAAGAAAGATCTATTCAGGAAACTGTGTACCCTTTGCCAATAGACACTCTGCACTTAGAACAAAATATGTGATAAAACACATAGGTACAAGAAAAATTAATTTTAATCAATTTTTTCTGTTTGAAATGAGATTAGATTGTGGTCCATCGTATTGCATTATAAAAGGAACTGCATGCCATTATCCCAACTGTAAAAACATATTACATAGAGTACCTCTGAATGGTATAACAATAAGATAAAATAAAAACCTAAACAATTATGAAGATGAGCAAGGCCCTTACTCTTTCTGAGCCTTAGCTTCCTCATGGGTCAGGTGAAGAGTTGTTTTTTGATTCTCACTCGATATTTTTCCATTGATTTTTTTTTTTTTAAGAGAGTGGAAGGGAGGTGGAGAGACAGAAAGAGAGAAACAGTAATATGAGAGAGACACACCCACATGCACCCAGGTTAAGGCCAGGGTACATGGCTCTTCTATATTTGAACCAGGGAGCCTTCAGTCCCGGGGCTCACGCTCCATCCATTTAGCCAAACTGACTAGGGCTGAGAGTTTCCTTAATGATCACTAAAAACCTAGCTTTCTTCAAAATGCCAGGAATCAAGGTCTTTCTCTAAGTTAAATATCTAAATTGCAAAACTACTCACACAACCACCCAAGAAACACAGATGTACATCTGTATACTCAACAATGCCTAGAGCTATGATTCTCAAACTGTGTGACAAAGTACCTCTAGAGTGCCACAGTGACCTCATGCGGCATCTGTCAGAAACTGTGCAAACTTACTTAGAGGCAGTTCATTTCCAACTCATTTATTTTAACCATATCATACCTTTTAGGAACTGGCACATTGACAGTCATGGTTACAAATAGCAGGCACCATGTGGAAATCAGTGTGGAACAGGAAATGAGAGTGATAGTGTCCAATCTGATTCCAAAGTTTGAGAAGCTGCACAATGGCCAACAGGTTGTTAGGATATAAACAATTAGTGTGTTAAAAAAAAATTAACTACTTAATTAAAAAGCACATAAGATATGTCCTTTTTTTCTGGGGCATTGAGAAAATATTACTAAGATTTTCTGTAAATTATTTCTGGATCCTATGTTTCAGGTACATTTGATTTCTCTGAAGCTAATTAACTCAAATATTAAGTATATCTGTTACAGTAATTGTAATTCAAAACTCAATAACATTCACACACAGGGGCAAAGCAACTCCTGACCCAGGAGAGGGGTGGTTCTTAAAGAACCATGTGCAACCCTAAATAAGAATTTTTTTTCATAATTATGTGATAATAGTTGGGTTTGGGAAGAGGGGGAAGAAAGAAAAGACATTACATTCATTCTAGTATATTTAATGTTATACTATATTTCCAGGTATTTCTATGTGTACAATGGGAATTTAGAAGTGTGGGGATGAGTGGTGAAATGGAAAAAGAAAGTGAGCAGAGGGGACTCATTGGGGATTAAACATTTGAACAGACCATTTACATGAAATTGTTACAGGTAGGTCCTGTTAGTGAATATGATTCTGCTCAGGTGGTCATTGAGTTGACCAGGGAGCAAAGGGGCCTTTCCATGAAGGTATTGGACATTGTTTAAAGGAAACTTCAGACTTATTTTAATATACCAGTTATCAAAGACAAGATGGAGCTTCCTGCAGAGAAAAATGCAATATCATAAGTAATATAGTACCTGGTGTATAAGGAAACCAAACTCAGACCAAATGAAAATGTGGAGCAAAGTAACAAATAAAAAAATTTTTAAAGGTCATTGTTTTCCTAAATAGACAGAGAAAAGTATCTATTTTTCAGCAGCATGTTGTGATGCCCTGTACAGGTCCAGAGGAACAGATGTTAGACCATAATAAGCCACAGAAACTGAAAATCAACCTCAGAAGAAAGGCCTATGTTTAAGAATTGATCTTAACCATATTCAGAGAGTCAGGAGGTAAATTCCTTTGGCATTAGTCTGAGTAAATACACAGTCCAATAAGGACAAATGCAGATCTGAGGAAAGGTTAATATAAAACCGAGCTCTAAATTCAAATATCGTATGAACAGGATGGACAACAGCAATGAGAGAATGTGGGTTGGATGACAGAGCAGTGAACTAGAGAATATTGCTTTGCTAAAATGTGCCAGTGACATTCCAATTTTGGGGGATGATTATCAGGTGGAAAAGATGTACCAATGTTGTCAGATTTTCTAACACTATATAGGCCACATATCTCTACTTTTGTGTAAAATCTATTAATCTTCATATATAGACAACTTATTCAAAAATAAAATTTTGAACTCCATGGAGATCAAACAAACGTGAAGACCAAGTGAAATTTTGGTTTTGTATATGTTTTACTAAGAGATTTCACTAAAACTAGTATGCAAATAGTAGGGATTATTTGATAAATAGGTTTTGTATTACATAAAATACTAGAGGCCTGGTGCACAAAAATTCGTGCACTCGAGGGATGGTCCCTCAGCTCAGCCTGCACCCTCTCACAGTCTGGGAGCCCACAGGGAATATCCCACTGATGGCTTAAGCCCGCTTCCCACAGAAAGTGGCCCTAAGGTGCAATCTGGCCTCCCTCTGCAAGAGCTGACTGGCGGTCGCCGCTGCCTCCGATCACCATCCCCTCCCTCTGCTTGCTGGTACCCACCATGGCTGGCCTGGTGCCAACCACTCGCCAGGCTCGCCCCCTACCCACCAGTTGTTCTGCCCTTTGGTTGATTTGCATATTAGGCTTTTATTATATAGGATAAGTGTGTGTGTGTGTATATATATATAGAGTACAATTACCAGCTCATCACTAATACTTATTATCATCATCTTTTTGAGCTGCTATAACAAAATACCATAGACTTGGTAGCTTATAAACAACAGACATTTATTTCACACAGTTCTGGAGTCTAGAAGTCCAAGATCACTACACCATCATGGTTAGCTTCCAGTTTAGGGTCTCTTCTGGTTGCAGATTGCTGACTTCTTGCTGGTGGAAGGAACTAGGGAGCCCTGTGGGTCTCTTTTATAAGAGCACTAATCTCATTCATAAGGGGTACACTCCAGTGACCTACACCTCCCAATATCATCACACTGGGAATTAGGATTTTAATATATAAATGGGGGAGGGGAAGCACAAGCATTCTGATCATAGCATTTACAAAGTTTTGGGTTTTTTTCCAAATGTTTTTAAGCTACCTGTCAGAGACATCAGTTTCACAGCTGACTGCTAAACCTAGACCAACTATTTTCTGAAAATTATTGGTATCTTAATCCAATTAATTTCATTATACATTAAAACTATTTAGGGAGGACTTTCATAAAGATATATATACTTGATTTAGACACAACACTAATATTATTTTAAATGTTGTTTTTAGCCAATATCTGGAAGCATAAAATTAAAAGCGGAAATAAAATCTGAGAATATTGCTAAACAATTACAGAATATAAAAGATATATTTGATCATTTGGTTTAGTGACAACTGTTCTATATAACTATACTCATCAATAACCCCTGAGGGAATTGCTGCATTAGAAGCCTGAATAAATAACACTGGAGAATGACAAGGCTATCCACCAATATATGTTAAGATATAATCAACATATTCTAAATAGGAAGACAGAATGAAATGACAGAAAGTAGAAAAATTCTACACCATGAATAGTTCCAAATTTTTCACAGATTTGTATTTAAAGTCCTAACAATTGTTTTTATATGGAACAGTTTTGTTCCTACAATTGCCAGACAATATGGTCTTAATGTAATCTAAGGTATATGTGACAGTGGTGCATTGAAAAAAATGGTCATAAACTTCTCCAATTTCTATATAATACTCCTTTCAATTGTGATTTGCTAATCCTCCCATCAAGAAGTAGAGTCAGTTTCTACAACCTTTTGAAACTTGGTTGATCTTCATACTTAATTTGACTATTTGATTCTGGTGATATTTCATATTTAGAACTCTAAGCTACCTTCCACCTTCTGTTCTTACTTTCTTAGAACTCTGCCCTGATAGCCCTTGGAGCAAAAATTTGACACTAGCCTTCTTAAGAATTAGAGACCCTAGTATAGCTCTCCCAGCTGATAGCTCTCCCAGCTGATAGCATGGACTCCTAGATCCAAGAATGAAGCTTTCTTGGACCATTGTCCCCTGCTCACCACCAACTGACTGCCACCCATGAGTGAGCCCGGGAAGACCTGCAAAATTGTGGTTATTTTTACAAGAGTATAAAGTCTAGATTAAGTAGAAAGCACTCCCCAATTTATATGTTAAAATCCTAATTCCCAATGTTGTGGACTCAGCCTGAATTGCCAACAGTCAATATTTGGGGCAATAAATCACTATTGTTTTAATCCATGAAGTTTCAGGATAGTTAGTTACAAAAAAAAAAAAAAACACAACAAAACAATGTGTATGTAGCAGAGGTCTGCAAACATTTTATTAAATAACCAAATAGTAATATTTTAGACTTGTGGGTCAGATAGTTTCTTTTTTTTAAATTTAATAAATCTTTATTGTTTAGATTACTACAATTGTTCCTCTTTTTTCCCCCATAGTTCCCCTCCACCCAGTTCCCACCCCTCCCTCTGCCCTTACCCGCCACCACTGTCCTCATGCATAGGTGTACGATTTTTGTCCAGTCTCTTCCCACACCACCCACACCCCTTTCCCCATTGTGGAAATTGTCAGTCCACTCCCTTCCTATGACCCTGATTCTATTATATTCACCAGTTTATTCTGTTCATCAGATTTTTTTATTCACTTGATTTTTAGATTCACTTGTTGATAGATATGTATTTGTTGTTCATAATTTTTATCTTTGCCTTTTTCTTCTTCTTCCTCTTCTTAAAGAACCTTTCAGCATTTCATATAATACTTGTTTGGCAGTAATGAACTCCTTTAGATTTTTCTTATCTGTCAAGCTCTTTATCTGCCCTTCAATTCTGAAAGATAGCTTTGCTGGGTAGAGTAATCTTGGTTGTAGGTTCTTGCTATTCATCACTTTGAATATTTCTTGCCTGCATAGTTTCTGTTGAGAAATCAGCTGACAGTCATATGGGTGCTCCCATGTAGGTAACTAACTGTTTTTCTCTTGCTGTTTTTAATATTCTTTTTAAACATTTTTCTTTATTGATTAAGGTATCACATATTTGTCCTCATCCCCCCAGTACCATCCCAAACCCCTCCCCACACATGCCCCCACCCCCCTGATGTCCGTGACCACTGGTTAGGCTTATATGCATGCATACAAGTCCTTTGGTTGATCTCTCCCCCCACCCCACCCTCCCTTACCTTCCCTCTGAGGCTTGACAGTCTGATTGATGCTTCCCTGTCTCCGGGTCTATTCTTGTTCATCAGTTTATGTTGTTCATTATTTCCCCCAGATGAGTGAGATCATGTGATACTAAAAATATACTTATAAGAACCCGAAAATGAGACAAGCAATAATGGTTATGCTGAGAGTCAAATGAATCAGTCTGTAGTGAGTTTCTTTCTGGGCCAACAGTTCTTTTGAGTCCCAATTTCAATGTCAAACAGTTCCTCATGTGTACATGTCAGCAATTATATTTCAGTTCTGGATGGTGGACAAATGGTGGTAATGCAGGTCTGACCCTCTCTGGTTTGGTCCTGGGGAACCTGCAGTGACGCACAGCTGCTGACTGCTAGTATGGCAAGGCGTCATCAGCATCTTCCATCTCTGGACTGTTTCTCTTCTGTCTTCATGGCTGGAGCAGTCCTGTCAATTCCTCTCTGTTGCAGGAATCCACATGGTCTTGGAGTTGTTTTCTGAAAATATACAAACATATTTTCAACTTTTTGTTTGGGGTTCTCTGCACTTCCTGGACTTGTAAGTCTATTTCTTTCACCAGGTGGGGGAAGTTTTTGGTCATTATTTCTTCAAATAGGTTTTCAGTATCTTGCTTTCTCTCATCTTCTGGCACCCCCATAATTCTGATGTTGGTATGCTTGAAGTTGTCCCAGAGGCTCCTTACACTATCTTCATATTTTTGGATTCTTTTTTCTTTTTTCTTTTCCGGTTGAATGTTTTTTGCTTCTTTGTATTTCAAATCTTTGACTTGATTCTTGTGATCCTCTAGTCTGCTGTTAGATCTCTGTATAATATTTTTTATTTCAGTCAGTGTCTGCTTACTTTCTAGTTTGTCCTTTTTCATATCCTCGAGTGTCTCACTAACTTTATTGGCCTTTTCTAGAAAATTCTTGAAAAATCCTTATAACCGTGGTTTTGAACTCTAAATCCAGTCATTTTCTTTCCTCCATTTCTTTCATTTGTGATCTGTTTCTTTGTCTCGGCATTTTGGCTGCTTCCCTGAGTTGACAGAGTGGCTTTGTGTGCTAGGTGTCGTACAGGGCCCAGTGGCTCAGCCTGCCCCAGTTACCTGAGGTGGACACTCTTGGTGCACCCCTTTGTAGGCTGTGTGCACAGTCTTGTTGTAGTTAAGCCTTGATTGTTGTTGGTATCACTGGGAGGAATTGACCTCCAGGCCAATTGGCTGTGAGGATCAGCTGTGTCTATGCTGGGAGAACTTCTGTGCTGGAGACACCCTTATGAGACTTACAAAATCCTCTATGCTCAGCTTGGATGGGGCAGTCTCAGGGCAGAGTAGACAGCATCGGTTTCCCATCATCCCTGCCCTAATAGGCCCCTGTGTCTCAATGTCCCATGGTAATCACTGCAAGCACCTCTGAGAGAAAGCTGCCCTTGAGTTTCACCCACTGCCAGACAGTCCAGTTTCTCCCTGAATGAGTCTGGGTCCCCAGAGTCTCGCCTGGAACTGGAGTTCAGTGCAGTCGGGAGCTTTTATCTCCCTCCTGCTTGAAAAAGCCAGCCACGCACTCAGTTGCCAGCCCTCTCCGCAAATGCGTCTCAGTACCTCTGCCTTCTATAGCTCCTCTGAGTCTCATTGTGCTTTTCTCTTTCCTTCTAATTGTAGAATTTCCACTCAGCCAGCCTTCCTGTGGTTCTGGATGATGTCCATTTTGTCTTTTAGTTGTAGTTTTGAAATTGTTGTGTGAGGCAGCAGTTTAGGTGTTTACCTATGCTGCCATCTTGGTTTCCCCCACATAGTTTCTTATATAACTATTCACTGTGCTATTGTATAACAAAAGCAGCCACAGAAAATATGTAAACAAATGTTTGTGTCTATGTTTGAATAAAACTTTATTTACAAAAGAGGTGACCAGCACACAAGTTTTAGTTTGCTGAGCTTTGGTATACACACATATATTTATGTGTGCACACAGAATATGTGTGTTTATATGCTCTCAAAAAATGTACAAATATATGACATGTTTCAAATTGGTGAATAGGTAGAATCAAAAGTGGAGAAAGGAGAGAAGGAAGACTATGTTAGTGATAAACCCAGACTAACACTATGAAATCTCCATATATATATACATATATATCATATTTATAAATACACATATATATACATGCATGTATTAATGTCAGCTTCTCTAAGAATCATTGTTAGCAAATAAATTATTTGAGGGAATATTTCATTTCAGATATGATAGATATATAGTTTGCATTACTGTGAAACTTTTAAGTGTTTGGAATAAAGAAATCAATGAATGTCCATTTTAAACCTATTTCTCAAGTTTAAACTGGTGTTATCTCTTAAATAGTAATAAAAGGTTTGCTCAAGCTTAATGCCTCTTTAATCTAGACATTATACTCTTGTGAAAATAACCACTTAGATATAAGGAGATAGCCACTCTGGTAGAGATTAAATGGAGACAGCTATGTAACAGCGGCTGACAGACAATTATTAAGACTCAAGATATTGTAACAATTTCTTTATAAAATTAAAGGTGATACTAGTAAAAAGACTATTGCAATCTAGCTAGCAGAGACCATAAAAAATATTTTCCACTTAATAAATGTTCTAACTTCATGTTAAAGATTGTGAGTATGATCTCAGTTAAGGATTAATTTTTTTTTAAATAGATACTTCAGATCTGTATCTGTATTGAATTCTAATGTGAAGATCTTTGTTAGAATGCTTTGAAAGAGATTAGAAATATTGATTTTCATTTAAGTACTCTTAGATCACCAAAATCTCACTAACGAAGAATTTCTTTAGCTAATGGCCCCTATTGGCTAGTTAACAAACTATATCATGAACATTTGATACATTAATCCCTCAATAAACATGACCAGAAATCTCTAAATTATAAGAGTATCACTTTGCTTTCTGCCTACAATTGATTAAATTATGACATTATTGAAATGTCTAATTCTTGCTCAAAGTTCACATGAGCATAATGTATTAGGTACAGTAACACTTCATAACTTCTTAGAAACCTTATTTGAATTTCCTACGATAGGAAATAGAGGTATGATTGGATCACCCTGCGTGGGATAATAGAAAGATAAAATTTATCTTCATACATGGTATAGTTTTGTTTTTAGATAGTTCTTCTTATGCCTGAATCCTTCTTGTCAATCAAGTCTCAGTTCAAATACCATATTTAGAGAGAAGCTAGTTTTGACCACTGTTTTAGTAGGGCTCTGCAGAAATTAGGCTATGATGCATACGGAAGTTCATTGAGCAATATCCGTGGAATTATCACTCATGGAGGAATGAAGGAAATTGGATTGGGCAGAGAAGCACAGTTAAAATTAAGGCCTCAGCAGAACCATCTTTCTCACTAAGAGCTATTGTGTCATGATATGTAGAATAATCTCAACTTGTTGCAAGGGAGTAGACATTTATACCGCCTCATCAGTCAATCACTGAATGAGGAGTGAAGGCATAACTGTGGGTGCATCAGCTTTCCTTGCCTGAGGGTGATTCCCAGGGGAATGTCATGGCTGATAGTTGTCCCCCCAAAAATATACCTCTCCCCTCTGGCAACCATTAGTTTGTTCCATGTATCAACTAGCATGTGTTCTATTTTCTTTTGTTTTATTTAGACTCCACATACAGATAAAATCATAATGTTTTTGTCTCTCTCTTCCTGGATTATTTCACCTAGCATTATACCCTCTAGGTCCATCCAGGTGGATGTAAATGGGGATATTCCATTCCATATACCACATCTTTATCTATTCATTTATTCATGGACACCTAGATTGTTTTTACATCTTGTCTAATGTAATTAATGCTGCAATAAGGGTGCATATATCTTTTTGAATTAGTACTTTGTTTTCTTCATATAATACACAAAAACTGGATTACTGGGTCATATGGTACTTATATTTTTAATTTGAGCAATCTCTATACTTTTTTCTATAGTGGCTGTACTAATTTACAATCCTACCAAGAGTTCACAAGGGTTCCCTTTTCTCCAGATATTGACAACACTTTTTATTTGCTGACTTTTTAATAATATCTGTTCTGACAGGTGTAAGGTGATTTCTTGTTGCAGTTTGATTTGCATTTCCCTGATGATTAGTGATATTGAGCATTTTTTAATATGTCTGGTGGCAATTTGTATGTCTTCTTTGGAGAAATGTTTATTCAGGGCATCTTTGTGTTTTTTAATATGATTGTTTTTGAGGTTGAGCTTTACAATTTTTTTTATACATTAGTCCCAGTGACCCACTTAGGAAATTCTTGCTTCCTGTTCTCACAAATCTTGATTCCATAGTTTTAAAGACCTAGATCACAGAGAATCAAAAAAGCATTGTTAAAGTTTAAGCTATAGCTGCTACCAAATTACTTTGGGTTTTTCATGCCAATAGATCACCAGCTAAAGAAAGATGTCACTATCTTGAGAAGGAAGTTTACCTTGCAACATCAGGAGAATGTAAGGCTACTGTTAACATTGGAGAAGGGGTGGTGCAGAAGGTGAAGGGAAAATAAGAATTACAAACTTCCAGTTACAAAATAAACAAGCCACTTGGTTATAGTCTACAACACAGGGAGTATAATAACATCTTAATAACTTTGAATGGTGATAGATGGTTAATAGGCTTATCAGGGCAATCACATTGTAAATAAAGGTTGAATCACTGTACCATACACCTGAGACTAATACAATATTGTATGCCAACTATACTGTAACACAACACTCAAAAATGAAACAAAATATTCAATCCTTTAGGCCCTGTGGTCAGGAAAGGCAAATGTACTTTCTGGTATATGGACAATTTCAGTCAAGATGAATAATTTATTCTTCCAGTGTGAAAGGGACATATTTCCATCAGTGTGCCATAAAGTAGCTGGTTGGTCTTCCCAAGAAATGGTGCCATATTGGAGGTACACCACTGGTCTCTGTTATTGACAGGTAGGGTATTCAAAGTGGCACTATTCAATCAAACTTAGTGAATGTAAGTACATACTATTGGACCAATGCACAGATTCCGTTTCTGCCATCCTGACTGCTCTATTTACTTGCCTGTTGTGCCATTTCTGAGAGGGCAAAGAGAGAGGCTGCTGACATGAACTGAATCACTTTGACTTGGATACTTAGTGCCTCTACTATGCTGGATGCTTTCTGCTGAGTTTTAACATATGACACTAAGATGTTCGCACTATGTGACTACCCCTAGAGATCCATCCACATACCTTTCTTCCTATACCTCCTTTATGTCCCTCATTTAACCATTCTTCTTCCAGGATCCTTACCAATTAATCCATCCACTATAGCCCATAAGTCTGAGACATAGCTCCTCTTGGCCCATTTCTCTTTCCACATCAAGTGCAAAACCAGATGCTCCAGCAGGAGCTCTGTCCACTAGGAAGACATACTCGTACAGTTGTTTTTCATGCTCATTTTTAGTTTGTACCCACATAATGAACCCAACTACCTACGACTGAGCTCAGTCATTTTTCTCCTCAGTCAGCTAATCATAATGGTCCTCTTCGTGTAGCTGTGAGCCACAGGTGTGAAATGAGAAAGAAATACAAGTGTAATAGTGATGGATGGCATGAGGGTCTATGCTACCAGCTTATATGCCTTATGTGTGTGCTCTGTCCTTGCTGTTGCTCAATCCAATTTGCAGTTCCACCCTGTGATGAATTCCATCTGGGCCCATCCCACCTTATGACATTATGGGTCTCTCAGAAATCAGTTAATGATGGAAAGCTATGTCTGAATGATTATGTAAATATCTTATAATAAGTTGATTCATACCTTCTGTGATTTTTTAAAAAATAAAGCACAATTCTCTATTGCAGGTATCATAACCCTTTAGGTTTCTGTTGTGATTTTCCTGATAAACTTCACATGGCATCCTCTCCCACCACTGACACACGTAATAATATAGAATCTATTGAGCCATATGGTCCAATCAGTAGAACTACTTGTATTCTGAACCTGCTACAGAACTATTTATACTCTAGATCCCAGAGAAAACTGGCAGCATTTGCTGTCACCAGTTAATGGATCAATAAAGTGTGAAATATGCTGTCCCTTTAATCCAAAATGCTGTAATACTTTGTCTTTTCATTTGATTGAAGTTTTCCACATGCCCCAGGCCATGTGATCCTAAAAATATCACTGGTATGGCTGGCCCCTGCATCTCCATAGGGTTAATTTTCCTTTTTCTGGGGGAACATATGTCTTTTCAATGCCCCAAATGCATTGGTAACTTCTTTCTATTATGGTCCAATTAACATAATGACATTGATATAGTGGACTAATAGGCAACATATCTGGGTGCCTGAACCAATTCTGCAGAATACCTATCTGGTCCAGATTTCTTTGGATAATTATGAATAGGCGGAAAGAGGAAGTTAGCATAGCCTTGGGTGAAGACAGTAATGTATAGTGGGGTATGTTAGTGTGCTCAGGCTATTCTAACAAAGTACCACTGACTGAGCAGCTTAAACATCAGACATTTATTTCTCACATTTCTGCAGAACAGGAGCTCCAAGATTAAGATGCCAGCAGTTTGGATCCTGGTGAAATTTCCATTCCTGGCTTGCAGATGGTGGCTTTCTCTCTTTGTCCTCATATTGATCTCATCATGAGAGCCCTACCCTTAGGACCTCATCTAGACCTGCTTGATTCCCATATTCCCAAAGGCCCCAGCTTAAAATGTCATCACCTAGGGGAGAAGCACTTCAACATACGAATTGTGGTGGAGGGGGCACGAATATTCAGTCTGCAATATAGGAGGATTCTGGTAAATTTCATTTAACTACTAAAAGAGAGTCATAAAGAAAAGGGCCCTTCTGCAGCCCCAGTCACCATCCCTCCACACCCTGCCCCCTTCGCATCCCCTTCCCCCCTCCCGATCATAGCGTCTAAAACTAAGATAACCACTTTGTGGCCATGTAAGAATAGACACAAAGACAAAAGAGGCAACACACTGGAAATGATGAAAATATAATCATCTCCAGGGATAGTGCTGATATCCTTGAGCCACAAAACGTTCCTAGAGTTATTTTTTAAGAAGACTTTTATTTTTTTTATTAAGGTATTATATGTGTACATATCTTACCATTGCCCCCCCACCCCACTCCCATACATGCCCTCACCCCCCAGTGTTTTGCATCCATTGGTTATGCTTATATGCATGCATACAAGTCCTTCAGTTGATTGCTTAACTCCCCCACCTCTCCCTAGCCTTCCCGCTATAATTTGACAGTCTGATTGATGCTTTACTATCTCTGTATCAATCTTTTTGTTCATCAGTTTATAATGTTCTTTATTATCCATAAATGAGTGAGATCATGTGGTATTTTTCTTTCATTGACTGACTTATTTCACTTAGCATAATGCTCTCCAGTTCCATACAGGTTGCTGCAAAAGGTAAGAATTCCTTCTTTTTTTGGGCAGCATAGTATTCCATTGTGTAGATGTACCACAGTTTTCTAATCCAGTCATCTGCTGACGGGCACTTAGGCTGTTTCCAAATCTTAGCTATGGTGAATTGTGCTGCTATAAACATAGGGATGCATATATCCTTTCTGATTGGTGTTTCCAGTTTCTTAGGATATATTCATAAGAATGGGATTACTGAGTCAAATGGGAATTCCATTTTTAATTTTTTGAGGAAACGCCATACTGTTTTCCACAGTGGCTGCACCAGTCTGCATTCCCACCAGCAGTGCACCAGGGTTCCTTTTTCTCCACATCCTCCCCAACATTTGTTCTTTGTTGATTTGTTGATAATAGCCATTCTGACAGGTGTGAGATGGTACGGCATTGTCTTTTTGATTTGCATCTCACGGATAATTAGTGACTTTGAGCATGTTTTCATGTGTCTCTTGGCCTTCCTTCTGTCTTCTTTCGAAAAGATTCTATTTAGGTCCCTTGCCCATTTTTTTATTGGATCATTTACCTTCCTTTTATTAAGTTGTATAAGTTGCCTGTGGATGTTGGAGATTAAACTTTTATCAGTGATAACATTTGCAAATATGTTCTCCCATACAGTGGGGTTTCTTGTCATTTAGTTGATGGTTTCTTTTGCTGTGAAAAAGCTTTTTATTTTGATGTAGTCCCATTTGTTTATTTTCTCTTTAGCTTCCATTGCCCTAGGAGCAGTATCAGTGAGGAAGTTCTTTCGGCATATGTCTGAGAATTTGCTGCCTGTGGGTTCCTCTAGTATTTTTATGGTTTCCCGTCTTATGTTTAAGTCCTGTATCCATTTTGAGTTTATTTTTGTGTATGGTGTTGGAAATCTAGTTTCATTTTTTTGCATGTATCTGTCCAATTTTCCCAACACCATTTATTGAAGAGACTGTCTTGACTCCATTGTATGTTCATGCCTCCTTTGTCAAATATTAATTGAGCATAGTGGTTCTCTAGATTCTCTTTTCTATTCCATTGGTCCATATGTCTGTTCTTGTGCCAGTACCAGGCTGTTTTGAGAACAGTGGCTTTGTAATACAGCTTGAAATCTGGTATTGAGATCCCACCTACCTTGTTCTCCTTTCTCAGGATTGCTGTGGCTATTCGGAGTCTTTTTTTTATTCCAGATGAATTTTTGGAGAGTTCTTTCTAGGTCTGTGAAATATGCCATTGGTATTTTAATGGGGAGTGCATTGAATCTATAGATTGCTTTGGGTAGTATGGATTTTTTAATGATGTTGATTCTCCCAATCCATGAACATGGTATGTTCTTCCATTCTACTTATGTCTTCCTCTATCACTTTTTTCAGTGTCCTGTAGTTTTCCACGTATAGGTCTTTTACCTCCTTGGTTAAGTTTATCCTTAGGTATCTTAATTTTTTTGGTGTGATGGTAAATGGGATTGTTTTTTTAGTCTCTCTTTCTTTAAGTTCACTATTGATGTATAGAAATGCCATAGATTTCTTGGCATTAATTTTGTATCCTGCTACATTGCCAAATTCATTTATTAAGTCTATTAGTTTTTTGATGGAGTCTTTTGGGTTTTTTATGTACAATATCATGTCATCTGCAAATAAGGACAGCTTTTCTTCTTCTTTTCCAATTTGGATGCCTTTTATTTCTTCTTCTTGTCTGATCACAATGGCTAATACTTCCATTACTATGTCAAACAGGAGTGGTGAGAGTGGGCATCCCTGTCTTGTTCCTGTTCTTAGGGGAAATGGTTTTAGTCTTTGCCCATTGAGTATGATGTTAGCTGTGGGTTTATCATATATAGCTTTTGTTATGTGGAGGTATGATCCTTCTATTCCCACCTTGTTGAGAGTTTTTATCAAGAAAGGGTGTTGGATTTTGTCAAGTGCTTTTTCTGCACCAATTGATATGACTGTGTGATTTTTATCTCTCAATTTGTTTATGTGATGTATCATGTTTATTGATTTGCGGATATTGTACCATCCCTGCATTCCTGGGATAAATCCTACTTGGTCATGGTGTATGATCTTTCTGATGTAGTGCTGGATCCGATTTGCTAGAATTTTGTTGAGGATTCTGGCATCTATGTGCATGAGGGATATCGGACTGTAATTCTCTTTCATTGTGTTGTCTTTATCTGATTTTGGTATTAGGGTGATGCTACATTGCCAAATTCATTTATTAAGTCTATTAGTTTTTTGATGGAGTCTTTTGGGTTTTTTATCTACAATATCATGGCTTCATAGAATGAGCTTGGAAGTGTTCCTTCTTCTTGAATTTTTTGGAATATTCTGAGGAGCATAGGTTTTAGTTCTTCCTTGAATGTTTGGTAAAACTCCTCTGTGAAGCCGCCTGGCCCTGGGCTTTTGTTTGCTGGAAGCTTTTTGATGACTGCTTCCATTTCTTACATAGTTATTGGCCTCTTGAGATGTTTAGATTCTTCCTGATTGAGGTTTAGAAGGTTATATTTTTCTAGGAATATGTTCATTTCTTCCAGGTTGTCCAGTTTGTTGGAGTAGAGTTGTTCATAGTAATTTTTAACAATCCTTTGTATTTCTGTGGGGTCTGTTGTTATTTCACCTCTTTCATTTCTGATTTTGTTTATTTGGGTCCTCTCTCTTTGCTTCTTGGTGAGCCTGGCTAGAGGTTCATCAATCTTATTTATCTTTTCAAAAAACCAGCTCTTGGTTTTGTTGATATTTTTTATTGTTTTGGTCTCAATGTTGTTTGTCTTCACTCTGATCTTTATTATTTCCTTCCTTCTGCTTACACTGGGCTTTTCTGGTTACTCTTTCTAACTCTTTGAGTTGTAGGGTTAGATAATTTATTACCATTGTTTCTTGTTTTTGTGTTTTTTTTTGCAGTAAGCTTGTACAGCTGTGAACTTCCCTCTCAAGACTGCTTTCGCTGTGTCCTGTAGATTTTGGATTGTTGTGTTTTCATTTGTTGCCATGATGTTTTTTATTTCTTCCTTGATCCCTCTGGTAACCCAGTCATTGTTTAATAGCATGCTGTTTAGTCTCCATGTGTTCAATTTTCTTGGATTGTTTTTATTGTAGTTGATTTCCAGTTTTATGCCACTGTGATCTGAGAAGATGCATGCTATGATTTCTATCTTCTTGAATTTGAAGAGACTTTGCCTATGTTCCAGCATATGGTCTATCTTTGAAAATGACCCATGTGCACTTGAAAAGAATGTATATTCTGTGTCTTTGGGGTGAAATGTTCTGAATATGTCAATTAATTTCATCTGGTCTAATGAGTCATTTAGGATTGATGTTTCTTTGCTGATTTTTTGTTTAGAGGATTTGTCCAATGGTGATAGTGGGGTATTAAAGTCTCCTACTATGATTGTATTGCTGTTAATCTCTCCCTTGATATCCTCCAGGAGTTTTTTTTATGTATTTGGGTGCTCCTGTATTGGGTGCGTATATGTTTACCAAAGTTATTTCTTCTTGATGGACTGCTCCCTTTAGTATTATGAAATGGCTTTCCTTATCTCTTGTTATGTCTTTCATTTTGAGATCTAATTTATCAGATATAAGTATTGCTACCCCAGCTTTTTTTTTCATTTCCATTCACCTTGAAAACCTTTTTCCATTCCCTCATCCTCAGTCTGTGTGCATCTTTTTTTCTGAGGTAGGTTTCTTATAGATAGCAGATATATGGGTCTTGTTTTCTTATCCAATCTGTTACCCTGTGTCTTTTGATTGGGGCATTTAATCCATTTACATTTAAAGTTATTATTGATAGCTACTTATTTGTCACCATTCTTATTCTTTACTCCGTTGTTCCTTCTTCACTTTCTTTTCTTTTTTTTTTTTTTTTTTTTACAGCAGACCCTTTAGCATTTCTTTCATTGCTGGTTTGGCGGTAATAAATTCCCTTAGTCCTTTTTTTTTTTTTTCTGTGAAGCTCCTGATTTCACCTTCAATTTTGATTGATAGCCTTGCTGGGTACAGTTTTCTTGGATTCAGATCCTTCCTTTGCATGACTTTGTATATTTCATTCCATTCCCTTCTTGCCTGATGAGTTTCTGTTGAGAAATCAGTTGCTAGTCTGATGGGGGTTCCTTTGTAGGTAACTTTCTGTCTCTCTCTGGCCTCTTAAGATTCTTACTTTGTCATTGGTGTTTGCCAATTTAATTATAATGTGCCTTGGCTTTGGTCTTTTGGGGTTCATTTTGCTAGGGATTCTGTGAGCTTGTGGGATTTGTGTGGGTTTTTTTCTTCCCTATATCAGGGAAGTTTTCTGTCATTATTTCTTCAAACAGGTTTTCTATTCCTTGCTCAGTTTCCTCTCCTTCTGGAACCCTATTATGCGGATGTTGTTTGGTTTCATGTTGTCCCAAAGTTCCCTTAGGCTCTCTTCCTGCTTTTTAATTTTTTTTTCTAGAAGCTGATCTAATTGGGTTTTTTTCCCACCTTGTCTTCTGGTTCACTGATGTGGTCCTCTGCTTCTTCTAGTCTACTCTTGACGCTTTCAATTGAGTTCTTTACAGCAGCAATGCCATTTTTCATTTCTTCTTGGTTTTTCTTCATTTACTTTTGGTTCTTACTCATAATGTCGAATTTGTCTTCCATTCTTTTCAGCCACCTTATGACCATTTCTCTGAATTCTTTCTCTGACATGTTGCTAGCCTCTATTTCATTTACTTCCTTTTCTGGTGACGCCTGCTTTTTTTTCATATGCAGTCTGTTTTTTTGTCTCCCCATGATCTCTCTTCTCTGGATGTCTGGTTATGTAGTTTTCTCTCTCCTTATCCCAGGCAAAATCTGACCTTTCTGTGGTGGAGTGTAGACCTTCTCTGAAACCGCATGTTTGAGCCAATTGGGGACCAGTGTTCTGGGGCTTACAGCTGTTTGGTGGTTGCCACAGTTGTAGCTTTTCAAGCTTCTAGTAAGATCCATCTTCCCCTTCAAGGTGGTGTGGTCTCCTCGTCCTAGCCAGTTGCTCTGAGAGGGAACCCAGCCGCAGTGGGGGCTGCCCAATCAGGGGAACCCCGTCCAGCAGTCCCCCACCTTCTCCTGGAGTTTAGCTTGCCAACAAATACTCCCTGTGCAACCCTCAGCTGTTCTTTCTTTCTGCTCCAGGATAAGGCTCAGGACCTGTCTGTCTATTCCGCTGCCATTTTTCAAGAAGATTTTTCTTATTTAAAACTTTAATCATTTATATTGCCACTATAAAATAAACTTTAAAACATCAACAGCTTAATACCATAAAAATTACATCACTTTCACATCACTGTTAAAACATAGAGTTTCCTGTTTGGTGCCTCTCCTCCAAATAATGATTCTGGACAAAAGCTCTTTTCAAATTTTGGCTCCACCACACTTCAAAATTTGGCTTCCTAAACCTCCCTAAGGTTTACCTCATTTCCAGCCATAAGAATGGGGGAAAGAACATGAAAGTGCATGCATGAGAGGTTTTTTAATAAATTAGACTTAGAACCAGAATATATCACATTGCCTACATTTTCTAGAGCATAAGGTTATCTTAGTAGCAAATGAAAGCAAGAAGTTATTATTATAGGAACAAGTAAAAAGGGGTATGACTAGCTGAAATGTCACAGTCTATTCTCGTGTTGAAATATCCCTTCGCTACACATATTAAACACATTCATTTCCTCTACAGACAGGTTACCCAAAGTCCCACAGAGATACTGCCCACAGCTCAAATTTCAGAATTTTCAGGTGAGGTACAACATGTTCTTTGAGATCCAGATGTTGCTCTTCTTTGATGTAGCAAACTATAAAGCAAAGTAAAATGTATCTGTATCCTCACCTGTAATATAATAATGCACTCTCAGATAATAACTGAGGTGATTATCACATTCTGGAGAAAAAGATACACAAAGCAGTCCTTGGTCCATAGCATTTATGAAATCTTTTATGAATCATGAATAAGTCCTAAATTGGGAAAAATTCCTCCTCAGATTCTGCTCTTTTTCAGAAATTCCTCTTTTCCCCCATTGTTCTCTGTGGTCCCTAATTCCATTCTCCATGGTCACATCTGCAGTATTTTCTGAAAATACATGTACAGGGAAACACCTCTCACCACATGCTTCCTGCTCCAGAATGATTATGAGTCTAAGAGTTATTTTTAGGCTTCAAATACCAAAGGCTTTTTAAAAGACTAAGTTTATGGAAGTTTTGGCTATACACTTTTTCAAGAATATAGGCGCTATATGATCTATTTCATTCCAGTCATTTTGTATAAAGTAGTAATCACAATTAAAGTTTTCTCCCAAAATAATTATCAAGCCTGACTGATTTCTTTAATTGTTTGCCTTCACATTTTATATTTCAGTTAATGATGGTGATGTTGGGGCTTTCTAGCATAATGGTTTTGAGTGATATGGCCATAGCCTTCATCTGATCTTCAATTCAGGGTTACATATGAATTGTCCTTTCTCATTCTAAGTATCAATGTGTGTGTGTGTGTGTGTGTGTGTGTGTGTGTGTGTGTGTGTATGTGTGTGTGTGTATTAGTGGCCCGGTGCATGAAATTCATACACGGATGTTCCTCAGCCCGGCCTGCACCCTCTCCAATCTGGGACCCCTCGAATGATGTCCTACTCCTGGTTTATAGGGATCAGGCCTAAACCGGCAGTCTGAAATCCCTCTCACAATCCAGCACTGCTGGCTCGAGCCACTCACCTGCCTGCCTGATTGCCCCTAACCACTCTGCCTGCTGGCCTGCTTGCCCCCAAATGTCCCCCTGCTGGCCTGCTCACTCCAAACTGCCCCCTCCCCACTGTCCTGATCACCTCCAACTGACCCCACTGACAGCCTGCTCACCCCCAACTGGTCCCCCTGATGATCTGCTTACTCCCAACGGCCCCTGCCATCCTATCCTGGCCTGATCACCCCCCGGTGACCCAAGGTCCCAGACCCTCCTTTTTTTCTTTTTTTCAGCACCTCCCTGAGCGGAGGCCAGGGCCGGCTGGAAGCAAGTATCTATGATTTATTTATCTTCTATAATTGAAACTTTGTAGCCTTGAGCAGAGGCAAGGGCAGGCCAGGGCAGGAGGGAAGCTTGGCTTCCTCCATTGCCAGGGCAACCCAAGCCTCCTGCTCTCTCCAGCTCTGTGGCTGCTGCCATCTTGGTTGGGTTAATTTGCATACTTGCTCCTGATTGGCTGGTGGGCATGGTTTGGCATAGCAGAGTGATGGTTAATTTGCATATTTCTCTTTTATTAGTGTAAATATACGTGTGTGTGTGTATGTATATGTATATGTATATGTATATGTATATGTACATGCATATCCTAGCTAATAAAAGAGTAATATGAAAATTGGCCATTACATCAAGACACAAGATGGCTGTCCCCATGTGGTCAAAGATGGCTGCCCCCATGTGGACACAAGATGGCCACCACAAGATGGCCTGCAGGGGAGGACAGTTGTGGGAAGTTAGGGGTGACCAGGCCAGCAGAGGAGGGCAGTTGGGGGGGACCAGGCCAGCAGAGGAGGGCAGTTGTGGGGGGACCAGACCTGCAGGAGAGGGCAGTTGGGGGGGACCAGGCTTGCAGGGGGGGCAGTTAGTGGGGTACCAGGCCTGTAGTGGAAGGCAGTTGAGGGGGGACCAGGCCATCAGGGGAGGGCAGCTGGACAGGACCAGGACTGCAGGGGAGGGCAGTTGTGGGGGCAAGCCTGCAGGGAAGAACGGTTGGGGGGGGGACTAGGCCTGCAGGGGAGGGCAGTTAGGGGGTACCAGACCTGCAAGGGAGGCAAGTTTGGGGAGACCAGGCTGCAGGGAAGGGCAGTTGAGGGGGACCAGGCCTGCAAGGGTGGGTAGTTGGGAGCCAGCAGTCCTGGATTGTGAGAAGATCCCTCAAGGGGTTCCAGATTGGAGCAGGTGCAAGCTCGGCTGAGGGACAACACCCATGCATGAATTTCGTGCACCAGGCCTCTAGTGTGTGTGTGTGTATTGCTACTGCTCTCTCTCTCTATATATATATATTTCTCTCTCTCTCTATATATATATATATATTTTTTTTTTTCTTTCTCTCTCTCTCTCTCTATATATATATATATTCTCTCTCTCTCTCTCTCTCTCTCCATATATATATATATATATATATATATATATATATATATATATATATATATAAGTGTTAGAAACATCGATGAGATAGAAACATTGATCATCCACTTCCTGCACACCCCCCACTGGGGATGTGCCTGCAACCAAGGTACATGCCCTTGACTGGAATCAAACCTGGGACCTTTCAGTCCCCAGGCTGACGCTCTATCCATTGAGCCAAATGGGTCAAGGCTCTCCCTGGTTCTTCACACTAAGTGAAAAGTCTTATCAGTGTAATGGAAAGGTAGTATTTTTTTTTTTCTTTGCCAATAAATCAGTTGTCTTCCAATATTTTTACATGACACCATGTAAGTAAGTAAAAAATTTACTCAATTTTCTCTTTGGTTAGGAAAAAAAATGTTTTATAAAATGACTATCTCCCTGAATTGATTAAATTCCTCCATAGTTACAAGGAAAGAATATACTTTGCCAAAAATGACTTAGATATTATTTACATTTTTCCATTTGTCCCTCACACCTATTCATGTCTAAACCTACCTCTCTGCTGATTGTGCTTTCTTATTAATTTGTCTCTCATATGGTCACATTGTGATTTCATAAATCCATATTATACAACAATAGCAAAAAATGGTTAATACAATTATAGATAATTGATTAGGCTCCAAAGTCTATTAATTTAAATCAATCCTAGGCAAACAAAATATGTATTAAAGTTACATATACATATCTGGAGAACAATTTACTCTTTTGTTTCTTTTTAATTACACAAATTTTCAGTGCTTATATTGAAAAATATGTAGGCAGCCCTTGCTGACTTGGCTCTGTGGGTAGAGCATCAGCCTGTGGACTGAAGGGTCCCCGGTTCGATTCTGGTCAAGGCATATGCCTGGATTGTGGGCTTGATCCCCAGTAGGGGGTATGCAGGAGGCAGTCAATCAATGATTCTCTCTCATCATTGCTGTTTCTAGCTATCTCTCCCTCTCCCTTTCTCTCTCTGAAATCAATAAAAAATATTTTAAAAATATGCAGGCAAAGATTTCAAATAAAAAAATGAAAAATTTTGGAAGATATATTACATATTGTTAGCAACAGAAAGTTCATTTTATTTAATTGTTAATTTATATTTTTATTTTTAATGTAACTTAGATGCTTTAAAGTACAGGTCAGATTAACTCCTGACATAAACTTGTTTCTTAAACTTTGTTTTCTAATTCTAAAGACATGAATATATATATTTCCATCACCTAAAGCTATTTTGGCACCATTCTGATGGCCTACTGTACTTCAGCAAATTACTTTATCTTTCTTCCTGCCTTGCAATTCTTCCTGTCAATGCCATGTCATTGATAATGTCATTTTGAACAGTGATTGTGTGAATGCTTAGAATTACTGATAATTTCCACAGACAGCACCTTGTAGTGAGGTAGTAAGAGAATATTTTTCTATCCAAGTGTCTTACAATGGCTGATTTCCTACAAGATGGCTTTCTTGGCATCCAATGCAAAGACTAGTCTTAAGAGAAAACTGTATTTACAAATTAAAAATGGATGAAAGAAGTTTCTTAAAATAGAACTACATTGGAAGATGTATCTCTTAAGGAATTCTCCTATAAACTGTAATTAACAATGATTATCATTAATCCAAACACAGAATTTTTGGGGGTCACAGACATGTAAAAGTCTTTTGTCTTGATCATTGTTATGTTAATTCATCTCTGCATTAGAATTTGAAGGAACTAGAAAACACCTTTTCAATAATCTATTGCTTAGACTAATGTTTAAAAGCTAAATGTCCTCAAAAATATTAAAAATATAGGTTTATTAAGAGAAAGGAGAAACAAGGTAGCTGGTGAAATATACTAAAGAAGGAACAATCAAAAGGTTTCTGGATCAGTTAGTTTTAGTTTGTTTCTGTTTTTGTTTTTGTGGGTTTTTTTGTTGTTGTTTTTTATGGGCTATTGATAAGGTTGACTACATGTCAGATCACTAGAATTAAAGCCCATTTTAAAAGCCAGATCCACAAATTTGTACAGACACTGTTTTAACAATTATTTATATTATATGGGTGAATAGGTGGGTAGGTAGGTAGGTAGATAGATAATAGATGATAGATGATAGATAGATAGAAATATATATACATCTTTGTTATGATACATACATGTATACATACAGTGCAACATCTTTTCTAATTTAAGTAAAAATGCTCTTATGCATTATCCTGTGATCATAAACTCAAAATTTACTCTAAAATGCTAATTTCTAGAAAATATAATGCTTAAGGCTATTTTATAGTACATGTTTGGTGCCTTATTATAATTTCAAAAGATATATAGAATATTTCTAGTCAGTCTTTTTAAGAAAATCTGAAAACAAAAGTTTTTTTAAAAGAAGGCATTTTCTTTTTAAAAAGCATATATTAATATATTTTCATAATTGGAGGAGAAAGAAAATTGAGGAATGTTTTATTACATATTATTGAATGTATACAAATCTTGATCAACATATACTTTTAGGTTTATTTCAGCAAGATTAATACCATCATAATTATCATTGTTAATCTGATCATTCAGGATAACACTGATTCTTCTATTATTTTTTCATGATCCTGGTTTTCTCTTTCACCAGGCTATTTCCCAGGGTGACATATGGGTCCTTTTTTGATTTTAATCCCTGGGAAAAATATTTACCTGTTCACAAGATATGTGTATCTTAAACTAGTGTAGATTAAATGTGCAGAAGGAGGAGACTTAATTTATTAATCTGGAATAGAATCAAAGAATCATTCATAGATGAGAGTTTTTAAACTTTAATCAAGGAGAGGCTTTGCAGGTAATAAAAATGGATTGAACAAACAGGTTCAGGGGAAAAGGAACTATTCTAACAGAAAGATGTAGACTATTACAATAGGAAGAACATGTAACCATGTGATCTGCCAGGTTCCCAAATATTAGCCAGAAAGGGCTTTTCTTCATGCAGAGGAATAACCAATACTACCTTTTGAACACAAAAGCCTATGCCTCCTCAAAGAGGGAGAGCATCTATAAAGGTCAGAAAACTGTTTTCCTGCTGGTCATGTGGTCTAGATATTACCATTATGGGAAGAGAAGTCAGAAATCCATTTTTTTACATCAAATCTCAATTAAATGTGTCTATTTTAAATTATAGAGCAACATATAAACCACAGTATCTCTCTGGTCTATCAGCAGCCAATTTTAAACACACACACACACACACACACATACACACACACACACATTTTATGTAAGAATTACTAATTATCTATAACAAAATTCTGCAAACATTTTAATTGAATTTTAGTATCTTTCAACGTTACTTAGACATGGGTTCTACCATTTCGTGAATCTCATAACCATTAGCTTTATTTATTTACTAGCTTTCAGGCCTCTGAATCCCCTTGAGGTAGTAATCAATGTCAATCCTAAAGGCTCAATGGCAATGTGATTGTGATTATTCATGAGAAGAGAGGGTAGGTGTACGCTTGAGAAATATCATGAGATATTTTGGATATTGGTTGACAGCTTATATCAAGGAACTGAGGCAATTCTCTATCAGACACGGGACCTCTTCATTCATTTGAGTATCACTAGCTATATGAAAAATCAACAACACATGAATTTATGTCATTAAGGGTGTTTCATGTCCCAACAGCTACAGAAAAGTCTAATCTAGAATATCAGTCTTTGGAAATAGAAAAATAATTAGAGCCAAGTCCAAAATTTGGATTGAAATGCTCAAAATCTGGAAGGCAATCAATAGCAGAATAGGCACATGAAAATGGCTAGAAAATTATTCTTGACAAAATTCTGCTGATGGTAGAACTCTTTTTGCACCCCCTCACCCCTATTTCCACAAGGCTGTGCTTCCTGCTGAGTTATGGAATTAATTAAAATGGTTTCAGGATGGAAGAACCCACTGGGATGATCCTCACAGGGAGGTATAAGGTCACCTCTTCATGACAGATCATGACTGGCTTTGTTTCTGTTTCACCTCTGCTCCCTTGCACTAGCCTTGTCCGTGGTGAGCCATTCTTATTCACTGGACTATTCTTAGAGACAAGTTGGCTTATCATAAATCTAGACTTTTGGGAAGCAGTTTAAGCAAAGGTTCTGTGCCTCAGGCAATGAATCTCATCACACCACTTTCTGATTTAGAGTCACTCACTCCTGCCAGTGAAGCCTTGGCCATTTTAATACTCAGCTGACATGTCATTTGTGTCCCATGCTGACAAATGCTTAGATGTTAGTTTAGGGCAGCTGTTTCCTCTTGCCTCTGGCCTGAGGGCTCCAAGCTAGCTCACTTAGAACGTTGTGAATATAAGTGACATTTGAAGTCACTGAATGCAATGCCTTCATTTTTTACTCAGTTACATGTTTACAGTGTATATTCCACAGATGTTTTAAAAGTTAAAAGATAATTTTTGGTTAAATGCAGCCTTTGATTCTGTCCTAAATGTCAGATATACTAAGGAATTGTCATTCTTTTGGTTTATGTTATTATTATGTCAAATAAATGTGTCTGGCCCGGTGGGTGTTGCTCAGTGATTGAGTGTCAACCTATGAACCAGGAGGTCACTGTTCAATTCGTGGTCAGGGTATATGCTCAGATTTCAGGGTAGATCCATGGTAGTGGACATGCAGGAGGCAGCTAATCAAAGATTCTCTCTCATCCTTGATGTTTCTCTCTCTCTCTCCCTCTCCCTTCCTCTCTGAAATCAATAAAAATATATTTTGAAACCTTAGTCTGGATATAGGTAAAGAAAAACTTTATTCAAAAAATTACTGTAAAGGAGTCAGAGGAAAAGGAACTATTCTAACAGAAAAATGTAGACTATTACAATAGGGAGAACATGTAACCATGTGATCGGCCAGGTTCCCAAATATTAGCCAGAAAAGGGCTTTTCTTCATGCAGAGGAATAACCAACACTACCTAGACCAGACTCTGCAGGAGTGAGGTAGCAGAACAATAGACAGAAAATGTTTTATCTTGAGGTCATTCTATTCAGGATGAGACATTAAGAAGGGATTGTATGCTCTGGAGGATGGATCAAAGTCCAGAGGACTGAGAAAGGAACAGACACTTAAGGTTTGGTTACAAGCATTTTGTTTCGCTTAATCAGTTTTGAGGGACAAAACAGTTCATGTACTCATTTATGAGGCGAATGTTGAGAATTTGTAGAGTTTGTGTGGCCCTGTCAGGGATAGAAAATAGGCACATCTGTAATGGTAACTAAGTCATATGGCGAGGTGTGGGTTCCTTGCAGTATTTTCCTGAACACAAAGAGGTGGGGGGTTTCTTCACCATTGCTACTTTCCAGAATCACAAAGCTCAGGTAAAATTCAACATTGTCATTAATAATTTCACAGTGTTGTATTAAAAATAACTAACTAACTAAATAAATAAATAAACTCAACTTCAAGGAACTAGAATCCCACTGGGGGTTGGTGAGGGGTGTGGGGGGCGATGTTTCCTAATGCAGCTCAAGAAGATAACCTGTACCTACAGGGCAATGGTTCTCCTGGTGGCTGTTACCGTCTCTCCTTCACTGGGACATCTGGTACATTTTTGGTTGTCACAAATGGAGGTGAAGATGCTACTGGCATCTAGTGGTAGAAACTCAGGGATACTGATAAACCTACTACAATACATAGAGCAGCCCCACAAGAAAGAATTATCCAGCCCAAACCTGCAATAATGCCAAGGTTGAGAAACTCTGCTGTAGGGGAAAAAACACAAGTTTGATAAATGAATAATTCTCTGCCTTATTGTGCTATGTGGACACTCATAAGTAACTTAGATAGTTTGAGCCTATTTCTTAATATGTTAACTAAAGAAAAAACCATTTATGTGGGGATCAATGACACAAAATCTGTGTAAGCACCTACCACAGGCCCTGGCAAATAAAACTCAGATAGAAAATAGTAATTATTTATCCATATCCTATTTCTCCTTGTATCAACTTTTATCTATTCTCACATTGGTTCCTCTAGACCACTGGTCGGCAAACTGCGGCTCTGTTGACTAATGAGTTTGCCGACCACTGCTCTAGTGGTCCTCAACCTTAATAATTTATGAAGTAGCAACGAAAATAATTTTATGGTTGAGGGTCACCACAACATGAGGAACTATATTAAAGGGTCGCGGCATTAGAAAGGTTGAGAACCATTGCGACTAGCATTTTTGGTAATCACCCATTCCCCAGTCATTGGGAAGAGAGGCAAGCCACAAGAATCAAGGGTTGGGAGAACTTCAGAGAAGGCTTTAGAATCATCTGGTTTAGTTTGATGACCTTAGGCAAAGCAACTCACTCTCTGCATTTTAGCTTTCTTAATCATAGATATGAGAAAGCCATTTTCCCTTACCTGTCTCAGGGATGAAAATAAATGCATTAATTGGGAAAGCAATGGGCTTGCCCAGAAGAAGTGATCAATAAATGATTTTTACTTCAACGGGATGTGAAAGCACTTTCAGAAGTTATGAGCATTATCTACATTGAGGGATTTAAGTGGCCATTAAAATTAATTTCACTATAATTTATTTACCCAGTGTTTTGTTGATAAGGCTGCTCTTTAATATTTTAAATTAAAGAACTATCTGCACATTTTTAAAATCAGTATAGATAAGTCCCAAATTAAGAGTTCAAAATTCTCACACACAGTTATGCATTTCACTCTGGATAGCTATTTCTTTTTATAGTTTCTGAGTTTCATTTCTTCAAGTAATTTCCTTTATATATTGAAAATAAATTATTTTCATAATTTACTAATTTTAGACCACCATTTAATTCCCTTCTTCAAAAGATTAATCATATAGTGACTTACCCAGTCGTGTGTCTCTTCTCCTTCCTCTCCTAAAGCTCATTGTTTATTATTATTTCAAAATTTCAAGTTTATAAAATCCACACGTTATATGAAACTAGTTGTATTTTTAGTTTTCCTGTGAGTTGATTCTAAAAGTGTAAGCACAATAAAAACAACATTTATAGTTTTTAAATTATGTAAGCATTTTCATTTATGTAATTATGTAACTCAAATACTGAATTTTAATTGTAACTCCAGCTATTTCATTCCTAATTGGGGAAAATAAAGGCCCATTTGAATACAAGTATTTTTTTTATTCTGATAACATTAAAGAAGTCTAATTTAAATAATAACATTTCCCATAATTTTTGCATTTTATCTAATTCTAGTAACTAATGCTAGAATTAGCAACACATTACTTTTGACATGCCTTTCTCCTGATATGACAACTCAATGTGTTTCTACTTTGAGATTGAGGAGTGTAGAATTCACACATTGTCATAGATGAATTCCTTGGTTTACCTAGAAAAGCCAAGCAGGGAAAGTAGGATATAAATGGTTTGTTAGGAATAAAGAGGGTGTAAAACATTTCATTACGTGCAGAAGACAGTCCTTATTAATTTGCCACTTTGAGAAGAGGTGAGCAGCCAAAGGGGAGTATGTTGGTTTTGCACCCACATAGGTGCTGGTACACTTGCCTATATGTGTGGTTGTGTGTGCACACCGGGGAACTGTGGTAGGAGGGGATGGTATAGAAGATACTGTAGATAACTGTTTCTTCTCACAGTTTTGCTAAGAGCTTTTGTTTTCCCCCCAACATCACTGTGTCAGGGATAGTTGTAACTGTAAAGCACTATCTGAGTAAATGACAGAGCTCTGGGAAAAGGGTAAATGACCAGAAGGCAGGAAGGTGTGAAGAGACTTGCTTGGGATTTGGAGTCTGTCACTTTGTTGCTGAGGCAACTATTGCAAGCATTAAAAAAAAAAATCATGGTTACCTTTATGCTTGTGTTGAGTTGTTGGGGAAAAAATAGAAAAGAATTAGAATCATCTATTCTCAGGGGACACATTTGAATCATCGAAGCTTAATGTCATTTGTCTGTATCTCTTTCAACTATGCATTCCACATACCAAGTTGCTTAAATGGTGGATGCACATGCCAAATCTAATTACCCCTTACCTCACAAAGTCATTAATCATTCCTCCCCATGATTTATTGACTGCCGATAGCTACTCCAATCTGTAGTACATGAGACTTCAATACACATTAGAATACCATGTTTCTAAGTGGCATTTGTCTCTGAAATGGACTGCATGGCATTTCTTAAATGAAAAATTCTTGGCATGAAAACTGGTAGTGTGCTTTCCTGGTAATCTATAAAAATAATAAATAAAAGCAGTATAATAGAGACAATGGTGAAGCTGCTGATAATTATTCATTGTGATGTTAATTAGCATAGTCACACAACCTAAATGTCACACAACCTAAATAGTACCCAATAATCTCAAGGCCCATTGAAAATAAATTGTAAGTTATGGAAAGTATGGGGAGAGGGTGGTGTGAGACAGATATTTGCTTAGTTAAAAGATAAAAATCCTGTGAAGCCAGGGGTCACTACAACATTTTCTAGCTGTTTGGCATCATCAATGCTATATTCATATTGCCCCAATATATATTTTGACCTTTTGTTTTCATTTCAAATGTTTGAGTGGTACTGAAGTAGATGTAAACAATATAAGTTCAAATCCATTTTTTTCCCAATCTCACTCAGAGAGTCTTGCACAGCAGAGATTTGAACTCCGATCTCATGCCTGCAACCCAATGCTATTTCACCCCTGGACAGTCAGATATGTAACCAAAAACACTTCATGCTTCCAACATAACCAGTTACTACAGACAACGTGATTACACACTACCTTAACTATTGAAACGGCTAATTATTTATCTACATTTATATTTAAATTTATGACAGTATTTATCTATCTATATATTTATCTATCATCTATCTATCATCTATCATGGATAGATCTATCATCTATATGTCATCTATTGATGAGAAAATCAGGTTCATTTGGGTTAAGTGCTAAGTCCAAGTTTCCTAGATAACAAATGAATCTGCCAAGATTTGAATTGAGGTCTTGTGTGATTTAAATTATAATGTGCATATTTCCAAACATTCTACCTTTTGCTAGTTTCATATAATGCAGGACAAATAAGAAGAATTTACTTTTTTTAAACATAAAAACTAATGTTAAACTATTGTTAAATTTCTAAGATTGCATAAAGAGCACTTAATTCAATTATCTTATTTTAAAGATCAGAAAACCAAGGTCCAGAGAAAATGACTGCTTTATACATACATTTAATTATTACTAAAGTTGAGTCAAAACACAGATTTCCTAACTTTCAATCTTATTGATATACTAGAGGCCCGGTGCACGAAATTCTTGCACTTGAGGGGAGGGTCCCTCAGCCCAGCCTGCGCCCTCTCTAAGTCCAGGAGCCCTTGGGGGATGTTCAACTGCCAGCTTAGGCCCGCTCCCCAGCAGTTGGACATCCTTAGTGATGCCACGAAGGCAGGAGAGGCTCCCGCCACCACCACTACACTCACTAGCCGTGAGCCCAGCTTCTGGCTGAGTGTCTCTCCCCCTGTGGGAGTGCACTGACCACCAGGGGGCACTCCTGCATTGAGCATCTGCCTCCTGGTGGTCAGTACATGTCATAGAGACCAGTAGTTCTACCTTTCAGTCGATTTGCATATTAGCCTTTTGTTATATAGGATTTCCTACACCACACTTTCCTCTCAAGCTGCTCGTAAGTGGAATATCATACCATTGTTCTCTTTCATTTTTTCTCCTTCAAACTAAAATCTATACATTTGTAAGACTGAACTCAAAACCTTCATTTCCCGTAAAGGCTTAACGAATTTCCATTGAACAATATATTTTTCTTATCTTAGAACCAATAGAACATATACGTGGTACAATTAATCGTTTTATTATTTGCTATATCTTTTTTATTTATCATTCCTGTAACCACTCATCCTTTCTAAAAAATGTTCATATCTTATCCCACCTGCTAGACAGAAAGTTCTGGAAGAAAAACCTCCTTGTAGCTTCTTACTCTTCCCAGTGTATTGATTTTGCCATGTGGACAGTCAAGTAGTATTTGGTGATTGCTTGATTGATGTTTGGTCAAAGAGAGTGAATTGCTTAATTTACTTCATTTAGAAGGTAAAGCAAGTAAAATGATATGAGTTCATATTATTAAAAAGGGGAAAGAGAATTATAAATGTTGGAAATTCACTGCCTGCTCCATGGAGGTGGAAAGTCAAAACCGCAATTTTATGAGCCAGCTTTCCCTTTTTTGTGCTTCTAGGCCAGGGAGCTCAGTATTTGACATGATTTTTCTGAAAATAGCTGCTGGTGTTTCTATTTCAAAATGTGTCCATATTTTACATATTTTCCCCACCTTTGGAGCACTAACTTGTGCGTAGATTCCTGAAAATGTTTTGCAAGTTCAACATATGATAAAAAGGAAGATGATGGGGACTGGCCTGATCTTGTTAAAAAATTATGGGAGTATAAAAAACTTGGTACAATTAGACAAGTGAGCTTAAGAGAGAGAAAAATAACTGAATGCCCTTGCTTGCTTTTGGTCCTCTTCCATGTATAATGATTGCCCCAAACACCTTCAGAGTAACGATGTTGGAGGGAGAGTGGAAGAATAAGGAAGAGATAAAATATTGGAATATTAAGTAACACTAGATCCTCAAATGCTAGGATCCTCTAGGGCTGTGGTCAGCAAACTGCGGCTCGTGAGCCACATGAGGCTCTTTGGCCCCTTGAGTGTGGCTCTTCCACAAAATACCACGGCCTGGGAGAGTCTATTTTGAAGAAGTGGCATTAGAAGAAGTTTAAGTTTAAAAAATTTGGCTCTCAAAAGAAATTTCAATCGTTGTACTGTTGATATTTGGCTCTGTTGACTAATGAGTTTGCCGACCACTGCTCTAGGGTGGCTTTTCAGGGATGATTTTGAGTAACAGTGACTTTTGCCTTAGCAAAAGCCATCTTCACCTAAACCTATTCCTTCTCTGGGAGGGGTTCCAATGTTAATAAACAACATCATCATTCACCCAGTTGCTCAAGCCCCAAACTTAGATATTACCCTTTATCCTTTTTTATCACTCACCTACTACATCCAATCAGCCACCAATTTCTGTTGATTCTCCTAAATATCTCTTGATTCTTTCCATTTCTCTCCAGCCTATTACTATTACAATAGTCTGAACCAATACCATCTCTTACTTAGAATATTTAGTCTTTCAAACAAATTTCCATTCCTTTGATGGTATTCCCATACTATCAAATAAGAACAGAAGTTAAGGTTGTACTGTTCACTGATTAGCTATGTCACATTGGACAAATTACTTAAGCTTTTTGAAAAGTGGAGATAATAATGATATCCACCCCACTGAGTTGTTATGAAAATTAATATGTTGCTACATGAAACACCCCTAAAGAGACCTGGTATATAGGAAATCCTCACCAAATATTGATTATTATTATTGCATGCAACAGACCCGCTGATACATAAAATATCTATTTCCTTTTCTATCTTAAAACCATTCAATGACTTAACCTTATGTTTGGAATAAGTTTCAAAATTGTTAGTGTAGCTCCAAATGAGCTTGCTTCATTCACCCCTACATGTTTCAAGCCACATCTTTGCCATTTATGCATTCATTGTATGATTTCCACCACTACTGTTTATTCATATTTCTTAGACATACAAGACTCAATTTGGTCTAAGCATTCACACATGCAATTTCATTTCACCTTTTGGGGCTGTACCATCTCTTATCTTCCCTTAACTCCTGATGTTCTTTCAGAACCCTACTTGTTTGGGATTTTTTAGAAAAATTTCTATGTTTTTTTCCCAGAAAAATTCTTTATGCTTGAAAGGGGCATTTATGATGTGTCATTATTGTGTGACGACTCAAGACTAGATCAAATCTCCATTTATATGCAAGTTCATAATACCTAGAATTACAACTAATGTTTTTTAATGTAATTATATGTTTTTGTTCTTTTCTGTCATGTAAGTTTTATTACATTAAGGTTGTAGTGAAATAGGCAATGTCTGTATGTTACCCATTGTATCATTGGTGTCTAAAGCAGTGTCTACATCTAGCTGCTGTTTAATGAAATCCTTATTAAATTATAACATGGATTAAAAAAACAACTATACAGCCCTGACCGGTGTCATTCAGTGGTTAGACAGTCGGCCTGTGCATCAAAGGGCCAAGGGTTCCATTCCCCATCAAGGGCATATACCTGGGTTGCAGGTTTGATCCCTGGCCCTGGTTGGGGCATCTATAGGAGGCAACCAATCCATATGTCACTCTCACATGGATCTCTCTCTCTCTCTCTCTCTCTCTCTCTGTGTGTGTGTGTCTCTCTCTCTCTTCCTGCCCCTCCACCCTCTCCCTACCACTCTCTCTAAAAATAAATGGAAAAAATACCATCGGGTGAGAATAACAAAAAAACACTGTAGAGTTACACTAATTCTGTTCTTTGACTTTCTAGGGGCTTTATCCTGGATCTACTTACCAGGAGGAAAGCCCTTAGAGATGGTCCTTTCTAGTCCCCCATTTTATGGATCAACCCAACCAAATCTATGCAGCAGTGTGAAAAGCTCTCTCCACTTTCCTCCTTTCAACTGCTTCCCCATCCACTGTCACTGTGCAAGAAATTCCAGACATTAACTGGATCATTAGTGGAGATCAGTTGGCCAATTTATAAAGTTATACTTGCCAGGGGTGTTAATCCAAAGATCCCAATTCAAATAATAAACATAGTGACATCAGTAAAATCTATAACAATAAAAGCGTAATATGCTAATTAGACCAAACAGCCAAACGACCTTCTGGACATCATTCTGAACAAAGCCACCGCTGTGGGGGCTGAAGCAGAGGTGGTTAGGGGTGATCAGGCAGGCAGGTGAGTGGTTAGGGGTGATCAGGCAGGCTGGCAGAGTAGTTAGGGGCAATCAGGTAGGTAGGCAGAGTAGTTAGGTGCAATCAGGCAGGCAGGCAGAGGTGGTTAGGGATGATCAGGCAGGCAGGTGAGCAGTAGGAGCCAGTGGTCCCAGATTGCAAGAGGGATGTCCGACTGCCAGTTTAGGCCCAATCCTAAACCAGTGGCAGTCAGACATCCCCTGAGGGGTCCTGGGTTCTGAAAAGGTACAGGCCAGGCTGATGGACCCTCCCCTGTGCACAAATTTCATGCACCGGGCCTCTAGTACTAGGATAAAAATGTCTTTTGATCATAAACAAATATTTCCTCTTTCTCATATAATTAAAATAATCCCTAGGCATAAAATATAAATTGGATAGCTATTGTTAAAAATTTCTCAAACTGCCCTAACTAGGTATCTCAGATTATTGGAGTGTTCAATGTCTCTCTCTATCTCCCTCCCTTTCTCCCTTCAACTCTCAAAAAAAGAAAGAAAGAAAGAAAGAAAAAGAAAAAGAAAAATCAATGGAAAAAATATCCTCAGGTAAAGTTTAACAAAAAAAATGTATTTAAAATAATTTTACTTATTTGTTTCTTTAATAGTGAGCCATTTCAGTGCATTATATCCATAGTTTGATTTTTTTATTTTGAAAGTATTTCCATTAGATCTTTTAAAAGTCATACTATTAGGCTAAGCAAAACATACCTATTTCATGTTGAAATCTTATCTCTATTTTTATAATGAACAAGTACAAAATTTTGTTGCGAGAGCTTCATTTTTTTGAATATTTCAATCTTATATAATCTTGTTCTAGTCTACACCATCATTGCTATTGATTAAAATTATATAGCACTTTAAACATTTCAAGGTATTTTCTAGTTTCTGTATTAGGAAATCTTGACTGAATATGAATATTCTCTTCCTGTCAAACTGGAGTAATTAAAGCATATTTATTTAAACTCCATACTAATGATATAAATAGATAAAAGCATAGTATCACCTGTATAGAAATTTTGAGGTGAGAGAAAAGTTTATATTATCAGTGGAGAATCCTATATAATAAAAGCCTAATATGCTAAGTGTCCGGTCATCTGATCATCTGTTCAACCAAAGTGCAATATGCTAATGATATGCTAAGGCCACTCAAGCACTCGCAATGATGTGCACTGACCACCAGGGGGTAGACAGTGACCAGTCGACAAGTTGCTATGATATGCACTGACCACCATGGAGCAGATACTCTGACCAGTAGGTTAGCTTGCTGCTGGGGTCTGACTAATCAGGACTGAGCGAGATGGGCCGGTCACACCCTGGAGCCCTCCCACAATCCCTCCTCAGCTGGCCAACCTCCTACATCCCTCCCCAGCTCCAATGGTGCACCGGTGGAGTCCCTCAGCCTGGCCTATGCCCTCTCACAATCCAGGACCCCTCGGTGGATGTCAGAGAGCTGGTTTCGGCCCAATCCCACAGGCCAGGCTAAGGGACCCCATTGGTGCATGAATTCATGCACCGGGCCTCTAGACGATATCATAAAAGCCTAAGTGACTGTTATAGTGGAATGAACAGAACACCAGTTCACTATGATGCACACTGACCACCAGGGGGCAGACACTAAATGCAGAAGCTGCCCCCTGGTGGTCAGTGCATTCCCACAGCAGAAGCACAGCTCAGTCAGAAGCCAGGCTCATAGCTGGCAAGCACAGCTGCCATGGCAGGAGCCTCTCCTGACTCTGCAACAGCAGGCGCAGTGGGCCAGGATGAGCATGAGTGGCGGCTGGCCCCGATTCGCGCTGCTCCCTGTCTACATGCTGCTTGGCACACTGCTACATCCCCCAAGGGGTCCCAGACTGGAGAGGGCACAGGCAGGGCTGAGGGACACACCCTCCAGTGCACAAATTTTATGCATGGGGCCTCTGATTATATATATCAGCTGTTCTTTTTGTTCTTGTTGTTTAGATGATGGCTCTGTTGTTGCTTTGTGTGTGTCTCTATATTTATCTTCCTCTTCTCCTAACCTAACCTTTGCCTGATTATAGACATGGTGCTAAGGACTCACTATGATCCCAGGATTTGACACAGCCAGCTTTGTTCCCACTTCTGCAGAGACACACAGCTGCATGAATATTCAGTAGTGAGATCTTGAAAATAATCTAAGTGGCATTTGGGAACAGATCTTCTTCCAGTGGGTAAATATCTATTCAAATCAACACAATATTCATTCAGTAAGCAGATTTTTGAAATGCTACACACTTTTCAAATGTGTCTTTTTACAATGAAAGATTTGCAATATGCCAATACAAGTGTAAATATGGTACCAGGCCACATCTCAGGATGGAAAAGTCTAGCAAGGAAAAGTGCCCATTACCCTGGGGCTTTAAGATTTTCTGCGAGAGACGATGCCCAGTAATAGCATTTACTTACTGTAAAGAACAAAGAAGCTCTATTGCTGTTTTTGTTTTGTTTTATTTTGTTTTGTTTTGTTTTGTTTTGTTTTGTGGGCATGAAAGACACAAACTATAGAGACCTGAGTGTGTTTTGCCTCACTCCTGAATTCTTATTCCCCTGTTAAAATTATTAAGTACTTCTCATTTTTGAAAAATCATAAAATATCACATCCATGCTGGATGTCTGTCTTCTCTTGGAAACCATGCAGATTTGCCAACACTGGGCCCTGCTCCTGTTGGCAGCAGGAGCTGCTGTTGAGTGGTGGCTGCACCGCAGAGGGAGGAGGGCTCTCCAGTCCAGCACCTTTCTCGCTTGTCTTTACCCCCCACACACCGAGGCCTAAAGTCAGGTACCATTTATCTATGATTTTCCTAATGTAAGAGCTGAAAAAAAAATGATATGATATACCTGAGTTTCCACAAGTGTGGCAAAATTAAAAATGGACATAGATGGCTGTTTGTGTCAAATAAGAGGGATGCAGAGCTAGGAGCCAGTATATTTCCTTGAGGAAGAAAAGAAAATTCCATGCATTTAATGTGTAATGGTGTTTGTGTGAAAGACTGCTTATTCAACACCTCACCCCTCTACACTGCCATACACTTTTGTATTCACTCACTTGCCTATTAGGAGTTCAATTTACAGCCACTATGATATAATATGAGCTGCCTTTTGTAATCAGTGTATACAGGTGTATCTTAGGAAAAATCGGCAAAGCATACTCCCAATAACAACTGCATTATATCTGGTCAGTGGAGCTGTGAGTGATTTTAACTTTCCTTTGTTTATTAATTTTATTTTATATTTATTTAATTGATTGGGGTGACATTGGTCAATATGAACATATAGGTTCAGGTGTGGGTTTCTGTGTTACAAGATCTGCATATTGTACCATGTGCCCACCACCCAAAGTCAAATCTCTGTCACCTTATATTAGGACCTCCTTCTCCCCCCACCCACTTCCCTCTGGCAACCACCACACTGCTGTTTGTGTTCATGAGTTTCAGTTTATACCCCACATGTGAGTGAAATCATGTGGTTCTTAGCCTTTTCTTACTGACTTATTTCATTTCGCTCAAGGTCCTTCCATGTTGTTGCAAATGGCACTGTTTCATCCATTCTTATGGCTGAGTAGTATTCCATTGTGTATATAAACCACTTCTTCTTTATTCAGTATTCTATTGCAGGATGCTTAGGTTGTTTCCATGTCTTGGCCATCATGAATAATGCTGCAATGAACATAGGGGTGCATATATCATTGCAAATACCTGATCTCAAGTTTTATTGGGGGTATATACCTAGAGGAGGGGTGGTTGGGTCTTATGGTAGCTCTATTCTTAATTTTTTGAGGAATTGCCAGATTGCTTTCCATAGTGGTTGTACCAGTCTACCTTCCCACCAGCAGTGAATGAGGGTTCCCTTTTTCCACAATCTCTCCAACACTTGCTGTTGCTTGTCTTGTTCATAATGGCCATTCTAACTGGTGTAAGGTGGTAGCTCCTTGTAGTTTTGATTTGCATTTCCCTAATTGCCAGTGATGTTGAACATCTTACCATATATCTATTGGCTGTTCATGTTCTTGGGAGAGGTGTATTTTCAGGTCCGCTGTCCACTTTTTGATTGGGTTGTTTATTTATTTGGTGTTGAGTTTTACAAGTTCTTTATATATTTTGGAAATTAAACTTTTGTTGGAGCTACTGTTTACAAATAGCATCTCCCATCTGGTTGGCTGCCTCTTTGTTTCGTTGTGTCAGTTCCTTTTGCTGTGCAGAAACCTTTTAGTTGGATATACTCCCATTCATTTATTTTTGCCTTTACTTCCATTTCCTTTGGGGTAAAGTTCATAAAATGTTCTCTACAACACAGGCCTAAGTTTGGTACCTATTTTTTCTTCTATGTAACTTATTGTGTTGGTCATATATTTACATCTTTGATCCATTTTGAATTAATATTTGTACATGGGGACAAATGGTAATCCAGTTTCATTCCTTTGCATGTGGCTTTCCAGTTTTTCCAGCACCCTTTATTGAAGAGACTATTTTACTCCATTGTGTGTTTCTGGCTCCTTTGTCTAAAATTATCTGTCCACATGCATGTGATTTTATAGCTGGGCTCTCTATTCTGTTCCATTGAGGTGTGTTTCTGTTTCTCTGTCAATACCATATTGTTCTGATTACCATAGTTCTGTAGCATAATTTGAAGTCAGGCAGCATGATACCTCCAGCTTTGTTCTTTTTTCTCAGGACTGCTTTGGCTATTTGGGGTCTTTTGTGGTTCCATATAAATCTGATGATTTCTCGTTCTATTTCTTTAAAAAATGACATTGGAATTTTGATTGGGATTGCATTAAATCTGTATATTGCTTTAGCTAATATGTTCATTTTAACTATGTTGATTCTTCCAATCCATGAACAATGGATTTTTTTTCCATTTTGTTGTGTCTTTTTCAATCTCTTTTAATAATATTTTGTCATTTTCAGTATACAGGTCTTTCTTGTTCCTTTTTCAGTTTATTCCTAGGTATTTTATTCTTTTAGCTGCAATTGCAAAAGGATTCGTTTTTCTCATTTCTTTTTCAGAAGTTTTATTGTTAGTATACAGGAAGGCAATGGATTTTGCACATTGATTGTGTACCCTGCAACTTGATTATATCTGTTTATTGTTTCTAATAGATTTTTGGTGGAGTCTTTAGGGTTTTATACAGAATGATATCACCCTTAAAAAGTGACAGTTTGTTTTCCTTCCTAATGTGGAAGCCTTTTATTTCCTTCCCTTGCCTTATTGCTCTGGCCAGGATTCCCAACACTATGTTGAATAAGAGTGGTAAGAGTAGACATCCTTGTCTTGTTCCTGATCTTAGAGGAATAGCTTTCAGTTTTTCACCATTATGATATTAGTTGAGCATTTATCACATATGGCCTTTCTTATGTTGAGGTACTGTCTTTTTATTCCTGTGTATTGGGTGTATTAATCATAAATGGATATTTTATCTTGAGATTTTTATGCATCTATTGATAAGATCATATTTTTATCCTTTCTTTTGTTAATGAGGTATATTATGTTGATTGATTTGCATATGTTGTATCAACTTTGTGCCCCTGGAATGAACCCCACTCAATTGTGATGTATTATGTTTGGATGTACTATTGTATTTGATTTGCTAGTATTTTGTTTAAGATTTTTGCATCTGTATTCATCAGATATATTGGTCTGTAGTTTTCTTTTTTTGTGTTATCTTTACCAGGTTTTGGTATCAGGGTTATATTGGCCTCACAGAATGTGTTAGGCATTATTGCCCCTTCTTCAATTTTTTGGAAGAGTTTGAGAAGGATAGGTTTTAAGTCTTCTTTGAACTTTTGGTAGAATTCACTGGTAAAACCATCTGGTCCTGGACTTTTGTTTTTGGTAGGTTTTTGATGGTTGTTTCAATTTCCTCACTGCTCATCGGTCTATTTAGATTTTCCAGTTCTTCATGTTTTAGTCTAGGAGGTTATATATTTCTAGGAACTTATCCATTTCTTTTAGGTTATTGAATTTGGTGGCTAATATTCTAGTAAGATCTCTTCTATATCTGTGATATCTGTGGTGACTTCTCTCTCACTTCTGATTTTGTTTATATGGGTCTTTTCCCTTTTTTCCTTAGTGAGTTGAGCCAGGTGTTTGTCAATTTTATTCATCTTTTCAAAGAACCAGCTCTTTGTTTTATTGATATTTTTGTATGTGCTTTTTACTCTCTATTTCATTTACTTTTGCTCTAATTTTTATTATTTCCTTCCTTCTTCTGACTTTGGGATTTTTGTTCTTTTTCTTGAACTTTAAGATGTGATGTTAGGTTGTTTACTTGGTATTGCCCTTGTTTCTTGAGATAGGCTTGTAATGATATAAACTCCCCTCTTACTACTGCTTTCATGCATCCCAAACATTTGGATATGTTGTATTATCATTCTTATTTGTCTCTATACATCTTTTGATCTCATCTTTTATTTATTCTTTTACCCAGTCATTTTTAGTAGTATGTTGTTTAATCTCCACTTGTTTATTGGTTTCTTTACTTCTCTTTTGCAGTTGATTTCTAATTTCAAATTATTGTAGTCAGGGAATATGCTTGGTATTATTTTAATCTTCTTGCATTTGTTGATCCTAGTTTTGTGTCCCAACTTATGGTCTATCCTTGAGAATGTTTCATGTGCCCTGGAGAAGAATGTATTATCTGATGCTCTGGGATGAAAGGTTCTGTAAATGTCAGTGATGTCCATTTGGTCTAGTGTTTCATTTAAGGCCAATATTTCTTTATTGATTTTCTGTTCAGTTGTTCTGACTAGAGCTGTCAATAGAGTATTAAGTTTTCCAACTATGATTGTGTTTTGATCTTCTCTCTTTTTAGTTCTGTGACTAGTTGTTTTATATATTTTGGTGCTCCCTGGTTGGGTGCATATATATTAAAAAGTGTTATGTTTTCTTGATGTAGTGTTCCCTTTATCAATATAAAGTGTTCATCTTTCTCTCATTATCTTTGTTGTCAGATATAAGTATGTCTACACCTGCTGTTTTTGTGGATGTTATTTGCTTGGAGAATAATTTTCCATCCTTTTACTTTGAATCTACCTTTGTATTAGCAGCTTAAATGTGTCTCTTTTAGGCAGCATATAGTTGGGTCTTGTTTTTTGATCCACTCCGCCAGTCTGTGCCTCTTTACTGGTGAATTCAGACCATTTACTTTTAGGGTAATTATTAATGTATGAAATTTCCTATAGCCATTTTGTCTTTTGTTTTCAGGTAACTCTGTGCCTCCATTGATTCTTTTCCTTTTTTGCTTCTTCTGTTGTTTTTGCTTAATGGCATTTCATATATTTTTCCTCTGTTGCCTCTATTTTTAAGCTATATGTTCAGGTTTGGGAATTTTTGTGTGTGGTTACTTCATTTATAAAAAAATGAATTTGCATATAGACTCTGGTTTTTCCCCCCTTTTGAGTGCATCTGATCTTCACCTTCCTTTGCCAGTTCAGATCTTTCCCCTCTCCCATTTTAGGTTTTTGTTGCCACAAATTATCCCTGTTTGTGCTGTAAGATTTTTGCTGATCTTACTTATACTCTTGTGATGTGATGTTCTTAACTTCAGGTAAAATAACTCTCCTGAGTATTTCCTGCAATGGAGGTTTTCTGGTGATAAAATTCCTCAGCTTCTGTATGTCTGGGAATGTCTTTATCTTACCTTTATATTTAAAGGATCATTATTCTGGATATATCATTGGTGGCTGGCAATTTCTCTCTTTCAGATGTTTAAATATTTGGTTCCATTCTCTTCTGGTTTGTAGCATTTCTTCTGAGAAGTTTGATAAAATTCTGATGGGTTTTCCTTTGTAGCTCACTTCCTTCTTTTCCCTGCCTGATTTAAGAATTTTTTTCTTTTTCATTAATTTTTGATAGCCTCAATACCAAGTGCCTTGGACAGAATCTCTTTGGATTGAGATAACTAGATATTCTGTTGGCTTCTTAGATTTGAGGATCTAGTTCTTTCCATAGATTTGGTATGTTCCCATCCACTTCTTGTTTTAATAGACTCTCCATTCTATGCTCCCCCTCTTCCTCCTTTACAGTGCCTATAATTCAAATATTGTTTTTTCTGATGGAGTCAGATAGGTCTCAGAGAGCTCTTTCATTTTTCTTAATTCTCCAGTATCTCTCTTCTCTCTGCATAATTTATTGATTCCTATCTTTGATATCATTAGTTTTTTCCTCTATCTCATTGGTTCTGTTTTCTATGTTCAGTAGTTCACTCTTAATCTCCTTAATTGCAGGCTTCATTTCCAGGACTTCTGACTGGTTCTTTTTTAAAGTTTCAATTTTCTGGTAGAGTATTTATTTTGTTCATTGATTTGTTTTCTGAGTGCACTGAATTGCCTATCAGTATTTTCTTGTATCTTGCTGAGTATTTTCACAACTGCAGTCTTGAAATCTCTGTCATCTATATCACATATTTCCATGTGTTCCAGCTTGCTTTCTGGGGGTTTTTCATTTTCTTTCTGGTTATTCACATTATTGTGGTTCTTTATTGTATTTGTTGTTCTCCTTTGCTTCTGCATTTATCTCTGAAGAGGTCTTTCTACTATTTTCCAGTAGATGGCACTGAATCACAATATTTTTACCTCTATGGTCCTCCAGTCTTGAACTTCTGAGGCTTCTGTAAGACAGTACAGCCAAGCTGCTTAAGGGTGGGTTTTGTTTTGCCCTCACTATAATGGTTTCCCCTGATCTCCATGAGGTCCCACCCTAAGCACCCCTCCTGAGGATCAGTCACAGAGGGAAACAGAGATTCTACTACAACAGCTCTTGGTGTACAGATAATATGCTCCTGGACCCAACTCCAAGGACAACAGGAGGCAAGTTTTGGGAGTCCAAGCAGCAGCAGGTCCTTGTGGTTCCGTTTCTTTGTCTGAAACATCACCACCCAGCTAACAGTGGTGAGCTGCACAGCAGAACACTGTGCTCTGTCAGGTGTCTAATGTCTCAAATAATGTTTAGTCTTGCCTCTTGTTGCTTGCTCTTGATTCCTCCCCACTGAAGGAAGTGCTTGCTACTGCTGGCTTTCTCCCCTCTCCCAGCCAAGCAGCAAGCTCCCAGATGCAGGACTGTATCTGGTGACTGTCTGTGCTCTCTTCCCTTCTTGTCTTCCATTTATTCCCTGATAGCCACCTTTAGATGTGTCCATGTGTGGGTCTCTTAAGCATGCATCTCTGTTGAGCAGGGATTTCTTTGTTGAATTATAGATGGTTAACTTGTTGAAATATCAGGGGGAGAGGAAAAGATGTACCCTTGCACCAGCATTCCTCTGACCTCCAGATCTGTTTACTTTTTTATGTTATATTTTTTGCACCATGTTGCCTGTGTTATTTGTAGAAACAGAAACAACAATTAACTCTTTTTAAAAATTAAATAAATTGACGTATTTTCTTCTTGTTCCTCTCTGGATGCAATTAATGCATACTTCAATCTTCATAGAACTTAACCTAAAAATGAAAGGGTCTTTATAATCAGCCTCGCCAAACTGATTTTCACTCAATCAAAACCCTCCTCTCCAGGCATATTGATTTTCCGATTGCCGTTTAAGCACACTTGAACCCTGGACTGTTTCCTCCTTTACATTTTTTATTTATTCTGTTAACCTTCTCGACTTCCATCCCAAATTAGAGTATCTTACTTTGTCAATGCTCAAAATACTCACATGATTCCATGCCAACTAAAATCTTCATTGATGCCTTTCCCAAATTTCTGAAATGATCATGGGCCTCCCTAATTACAATTTCACTAAACTGACTATAGCAGTTTAATCTTTATATCAATATCCCTTATTTGTCCTCTGAGAAATACTAAGACTTTTATATATTAAAGTTATTATTATAGAAAAGCTCAATAGTTTAAAAACAATACAAAAATCTTCAGAAAAATTTAGTTTAAACAAAGTTATCTAGATTTATTTACTGCAGTCATTCTCAGAACCATGAAAATGTACGTGCTCTCTTATTCATATTGAAGAGAAGCTTTAATATACAGGGTTTTATCAATGTTTATCAGTCTCAAACTCTTTTTTGTTCATATTTTCTAGTAGAATTTTATAGAACCTCATTCTACAGAGGACTATTTGGGTGATGCTAGTTCATAATGTAGTTATATGTTTATTACATTATTTCAAGCCATCTAGCAAATTTCTAAAGACATTGACCTTTCTTCTTACCCATCTTTGTGTGCTCTTAACTCCCTGAGCAACTATGAGTACATGGTACCTGTAAACCAACAGGGAGGAGGTAAAAATGGCAATAACAATGCAATAGCCATTGGCTAAGATAGTGGAACAGTAGCAGAAAGGCATGGAGGAGGGTGTCCCAGATTCTACAAACAGGAAGAAGTGCCTAAAAGAACACTAGGTAATCTGTGAAGGTCTAATATTATTTCTCTCTTCATGATACTTGGTCCTTGTGTCTTTTCCATCTGCACCAAATGATTTCAAACACATGCTTCATGTAGCTCTCCACTGTGAAAGATAGTTAAAGAGATAGGATCACTACATGTCAAGGTACAGTCTCATTTCCCCTCTCCTATTCTTAAATTAATAGGAACTTTACATCTGTCATATCTTCTTTAACAGATAAATGTGTGGAAGGTGGATGATAATGCACTCAATAATAATTCAATTTCAAAATTTATAGCAAGCTGAATATCCTTCAAAGCCTTGATCCTAATAAGTTAATCGAAAGTAATATTTGAGCTGTCTGTCTACCATCTATAACAGGGTTTGACCATTGTTTATTTCTAAAGTTCTTATGTATATATGTATTAATTAATACCACATTTGTTTATGTTTTCTTATACCAGAACGTATTATGAAATCCTTAAACAATGAGACTGAACTTAATGTGCAAAGAAAAGGCATACGCAAATCAAATAAAAATGTAATACATTTCTAATTAATATATGACCCATTTGTAGAACGTAATCTTGTTCTTCTCTGCCTACTTTAACCATCACATGTGTGTTTTTTCATCTTTTGTCAAGCCAAGTCCTTATTTTGTACTTAAATTTATTACATCCAAAAAACTATTTGCCTTCATCATCTATTTTCCTCTATGCCCTTGTTTCTCAAAGGGGGATGGGTCAGAGAACCAGTAGCACGGGCATAACCCAAGAGCTTGTCCAAAATGCAGAATTTTAGGTTCAAACCTAGATAGAATGAATTAGAATACACATTTAAACACAATTCCTTGGTAATTTTATGCTTATTCCAATTTGAGAAGCTTTGTTCTAAGTCTCTTCTGGATTTTCACTGTGGTCTCGTGACTTATAAACTTTGCTTTCTCAACTTTTCCTATTATCATGAGACATTTCTGCAACTCCTCTCTCTTCTATTTTAGCAAGTCAACTTGCTTTCAAGTCTCTAAACCACCTTTACAATTAATCTTTCTCCCAATTAAAACCCTCCTATCCACATATCGTCCACTAGCACTCCAAAATTAAAAATGTCTTTGAATATGCCTTTGGTATGGCTAGCTAGTTCAGATATAATTTTCTCACCCTTCAAGATTCTCTAAAGTGTAGCCTACTCCACTTTCTAGGCATTCTTTAGCTTATTGTCTGACTTCTGCTCCATCATTCTCCTGAAACTTCTTAAAGTCACAAGTAACTTAAAATTGCTGAACATATTGAGTGTTTTCCAAGTTTCAGTTAATGCCTTTCTTCTTAAACTTTCTTTTTCCTCAGCTTCTGTGGCATAATCCTCTTTTGATTCTACAAAGATTCATATTTTTAATTCTCATTTCCCTACCTCTGCTTTCTTATTAAATATGTCATCTATAAGCCATCCATCCTGAGCTTTCTTCTTTATTCCATGTCTTTTCTCCTGAGCTCTGGACTTATCTCTCTATATATGTTGGATATCTCTCTTTGTCAGTGTGCCCCAAACGGAACTTCTTTTCTCCTCCCTTATTCTATTCCATATTCTTTAGCTGGGCCAATAGAACTAAAACACATTTCTAATCTCCTCCTTCCCACTATGCTCCATATCCAATTATCTCTGAGTTCTGCAAATTCCACTGTCTTAACAACTCTCTAATCTATCCCACCTTTCTTATCACATTGTTACTTAATTCAGTTGTTTTTCATTATGTCAAATGTGCATTATAATAACTGCCCCCTACTATATTTTCTTGCTTTTCACCTGCACTGTTCTTTCTAATCAAGCTTCTCACTTCTTCCAGAATAAAAAAGCATTCTCCTTCAAACTGTAGTCACCTCAATGGGTTTCTCTGTGCAGACCCACAAAAGTAAAGGAAGGTAAATCACTTAAGTGAGATGTGGTTTCTCAGGCACTCTCCCTCTTATCAACTATGTATAAGTTAAAATAAAGCAAAAATTTAAATTGATTCTGGGTCAAATATATGTTTGCAATTTGTTCTTAATACTTCCTATCTTAGTCTTTAGTGGGTGACTTTTAAAATAAACTGCACTAATTGCCCATCTAATGTAGGTATTCATTTTCCCTATTTACATATTTGATTTATACTTAAAAACCCTGCTCAGTGATAATATGCTCCCATCCTGAATTCTCCACTCCCAGTTTCTGTGTTCTTATCCCAAACCTTTCTCATTTGAAAGGAAGTCCGGGAAAGTTATTATAGTTCGAATCCATGGCCTAGATTAAGGAAAATGGAATTATTTAGGAATTTGTGATGGATTGCAAAATCTGAACACAGATAAAAGTTTAAAAAATCACTATTTTAGGACCATGAAAAAGGCCCTTCATAATGTCAGTACCAAGTTAAGGTACTGCTAGACAAGACCATGCCTAGGGAGAAAAGTCTGTGGCAATCTCTTGTAATTTCTATGGGACATTGCCTAGAATAGGGGTGGCTACCTGGGATTGGCAATTCATGTGCAATCACTTGATGGATGCAGGGTCATCTTACCATGTTTGCAGAATCTGGATTGGTCAGGTCCCATCCCCTTTGAGCTTGCCATATGAAGCAAATGTTTTCTATTACCCTGTATGCCATATTCTACACTATGTGAGAAAGTTCACATAAATCAGGACGCAGAGGGGTTCTCTATGCTAATAATAAGGGTAACAGCAATTCCATGAGGTGAGGAACTATCTTATTCAATTCTGTGTTTCCAGGGTCTGTCATTCAGTAGGCCCTCTAAATGCATTAACGTATTAGAGTACCATTTGCAATGACCAAATATATGTTTCTGTAATTAGCAAGTAACAAACATAAGTACTAAAATGAAAATGAATGACCATATAGTTGAAACAAATAGAACAAATACACAAGCCGTATAGATTTATCTACAGTTAATTGTTCTGGTGTTCATCTGGCTAGCAGGACTTGCATGAATCACAAATATCACTTCACTGGATGCTATTCAGTAAATAAAAAATATGTTAAATGTAACTGTGAGCTGCATGATCAATAGAATAATTAGTAGACAAACTTGACATTTCATTACCTAACTACTTGAACTGTTAAAAACAGCCATCTAATCAAGCCAGTAGACAAGCAGGTATTTTTATATGCACATGTTAAACCCTTCCATGTGGACAGCATTGGGGATATGTTAAAAATGGTATCAGATTTGGAAGAGCCTTATTAATGAATCCCATTATTATTGCAACCAAAGTAAGTACAAAAACTTAATACAATTCATTAATGCTTTGCTTTCTTCAATGCCAACAGATAAATATAAGTTCATACATGAAAACTGACATTGCCCAGCCAGCATTTCTCAGTGGTTGAGCGTCGACTTATGAACCAGGATGTCACAGTTTGATTCCTCATCAGGGCACATGCCTGGGTTGCGGGCTAGATTCCCAGTGTGGGTTGTGCAGGAGTCAACAGATCAATGACCCTCTATCATCATTGATATTTCTCTCTCTCCCTCTCCCTTCCTCTCTGAGATAAATAAAAATATAATTAAAACAACAACAAAAAACACCCTCCTATTAATGGATAACCCTTAAAAACACAGATAGGCCATGGAAATTTATTTTTAGAAATGTAAAGATCAAGGAATTGAGCTAGCAATGAGTACATTAGATTCCAAGACCTGTTATTCATGGTCACTTGATAGGTTTTCTCATTTAATGTTTATAAAATGTCTATAAGCATGTAATATTATCAAAGAAAATAAGTGAAAATAACAGCAACTGAGTACTTAATGCCAAGAACTTTATTAGGCATGGGGAGTATGTATTCTCTAAGGCCCACTTTGCAGAGATGAGGGATCCTGTTCAGAGATGCAGATGACTTGCTTATAGAAATGCCACTCGGAAGTAGTAAAGGGGAATCTGAAGCTTTGCCTACTAGACTTCGAGGCCCGAGCTGCTTTCATTGTAAGCACTTACAATATTATGCTAAATGAAGACCATTTAGGAGACTAGTGAACTGCTTATCAATTTGTTTTTTTAATCAGGTCTGTCTGCGAAGATGTTTTCCAGCCACTTTGTACTTGCTCCACAATACCTAGCACAGTGTTCTACCATACTCAGCAATTGACAAACTGATGGGAGATTTCAGTATGTTACTAAGGAGCACTCATCAAATTCCAGGGGCTACTTTTTCCCCATGTTAATAAATAACTGCTTATGATGAATCTTTTAAGTAAAATTAAATTATTATCCTGTGAAAACATATTTAGTAAATATGAGAATTTTATTATTTGGTTTGTTCTTTAAGGGTATTTAAACCTAGTTAACTAACTAGAAGAATGTGTATAGAATTAGAAAGATGTTCCTTAAGAGATCTGATAAAAAGTAATAATAATTTGATATATAGATTTAAGTACAAATCCAGAGAAATTCTTTTAGAGGAGTAACTGATATAGTGTCCTATGCTTGGATTTCCAATAAAACATCTCTTAATAGATAATTTAATATATCTGCAACTTATCAGGGAATGCCAAATTAGTATAACGATTTGGACCTGTCCTCTAAACATAACGGAAAGCAGATGATATTTATTACATCTGCTCTGCATTAGGCAGCTGGTGAGGTGGTGCACATACACTGTTGATATTCAAAACTATCTTTGAGTATATTGCATTTATATGGGGAAACTGAGTCAAAGAGAGGTTTAGTTGCCCAACCCACACACTTTACTTGTTAAGGCCAGAGTTTAAACCTGTCTGTGTGATCCCTAAGTCTTTGTCTACCCTACTTCTAATATGCTACCTCCAATAACTCAAAACACAAGGAAGACACAGTGATGCAACTATGGCCTTCATCCAAAAGGATCAGAGTAAAAGCATAATGGATAATAAAATATTTACAATAACTATAGGATCAAGGATAAGTGCATTTTTGGAGAAAAAAAATGACTGGAAGGAAACACACCACAATGAGAACAGTGTTTTCATTGCATTAAGTTACATTTTGTTATTTTAGTAATGGAAAAAATTTAACTCATCAAAAAATAGGATAAGTGTATTTTAGGGCAAGGCCTTAAGTCAAATTGAAGAGGAATTCTGGGAGAGGAGCCTCATAGGACTATGTCTCCCCAAGCCTCCACACTGATGCTCTGACCAAGCACAAACAGGGCAGCTGGCACTGATCTGTGAAGCCACACTCGCATTTCACATGCGGGGTAGGTGCCGTAGCCTGGCTGGGTGTGAAGTGTAAGAGAACAGTGGCAAAGACTTGTACTATTACCTCGAGTAGGCAGACAGGTACCATACTGATCACGCAGGCAGTACATTAGATATTGGTTATAAAACGGTGAGCAGCAATGGACGCTCAGCATGCTGTGGGACAGAGGGTCCTGCTCCTGTGAATAGGGTCCTGCTTCCTCACAGCTCCCCTGAGAAAGGCACCTTCTCCTACAATTTTCATGATGGAGTGCACTCCAGAGACTGTGAAAGGGAGAGTACAATGGTAATGACAGAAAGTAGAATTTAGTAGTTTTTGTTTTTCCTTTTGCATAGCTTTTCATCATTTCCTCCTTCCTTCCTGCCAAATATGGGATCCTGCATGGATTTCCCACCTACCTTCTTGTATATTGTCCAGGTTTGGAGAACATATTGATTATGCTTTTCTTTATCATTAACACCAGGCTCATCTGTTTTATTAAAAACAACTCAGGCTTTTATATTCAAATTTTAGTATCCCCAAAAGAAAAGAAGGCACCGGCATGGTGAATGCAGCTGGACCCAAAGTCCTCCCTGCTAAAACACCGCTCCCGACTCAAAAGGCAGCGTTGTAAAGCTGGGTGAAATCATCTGCGGCCCCAGTACAACCAGCTTTGTTCTCTCACCTACTGAGGAGGTTGACTTGAACATGGTAAATCGGGATCTCTGTAGTTCCCCCAGGGAATGTGCGTGGTGATATCAAAACACCAGTCTTGGACAGGAGATCATTTCCTGTGAGTCTTGGAGGATGGGTGGTCAATGTGTAATGTTTTATGCTGAATCCCAAACCATTCTGCAGTGTCTTCTTGACTCCAATATCAAGGATTGAAGGCAAGTTTTCTCGTTTCTGAATCTTATGTGGTAAATGAATGTGTGTGTGTGTGTGTGTGTGTGTGTGTGTGTGTGTGAGAGAGAGAGAGAGAGAGAGAGAGAGAGAGAGAGAGAGAGTGAGGAGTCAGGCCTCAAAGCTGTCCTATCTTCCCTCTTCAATTTGTGCAGTCGGCCTGCTAATTTGGCCTCCTCCTGTCCTTCAGAATCTTCCACGCAGAGAGTTTTGTAAGAAGCAAGAGGCAGCACACTTAGGTAAGGAGGCTGTATTAATTATTTATTTTTTTAGTTGTAGAAAGAACTGGGAAGAAAAAAGAACTGTCTTATGTCTTTGAATAGTCCTTCATGGATGAAACTTTAAAAACGAAACAGCAACTGCTTGGTTTAGCCTGAAAAGGAAAAAAAAAAACTATAAATGCAAATCACGCCCCAGCAAAAACTCTGAGGAGGATTCTGTATACATGTAGATCCCTGTAAGCATACCTGTGTGTGTTCAATTACCTCTTAGAGACAATGTGTGGGAGTTGATGACTGGAGGAGTGCACCTGTGTGAGTCCTGGCTCAGTATTTGTGTGACAGCATGATGTGCTATAAAGCTATTTGGAACAAATGGCAATGTTTTTCTAGCTTTTATGTATTCTCATAGTATTTGCAGGGACATAGCAACTGGGAAGAGTTGCAACTATGAGCAAGAGTGGGGCTGTAATATTTCAAAAGTTGTTCTCCCTAAAAGCTCATGTATTTATTCTCAAGAGATATCCTGAGGCACCCAGTCAGAACCAATGTATTATTATGTTATGAGCTATTCAACCAAATATGGCTCTCTCATCCCCCAGGTCAAAACGGATGAAAAGGGGAAATGCTGCTAGCAATCAGAAAAGGCCAAACCGGCAGAGGGATAAAAGGAAAAGCCCTAGAGCAGACATAGAGACTTAGGGAGCTGAGCCGTGTGAGGATGCCTATTTTAGGAGCTAACAATTACACCCTGCTATTAATCTTTGGGGCCATAACACAGAAATTGATGTTCCAAATGCTGACCAAAGTTATCCTGTTTAAAATCCCCAGTGTAAGAAAGCAAAGAAAAAATGTAATAATTTTAGAAAACTGTCTATCCAAAATAGATTTAAAAGTAATTTCACTTAAAGAGAACATGTCCCTTATCAACCGACAGGGGATAAATTAGGTGCTATTCCATTTAGGGCCAAGGTTCAGTTAGCTCTGTGAGTTTAGCATTGGGTGCAGGCGTTGGCTACTCCTTTATCCAGTCCAGGTGGCTTCACTCTCTTTCAACAAGGACAGAGCCCTTAGCTTGCAAACCATGTGCAGGTGTGTTGGGGGCGGGAGGTGGGGGTGGGAAAGGGAGGTCACTCGCACTAATGGAAAATCAACTCAAAGTGCATATCCGGCATCACCTTTGTATGTGAAGGGCATCTATTTGGATTTTCATTTTCTGATAGGGAGTGATAGAATTACAACTAACACAATGAATAAATAGAGCTTTAGGGAGCGCAGCAAAAGAATCCCAGCCCTGGCCAGTGATTCGATTTCTCTAGCACATCTATCTGCCTGAGCCATCTGGCTGGGAACCAATGTTTCAGCACAGCAATGGGTGTAGCTGAGGCAGGCTAGCTCCTTAGCAAACAGGCTGGTGAGAAAGGGCAAGATGTGGCAGATGAGACTGGCCAACTATCCAGAGAGCTACCAACCCAGGAAAGGAAACAGAGATTGCAGCACCTTGCGCTGAGTGTGTGGCCAGGCCAAGCAAGGAAGGTGCCCAGGCTCAATACCAAGGAATGTCTAACAGCAGGTAGGCCAGGCAATGAGGGAAGTCAGGTTCCAGTGGAAAAATAACAACCACAGACTGGCACTGTGGTTTGAAAAAAGTCTCCATTCTCAGTGGGCACCAATGGGCATTTCTCGCAAGTTTAAGTTGCTTTTTAATGTGTTCATGGATATGAAATTAGGCCTCTAACAGTGATAAGGACAGGAAAGTTGCTGCCACCAAAAACTTTTTCTTTTAAAATAACAGAAGTAACATCTTTCCTGTTCTCCCTCTACTCTGTCCCTCCTCCCACCTTCCCTCACCTTCCCTCAGCAGACCCATCTTGGGGGTGAGCAGACACCTTTCCCCAATTGGTCAAATGGTTAAAAGGTTGGGAGGGCTCCTTAAGAAAGCCTAGCATGGAACAGGCTAGCTAAGTGGGTAAGTAAGGCAGGGGATAGAGAATTGTGTGAGTTAGAGATAATACACCAACTACATTCCAGTCACAGTGTTATCAGACCATTAGAATGAGTTCAAAGTCTTATTAAATTATGAGACCTGAGCTGCCATTACTCCCACAGCGTCTCATGTATCTGGCCCGACTTACACTGAGGAGTGGGGGTCACCACTTCATCATGTGGAGATACAGATATTTAGGGTTTAAGAAGAAAGCAGTAGTGGGTGGGATGTGGGACTGGCAGGGGTCCTGCTCTGCATCACACTGCATTTAAGATGAACCTTATAAAACTGGAGCAAATGCATTTTTTATTCTAATGTGTTTTTCTAAAAGTTGTGTACATAAATATTCACCATGCCTCATTTCCACTCTACATGGGGGTGGGGGCACTAGGATGGATATGTGGAAGAAAAAATAAAAAGCTTATCAATTACTTTTCTTAGTGCCCTATTGAGCACATGACTGCATTTTAATCTGGGACAGAGGGTGGAAAATGGCATCTGGCTGATCAGAGGTTCATAGATTATTTGGGGATACAGCTTAATGGAGTTGATGATGAAATGAAAAAATGTGTGTCTTCCCTAGCGCAGCATTATAAAACATCCAGCCTAGTACCTAAAATTGATTGTGCATTATAGGTTAAAGATGGAATTTGGAAAACGAAATTAGGTCTGATTTGCATTTGTGTTGAAATAGTTGCATATACTTTTAACAGAATAATATTTTTCTTCTAGAACACATTTACAGTTTGCATTAATTCACATTAACTTGATGATTTTCCTCAACATTACTTTAAAAGATAAGATGAACATAGATATGATTACTCACAAGGAAAATAGTTCTTTTGAGTGAGAATGATTACTATATACTTCATTTGGGAAAATAAAGCACAAACATATTTTTATTAATTAGAACACAAACAATACTACCAAAGCAATTTAATATTTTTAATTGACAGTTTTATAAAGTAGTGGGAAGCATTATATTTTAATAACTTTCACATCTCGGGTTGCACTTGAAGATATTATCAGAATTTTTGATCAATATCTGTTTAGTAAGATTTAAACTCTATGACTTTGTTGCACTATGTTTAATTTATGTGTATTTCCTTGATTCACAATCTATGGTAAATTCTTATTGTTTAGATCTGGGCAAAATGTCTTTAAAATTATCAATATCTTCCAAGTATTAGAAAAATAAATTTCAAATTGATAGTAAAGGAAAATGAAGTACTATTGTGATGAACACAGATTTATTATCTAAATGTCTATATTCCTTCTTCAAATATGTGGGATTCAAAAATTGTAATCACATAAGTGAAAAATATATTGCTGCTATAGAACTTGTATTATAAGATAGTGTCAGAGATAAAATACTAGGGAAGTATACAGATTTATTTTTCAATTTAACTTATTTAGTGTTAATCAGCAAAGGACTATTGGAAGACATTCTTAATTTCTCCCTCTACATACACACACACACACACACACACACACACACTCACACACACTTTAAAAGCTTCACATTTTAAAAGTCCAGGCAAATACTTCTAAGACTGTGAAATATGTGGTAAGCATCTGGTTGTAAATCTAACAATAATGGTCTAGAAAGATTGGTTATAAAATTGACATTTTGGGCCAAGTATCAAAGGTTTCATAAATTAAGCTCTGTGAGGCAGGAGAGGAAATTGAGTTTCAATGTGGCCCAGAGGTGGAAAGCAAGTGTTAGAAGGAGCTTTTGGGACACATCGAGAGATCTAACAGAATACTCTATCATTGGGAGGTAAATCTGAGAATGAAAATAATAAACAAAATTTTCAGTCTATTGTCATAATTCAATGATTCTGTTAATTATATACGACTCAATCTCCTGCCATTAAGACAATGGACTTGCTCAGTGAACTGGCCCTAATATGAACTGCTTTGCCCCAGACAAATGGTTCTAGGCCTGAAAATCTAAGCTTTAGGACACTGGCTCCTACTAGGGAGGGCCTGACCTTCATGCATCAGGATGCACCCTTATCTATTAAACTAGAGTCCCAGTGCATGAAATTTGTGGATGGGTGGGGTCCCTAGGCCTGGCCTACAATCAGGGCCAATGAGGTTCTCCGCCTCCCTGCCTCCCCACCTCCTCCTTCCCTCACCACCCGTGTACCATCACTGTGTGGTACCCCACCTCCCTGCTTCCCCACTTCCCCCCCCTCCTTCTTCCCTTGCTGCCCACGTCTGCTGCCATTCACCCCCGATTCCCTATCCCAGCCCGGTGCCCAGCCCTGATCAGGTGATCGGGGCCTGCTGGCCAGGGGGAGGGACCAGGAGTTTGTCTGGCAGGCCCCATCAGCAGTCGGGGCCTGCGGGCTGGGGGCAGCTCCTGCGTTGAGCATCTGCCCCCTGGTGGTCAGTACACGTCATGGCGGCTGGTTGTTCCAGTCGTTCTGGTTGTTCCATCGTAATGGTCGCATATATATATATATATATATATATATATATATATATGCCTCCCAGGGGCAGATCCCATGCTAGCCATGCTAGGTACTTAAAGAGTGCAGGGGAACAAAATAGACAAAGACCTCCAGTGTGGAGTTTATGTTAAACCAAAGAGAGATAATAAACAAAGAAGTGGACGCACCCAGGTGGTGATGGGTTTTACCAAAGTTATGAATCAGAGTAAGGAATATGGAGAGTAACAGAGATACTGTTTTAGAGAAGATAGTCAGGAAAGGGCTTTCTGGCACAGTGGCATTTGACAGACTTGGAGGAAGTGAAAAATGGGCTATTTGGATTTTAGAAACAAAAGTGCTCCCGGCAAAGGAAACAGCAGGAAATCCTGGAGAGTTTCTGTGTAAAGATCAGCAAGATGGTCCTTGAGGCTTTGGGGGTGAGAGCAAAAGAGTAATGTGAGATGATGGTTTAGGGTAGTGACAGCAAAGGGGCCAAATCAGTGAGAGCCTTTGGGGCAAGTTTAAGAAATTTGGCTTTTGCTTGCGCTGTGACAAGAGGCCATTACACACTTTTGAGTAGAGGAATGATATCATCTGGCTTCTCTCTTAAATAGTTCATCTGGGCTGCTCTGAATAAATGGAAGGGAAGCAAGAGTATAGAGAGGGATAATCATCCAGACCAAAAATGCTCTGATAGCTTGGACTGAGTGGAAGTAGTGAGAAGTCACTGAATCTAGTAGCTATTTTGAAGTGTGGGTCAACAGGATTTGCTGATGGATTAGATATGGTGTGTGAGAGAACTAAAGAGAGGAGTTGTTGATGACTCCAGCGTTTCTAATCCACATAATTAGAAGGATGGAGCTTTCATTTACTGCAATGGTTAAGTTATGGGAGGGAGATAAATCAAGAGTCCATATTTAGGCATAAGAATGTGGAGGTACCTATTGGATATTCAAGGACAGATAAATGAAGTACTTATCTTAGAATCTAGAGAAATACATGGAATAGAGAAATATTGAATAATTACCATATAGCCCTAAAAATCTACCAAAAATTGCCTATTTCCCCAAAGGATTCTAATATTCAGCCACAAATTGAAACTGTTGAGCAGGGCAAGAAAGAATGGATGTTTGATGAAGTGGTTAAAGTTTTAAAATCACTTGGAAATATTTTTCCATCCACACATTACAGTGGAGGTAATGGGGAGACACAAACTGGGTGACTTGGAAAAGTTCCGTAGCTGATCCTCATAGCTCCTTTCCAACATGGAGATCAGTAACATAAATGCAGACTGGAAAATTGTTTTCTACTGTATTTCAGGAATATTCTCAAAAGAATGGCAAGAAATTTGAAAGTTATGAGGGGAGGCAAAGGAAAATTCACAGAATGCACATTATATCCTAGACTCTGTATTTCCTGCTTTACACATATTAGCTTAAGTGATTTTTCCAGCATACTTTTGAGATGGAGACTCTTAGCTCTATTCTAGGATAGAGGAAAATAAAGTGAGATACTTATACATGGGTAACATAACTAGCCTGGGATAGAGCTAAGGTTTTGCCTTCCCTGCAGTCATTTCTATCTGAAAAATTTGAAGATGCTTTCAAGTATTTTGGCATTAGATAGAAGTTTAATAACTTGTTTAAGGGCATACTAAATATACAATAATATATTAGATCCTAGAAACACTTTAAAAATTGTAAGCTTTGTGATGATAAAGCCCATGCTGTCCTATAGAGGACATGCTGTCCATATATTCCTTCATTCATCCAAAATTCATTTAGTACGTATGATAGGTAAGGAGCTATATACTCCATAGATAAATAAGACACAGTTCTTGTTCTCTAAGGATTTCCTATCCTATCAAGATGGTCAGATAATGGCAGACTGCTTCTGCTTTAAAGGCTATACTCCTCTCGCCTGTTTAAAATTCATCTACTGCCTGTAATCCTGGGCATTGCAGAAATCATTCACTGCTTTCTGCAGTGATCATTTAATCAAACAGGGCCACCAAAGGGCTCCAGCAAGTGTGGCAGGAGTCTGGATTCTGGAATTCAGGGAGAGCCTCTGCTAGCCAGAGCCTGAGGTTCTAAGTGCAGCTAAAAATCAGAGGCTGGAATGACACACTGTGCCTCAGAACTAACCTGGATCTAGGAAATTTGCCACTTGGATCAGAGATCAACACTGCTGGACAAAACAGTGTTGAGTTTTGGGGTTAGAAATGCCATCTCATAATTTCAGCTATTTCAAAGAGGAGAGCTATTACTGAAACAAGTGAAGTAAACAACAGGGAAGTTATGGTAGGGCCCAGAAGCTCCCAGAGAAAGAGGGTTGACTGAGGCACCCCCTGTGGATCTGCTTAGGTCTTAGCACTCAGGGAAAGAGGGACTGCTTCTTGGGATTACTCACTGCTGTACCAGGAGTGAGAGAGAAAACATTCTTCCAGGTCCCCAGCTCCAGAGGTCCCTGAGAGTCCTTGGTCTACTTCAATTCTTCTTTTAAAGTTCCTATCTCTGAGTACTGTTTTCTTCTCCCAAGAGAGGCCTGACACCTTTGATCGTGGTGGTGGGATGCCCTAGATGTGCCTAGTTACATGAGTCTGAGGACTAGACTCTGGATTTGAATTTGAGCTTTTATTAAGGGGTACTCTGGTATTCTGGACAAAACTCAGGTTGAGTTTTGGGTTTCATATTTCTGGAAATACTGAACTTAATTCTTCCTGCTGGATTCACTTGCCTTAGAATATCGCCTGGTCCTGGGAGGGACAGCTGGCCATTCCATGTCAGCAATGGATGAGCATGGTGCTGGGAGGCTGGCTAGAAGTGCCCTGGATAAAGCAGAGGAACAACAAGCAGAGGAATGCACCATTTACACCTAGTGGGATGGCCTTTTGCTAGTTCATGGCTGGGAGGATAAGCTGTAGCTCCTTTCAGAGGCTGGAGGTTGAGGTATTAGTTATGAAAGTAAAGGAAGTACATAGCCAGATAGAAGTGATGATTTATTGTGATTATTAAAACAACAACAGCAATGGCATGAGGTTAAGGAGATATTTAAGGTGTTGTAGGATGCCTAGGTAGAACAGAGCTGCTCAACAGACCTGAAACATTAACAAAATATATGGTGAAACATGTGGCAGAAAATGAATGGATCTGATCAATGAATAGAGCACTATCCAAATTAGAGAATAATTTCTATCCTATATAATAAAAGGCTAATATGCAAATAGACCAAATGGTAGAACAACCGAAAAACCAAACAACAGGTTGCTATGATGTGTGCTGACCACCAGGGGGTGAACGCAAAACATGGCAGGCATCTGCCATGGTGGGATAGTGGAGCAGGTGAATGGGGGCACTAGATCAAGGTGGGGCGCCAGTCGCTGTCATCGGGGCGAGCCTCTGGTGGTTATTAAAAATTCTTTGCTCCTGTGAGCCATGGTCCCACCTGGTGCTCGCACCTGCTGCCAGCGCTGGCCCTGCTCACACCCAAAGCCACCACCAGAGCCACCACTCATACTTGCTGCCTGTGCCTGGCGCAGGCCCTGATCGCTTGGCACTATCAGTGGGTGCGAGCAGTGGCTACCAGCCCCGATTGCCTCTGAGGGCTTGTCCACCTCCCCCTGCTCCTGAGGGGCGATCAGAGCAGCAGCCACAGCTCACACCCACTGCTGACAAAAAAAAGCACAATAGGTTTACTGCACTGAGATCCTAACCATGCTACATGTACTATTGCAGAGTACAATAATCTTGTTCTTGGTAAGGATGGTCATGCCTCAGTAGACTTTACTCTTCTAAATTTCAGACCATTTATATGACTTGATGGCATAAATGTGTGTGACATCATGGAATAAACACATTTTTGAGCATCATTCCCACTCAAGTTCCCAAGCACATCTCATTCTGTTCTTTTATCACAGCACCAGTAGAGGGCAATGAGCCGCTGAGATTCAGCTTCTGTCAATCTATAGATTTCTTCAGCTGATCTTCCAGTAGTCTCCGGGAATGGTCTTTGTTTCTCCACAGCCTGGTGCCAGATCCATTTTGCAGGGTATCAAGCAAAGTGGTGAAAGAAAATACAGGTGCCTTTAGGCTGAGATTCTCTATGTTGTACTATGTCAGAGAATCATAAGGGTAGAATTTAGAATACTTTCCTACTTTTAAAACAGTAAAAAATTTTAACATAAAACAAGTTGGTTGGCCCATTAAGATACTTGCAGGAAGGGAGGATGCCCCTGAAACATTGTACAAACTCAGCCCCCACAATTCTGGGACCTGGGAACACAAACATTTTCTTAGAAATACCTACACAAAGAAATAAGCATTGTTAACATTACTACGCTGGGACCAGTATACCTCACCCTGACCCATACTTCTAGTGTTGGTGTGACCACCATCCCTCTTTCTAGGATTTCTCTTTCCTATAAATTGGATCTAATTCTTTGAACATTCTCATGTGTACTAGAATATACAGTTCCCTCCCATGCACAGGTTAGGACTCTGAATGGGGAATCACGAGTCACTCAGTTCCTACTTGTATTATGGAGAATGGTTAGAGTCCAGAACCTTGATTTTTTTTTTAATTTAATTTCACCCTGGTCCAACATTTCCATGTAGGGAATGCTTTTTATTAAAAGCATTATCAATTTAAATTTGTTTTTGAAAAAGGGAATTTGACTTTTTACATAAGAAGGAGAGGTGTAAAAAGTAATATTGTTGAGTATATGCCCTATGAATACTAAGTAAGTCAAGGTGTTAATGCCATTTTTCAGCCCATCAAGGTCTTTCTTCATTGTTTTGTTTTGTTTCTGTTTTTTGTGGGGTTTTTTTGTTTGTTGGTTTGTTTTTGTCTATTTCAATCAGTTCCTGGAAGAGGACTGGTACAATCTCCAACTAGAATTGTATGTTTCTCCCTTAAATTCTTTAATTTTTACTTCATGCATTTTGAAATATGAGGCATCATTATAGTCTGAATTGTGTCCCCTCAAAACTCATATATTTTCAAGTTAAACATTTATTGCACACTCACTGTAGGTAACTGCCGATTCCTCAAAATACAAGGTTTAACAACACAATTTATATTTTTATTGATTTCAGGGAGGAAGGGAGAGGGAAAGAGGGATAGAAACATCAATGATGAGAGAGAATCATTGATTGGCTGCTTTCTGCATGCCCCTTCCTGGGGATCAAGCCCACAACCTAGGCATATGCCCCAACCGAGAATTGAACTGAAACCTCCTGGTTCATGGGTCAATGCTCAACCACTGACCCATTACAGCCAGGCTATCTCTGCATTTTAACCAACATGTTTAGTCCATTGATATTCACTGTAATTATTGATATGGTTGGTCAGCATTTATTATCTTTTATCCTCAAAATGTTATATATATTTTTTTCTTTTTCTGCATGTTGAATAATTTTCTTTTATATTCTGGACATTCTGAAGTTATGTAATTGAGACTTTAGAGTCTTTTATATTCTTCCAAAGAGTGCTGATACCTTGCTTGTTTTATGAAGTAATGTGATTGGACTCAAACCGCAAATTCTATTTTTTTGGTAGAAGCTAAAAATCCAGTGAAGTTTTTATATTCTTCTGTTTGGTCATCTGTTTGGAATCTGCTCTATGTGTGTGTATTCCGTCAAGCAGAGTTTTTAAATGGTGTGCTACCTGCTTTGCAAAATGAAGACTCTACTCAGGCCAGATGCTCTGAATTGGAAACTCACCCAGAGCTGCTCCCTTCTTCTAAGTGTTGACTTTCTCCTAGAATGTGTCTGCTTTTGTCATTCTCTAATGCCTTCAGGTAGTTGTTTTTTGCATTTTGTCCAGAGTATATAGTTACTGTATTTGGGAAAAGCGTTCTGATAGAAGCTTATTCAAGAAATAAAAGAAAGCCGAAACCAGTTTGGCTCAGTGGATAGAGCGTCGGCCTGCGGACTGAAGGGTCCCGGGTTCGATTCCGATCAAGGGCATGTACCTTGGTTGTGGGCACATCCCCAGTGGGGGGTGTGCAGGAGGCAACCGATCAATGTTTCTCTCTCATCGATGTTTCTGGCTCTCTATCCCTTTTCCTTCCTCTCTGTAAAAAATCAATTGGAAAGACCCAACAGTGCCTGAAATCCAGTCAATCTTTATAAATGACATCAAGACAGAAAAAATGGCTTCCATGGCCTTGAGCCAGAGAGAAAAGTGAGGAGATATAGGGGGAAAGGAAGAACCCCAGGCACTAGCAAGAGGTATGTGACAGATCCACAACCATGACTTCTGATAATCATGCCCTTATGTAACTCCCTCCTCTTGAGTGTATGGAACCCATTACATGTTTCCAAATGACAGAATATGGCTAAGGTGATGCATGTCACTCCCTTACTTATGTTACATTATATTAGACTTCAATTCAGCAAACCAGAGTGAGACATTGTCCTCTGACCTTGGGGAAGCAAGCAATAGTGCTGGAATTGCCTATGAAGAGGGTCCTGTGGCAGAGGGTAAGAGTGCCTGGCCTCTAGGATCTGAGGGCAGCTTCTATCCAATAATCAACAGGAAACCAGTGTCCTCATACATCAGCTACAAAGAAGTGAGCTACCACAAACTGAGTGAATGCCAAAGCAGATTTTTCCCTAGTTCTGTCTCCAGATGAGAAGACAGCCAGACAACACGTTGATGTCAGTATGTTACCAAAGCTGAGGACCAAGCCAATACATGCGTGGACCACAAACCCATAAAAACTGAGATAATAAATGTATTTATCCCCTAAATTTTTAGTAATTTGTTATAGAAAACTAATATAGGATATAAAGAAAACACACATACACACACACAGGCACACACGCATGCGTTTTTGAAAGTTGAGTATCTCAAAGAAAATCAGGGACATGTCACTCTGATCAGAATACCCAGGAGCAGAAGAAAAAATTTGCCCAGCAGCACTAAATGGGACTCAAGATTATATGGCAAGTTAGGAACTGGGGCCCTGTACGTGACTTCAGTCCAGAGGTGGTGATGGAGAAAGTTCAGTTGTAAGAGTGGATGGAGAATTGGGGTGAAGTCAGAGGATTAAACTGGCCCTAAATTTTTATTAGAACTCATCAAGGGAAAAAGTGACAATAAAAAAGAAATTTTGACTATAATTAAGAAAAATAATGATAGATAATTACAAGAAAGTCAGGACATTAATGAGTGTCTGAGAGACATTTGCAAGGACTACTATATGCCAGAAACTTTACTTAGTATTTCATAGATCAGCAATGTCCAATAGAAAAACAATGTGAGCCATATATAATTTTAAAAAATAGTAATGACAATTAAAAAGTAAAAACAATATGAAGTTACTTTTAGTAATCTATTTAATTTAATCCAACACATTTTTACTTCAATTAATAATCAACATAAAATGTATTAATGAGCCCTTGCTGGGTGGCTCAGTTTATTAGAGTGTCATCCCATACACCAAATGGTTACAGGTTCAATTCCAGGTCAAGGTGCATACTGGCGGGACCAGTGCTTCTCTCTCACATCAATTTATCTATCTCTCTCTGTCTCTCTGTCTCTCTCTCTCTCTCTCTCTGAAATCAATAAAAACATATCCTCTGGTGAGAGTTAAAAACAAATATATTAAGATAGGTTCCTCCCTTCCCCCCTCTTTTTATCCCTTCCTCTCTTCCTTCCTTTCATTCTTCCTTTTTTTTTTTCCTACTACGTCTTCAAATTCCAGTTGTGGATTTTGCACCTAAAACAAGCACAGTCTTAGTTCGGAGCCAGTCTTCTTTTTTCGATTTCAAGTTTTGATATTTAGGCAAGCAAATAATACCAAATTATTTGTTTTATTTTGTTGTTTTTTTTATTAATGACCTTTTCTAAAAAACAATTTTAGATTTATAGAAAAATTGAGTAAAAAATACAGAGTTCTCTGTATATTCTCCACACCTGCACCAAATACCCACAAATACCCACAGGCCCTCAATATTTACATTGGGGTTAATATGGTACATTTATTACCACTGATGAGCCAATGTTGATATATTATTATTAACTAACTGCCATAGTTGATATTAGGGTCACTCTTTGTGTCATATATACTATGGGTTTTGACACATGTATAATGGCCTATATCCACAGATATAGTATGATACAGACTGGTTTAGCTGCCCTAAAACCCTGTTTCCCCAGTTATTCATTCCTCTCTCTCTATCTTCCCCAAATCTCTAACAACCACTTATCTTCGCAGTCTACATGGCTTTGCCTGTTCCAGATACCACACAGTTGGAACTATATACCATACAGACTTTTCTGATTGGCTTATTTCAGTTACCATATGCAATTCATGTTCCTAAATATGTTTTCATGGCTTGATAGCTCACTTATTTTTATCACTGAATAATAATCACTGTATAAATATTCCACAATTTATTCATCCTTTTGCCTACTAAATATCATCTTGGTTGTTTGCAAGTTGGGCAATTATGAATAAAGTTGCTATAAATATCTGCATGTAGGTTTTTGTGTAGACATTAGTTTTCAGCTCATTTGGTTTAGTACCAAGGAGTGTGATTGTTGGATTGTATGGACAGAGTTATGTTAGCTTTGTAGGAAACTGTCCAACTGTTTCCCAAAGTAGCTGCACCATTTGTATTTCACCAGCAATGAGTGAGAGTTCCTTTGCTCCTTATCCTCACCAGTATGTGGTGTTGTCAGCATTTTGGATTTTAACCAGTCTAATAGGTGTATAGAAGCTCATTGCACTTTTCATCTGTAATTCCCTAATGTTATATGATGTCGAGAACACCTACATTTCAACAGCTCCTAATAGCACCACTACCACTACTTGCTAACACTAATTATCACTCTCTATGTACCAGGCCAAACACTTTCATGCATTTTATCACAACATTATGAGTGAGTCATATGCCATTATTATTAGGCATTTTCCAGAAACAGAAAATAAAACTTAGACAAATTAGTATGTTGCAAATAAATGTTGAATCTATGACTTTCTGATTTATTTTACTCCAAATATATTTCATCTCTGAATTAGCTAGTCTTTTTTTTTTCTTCTTCTCAAAATGTGATCCCTTATACCAGTGGTCGACAAACTCATTAGTCAACAGAGCGGCAAACTGCGGTTTGCGAGCCGCATGTGGCTTGAGAGCTGCGGTTTGCCGACCAATGCCTTATACTCTTACTTCAGAACCAACTAGGGTGTTGATAAAAATGGAGACTCCTAGTTACATCAGCATTTTTACAGTGAGGCTCTGGAGTGGAAGGCTCTGATGTACACCCCAAATTGGAACCACTATACTGTCATAGTAGAATTACTCAGTCCAAGTAGACATTTCTATAATTTGTTTGTATATTGCCTCATGCATTTCTCTTTGAAGCATATTTACCAAAAAAACACAATTTATATATATATAAAGGGCTAATATGCAAAGTGTCCCCTTGGGAGTTTGACCAGGAAATCAGAAGTTCGATTGCTTGCTATGACGTGCGCTGACCACCAGGGGGCAGCATGGAATATGGCGGGCAACCAGTGGTGGCAGGGTGCTGAGGGAGCAAGGGAAGGAGGAGGCGGGAAGGTGGGGAGGCAGGGGGTGGGGACCTTGCGAAGGCAGTACTCGGGTGATAAGGGAAGAAGGAGGCAGGGAGCCTGATTGGCCCTGATCGCTGGCTAGGCCTAGGGACCCTACTCATGCTCGAATTTTGTGCACTAGGCCTCTAGTTATTTATATAAAATAAATTATACTGGAAACAATAAGATAATAACTTAAATGTGGATGAATAAGTACTTCACTGTGTCTCCTGATTAGAAACTACTATAAAATCTTTCCACCACATTTTTTTCATGCTTGTATCTGAAAAATTCTACCAAAGATTCTTATTATTAGTGTAAGCACTTGAATGCAGTTTATATATATATATATATAAAAAGCTCCTCTCCCCTGGCTGGTATAGCTCCTTTAATTGAATGTCATCCATGCACCAAGAGGTTGCCTCTTGGATTCCAGGGCAGGGCACGTGCCTGGGTTACAGGCACATTCCCCAATAGGGGCCATGATGAGGCAATCAGTGTGTCTCTGTCCCCCTCTCCCTTCTTTTCTAAAATCAATAAAAACATATTTTTTTAAAAAAAATTCTTCTCACTTAGATACAGCTTTTGAAATAATATATCTGAATGAGGAAAACTGAATGGAACTAATATTTATAATAAAAATCATGGGAGCATAGAGAAAATTTTGATAACAGGAAAAGAAAATATATCCCACTGAACAACTACTATGTATCCCTCTGTGCTGGACAGATTGAAAAAGATAATAGGAAATACTACTAGTGTTATGATGTATTTATGTACCTAATTTAAATTCTACTTACTGCTTTCTAAATTTTATATATATACGGTGGTGTGTGTGTGTGTGTGTGTGTGTGTGTGTGTGTGTGTGTTACCTACTGTTGAGTCAGCTCTAACACCTGATGACCCTATGAATGATGTCCACGTGGCCTGTCCTCAACAGCCCTACTCAGCTCCCCTAAATTCATGGCTTCTTTTATAAAGTCAACTCATCTCATATTTGGCCTTCCTCTTTTTCAACTGCCTTTTATTTTCCCCAGCAACATTGTCTTTTCTAAAGAACCCTGCCTTCTCATGATATTTCCAAAGTAGGATCACTTCAGTTTTTTCATTTATGCCTCCAGTAATGAGTTGAGCTTAATTTGCTCTAAGACACACTTGTTCATCTTTCTGGTGAGCTAGGGTTTTTGTAGAGCTCTCTCCTCCAACACCATATTTCAAATGAATCAATGTTTTCCATATCAGCCTCTTCACTTCCAACTTTAGCATCCATACATAGTACGTGGGAATATAAGGGTGGATGATCTTAGCCTTGGTCTCTAAAGACACATCTTTGCTTTTGATCTTTCCTAATTCTTCCATTGCTGCCCATCTGAGTCTCAGCCTTCTCTTGATTTCTTGGCTACAGTTGCCATTTGAATCACACACACACATACACACACACACACACACACACACACACACACACACACACACACACACATTTTATGGTGTATTGAACTGCAATTTCAAACCAGGCACTCTATGAAATCTTGTGAGGTCCATTAAATTGGCACCTGTCCTTTGTGGCTTTTGATCCAAGACAAAGTGTTATTAAAAATATTGTAATAGAATTGAGTTCAAATCCCTGTTATGCCTCTAAATAGGTGTGGAAATTTGGATATCATCTTTTAAGGCTTGGCTTACATGATTCTAAATGGAGGTAGGGATAACTTCAACCCTATAGAATTGTTGCATTAAAAGCATTACACAATGTGTGATTCACATTAAGTAGTTCATAAATGTGAGTTATTATTATTTTCACTATTATTATTATTCACAGGAAAAATTCAAAGATGAGAATGGACTCAATAGAGTAGTGGAGTGGAAAGAATGCTAGAATGCTAGTGTGATAGATAATGGTACAAGGAAATAAATGGTATGTGACAAATGCATGATGTAGAAATTAAGCACTCTAGGAACAGAAAACAGAGGAAATCACTTTTCACTAAAGTTAGCAGAGACGGCTCCAGTGTGTGGTCAGATAAATATGCAAACATTTTTAGGTGGAGAAAATGTGCGTTTGGAAGGAGTGTCTTTACAGGGATTCACAAATTCAGAGATTTTATCACTCCTCAGCAGCTGGAAGAACCACAGTGAACCCTCAGACACAACCCACAGTGCCAAAATTTCACAATGCAAGCAAAGATAATTCTAAGGCAGGTCTACATAAGACAGAAGTTTGGACACAAGTGAGGAGAAGGCATCCTTCTAATACTAATTGAAACTCAGCTTGCATTGCAACTACATGCTCATTTATAGCTAGAAAATTGCAGACTGAGGACCATAGTCCTATTAAAAAGCATTTCACTGAGTTTAGGAAGGCAAGAAGCATAGCCACCTGAAGCCACAGATCCTGCTAGGAGAAGCACTAATTGTTCTCCACATCACACAGCCTGTGTGGCTCTGCAATCAATGAGAAAGAGTGGGCTCCCACTGGGACTCATTGCTTTTTCCACAAAAATTTGGAATTGAACAAATAGACCACAATCTACAATTTTCTCCATGGTGTCAATGTAGGCTAAGTCTGTGTGGTATATAACAGTATGCAAATGAGTTCATGAAGGGTCCAGCAAAACATAAAGCACCTTTCTCCTTACAACCGCTTGTCTTTCTTGATGTTTGCTAACTCTGAGGAATTCTAAAGCATAAACAAGGTTAGCATTCCACTTTCAATGCTATCGACACATCTTAGAAAGACAGGAGTGATTTTGTAGCTATACATACATTGGAGAGAGAAAATTGAAGGTTTATCATCACTTATTAAAATAATTGGAAGAAATTGTTCTAAGTGTAGTTTCTATTTTTCATTCAATAGCCATCCTTTATTGAGTGTTTACTAATAGCCAAGAACTCTATTAGGCATTTTAAAAACTTATTTTAAAATAAAACACAGATCCAGAGACATGGCATCATGGAACAGAGTGTGGAATCTGGGAGGGAAGCGGGAAGTAATCAACTAAGATCATTGTATGCTTATATGCATGGCCATGGCCACAGACAATGGGGCAGTGAAGGCCTGGAGTGGGGGGCGGGGTAGGCTGGAGGGGATGAATGCGGGAAAGGGGGGACATATGTAATACTTTTAACAATAAAGAACTATTTTAAAAAAACAAACACAGATAACAGGAAATCACCAAAATTAATATAAAACAAATACCCTATTAACCACCACCAATGTCAAAGAATAAAACATTGGTAGCCACCCAGAAGCCTCCTACATATGTTCTGTCCTTTCTCCCTCCAAAAGTAAACACTGTCCTGGCCTTTAGTGTAGTAATCATTTCCTTGGATTTCTTTATGGTATATCATTTAAGTGTGCATTCTGAGGCACAGTTTTCATCAATAGTAATTCGTTTTCAAATAATTTTATTTTTTAAACTCCATTTTAATCAAGTTATTCCTTCCCCCAACCCCTAACCAAACAATTCCTTTTCTCTTCCTTAAAATGGATCTGTTGTTGAACTTGGGCCACTCTCCTTGTTGAGTTTGCCCCAGGGTAGAGATGCTGATTTTACTCAGGGCACACCTTTACACGTTCTTCTCTTCTTCCTGTTTCCTGCAAATGGACAGCAGGACCATGGGTTAGACAGAACTTCGATGCCTTTGGCAAAACTATAGGTACCACTGTTCTTATCAGGAGGCATGCTGATGCTTAACACATCAATCGTTATTTTTATTGGAGACTCAAAAATGGTAATACTCTAATCGTATCCATTATTTTTAACCATTAGTTTGAATAATTTTTTTATTAGGAGATGCATTTTCCTATCTATAATTTGCTTGTCCAGTGCCACCGTCCAAAAGTAGGCTGAATTAATGGTTGATTCTTTTCTTTCAACCAGTTTTCATGATAATAAGTTGGTTTCCTGTCATCCTTAGAAGGGACCAATTAGGATTTAAAGATATCTGATGGATTCCCCAATACCATAATTTCTATTCTTACTAAGGTTCAAATTTTTCTATGGCCAAGTAGGGCCTTTTGAAGATTGGTATTTAATTCCTCTTAACATTATCCTAATAGCCTTTGCTAGTTTATGTCAAAATGTTCTAGGTTTCCATGCTATATTTTTATCCCTGGTACAGATTCAGCTTTTCCTCTAAGAAGCCTGGTTTATTTTCTGACCATAATTTGGGTGAAAGTAATATTCATTGCTACTGAGTGTGCTATATTTAGCAAATAAAAATACAGGACACCTAGTTAAATTTCAAATAAAAAACAAAATACTAATTTTCATATAAGTATATCCCAAATGGTTCACATGGGACAGCTTTTATTTTAAAAAAATGTTTAATTGAAATTCAAATGTAATTGGACACTATATTTTATCTGACAAATGCTTACAACTAGGTAGGTCATTATTTCTATACTGTGTTAACCTAGGTCCTCTGAGAGGCAGGTGTAATTAGATATACAAGAGAGTTATTAGAGAAAATGCCTGTGAAGGCACAAAGGGAGGGATTTGAAGAAGTAACAAGATGCCCTGACCCATGTGGCTCAGTTGGTTGAGCATCACCACATGCATGCAGAGGTTGCTGGTTCAATTCCTGGTCAGCGTGCATGCCTGGGTTGTGGTCTAGATCCCAGTAGGGGGCATGCAGGAGGCAGCTGTGGATGTTTCTCTTTCCTTCTTTCCGTTATCTAAAAAAATCAATAAAAACACATTAAAAAAATAAAGAAGAAGGAAGAACTCAGATGGTGATGCAGCCTTGACCAATGTGAAGGGCAGACATATAACTATATTTGGAGACCCTTCTTATATAATTCTCTGATATATATATGTATGTGTGTGTGTGTTTGTGTAAAAACATAAAAATCCCTGGTCCTCACATTATTTTCTTGAAAATATTAAATATGTAACTTCATTTCCCCCCTAAAATCAACTGTTGCTATGAAAAGATATAATAATATTGTAGTTAGCTCTTCTTGACCATCTATAATATGTGCTGCTTTCTCTTGAACATCTTTCTTTCTTCACTTCTTTTGTTTTTTTTAACATTTTTCTTCTTCCCACCTTGATGTCCCTAAGGGTATCATTGTGATTAACGGCTCTTATATGACTCTTAAATTAAACTTTATTTCTAACACTAGAGACCCGGTGCATGAATTTGTGCATGGGTGAGGTTCCTCTGGGTGGCCTACAGGGATCGGGCTGAAACCTGCAGTCCAACGCTGTCTGCAGTTCCTACCTGCCGCTCCCGCTCATCCTGGCCCCACTGTGCCTGCCGCAGGCTAGCGCCCAATCAGTCCCAATCAGGAGAAGCTCATACTGCCACAGCAGCACTCACCAGCCATGAACCCTGCCTCTGGCGCCCACCCAAGGGGAGTGGCCTGAAGATCGGGCTGAAACCGGCTCTCCAAAATCCCCTGAGGGGTCTCAGATTGCAAGAGGGTGCAGGACAGGCTGAGGGACCTCACCAGTGCATGATCGGGCTGGAAAGGGCCTGAGGGAAGGCTCCAGGGTATGTCTGGCACATCTTGCTCAGTCCCTATCAGCTGGACCCCAGCAACAAGCTAACTTACTGTTCAGAGCATTACCCCCTGGTGGTCAGTGCACATCATAGCGACTGGTTGACAGTCTGCCCCCTGGTGGTCAGTGCACGTATAGCAACTGGTCAACCAGTTGACTGTCCCCTGGTTGTCAGTGCACGTCATAGTGAGCAGTTAAGCAGCCTTAGCATATCATTAGCATATTACGCTTTGATTGATTGTTCAGTTCTGCTGTTTAGTCTATTTGTATATTACCCTTTTATTATATAGGATGCTTTTTAGAAAATTTCTAATTCTTTTCTTGATTTCTGCTTCTCTGTTTTTGAGTTTTTCTAATTTTGATTGTTTTTCTTTCATATATTGTATGATTTTCTTAATGTACTTTAGCTCATTTTAAAATATGTTATAGTTTTAAAATTTTTTGAGCTTGACTTTTAACAAGCTTTCTTTGTCAATAGCAGAAGTTGGCAAATGTCCTTAATGTACAAGAGAGTAAATATTTTATGCTTTGCAGGTCACCTGTTCTGGGTCACAAATAATTAACACTGCCATTGTACCTTGAAAATAGCCATAGGCCATATATAAAGGATTAAGTATGACTATGTTGCAATAAATCTTTATTTATAAAAGCAGGAAGTGGGCTGGATTTGACCTGTGGGCTATAGGTTGCAAATCCCTGGTCTACTGGGATACAATTATATTTTTTCCCCTTGAAACAGCTTTGTTTTTAAGGCTAAACTACATCTGGTACTTGACTGTGATCATTTTCTGTTGTTTGTTTTTATGTGAATTTAGTTCGTTAAACTTTTAGGTTCAGATAGGTTTTTCAACTTCAAAGAGATATTATTTGTTTTCATGTAGTATTAAAAAAAAAGAGAGAGAGAGAGAGATGGCCTGTGCTGTTACCTTTCCTGGATCTGCTCAATTTTTATCAGAATTTTTCTTTTTCAATCACCTCCATTATCTCTATTCTCCTCACTTTTGATTCCATGTCTAGTTTTTTCTCTGTAAAGGGTCCTGGGCAGGTGAATTTCAAGAGTTCACAGGATCTACTAGTAGACTGCTCCTGCCACCTTAGATCTTGATATTGGCCTTTAAGAATCATGACGTGTTTGAGATTTCACAAGGCTTACAAACAAACAAGTTACCCTACCCGTTTTATGAATATTTTCAAAAGACACGAAACTCTTGGGTCAGAACAAAGAACTTTACTATTCATGGTACAGCAAATAGCATACAAATCACCATATTTGTGTGAGCTCTCCTGTCCCTAAGTCCCATGGTGGTGAATGATTGGACCCAGATGGATGCCTGTTCACACAGTGCATTACTGTACAGAAGAGGGTCCCTGGGCTTAAAGAACCCATTTTTTTTTATAGTGGGAATTATGCATACCTTCCCTCTGTTCCAGGGGTCTGACATTATCTTATTTACACTGAGGAGACACATGCCTGCCCTTCGTCCTGGAGGGGCACAATATCTATCTTGCAAGGCTATAAAAAGCTTTCTATGCTCCAGAGGGATACTCTGTTCTCTCATTCCAGGATAACTGCTGTACAACATTTTTTAAAAAGATATTCTAAAACAAAAGATCATTTCTTGCTAGTAAGACATGTAGAAATGTGAGCAATGAATGGAGAATCAGCTCTCAACAGGACCCCTTTCACTCACTATCTGCTTGCACAAACTTCTCCATTGAATTCTTATGTTGATCCACTGTGCTTTTTGGTGAATATCCACTGACTATTTGGAGGTTTCTCTTTGCATATTTGGGATTGCCAGTTCTGTCATTTGCACCAAGGGCACTCAAGCTTTGTAGGTTTCTAGAGCTATTTTGTTATCTAGATGTGTTCTGACTGTCATGCTTCAGGTTTGATATCTAGTTCTCTCTCTCTCCTAAACCCATGCTGGCATCACCACCATCCTTTTTCCCAAAATGACCCTATCTTTTAAAGAATGTTTAATAAGCCTGGTTTTACTTTTTCAAAAGTCTTCATTTTAAACATCAAATCTATATATACAAAAGACTAATATGCTGTGTCCCACCATCTGACGGGTCACTGTGACACGCACTGACCACCAGGGGGCAGACACTCAATGCAGAAGCTGCTGAGCTGCAGTGGTTCTCGGGTGACACACCCTGAAACAAGAGATGAGTGGGCCCAATTCCTCGAGGGGTCACAAAATTTCACCTTCAGCCGTGGGTTATGTTGTTCCTGGGGCACTATCGGCCCCGCATCTGGTTTACTGCACACTTGCATTTGCGTCCCACACACTTTATAACAGCGACTTTGCAGAGTGCCCTCTCGCACTCCAGGACCCCTTGGGGGATGTCAGAGAGCCAGTTTCAGCCCAATCCCCACACGCCAGGCCGAGAGACCCCACCTACCGGAAGGACACCACTCACTCTACAGATGCCAGAGAGGGACAGAAGGTGGTTGGCTCCAGGGCAGGTCCAGCCCATTTTGCCCAATCCTGCCCACCTGACACTTTCCAATTAATTTCCTTTCAATGTGCATGAATCCATGCACCGAGTCACTAGTTTATTATAATACTAGAGGCCCAGTGCATGAAATTCATGCATTCAGGGGAGTCCCTCAGCTTGGACTACACCCTCTCACAGTCCAGGAGCCTTTGAGGGATGTCTGACTGATGGCTTAGGCCTGGTTCCCTTGGGGAGCAGGCCTAAGCCAGCATTTAGATATCCTTAGCACTGCCATGGAGGCTCCTGCCACCGCCACTGTGCTCGCCAGCCATGAGCCCAGCTTCTGGCTGAGTGGTGCTCCCCCTGTGGAAGTGCACTGACTACCAGGGGGCAGCTCTTGTGTTGTATTCCCCCTGGTGGTCTGTGCACATCATAGCAAGTGGTTGAGTGGCCTTAACATATCAATAGCATATTATGCTTTGATTGATTGAACGGCCAACCCGACACTTAGCATATTAGGCTTTTATTATATAGGATGGTTATAATTGAAGATCCTACTGCACTGCATAAGGATGCTTGCCTTTCTCCCTCACTCCCTTGGTATTAAGTTATTCTATTATTTTAAGTGGAGCATCAATTTTCTCCTTTCTTTTCTTTTTATACTAGAGGCCCAGTGCATGGATTTCTTGTACCCGCTCGCAGTCCAGGACCCCTTGGGCCAAAGTCGACAGGCGGGCATCCCTCTTGCAATCCAGGAACCCAGGATCTCTCACTCCTTACTACCTGCCTGCTCGCTCCTTACCATTCGGCTTGCTGCTCCTTAGCACTGCTGTGGAGGCAAGAGAGGCTCCTGCTACCACCACTGTGCTCGCCAGCCATGAGCCCGGCTTCTGGCTGAGCAGTGCTCTCCTGTGGGAGCATACTGACCACCAGGGGGCAGCTCCTGGGTTGAGCATCTGGCCCCTGGTGGTCAGTGAGCATCATAGCGACCAGTCATTCTGGTTGTCCCACTGTGATGGTCACTTAGGCTTTTATTATATAGAAGATTATGTATTTACCCTTCTTGTTATTATTTGTATATCCCATCTAATAGCAATTTCTCTCACCCTGTTTTTTGATATGTGGTCCAACAACTAGTCATCAGACAAATAAGCATATTTAAAATGTCTGCCAATGCCTGGCTGGTGTGGCTCAGTGGTTGAACACTGTCCCATGCACCAAGAGGTCACTGGTTTAATTCCTGGTCAAGGCAGATGCCCTAGTTGTGGATTACATACCCAGTGGGGGCTTCCAGGAGGCAGCCAATCAATGTTTCTCTCTCATTGATGTTTCTATCTCCCTCACTCTCCCTTCCTCTCTCTGAAATCAATAAAAACATATTTTTAAAAACAAGCAAATAAATAAAATGTGTACCAAGGCTGTAAAGCAAAAATAACTATTGTCTGAGTTTGGGTATAATCCTAGAAGATTCTATTGCCCTTGTAATATTTTTGGCATTATAGACAGATTATAAAAATGTAAGCCTTATTTATTTATTTAAATATAGTTGATACACAATATTATATTAGTTATAATGGTTTCATGTATATAATATAGTGATTCAACATTTTTATACCTTACAATGGGATGACCCCACTAATTCTAGTACTCATATGTCACTGTGTAAACGTATCAGATAACACATATCAGATAAACCGTATCTATTTAAGACAACAAAATAGCATGTTCAATACCAACATTTCCTCATCATTTTACTCAGTATACCTTCTCTTCTCTCAAACTCAGGATACAATTTATGCAGTAGAGGGAAAATAGAATGTATTAGGAGTGGTATTGCCAATATAACTGTTATCTCCAAATTTATTTTTCCCTGTGCGTTTTTAGCACTACAGGCATAGTATTGTATAAAACATTCTACTGCTCATCAGCAGTGAAAAAAATTCCAAGTTTATCTGGCCTTAACTTAATGTTAAGCAAAACCTGGTGAACCTTTGGTTATATCCAGCATTAGTAGATCAGAGAAATGTCAAGATTATGAAATTTGAATATGTCATATAGAAAAAAGTTAAATATTCAATATAATAGAGAGACAAAGAAAAGATATTTCCCCTGAGTGACCATGTTCAATTAATTAAAATAAAAATACATAGAGATTCATATATTGAGAGGGATTTATATTGAGGGAATAAGAAGAGTTACTTTTTTCAAAGTACATTTCCTCCAAGGCCTCTACTTAAGCAAGAAGACTGATAGAGATCCCTCCCCATACCCCTGCACACACACAAAGTGTACTTCAGCCTCCAACAGGTTTTCTTTCCCCCAAGAAGCTACAGGTTAATAGGAAAGGTAAGATGTCACTTACGACAATTAGGATGCTGAGCAAACTAGTATAGTAGAAAGGCATACCTTGTGTAGTGAGTTATAATCTACTAGTGGCCTTTATCATTTTGCACTTAATAATTAATTTCAAGCTTTAGTAGAGGAGGTGGAGATAATCTATAACGAAAGTCATGCACATTAAAAGATAATTAATTAGAGGAAATATTTTAATATTGCTATTTGCCCTTTCTCTATAATAGAAGTGTCAGAGATGAAAGAAAATTAGTAAAATGTATATGAAAATTTCCCTCTTGTCAGAGTCTTGGGCATGCTGTGGGACCCAGAGTCAAGTCCCCGCTCACCACCTGCATGCCCTTCGAAAATGCAGGAGACCCAGAAACGGCCAGCCCCACCCCCATCAATCCATTATGGGTGGGGGGCGCAGCCTCAGGTCCCCTAGCCCAGCGCCAGGTGGGGGATGCAGTCTCAGGTCCCACATCAAGACCTGCCAGGCAGGGGTGCAGCCTGAGGTCCCCTGTCAAACCCTGCTGGGTGGGGGGGTGCAGCCTCAGGTCCCTCGTCACAGCCTCAGGTTCCCCGGTCTGGCACCGGGGCAAGGGACATGGTGCAAGGGACATGGCCTGAGGTCCCCCACAAAGCCCCACTAGGCGGCAGGATGTGCGGCCTGAGGTCCCCCATCAAGCCCCACCGGGTGGGGGGGGGGCATGGCCTGAGGTCCCCGTCAAGCCCCGCTGAGCAGGGGGCGTGGCCTGAGGTCCCCCACCCTGGCCAGGTGCCATGCAGCCTCAGGTCCCTGCTATTCAATTGTTATGTTAAGGCATCCCAGCCAATTTGCATATTCTTCTATTATTAGTATAGATCAGAAGAGTTAATGGCTTCTAAAGAAAACTGCTCATCCTTCCTCTCAGGCTATTTCAATGTCCTCTCAACTGGGATTAAACACTGATGACTCAATAAAATAGCAAATTAAAGGATATTTTTCTAGTCATTGATTTGTATACACTGTGATATTTGTTATAGATTATCTCCACCTCCTCCACTAAAGCTTGCAATTAATTATTAAGTGCAAAATGATAAAGTATTATAAGAAAATGTAATCTTAATATTGATAGGAAATATCAAATATAAATCAACCAAGAGAGGAATTAAGAAATTAAAATTTGACTCTTTATAAAGTTATATGAATACGTAGACTACAACCAATGGCAGGAGTTAGATTGAGGACCTAACTAATAGAAATTAAGATATTTCATAATCTTTATGAGATTTAATAAAAATATAAAAGAAAATATACCTTAATATCCCTAACAGCTTCAGGATGCATTATTTTAGCTTTTCCCCCCACTCTTTTTATCCTCCCACTCCTCCTTAATCTCTTCCTCCTTTTTCTACCTTTCTTTGATTTGAATAAATATATGACTTTAGTAAATATTTAGATTTATAAGATAGATATTCAATAACTCAATTATTTTCCATAGTAGATATAGATAGAGGATAGACAGATAGATGAATATCTATAATAATAAAAGCATGATGTGCTAAATAGACCAGGCAAAGCTGGGTCTGTGAGGGAAGCCCGGGTCCTGGGTGCCAGAGGATAGCCGGTGCTGGCATCCAGGGGAAGGAAGGCCTACTCTTGCATAAATTTCATGCATCAGGCCCTAGTAAGACTATAAGAACTTATCTACATCAATAGTAAGCAACCCATCTAGACTAATAGCTTAAACAAAGTTAAATAGTGTTCAATAATGAGAGATGTGTTTTAATGTGCCTGATTTCAATAGAGATCACATCCCAAGATGTCCTGAAACTATATTTGTGTAATCTAAACAGATGATTATATATGGTGAAAGAACTGGCTGTGAATCCAAGGACTTGTCCTCAATTTTCTTTGGAGATGGCAGAAGAATAATTCCCAATGGTCAGAGGTCAATTGGTGGACATAAATGACAGGGGCCCTTTGATGTCAGTGGATGGTTGGGAACTGTTTCACATAAATATTACATTAAATTATCCCTTGTTTTCGAGAAAAGAAGTTATTGGAGGAGCCTGAATCAAAAATTAAATTCCTCAAAATAAATAAAGCATGATGAAGTTGTTAGGAAAAATGGATGTCCTCCCTTCTCTTCAGAAACTAGCCAAGATCCCACTGTAGAATTTTTTTTTCTTTCAATTCATGAAAGATTTCCCTGATTGTGAAATGTGCTTTGTGCTGTTTTGGGAATTATATGAGGAAGGAAGTCAGGTATCCATTATGAAGTCCTAGTGTAAATCTCAGTAATAATGTATTTCCAAGGACAAACAAAGAGGTATTTTGAATGATTACAAAATCTAGTCTTGCTTATGAGAAAAAGAGCTATCAGGTTTAAAGAAATTACTTAATCCAAAAAAAAAAAAAAAGGACTCATCTGAAAAGAACAAGTGTTATGCCAATATTTCTAAAAACCTTTTATATATGGCAATCTTTTTGATATTTGGACATAATATGATTCATAAAACTTGAGTGTATTTCTAAAGAAATGTGAAGATCAGGGGGAAATAGTCACTAATACCAGCTAAAAGAGACAGAAAATCTTTATTTCTTTATCCTTACCACCTGAGGATATGTTTTTTAATTGATTTTAGGTGAGGGAGAGAGAGAGAGATGTGAGAGAGAAACATCGATCCGTTGCCCTACTTGCCCCTACCAGGGATTGAACCCCAAAACTAGGTATGTGGCCTGACTTGAAATCAAACCCACAACCTTTTGGTGTATAGGACAATGCCCAACCTACAGCCATGTAACCAAGGCCAGAAAATATTTTTTGGTATGCTTATTAACATAACCAATTCATTAGACAATCAAATAAATAAACACAGACCTTTTGTCAAGCATCTGGTGGGTAAAAATAATAATAATAACAGGCAAATCTCTTACATTCTCAAGTTGTTCTGGCATTGCAATTCAGAGAAACATATGGAGAGAAAATATTACATGAGCACAATCATTTGCATTGTTTTCCCTTCTTAATACCCTATTTCTATGTGTAATAGAAGGGCTGGGGTGAAAGGAAGATGTCAGGTGTGTTTATTAACAACTGAGAAGACTGTACAGCTCAGAGCTCAGTGTGAATGAGCACTTTATCAATATCTTCAGATCTCCAGTGAGCAACAAGAATGCTCTCAGGATATTGCAACTCTGCCTGCTTCCACCAGAGATCATAATTGGGCTATGAATTTTTACAGCAGGAAAGTCTCCCTGCCATAGACAGATACTGACAAAAAGTTCAGCTAAATTAATGCCAAAACAATCAGAACAGTATGAGTAGTATAAAAGGATATCACTTAAATATGTAGTGCTTGTAGTTCTTTTACTTTCTTTACAATCAATTTTTAATATAGTTTACTGGTTAGAGCTTCTGAAATATAGCTTGTTTCTGAAGATTCCTCAGCATACTTGTTTTCTGCTCAGTGACATGATATACACTTGGGGGAATTCAAGAAGCCGGTTGAGGTGAGTTGAGGTGATTTATAAATCGAAAGCAAGTGATAGCAGAAGAATGTGAAGTGAAGCTATTTCTTGATCTACGCAAAGCTAATTGGGCACATTTCAGGCCAGGTCTCTGAAGGCACAGCTCATGAACTCTGTCTTCTGAATGCTGTGCTCATTACAGACACTCAATAGAAGACTGGCTGATGCCAGGGAAAGCCCCATCAGGTGGCCTTTACATGACACCACAGGCTTATCTCAGGAAGGAGAGGAAAAAAAAAAGAGGGAGAGATTCCAGGCAACTTGCTGCTCACTGAGTCCTACCTAATTTATCTGATTCTGAAGAGTTTATATTTAAAGGCTATCTGGCTTCCCAAAAATCTCAGGAGACTCTGTCCTTCTCAAACATAGCAGAGTTTTGCCAGGCCATATCTGTTACTGATTGTTGTTGAAATAAACCTGGGTTCTGGGGCTAGTATTCGACATGGAGTACTAAATGCAGCACACATGACCTACATATTCTGGAGCAACCCACATTTGCCAAAAATGCTTAAACATTGTAATGATAATTTCACATGACTTTAATTGTTATCTAAATCTTATAAGCTATCATCAACTATTCATATTCATAAGTCCAGGTGAAATGAAATGTACTGTGTTGGCATCTCACTTTTAAAGAGTCAAGTATGGAGGAAAGGAAAACATTGTATAGGTTTACAATGTTGCAAGTGATGAAGTTTTTTAGTGACTTCAGAAACACAAGTCAACATGGAAGCAAATGGTGGTCATGTCTACATGGGCACTTGAAATTAGGATTTGAGGCAAGAAAATTTTTCAGAAGGTAGTGGTGGCATTAATACAATGCTCATGTACTGCAAGCACAGTTTAGACATTTATAACCCAAATAGACAATCTCTCTGGGTCTGCAAATGTAAGAGTCTTATTCCATTCCACAAAACTTAGGAAAAAATCCTTTATACTATCTAATAAAAGGGATATATGCAAATTAACCATCACTCCATCACAAAGATGGCACACCCATAGCCACAAGATGGTAGTGCCCAGTCCTTTCAGCCCTGCCAGAGTACTCCAGTCCTGGAGGGGCGGCCCCTGAGAGCAGGCAGGGTGAGCAGCCTGGAGGAATGCTTGCTTCATTGCCATGGAGAGGAGGCAAACACTCCACCTCAGCTGTGGAGGGCCTCTGGGCAGTGGGCATGGAGCGGCTGGGGGAGAGGGGGCGGGGAATGCTTGCATTGTTTTGCGCCCAAGGAAAGCCTCTGGGCAGGCCCTGCAGAGAGCTACTGGTGCATGGATTCGTGTGCAGGGCTACTAGTTTATAATAATAAAAAGCGTAATGTGCTAATTAGACTAGATGTCCTTCAGGATGACCTTCCCGATGAAGCTGGGGCTGTGAGGCAAGCCGGGTCCAGGTGCCAGAGGGAAGCTGGTGCTGGCAACTGGGGGAAGGAAGGACTACTTTTGCATGAATTTTATGCATCGGGCCTCTAGTCATTATATAAGTGTTATAAATTATATGGTTGTCCATGAGTTAGCTCATTAAAGACAACATATAAGAAAAGTACTCAAAATATGCTGTAAATCTTTATAACATTTTCCTTTAGTAGGTCTTCAAATTTCAGAAATGATACTCTGCAAATAAATATTTCATTTTCTGAATTTAAAAAATATTATCAAGACAAGAATTGTGACTATACACTAATGTGTCACTAGAGAGCATGAGGAAATTTGATGGATATCAAGGATCCTTTGTGGAATAATGAACTTATCTGTTGATTTTATTTTGTATTTTTCTAAGCAGTTAGTTGACTCTCCTTCCACTAAATTGTAAACATATATAAATAATTTACTATTCAGATGGTAGGTTTTAATTCATAAAATCAATATATAATCATAGCTATTTAGAGAAAGAAGGGTTCTTACTAGTCACCTAGTCTAAACTCTTACATTTTATGAGGTAAGGAAACAGAGGTGGAATATAAGTGACTTCATTCTGGTCCATACCTCATGCCCTGATGGAGCTATGGCAAGCTACTAACTTAGAGTCAAGTACTCTGAGCTATACCGCACTAGGGTTATATACACTTGAAATAATATCTTTGTAGATGTCTTTGTAGATGTATAAATCTTTGTAGATGTTTCATTTTAAATTGATGTTTTAGAGTTCTAAATGATAACCTATGTTCAGAAACCATATAAAACCTAGCTGCAAACATTCTCTCAAAATTTATTGTATTCCTTTATTTTTTCTTAAACATTAGAACTCTTTCTTCAATAAGAAATGAAATAGAAAATCCTACATTATAATTGAATTGAAAAACATTTAACTTAGAAAAAATCAGTTTACATGTGATTAAGTTTTAATTACTGACCTTAACTTGGATCCTAACAACTATAAAATAATGTTCTTGGTTTAGGCAAAAGTAATAACCAACAGAAAGATAAAGGCTCAAATAAAAAAAGGCTTCCTTTAAAAATATGACATACACACAAGTCACCTTATACATGAAACATATAAGGACTTATATCAATTTATAAATAAAGTGGCTTTTATACTGAGTACTGAAAATGAATGTGAGTTGTACAGCTGAATTCATTCAAATAAGTAATCTAAATAGGATGAGGGTAATTCCCTCTTGTCTGTACTTGTCCTATGTCAACAGAAATCTTTGCACATAAAGTGAATTCCTTCAAGTCAAGTCAATTATCCAAAATGAAAACACATTCAAGGGATGAATAAACTCAAATAATGAACAGAAGAGTGAAATATAAGGACAGAAAAATTACATGTGAGGGAAATCTGGACTGTCAGATTTGTTGGATCAACTGTCCAATAGCTATTTTACCAGTATTTTATTTTAAAACTGTCTTGTACTTTTTCAATAAGCAAAGTTACTTTTATTACAAAATTATATCTTTTGAAATAGACCAACCCACTATTTGAGGTCACTTCTAATATTCACCTGACTGTCTAATTTGATTATCTAATTTTGAAAAGCAAGCTCTCTCTTTACCCAAATCCCACCTTTCTAAAGGGAAACTCATGCCCTAGAGGGTTTGGCTCCTCAGATGGAAGGGTCCCAGGTTTGATTCTGGTCAAGGGCAAATATCCTATGTTTTTCTCTCTCTGCCTCTGCTCCTCCCTTCCACTCTCTAAAAATCAATAGGAAAAATATTCTCCCGTGAGGATTGAAAGAAGAAGAAGAAGAAGAAGAAAAAGAAGAAGAAGAAGAAGAAAGAAAAGATAAACTCATTATATTTTTCTTTTCTAATTTAATCCAATCTAGTGAAGAGATTGATCTCTTTAAAAATACGTATTTTAAAGCAACCATTGTTACAATTAATGTTTAGGGCAAGTGTGGGGATGCATGTTTGAGGAAATAAGGAGTCAGGAGTACAACTCCTGCTATCCCACAACAGCCCTTGGGTGGGAAAGTAGCTACTCAGACAAGGAGGGAGCTAGTATTTGGCCAATCAAACATCTCAAGGCTATTCCCCTCCGCCTGCCCATCCATATTATTTGTCCCTTCTGCTGCAACATGTTCACAGCTCATGTGCTGACTCCAGTAAGGTTTGGATATTGAACTTTCTCCTGCAATTTCTCTCCTGAGCAGTCGCCAGCAACCTGTACCTAAGGCTTAGGGACTTCTTCCTTGCCCACCTACTTTGGGCAGGTCCTTTCTAGCACCCAGGACAAGCCAGGAAAGGGAATTGCTAGCTCATCTGGATGGAAGTGGTGAACTGTATCTGTGATACCCACAAGAATTCAAGCTCCAAAGAGTTACACTGACTCATTGATTAGGTCCCCGCTCCAGGCTCTCAGGACCTGCACTGTAATAGATGCCCTGCAGGCAGGGAATTTAGTAAAACTGGCCGGGTTTTAGTCTCCCTACCTTGTAATCCCTCCAAGCCTTACAGTGTGTTTGGCACATGGTAAATGCTCAATAAACAAACTTTGAAGGAGAGTTATATTGAGCGAAGAGAAGAATGGAAAGGGACTTAAAATTTGAAGGTTTTGCTACATGTCCAGGAAAAAGAAAAGAAAAGAAAAAAACAACTGAGTTCTTGAATAGCATCCTTACTAATTAATGTTTTAAATCAACCTCTTCTGATCTCCACTGACATCAGCCAGGCTGGCAGCAGGGAATCCAGGCTGCAGGCTGTCCACTGCCCCAAATCAGGAGGTGCAGGGCCTCTGGTCATAATTAGGAACAACCTCTTGGGTGTTGGTGGCTTCTGTGGGGCTCTGGGCCCCCAAATCCCCATTGCCCCTGTCCTCTTGGAGCGATGGAGCATGCCCAGTGGCAGCGCTGGAGTCATCGAGGGCTTTGCGTGGGCGCACGCCACTTCTCCGGGTTTTAGCTGGAGCCTTGCAGGGGGCGGGTGGTGAGGGGGCCAGCGGAGCCCCGCAGCCTTGGCCGCGCGCGCGCGCGCGGGTAGGGAGCTCGCGCGCTGCTCGGGGCTCGGTCCCGCCAGACTGTAGCTCGGCGGCGGATGCTGGAGCGCTGTGCCCGGCTGCTCCACCTGGCGCTCTGTGCCGCGAGGGAGCCCCCGGGGCGGCGAGGGGCACAGGATGCAGTAGAATGCCAGCTAGGTTCCTTCGGCGCTTCGTGAGGTGCTGCTCGCGGTGCCACTAACTTGCTACTTGGTGTTGTCTGTCTGGTCTCCAAGGCTCTGGACGCTTTGGGGTGTGGGGGCGGGGGGAGTGGGGAGTTAGAGGGTCTGCGGTAGCCGAAGGAGGGATCCTGCTAGGGGGAGCCTCCCTGGTGCCGCTGCTCTTCTCCTCCCTGCGCTCCCCTCCCCCCACCGCGTCTCTCCCTCTCTCCCTTCCGCCCATTCGGAGAGCTTTGGGCGCCTGTGACTTGCGATCCCTGCCAAGTGATGGTCCCCAAGTCTGAAGTGCCGGCAAGGAAGTGAGCGCAAACGCGGCCGCGGGCGATGACAGCCATGAAGCAGGAGCAGCAGCCCACCCCGGGGGCCAGGGCGAGCCAGGCGCAGCCCGCGGACCAGGTGAGTTGGTAGCTGCGGGCAGGCCATCCTGGGAAGGGAGGCTCCAGTCCGCGCTTCTCCAGCCCCTCCTCCGCCGCTTGGCTTCCACGCCTCCCTCTCCCCACTCTCCCTCCCCCCCCCCCGCCCCCGCCCCGGTTCCTGACTCCCTTTGCTCCTCCATGGACTCCGCAGGAAGTTAGAGAATCTGAGTGCACTCTGGCCGGGCGAGAGGATGCGCAAGGTGGAGAGCCGCGGGGAAGGGGGAAGAGAGGTAAAGGCTGGGGATGGCCCGGGAGCAGGCCACCGGGCGGGAGAGGCGGCCCGGGCAAAAGAATGGGGGCCTCTTGGCTCCTAGTAATGCTCGCGGGAGGAATTGGTGCGCTCCTGGGGGTGTCCACTTGCAGGGTTCGAGCCAGCTAAACTGAGAGGAGCGCTGGCCAAAGGTACGGGAGGAGGCAAATGACCTTTAGGCAGACAGAGTTTTTCCTTTCGTCTCTTTCTTTCTTTTGAGGAGACCCGGACGGGGGCTAAGTGGGTGAGAGGGGATACCAGGAGCGAGCTGGGGAGCAAAACGACAAATATTGTGGGGACCTGGGAAGATAATGGCTTTTGTGATTTGTTGGGTCCAGATATGTTGTGTCTACAGAGATGTGGTGCCCAGTGCTGGCTGAGGGTTAATTCTGTCCCCTCAACATCTTTCCACACGGATCACCCCATTTGTTGTTTCTGTCTTTAGGAATCTGTAGCGGAACCCTAAGGTGGATCTCCATTGCGTCTCTGGCCCTGGGTTGGGGTGACTGGGGAGTTGTTGTCGCTTTCCCCAAAGTTGTAGGGTCTGGAGCGCCAAGGTGCCTTGGTTAGAAGGAGGGAGGCTGTGATGCCTGGTCTCCAGGTCCTGTCACGTTTACATCAGTTAGAGACTGTGCGCTGAGAAGGCTACCCTGAGTTACTTAGGGGATAACCAGGAAGCTGGAGCGCCGAGGCGCTGGGGTACCAGAGAAGGGCCCTTGATCCCCAGTGCACTGTTGAAGGCTACCCTGTGCGTTTCTGGCAGAGACATTCCCAGCTAATTGCTGGAAGTGGGGTGAAAGGGGGTGCAAGCAGCTAGGTTCCAGGAGAGGCTCTGCTCTTTGCATATTCTAAACACTGAGGGGAGCTGTTTAAATGGCCCAGGAGTGGCCTGGAGGCAGATGAGACCATTAGGTCAGGCTTGTGGTCTCTCTTCTCCCCTTTCCTCCCCTACTCATTTCCCTCTCTCCACACAGGTGATGAGTATTACTCAATGCCTTAAAGTACACCCCCTTCTTATCCCCCCCACCCCCAACAGTTTCCTGGGGTGAATGTTGCAGTCTTTACAAAGCAGTTGTTTTCTTAAACCATCCTCTTTGCTCCCTTTTCTGAGATAAGTGTGAAAGTATTAAAACACATGTCTTTTCCCCTTATGTCACATTTCCCTGCTCCCTCCAACACACACTAGGAGGTAGCAACTGGTTAACAGATTATAAAAATATTTCAGGAGAAGAGCAAGGATTTAACATTCTCTTTCAGGCTGACAGCCCCTAAATTTCATTAACAGGCCACTGAGCCTCTCTATTGCTTTTGGAATGATGCTACCAATATGAACGATTAGCCAGGTGAGAGTCCCCACATGAAATCTTTGCTCACTAACCTGTGACACCAGCTGGTTACTCGAGGTGCTGCACACTGTTCAGTGGTGGTGGAGGTGGGGAGGCAGAAGCTGAGCAGTGCACAGGGAATGTGTAAATAGTGGACAGGCTGTCTGTGCATAGCAAAGCGTTTGGTCAGGACCAATCTGCTCCTTCAAATTCATGTGAAGAGATACATTCAAGCTTGAATCCATTTTTCTTGTTAGCATGCATTTTTGTTCATGGACTTTCCAAATATTCAGGGAATGGCCACTTGCAGAACTCCTGTTTTAATTGAGTTTTTAAAGTGCCTTTCTGAGTATTTACCTGATTTTAAAATGTCAGTGGTATGCATATTATGGTTGAGTTAAAATGAGAGAGAGATTAATTTTGCAATGGGAAGGGAAGTCTGATTAAAATATACCTGGCAATATTGGGGGTTTTCAAGGACTCCCAGAAAATACCTATATCTATTATATTCTTTGTCTAAAGCTTGACATATAGAGTGATGGCCAGATAATATGAACAATGGCTGTGAATGCTTAAACTACTTGCTGTAAGATTACTACGTTTTTATTAACAGCATTAGTCATTGTGGTCTAATTTTGCAATTGTCACACAACTCCCATGTGGGACTTGATATAATACCTCCATACAGCCATGACTGACTATTCAGGCTTCTCTGATATTTCTGGAAAAAATTATTCATAAAATTTAAAGAACTGTAGCTTTATGAATTCCTACTTAATGGTTAAATAGGGGGCGTGTTCCAGCTAATCGCAGGCTGTGTATTGATTGTGAGTGATTCAAGCTTTTGAATGCTGCCAGGAAGGTTTTCATTTTATGAAACCTCAAAAGAGCCTTGTCCTTAAGCCATTAGACACCTCTTTCCACTTACAGCGCGATAGAAGACCATACTCCTTTCTCTGCGTGAAATGGTTATGACCATATAATTTGGTTGTTGTTATGGAGCTTTAGAGAGCTCTGCCTCCCTGTTTCATTCTGTTACTGTTCTCTGGCACAGGGTGCCAGGGGCACAGGCACCTCTTTCTGGGAGCAACGGCAACAAGAAAAGCAGGGCTGTCTATTTCTGTTCCTATTCGGAATCACTGGAAATGTTCTGCGTCCTCTTAGTGGTATTTCCTTTCAAGTTTCATTGATTAAAGAAATGTTTACCATTACTTTTGTTTTCATAACACTCCACACTTATAAAATGTCTAAAAATAAATGCTTTGGTATGTTTAAATACACCAATTTCCACTTAACTTGATCAATATCCATTGAGGAGTTCAAAATCTTGAGTTGGTAGTTGTAACTTCTTATTTTTTAAAATCACTTTTAAAATGCTTGCCACGAGCAGAGTACTGTCCTCCAGGCTGGTGAGGTAACAATTTACTGAATGTAGTTTCCAACTTGATCCTCAAAGCAACTTTTTGATCCTCATAGCTCCTATGTTAGGAATGAGAATAGAGGACTAAAATGACAAAGCATCTTAATCAAGCTTGTCTTCATTAAGTGGTGGAGATGAGACTTAGTCCTAGTCTTTAACATTTAAGATTAGAAATTAAATAAAGAAATTAAAAAATAAATTTATTTAAGTCTGAAGCCATACCATCTAAGTTTTACACAACCACAGTTTAACACATTTCTATTAGAAAAATAGCATTTGTGTGTACAGATTTGCCTTGAATGTAAAATGGATGAATAATTTGTTTTAAATCTTCAACAAATAAAAATAGCTCTCAAGTTTTTAAAGTTAATATTCCTCTTTTTATAGCAATGATATAAAAAGAACAAGGCAGGTCTTGGTAAGTGCATAGAAACTTATTTTTTGTAAATTTTTTTGCATCATTTTCTCTTGGTAACTCAGACTTTTTATAGTTTTGTTGGATGAGTACAAGTTGTACTCAGATCTATTTTAGAATTTGCCCATGTTTCCAGCAGGTGGCACCCTTCTGCTGAATCCAGTGGGTAAAAATATTTCCTAAAATGTTTGTCCTTTCAGCTCCAAAAAACCAAGCCAAACCAAAACAAAATCAGACATAAAACAAAAGTAAATTAATAGACAAATAAAGAAAAACCACAACCCTACTTTGGCAATATGACTAAAAAAGTGTATTTTTATAAGCAACTATTTATGCTGCAAAAAGTGTTAGTTATGCATTTTTCTTTAAATAACTAATTCTAATAGAAAGCCAGTCTCTTACAATTGAACATGTAGCAGCTCTTGATGATGTAATTCATAGATAAAATTGTAACTAAATAGGTAATGCATAAAATGCTTTTGTAAACTATGTATTGTACTTTTGACCTATAGGTAATATTAACCTAAATTGTTTCCATACAGAAATAAGGATTAAGTATTTTTAATTTTGGTCTAGCAAATGTGACTAACATTTCAAATGTATACTTAATGCAAACTTACAAAAAGTATATTCTTCCATGTTTCCTTGATTAATATATAAATATGGTATAGTTTAGTCTATAAACTATTGTTTTCAATACACAGAACCTAAAAAATAACTTTTAGAAATCATGCTGAAAAGCTTTATTTAACAGAAGATTACTTTTCTTCTAAGCATTCAACATAAAATATAAATATATATATTACCTAATTATTGGGAGAGTTCTATCTGAATAGGTTATAAAAGATAATGTAGGTTGTATGTAGGTGATATGTAGAAGTCTTCATGAATTAAGAGATACAAATTCTCTAATATCCCTTAATTTCATTATTGTGTGTGTGTGTGTGTATATATATATATATATGAAATATATATTCATATATATGACATTTAATCCACTGAGTTTAGAACATACCACATAACATCCCTAGCTTATACGTTTCTAATCTCCATCTGTTAATTTCAGTGAGCAAATTACACACTTAAAGACTAAATTACATAAAGACAAGTTAAAGAAAATTGTATCATTAAATATTAATGCTGAATTATCTTATTAAGTGCATTACATTGGAAACAGAACATTGATACCAAATTTCTCCCAGTCTGAGAAAAAATAAACCAATTTCAAAAATTTGGTTTCTTGAATCATTTATGGTTACATAATGTTTTAAGCCTTATAGGCCAATTGTTAATTATTTACAGAGTACTGTGTAGCATACACAGCTCTAGGATGCTGTAACTGGGACTCTGGACTTCTGGGCCATCAACCTGAAATTATTGTTCACTACTGTCTATGGGTTCTGCACTGGAATCACAGATTCAAGCTTCTATCTCAGATCCACCAGTCATCACTGTGTTTTCTTGGGCAGGCTACCTTATTTTCTGTTCTTCATGTTGAATGGAGGTGACTGTAGATCCTTTACATGCTTGTAAGGATTAAAAGAAATACTGTGGAAAAGCTTTGAATAATGCCTTTGTCATACCAAGTGCTCTCATTACATGCATAGTTTAGGAATAGGGAGACAGAAAGCTTAGAGGATCATTGAACCACCTACAAATGGTGTATTATTTTAACATTTTGTAGGAGCATTGCATTGTTCAATATACATGTTTGTATGCATATAAATATTATGTTAATAATATATATCACTTGTTTGGACATTAAACATGATTTGGCAGACATGCCGGCTTTAGAATAGTCTGTTACAGCCCTACTTCCAAATTCATCAGAAACTCACTTCTTTACTGCCCTGTGCTATAAGGTGCCAGGCTGAAAATAAACATTGGCTAATTCACACTTAACAGGTGAATTAGTTGCTGCACATGTTGCATACTGTTTTCAGTGTAATGCATTTCCTAAGATAATTAGCTTCGAGAAAGATGATGTTTGTACAAGAGAGGTGTAATTTATAGAATCATCTCAGGAGGTCAGATTTCAGTGTGGCAGGAGAATATACAGAACAAAGGAGCCCTCAGGACCCCTGGGTGGCTGTGCCTACTCTCACTGGAGGTGGGAATGAGTGATCTAGTGTTGGGCTCAGCAATATTCAAGAGACCATTCTCACATAACATTCCCTTTTTCTACAGCTACTCCTATTCGATATTTAAATCCACACATCTTTTTAATTTTTTTAATTTAATGTTATTGTTGACACTATTACAAATGTCTCCCACCCCTTTGCCCACTTCCACCCAGCCTTCACCCACCCTTCCCTCTGGCCATCTCCACACTGTTGTATTTGCCTATGGATTGTGCATATATGTTCTTGGCTAATCCCTTCACCTTCTGTCATTCAGTTCCCTCCAAACCCCTGCTCTCTGACAGTTGTTGGTCTGTTCCATGTCTCCATGTCTCCAGTTCTATTTTGTTCATCACTTAATTTGTTCATTAGATTCCACATATATGTGAGATTATATGGTATTTTTTTTCTCTGACTGGCTTATTTCACTTAGCACAATAACCTTCAGGTCCATTCATACTGTCAAGAAAGATGAGTTCCTGCTGCATAATATTCCATTGTGCAAATGTATCACAGCTTTTTATCCACTCATTTATTGATAGGCACTTGGGCCATTTCCAGATCTAGGCTAATGTAAATAGCACTGCTAAGAACACAGGGGTGCATATATGTTTTTCTGGTTGGTGTTTTAGGATTCTTTGAATATGTTTCAAGAAGTGAGATTGCTGGGTCAAAAGGCAGTTCTATTTTTTTGAGGAAACTCCATACTGTTTTCCACAGTGGCTGCACAAATCTGCATTCCCATCAACAGTGCACGAAGGTTCCCTTTTCTCCACATCCTCACCAGGACTTGTTGTTGGTTTATTGGTAGCCATTCTAACACGTGTGAGGTCATACCTTATTTTTGTTTTAACTTGCCTCTCTCTGATGATGAGTGACATTGAACATTTTTTTTTCAAATGCCTATTGGCCATCCATATGTCTTCTTTGAAGAAGTATCTATTCAGTCCCTTTGCCCATTTTTAATTGGATTTTTTATCTTCCTAGTATTGAGTTGTCTAAGTTTTTTGTATATTTTGGAAATTAACCTCTAATCAGATCTGTCATAGGCAAATATATTCTCTCATACAGTGGATTCCCTATTCATTTTGTTTATTTTTTCCTCTTGCTTTGCAGATGCTTTTTAGTTTGATGTAGTCCCTTTGTTAATTTTTCCTTTGTTTCCCTTGCCCTCGGAGATATGTAGGTGAAAATTGTGCTCCAAGAGATGTCTGAGATTTTGCTGCCTATGTTTTCTTCTAGGATTTTCATGGTTTCAAGACTTAAATTAGACTTTTATGCATTCTGAGTTTATTCTTATATATGATGTTAGTTGATGACCTAGTTTCTTTTCTTTTTTTGCATGTATCTGCCCAGTTTTCCCAACACCATTTATTGAAGATACTGTCTTTACCCCATTGTATGTTTTGCCTCCTTGGTTAAATATTAATTGACCACATAGGGGTGGGTTCATTTCTGGGCTTTCTATTCCATTCCATTGGTATATATGCTTGTTTTTGTGCCAATGTCAAACTATTTTGAATACTGGCGACTTGTAGCATAAGTTGATGTCAGGTAGTGTGATACCTCAAACTTTGTTCCCCTTTCTCAAGATTGTTTTTTTTTTATATTCCATATAAATTTGTGGAACATTTGTTCTAGACCTGTGTGATATGCCATTGGTATTTTAATAATTTTTTTTTCTATTCATAACCTGAGGATATGTTTTATTGATTTCAGCAAGAGAAAGAAAGAGAGGAGAGAGAGAAAAGAAAACATCATTGATTGGTTGCCTCACATAAGTTCCCTCACAGGGGACCGAACCCTCAGTTGAGGTAAGTGCCCTGACTGAGAATCAAACTCACAACCCTTTGGTGTATGGAAGATGCTCCAACCAACTGAGCCACCTGGCTAGGGCTTAATAAGATATTTAATAGGAATTACATTGAGTCTGTAGATTGCTTTGGGTTTTATGAACATTTTAATGATGTTAATTTTTCCTGTCCAAGATCATGTTATATACTTTCACTTATTTGTATCTTCCTCAGTTTCTTCAGTATCATAACTTTATGAAGATAGGTCTTTTACCTCCTTGGTTTTTTTTCTAGGTACCATATATATTTTTTTCAATGATAAGTAGGATAGTTTTCTTACTAGTTTCTCATACCGATAGATCATTATTAGTGTATAAACATGCCACCGATTTCTGAATATTACTTTTGTATTCTGCTACTTTGCCAGATTCATTAATTAGACCTAGTATTTTTTTGGTGGATTCTTTAGGGTTTTCTAGGTACAATATCATGTCATCTGTGATTAATGACAATTTTATTTCTATTTTTTTTTCCAATTTGGATGCCTCTTATTTCTTCTTCTCTGATCACTGTGGCTAGGATTTCTAGTACTATGTTGAATAAGAGTGGTGAAAACAGACATCCCTATCTTGTTCTTGATTTTAAGGGAAATGCTTTTACTTTTTGCTCATTGACCATGATGTTTTTACTCATTGAATATAAGTCACATATGGCATTTAATATGCTGAGGTATAATACCTCTATTCCCACTTTGCTAAGAGTTTTTATCAAAAATGTGTGTTGGATTTTGTGAAATATTTTTTTCTGCATCTAGTGATATGATCATGTGATTTGTATCTTTCATTTTCTTATGTGATATGTTACATTTATTGATATGTAAATATTGAACAAACCTTGCATTTCCAGATTAAATCCCATTTGATCATGGTGTGTGATCTTTTTAATGTATTGCTGGATTCCATTTGCTAATTTTTTTTAAGGATTTTACCATCTATTAATATGTTCACCAGGGATATTGGCCTATACTTATTTTTCTTTGTAATGTCTTTATTTGTTTTTGGAATTAGGATAATGCTGGCTTAGTAAAAATATCTTGGAAGCATTCTCTCTTCTTGAATTTCTTAAAATACTTTGAGGAGGATAGGTGTTAGTTCTTTTTTGACTGTTTGGTACAATTTGCCTGTGAAGCCATCTGCTCTAGGACTTTTGTTTGCTGGGAGTTTTATTATTATTATTACTGCTTCAATTTCATTAGTTGTAATCAGTCTATTAAGTTTTTCCAGTTCTTCCTGATTGAGTTTTGGGTGATTCTATGTTTCTATTAATTTGTCCATTTTTCCCAGCTTGCCCAATTTGTTGACATATAGTTGTTCATAGTATTTTCTTACAATCCTTTGTATTTCTGCGATATCAGTTGTTACTTCTCTTCTTTCGTTTCTGACTTTACTTATTTGGTTCCTCTATTTTTTTGGCGTGTCTGATTAACAGTACATCGATCTTTTTTATCTTTTCAAAGAACTTGCTATTAGTTTCATTGATCTTTTTATTTATTTATTTTAGTCTCTATGTCATTTATTTTTCCTCTGATTTTTATTATTTCCTTTTTTGTACTTACTCTGGGCTTTGTTGTTCTGTTCTAGTTCTTTTAAGTATAGAGTTAGATTGTTTATTTGAGGTTTGTCTTGCTTCTTGAGTTAGGCCTGAAATGCTATGAACTTCCCTCTCAGTATTGCTTTTGCTATGTCCCATAGATTTTGGGTTGTTGTGTGTCCATTTTCCTTTATTTCCAGGTAATGTTTTATGTCTTCCTTCATTGCATTGGTTACCCTTTCATTGTTTTATAATATGGTATTTAACCTCGTCTCCATGTGTTTGAAATCAACAAAAATATTTTTTAAAAAGCAAATGAGCCCTAACTGGTTTGGATCAGTGGATAGAGCATCGGCCTGCAGACTGAAGGGTCCCAGGTTTGATTCTGGTCAATGGCATGTATCTTGGTTGTGGGCACATCCCCAGTGGGGAGTGTGCAGGAGGCAGCTGATCAATGTTTCTCTCTCATCAATGTTTCTAACTCTCTATCCCTCTCCCTTCCTCTCTGTAAAAAATCAATAAAATATATTTTAAAAAAAGCAAATGAAACTCAAAAACATTCAAAGGAGAGGAAAGAAGGGGAAAGAGAAATAACAACATCCATGATGGGAAAGAATCATTGATCAGCTTCCTATTTTGCTACTTCTCTTGAAGTTTGAGATTTTTCAAAATAAAAAGAGAAAGAAAAGTTCAAAAATCAGATAAAGCTGATTTATATTTTTAGGAGTAGTTTCATTATACAGGTAATAGATGTATGAGTTTTCTTTATAATTATTTCTTAAACTATATGTTCATATAGTTTATTTAGTTTTTTGTATGTATATTTTACAAAAATAAAAAGGTTGAAATGTGATTATGTATATAAAAATACTTTAAAAAACTGCCTTATCTGGTTTGGCTCAGTGGATAGAGCATCAGCCTGTGGACAGAAGGGTCCCAGGTTTGATTCCGGTCAAGGGTATATACTGTGGTTGCTGGCACATCCCCAGTAGGGGGTGTGCTGGAGGCAATTGATCGATGTTTCTCTCTCATAGATGTTTTTAACTCTATCTCTCTCCCTTCCTCTCTGTAAAAAAAATCAATAAAATATAAAAAAAATACTTTTGAAAACTGCTACATACTTGTTAAAGATTATTATTAAAAAATAACCTTTTTGCTTTATAAAGCAACCAAACATTAAATAAGGGGGCTTTTGTTTTATGGGTCATTTATTTGAGATAAATTTATCAAAATGTACACACTAAGGATGAATTTTTGAGGCTAGCAATAATGTCATCTGATTTTTTTCATGAGATAGTTCTTACAAAAGCATCAATTCTGAATCTTGTTTACTTTGATATTTGGTAGAATATTCTTCTAAATAATTCTATTGAACAACATTATGATACCCCAATGATCATTTGGCATATATGCTCTCATATGATACTTGAAAATATTGTAAGAAAACTTTGCATAAGGTTTAGATATCATACACTATTTATATTGTCCATGTATAAACATTGTCATTTTCTATAGGTTATTCCAAAATCTTTATTAGGACTTCACAGTATATTTTTGTAAAAATCTCAAAGTCAAAAGTTGTTCAGAGTTTCCTGTTTTCATATTGACTTTTAATATTTTAAAACTTTAAAAAATGTTTTTATTGATTTCAGAGAGAGAGAGGAAGGAAGAGGGAGAGAGAGAGAAACCTCAATGGGAGATAAAGATCAATCATCTGCCTCTTATATGCCCCTTATTGGGTATCGAGCCAGCAACCCAGGCATGTGCCCTAATCTGGAATTGAATCAGCAACCTCCTGGTGCATGGGACGATGCTCAACCAACTGAACCACACTGAACATACTAATATATAATATATTTGATTGTCATCTTCTCCTGAGTATCTAAATCAATATCAAAATCTAAATTATCACTCTCCTCTTCATTTCTTCTGCAGCTTCTTCTACAGTTGGAATGTAGATTATTTTCAATGTTTTCTGTCTCTTCTGGTTATTTATTAGAGTAATAATATCTTCTTTCCACATTTTGTGCAAACTTCAAGTTCACAGGCACATGATCTACACATTATATGGTAAGAATCTCACTATCTTTGGTAAACATTTAGCTCGTTTTTTAGGCTTTGACAATGGTTTGCATTTGCTGTATTTATTTTATACACCATTCAAATACTGCTTTACAATACTAATATATTCCAGCATGAAGTTTTGTATTAATTTTCTTGGTCTGAACACTCTTATCACACTTGTCATTTTTGAATCTAAATATATTTTGATGCCTTTTGAGTCCTGGGATAGGCCATGTTCCCTCTCTGAGAGCCCATTGCCAAAATCAAAATCACCAAGTACTGGGGCAAGGAAGATGCAAGAAGCCAGAAACTATCTCAATGAGAAGATGCCTCTGTCACTGACCCAGAAGGAACTTATCTAGCTTTCTGGGTCATGTTTTCTTATCCATTCAGCTACCCTATGTCTTTTGATTGGAGCATTTATCTATTTACAGTTAAGGTTATTATTGATAGATATTTATTGTCATTCTTTCTATTTATACCTATATTTCTCTATATCTTTCTTCTTCTTGTTAAAGTGGTGCCTTTAGCATTTCTTGCAACACAGGTTTGGTGGTAATGAACTCCTTTAGTTTTCTTTGTCTGGGATGGTCTTTATTTTGCCTTCAATTTTAAATGATATCCTTGCTAAATAGAGTAGTCTTGTTTGCAGGACCTTGCTTTTCATTACCTTGAATACTTCTTGCCAATCCCTTTTGGTCTGGAGTGTTTCTCTTGAGCAATCAGCTTTATGGGAACTCCCTTGCAAATAACTAAGTGTCTTTCTATCTGCCTTTAAGATTCTCCCATGTCTTTAACTTTTACAATTTAAATTATGATATATCTTAGTGTGGGGCTCTTTGGGTTCATCTTGGTTAGGACTCTCTGTGCATCCTGGACTTTTTAAAAATCCATTTTCTTCACCAGGATTGGAAGTTTTCTGCCAGTATTACTCTAAATAGGTTCTCTATTCCTTGCTCACTCTCTTCTTCTTCTGGTACCTCAATAGTATGGATGTTGTTATGTTTCACATTGTTGCAAAATTCCTTTAAATATCCTCATTCTTTGTAATTTTTCTTTCTTTTTTGCTGCTTTGATGGGGTTTTTTTTCTACGTTGTCTTCCAAATCATTGATTAGATCCTCTGCTTCATCCAACCTGCTTTTATTCCTTCCAGTGTATTTTTGATGTCAGATATGGTATTACTCATTTCAAACTGGTTCTTTTTCATGGTTTCTATGTTCTTCATGCTGTTGTCTTTCTCGCTGAGTTCCTAGAGCATCCTTATAATCCTTACTTTTAACTCTATATTTCATAAATTGTTTGTCTCCATTAATTTAGCTCTCTTTCTGATGAATCCTTCCATTCTTTCATTTGGGGCTTATTTCTTTGTCTCCCCATTTTCTGGTCTCCTTGTATCTGTTTCATAGATAGAACTGCTATGACTTCCAGTCTTTGTGGGGTAGTCTTATGTTGTAGGTGTCCTGTGGGACCCAGTGGTGCAGTCTCCTTGATCTCCTGAGGTGGGTGCTGTAGGAATGTTCCTTATGTGGATTATGTGGACCCTCCTATTGTAATTGGGTCTTGATTATTGTTGACCCATATTTGGGTGGTATGGACACTCAGGCTGGCTGACTGTGAGGCTCAACCCAGACCACAGCATGGAGGCTGCTGTGCAGGTGCAATCTTGAGGTGTCTTATTGGTCTCAGTGGCACAATTTTCCAGATCACCTGAGCTTTGTGCTCCAAGAATGTCTGTTGTGGTCTATGTGCACCTGTTGTAGTTGTGCCTTAAATGCTGTTGGTTTTTTTGTGGGTGGAATTAACCTTTCAGACTGGGTAGCTATAAGGGTAAACCTCGATCACAGTGTATGTGACACTATGTAGGGGCTGCCCCACGTCTGAGTTGTTCCAGCAGGGCCTGGTACCTGCCGGAATCCCCTTTTGTGTGTGTCACTTGTGTGGCTAGTTGAGTCAAGCTCTCATGTTGTCTGAAGCCCACCACTGCTTGTGTTGGTTCTGAGTTGACTTGGGTGTGCTTCAGGTACAGGTTGCTGTCAGACATTATGTGTAACTGGGCTTGGGCTACCTGTCTGAATCAGCCACAATGTTCATTGTTTCTGTCTGCATCTACAGTATCTGGGTTTGCATGGGAGTGGCCAATCTGTAAGGAAGGGTTGGCTTTCTAGAGCTCCGAGTTAGGGGGAGATCAGTAAAAAGTCTCAGGCTCCCTGATGTCGGCATCCATTTGTCAGCTACTCTGCCCCAAACCTCAAGTTTGCCTGGACTTCCTCCAGATTCTTTTGAAGAAAGACTGTAGAGTGGGCCCAAGCCAGCTGCACCTCACTGACCCTTCCACAGGGCTCAAGCTTGTTAGATCAGGGCAATCAGTTCAGAAAGATGGGGCTAATGGGTCCCAAAATGGGGGCAGTGTGGTCCTGCACTCAACGGGGAGAATGTGGCCTCTGTACCTTTCAGTCTCTGCCAGAGTGTCCCATTCTAGCTCCCTAAGGATAAACACACCGCAGGTTCAGGTTGGGTGCATTCAGCTGTCCCCATTGCAGGAGCAAGTTCTGCAAGATAGGAAGAGGTCACCAGTGGGCTGTGGGAAGGGGATGAGCTGCACTCCTCTTCTAGCTCTGTAGCCATACCTGCTCGAGCCCTGGACTGGAGCCTCTGAGGTAGATGTACTCTGTATGTCCCAGATCTGAGTGGAGCTTCCTCCTCTTTGTGAAACAGCCCAGCAGAACGGAGCCAGCAGGGCTTGTGAAAACTGATCAAGGATGTTTTTTTGTTGGTGGTGGCACTGGCCCACTTAAGAGGAGCAAGTTGCATGCCTTCTCCCCTTAGCTCCACAACTGCATGGTCAGAGACCCAAACAGAGACACATTCTGAAGGTCCCAGCTCCATGCTGTGCTCTGTCACCCCCTGTGGGACTTGGAGGTACAAATCAAGGTAGCCCTCTGCTGGGAGTGGTGCTGGTCTCTGGCAGGGTAGCAAGCCACTTGCCTCCCTCTAGCTTGGCAGCACACTGCCAGAGGTCTTGACAGGCAGCTCCAAGGGGGATACCCCAAATGTTCTATTTCTGAGCTGTGCCTCTTCCCCTGAGTAGCTGCACCCACAAGGATGGGAACAGTAGGACTTGGAGGAACAGATCAGTGCAGCCCTCTGCTGGTGGTGGCACCTGCCCTTGGGAGAGGATGGAGCTGCTCATCTCCCCCTAACTCCTAAGTGTGCCACCAGGAACCTTGAGGGGGTGGCACTGAAAGTCTCAGCTCTGAGCTGTGCTCCCTGCCCCCTACGGAATTGTACTTATCAGGATGGAACTAGTAGGATTTGCGAACGCAAATAAAGGCAGCCCTCCATGGGGGGGGGAGGGGAGGGGGGGTGGCACAATCCTACAGGAGGGGAGCAAGCTGTATGACTCTCCCTCGCTCCACCGCTACGTGCTGCCAGAGACCCTGACAAGGGAGTCTGTCGCTGGGGGTGGCACCTGCCTAACCTGTGGGAAAGGTTAGCCCTTGTCCCAAAGCCACTCAGTTCAATGACCATCTGATAGTCTATCTATAGTTTCTCCCCAAAAGATCTCGCCTCAGGTTCCTGTTTGGTGCAGCCAACAGTGCTTACTGCTGGACTTGAGTTTGGCAGGGTTGTGTTCCCAGTATTTGGAGGACTATCTTAGTGCATTTACCCCTGTTGGTGCTGTAAGAATAGGAGAGCCTGACTCTGGAAGATGGTGCTTGAGGATGCTATAGGATGTGGCTCAGGACCAGGACCTCAATAGCCAACCTTCTACATCTCTCTGCAGAGCCACTGTGCCCACATACCTTTATGGCTTCTGTATGCCCTGAGTCTCCATCCCCTTACCAGAGCTCCAGGTGGGCAGGTTGTGAGGGGCCAGCGGAGCCCCGCACGCAGCCTTGACCGTGTGCACTGGTAGGGAGATCGCCTGGTGCTGGGCTCGGTCCTGCCAGGCGGTTGCTAGGCAGATGCTGGAACTCGGTGCCCTGTGGCTCTACTTGGCGCACTGAGCTACCAGGGAGCTCCAGGGGTGACGAGGGGCACAGGTGAGTGCCCAAGAGCAAGCTCCTGTGTGGTGGCCCTTTAGGAGAGCACCTGGGATTCTAGCAGACTCCCTCCTTTTCCCAGCGGACAGAGTCCCTGTTGATTTTATTTGGCAGATGCTATGCAGGCTCCTCTTCCCAGCCCTGGTGCTCTGCTTTGGGGGTCCTGGTGTAGGATTGAGACCCAGTTCTATTCAGGGGGGACTTTGCAGCTGTGATAACCCTCCAGCTTCTCAGCCACTGCAACTGGGTGCAGGGACCAGCCTTCTCTGTATCTCTCCTCTTCTTTCCAGTCTCAGAGTAGCTTCTTCTGTAAATGCTCGGATCTAATACTCCTGTTTGGGTGTCCTTTGGTTCTTTACTCAGATTTCTCTATATTTTAGCTATACATCCAGTTCAGTGCTAGGAGAATGTGTGTGTGTGTAGCTTCCACCTACCTGCATTCATCTTGGATCCTCGACACATGGCTTTTCTTGATATTCCACCTGTAGGCTTCCCTTGGAGATGTGGGTTTGGTTCCAGACCATCACAGAAATAGAGAGACTATTGCAAGAAAGCAAATCACACACATATTTTTGTTTCCCTGTGAATATGAAAGTTATGCTTTCACTATATTGTAGTCTGTTTGTGTATAATTGCATTATGTCTAAAAATTGCATCATCATAAAAATACTTTATTGCTAAAAATGCTAACCATCATCTGAGCCTTCAGTAAGTCATAACCTATTTAGCCATGTGCCATTATAATGGTCTGGCCTCAATATTGATGGCTGCTGACTGATTAGGGAGGTGGTGGCTGAAGTCTGGGGTGGCTGTGGCAATTTCTTAAAATAAGACGACAATGACGTGTGCCGCATGGATTGACTCTTTCACAAATGATTACTCTGTAGCGTGTGATGCTGTCTGACAGCATTTCACCCACAGCAGAACCTCCATATATTTTCATCGTGGCTGAGTGACTTTAGTGTGTTCTAAATAAGTGTACATATTACTGAAATTTTACAATGAGTGTATACATTCAGACATACATCAGCTAAGGAAGTTGGGAAATGTTCCCATCCGCAGACCTGTAAAAGTTCCAAAAAAGGCAAATAAATGATGGAGAGAATATAAACTTCATCAATACATGTCATCACATAAAGTTAGCAATGTTTCTGCTGGGTGTAAACTACCCCCTTGAGAGTCCTGCATCTCCGTACTGATGCTTTTCATCACACTAGTATTCTACAGTGTGTCCAGATGTGGTCCAAAAGCTTTTTGGCAGTAACTAGTCTGTTTGCTCTCCTCTATCTAGACTGCACCTAGACTTTTAAACTGTACACCTGCCTTCTTCTCTACCTGGTAGATGTTCTTATTTATTAGCTATAAACTTAAGGGATGCTTGTCCTTTCCAGGATGGTAGAGAAAGTTCTAAAGTAGGTTCTGTGGGAAGAATTGGATACTTAAGAGAGACTCATTTTTGTTAAGTTGTCCTGAACCTCAAGGTTTCAGATATATCCTTTTGTACTGGTAAATATGTACCAACTGTAGGCTAAATACAGAAAACTCACTTTTATCCCAAACCAATAAAATAAATATTTTGAACTGTTCTGTTTAGTAATTGATGGTAGTAGTATTTTTCATAATGTTTTCTACATAATAAAACATAATTTTCATTTTCTTTTCAAGTTTGTTATGCTGTAGTCCATTTGAAAATTGTTCCAACAGTAATAATTTCTGTAAACCAACTTTCAGATAATGTACTTCTTCAATTAACCAGAATAGTACATTTGACACTATTTTTGGAATTGCCAATTTTTTTTAAGATTGAATTATATTTTTGGGAGATGTATATGTTGAGGACAGAGTCAGACAGATTTCAGATTGAATCCTTTTTCTGCAATTTCCCTCACAATCTAGGGCAAACTGGCTAACCCTCTAAGACCATTCCTTCATTGTTAAAGGAAGAGATGATGGGAATGTTGTGTAGAGACAGTCTGTGTGAATATGTTTGTGTAACATCAAGCCCATGATAGAACTTAGCATTTTTATTATTATTGCTGCAATGCTTCTAAATCATTTGAGAGGATGACTTCATTCTTTTGCTAGGTAATTTTGCATTTACATTAATGAAAATGCTGAATACATACGTGTGTGTATACATTGCCAAATGTACACATACCGTGTGTGATCTAAATATGCTGAGTGTTTCCTGGTTAGATTATTCTAGAGCACCAGGTAAAAATAAATGCATAACAACCTGACTGATTACTGCTATTTTTAGATCATCTGTTTTCCCAAAAGGCTTAAGATATTCTTTGAAGTGTTCATGGTTTAATATTCTCTTTCCAGAAGTTTGGTTTCCAGAAATGATTGGCTTAGAAATTCTTTGCATCTGGGATATGATGATATGTTGAGTGGAAACTTAAGAGAAGTTAGTTAAGTGCACAATCAAAACTGAGTTTACATCTGGGAGAGCAGCGCAAGCCAAGCTGTGTATTCTCTCACCAAGCTGAATATGATCTGACTTTAATATTATTGTAATTTATCATACTTACCGATTTTCTCCAGGTCAGTATAAAAACCCATGTATCAGGTTCCAAGACAGAAAATGAAGAAAAGTGAGGGAGAAAGTCATTTTTATTATCTTTTCCCCACCCCCTTTTTGAGAGCTAAGTGAAGATTCAATTTCTTATTCTGGATGTCTCTGCTCTGAAAACATAACCATGACGAATCTGAATTATATAATTGAGAACTTGAATGGCAGGCTTTCCTGTGATTTATTTTCGCATAGTGGACCAAAGAGACCACTTGAAGTTGCATTAATAAGGCTTGTACAGGGTAGAAGTAGGTCTTTCCTGGTATTAGTACATGGGTTTACATTTGGCAAGGGGAATCCAGTAAGTGAAAACTCTGGTACTGACACTTCCCTGAATCCCTAGGAAAGGTTTTCATGAGTTAATGAATGCAAGACGTGGCCATATATTTCCATTCACACATTCTGAAACCCATGCTAGAAAGTCTTTTTTTTTTTTTTTAATGAGGCAATCTTTTAAACCAAAGTTTTACTAACTTGCATAACAATGCCTCTCTCTTAGACACAGAAAGAAAGATTAGAAATCAAGGCATCTTTTGAATAAAGGTCAAAACATCTTTTCAAGAAGAAAAGCCTGAAATTCATGAATAATTTTTTCAATGTAGAAAGAGATAATTTGGCTAGGTATTATATAATTTCCATTTCATAATATCTGTGAATTTATGAATAGATTTTTAAAATCTATTCCATTAGCATTTAGAGATTTCAAGGGAAAGGACTGTACATTTTACTTGTTTTGGTCTTTCTTTAAAATTTCAGTTTACATTCAATCTTTTTTGGTATGTATTTCAGGTGTACAACATAGTGGTTAGACAATCATATACTTTACAAAGTGATCCTCCTGATACTTAAAGTACCCACCTGATACCATACATAATCCAATATAATAAAAGGCTAATATGCATATCAACCAAATGGCAGAATGACCGGTCACTATGATGCGCAGTGACCACCATGGAGCGGACAATCAGCATAGGAGCTACCCCCGGTGGTCAATGCACTCCCACAGGGGGAACACCACTCAGTCAGAAGCCCTGAGCTGGGCTCACAGCTGGTGAGTGCAGGAGCGCAGCAGTTATGGCAGGAGCCACTCCCGCCTCCATTGCAGCACTAAGAATGTCTGACTGCTGGCTCAGTCATCAGTCGGACATCCCCCGAGGGCTCATGGACTATGAAAGAGCACAGGCTGGGCTGAGGGACAACCCCCCCAAATGCATGGATTTCATGCACTGGGCCTCTAGTTTAGTTTAATACTACTAGAGGCCCAGTGCACGAATTCATGCACAAGTGGAGTCCCTTGGCCTCTCCAGCAATTGGGGCCCATTGGGGCCAGGCCAGCAGCCAGCCAGGGGGAGGGGCCATGGGAAGTTTGCTGGCTCCCCCAATGGCCTGTTGGGGGGGGGGGCAGCCTAGGGGAGGGGCTATGGGAGGTTGGCTGGCCATGGGAGGTTGGCTGTGGGAGCTCACTGACAACCAGGGAGCAGCTCATGCATTGAGCATCTGTTCCCTGGTGGCCAGTGTGCGTCATAGTGACTGGTCGTTCTGGTCTTTCGATTGTAACAGCTGCTTAGGCTTTTATATATATAGATTATTGACCATATTCCCCATGCTGTATTTTACATCCCCACAACTATTTTGTGACTACCAATTTGGACCTCTTTCACCATTTTCACCCAGTCTCCCAACCTTCCTCCCCTCTGGCAACCATCAATCTGTTCTCTATATATGAGTCAGTTTCTGGGTTTTTTGTTTGTTTATTTTTTTTTTTTAGAGTCCACATATACATGAAATATATGGTATCTGTCACTTGTTTTCTTCTTTTTAGAGTATTATAAAACATAAGTGTGCCAAGAAAAAAGTTAGTATATTTGGAAGTAATATCCATTATTTTCATCAGAGCTATTCCTTTTCTCTGATCCTAGGAAATAGGTGTATAACACTTCTTGACAATCATATCAGCAATGATAGGTGGATGCATATTGAACCTGGAGTTGAAATGGAAGAGATGCACCCTCATTCATATATATGGAGGTGGTGTGCAGTTGCTCTAAAATGGGGTTTACCCAACATTAGTGCCACAAGGCATTGTGAGAGCTTCTTCTGCACTGGCCACTCACAGACCTGGGCAAAGGGGTGCTCCAGGGCCTTTGTGTGCCCAAGTGACCTCATGCATCCAGCAGGGGTGATGCCCATGTGTATTTGCTCACAAATTCAGAGCCTTGTCTGTTGCAAGATGGTTATTTTGGTTCTTTGGTCTCTCTTTACATCTGTGCCATCCAAATCTAGTTCCTTCTGCCTCTACATTTCTGAAGTCTGGGCTCTGTCCAGGCTTGAGTCCCTGACATCAAGACTACTATGATGTCTATAGTGGCCTTGTCTTTAAAAATTCTTCCTTCAGTGTTAGATGATGGTAGAATTTTGAGAAAATGTTTTAATTGCTGAACCTAATGTATTTGTTTCTTTATTATGGCCATTTTCAGTGTGTTATGCTGCCAGATTCAGCTGTTGATATAGAACTTTTGTTGGTGTCTTGGTGGCTCGTCTGCCTTCCTATAAGAGTAATTTTTAAAAACATTTATATTCTTAAGAGTTTTGAATCTGCAGGCAAAACTCACCTGGCACTTCTTGGTTTGTCCTTTGTGATGTATTGGTTCTAGGCCAATAGTTCTTACATTTTTGGCACCTGGCCACAAGACTTCATTGAACTACATAACCTCTTTTCCAACTTGACATGGCCAGAAGTCACCCAAAGCCATTAAGCCATTCTAAAAGTAAACTGTGAGTTCACTGTTCCAAGGAAATGACAGCATTTCCCACCACACATGCAGACACTAAGCCTCTTGCCTTCCCTCAGCAGGAATGAGAACCCATTGATCTCTACAGTCAGCATTGGAAGTCCCTGTTCAGTAGTCAATTGGCTAATGATTGGATGAATGCCTTCTAAGAAAGGAAGGCTGCACCTAGGAACTCTGGAAAGCATGAAGGTGAATTTTAGAGTTTTCTTGGGTATTTAAGAGAAACAAGAGGCTTTTTTTTTTTTTTTTTTTTTACTTGCTGGATTTCTTGGAAAGTAAGATTGTTTCTGGAAGCTGTGATTTTGTCAGAGTACCAAAATTCATTATCAGATCTGTGACTTTTACATGCTAAATAAATCAAGAAGAATAATTTTTGAGTCATACAAGATTTTTTTCTAGTGGAAAGAACTAGGGCTTTCTATTCATTTAATCTAAGCTTAAATACTACTTATTTAAGTAGTATTTAATTTCAGCAAGTCATGCAATATCAGAATCTAATATTTTAAGTGGATATAGGATGATGCTTACCTTGAAGAATTGTTGTGAGGATTATTAATGAGTCAGGCTTATTATCCAGATGGTGCCAAAAAAAATGATGGTGCCCCTTCCTTTCTCCCTTCCTTTCTCACTTCCTTTCTCCCTCCCTCCCTCCCTCCCTCTTTCTTTCTTTCTTTCTTTCTTTCTTTCTTTCTTTCTTTCTTTCTTTCTTTCTTTCTTTCTTTCTTTCTTTTTCTGCTATTAATATGAATTGGGTAAAGTGATGGGAAAATAAATTATGCTGGATGTGGAGATCCCCAGATATTGGAAAGACCAGCTTTAGAGCCAAAGTTTTGGTACTTTGAAAAATTTCAGAGGACCTTTAATATTGAGCTTTTATTTTTGTTGACACAGAGATGATATGGAATCATTCTGGCTCCAAAGCAAACATACATTAGCCATTGATCAAGAAAATATGTGACATCCATTTTTTATATATTTTTTAAAATATATTTTTATTTATTTCAGGGAGGGATGGAGAGGGAGAGAGAGTTAGAAACATCAATGATGAGAGAGAGTCATTAATTGGCTGTCTCCTGCATGCCCCACACTGGGGATCGAGCCTGCAACCTGGGCATGTGCCCCAACCAGGTATCAAACCTTGACCTCTTGGTTCATGGGTTGATACTCAACCACTGAGCCATGCTGACTGGGCCTTTTTTATATTTCTTATAAGTCCAAGAAAACCAACAGAATTTGCATTTTGAAGGTGGAGTACTCTATATGCATTTGCTTTTCCTGAATTTGTTTTTTTTTCTTTCCCCATCCATGGTTAATTTCCATCTCATGCATGTAATACATTCTACATTTGGAGTACTGCTTCATTCCTATTCAGAGCTACAGTCCCTGACCTGTAATGATGAATCCAAAAAAAAAACTAATATAGAATCACAGATGGTGCAAATATTTGAAAATAAGTAAATACAATCTAGGATTAGTTTCTTGGGCTCTGAAATGTCAGCCTCACATTGCTTATTGGTCACACAGGCAATTTTAGTGAAGGGATAACCCCGGGACAAAAGCATCATGATGTAAAATTGCTGCATTGGATTTATGCAACATAACAAGCCCATCATTGTTATATAAACTCCAAAGTGAGTCTCTCTGTAAAAAGGTGAAGATGCTTCAGAGAAGGCACAAAGTACCAAGAAGTTACACGGGGGATAAAAAATTAAGTAGTTATCATAACATGGAACTGCTATCCACTACCATCTGCTGACTTCCATTTAAAGCCGGTTTTTTAAGGAGAAAATGTCCATTCTTATGGCTGTGCTCTACGTAGGCAAATATTAAATGACCCGAGTATGGAAAGTAATGGTCAAATTTCCAGCATAACATCCATAGACAGTGATTATTAGTAATGGGCACTGTGTGTCTATTTTTCTGACTGAGAGATTTAAACAATAGAATCAAATTTTCTTCCAGTTTGTCCCTTTAGAAGATGCAGTTCTTTTAAAGGGTTCTTAGAAATCACCATGGTGATCATGTCAACTGGTTTACTGATAAGCCAACTGAGAATGATAAGTGCTAGCTTAGTTGAGGTCATAAAACTGGTGAAGCTCTAACAGGTTTGGCTCAGTGGATAGAGCCTGTGGACTGAAAGGTCCCAGGTTCAATTCCAGTCAAGGGCATGTACCTTGGTTGCGGGCACATCCACAGTAGGAGGTGTGCAGGAGGCAGCTGATAGATGTTTCTAACTCTATTCCTCTCCCTTCCTCTCTGTAAAAAATCAATAAAATATATTTAAAAAAGTATATAAATAAGTAAATTTTAAAAAAAGACTGGTGAATTTGGCAATTGGAAAGCAGACCTCTTTGTTTCTAGTTTGGGACTGGTAGAAGAAGCCTCACTCAATCAATCATTGGGCTCACATAAACCTGTTTTTGTTGTTATTATCAGTATTGATGTCATAAAAAGAAAAAATGGTTGAATATTAAAATGGGAAGGTTCCAGTTGGCTTAAAATATCTTGCTGTTTTTATGTTTAGTTTTTAAATTATTTTCTAGGCAGCTGGTTTAATAAGATTATATCTGTTATGCAGATCCTATCTGGAAGTATCAAGAAGCAGATGGTCACATGTAGTGGTTAGGAGGAAGCTTAAATTTTCTGCTGTTGGTATGATGGAGTGGCAGAGAATAGGAAGAGCTGCTGCAGATCATATATAAAGTTCTCAAGGCAGCACTGATCCTTATCAAAGCATGAGTTTACAAGTACAAAATCCCAGTTCTCATGTGGATGTATAGTGAACTTATGTCAAGGATTTAACTCATTAGTGAGGTTGCAAACATCAAGATGATAGAGCTTTTATAAAGAGCATTTGAGGAAGAAAGATTTACATAGTCAGAAAGGAATTGTGTACAGTGCTTTCAAAATTAATATAAACTGGTGTATATTCAACATTTAACTATTGGGCTATCTCTTATGGCAGACAGAAAGGTTTTGCAACATATCTATCTGCTCCAATTAACAAATAATTTTATAGACTCTGGGCCTATGCCAATAATAAATGGTAAATACAAGAAAGGTAAAATGTCCAAAAGGAGTCTGATCATTGTGTGGACTGATTAGATAATCCTTCAGTCTGACATTGAAAGAAATGAACACGCAGTCATACCTAAGTTTTATTTCCAAGCTCTCAAAAATGTCTTAACCTTCTCAGTCTCAAAAAACAAAGGTACAGTGTGGGCCAACACTTGATGTTCCAGTGAGGTTCTGAAGCAACTTCATCACAACTTTCTGTGGAGCTGGGAGTGTCGGATCCCATCCACTGACACCGTGGTCCTGGGATGCAGCCAGTCTACCTCCGCTGCTTGTCAGGGTCATCCCAGCAAGTCGGTCCAGGTGTTTGATAGAAGAGAACAATTTGGTGATTTCAAAGAGCTCTTTGTGGAGAAGATAAAATAGCATAATTGAACATAAGAAGGTAAAAAGCTATTCTCTAGGACTTAGCAAAATAAGGTTTCAGATCAAGTTTCATGGTGGTTGTCCTGAAGATGGTTGCTTTCAGAGCTGTCATTAAGAGACAGAGAGCACCCCCCACACCCGTCTCACTTAAGACATAATACAAATTATTCTTCACTTATCATTCACTTTTTAAGCTTGCAGTCAAGAACTACCTCATCTCATCTATCATGGAGAACATATATCTGCATATATCTGGAATTCCACCGTTGACTGACACTGGGATATTAGGAGGGTACATTAACAGAAATCAAGTTGGGTTTTCACAATTTCTTTTACTTGATGAGAGAAAAGGCATATGAAATGACACATGAAGAATTCTTAATTTTATGTTAAAAATACTGACTGAATATGACCTAAAATGAGTTTTAAGTTTCTACTTACAGATTCACACATAAAGGCACCATTTGGTTTTATCAGGAGGAATCGACCTCCTGTGTATTTTAATGAGATATTGCTTTTACAAGTTATCCTGGAAATAATTATAGTGAGACAGAGCACTTCATCAGGAAGCCAGGATTCCCCAGGCCCCATGAGTGTTTGTGTGTTGTGTAGCATGCCAAACCCTTGTTTCTTTAGCTACTGTTTGAATCTCATGACATATTCAATGGTTGAATATTAGTCTGTCCAGCAAATTCAAACTTTTTTTATCCTATTTAAATATATACATGTGTGTATGTATGTGTTTATATATATATATATATCCCCAAAATGTGTATACTTCGAATAATTATTATAAAGTCAATGTTTATTAAAATATATTTCATTTTCAAAATTGAGCTACCTGCTGTTAAAGTGTGTATACATTTTGGGGGGTACCGTCTATATAAAGAAAGACACCCAGGCTTATGCTTCGAAAAAACTCTTCTAAATTAGTATGGAGGGATCTGTTTGCCTATCGTCTTGATACTTGTGGAGGTAAGTGTTTACACTGGAAGGATCAAGAGGAGCTCCAGGTACTCTATATTGCAATAACTATCCTTCCTCTATCCCTCCTTCCCTCTTTCTTTTCAAATTAAGAGACAAGAGATAATAAAGAAATGAATAAAATCTTTTTCTTCTTCCTGAAAATGTATATCACTTAACAGAAATACCTCACCTTTGTGTTTTTTTTTTAAATTTCTTTATTAATTAAAGTATTACGTATGTGTCCTTATTCCCCCATTACCCGCCAACCTCCCATTCATGACCCCACCCCCCTGTTGTCTGTGTCCATTGATTAGGCTTATTTGCATGCATATAAGTCCTTTGGTTGATCTCGCCCCTTTTCCCCCACCCTCCCCTACCTTCCCTGAGGTTTGACGTTCTGATTGATGTATCTCTGTCTCTGGATCTATTTTTGTTCAACAGTTTATGTTGCTCATTACATTCCACAAATAAATGATATCATGTGATGATTATCTTTTTTTGCCTGGCTTATTTCACTTAGCATAATGTTCTCCATCTCCATCCATGTTGTTGCAAATGGTAAGAACTCCTTCTTTTTTACCGCAGTGTAGTATTCCATTGTGTAGATGTACCACAGTTTTTTAATCCACTCATCTGCTGATGGGCACTTAGGCTGTTTCCAAATCTTAGCTATGGTGAATTGTGCTGCTATGAACATAGGGGTGCATATATCCTTTCTGATTGGTGTTTCTAGTTTCTTGGGATATATTCCTAGAAGTGGGATTACTGGGTCAAATGGGAGTTCCAATTTTAGTTTTTTGAGGAAACTGCATACTGTTCTCCACAGTGGCTGCACCAGTCTGCATTCCCACCAGCAGGGCACGAGGGTTCCTTTTTCTCTGCATCCTCACCAGCACTTGTCATTTGTTGATTTGTTGATGATAGCCATTCTGACAGGTGTGAGATGGTCCCGCATTATCATTTTGATTTGCATCTCTCTGATGATTAGTGACTTTGAGCATGTTTCCATGTCTCTTGGCCTTCCTTCAGTCTTCTTTCGAAAAGTGTCTATTTAGATCAGTTGCCCATTTTTTGATTGGGTTGTTTATCTTCTTTTTGTTCAGCTGCATGAGTTCCCTGTAAATGTTGGAGATTAAACCCTTATCATTGATATCATTGGCAAATATCTTCTCCCATGCAGTGGGCTTTCTTGTTGTTTTATTTATGGTCTCCTTTGCTGTGCAAAAGCTTTTTGTTTTGATGTAGTCCCATTTGTTTATTTTCTCTTTAGCTTCCATTGCCTTAGGAGCAGTATCAGTGAAGAAATTGTTTCGGCATATGTCAGAGATTTTTCTGGCAGTGGATTCCTCTAGTATTTTTATGGTTTCTCATCGTATGTTTAAGTCCTGTATCCATTTTGAGTTTATTTTTGTGTATGGTGTAAGTTGGTGTTCTAGTTTCATTTTTTTGCATGTATCTGTCCAATTTTCCCAACACCATTTATTGAAGAGGCTGTCTTGACTCCATTGTATGTTCATGCCTCCTTTGTCAAATATTAATTGAGCATAGTGGTTTGGGTTGATTTCTGGGTTCTCTATTCTATTCCATTAGTCTAGATGTCTGTTCTTGTGCCAGTACCAGACAGTTTTGAGAACAGTGGCTTTGTAATACAGCTTGAAATCCGGTATTGAGATCCCACCTACTTTGTTCTTCTTTCTCAGGATTGCTGTGGCTATTCGGGGTCTTTTTTTTATTCCAGATGAATTTTTGGAGAGTTCTTTCTAGGTCTGTGAAATATGCCATTGGTATTTTAATGGGGAGTGCATTGAATCTATAGATTTCTTTGTGTAGTATGGACATTTTAATGATGTTGATTCTACCAATCCATGAACATGGTATGTTCTTCCATTCTACTTACGTCTTCCTCTATCTTTTTTTTTTTCAGTGTCCTGTAGTTTTCCATGTATATGTCTTTTACCTCCTTGGTTAAGTTTATTCCTAGGTATCTTAATTTTTTTGGTGCGATGGTAAATAGGATTTTTTTTAAGTCTCTCTTTCTGTAAGTTCACTATTGGTGTATAGAAATGCCATAGATTACTTGGCATTAATTTTGTATCCTGCTACATTGCTGAATTCATTTATTAAATCTATTAGATTTTGGATGGAATCTTTTGGGTTTTTTTTTATGTACAATATCATGTCATCTGCAAATAAGGACAGCTTTCCTTCTTCTTTTCCGATTTGGATGCTTTTTATTTCTTCTTTTTGTCTAATTGCAATGGCTAATACTTCAAGGACTATGTCGAACAGGAGTGGTGAGAGTGAGCATCCCTGTCATGTTCCTGTTCTTAGCGGAAATGGTTTTAGTTTTTGCCCATTGAGTATGATGTTAGCTGCGGGTTTATCATACACAGCTTTTATTATGTTGAGGTATGATCCTTCTATTCCCACCTTGTTGAGAGTTTTTATCAAGAAAGGGTGTTGGATTTTGTCAAATGCTTTTTCTGCATCAATTGATATGACTGTGTTATTTTTATCTCTCAATTTGTTTATGTGATGTATCATGTTTATTGATTTGCGGATATTGTACCATCCCTGCATTCCTGGGATAAATCCTACTTGGTCATGGTGTATGATCTTTCTGATGTAGTGCTGGATCCGAGTTGCTAGAATTTTGTTGAGGATTTTGGCATCTATGTGCATGAGGGATATCGGACTGTAATTCTCTTTCATTGTGTTGTCTTTATCTGATTTTGGTATTCGGGTGATGCTGGCTTCATAGAATGAGCTTGGAAGTGTTCCTTCTTCTTGAATTTTTTGGAATATTCTGAGGAGCATAGGTTTTAGTTCTTCCTTGAATGTTTGGTAAAACTCCTCTGTGAAGCCGTCTGGCCCTGGGCTTTTGTTTGCTGGAAGCTTTTTGATGACTGCTTCCATTTCTTGCATAGTTATTGGCCTCTTGAGATGTTTAGATTCTTCCTGATTGAGGTTTAGAAGGTTATATTTTTCTAGGAATATGTTCATTTCTTCCAGGTTGTCCAGTTTGTTGGAATAGAGTTGTTCGTAGTATTTTTTAACAATCCTTTGTATTTCTGTGGGGTCTGTTGTTATTTCACCTCTTTCATTTCTGATTTTGTTTATTTGGGTCCTCTCTCTTTGCATCTTGGTGAGCCTGGCTAGAGGTTCATCAATCTTGTTTATCCTTTCAAAGAACCAGCTCTTGGTTTTGTTGAACTTTTGTATTTTTTTTTGGGGGGGGGGGGGTCTCAATGTCGTTTATCTCCACTCTGATCTTTATTATTTCCTTCCTTCTGCTTACCCTGGGCTTTTCTTGTTCCTCTCTTTCTAACTCTTTGAGTTGTAGGGTTAGGTAATTTATTACCATTGTTTCTTGTTTTTTTTAAGTAGGCTTGTAGAGCTATGAACTTCCCTCTCAAGACTGCTTTCGCTGTGTCCCATAGATTTTTGGATTGTTGTGTTTTCATTGTCATTTGTGGCCATGATGCTTTTTATTTCTTCCTTGATATCTCTGGTAACCCAGTCATTGTTTAATAGCATGCTGTTTAGTCTCCATGTGTTTGATCTTTTTGGATTGTTTTTGTTGTAGTTGATTTCCAGTTTTATGCCACTGTGATCTGAGAAGATGGTTGATATGGTTTCTATCTTCTTGAATTTGAAGATAGAAATGACCCAACATATGGTCTGTCTTTGAAAATGACTCATGTGAACTTGAAAAGAATGTATATTCTGTGGCTTTTGAGTGAAATGTTCTGAAAATGTCAATTAATTCCATCTGGTCTAGTGAGTCATTTAGGATTGATGTTTCTTTTCTGATTTTTTTGTTTAGAGGATTTGTCCAATGGTGATAGTGGGGTATTAAAGTCTCCTACTATGATTGTATTGTTGTCAATCTCTCTTTTGATACTCTCCAAGAGTTTTTTCATGTATTTGGGAGCTCCTATATTGGATCCGTATATGTTTACCAGTTATTTCTTCTTGTTGCATTGCTCCCTTTAGTATTATGAAGTGCCCTTCATTATCTCTTGTTATGTCCTTCACTTTAAGATATAATATGTCAAATATAAGTATTGTTACCCCAGCTTTTTTTTCCATTTCCATTCGCCTGAAAAATCTTTTCCATCCCTTCACCGTCAGTCTGTGTACATCTTTTTTTCTGAAGTGGATTTCTTTTAGACAGCAGATATATAGGTCGTGTATTCTTATCCAATCCATTACCCTATGTTTTTTGATTGGGGCACTTAATCCATTTATATTTAAAGTTATTATTGATAGGTACTTATTTGTCACTATTTTTATCCTTTACCCCTGTGTTCCTTCTTCGCTTCCTCTTTCTTTCTTTTTTTTACAGCAGACCCTTTGGCATTTCTTGTATTGCTGGTTTGGTGGTAATAAATTCCCTTAGTCTTTTTTTGTCTATGAAGCTCCTGATTTTACCTTCAATTTTGATTGATAGCCTTGCTCGGTACAGTATTCTTGGATTCAGACCCTTCCTTTGCATGACTTTGTATATTTCATTCAATTCCCTTCTGGCCTGATGAGTTTCTGTTAAGAAATCAGTTGCTAGTCTGATGGGGGTTCCTTTGTAGGTAACCTTCTGTCTCTCTCTGGCCGCTTTTAAGATTCTTACTTTGTTGTTGGTGTTTGACAATTTAATTATAATGTGCCTTGGCATTGATCTTTTGGGGTTTGTTTTGCTTGGGACTTTGTGAGCTTGTGGGATTTGTGTGGGTTTTATCTTCCCTATATCAGGAAAGTTGTCTGTCATTATTTCTTCAAACAGGTTTTCTATTCCTTGCTCAGTTTCCTCTCCTTCTGGAACCCCTCTTCTGCGGATGTTGTTTTGTGTTGTGTTGTCCCAAAGTTTCCTTAGGCTCTTCTCCTGCTTTTTAATTATTTTTTTCTAGAAGCTGCTCTACTTGGCTATTTTTCCTACCTTCTCTTTAGCTCACTGCTGTGGTCCTCTGCTTCTTCTAATCTACTCTTGATGTTTTCTAGTGAGTTCTTTACAGTAGCGATGTCATTTTTCATTTCTTCTTGGTTCTTCTTCATTTTTTTTTTGGTTCTTATACATATTGTCGAATTTGTCTTCCTTTCTTTTCAGCCACCTTATGACCATTTCTCTGAATTCTTTCTCTGACAGGTTGCTTTCCTCCATTTCCTTTACTTCCTTTTCTGGTGATGCCTGCTTTTCTTTCATATGCGGGCTGTTTCTTTGTCTTCCTATGGTCTCTCTTCTCCGGTTGTCTGGTTATGTAGTTCTCTCCCTTTTTTCCGTGGTGGAGTGTAGATCTCCACTGAATCCGCATGTTTGTGCCAATTGGGGACCATTGCTCTGGGGTTCGCAGCTGTTCGGTGGGTGCTGCAGTTTTAGATTTTCAGGTTTCTGATAGCATCCACTTTCCCCTCAATTTGGCGCTGTCTCCGCGTCCAAGTCAGTGGCTCCAGGAGAGAACCCAGCAGCATTGGGGGCTGCCCAGTCAGTGGAGCCCCTTCCAGCAGTCCCCCACCTTCTCCTGGAGTACAGCTGTCCTTTTACTCAGCAACTGACACTCCGTGTGCAACCCTCAGCTGTTATCTCTATCTGCTCTGGGACAAGGCTTGGCACACGTCTGTCTATTCTGCCACCATTTTTTTTCTTCCCTCACCTTTGTTTTGACTTGTGAATAGGAAAATTTAAGAGCCACTTTCTAACATGACACTACTAGTAAAGCTTTATACTAAGGCATCACACTCAGGCCTTGCCACACGCATCTGTTCCTTTCATCCTGGACCTTAAAAAATGAGTTAAGACAAACAGTGTTTTGTGCAAAAATACTTAAAATGGGCAGCTTTCATTGCTTTTAAGCAATCACAAGGGAAAGTGTGGTAACTTACTGTGCTAACCTGCAGCTATTCAGAAAGTATCTTAGGCAGATTTTGTTTCAATTGTCTATTACACCATTATTCCATCACTTGATATCTTAAAACAACAACCATTTTATTTTCTCATGATTCTGTTGGTCAGGAATTCAGGCAGGGCTTCGTGGCAGCTCTTCTGTTCCACATGGTGCATTAACCCAGTTAGCTCCTGAGCCAGGCAGAAAGGCCAGGGAGTCTTTGCTCATATGTCTGGTACCTAAGTGCTCCTTCACATGGCCTTTCACTCTCTCCACACAAGGAGCGTGGGCTTCTTCATTGCATGAGTCTTAGGACTTCTGATCAAGCACCTGCCTTCCAAAAGGGAACATTGCAAGCAGTGAGGGGAAAAGTGCTGATCTCGTAGGAATCAAGCTTAGAAGTTAAAGAATGTCTCTCTGTGAGATGTTGTTAGTTAAAGCAATACACAGGTGAACTGAAATACAAAAGATGGAGAAAAGGACTCCTTGTCTCCATAAGAGATGTGGTAAAGAGTTTTTAATCATCTCAAAGCTACCACAGACTCAAACAATATTAGACAAGACAACAGACCAATATCTGGGTGTAAATATTCACCATGTGAGCATGCGGAGAATTTAAAGATGTTTTAGATGATGAAAATATTATGAGGATAAAAGTGGTTCCATGGCATCCATGCTGTACTTGGCTGTAACCCATTAGCCTATGCCCCTTCGGAATGTGAAGGCAAGTTATGATTGATAGAAAACAGTCCTTCAAATGCAATGGTGCTTAAGAGTCAAGAATTTATATTTTAATTGTAAAATAGAAATATATGTAAAACAATCATTTTTATCTCAATATAGTAATGAAATGTATTTATTTGGGAATTAATGTACTGCTTGGTTGATAATATGTTATCAATACACTTTTAACTTGAGGAAAATTATAATCATCTAGAGTAATATGGTTACATGAAGTAAAGCATGTGTCTAGACTTCTGGGAAGGTGTTCATTAATTATAAAGGAGTGGACAACATTGTACATAGAATTTGATTATTATGGCTGCGAGGACACTTCACTTCTGAGGCATCACTACTTTAAGGAGCTCTGCCACTGTGAAATACTTTATGTTGTCACATTTCATGCTGGAAGAAGCAGCTAAGCTGGGGTTGCTGGGCTCCAAAGATTTCATATAAAGTCAGGTTCTTCAGATGGGAGAAAATTATCTGGAAAAGAAAATTTCATATTCTCAGGAATGTTATATATTCTCTATGGAATATCTTTCAGAATTGATCTTGTCTCTTGTTATACATTAACAGTGTAAGTACCCTGTTCTCCATGATATAACTTTTTTTAAAAGAGATTTTTGATTTTTATTTCAAGAAAAATTATTTTAAGCATAATAATGTTACATGTAATAAACCAGGGGTCCTCAAACTTTTTAAACAGGGGCCAGTTCACTGTCCCTCAGATTGTTGGAGGGCCGGACTATAGTTTAAAAAAAACAACTATGAACAAATTCCTATGTGCACTGCGGGGCCCGGGATGAGTCGGCTGCTAAGCAGGACAGGCAGTGGCACCCGGCTGGCCGGATAAATGTCCTCGGCAGGCCGTAGTTTGAGGACCCCTGCGTAATATTTCAATAAAAAATATTTAAAAAATAATATTACCAAAACTGTACTAACATAGTATAATATTACAAAAGTTGTAGGAAGTAAGAAAAATCTGCAAATAACAGGATTACTCCTATGATATTCTAAAATATTTTTTCCCTCTGGCTCTATTTTGGATCATCAGTATAAGTTGTTCATTATATTTCACATATGACTGAGATCATGTGATATTTATCTTTCTCCGACTGGCATATTTCGTTTAGCATAATGCTCTCCAGGTCCATCCATGCTGTTGCAAATGGTAAGAGTTCCTTCTTTTTAGTGGTATAACTTTTTAAAGTGGACTACCATGCAAAGTGTAGATACCACTGTCCATTGTGCATGTTTCTATTCATGATAGTTTTCTCCTTCATTCACCCCTTGGGCTAAATGAAAGTTATTTAGCAAAGGGGGAAAGAGGGAAGGCTTGCTGAGAATGAAGACCCCTGTATAAGCTGATGATGGGAAGTTTCTTTCTTGCGCTCCCCAATCCTCCATACTGTTTGTTCTGCTTAAAATACTGCTTCACACCATCTTCCTTCATTTTCATGGTTGATGGGGACACAGAAATGAAGACATCCCAAGTGGTAAACTTTGCTCTACCATCTCAGAAGACTGGTGTGGCATACACCACATGGACCATGCCTCCAGTCCTTTTTGGAGCATGAAAAATGTATACATGTTCACACACACACACACACATCAACTAAGGAAAAAAATAATTTACTTGAAGAAATCTCTTGGTATGATAACATAAGTCCTGCAGCACTAGTTGTGAGCATACTTTAATCTACTTTCTCTTACTCAAAGCAGAAAAGAACATAGAGACAATTATCCACTACTATAGTATAATTTCATTCTACCCTAAAATGGCACTTAAGAATGGTATTTCATTTGTTAGAAATGGAGTCTTCATTAACATTCCAAACTCTGTGAAAAAAATCCCATTCTTCCAAATTGATTGTGACTTGTGATGATTGTGAATAAAGTTATGTGTAGCATTTCAGACATTCTTATCTTGGTAGTTTGTGTGAATTGCCCTTCAAACCCTTCAACTGTTATCCCATAGGACTTTTTTCTCAGCTCCATCACACTTTGTAATTGCCTGCTTACTGGTCTCTCTCCAACTAGCTATGTCTCCTGAGGGCAGCTATATCTCAGACTGGACTTCTAAGTTTTGCATTGTTAATGAGGACATTTCAATGTGTGTTTGTAGTAGAAATAATTTGAATAAAAAAGATTCCAGCATTTAGGCAAAGGGGCCATCAAACTCCTTGTTAAGCTGTTTAGTTTTTAAAATAGCTCCCAACCTGTGGCTTAGTGTAAGGGTACTAGGCAAGGTGGGCGGATGAGACCAGGGTGAGCTAATTTGTGTATGTGGAATGAGTAGTTAGCCTTTGGTATCTAATCTCGCAGAAAAAAATCTAGAGTGAGTTGATGCACATCAAAGGACAAGAACTCCAAAAGCTAGATCGAAAGAGTTTTAAACAAATCTCGAAGAGCATGGAAAAAACAGTATGCCGAAGGTACCAGGCTTGTAGGGTACTATGTTTCTGTGAACCTGTAAAGGGCTCTATGGGGATAATGCCAGTTGAGACTTCCTGTGGGACCAGGTATTAGTGAGCACAAACTAAAATGACAGGGGAGTGTATTGCAACATTAGCTTTAATTTCAAATACATTTAGCATCTGGACTTGAGGCCCAGACATGGGAAGGAATAGACAACTCAATTACTTTTCTGAATAAGCAATTGCAAGAAAGTCTGTAAAACCTAAAGAAGAGTAATAGCCTTCAAGGGTAGTGCCTATCCTAAGGGACATCATGGGTCAGAGGGGACACAGTACTTTAAACTCATGCCCAGCCACCTGAATGATGTAAGCTTTGTCTATTTTGTTTTTCACCACAATGTAGTTTATTGCCAGGAATTCTGTGCTCCCTAATGTGGAGTAACTGCACCTGAGCAGACTATGCATCGGGTAGGGTAGAAGAAGAGGAAATTTCAACAGGAAGGAAAAGGATAAAAAGGTTAAAGGAAGACCTGTAGATTTCTTCTCTCTCTTGGACTTTTTCAAGATGACAGCAGCAGCAACCGGGGACTTGACAAGAGTAACACTCCCTTTGGAACTGCCCTGGAGGAATGTTCCCATTTATCACAACTGTGCAGAAGTCATACACAGGAGTGCTAGAGCTGGCAGAGCCATGCCAGCCGTAATTAATGGCCCAGGCCAATATCAGTCTTTGAAGTACTTGGATATTAATAAATGTTAGATAAGAAAGGCAGCTATTTATCTCTTCACCCAATACAGTTATACAAGAGATGGATATCTTAATGTAAACATTTGCAGCCTCACATATTGTTACAATTTCTGAATTGTGACTGGTAATAACAGGTTGCCTTAAGTAATTGCAATGAAACAGAATAATCTAGTAGAAGCTATTGTTACCTTAAGTCCATGGTCGACAAACTGCGGCTCGCGAGCAACATGCGGCTCTTTGGCCCTTTGAGTGTGGCTCTTCCACAAAATACCATGGCCTGGGTGAGTCTATTTTGAAGAAGTGGCGTTAGAAGAAGTTTAAGTTTAAAAAATTTGGCTCCCAAAAGAAATTTCAGTCTTAGTACTGTTGATATTTGGCTCTGTTGACTAATGAGTTTGCCGACCACTGCCTTAAATAATATTATTCTGTGAAATATAGCTACTAGTAAGAAAAATGAATATCCGTTTTTTAATAATATGTAATATAAAAGTCAATGAGCATATTGAAAATCTTAAAGGATTTTTTTTTGCCAAGTATCATCATTGTTTGAGAAAACAATTATTTTATATAGCAGTCTTTTTTTAATATACAGCAGTCTTTTTATGTTAATAAAATAAGTTATTGTATGAAAACAGCATGGCTTGATATTTTTATTTTCATATTTAAATCAGAACTATAAAGTGAGGTAGATCACAGTCAGATTATAACTTTTGAGTTCTCAACTCATAAGTGCTATGACATTGTTTTGAAGGTATCCCATGCTTAGAATTCACAGCAGGTTAACTGCCTTTTCCCAAGAGTTTGCTTTTATTAATGAGAATGTGTTTTGTTTTGTTTTGTTTTGTTTTTAACCTTTAGTTAAGCATGCAGTTTATTTCAGGAGCATCTGACCTCATCAAAAACTTTGAAGGCTGAAGTGCTTTGTATAATGAGGGAGAAGTTAAAGTCAAGAATTTAAATTTTCAATATCTATTAACATATTTAGAGCATTTCAATAAAGAAATAAATGTAGTGACAAAACTTTTAAAGTATTATGATGGAGTCTGTACTAAAAAAGAACTCTGAGAATTTTAACTAACCATTTTACCAAATTTGTTATGCAGAAAAATTATCCCTAGAGTCCTAAAAAATGATGGATATTTAAAAAAATAAAATGTAATATTTAAGTTATTAATGATAAATATTTTCACTTTGTGTCAATTTATATTAAAGCTGCAGTTTGTTAATTTCTGAAGAAAATTGCATTGAGAGTGTATGGGTATTTTAGAGCTATGATTAACAAACGAAGAGGAAAATGACATAAATATAGATAATTAACTTTATCGAATTGGGTATAGATGGATGTGGTGGATGTGGCTCTACTCAGTGTAGCAGGAACTCCAGGGAGCTCATTTTAATACAAGGATATAATCTGGACAGTATTACATATGGAAAGCACTATATTTAGAGATAATTACTATAATTATCAACCTATTAGTAGTGATTGTAATTCAAGTGTGTTTTACTGGAGTTTCCAGGAATTATCCTCATTCTCTGGTGAAAAAATATTAAAACCACTTTCAAGAATAAAACGGATAATTGTATAATAGAGCAACTTCCCACCACCTCTGCCTTACAATAAATGCACTCTATTGTGTTAGTTATGAATTTCACAAAAGTCATTGATCAACAGAATTTTTTAAAAAGTCTATTAGATTACCTTACTTATTTCTCTTTTGCAATAGAATTGAAAGTTTCTTTTATTTTTTCCCCTACTCTATTTCTTACCACTCAGTCATGCCATTGTTTTTATTTTCTTTATTCCTGGTCTTAGTTCTCTTTGCTTGGTTCTATTTTTCTTATAAAATTATTTTCACATGCAAGTTTGTCTATGTAGGGAGAAGAAGAGTATATTTTAGATTCTTGGACCCACAAACAGTTACAGATTGAAACTTATGCACCAGGAGTCAGCTATTTACAGAATTTATGTTGCTGAAGATGACATTGTATGACTCTCAGAGCCTAAAGTGGAATACAGGCAGAAACAGATCAGCACAGTGTTTTGGTAAATGCAATAATATTTGCAACAAATGCTGTGTGTCCTTGTGAGAGCTTTGCTTCGCTCATCCTTAGTGGTGGAAATGAGGGAGTCAATAGAAGACTTCCCGGAGGAAGTGACCTTTGACTTGAGACTTGAAACACGAACAGGAAATAGGATAAATAAGGTGGGATGGCAATCATTTCAAGAAGTAGGTAGCATCCAAATTGTATAGATCCCAATCACTTAGTACTTATGGGGCTATTACAAGCAATTTTTGTGTGAATGCTATGTAAAGTTCAAGGAAATTGTATGTGATGATATTGGAGAAACAATGTCATAGAAATCATTGTCCTTATAGGATATTCACAGCAGCGTGGGCTCTACATTGGAAGATAGGACATCTATTGGAAGACTTTAAATAGGTGGTTGACATGATAGCCTTTAGATTCTACATGTTGGCTGCAGTATGTAGGATGACTTAGAGTTGTAATATACTATGGTAGAGAGTCTAGCCAGAGGCTGACAACAAAGTTCAGATGAGATATAAAAGCAACTAGACTAAAACTGTGGTGGGAAGGAAAGGATTGAAGTAAAGAGAATGAAATATAGCTTCAATTCCTCAGGGCTTGCTAATCAAGTTGAATGATACATCATCAGGGCTGGATATTCATGGGTCTATTTTGAGAGAATAGGATAAGTCCAGAATGCCTCTAGGTTTTTAGCTCTGTTGATTTAGGACAATGGTGTGAAGCTCCTAAAATATATAAGGGGCAGCAAATCCAGCTGAAAAGAAGTTAGTTTTTGATATATAAAGTTTGAAATACTTAACTAATATTGTAGATCTGAGACTCAATCTTGAAGAAAGAGGCAAGAAGACATAAATTTGAGCACCACCAGCATATATATTTATGAAAACTATAAAATTAGATGGACTTCTTTAGATTTAGTAAATATAATGGGAAAGTGGTGGTAAAAAAAAAAAAAGGGCTTAAACAATGATCACATGGGGAGAGAGAAGTCCATGAGGGCCACAGATGTCAAATGGCCAGAGAAGTAGAAGAAAAAATAAAAATAAGGGCATCATGAAACTCTAGGAAACATGAGATTTCAACAACGAGGGCGGGGGGTGGTGGTAAAAAATGCATAGAATTGGACTAACATTTTTTGTAGCATTCAGGTAGTGAAAAACAATGTAGGTGTTTGAAGCAAGAGAAAGAGCAGAAGGGAAGTTAATTTTTAAGTTTGCTGAGCAAGGGAGGAAAAAGGCTAAGAGTGGAGAAGGCATAGAACTCAGCACACTTTCCTTTTTTTATTTTCCAATTTTGTTTTACATTACCTGTGTGATTTTTCTTATATTTTAGGATAAAAATAATTTAAAATGTTTTATAGGCTGTAGGCAGAGTCAGTTGAGACTATGGTTGTAGATATAGGGGAAAGGGGGATAATTAAGGAAGCAGGGTTTTGAAGAAATGTCAGATACTGGATCTTTTTATGTAAAGTTTGGGCTAATAACTACATAATATATTATGGCTGGTAAAATGTCATTGAATTTAACCATGGCACAAGTAATTTTAAGTATTAAGAAAATAGGCAGTCCCTTAATGTCTCTTCAGAAAATTCATAGATCAAGTTATAAAATATAGGAAATCTAAGAAAGTTTAATAATAGAAAATTGGTAAAAAGCAAATGCAAATGCATCCTAATCAAACATAAAGATTCTCATATTTCTTATAAAAAGAGAAACAAATTTAAACTATACTTCTTTTAAAAGTATGTTTTTATTGATTTTAGAGAAAGAGAAAGGGAGAGGGGGAGAGAGAAAAAAAAAATCAATGAGCTGACTCCTGCATTCCTTGCACTGGGAATTGAGTCCCCAACCCAGGTATGTGCCCTGACCAAGAGTCAAACTAGTGAACTCTTGGTCCATAGTATGACACTCAACCAGCTAAGCCACAACTGCCAAGGCTAAACTATACTTTAGTACCGATTATCACCCTTTGGATTGACAAAAACCAAAAAAGTTTGGTAATAGATACTGTTGAGGTAGCTGTGGAAATTGCTGGTGGAAAAGCAAAAAAGGTACAATTTCATATGGTAAGGGATTTCTCAGTATCTAGTAAAATTATGCATACTTTTATCCTTTGACCCAGCAACTACACTCTTTGAAATATGTTGCCAGCCCAGCCGGTGTGGCTCAGTTCATTGAGCGTCGTTCCCGTGAACCAGGAGGTCACAGTTCCATTCCCGTTCATAGTTAGGGCTTATGCCTGGGTTGCAGGCTCTTTTCCTAGTAGGGGGTGCGCAGGAGACAGCTGATTGATGTTTCTCTCTCACATCAACCTTGCTCTCTCTCTCTCTCTCTCCCTCTCCCTTCCTCTCTCTGAAGGGTTCAACTGCCAAGGCTTTTCACTGTATGCCTATTTATAATAGTAAAAAGTGGAAACAATCCAAATTTCCTTTAATAGTATTGTGATACATGTATACAAATGTAGTGCTTTGCAGCTATAAAAATGATTAAGATACATACTTATTTATGTATATCGAATTACACACACACATATACACACATACGCACACATATGGCGTATTAAGATAAACACATATGCCATATGTGTGCGTATGTGTGTATATGTGTGTGTGTAATTCGATATACATCGATCCTTATCTGTTGATATTTATTTAAAAGGCTGAAAATGTAAACATAACATTTATTTATTATTATTTTAAAATTAGATTATTGCAGGTAACATTGGTTAATAAGATTATATAGGTTTCAAGTGTGCTATTTTGTGATATATCATCTGTATATTGCACTGTGTGCCCACCACCCAAAGTAAAATCTTATTTTGTCACCATATATTTGACCCCCCTCACCATTTACTACTTGCTCACCCCCTATCTCTCTGGTAACCACCATACTGTTGTCTTTGTCTAGTTTTGTGTGTGTGTGTTTGCATTTACTTGTTGCTTTTAGTGTTATATCCCACATGTGAGTGAAGTCTTAAATTTTTCTGTCTGACTTTTTTCAGTTAGCTTGATATTCTTAAGATCCATCCAGGTTGTCACAAATGGCAGTATCTCATCTTTTCTTATGGCTGAGGACACTTGTATATATGTACAGCATCTTTTTTATACAATCATCTATTGAAGGACACTTTAGTTGTTTCCATGTCTTGACCGCCATGAATAATGCTGCAATGAACACAGGGGTGCATATATAGATACACATGTTTTCAAAATGTTGGAGTAGATACCCAGTAGAGGCGTTGTTGGGTTGTATGGTAACTCTTAATGTTTTGAGGACTCTCCATGTTGTTTTCCATAGTGGCTGTACCAGTTTACATTCCCACCAGCAGTGAATAGGGTTCCTTTCTCCACATCTTCTCCAGCATTTGTTATTACTGGTCTTGTTGATAATAGTCATTCTAACATGTGTGAGGTGGTATCACACTGTGGTTTTGATTTGTATTTTCCTAGTAGCTACCAGTAGTAAAGTTGAGCATCTTTTCATTTATTTGTTGGCCATTTGTAAATACCCTTGGTAGAGACATTGTAATTTTTATTTTTTATTTTATTTTACCTTTTCATCATCATTTATCCCCTTTATGCCCTCTTTCACCTCCACCGCCCCCCTGAAAGCACCACACTATTGTAATTTCCATGTGTTGTCTCTCTTTTATTTTTTCTTGTTTTGTAGCTTTGATTTGCAATTCCTAATAGCTAGCAAAATTGAGCTGTTTTTTTTTTTCTCTAAAAATATTTTCCAATTTGGTTTCTTGCCTTTTTCTTATGTTGGCAGTTTCTTTTGCTGTGCAGAAGCTCTTATAGTCCCATTCATTTATTTTTGCCTGTACTTCCCCTGTTTTGGGTCAAATTCATAAAATTCTCTCTAAGTTTAGTACCTATGTGTTTTTCTATGTAATTTATTGTTTCAGATCTTATACTTAGGTCTTTGATCCATTTGGAATTAATTTTTGTACATAGAGAAATATTGTAATCTAGTTTCTTTCTTTCTCTTTTCTTTTTCTTTTTTTTTTTTTTTTTGCATGTGGATTTCTAATTTTCCCGGCACCATTTATATAAAAGACTTTCTTTTCTTCTTTGTATGTTTTGGCCCTTTGTCAAAAATTATTTGCCCCTATACATGTGGCTCTTTTCCTGGACTTTCAATTCTGTTTCCTTGGTCTGTGTGACTGTTTTTCTGCTAATGCCATGCTGTTTGGATTAGTCACTCTGTAGTACAATTTTAAGTCAGGGAGTGTGATACTTCTGCTTTCATTCTTTTTTTTTTTTTTTTATTAAGATTGCTTTGATTTTTCAGGGTCTTTTGTGGCTCCATACAAACCTGATGATTTTTTGGTTCTATTTATTTAAAAAACATCATTGGGATTTTGATGGGAATTGTATTGAATCTGTATATTGCTTTGGGTAATGTGCACATTTTAACTATGTTGAGTCTTCAAGTCCATGAACATGAAATATCTCTCCATTTCATTGTGTCTTTTTCAATCTTTTTTAATAAAGCTTTGTAACTTATAATATTGAAGTTCTTCACGTCCTTTGTTCTTTTGGTTGCAATGGCAAAATAACTTGCTTTTTCCATTTCTTCTTATGAAATTTCATTGTTATTATATAGAGATGCAGTGGATTTTTGTACATCGATTTTGTATCTCTCAACTTTATTATGTTTGTTTATTGTTTCTAATAGTTTTTTGGTGGAGTCTTTAGGTTTTTCTATATAAAGAATCACATCACCTGCAAAAAAGGACAATTTTATGTCTTCATTCCCATAATATTTAAAGATATTTACCTGTAACAGGAAGAGGATAATGTGGTGGCTGACAAAAAAAAAAAAAAAGCACATATGTTATTCTCTGAATATACATTAACTTGTAGAAATGATTTTGAACTTCTATAAATAATTCACATAATTTTAATTATGACAAATTAAATTAAGAAAGGAATCCCTCAATATTAAAAATAAGATACACTAATAAACAAAACATATATTTAACAGGTAACATAGTCACACAGAGGAGCCATTACAAGTGACCTTAAAAAAAGTAATTTGAATAGCATACGCCTCGCAGAATATCCTTATATTAAAAGAAAAAAACTGCCAAAAAAGTAACTCTCTTTAGTTATCATATTTTTTAGTATTTCCATTGGGATTGGGGGCTCTATGTGTAATGTCAGCTAGATGTTGCGATATCTGATGTATGGATGAGGAAACTGAGTTTAGGGGAGCTGGTAAACTTGTCAACTGTGACCCACTGGTCGAGCCCACCTTCTAGTGGAGACCTGGCTTTCTGGCTAGTACACTCTTCATTCTTCCCTGCTGCTCTTGTAAGAGCCTGGATTGCTTTTTAAGCCCTTGTACCTCCCTTGCAACAGTCTGTGCACACTTGCTGGGATCTACTAGTAGATGGCAGGGGATCAGATAGGGCATTTATATGTGAAGTTTAACACACCAATACAAGATGTTATTCAGTAGGAAATTACTCAGTGTTTCATATTCTTGTTGGTTAGTCTTGGTAGACACAGTATCTCAGGTCCCCTCAATGAGATGGCGCTTCCTGAAGAATTTCCCCTGTACTGTGCATTAGAGAACCGTGTTTGTCAACTTCCTCATGTTTCATTTTGCCTGCCTGATCATTCCAAATTGGGACAAGTGTAATGGAGATTTGGGGGTATGTTTTGGGAATTCCGTGCATGTTAGTCACCATCCCTGACTGGCCAAACTTATATTGGAGAATAACATGTAATTTGAAGATGAGGATGATCTGTAATTCAAAAGCCTGTTTTTATACTCATAAGGCATTGTAGGGGATTCTAAAAAAGTGTGAATATATTTTTAGATATTAGTTTGAGCTTTTGCTTTAAAATCTACCCACTTACTTCTGCACTCAAAGCATCTGCACATGTTCACACTCTTGTCTGCTTGTGTTGGTATGTTTATGTGATTGTCACAATCAATACTGCTTTGGCTATGTGTACCCATCAATTATTATTATGTTTTTTGTACTGTAAGTTAGATGGCTATCCAAACTTATGGCGGTTAGATTGTTTAATTAGAAATGGTAGAAGCTTTCTGATGCTTTGTCCCAGTTCTTAACAGCTGCTTCCCCCTTTATATTTCCGTGCTGTATTCCTTCCTTTAATGACCATGGCAATGTCTTGTGTGGCACTGCACCCTAAACAAAGCACCAGGCAAGTCTTCAGCGGGTACTCTGACTCCTCTCACTTATCGTTCACATTTACTTGTATACCAATGCATAATATATCACTTACCTTACTACTTCCAGTTTGGTGAAAACGTTGATATGCCATGCCCTCCAAGTATTTAATGGAACAAAAGCATAGTTAAAGACTACATCATAAAAGGAATACACAGGAGCAATATTTCACATCAATCCAAGGTGTCTTTAGTATTGAGGAAAAACATGTCATTGAGGCTCCTTTTTTCCCCAGGGAATCAGATGCTCATTTTGTTGCAGGAGGAATTGACCAAATTTCTCAGACGCAATGGGAGTGAGGTTCTTGGGGTACCACCGAAATAAACATTTTCAGAATCCCCCTGGGAGGATGCCATGTAGAAAAAGACTTTATTGGCGTGAAGATACATTTCTCAGGTTCCAAAGATCCTGCAGCCAGTCCTGGGAAAGGTGCAGCTGTGGCTTCAGCAGAGCCAGAAGCAGAGCCAGTGTCCAGAGATTCTGCTCCATGTGCAGCCGGCTGTGGTTCAGCGTCTAAGCTAATTACAGTCCATTAGTCTATTGTGTGGAGCCCAACAGGGCTGTGTGCCACATGGGCGCAGGGAAGCACATCCCTGCCACAGGAGAGCAGGGACCCAGCATGCCAGAGGGAGAAGAAGAGAGAGACAGACCTTCCTTGTTTGGGAATTTAAATATTCAGGTTTCACGCTCTTACAATGGCCTCACCTGTTCTGCCCAATTACCTGTTGAGAGGTGTAATTGATGGGCAAGCACCTTCCCGTGTCACTCAGAACTTTACCCGGGCATGCCTCTAAAGGTTGTCTTTGTCCCATCCCTTCTCCCAGCAGGGAACAGACTTGGAGAGTGTCAAATGCAGCTTTGTGGCAAAGCTGAATAAATGGCAGAGCAGAAGTCAAAGTTCTTTTAATGGTCTATAAGAACCTATAAGCTGTAACACCCTTACACTTCTCTGAACTCATCTACTCAAACTCTCTTTTATGCATGCCTTTCAGCCTTATGAGACTACTTGGATTGTGGTGAAGGTACCCAGTTAAATGTCTGAAATCTGGAGTGTGTGTGTGTGTTTGTGTGTGTGTGAACTGTGACATCTCACTTCTGGAAAATATGTTTATTGCTTGTATAACTGCATACCACTCTACATAGACTGGAATTCTTGCTGTTCCTCAAGCATGCCTTTGCCCTTGTTGCACTGTTAAGTCTGAAATTAACGTCTCTCAGGTATCTTCATGGGCTGTTCCTTCAGTTTCTTAAAGACTTAGATCCAAGTACTTCTCATGCATTCTTTCCCTAGAAGAATTTACCTAAAAGGTGTACCACTTTCTTTCCAAGCAGTCTTCATTTTTCTCTGCTACAATCACTGCCCTCTAATATGCTGTTTTACTTATTATTTGTGTTATTTTGCATCCCCTCCCAAGAATTGCAGAATGTAAGTTCAGCGAGGACAAGGTATTTACTTGTCCCTTCTCACTACTAAATCTCTGGCACCTACCTTACAAAGCCCAGCACCGACTAGGCATTTATTAAATGCATGCAGAATGAAGGAATAGAAGCCTCTTCTAAACAAGTGTCCCCGTATCACCTCGCAAGAAGCAGATCTTATGATGGAAGAGGAGGAAAGCTCTCATTACATTTCTTTCAAATAAGAAGCATTTTCATACTTGAACCATTAAATGGAACCTACTTACATCTCAAGCAATATTTGCAACCTATCTTAAAACATGCCAGAGGCTAATTTGATATAGAAAATAATATTGATAGTAGTAGGAAAAATAATAATAGCTAGCATTTATTGTCTGCATATTAAATCTCAGGCCTGATTTTTTAATAAAATTTTTATTAAGTTTCATATTAATTTTATTAAAATATTTAACAAAATGTTGGGATTTTAACATTTGAATAAGCAATTTAGATGAGAATCTTATTATTCCCATTTTAAATATGGTTGAAATCAGACACAGAGACTTAAAGTAATTTGCCCAATGTTAGACAGCTTGAAAAGAGGAGATTCCTGATACCAAGCAAGGAGTCTAAGCTTTAAACACGGTGCTACAGACCAGCGATTTTCAACCTCTGTGTCAGGGCCCACAGAAGTGCTGCAAAAATATTTAAAACATGCAACACCTGACTAGTCTGACCTCTTTTCCCTTAGGTTGTCAAATTAAAAAGAAAAATGACACAGCCAACACAGCAATAGCCATCCGCGTAAACGAATCAGACTTATGCCTGTTTTTTTTTTTATCAGATCGGCAAAAAATGTTTTGGTGTGCCACAGAATTTTAGCAATTAGTTTGTGTGCCATGAGATAAAAAAAAGAAAGTTAAAAATCACTGCTATAGACCACTAACCATTTCTGTGATTAATACAGTCTAGCCATGAGCTGTGCTTGTCTCTTTAATCTGTTATTTATTTATGTATTTGTTTGTTTTTTATTTGTTTACTTTCTTATTTATGTGCTTGTATGTATACACTGAGTGGCCAGATTATTATGATCTCTGAACGCATAATAATCTGGCTACTCAGTGTGTGTATGTGTGTGTGTATATATATATGTGTATATATATATATATATATATATATATATATATATATATTAGAGGCCCAGTGCATGAATTCATGCATGAGTGGGGTCTGGCCTACCTGGCCAGAGGGGAGGGGACATGGGCAGTTGGCTGGCCTGCCTGCTGGTCGAACTCCTGGTCTAGGGGACAATTTTCATATTAGCCTTTTATTATATAGGATATACACTGAGTGGCTAGATTATTATGTGTTCAGAGATCATAATAATCTGGTCACTCAGTGTATATGTAGTTCTTTTTAACTTATAATCAGTTGTATATTTATATGTGCTTTTTACAGTAGCAATGTGTAGTATGGAAAATATCAGGATCAGGTGAATTCTGTTATTTCTTTTAGAATCTATTGGCTCTTAAGCACTGAGAATACAAAACTATTATAAACAGCTATTAAGTTGTCATCCGATTTATATTTTTGGCTTCTATACTAGGAACCACTCTGTTGGCATTTGAACTTCTAGACCTGAGGTTGGAACACAGCAAATGCCTGAGAGGACCTTTTTGAGTACGCAGAGCCATGCTGCTCTATTTTTATTCTAATATCCTACTTAATTTCCAAGCATATTTCAGAGGAAATCTGTGGGTCCTTTAGGATTGAGTATTTCTTAGTTCTGGTGGGGTTTTTGTTGTTGTTCTCCTTTTGACCCTGTTTTTTATTCTCTAACTTTGTTTATAGCACTGTGCTCCTTTAAATTTGTATTTAGAGTGAAAGATGATTTCCTTTTCATTCATTGTCTTCATGGGATGGGTTAAAAATATCTGAGTTTCATAAGGCATAATTTACAGGTTATAGATTTGCGTTTGAGTACATGTCAAATAGTATCCACAGTCTTCTACTTAACACTCTTGAGATCCAACACTGTCATAATACATAATACATAATGCATACATAATGCATAATACATAAAACACCCACAGTGTCTTCAGATAAGGCAGGAGGCCAGTCCCCTACATAGCTGACCTTTCATCAACAGGAAGTCTATACCTTGTCTCTAGAGCGGAACCATTGTATTTTGAACTTAGATTATACAGAAATGACACCAGCTCTGGATCTCATCACAATTTCTGTCCAGCAGTTTGTTGCCTCTGAGAGCAGAGTACTTTCTGTCCCCCACAGTTCATCTAGTTTGAAGCAAGAAAGTGTAAGAGTGCAGCAAAACGACAGCCTTTCCCAGCTGAACTGTATCTTCTCTGACCGATGGCATGGTCGGGCGTCTTTTCCATCTAGAGCAGTTCTGCTTTGAAGAATGAAAGTATTGAGAGAGATCATTTGTTGTACAGAAACATTTTTCCCCCCTAAATAACCATTACTACTGCCAATCTCTGCTGTAATGCTTGCATTTTCACATAGGTGTGTAAGCAGCCCCTGCAGTGAGATAAAATACCCAGCTAATGTGTTTTTCCCCCCAAAGTCATTAAACACCTAACATTTAATCTTTTTGTACATGCAGATTAAGAATGAACGTTGATTAAGTCACAACAAAGGAAGATTTGTTCAGAAGAAAACTGTAGCATATTCTTGGTGTCTTTGGTGGAAATGACTGGTTTATTTTGCAGAATAATAAGACTTTATAAGACAATTATTCCCCTAAGCAGGTGCAACACTTAGGAAGATTATGAAGCATCTGTCTGTTTACATTGCTAGCTTAATTCTCTGCCCATTTCTCTTGTCAATGTTTCTTGCCATTTTGATAGAACACTCCAGCTAGACTACCCTGCTGAAGAGGGGTCAGGATCTAGACTCTTCCAAATCCTGTTCTCATGTAACATAACTTCATTCTTCTTAATATTTGTCTACTCGAGTCATTCCATGTAATGGAGCTTACCATACTTTTCACACTAATTTAAACGAAGATGCTACTGACTGACTTGCTTAATATATTTTCATTTTCCTGAGGACTTCAGTGTTTTATCCCCAAGAAATAACCCTAAGGGAGGGGAACAGGCATTCTTGTCATTCATTAGAAAAGAGAGAAAGCAGGAAGTTAATATTTGGAAACAAGGGAAACTATTTTGTTCCTCAATTCATGGCACTTACCTAGTTCTATTTTTAGATCATTCTATTAATCCTATTCAGAAAATAATGGGACCTCAGCCATTATAAGAACTAAAGAATAAAAAAATCTAACAGATTGAAAAAAAACTATTTCAAAGCCATATTTTTTTAACCCTCAACTAACCACATCTCACAGTTTTCATAACACAGAGCCATTATGGTGGCCACTTAGAAGAGATTTTAATTTTTTTCGTATCACTTAATGAAGTGTTAAAGTAGGATCTACTAATTGTGTCTGTGCATAAACAGCATAGACAGTCAGTACAAGAAAAGGAAACAAGAATGATTCTTTGGCAAGTAAACTATTTATTTCCAAGAGCCATGCCCTAACCGGTTTGGCTCAGTGGATAGAGCGTCGGCCTGCGGACTGAAGGGTCCCAGGTTCGATTCCGGTCAAGGGCATGTATCTGGGTTGCAGGCATATCCCCAGTCGGGGGCGTGCAGGAGGCAGCTGATCAATGTCTCTCTCTCATCAATGTTTCTAGCTTCCTATCCTTCTCTCTTCCTCTCTGTAAAAAATCAATAAAATATATTTTTTAAAAAGCCTGTTTATCTTTGAACTGTGTAGAAATTCTTGTTTTTGTTGTTGACACTATTGCAAATATCCCCCATTTTCTCTCCCTGTATCCTCTTCCACCTAGCACCCCCACCCCCCAGCCTTCACCACATTATTTTATGTGTCCATGGGTATGCATACATGCATATATGTTCTCTGGCTGATTTCTTCCAGTTCCCCACACCCCTCCCCTCTGAGATAATGTCAGTCTGTTCCATGTATCCATGCCTCTGGACCTATTTTGTTCTTTGAGATCATATGGTACTTGTCTTTCTCTGAATGGCTTATTTCACTTAGTATAATAATCTCCAGTTCCATCCATGCTGTCTCAAAGGATAAGAGTTACTTCTTTTTTACAGTCACATAGTAGTCCTATGTATAAATGTACCATATCTTTTCTTTTAATCCTTATCCACGGATATATTTTTATTAATTTTAGAGAGGGAGGAAGAGGAAGAGAGAGAGACAGAGAGAGAAACATATTGATTGGTTGCCCCCTGTAGGCACCCCCACCAAGATTGAACCCACAACCTGGGTATGTGCCCTGACTAGGAACTGGACCCTTGACCCCTGGGACAATGCCTCAACCAACTGAGCCACACCAGCCAAGGCCATGCTACATATTTTTTATCCACTGATCTGCAGATGGGGACGTGGGCTGTTTCCAGATCTTGGCTATCCTTACTAATAAAAGCCTAAGTGGCTGTCATGCCCTGATGCTCTCATGCTATCACAAGATGGCTGTGCGCAGGTGGGCGGGGTTGGCTTGACGCTGCGTGCCTGGCATGGAGCCTGCCTTGGTGTCCCGCCTCCTCCTGGCTCTGTGAGGCAAGGCCTGCCTGGGGGTCCCCCGGCTCCACGTGGCAAGGCCTGCCTGAGAGTCCTGGGGGTCCTCCCTCCCAGCTCTGTGTGGTGTGGAGGCAGGACCCCTGGCTCCGGCCTACCTCTTTGGGGCAATCCATTGAGGAGCCCTGGATGGGTGGGTTGGGCCTACCTCTTTGGGGCGATTGATCACGGGACTCCCACACTGTGACAGGGCACAGGTCAGGCTGGGGAATCCCTCCCTCCCCCTATTGTACGAATTGAATTCACCGGACCTCTACTTATAAATAATGCTGCTATAAACATAGCATGCATTCTATCTTATTAGTGTATCAGGATTCTTAGTATATATTCCCAGAAGTGGGACTGTTGGGTCAAAAGGCAGTTCCATATTTAATTTTTTGAGGAAACTCCATAGTGTTTTCCATAGTGGCTGCACCAATCTTCATCCCCACTAGTAGTGTATTAGGGTTCCCTTTTCCCACATCCTCACCAACACTTGTCCTTGGTTGATTTATTGATGATAGTGATTCTTGCAGGTGTTATAAACACTTATTGTAGTTTTAATTGAATTGTTCCACCTTATGCTCTGTGCTCGGCTCCAGCCCCTTTCCTCACCGTGGAGCGATAAGAGAAGAGAGGAAGCTTGATGTGCTCTCAGAAGGAATATTTTTGCATATTCACAATTGCTACTCCATCAGGAAATCTTGAGGTTAAAAATCTGTATTTGAATTAGAAAAATATTAGGGAATTATAGGAAGAGAATGTTGTTCACTTCCTCTTACATTAGTATCTTTCTGTATATAGTGCTCTTAGGTTTCCAGATGTGGCTTCTGAGTTATTAAAGATTCTAAATTTTATGTTAAATGTGTACTTTGCATTCTTAAAATGCTAATTACCATGATTATTTAAAAGTTGATGCAAACTCAGCCACAGATTCATAATCCATTTCCATTATTTAATTAATTAAAAATTCAAGAAATAAAGGCTGCTGATTTTAAAGTTAAGCGATTTCCTATGACTTAGCAATTTATAATCCACCTTCCCTGGCTTAGCAGTGAATGAAAAATACCTGCTAATTAAGAACAGGGAAATAATGGTTTTGTGGAATTGAACTGATTTCAGTTTTCTGATTAACACCCTTAGAATTGTAAATTTATCTAATTCAGCTTCTTAGAAGATTTTTTAAATTGCATAGCTTTGGTTTAAATACTTCCAATGGACCTATATGTGTCTATTTTTTCCTCTGGAAAGTATATATCTCTGACAATTGTATTTATTTATCAGGGGTGGGTGGGTTCATTATTTTCAGTTTAAATTAGAATCTTTATGATTTTACTTACTTTCCTATATCTCTGCTCAAGGCAAGACATTTTTAATACTAAGACAGCAGTGCATGTTAGCACTTTCTCTGATGATAAAATGTTCTCTATCTACCTAGTATTAGTAGATGGACATGGGACACTGGAAATGTGGTTAGTGTGACTGAATAACTGAAGTTTAAATCAAATTTTAGCTAAGTTAAATTAAAATGGTCACCCATGGCTAGTGGCTACAGTATTTGGATAGTGTGGCTCTAGAAACATCACTTCTATCAAAAGCAGAGAAGAAAATATTTCTGTATTACTGCCTCACAGGCAATATACTAACCACAGTTTTCTTTCACAAACTTTTGAGAAAAAATGTTAATTATTATTATTATTCTTTTTGCATAGAATTTAAAGCTTAAAAAAATTGCAATATACGGTCAACTCAAGTTCAGAAAATAGCTCTGTTTGGTAATTGATCAAGCGAGAGATGGCTAGGAGCGGTGTGGCAGGAGGGATAGAGAGGGCATTAGGACAACTATACAGTAGCAGTAATTGGACTGCAGTGACCAAGTTCATGTTTTCTGCAAGAACGAATGGCTCTTCAGTACAAGAAATAGGGTTGGCTTGCAGTCTAATCTTATTTTATTTTGAGTCATCGTTATTTCCCCCAAGTTGTTTCCAGTGTGTATAAGTTCAATAGAGCCTTGGCATTTCTCAGATCTCTGCTGAAGAGTCAGCTTTGTAAAAGCGAAAATGCTATTGAAATGAGGAGATGAAGGGCCAATTTATGCTTGTCTTTTATAGCTATGCAATTTTTCTCCAGTCCTTGCTCTGGGGTGAATGTTACCAAATAAATGAGTGGGCCAAATTTTCCCGTCACTGTTGGGATTGGGGTTCTTGGGGCACAGTTTAAATACGCATTTTAGGAGTCTCCCTTTATCCCCCTCCCCCACAGGAGAATGAGATGTGGTAAAGACTTTATTTATGTGGAGTTACAATGCTTGGGTTCCACAGTCCCATGCACAGTCCTGAGAAAGGTACAGCTGGTGGTCCAGCAGAGCCCAAAGCAGGGCCAGCATCCAGGGTTTGTGCTCCATATTACAGCTGGGCCCATTCAGCCTCAGGCTAGATTCGGTCTGTTAACCATTGTGTGAAGTCCATAGGGCTGCAGGCCACCTGGGCAATGCAGAAGAATGCACCCCTGCTACAGGTGTCCCAAAAGAGATAGAGGGTCAAGAGGCAAGAGTATGAACTCCCTTTGTCTAGGAGTTTAAATATTCAGATTCCCAGCCCTTTTAGTGGCCACCTCTATTCTGGCCATTGACTTGTTTCCAGATGTGATTGACAGATAAGCACCTTTCTAGCTCACTCAGACCAAACTGCCTTTGTCCAGTCTCTCCCACATCGATCAGAGGGGACAGACTTGGAGAGTGTTAACTGTAGCTTCCTGGCAAAGCTGTATAAATGCCATACACATATTATCTAGTCTTCCTTAACTTCTTACCTGTTAAATAATAACCAGATTATTAAAACAATATCAAATAGTTTGGAGAAGGTGATGCTGACTCACATCATCTTGGGCTGAACTGAGCTGATGAGAGCTTGGGTGGTATACTTTCAAACTACTACAGTATTTTATTTTTAGCCTCATCAAACTCATGTAGTAATTTTCCCATTCTGAAAAAACAAAACACACACACCACCACCATCACGAAGTTGGCACTTTACCTTTGGTCTCTCGTTTCTCTTTTTGAACCTCTTTGTGACTTATTTCAACCTCCCTGTCCAAACACAGTATTATGTTCTACAGTATATTTTGTTTATAGTTGAATTTTTCCTCTTTGCTATCTAATCAAAACTCTTTTCCTACCTGTAGGACTTTACCTAATATTTGTATTAAAGCAATTCATACTCAGATTAGGAATAAATATCACAGAGAAATTCTGTTATGCAAACGAATATTGAAATGAGGATTCTTCTGGGCTGAGTGCCTTTGAGCAGAAACGATTTCCCTTGACTATTGTGAAGTTCCTTCAGTTATCCTGATTTGACCTGATTGGTTATTTGTAAAGAAAAAGAAAGTTCATAAGTAAAATTTTACAGTTAAAAATCTGTTATGTCTTGTCTCTCTGCGATAAAGCTATGCATAAGTGGGTGGACTCCTTTAACACAAAATGACTACTTCTAATTTAGGTAAGATGTAAAAAACAAGAAGCAAAGATGGCAATTTAGCTAGCTCTAGGGAAGTCATTTCCTACACTTGTAACCAGTAACTGGCCACATGTCAGACATTGGCCTGAGCATTCCCCACATGGAAGAGACAAGTCTCAAACCTCCGGGAGCTCACAGGAGCAATAGCTACTGCGTGGGTTACATCAATCCATCACGTAATTGGGAAATCTGTTGAGCTTTCAGACAATGCAAAGACTCTTTCAAGCCTTTCTGTACTCGCATAAACTCTAATCTGCAAACAACCCACAAAGTGGATATTGTGTCCATTTTACAAATGAGGATAGTGAGGCTCAGGAAAGTGGCCCATCTGGACAAAACATTGGGCCCTGACTCTGGCTGCTGAACAGAGAATAAGGTATCAGCAAACTCGGGGCAAACCGCTCATTAGAGAAGGAGGAAGCAATTTGGTTTCTTCTCCCTGACCCTGATCAGAGAGCCACAGCTCTTCACTGGGGAGCAGTGAAGAAGTCAGAGAGAGGAAACCCAACAGGGAGGAAGCAGTCTCTCATTCCCAGGGGAGTCCAGTGTGCTGGTTTTCTTAAGGCAACATGAGCATGAGAAAATGTTTCCATCCACAGGTGACTGGGTTGCTAACTGGAAATGTTGTTAGTGTGAGATATTTTAGTACATACCATGGGAAAATTTTCATTATTAGTTTAAATCCTCACCCAAGGATGTTTTCATTGATTCTAGAGAGACAAAGGGAGAGAGAGAGAAAGGAAGTGAGAGAGAGAAACATCTATGTGTGCCCTGACCAGGAAGCGAACACACAACCTGGGTCTGTGCCCTGACCAGAAAGCAAACCTGCAACCTTTTGGTGCATGGGTTCCAGCTAACTGAGCCCCCGGCCAGGGACCTATTTTATTTTTTAAAAGACTATGAAGCCTTAAATTGGCATGTTTAAATATGTCTTCCACATGTGGTTAACAAGTATTCTCTGAATAATGATTTCATGAAGAGTTCTATTCACAGGTACGTGAGGCATAAGGGAGTTACTGCCTACTAGATCACTCTTGTCCAGTGCTCTGAGAAATACTGCAGTACTTCAGTAGAGAAAGGGTTTGATTTTGTTTTCAACAATTCTTCCTACACTGAACAACACAACCGTGTGTTTTTTCCCTCTTCCAAATCAGCCTATAACATCAGTTTTGCAGAACACATTTATAGAAGTTTCCTTACACTGAAGGAATGCGTGATTTGGAAAATTCAAGCAAATTCAGGCATCCTAGTGGGATTAGGGAAACATTTTTTGTTTTGTTTCCCTCACAGAGGGTGAGCTATAGTAACCATTTTGTTACACTATTCAGATCTTTTCTTCCTATAGAAATTTACTCAGCTAGGTGTACACCTCCGCTGAGTGGTGGTGTGCTGTGGACAGGGAACAATTACTTCGTTTCCTATGTACCAGAACCAGTTGGTCTTTAATTTATTCTGTAAATGGTAACCAATGCTAAATAATAATGCTAAGCTTAAATAATAATGCTAAGGTTAAAAAACAATTGAGGTTGAGATGCAGTTTAGGCTCAAAGAATCCTGTGATCTGAATCAGGTTGAGGGTGCTGTCTTTTTAACAATGATTATCTATAATAATAAAAGGGTAATATGCTAATTAGATTGGACAGCTTCCTGATTTCATTCCTGACATCCTTCCTGAGGAAGCAGGGGCCAGAGGGAAGCCAACCGGGTCCCGGGTGCCTGCGGTGGCCCGAGGGAAGCCAGCTGGGTCCCTGATGCCTACGGGTGGCCCGAGGGAAGCCAGCTGGGTCCCGGGTGCCTGCAGGTGGCTGGAAGAGGGAAGCAGCCCAGGTCCCGGGTGCCTGCTGGCTGCTGGAGGAGGGAAGCCCGGGTCCCGGGTGCTGGAGAGAAGCCTGTGCAGGCAGCCAGGGGAAGGAAGGCCTACTTTTGCACAGATTTTCATGCATCAGGCCTCTAGTCAAAGATAATCATTAAATCTGTAGAACTGCACAGAGAAGATGACTGACAAATATGACTATGGGAGATTTTTCCAACTACCAACAAGTGTTTTGTTGACTATTTCAGACTTTTAAAAGTGCTGCAATTTGAACATTCAAACCTCATTTTTTGTGTGCATAAGAAACATTCTTGCTCTGTTTAATTTTAACTAGACTGAACGATGCTTACACTTTCCAGATACCAGCTGTTGAAGCAGCAACTTTCAAATGATTTTGCAGATCGGCAAACACATTCTATCATTGTGTGCTTTGCAGCTGTCTCTTCAGTTCACGGCGCTCTGTGCTTCGCAGAGTGACTTGTGTGCAGTCACAGAAGAGTATTTGTTTCCCTCCAGCAGGCTTGGCCATTAGTGCTTTTCAGATCCAGTTTTCCTTCAGTGCAATGGGTGCCCTGTATTGTGGACCATTTACAAACCAGGGTAAGGACTTGCAGGTTTGTAAAGAGTAATTACTGTACAAGAAAAGAAGGAAAAGAAACTATTTGTCCTGGCTCAAATCATTTTAAAATTATTTACTCAACAAGCATTTCAGTGCTGTTGTGTTTAAGACTACTCTGCTAAATGTTTTACATCCAGTGAACAGTAAATAGTATAAAAAGTAGTATAAGCTCCTTGGATAAAGTTTAGTTGGAAGGTTGTCCTAAGGAACACTGGAATTCCAGAGATGAGAGGGAGCACATTGCATTTACATATATGAAAGAAACCTAGTGAGGCTAGAGCAATTGGTCCAAAATCAGAATATCTTAAGGTAAAACTTGAGATGCAGCAGGCAGATTGTGGAAGGCATGTCCTTGGAACTGAGCCTGGGGTAATGGAAAGCCTTTGGAGGGTTTCAGCAGGGTGTACCAAGGTCAGATTTGTGTTTTTAGGCAAAGATGACTCAGTGGAGCATGCATTAGAGAGTGTCAGGCTGGATACAGGGAACCATAGATTGTTATTTCCTATTAACATAACAGGGGATTGGCAAGAAGGCAGCAGTGGAGCTGGGGAGGCCCCACAGTGGTCTGATACGCATCTATTAGTTGACAATTATGATCAGAAGGATGGATGGTAGACTTTTAGGGCTGGAAGATCCACTAATCCAAGCCCTTGGTTTAAGATATGGAAACTAGTTTCATGACAACTAAACTACCTTGCTAAAACTTTTAAAGCTAGTTAGTGGCATAGCTGGGATTGGAATCCACATCTCTATAGAAACTGCTTTAAGTTACTTCTCCATTTTTATTTTGTTTTGTACTTTATTACCTTCATTTAGCCTTAATAACATAGTTATTGAGTAAAAGAGTAATGTGTTCTAATATGATTACAAATAGCTTAACATGAGGTCTTAGAGCAGAGGGAAAGTGTTCAATGGCTGCTGCTTCTACCTCTGGTTACCTGACTTTGAGTGATGCATTCACTGAGCTCCTAAATCTGCTGTATATATTTACCCTATCAGTCTCACTAGTCTTCATTACTCAGTGAGCTAGTATTGATCACCACCTGTCTTCCTGGGATTGTCATAAGTACTGGGTGTACATTATGAGTAAAGCTCTGCCCTTGAGGCTCATGCAGTGTAGGAGCAATAAGCAATAGAAGCAATAGGGGCAATAAAAACGATAAGAACATAGCAGCAATAGGGGCAATAGAAACAGCAGCAATAAGGGCAATAGCAGCAATAGGAGCAGGGCTGCTCAGCATCCACAGCAGGGAAACAGTCAGCCCTGTGGAGAGTTCAGAATGGCTCGCTGGGCTTGAAACTTCATTCATGGCAGTGCTGACACTGTATTCTCAAATTGTCTGGAAGTGTAAGTTTAGGGGGAAAATTACAAAGCTAACTATAAAAATAATCTTCGTATCTCATGTTTGTACCTGACCTTTCTGATGTGCTCTGACATGTTCATTCTCAAACCCTTTGTGGGGTTGGCTTGTGCGTGGATTGCAGCTCAAGTCTCAGACTAGGAGTGGGGTCCTGGTAAACTGGCACCATGTCCAATTACTTGGGCCAGCCAGCTCTCACTCTTTAGCTGTAATGACAAGAATACTCACCTCTGAGGCTGTCTTTCTGTTCCTAGACTATGCCATCCTGATCCCGAGGAGATACCCTGGGTCTTTAGTACCTTTCTCTAATTTTAGTGACTGAATTATAAAAGCCAAACATTGTCATTTTAAGGAAAATGCTACTGCCCTCAGTCTGTCCAAGGGTCAAATGTGCCTCTATAGGGAATATGAACATCTTGGTACAAAATGAGGGTATTTACACATCTTACGCTCTACTAGTATACTCACTCATTATGTAATTGCTTACATTGGATCAATTCGGTTAGCAAAACTTAAGCTATGCACATCTGTGTGTGTGTGTGTGTGTGTGTGTGTGTGTGTGTGTGTGTGTGTATGTGTGTATACATAATATATATGATATTCTATAGCTATTTTTAAACATGGAAAGGGGCATGTTTGAAATGGCAGTAATCTCATTTAAGTTGCTAACTTTATTCTGTGGGTTTTGCTTCTCTGCATTTGCTTTCTTATCACTTTTCTTGTACAGTCTAACTTTCTTCTTCTGCCTTGTTTTAATCATCTTGCTTTGCTCTTGCTCATCTCCTGAGCAAGCAAACAAACTTCTCCATTCTGGGCGATGTGGTCTCACAGCTCAGAGCAACAGAGAAAAAATAAATACCTCACTAACTGTAAAGGAAGAAACTGTTTCCTGGAGCTGAATTAATGCCAAAGCAGATGCAAGAAGAAGCTGCTCTGGCAAGGACAGGGAGGAACAACAGATGTCTCAAAGTATATACTTCCCAGATTTAGTGACATGATAGGAACACAGATAAAATGCACCACATTTCTACAATATATTCATCGTAGATACTAGCAATATAGAGGAAGATTAACTAAATCTAAGCAGCACAAATAAGAAATATTTAAAACGTATATTTTAATGCAGTTTGCTTATTTTGCTAATAGCAGTCCATAACCATTTGAGCAGTGGTATAAATCTGATACCAATTTGTACTATACATTAAGGATTAACATGTACCCTTCATTGAATAGTACTATTTGTTAAATTGAGCATCATTTTGCTAAATTTATGCATGCTTTTCAGAAAGATGAGTTGCTTGCTTGGTTTCTTTTTTTTATCTCATTAACTTTTTGTAGCACTTTTGTTTTATTTTTAGACTATAAAATTTCCTTTGAGAATGAATTTTTGAAATGATAATTTATAAGTGGGCCACCAATGCACTCAATTTGCCAACATAATAAAAGTGTTTGACCAAAGAAACAATGCTCTTATTTATTTGACGTGGACATTTTAACATTCTATTTAACTCTTTCTAAAGTACTCTTTGTATTACCTCACATTTTTATTTCAGAGATTAATCATTGTTCTTTATGTTTGAGTAACATGTCCATAAGGGAACAATGTAATTATAACTGCAGTGGAATAATTAGAGTCAATAAATTGTTTCCTTTAAGTAGTATTATTTGTTTTAAACTTTGAATATGCATGGATACTCAAAGTTTAAAACAGACAGAACCAGTTTGAACAAGGAAAATAAAGATTTTCATGGATGTATTCTGGAATTTCCCTACATTGCTCTTAAAACCACTGAATCTGGTAGAATAGAGAATAGCCTGGCATGGTGACTCAGAGGATGGGCTTTGAAAGGTGCAGTCCTGCCTAAGTGTGTGCATAAGATATGTTAGAATAATGATACTGCACCAGTAGGTATCAGGTACCAAACCAGTGCCCACTGGTAAGACAGCTGGGGGACAACATGTGAAAATCATGTAGCATTGCCACCCCTAGGAAGGATTGAATAAATTGCCATTGGTTAATAGCATCATTATTATTTCTATAAGTTTTACCAGTTCCTGCTTTTGACATTAGCCATCCATCATGCACCATCATTGCAGACAAATTTTGGATTTAATAACATTGTCTTGTTTGGGCTATTGAATTATATTTAATAAATAATATTTATGGTATTGTATACTTCACATAATATATAATTCAAGGAATGTCTTCATATAATTTTGTTCTTTTCTTCTTAGAATATTGACACCTGAAGATATTTATGTTCTTTCATTTAATATGATAGTAACATACCAATTGATAATCAGTCATGTATATCTTCAGAAGCAATACAATTAATACCACTTCAGTGCACTCATATTTTGAAATACTTTGTCCATATATTGTTTATAATCTCTTTAAGAGAAAAAAGATGTCAATAGTAAATAGAGTGGGAGATAAACTTTTTTTATTTTTTATTTTTTGGTATATGGAAGCAACGATACTTTAGATTAGTAGTTGACTTGTTTTCTTAATCAATTTATTATTTTTCTTGATTAACATCTAAGTGCTAGTTAAAGCTCTGATGCTATGGCTGTTTAGCTCCTTAAGCAAAAGATAGGTCAAAATAATTTGATTTGCTAACTGTGCAATCAGCATTATGCAAAAGTAATAACCCACAATGCGTGGCTTAGCTCTGACCTTAACCTGCAATTTCTTCTCCATAAAGCTCTTGCAATGCTTTTGTTAAGTACTTGTACTTTATCCACAAATTAGCTAATTTCAAGTTGTGAGGTTAATCTTTATCTATCTTACCTTTAAACTTATTATTCCCTTCAGCACTTTAGTACTTAGAAAACACATTGTAGTGAACCTCCTTGCCTGAATCTGTTATGTCCTGACCCTTTATTACAGACACTTTTGAAGATGTGCAACACTTTTATATTAAGCAAAGGTGGTAATTCTCTATAGAAAGAGCCAGCCCAACTCTATTACTTGCACTGGTGTTTTCCTTTGCCAAAGGACACACACTAGTCATTCAGATAAGAGATTGCCTTTAGATACTACAACCAAATTACCTCACTTTGATGTGCATTGTATTAGATTCTACATAAACTTTTGTGTGGCTGACGCTGGGGTTGCATGCTCTTCTAATATGTGAGATAGAATGATTTCTTTGTGTTTGGTGGAATGATCTGTAACAATACTGCCAAACCAATTTCTTCAAACCAAGTTCATTAATGTAAGTTTAAAATAGAGACCCACCACATGACTAGCCATGACCATTAATATTTAATTTCCATCACTCTGTTACCCTCTAAGTGAGTTCTTAAAAATGATGAAGTCTATAGAATACAGTGGAGGGGTGATAAGCAATTACAGTTGAGTGGATTTCCAAGAGGACGCGGAGAAAGTCTTCACTGAAGACTCAATTCCTGCTGGGACACAGTGCTTTTCTCTCTCACATGCGTACGTAGTCTCAGAATCAGTGAGATGTCTTGGAGTGGGAAGCTGTGTTCTTGGCTAGCATTAATTTAGAAAAGATGGAGGTTGTACACTAAAACATATTATAAATCTCTTGCTGTTAAGAAACTCACTGTAGTTTTACCCTGCCTCACCTGCCTATAGCATGAAGGGGTGATAAGAGTGATCAGTACTCATCCTTTCGGCTTCATGGTTTGTTTTACATCAAGTCTGCATTGATCTGTAGGTGTTTATCCATCCCCATCCTGACTGATCATACATTGATTACCATTCCTCTGTTCAGACTAAAAAATTTTTCCTCATTTAATTATTTATTTAAATTTACTTAGTACTTGTTCCTCAAAATTGGTTCCTCTGGCATTCTTGTTCCATGCAATTTTGTTGTTGGATGATTTTTAGCAGGAGAGGTAAGATTCCGTTTATCATCTCTTCTTGATTCATTCTTGATTTTGTTTTTATTATATTGGTACAGTTAATATTTTTGTTTGCTAACATACATATGCTCAATTCTAAGTGAATACTAATACAATATGTTTGAGTGTACCATATGTCAACATGACTAGAAAACCCGAGTCTATAATATTACGTTTAGGTCTGTCCTACTTAGACTATGATTATTTCAGTACTTACTATAACCAATATATTTTGGGGCATATGATGTGCTTAACAAATGATTCAAGTTCCTAAGTTACAGTCTACAGGGTGGGACAAAAGTAGGTTTGCAGTGGTTCTTATGGACAATAATATAATAATTAATAAATACTACTACAAGTATAAATTCTGTTTTGTATACTCACAGCTGTAAAACTACTTTTGCCCTACCCTGTATTGTACTGAAATGAAGGCAGGGTTTATAGATTTAAAAATTCTGAAAATACTTTTTAATAAAAATATTAGGGTACAGTAATTTTTTAAACAGCATTTAACACTCAAGCATTAGTTTTGCAGAGACATTCTGTGTTTGAGATGCAAGACTTCCATGGCCTTGAGCTGGGAAGCAGACTTGGGAATATAACAATACCCTGGCAAATGTGGCTGGTGAGTTGGTGAGTGCCATGCAAATTGAGGACATTTGTGGATGTGTAATGAATGGAGGTTTGGTCTGGGTGCCAAGTCAATGTAAGGAATGAAAGCTACATCCCATGAAGATGGTTTCGTGACAACCCTAGCTTTCAGCAAGTTGATGAAAAGCTTTATTATTCCAGTTCTGCTGCAATGGCAGGAATCCTGTAGGCAGGTAAACTTCACCAAAGAGTATTACCTCATTTCCAAGTCTAAGTGTCAGGTTCTGATGGGAGGTATGAAATTGTTAAACCCTGTGGATTTTAAAAGGCCCTTTGAAATCATCTGTATCAGCAGAAGCAATTTTAAGATACACTGAGTTTATTTTTGATTAATTTCTACTTCAGCCTTCTCAGGGAGGAGGAGAGAGAGAAATATTGATCAGTATTGTCATGTGTGTGTATTTTCTATATGAAATAATTATGTGTGTCACTGAACATGAATGTGTCCAGCAGTTATGAGAGTGTCACCATCTGTCCTTCCTTCTGATTCCCCTCCCTCCTTTATTCAGCAACATTCAGGGGGCTTCATTGGCTCTATTGTGAGGTTGTCTTCTGTTTCTGGAGAAATAAAGGAGTTTTGCCTCGTTTTCTGTCACCTCGTCACAGGACTTCCATTCCACGCCCCCCCCCCCCCCCCCCCGCAGTCTTGCTTGTTGGACAGGGCTGTGAGCCCCCTGCCTTCCCTCTGACCTCAGGTTTCAAATCTACTCCATCTGACTGTTTCCTGGCCTGGCCCCCATTTGTTTTCCCCATATTCATGCTGTCTTACCGAGACACTGCCCTGTGGACAGCTAAACTGCGATTGGTGTTGAAGACCTGACACTAATTGGAAGACTGGCATGGACAATTTAACCTGCTTACTACCCAGTAGGTTTGGTTTTTAAAATCAGTATTTTAGTTCATATGAGACAATGAGTATGATGATATACCTATATGATAAGAATGTCATGGATGTTTCCAATGTTGATCATCCAGAGTTGCCTCAGTATAAGAGTATGGTTATTTTTTAGGTTGGTAAATATACTATGCCTCTATCTATGTGGTGTCAAGGAGTGACATTATAATATTGGACCAAACTGAGACAAATATGTTTCTATTCATCTTTATTATCATCTAATGGGAACTCACATGATTGATTTCTTTTGATAGTGACAATTTTAAATTATTTGACCAATGTGGTTAACAAATTGACTTGTGATTTTAACCCTGAAAAGAGAAGGCTTTTAAAAAATATGCCATATGATTTTACATTTGTGGAGGTCATGGAAGAACCTTAAATTTTAAAATAGACCACATGTTGTTGTTGCTGATGTGAACATGGGAAAATTTAAATCCTCCAATCTTATGGAGAGACCATGTAACTTGAAGAATTTTAAATCCTGATTTTTATAAATATACATGTGTCTAATTTAGCATAATCAAAGCATTAAATACTTGAGTTTAATTGCAGTATAACTCTCAAATTGCTTTGTGTTATCTGTTTGGATTTATCCCTTTATCTGATATGCTTCTATTCATCTTCAGGACCTAATTCACATATTAATTTCCCATCATCTTCCAAGTGAATTGTTTTCATCTCAGGATTTTACCAAGATACTTTATAATTAGGAGCAATGCAACATAACATTTATTTTGAATTCTGGATCTGCTAGTTATGATCTGTTTGACCCTAGAATAATCATGTAATGGCTTTCCATATTACATTTTCTTCTGTAAAATGATACAATTGTACCTATTTATTAATAGCAACTGGCCCTCTTTTGTGAATGATAAATGACATAATGTGTGGTAAAAAAATGTCAGTAAGAAAAGTTTTGACTGTGAAAAACAATAAAAAGCATTTATTTGAGCAAAAGGATTGTAATTCAAGAGATGCAGATTCAGGTAGCCACCCAAATTGGTTCTAGTGAGAACAAAGAAAGAATGGCTTATAAAGGTAAAACACACAAAATGTAATTTTTCCATGCAAATGAAGGATTGCTGGCTAGGTTAGCAGGGATTGGTTAGTTCCAATATGCAAATGGAAGAGACTAGAACTATAAGGAAAGAGCTGAAGTCTGTATGTGTCCATGCAGCAGTTGTGCCAGGATGTTTATGTCAAGATCTACATTTAGCTACAGGTTTAGCTACGTATTAGCAGCTCTGAGAACTGAGGCCTGCACCCCACTTCCTTCAAAGCCTCCGTTAAGTGAGTCTCTTAGCAATATTTATTCCATTTTATTTTTTCCATGTCAATATGTATAGACTTAGATGAGAATTCTCTTTTTATGAATGTCGGTTATTAGTTTCATTTACTCAAGACAATGACATTTTAACTCTTTGCTTATATGACTACTTCCCCTATTATACTGGACTCTTTACAGGCATCAATGACTTGGTAAGTATTAGTCTTTCCTTAATAGCTTAACATGTGTCCTAAACATAATAAGACTTACTTAACTTAAGGTGAATAAAGGAAGGATGCCATTCCTTTACAAAATGCTGCCAGAAGGATTTACCAGATAAACAGTCAAGCTTATTTTATTTTAATACCACCCATCATCCACCCTAAAGCATCTAATCTCTTGCCCATGAAAAATCAAGCACTTTTGGAAAACTACATTACTGAGCTTAGCTCTGGGTCAATTTCCAACAATCTTTATACTGAGCTGTAGTCTCAAGAACACACTACTGCTTCAAATATGTTTTTGTTTTTGCTTATATAACTATTGGTTACTTATGTCTAGAGTTGTTCTTGGTTCATTTATTTGTTTAACCTACTTCAAGACTCAAGTGTCACCTTCTCTTACACCTTCTCCTAGGTTTAGGTGCACTTCTCCATGCTCTGCTTTGCCTACTTGTGATATGTAATTTAACCTTGATTGTTGTAATTGTTTTTGTCTCTTATCCATTCGGTTCTATTCTTTTCAAGGGCAGGCACATTTCCAGTGTTATAATTAATTATGAATCTTTTGTCAGAGAGTTAGTTATTAGTTCTTTAAAAGAATTCATTAAACGTTTTGAGCTGAACTGTATATTTTATATAGAGTTTTACTTTCTCAATACAGATATTGACTTGTATTCAAAACGATACAATTGCTATGTTAGCTTTTGATTGTGTAAAATGTTACTTTAAGGCCCTTGTATGTTACCTGTTAAATATATATATATAATATTGAACTCAAGAGGTAAGTAGATTTGAGGTTTGGAGAAAGGTGAGAAAAAAGGATTTGGTTCTTTCTGGAGTGTGATCTTTATTTTATAATTACATATCATATCTTTCTGTGATTTCAGTTAGTATGCAGCAAAAAAGTTCCAATGGATCCTTGCATTTTCTAGAAAACTTTATTTCCTTATTTTTACTTACACTTGGCTTTCTTAGAGTATGGCATTTAAATTAAATGTATACCTTAGGAAAAATGTGTTTCTGTTAAGATATATAATTTCCAGTTATTATATTGGCATTGGATTCTAACAAGTACCCATATAATATTTTGTGAAGAAAGAAATTGTCCTTTACTAAACCAAGAAATTAATTGATTCCTTAGATGATTTTCCCAAGATTCCTCTAGTTACTCCCTCCATAAAAAAAAAAGCATAATGTAAATAATGTTGATACTATAAAGATTCTGGTTTCCTTAAATATAATTAGTATTCCAGCTAATTTTTTTCTGAAGGCTGTAAGATTCCCTTGGGTTTCTTCCCATGCCATGCCAAGGAAATCCTTTGTAGAGTAGTGAATAGTGGAAATAATTAAAATAAAAATGAATCCGATTTCCCAGGTGTAATGTTTGTTCCTCTAATGATTATGAGTTAAAAATAAGTTTTGTGATGATTGTGTTTCTGACCAAAATTTAAAAAAACTAACTACTACTGAAATTTTGTTTTATTTTTAACACTCACCTGAGGATGTCTTCTTTAAGGAATTGATTTGAGAGAGAAAGGAAATGAAAGAGAGAGAGAGACAGAGAGAGAGAGAGAGAGAGAGAGAGAGAGAGAGACAACACCCATCTATCAGTTGCCTCCCACAGGTACTCTGACTGGAGGATTGAATCCATAACCTACGTATGTGCCCTGACCAGGAATCGCACATACAGCCTTTTAGAGTACCCGGCAATGCTCTAATCAACTGAGCCACCAGGCCCGGGCTAAGTTAGGTTTTAATGTAGAGAAATGTAATGTAGTTTTTAAAACATGCTTTATTTTACTAGAGAAGGACAATATTGTATGTCCAAAATGAAATCGGTTAACCTATTAGTGTTACAAGCATTAATATTACACATCCTGATATCTATGATCCTTGTCAACCAAATCACATTGTGTGCTTACTATAAACTAGGCTCTGTGTTTAGAGATAACATGCATTAGCTTATTTATGAATGTATCTAAGTAACTTTTTAATTCCCATTTTATGGATGATAATCAGGGGTACAGAGAGCACAATTTACATAGCTTAAGAAAGTGGAAGCAGATGTTAATTCTTTAACCTTAAATAATAAACACTCATAACACAGGCTTGCATTTACCTGTTTGTACCTGACGTTCTAGGATGAGTAATTTTGGTTTCTAGATGGTATATGCTCTTGAAAATGAGTAAAATTATATTGCATTTATTTCCCCACTATTTATTACATAATAGGGATGCAATTAAAGTTTGTACATGATTCTTGAGAAAATGGTCATATCTGCATGATTTAAGATTTCTAACTCTAGTTCTGAGTACTTATACATATTCATTTTGTACATGTTTCAGTCTACACATATGTATTTTCCGTTCTTATTATTGCTCATTCTCTGTGCATGGTCCTGAAGGCAAGAAGCTAGTCCATACAAGAATAATAGAGTATCAACAACAATAACAGTAAAAATGTGCTATTTCATCAACCATCAGGATGATTGATGTTTATCATACATGACGCATAAGAAAAGGATGTATGTATTTTTTAAAAATCTTACCCTACATTCTCAAAGTAAAACTTAGTAAATAGGTTATTTAGTAAAATAACCTTAAATATTAGAGACTGGCCAAAGTCTCACTATTAACTTGGAATTGAGTTTGTAGGAAAACACAAATAAACTGTCTTATTCTTATGAACTTTAATGGTTCTACCTTGCCTTGGCTTTTATAATAAGATAGAGAAAATACATCATGGAAAATGTGAATGATTAAATTTTTATTAGAATTTATTATCTGTCATTAGTAATCAGAGATGTAAGAGCCAGTTAGCCTATCTACTAGCTGTGTTAGAGTGATTACCATGAAAATTATCATGCCACCAATGACTGGCATTCATTGAGTGTTCACTATATTTTTCCTAAGCATCATGCAATTTAACATTTTTTTTTAAATCTTCATTGTTGAGAGTATTACAGATGTCCTCCTTTTTTTTCCCCAATGCCCCATACACCTGGTTCTCGCCCCACCCCAGGCCTTTAAGATCATATTGTCTGTGTCCATAGGTAATGTATATATGCACATAAGACCTTTGGTTAATCTCTTCTCCTGCCCCTCCTCCCCTCTAAGATCCGTCCGTCTGTTCCATGTTTCCATGCATCTGGTTCTATTTTATTCATCAGTTTATTTTGTTCTTTAGATTCCTTGTTTGTTTGTTTATTGTTGATAGATACGTATTTATTGGCATTTTATTGTTCATATGTTCCTCCTCCTCCTCCTCCTCCTCCTCCTCCTTCTCCTTCTCCTCCTTCTCTTTTTCCTCTTTCCTCTTTCCTCTTCCTCTTCTTAAAGGATACCCTTCAACATTTCATGTAATACTTGTTTGGTGGTGATGAAATCCTTTAGCTTTTTATTGTCTGTGAAGTTCTTCATCTGACATTCGATTCTAAATGGTAGCTTTGCTGGGTAGAGTAATCTTGGTTGTAGGTCCTTGCTACTCATCACTTTGAATATTTCTTGCTACTCGCTTCTGGTCTGCAAAGTTTCTGTTGAGATATCAACAGTAGTATGGGTACTCCCTTGTAGGTTCCTGACTGCTTTTCCCTTGCTGTTTTTAAGATTCTCCCTTTGTCTTTATCCCCTGTCATTTTAATTAAGCTGTGTCTTGGTTCTTCTGTTCTTTCATTTGTTGCTGGCCTCTATGGATTCCCCTCTTTTGGGACTCTCTGTGCTTCCTGGACTTGTAAGTCCATTTCTTTCACTGGGTAAGGGAAGTTTTCTGTCATTATTTCTTTAAATAGGTTTTCAATATCTTGCTCTCTCTCTTCTCCTTCTGGCACACCTATAATGTGAATGTTGGTATGCTTTAAGTTGTCTCAGGGGCTCCTTACAATATCTTCATATTTTTAATTCTTTTTTTTAACTCTTCTGATTGGGTATTTTTTTGCTTCCTCATATCCCAAATAATTGTTTTGATTCTCAGAATCCTCTATTTTACTATTTAATTCACATAAAGTATTATTTATTTTAGTAAATGTATGCTTAATTGCTGACTAGTCATTTTCATATCTTTGAAATTCTCTCTAAGATCCTTGAAAGTCTAAGATCTAGTAAGTCCCTTGAAGCTCTCATTAAGATACTTGAGCAACCTTACAACCATTGTTTTGAACTCTTTATCCAGAACTTTGAAATACTTCCATTTCATTTAGTTCTTTTTCTGGAGATTTCTTCTGTTCTTTCATTTGTGTCATGTTTCTTCGTCTCCTTATTTTGCTGCTTCCCTATGTATTGTTTCTGTGTATTAGGTAGAGCTGCCATGCCTCCTTGGAATTGGTAGAGTGGCCTTGTGTAGTAAAGAATTAGTAAACTATAATCTGGTTCTCTATGCTGAGTCATGGTAAGAAGGAACTCTTACCATTTGAGATAGCATGGACCAGCTATATGACTACAGTAGAAGAGTTGCTATGCAGAAGACACCCCTATGGATTAGGACTTGCTACAGTGGGGCTTTGGTGCACACAGAGCCTGCCTCTTGAGTGTGTCACTTATGGATGTATAGAGTTGTAATCTGGTTTTGTCTGAAGCTGTCCACTGGGTGCACTGGCTCTGAGGCTTCCAAGGAGGTGCAAAGTCAGCCACTGCCTGGGGCCACCCTGCAGGAGCTACAGAGCAATCTGCAGAGGGCTGCTACTTGCATTGGGCTTGGAAATGCCCAAATAAGGCCAAGCTGTAAAGCAAGGCAGGCTGGTGTTAATACTGGGTCTTAGGCCTCTCATTGATAGGTATGGGGCATGCTGATACCAGCTGTTGCTTATATGAGAGATTTTAGGAAATTCTGAAACCTGAGCCAGGACAGGCCATTCATATGGAAAAGCCACTGCAAACATTTTGGGTGGGGCTGAAAATTGGATGGGGTCTCAGTGAATCACCAGGGAAGAGTGAACAGTGTGAGCCAAGCTGATAGAAACTCAGGTATGGCTGCCAGTCAGCTCTGAGATGGGGGGAGGTCCCAGCACAGAAACAATGATCCCTGTGAGCACCTCCATCTGGAAGAAATCTGCCCCTGAGTTCCTGCTCTAATGTCAGGCAATCCAGTTTGTCTTCATATGTCCCTGGATCCCCCAATACCACCAGCCAGCACTAGTGCTCAGAAAGAATGAGTTTATATAAGTTCATGCTTGGCCCTTTAAGAGGAACTGCCTGGGTCTTCAGAAGCCTCTGTGTTGCTCAGCCACAATCCCAGCTGATTTTTACAACCCAACGTTTCAGGGACTCTTCTAAGCTCTGGAACCCTGGGTGTCGTGGGTCTGGTGTGGAGCTGGGACCACTTGCTCCCCACAGGAGGCCTCCACAGTCACGATTTCCCTCCAAAACAAAAACAAAAACAAACAAACAATAAAATGCCACACTGGACCAGCCCATTCAGCACCTCCACACCTCTTACCATTCTCAATGTGCCTTCTTTTTTACTTCTCTAGCTGTTAAGACTTTCATTCAGTCAGATTTCAGGCAGTTCTGAATGATGGTAGTTCTATATTTTAGTGTAATTTTGATGTGGCTGTGGGAGATGGCCCAATTTATTATTTACTTCAATTCTATATGAACTAAAATTCTGATACACAGAAGATTTAATTCACCATTTGTCTTAGCATTGTGCTAGGGTGACTGAATCCAGGTTATCCAATACTAAAGTCTATATTTCTAATCATTTTTAATATTGCCTACCTTTTATATGTAACACTGAATCTACTGGTAGCCATCACAATTGTAGATGTTACTACTACCAAATACTGCCTTTATGAGATTGTGTGACAGTGGTAAGAAAAAAATAGTATATTTCCAATTAGTTACTTTGTTTAGATTTCCAATGTGATCTCATGAAGGATATCTTGAGTTTAATATTATTCTAAGGAAAATGCATTCAGGAAGAATTGTGCTACCAAGTCATCTGTTTGCAGGGGGTTATGTGTGGTGTAGACAGGAACCAGTGCTTGATAGGGAAGAACTATGTCACCAAGACAAATGAGCTTGAGAATTTATTAGACCTGCTTTAACTGGAGGTTAACTTAACAAGTATTTCCCAAAACAAAACAAAACAAAGCAGTTTGATTTTGATGATTCTTGAGAAATTAAAAAGAAATAACAATAGGTCATACCCACTGTATCAGGCACTGTACTGTGTAGTTCAGATAATTTACTTCTAAATTAGCCCATTCTTCAAGATGCTAGCTAGAAAATTATATATTTATTTATATTTACATTTATGTATATATAGAAAAATAAGTATGATAATTAGATGTAAATTATGTGAAATACATATTCTAGTGGCTGGTGTGTATGTATGCATATATATATATATATATATATATATATATAGCATATATAAAGATATAGATACAGATATAGATATAGATAATTTAATTATTTGTATTTTATTTTATTTTTTTAAAGAAATCTTTATTGTTCAGATTATTACAGGTGTTCCTCTTTTATTTTTCCCCATAGCTCCCCTCCACTGATTCCCCACCCCACCCCATGCCCTTACCCACCGCCACTGTCTTCATCCATAGGAGTAAGATTTTTGTCCAATCTCTTCCCGCACCCCTCCCACCTGCTTCCCCTGAGAATCGACAGTCCACTCCCTTTCTATGTCCCTGATTCTATTATATTCACCAGTCCATTCTGTTCTTCAGATTTTTCATTCACTTGATTTTTAGATTCACTTGTTGGTAGGTATGTATTTGATGTCATTTTGTTGTTCATAATTTTTATCGTTACCTTTTTCTTCTTCCTCCTCTTCTTAAAGGATACCCTTCAGCATTTCATGTAATCCTGGTTTGGTGGTGATGAACTCCTTTAGCTTTTTCTTGTCTGTGAAGCTCTTTATCTGACCTTCAACTCTGAATGATAGCTTTGCTGGGTAGAGTAATCTTGGTTGTAGGTTCTTGCTCTTCATCACTTTGAATATTTCTTGCCACTCCCTTCTGGCCTGCATAGTTTCTTGTTGAGAAATCAGCTGATAGTCGTATGGGTACTCCCTTGTAGGTAATTAACTGTTTTTCTCTTGCTGCTTTTAATATTCTCTCTTTGTCTTTTGCCCTTGGCATTTTAATTATGATGTGTCTTGGTGTGGTCCTCTTTGGATTCCTCTTGTATGGGGTTCTGTGCGCTATCTGAACTTGTAAGTCTATTTCTTTCACCAGGTAGGGAACGTTTTCTGTCATTATTTCTTCTAATAGGTTTTCAATATTTTGCTCTCTCCCTTCTTCTGGCACCCCAAAAATTCGGATGTTGGTTCGCTTGAAGTTGTCCCAGAGGCTCCTTACACTATCTTCATATTTTTGGATTCTTTTTTCTTTTTGTTTTTCTGGTTGGATGTTTTTTGTTTTCACATATTTCAGATCTTTGGTTTGATTCTTGGGGTACGTTGATCTACAGTTGAGTTTCTGTATATTCTTTATTTCAGACAGTGTATGCTTCATTTCTGACTGATCCTTTTCCATTTTTTTGGCATTCTCATTAAGCTCCTTGAAGGTCTCATCAAGTTTCTCAGCGGTTTTAAGAAGATTCTTGAGTAACCTTATAAATGTGGTTCTGAACTCTATGTCATCCAGTAGTTTGCTTTCCTCCGTTTCTTTCATTCGTGACATGTTTCTTTGTCTCCACATTTTGGCTGCTTCCCTGTGTTGATGGAGTAGCTTTGTGTGGTAGGTAATCTATAGGGGGCAGTAGCTCAGCCTCCTCAATCACATGAGGTGGATGCTCTTGGTACGCCCCTTTGTGGGCTGAGTGCAAAGTCTTCGTGTAGTTAAGCCTTAATTTCTGTTGGTACACTGGGAGGAATTGACCTCCAGGCCAGTTAGCTGTGAGCACTCCCTGTGTCTATAATGGAAGAACTGCTGCGCTGAAGACACGCTTATGGGGCAGGACTTGTTTCAGTGGGGCTTTGGTGCTCACTGAATCTGCCTCTTGAATGTGTCACTTATGGATGTGAGGAGTTGAAATCTGGTGTCTCACACTGACCACTAGGTACACTGGCTTCTGGATCTCCAATGGGGTGCAGGTCAGCTACTGTCTGAGGCCACTCAGCAGGAGCTACAGTGAGAGCTGCAGTTTTCTCCTCTTTGCTTGTGGTTTGGAGGTTTTGGAGCTGTCTGACCCAGGCTGCAAGTTTGCTAGGTTAAGCTGTGATAGGGCAGGCCTTTCTTATGCTAATTGAGCTGCTTGGAGCTTGGGTGGGTTTGTAGGTTGTGCAGGGCGGGGCCTCAGAGTGTCACTAGGTTAGGGCGTGGCAAACAGCAATGGCTGCTAGTTAGCCGGCTCTGTGTCTCCAACGGCATCCGCGAGTCCCATGCCCCAGTGCAGTAAACAACTATTCCTGCAAGCAGCTCTGCAAGCAAGCCACCCTCACTGGCAGACAGTCCAGCTTCTCCCCGTAGGAGTTTGGGTCCCCCGCGTCTCCCCAGAGACTGGATTTCAGAGTAATCGGGGGCTTGTCTCCGTTCGGGTTGAAAAAAGCAATGCACCCAGTCGCCCGCAGCCAGCCCAGATCACACACTTCCGTACCTCAGCTTTTCAGCGCTCGTGCACGTCTCAATGATCTTTTCTCTTTCCTTCTAGTTGTAGAACTTCCACTCAGCCAGCTTTCCCAAGGTTCTGGGTGATAGACGTTTTGTCTTTTAGTTGCAGTTTAAATTGTTGTAGGAGGCAGCAGTTTAGGTGTTTACCTACGCCGCCATCTTGGGTTCTCCCAATTTAATTATTTTTATGTAACTCAAATATTATAGTTATTCAATGATAGAGCCCAAATTGTAGTTTACTTTGATTCTAAAATGTAAAAATATTAACTATAACAGAAATTATAATCTGTTTAACCTAGTCTAAATGCATTATGTATTGCATATGGATTTGAGTGTGTGTGTGTGTGTGTGTGTGTGCGCGTGCACATGCACGTTCATGTTTGTGTGTTTTTCCCAAAGCATAGATTCTATGGTTGTTAGAATTTTGTTGACAACATTTAAAAAACAAATAGATTTTGCATATTTATCTTTTGAAATCTGACAATAATGGACTACATAATAACAACTGTGTATGTGTGTGTGTGTGTGTGTGTGTGTGTGTGTGTTTGTCTTGGAATGCTTCTAGTTGTGCAGAAGTGATTGTTTTAATAAAAACATGGTGGCTCAGTGGTCTTGAAAATCAAATGTATTCCATTAAAATGAAAGTTTTTGGTGTGTGTATAATATCTAACTCCATGTGTATGTATGTGTGTATTTTTTAACAAGTACGATTAGGGTAAGCTACACTGTGTACAGTTGAGAGATTAACTTTGTCACAGTGTACAGGTGAGAGATTCAAGGCCCAATGAAAGAGCAAGAAGCTATTGGTTTAAACAGGGCTGTGTAATTGCTTGTTATGGAGGCTTTTGAAAGTACTTTAAATTTAGAACCCAGCTAGATTTTTTTGAAAATGCATAAACTAACAGATCTAAGTGCATCCCACAAAATATATAGGAATCTGTAAATCAGATAATTCATAAAATTGCATTTTGAGAAATCAAAGAGTAAGTAGTTTTAAAAGACTGTGTTCAAGATGTTGACTGAACAGTAAATGGCAAAAAAATATTAAATGAAAATATAAAACAAAAATGAGGTTTGTAACTAAGAATGTATTCTGGCAGCAGCAATATACTTAGAAAGTGTGAGGAAATGGTGAGAAATAGAAAACCATTGGGATTAGAGTGATGGGTAGAAATACTGGAGGGGAAACAGATTTTTTTCTAAGAAAACAGTTATATATAGAAAGAGTTGCTCCAGAATGTTTGTCACATCAGTGCTAGTCATGGAATTTGGAAGCAAACTCCACTTTCAACAAAATGTGTTGCTTAACAAGCCATGCCACATAAGTACTTTGAGATTATGAAGACAGTATAATTTGGTAGGATTGGAACAATATCAAAGCAAAGGAATCACATTTAATTTATTCAGTAAACATTTATTTAGCTTCTATTATGCATTATATAGTACAGTACCATACCAAATGATCAATCCAAAGTAACATGACAATAGCCACCTTTAGATGTAAGATTTATTAAATGAAAAACATCAATCAAGTAAATATGCAAATGGAAATTAATTATATTCAAAAGTCACAATTGTGAAAACACTATGAAAACAAATGGATGCAAAAAGGGAACCTGATCTAATTGGGAGTTTGAATGGCTTTACTGAAATCTGAAGGATGACAGAATTAAGAGTTAACTATGTGCTCAGAGAAGAAGGGTATTAGGGGGGCTGGGTGAGTAAGATGATGGGATTAAGAAGTACAAATGGTAGTTACAGAATACTCACAGAGATGTAGATTAAAGCATAGGAAATATAATCTATACTAATAAAAAGGTAATATGCTAATTAGACGGGATATCTTCTGGACATCCTTCCAGACAAAGCCACGGTGGTAGGGCTGAGGCAGAGGCAGTTAGGGGTGATCAGACCAGCAGCGGAGAGCAGTTAGGCAGTTTGGGGATCAGGCCGGCAGGAGAGTACAGTTAGGGGGATCAAGCCTGCAGGGGAAAGCAGTTAGGCAGTTAGGGGGATCAGGCATCAGGGGAGAGCAGTTAGGGTGATCAGGTTGGCAGGCGAGTGCAGTTAGGGTGATCAGGCCAGCAGGGGAGAACAGTTAGGGGGATCACGCCAGTAGGGGAGCAGTTGAGGGCATCAGGCAGGCAGGCAGAGTGGTTAGGGGCAATCAGGCAGGCAGGCAGGATAGCGGTTAGGAGTCAGTGGTCCCAGATTAAGAGAGGGATGTCCAACTGTCGGTTTAGGCCTGATCCCTGACATCCCTTGAGGGGTCTGGAATTGGAGAGGGTGCAGGCCAGGCTGAGGGTCTACCCCTCCGTGCATGAATTTGTGCACCGGGCCTCTACTCAATAATAACATGATAAATATGGGACAGGCAAAAGGAGATTTACAATTGTGAGTACACAAAACAGAGTTTAATCATGTATTATTATTATTATTAATTAATTATTTTATTATTTGTATCACAATGTAAACCTGCTTTTGCCCACCCCTTTATGTATGGAGCCAGGTGTGTACTTGAAGCAGCAGAGGACTAATCTGTAAAGTACATGATTGTCTAACTACTTCCCTGTACATCTCAAAGTAATGCAGAATAATATTGAATATAAACTGTATTGAAAAATAAAATTTATCAAAATAGTTAAGTATGTGCAAGTCTGGGGATAGAAATATAGGAGAGAAAAAGGAGGAAAAATGGTTACGCAACTGTTTTTGTTTTTTGTTTTTTTCACTTAGAATCCAAAAGAAGTCTTTCTTGGCTAAAGATTAGAGAATAACAGTTACTATGTGAGAAGTTTAATTAGAAAAGTAATATGAAAAATGCTAGGTAACAAATATATGCCTTTTGTGTATCAAACACTATACAATTATCACATGAAATACTCTCAATAACATTTAATACGATTGGCATTTGCATTTCTACAGATGAGAACAATAAAATAAAGAAATGTATCCCAGGTCACACAGTCCTGCCAGAAGTAGGGTTTGAACCCAGATGAATCTTAATCACTGCACTACTGTGTACTCAACTTTCGGGTAAAAAGGTAGGCCTAAGGTCCATTTTTTATATTCTAGACTTTGAACTTTATCCAAAAAGTAAGATAAAAACCATAAGCATGTTGGCCTTTTGGATAAATTCTACTGGCATTTGTGGAGAGACATCTTTCAGAGGTGCAAGAGAGATGTCAGGCAAGCAGTTAGAAGATTATAAAGTAATGCAGAAGACAGATCATGAACTAGGGAGAGGACAGTAGAGATGGAGAAAAGGAGTCAGATTCCATAAATCTGTAACAGGCAAATTAGATAGTCCTTTGTGATGGACCTGTCCAGGAAAGAAGTGAGAGGGAGGTATTAAGGAGGCTTCTGATTTGTGGCTGAGTAACTCTGTGGAAGCTGAGACCCCTCCTTATGACCAGTGACAAGATAATGACAGGATAGGACCAACACAGGATAATGACCATGAGTTTCATTCTTGTTTTGTTGAGTGCTTTCAAAACATAAATATTGAAAACAAAGCAAATGAATATATAGATCTGAAGCTCAGTGGAGATTATAGACTGCAGGTAAAGATTTGTGAGTGAACTGTCAATAGCTGGCAATTCATGCATTGGGCATGAATGAAATTACCTAGGCAAATACAGTAATGACTATGGATTGATATAAGTCAAATACTAACAGTAATTATTTCTCTGTTTCTAAAATTATATTTCACATGTGTTTTTTTATTTACCTGTGTGCATTTTTAAATTTAATCAACATGTGTTGTTTTGTGTGCCGCAGAATTGAATATTTTTTTCAGCTTTATTGAGATATAGTTGACAAGTAAAATTGTAATATATGTATTTACAGTGTACAACATGATGACTGATTTACACAAACACTATGAAATAATTCTCTGTCATATTAAGTAGTAAAAATTTCAATCATGCAATGCAGAGCAATCACCTGGATAATCCCTATGTTATACCTTAGATCCTCAGGTCTTATTTACCTTAAAACTGAGAGTTTGTACCCTTTTACCAACTTCCTGTTTTCCCTACCCTCTGGCCCCTGGAGACCACCATTTTACTATCTGTTTCTTTGAGGTTGACTTTATTTTAGTACTAGGGGCCTGGTACACAAAATTTGTGCACTTGGTGGGGTGAGGGTCCTCAGCCCAGCCTGTGCCCTCTCACAGTCCGGGACCCCTTGGGGGATGGATGTCTGACTGCCCTGAGCCTGGCTTCCTGCTGAGTGGTGCTCCCCCTGTGCGAGCACACTGACCACCAGGGGGCAGCTCCTGTGTTGAGTGACTGCCCCCTGGTGGTCAGTGCACATCATAGGGACTCATCGGTCTGCTGTTTGGTCAATTTGCATGTTAGTCTTTTATTTTATAGGATTTTTTTTTCATTTCCACATATAAGTGAGGCTATGCAACATTTGTTTTCCTCTGTCTGACTTTTTTCATTTAGCATGATGCCCTCCAGTTTCATCCATATTGTCACAAATTGATATATTTCCTTTTTAAGTGCTAAATAATATTCCATTGTGTATATATACCACGTTTTCTTTATCCTTTCTTCTATAAATGGGGACCTGGATGTTTTCATACCTTGGCTATTGTGACTAATGCAGCAGTGAACATGGGAGTACAAATATCTCTTTCAGATAATGATTTAGTTTCTTTTGTTTATATACCCAGAAATGGGATTGCTGGATCATGTGGTGGTAGGTCTAATTTTAATTTCTCTAGGCACCTCCATACTGTTTCCATATTGGTTGTACCAATTTACATTTCTACCAGCACTGTAAAATGGTTCACTTTTCTGTGCATCCTTGCCAACATTTGTTATTGCCTGTCTTTTTAATAACAGCCATTCTAACAGGGTTGAGAAAATATCTCATTGTAGTTTTGATTTGCATTACCCTACTGAGTAGTATGTTGAGCACCTTTTAATGTATCTATTGGCCATTTAAATATTTAAATGTCTTCTTTGGAAAAATGTCTACTCAGGTCCTTTGCCCATTTTTCAAATTTGGTTATCGGTTGTTTTGTGTGTGTTTTTTAAACACCTTATTGGATAAGTGGTTTGAAAATATTTTCTCTTATCTCCATGGGAATAAGACCTCATTTGGTTCATAGTTTTCTTTGCAGTGTTAGATGTAGTCCCACTTATTTATTTTTTCTTTTGGTGTTTTTGGTGTCAAATCTAAAAATGTATTGCTAAATCCAATATTAAGAAGTGAATCTCATATTCTTCTAGGAATTTCAGGATTCAGGACTTACGTTCAATCTTTAATCCATTTTGAATTGATTTTTTGTGTGTGGTATACTGTTTTGAATGCTATAGCTATATAATGTAGTTCAAAATCAGGAAGTCTGATGCTTCTACCTTTCTTCTTATTTTTCAAGATTGCTATGGATATTGGTAGTTATATGTGGTTCCATATCAGTTTTAGGCTTATTTGTTCTATTTCTGTGAAAAATGCATTGGGAATTTTATGGAGATTGCATTGAATCTGTAGATCACTTTGTATAAAATGGTAATATTCATTTATTTCTATCCTTCTTCAGTCTTTCTCACCAATCTTCTAATTTTCAATGTGCAGATATTTTTCACTCTTTTGCTAAATTTATTCCAAAATTTTATTATTTTGATATTATTGTAAATTGGATTGTTTTTTTTTTAATTCTGTTTTTGATAGTTAATTATTAGTGTGTAGAAATGCAATTGAATTATGTATGTTGATTGTGTATCCTGCAACTTTACTGAATTTGTGTATTATTTCTAACAATGCTTTTATAGATCCTTCCAGTTTTCTGTATATATCATGTAATATGCAAACAGTGACTGTTAGATTTTTCTTTCTGATATAGATACCTTTTATTTTCTTGTCTAGTTGTTCTGGCTAAGATTACCATTACTATATTGAATAAAAGTGGTGAGAGTAGACATCCTTATCTTAACATGGGTCTTAGAGGAAAAGCTTACAGCTTTCACCATTGAATATAATGTTAGCAATTGGATTGTCATAAATGACCTTTATTATGTTGAGGTATGTTTCATCCACATGTACTTCTTTTTAATGTTTTTATCATGAAAGTATGTTGAATTTTGTCTAATGCTTTTCAGCAGCTATTGAAATGATCATATAATTTTTATTCTTTTGTTTATGTGGTATATCACATTTATTGATTTTCGTATGTTGAACCATACATCTCAGGAATAAATCCCACTTGATCACGGCATATGATTATTTTAAAGTACTGTTGCCCTCACCAGTTTGGCTCAGTAGATAGAGCGTTGGCCTGTGGACTGAAAGGTCCTGAGTTTGATTCCGGTCAAGGGCACATGCCTGGGTTGTGGGGTCAATCCCTAGTGAGGGGCAAGCAGGAGGCAGCCGATCAATGATTCTCTCATCATTGATGTTTCTATCTCTCTCTCTTGCCCTCTCCCTTCCTCTCTGAAATCAATAAAAATATATTTAAAAAAATAAACTACTGTTGAATTTGTTTGATAATATGTTGTTGAGGATTTTTGCTCTTATGTTAAGCAGGCATATTGGCCTGGAATTGTGTGTGTGTGTGTGTGTGTGTGTGTGTGTGTGTGTGTGTGTGTGTGTGTTTCTTATAATGTCCTTATTGGCCTTTACTATTACGGTAATATTAGCCTCATAAAATTAGTTTGGAAATATCCCCTAGTCTTCTATTTTTTGAAAGAGTTAAAGAACAATTGGTATTAGTTCTTTTTTTATTATTTATTTTTAAAAATATATTTTATTGATTTTTTACAGAGAGGAAGGGAGAGGGATAGAGAGTCAGAAACATTGATGAGAGTGAAACATTGGTCAGATGCCTCCTGCACACCCCCTACTGGGGATGTGCCTGCAACCAAGGTACATGCCTTTGACGGGAATTGAATCTGGGACCCTTCAGTCCGCAAGCCAATGCACTATCCACTGATCCAAACCAGTCAGGGCAGTATTAGTTCTTTTTTAAATGTTTGGTAGAATTCGCCAGTAAAGCAATTCTGTCCTGGACTTTTCATTGTTTGGAGGTTTTGATTACTGATTACATCTGTTTAATAGCATTTGGTCTTTTCAGATGTTCTATTTCTTCATGATTCAATCTTGGTAGTTTGTGTATTTTTCAAGAATTTATACATCTCATCTAAGTAAAATACATTTATTCTATGTAAGCAAATTTTAAAAATATTGGGAAGTGTTAAACTTGTAATGATAGGACAGATATCGTTGTAAATGTTGCAAAGGGAAGAGGTGAGAGATAAAAGTTGGATCAAGGGTTTCATATCTGGATAAAGAGGCTTTTCTTCTCTCATTCGTTTGCCCCACTCAGCTGACTTACTCTTCAATAGAGTGTATATGCTGAACATCTTGTCACTTAGAATTCTGTAGTCATGTGTCTGGTTTGCAGATTTTGTTATCATGATGCATTGAGCAAATTCTGGTTTTGTTATCATGATGCATGGAGCAAATTCATGTAGTGAATGAGATATATTCCCTATGTATTATTTTCTGTCACAATATGTTTATCATGCCCTCTTTGGTGCATGCTATTAAAAAACTCTATGCTGTGTGAGTTGTACATGTGAATGTATGTCACACTGTTCTGTTGAGTCTGATAAATTTCTACAAAGATACTATCAGAAAAATAAGTCAGTAAGATCTGCTTCCATTTGTGTCAGAAAAGTTGCCACTCAGTCCTCATGAGGTTCTAGTCTATATTTAGATGAAAATTATCTGATATCTAATAAACCATTATTGTTAAAATTTAATGCTTATAAATATACTGCCATTTACTCACATAACAAAATTAAACTTACCAAGAATGAACAAAGTCTTTGAACTGTCATATAATATGGCGTCAGATAATCATATTCAGCTATAAAATGCTGAATACTTTTGAAATGACACTTTACTGAAGACTTCTATCTATAATAGTTTATTAAAATGTTCATTTTTACTACTTATAACAATTATATCTATTTCATTTTTCCAATAGTAATTATAGGAAGCACAGTTAATTAAATATCTAGAAAAAAAGATTGATTTGAGAGAAAAAGTTTCTATTTCACATTACTTATCTGGACCTCAGATTATTCTTGTTAATGGAATTACCTTTTTATAACCAACTAGAGGCCCGATGCATGAAATCTGTGCAAGAGTAGGCCTTCCTTCCCCTGACTGCCAGCACCAGTTTCCCTCTGGAACCTGGGACCCCGGCTTCCCTCCAGCTGCCAGCAGGCACCTGGCACCCGGGCTTCCCTTGCAGCCCCGGCTCCATCCGGAAGGTTGTCCGGAAGGATGTCTGGTCTAATTAGTATATTATGCTTTTATTACTATAGATTATTATAGTTTATTATAGATTGTAATATATTTAGCTTTCCATGTAGCATAATATATGTGTTCCTGTCTGAAGACCTTCAAATTCCAAGTAAATGAAAACAAAACAAGAAATTACCAAATCAAGGCACATAAGCATTGACTGTAGATATCAAGGAGCATTTCAAATAAATATATGGAAACTCCCTGTAAATAGTCATGGTCCTCAGACACTCTTACAGTCCATGAATGCAAGCAGACTCTTCAGTTTGCATTAGTATGACACCATGGCATGAGAATGAGACTGATATTCTCAAGATTTAATTTTAAATTGCTGCTTAGAATTATATCCAAAGTAAGTATATGCTTCTTCTCAAGTTACATAAAATAAAATATTCTGAATACTTTGAATTATGTGAATATGTATGAAGTTAATGAAATGAAATTAAAGAAGTGTATATTTCATTTCAGTACAGACTTTTTTTAGTAACTATTTTCCAGTGTGAGGTTACTTCCAGAGTACATGAAAGGTTACATTCATGGAAAGGTTACTTTCCAGAGTACCTTTCAGTACAGCGATATGCTGATTATTCTAGTTGGCATTTAAATTTTCTTTTTTCCTCTTTTTATTTTATCAAATTTATCAAGATGTAATTTACATGCAACATAATTTATTATATTTAGTGAATAGTTCTGAGTTTTGACAAATGAATGCAACCATTTAACTACTGTCACAATTAAGATACAGAAGGATCCCCAAAACTTTCCCTTGCCTCTTTAGTCTATTTGTCAGTTTTTTCTTTTTTCTTAAAAAAAAAAAAAAACATATATATATATATATATATATATATATATATATATATATATATATATTTCCATTGATTTCAGAGAGGAATGGAGAGAGAAAAATTGAAACATCAATGATGAGAGAGAAACATTAATAGGCTGCCTCCTGCACATCCCACATAGGGGATTGAGCCTGCAACCTAGGCATGTGCCCCTGACCTGGAATCAAACCATGACCTAGGTGGATGCTCAACCACTGAGCCATGCCATGCTGGCCAGGCTTGACTATCAGTTCTTGACTAGCACTGCCATCTTTTTATCTCTATGGTTTTGTTCTATTCAGATTGTCATATCAATAAAATCATACAAATGCAACTGGATTCTTTAACTGAACATATTGCATTTGAGAGTCATTCATACTATTGTGGATGTCAGCAGTCTACTACTTTTCATAGCCCAGTAACATCCCATTATATGGATATGACACAGTTTGTTCAGCCATTTTATCATTTATTTTTTATGTTATAGGAAGTGTTCCTGCCATAGACATTAGCATTCTATTAGCAGTTTGACTAAAAATATCATTTTGTGTGCTTTCCTTTTTTTTTTTAGCATTTTCCTAATAAGCTCTTGTGATTTTTATATTATTTAGAAACATTTACATTTTAGTAACTTGTGTAAAAATTGAAAAATGACTCATATAAAAATTCTATTAAAACCCCCAAGACCTGTTAACAATTTATGTGTTATACTTTTTTGGGGATGCTATTTTTGGTTTTAAATTAATTGTGAAAATTATAAAACTATAGACACATATAAAAGAATATCAGCAGGAAAATCTATAGAGCTCTAACTTTGCTTAGAAGTTTCTGGAAAAGAAACACAATAAGTATTATTATTATTTTTATTTTTTGTATAACAATTGATTAGTTTAGAAAATAACCATTTTCAATGTTTAATTCAATTTCTCATTTAAAAAAAAAATCACTAAAAGGAAAAAAAACCCACACAAAAAATACAATCTGTATTTGTTCTATATTTACAGATAATTGGTCACTATTAAGACACAGGTTGATTAAAAACTACCATTTATTCAAATATTTTGTGCATCATATAACACTGACAACACCCTGTATTGTAGTGTCATATTCCTTGCATTAAGAGAAAATGAGAAAAGCAATTTTCAGTGTTTTTCTATTTATTTTTAACCACCCTATTTAATCTAGTTTAATTGGGACAGTTTTCCCTTAATAAATATATTTTTTTAATACATAATCTCTGTGGCTTCAGACTCAAAGATTGAGAACTAATTATGCTCAACTCAGCAGTTTTAAAAACTGAAACCAAAATTAAATTTAGTTAACTAAGTTAGAAGAATCAAGCTGAGGCTGTGAAGTTGGGATGAGAAAAGAGCTTTAGTGTTAAAATAAGATAAAAAGAAGAATAAGAACTGTAATTACCAATCTAAGGCTATGAAGTATAGAAAAATAATTCTAAACCCAATAGTTTAAAACAAGAATGGACATATTATTTTACTATTATTCCATTATATGAGTAATGGAATTACTCTAATAAAAGGGTAATATGTAAATTAACCTTGAATCCATCACAATGATGGCGGCGCCCATAGCAACAAGATGGCAGCGCCCAGTCCCCTCAGTCTCACCGGAGTCCCCCAGTCCTGGGGGGGCTGCCGCTGAGAGTGGACAGTGTGACCAGCCTGGCGGAATGCTTGCTTCATTGCCATGGCAACGGAGGACCTCTGGACAGCTGCGCAGAGTGGCCAGGGCAGGACGCTTGCTTCGTTGCTGCGGTAATGCCCCAACCGTGGAGGACAGGGAAGCTGGCCCGCAGCCTCTGTGGCTGAGTGTAGGCCCAGAGAGGAGATGGCAGGCCTGCCTCCCACTCCCACAGAAGCAGTGCAGTGCCCTTCCGGCACCCACGCTCGTTTTCGCCTCCCATGGAAGCCACATGACTCCTGTAGAAGCATCGCAGCTCCTGTTGAAGCAGTGTGGCTCCCGGCAGCACACTGCAGTTCCCACCATTTCCCACGGAAGCAGTGGGCGGCCTATTGCGCGTGATATCGCACAATGGGCTACTAGTATAATAACATGCATTCTACTAATAAATGTGTACACTTATTTTAGGGTACATATGTTTGTGATCTTTTCCTTGTTATTGTCATAGTCTTCACATTTTCCCATGAAGGATTTTAAGTACCTATTTTACAGTATGATTCATGTTAATATTTATGTTTTTGTAAGTCATACCTACATTTTGAGTTTAAAACGACCTTAGAAATCCTCCAAGTCCCAGTACCTAGTTTTTCTGAAGACACTCATCTCTCAAATGGAGAGTGAATACAAGAGTTCCAAAGATACAGGCTCCAGGTCTCCGTTCAGGAGACTGTCCCCTGTCCTTCATTTCATCACTAACATGCAATGAATCCCACTAGGAATAATTTTCTATACTTTCTGTTTGGAACAAACTCTAACCCCAACACTTTTATCACAAAGTAGAAATCCATTAATTAAATCCAGTTTTGTAGTTCACTCTTTTCTGTAACTCTCTCCATAGATCTTCCTCACATGCCAACCACCATTGTTCTAGATCAAGCCCACATTACTGTTGCCTGGCTCGCAGTTCTCAAGCTGTGATGGGGTTGAGGATCCCTGGAGAGTTAATAATATTTACAGAGGCCCAGGCTTGTCAGAGTAAATCAGGACATGGGCCAGGAGATGTTTATCACATTTCCTGGGTGACTTGATACAAGGTAAAGTGAAGAAGAGCTGGTCTAGAATCCTGCATGCATAGCCACAGGGCCCTCCACCTTTGCCTTTCTCACTCTACTCAAATAAAGACAACGTGTTTCATCTATGTAGCAGTCTTCTTCATGTCTAATTCATTTTGTTGTTGTTATTCTAAGCCTATGTCTTTGGCCTCCATGGGCTGAGGGACACTTCCTACCTTAGCTTTCAAGGATACCTGCCTAACTCTCTTGCTGTGTATCTGTTTACTGCAGTGCAACTGAACCTCTTCTCTTTCTGAGGCAATGTTAACAAATTTAATAATTTTTAAAGTATGGCTTCTGCTCTGAGACTTGAATTAAACTCATAGTTACTCCTAGTAGAACTTTTATGGGTCTCACCTCTTTTTTTGGAGGGGGGGGACACAAAACACAAAGCTCTTTATAAGTCATATATATATATATATATATATATATATATATATATATATATATGGAAGAAGTCCCTGAATAAAGAGTTGGGGATGCTAATATGAGAGGGCTGTCCCCTAAAAAGCCACATTGTCACCCTTAATTATTTTGCTTACAGTATTTCGACTGCCTCTCTGTTTGAACTTTCACACATTTCACCCTTTAGTTTTGTTTTCACACTTCCTGAGCCTGCTGATTTTCCCCATTATGTGCTTTCTTGTTTCTCAGCACATGTGTGCAAATTGTCATGCAGCCACGTTCTGAAAGATATTCTGCCATAAGTGAGGGTCAGTGAGCACTCTGCATTACCCTCCCAAAAAACAAGTGAGCTAATTTGATTCCTTTCATCATCACTACACATGACAAGCTCCCTAAAATGCATACTGAATGGAGTAAATATACTCATTGTGAGCTGTTAATCTGTATGGCTTTAATATTTCTTACTAATCATAACAGCTGCTGTGTGGTTCACTAGTTAACATGTAACAGCATTGCTAAGTTATTTTATGTACATTATCATCATTACATGTCTGTCCTTAGAACAACCATCCTGAGGTATAGGTTTGACATATATGACGCAATTTGAGACTCAGGGAAATTAAATAACTTAAATGCATTGCAATAGCTAGTAGGAACTGGAGCTGAGTCAGAAATATAAAAATCTTAGCAACTTTATTGATAGTATCCATAATCAGCTTCATCTTGATTGTGCAATGTATTTTTTTAAACTGCAAAGCAACTAGATGACAACTTAGTTATATTGTAAAGGCTTACAGTGACAGACTTTATTTTGTTATACAAAATTGAAGGTGATATTTTTTTTTTTAAATATATTTTATTGATATTTTACAGAGAGGAAGGGAGAGGGATAGAGAGTCAGAAACATCTATGAGAAAGAAACATCAATCAGCTGCCTCCTGCACACCTCCCACTGGGGATGTGCATGGAACCATGGTATATGCCCTTGACTGGAATCAAATGCGGGGGGCCAGCTGCGGCGGGGATCTCCCTTTTCCACGTCCAGCACGGAAAGAGAGATGAACGAACCGGTTCTAAGTGGAGGCGGCCAGGGATTGAAAAATAAAAGAAAGAAAGAGAACAGACAGGAAGATAGAAACAAAGCTGTGAGCCAGGTGGGACGCCATCCTCTCTGATGGAGAGGCAGGGACCTCGAGCCCACGCAGCAAGTTTATTTTATACCCCCAAATACCAGGAAGTAACACCAAAACCTAGGATCAAAGGAGCTTATTTGCATTCTTGAGTAGGCCCTAGCATTCCTGGTGCTTGCCTGGATTTACATATCAAAGTCCACTAGGCCCACACCTGGACAAAGGTAAAAAGTCAGTACTGATAACACCCCCCACCTTCTTGGGGAGGGTGTAACCATGCCAATCACCTCGGGCTCAGCTGACAATAATTTAAAGAAATGCCCATGTGCCTTCCCAGGCAGCCCTCTACAATCGAACATGGGACCCTTCAGTCCACAGGCTGACGCTCTATCCGCTGAGCCAAACTGGTCAGGGCGGAAGGTGATCTTTCAAACACTTTAGAGAAAGTTGGCCCTACCTTTTTTAGAATCATTATTCTCAACAGGAATTTCCTCTGTTGCAATCCCTGCACCCCCGGTTTTGTAATTGTCTACATGCCTTGCGCATGTGTGAATGGGTGTGCTTTTCTGTGCTTGCTTCTTCATGCAGTTCTATTGGAGCTAAATAGGTAGCTTTATCTTCTCCAATACCTGCTCCCATTGTGCTTTCTGTAAGGAAAATCAGATCCCATATTTAAGGCACTTTTTGTTATTTAAAGAATCTTATCTATTTTTTTAAGTCCTCTTTCTAAAATGTAGACTAATGAGGTAGTCCCATGTGTGTTTGCTCCTTCTCCCTTCCAACTTCTTGGTTCGGCTAGACTTGATGCCATTGGCAGCTCTGGGGGCTGAGGTCTATTATTTGCCCATCCCCTTCCTCTCTTCCCTACTTTTCCTCCAGGTGTTTGTTCCATGTTGTGGGGAACAATGCAATGAGCATTCCCTCTGAGGGTACAGTTGATACGTCTTCTTAGGGACTTTGGGTCTCCCCTTTGCCTTTCCTGGCATGGTAATTCAGTCTCTTCCAGGAGCCAGGAATAGCAGATAAGGAAAGCTATGAAACTCCTGTCACAGATGGAAACCCTCCCCCAGTTTGCTGTCTTCTGGTTGATACATACAGGGTGTGAATCCCACACAACTTCTATGGCATCCACTGACTCATGCAAGACTCACTCACTTATCTGCCATACCAGGAGTGGAATGCAGGCTCTGTCTCCTAACCCCCGTCCCCATACACACCCCATCTCTCTGCCCTTCTCTCTCTTGAACCTTCTCCTGCACCAGCATTATCAAGCGGATTTTTAACAAAAAATTCCAGGTATGAAATATAAACTAGTCCTCAAATCCATAGTAATTTGAGTGAAGAGATTGGGGAGATGCTTTTCAGGACACTTCAATTTTAAAGAAGGGAAGTCTAATAAATGATAGGATGAAGATGATGAAGAAAAGGCTGTTTTCTCTCAAATTCACTTATCTTTCAATTTTATTATCCAGATCAGAATTTTTAATTTTTCCCTCCAGTTCACAATAAGAAATACATCTTACATCACAGTCAAGTTTTGTTCTTCTTTCTCTTTCTCTCTCTCTATCACACACACACCATTTAAAAAAAAAAACTTTTCTATACCATATGCTGTGCACTATAATTTCTATTTTTGTCTACTCAGCCCTATGGGTTTTTAAGACATTTGTTTCATGACCCAAACAATTAGCTAACCTTTGGAGGGTCAAGTCTCACAGTTCATCAAATACTGCTGTAGAAGGTAAAGACTAAAATACACGTTGGCCTTTCCTTCCCCAGTACAATGGATTCTCAGATCAATAGATGGACTTAACTAAAGTTGGCCCTACCTTTTTTAGAATCATTATGCTCAACAGGAATTTCCTCTGTTGCAATCCCTGCACCCCCGGAGAACATTTGGAGGCAAGAAAAATAGCAGTCAATATGTCATGCCAACTGCTCGCTGTGTATGCTTTGAATAGAGGATATCTGTGTGTGTGCACACATGCACTTATGTTTATTAGACTGATCCCAAAGCCTTTGCTAAATGTGAAAATAACACAGACTATTCTGAAATACATAAATAAAGAAATCACCCACTCTTTCTCACTCCTGCAGAATAGCCACTATTTCAGGCCCTGCACAGCACACATACAGATGCATGCATACTTATACTTTAGTCGTCTTTTCATTTCTGCCAGGACTTTATTTATTCTAGAAGGTGATCATCATAGACACTATGACTTTGGCATTAAAATCAGCTCTTGCTTGAAAGTTTAAACTTAAACTGATCCCTCCCTCTTGCATAGAAGGGTAAACTTATTATCTCTGAGAGGAGAACATGATCTTTAGAAATTGTTAGCTTTTTCCAGCTTCTCTTTCATTTAACATAAATACTTAGGTTTTCCTTTTTTTAGCTTTCGTTGTACACTTGCTAATTTTATTCTCAGTGTGACCTCTCAGATATCCACAGGGAAAAGCAAATTACTCCAGAAAACCTCCATGTGAGAATGTTTAAAAACCAGACTTCTCTTTGTAAAAATAATGTGGGCTGGAAATGGTTTTATTGGGACAGAAAAATGCACATACCAAGAGAACCGGAGAGTAGAAGTAATGAGCTGGATGGTAAAAACAATAATGAAAACTGCTTCAACTATTTGTTAATTCTTTGTCATCTGAATTATCGGGGTGTGGACTCTGCTTGGATCCGCATCATGAGCAGTTTCTCAGTGAAATTTTTAAACTGCTCTCTAAGCCCAATTCTCATTCTTTATCTCATGACTAATATTAAAGCTTTACTCTTGGCTAAGGAGTGCAGGAAAAAACAACCAAAAAAACACTCCACACACATATACTCCAAGCTGTTTTGAAGTATTCATGATGATGATTGTAACCACATATCACGTGCTTTGTGTGTGTGTTTGACACTATGCTAAATATTGTTAAATTCTCTAAACTTTGAGATAAATATTATCAACATTTTATACATAAAATAAAAAGGTTCAAGAAGTTTTTTACTTATTTCACTTTATACTTTTAACCCAAGTTCGTATGAATCTACTCTGGACATAGCAGTAGTGCAGAGTTGCCCTTTGTTAGTTAATGGGAGGGCCCCTTTTAGGCAGCTAATGGGAATTCTGTTAACAAGAAGTGTCAAAGCATGGAGCAGTGTTTTCTTTTTGTCCTCTTATTTCCAAACAACATTTATTAATAATTAGCTCCCTAACCCAACATCAAGTATTCTCATTTGCTTTCTTTTTCTTTTCTTTTTTAAAAAAATCTTATTGTTGAAAGTGTTACATATGTCTCCCTTTCCCCCCACTGACCTCTTCTAGCCCCCGCCCCCACCCCAGGCCTTCACCACCCTATGGTCTGTCCATGGGTTATGCATGTATGCATACAAGTTGGCAGGCATTACTAACTGAGCATAGCATTCTTTTCAGTGGAATAAAAGTGTTCAGCAAAATCCTCACCAACAGCCCTCTATCCAGTCCCCACCAATCAGTTATTGATGACATCAAAATTAAACTATTGTGCCATTCTGGCCTTCTTCCGTTTTTATGCCTCTCCTCCTCTGATGATTTAAAAGACAACATTGCAGTTTTAACTCAGTAAGAAGCATGTGGGTTTGCAAGAGGCGCTTCTTAGGTATGATGCGGGATAAGCCAGTTCACACCTTGGGAACTCTCTCCTGGAGCTTTACAAATCATTGCAACCCCTTCATGTAGCAAACTGCCGAGATAATAAAACTTTCCTGGCTTCCTACTTTGAAGCTCATCTCTGTGTCAGGTCCTCCCTATATACTAAAATGCAATTTCCACACAAAAAATTGTAAAATAGTGTCCTCCTTTATAAATAGAATCAAAATAGCTATGGTTACCCTTCAGTAACTTGCCCATCAACAACACAGCTATTAACTGCCAAGTCTGCACTGAGCAGGTCTGCCTCTCCATCTCTAAAGCTGTGACACAACAGAGAACTTCATGATCGCCACAGCTTTTCACAGAAAACATAAAAATAAGCAGTGTTTCTAGTATTTCCAAGATTAACCTTTTACCAACTGCCTGTTTACATGTCTTGTTAGACTAATATTTTTATTGTTCTTGGTAGCTATAAGTTTCCTCTATCTTCTCTCTCTATTCTTTCTCTGAAAGAACACAACCCATCTGATTTTAACTAGTCCTCTCCTTAGAATCACCAGAGAATGCTTATGGGAAGTTAAAAGAAACATTAGACAGAATTTCAAACAGTGACGGATCTATGTGAAACATGGTCCTCAGATCTTGTTTTTGTACAGATTATTGATATAAAATAGTAATGAACTTACACATAAAGTATAATATATTCTTAGCTATTGGAATTTGCAGTGAATCACTGATAACATGTTGGTCTTCCTCCCTTTCCACTGGTGATGTTTGTGCTGGGAACTCATAAGCCATGGACATCATGATGAGAGTAATATGCAAGGAGGTCTTCTGCTGTCAATCAAGCAGCTTACATTTATCTCTGAATTGTCATTAGATTGATTTTGGCTTCATAAAATTAAAAAACACTTTATATCTTGAAGTAGAACTGTATTGTCTAAAGTTTAGTCTTGAACTGTGAATTATTTTACTTTGGTCAAATCAGTCAATCCTGCCCAGCCAGAGTGGCTCAATGGTTGAACATTGACCCATGAATCAGGAGGTCCAGGTTCAATTCCCAGTCAGGGCAAGTGCACAGGTTGCTTGCTTGATCCCCAGTAGGTGGTATGCAGGAGGCAACCGATCAATGATTTTCTTTCATCATTAATGTTTCTATCTCTCTCTCCCCCTCTCCCTTCCACTCTCTTAAATTAACAAAAATATTTTTTTAAATCCACCAATCTTTTTGTGCCTCAGAATTTTATCTTGAAAATGGGGATGAATTCAAGTCATTTGGTTGTCATAAATATTTTAATGTTCTCATGAGAAAATTTTTAATAAGTAAATGGTAATATTATGTACATCTTTACAGTATTTGGTGATGTTTCTATCACCTCACATGAACTTCCTTTAGTTCTCAAATAAATTGTACTAATGGTTATATATGCATATGCATATTTATATATTTGCATATTTGTGTGTGGCTGCATGTTTCCTGTGTTTTATTAATTTCTGGACATATATGTTGATTTCCAATTGACTGCATGTTAAGACCTTTCCCAAATTTTGCCTTTGAATAATATGGAAATCATTTTGCCAGCCTCCAACAATAGTGTCTTCGCAGCAGCTGCCTGACTGCTGAGTCAAGACAACTGTTTTTTTTTTGTTGTTGTTTTTTTGTGAGAGAGAGAGAGAGAGAGAGAGAGAGAGAAACTCTAATATGAGAGAGACACATTGATCGGCTGCCTCCAGTAGGTATCCTGACTGGGGATTGAAACTGCAAACTAGGTATGTACCCTGACCAGAAATTTAAACCTCACACTTTTGGTGTATGGGTTGATGCTCCAAGCAATGGAGCCACCCCAGCAGGGCACAAGGCAGCTCTTTTTATTTAATTTTGCAATATCCCACTTTGGCACCAGTGTCAGTATAAGGTCAATCATGGCATGCATACTTAAGGTAGGGACAGAACATTTCAGTGACTGAACATTAAAGGCTGAAGTTCTCTCAAAGTATGAAAATAAAACTATGCTTACATTTAAAAAAATCTGTTTCTCTATAGTTTCAGTTTCTCACATTTTCATCTAATTATATATTATTTTTGTAAGACATAATTAACTATAAAACTAGTCACTTCTAAAGAGTCATCTATAATAATAAAAGGGTAATATGATAATTAGACTGGACATCTTCCTGACATCATTCTGGACGTCCTTCCTGATGAAGCTGGGGTGGGGGGAAGCCAGCCCAGGTCCTGGGTGATTGCGGGCGGCCCAGGGGAAGCCAGCCCAGGTCCCAAGTGCCCATGGGTGGCCCAGGGGAAGCAAGCCTGGGTCCCGGGTGCCAGAGGAAAGTTGGTGCCAGCAGCCGGGGGAAGGAAGGCCTACTCTTGCATGAATTTTCGTGCATCAGGCCTCTAGTAGAAATATAAAACAAAACAAAAACCAAAAAAAATGAAACAAGTATAAAACTAGTCACTGTTAAAGATAACAGAAAATCACTGAGTGTAAAAATCATCATGATCTCTGACTTAGTTAATGTGAAGTATAGAAGACAATTTATATAAATTAAAAAACCTTAAGCAAGGTAACCACCAAGTATTTGATTTATCCAAATTTGTATAATAATGTCCAATGACTCAAGGTGTTGATTTCTCTACTTTTAGTCCCCTTCTTGTTATTTTTCTTTTAACCATTTATCTCCTTATAGTCACCAGAGAAGTTAAAAGAAATATTAGTCAAAATTTTAAACAATGTATGAGCTTGCTAGAAGGATTTATGTGAAACAGTGAAATGTATTGGCTGTAGTGTATATTCTACACTTCAAAATAATATTTGAGTTTAGAAGACAACTTATAGAATCTGTCTTATTATTTTGAAGTAGAAAATATTTTGTGTCATCTTTTAAGATATTGGCTATTCATTCATCTAGAACAGTGGTAGGCAAACTGCAGCTCGCAAGCCACATGCAGCTCTTTGGCACCTTGAATGTGGCTCTTCCACAAAATACCACACCTTGGGCGAGTCTATTTTGAAGAAGTGGCATTAGAAGAAGTTTAAGTTTAAAAACTTTGGGTCTCAAAAGAAATTTCTCGTTGTACTGTTGATATTTGGCTCTGTTGACTAATGAGTTTGCCGACCACTGGTCTAGAAAAAGTGGTACATTAAAATAAGAAAACAAGTGCCCATCACAAATAAGTAGATCATGAAACCATTTGACATTAAAAGGAAGTTCTGTGACATTATTTTTTGTACTTTAGTATCAGATTTGAAAACAAAGCCCTGGCATCTATTAATATATAAGTAACAATAGTACGTATATATATACTAGAGGCCCGGTTCAGAAATTCATGCACAGGTGGGATCCGACAGGCCCACCCCAATTAGGCCGATCGGTGATCGGGCCAGGCTGGTTGGGGGGAAGGGCCGAGGGTGGTTGGTGGGCTGGTCCTGCCCTAGATCAGAGGCTGGGGGATCATGGGTGGGTCTGGCCAAGGGGAGGGGCTGCAGGCAGGTTGGCCAGTTGGCCCCATCCCTGATTGAACACATGGTTGAACTTCTGGTCGACCTCCCGGTCGAGGGGACAGTTTGCATATTAGCCTTTTATTATATAGGATATATGAATGTCTAATATGATACATTGACCTTTCAAAAGTACTTCTATGGTTAGTATTATGATTAAGCCATATGCATAGGCATAACATAATATTTAACTAGGATAAAAGAAATATAAAAATGTTTCTGGCATTTGTAATGGAGAAGTTAAAATTTAAATCCAAAATAAATAGCTTGCATAATTAAAAGAGAGCACTGTCTATGGTAAATATTTGGGCTAGTAATGTAACATATATCTTAATTTTTGGATATAATAGTTGCAAGTACTTCATAAAATGATACTGTACGAGAAGATGTATTGTTTTTAAAAGCTTGAAGGAATACATACAAAATCTTGTCAGAATCAATTTTTGTTCTGACAATACTGTATACATTTTAATGGTAATAAAATAAAAAATAAAGTATTAGCATAATTACATATGTGGTATTTTCTTTTGTCTATATCCTGACTTTATTATTGTTTTCAGATTTCATTCTACAGAGTTGTCAACCTTCTGCAATGCAATAGAAATAGCAGGCTTATTAATGCACGGTAGGTTTTCTATCATGTAAAAGTCAGTCACAAAAGGATCGATTCTTATGGCCTCCTTATAAAATTGCAGTATTAATTAACTGAAACTTAGGTCTAAAAATATATTAACTATTCAACTGTTTCTCTTTTAATTGAATTTGTGCTAGTGTTAGTTTTTATTAGGGAAAATTTTTAATTGAAGCTAAAAGTTATGCTTATATATTTTGTGAGAAATCTCTGGGTATTTTATATAGAGCATTGAAATGAAAGATGTGCACCTAAAGAAAACCCCTTTTGGAATAGAGAGATCCAACTTGTTTACATTAATAGCCTTTAAAGCCCACCTCTTCCTGGATAATTTTGGGGGGTTAATAGCTGTGTGGATTACAATGTCTAGTCAATTATCCACAGAACTGGGAAGATTTGTTTCAATTCATTACATAATTAGGAAGACTTCACTATATGACAGACATTATGCTACATATTAGCTATGTAATGATTATAAAGCTCATTCACAACAGAATGAGGGACACAGATAGTTTGCTGGGCAATTTACCAGTGGAATTGCCAAAGTGTTGTGATGGATAGAGAAATACAGATTTTATTATGCCTAGAGAGATCAGTACAGTTTTCAAGAATAAGTAACTTTTTCAAAGCCCAAGCTTTGAAAAAGTTGGTGGATTTTTCTGAGTAGAGACTTTGCTGAGAGCACTCTAAACTGAATGATCAGGGTGAACAAATTCATGGACCATAAGGGGCCTAGCAGAGACTGGAGAAATGGCCACAAGTTAGGAGCCTGTTCTAATTGTCTGGGCTGAACTATGAATAGAAACTGAACTAGAAGAATGTCATAGAGAAGGGAAAAGAGGTGAAAGAGGAGGCACTTCAGAGCTGAAATAGAGTGAATCGGATACTTGGGACACACACACAGGTGTTCCTGGTTGATGCATAGGCTTTGGACCTGGATTTGAACTCCTGTTTTACTGTGGTTTACATATACTTATACTTAGTTTTACTTATTATTGCTATGCAATCTGATAGCAAGAGAATTACAACAGTATCTATCATGCTTGTTGAATGGAGAGAGGTGAAGAGACCACGTGACCCACCTAAGAGCTTCCTCTGACCAGGATGTAAACTAAGCCAGGTAGTCCTTGCTTAGTGAGGGAGTCTGCCTTTGTCCAGCTGCACAGGTGAAGGGACAGGTGAGAAAAGAGCACTAGGTTGCCTGCTATTGTCAAAGACCTAAGCCAGTTTTACCAAACAGCTCTTTGTCAGTTTAATAAATCCAATATTTGAATTAAAAAATGATACAATGAGGGGAAGTGTACACATTTGTGCTTACTAGTGGAAGAGAGTGCCTAGAATTAAGAAAGGAGAGAGAGATATTGTGAATTGCCCCAGTTTTTAACTTAAATTGCTGTGATGGTAATACTATGAAAAAGATAAAGAACAGATAAGGAAGATGGAGAGAAGGAGAGGAGCAATTTCAGATAAGGTCTAATTTTGTTTTGAAGTCAACCAAGACAGAGAAACTAGGTATTTAATTTTGAGCATCACCAATGTGCAGGAGGCAGTTACACTCAAAGGAGGCGATGTGATGTCCTACAATTTGTGATGACATGTCACCTTGTGTTAGAACCTTGACTATTGAATGTATAAAGCAAATAAATGATGTCAGGGAAATGAAGATACTTATGAGGCTGACCAGTAAGTAAAGGAAGCCATAGAAGAAGGGATGGAAAGCTCTTAAAAGGTGTGAACACTGCCTGGGAAATGAGTAGAATGAGAGCAGAAAAAGGGATTGATCTTGCCCCCAAAGAGCCGAGGGTGTCTTTGTTTGAGTACTTCAGGGAAGTGTGGTAGGAGATGAAATCCTATTGCAGGAAGTTAGGTGACTTTGGGGTAAGAATGAAGAAACAAATAGAGCGGACTCAAGAAGTTTGCTGATGAGGGAAAGACACAATAGAGTTTGAGAAGAAAACTTGAGTCCACGTAAGGTTCGCATGCAAAGACAACAAACTAATACTCTGTTTTATGTTTTTCCTTGGTCCCATTCCAGTTAACTAAGGGGGCTCTTTAGCCTCTTTTTAGGCCTCATCAGGTAGTTTAGGTTTTCCCCAAGGAGGTAAATCATTTGGATGCTACCTCTCCAATTGCCAGTTCTCTTTATTCCAGTTTTGGGGGTGATAATGGTGTTTTATGACATTGTCTGGAACCAAGGTTTCAGCGATGGGACTGGGATTCCCTAAAGTACAGAGGCCTGCTGCGTGGGTGATGCCCTCTCCACAGGCGGGGTTTCTGTGTCATCACACTTCAGGCACTGTTCAGATTTGCCTGTACTTCCAGTGTCTGGCAGATATTTGTGGAAAGCAGCTCTTAGTTTTCATATGCTATTTTATGCTTTAATGCAATCCCTCTCTCTAGGAGAATGACTGTATTAAGTGCCGGACCAGGGGCTCTTGAGCATATTCTTCCACTCAGACCTGACTCATGGTTTGACACTACACTTAGAGACCCCCCCTCTTTTCCTTAGAATGAGATTTCTCATTAGGGGCGTCTCTGGAACTACTCACAGATGTATCCCTTGTGAGGCAATCCCACTTGTCCATCACAAACATGCATACATGAATGAATTACAATGTATACAGATTAGGCTACCCTATGGGTAAACTGCTACATTAGTTATGACAGAAATAATGGTGAAGTGGGTAGAGTTCAAGTTGGTGTATTCCTGTTTGGCAATGAGTAAGGGTTGGAACTATAATAAAATTTGAGTTAAAGTCCTAATGAGAATAAAAAGGAAGAATGGTACTACTCTCATGAATATCTAAAAATAAGAGCATACATAATTTTCTCTATAAGCAAGTGGGTAGACAATATGTTGACTTTTAATACTATAGGGCACACTTTTACAAATTATACTTCTGTCCCTACACCGTGATTTTGAGAAGATGAAATAATACCAGACATATGATTAAATCAGTGATAAAACCAGTAGAAAATCACAATAGTAGTTTGTGTGAGATTTGGAGTAGAGGGACTATATAGAAATGTTTTGTTACACATGAACAGCACAAAAAAGACATAATTTGAAAATGCAAATGCTTCCAAATCATGTTGCAATTCTGCTAGTATATCTTATTGGGAACTTATCAGTAATTTTTGGTACTTAATATGCTGAAGATTAAACCTAGTTGTTCAGCATCTAATCCCCCCCCCCCCCCCGGCCCAGGATAGTTTTTTAACATTTAATATGTAAAATAAATGTCACTGCAGTGATACTAATATCTTGATATGAAAAACACTGTAAAACATATTACATATTATGAGAAGTTGGGAGTTTCAGATTATGCCTATATAAAGTTATCACAAAAAGCCTTGTAAAAGATGACATTTTAACTGGACCTCAATATTAGGTAGCACTTAGCAAACCAGGGAGAGAGATGTGATGGATTCCAAGTAGAAAAACTATATAGGCAAAGTGACAAAAGTCAGCGAGCAGTGAGTATAAGAAGTGTGACTAATTTTTAGTGAGTCAAGTGGTTTATGAGACAAAGTTAAGAGATACAAGTCTGAAAGTGCTTGAGCCTAAGTCATTGCATACTATACTAAGGAGTTTGGGTTTTATCTTAAAGAATTTCTTTGGGTATTTTAAAGCCAAGCTGTTACACAATCTAATCAGGAACTTTAAAAACATTACTGCTGATATTAAGACCTTTGAGGTATGCATCTTTTTAAAACCACTTTGACATGGACAAACCATTAAAGAAAAGTGAATTTTGCATTTTTCCTCTACTGGTAGGAAGTGAAAGAGATGTACCTAGTTCCAGTAGAGAAAGGGTAAATCTCTAGGGTCAGGAAGGCTGTTGTGGGAAAGAATAGCTTCATGAAAGTGACAGCCAGCCCTGAATGATGGTGGTATGGCTATGGGGTATCTCTACAATTATCTTGTACTTACTGAATTTTTGCAATGGGTGGGTTACAAGACATTAAAGGATTCATTCCAGTAAGCTCATCCAGTATTTAAATAATGACAGATCAGCAAGTTCTGGTTCGATTCCTGGTCAGGGCACATGCCAGGGTTGCAGATTCGATCCCCAGTGTGGAGTGTGCAGGATCAGTGATCTTTCATCATTGATGTTTCTATTTCTCTCTCCCTTTCCCTCTCTGAAATCAATAAAAATACAAATACTTTAAAAGGAGGTAGGATGCTTTTGGCTCTTGAATTCACTAGTTAAGTACTCCCAGAAGCACTAGGTTTTTCTACTTCTGCTCACTTCCTTGGATGGGATAGTTGCTTATGTTAGAGTGTATCACCCAGCCTAGATTTTTTACTTATACACCTTCCTGGCAAGGTCTGATTCTATAAGCACTGTCCATTGTTTAATTTTTCTGTAAAATAGATATGTACTGAAAGAATGGTACCCATTATCAATGGATCCACTGCATCCAGTTAATGAGGCAGCTTATCTCCCATGAATCTTAAACAAGACACAGATCGTGCCTTTTATGAAGTTGAAGTTAAAAGTTTGTGTTAAGGAGAGAAATTTACTGAAAGATGTGTTGGAGCAAGTTCAAGATGGGTGAGCAGAACGGTCTACAGGAGGGAGAAGAATGAAACAAAGATGTGTGGGTGGGCCTGTAGGTGACAGGGGATCAAAAAGCGTGAGGAGTGGGGAAAACAACGAGGCCCTGAGATACGTCACGGAGCGTCTGCTCTCAGGACATGTGCATCATGCATTCTTGGATTCCTGGAAAGCTTACCCAGAAAAAAAAAAGTTGTTATAGATGCCAACCTAATAACAGCTTTTTCCACAAATGGTATCTGATAGTTATTGATAATTAGGAAAATTTTTATCTCAGAAAAAGTACTGCGTGATCTTAAGTTTCCTGCTTTGACCTAACAAAGTCTTCTCTTATAATTTAGTTTTAGAATTATGTTAATGAACAGTAGTAATTTACTACTTAAAACATGGTTTCAGTGGAGAAATTTATAGTAAATTCTAGGGAAATGTCAACATAATATATGTCCAAATTGTGACCTTTGGTGCTGTTGGAGAAGGTTCCAGAGGCTGGGCTCTTCTCCGGCATCAGTGGCCCAGAGAATGACCATGAGAGAGAGGCAGGGGTCTGGTCTGGAAAAGTGTTCCATGGTTTCTTCTCCAGTGGCTTTGAGGGAAATGCCACTAATGCCACTACAGTTACCGTAGGAAATATAATTAGGAATAATGGTAATCATATCTTGGAAATTGAAGTACTTGCATCTGCTGCTTTATCTAGATTGGAATCCACGGCTATTTGAAACACGTCTGCCTCCTTTCCAAAAACATTACTAAGATCCACAACTTGCCCTAAAAAAAATTTGAGAATTTGGTGTGATTGGCCTAATTTTATTAATGATGGTTTCAAGGCATAATGAGGTTGAGGCTGTCACTGCTAAACACAACACGTCTCTTCTCTAAACTCTGTTCCTCACACACACTCACAACTCACTCTTCTGCCACCTTTTTTTGCTGTTTCCAATGTATCTGTTGGTTTATAAATTCAGTCACTAGGGAAGAGTGAGCTTAATAAATCATCTTATTAGAAAGCTTTTATTTGGGTCCCAAATCCCCAATTCTTATCTTTAAGTCTCTTCACCAAATATCTGTGGAGGTGAATTGAAGTGCAAAAGTGTAATAGGAAAAAAAATGAGAAGGAAACAGTGATGTCTGAAAATGGTAGCATAGCTATTTCTAGTGCTCACCCCCTCCAAAATGTGAAAATGCTTTTACATGAGCTAAAGATTCTAGGTGAGGGATTACAGCATGGAGGGGTGCACAGAAATAACAGATACATTGAAGTGGGAAAGATAGACTCACAGTACCCCCCTCACCCCTCACCCGATCCTGGTTGCCCAGCATGGGAAGAGATGTCCTCTCTGTGGAAGAAAGAATAGAGTGTCCATCTTTACTGCAAACCAAACAACTGGCTCACCCCAGCTCTAGACCAACTTCTGAGGTCTTGGGTGGCTCCTTTGGGCTCCTGCAAACACAAACCCTTGGTTGACCCAGCGGGGCTCCAGTGGCCTCATTTGACTCCCATGGTACCAGGCTCCCATGAACTCCCACAAATCCAGGCTGCTAGCACATTCCAATGGCAGCCAGCTCCCACAGCCCAAGGTGGCTTTTGTGGCCCAGATCAACCCCCATTAACACAGGCTTCTAGCCAGGACCAGCATCATACCAAGTACCACACACACAAACTTTTACCTATCAAAGCCCCAACCCAGCTTGCACAGCACTAGGCCTCTGACCTACCCTAGCAAGAGCTCAGCCCTCATTGTCCTAGATCCAGACTGGCTCCCATAGACATGGCTCCTAGCCTACTTCAATGCCAGGCTATCTCCCATGGCTCTAGCTTCAAGGCCAGTTCCCACAGACACCCAGCCTGCTCCTGAGACAGACTGGTTCCTGCAGAACCAACCAGACCAGTCCTCCAGTCCCTAATTTATTGGCCTAATCCCTTGACCACAGATGTTGGGTTGCCCTAAGGTCAGACCAACCTCCATTGTCACAGCCCCATGAAACCAGGCTCCCACCCATCCTACTACCAAACTGGCCTGCAGACCCAGACATTAGGGCCTCCCAAGTGGTCTCTAACACATGGATGGCCTCTCTGGATTCTCCCATGTAGACACAGGTCCTAGGCACGTCACTACAGACTCAAGCACCAGGCCTGCCCTAGTAAATCCAGGCTCTCAGTCCACATACTCAGGCACTGGGATGATTCCCTTTTATCCAAGCACCAGGTGTGCTCACCTGCTGACCCAGCCACTGGACCTGCCTTCTCTAGGACTCCAGCAGCAAGCACACCCACAGTCTCTGAATGGGCTGACTGTGAAAGGACTTACCAGCTGAAGCCAGTCATAAATACTGGAAAATATACTCACTTCTTCAAATGCACAGACACAAACAAAAACCCGCAAAAATCATGAATATTAAGGAAAAGTGGCTCCAACAAAGGACATATAGAATAGCAATGACTAAAAAATGGGATCAATGAACTGTCTGACAAAATATTTAGAATTATTTTCTTAAAGAAATTAAGTGAATTACAAGAAAATACAATTAGACAACTAAATAATATTAGGAATATAGTGCATGAGCAAAATGGCAAGTTCAATGAAGTAGAAATCATAAAAAATATCCCAAAGTTGAAGAACACAGCAACTGAATTGAAGAATTTAACAGAGAACTTCAACAACAGACTTGACCAAGAAGGTAAAAGAATTAGTAAACTATAATGTGGTTCCTTGTGCTGAGTTATGGTAAGAAGGAACTCTTACCATTTGAGACAGCATGGACTGACCTGGAGAGTATTATGCTAAATGAAATAAACCAGTCAGAGAAAGACAAGTATCACATGATCTCACTCATATGTAGAATCTAATTAACAAAATAAATTGATGAACAGAGTGGATCCAGAGACATGGAAGCCCAGAATAGAGTGTAGAATCTTGGAGGGAAGGCAGGGGAGGTTGGATGGGTGGCAGGTAATCAACCAAAAACCTTGTATGTGTATATGCATTAATTCCTGGACGCAGACAATAGGGTGCTGAAGGCCTGGGGCAGGGGGTGGGAGTGGGATGAAGGGGATTAATGGGTGGGGGGAAGGGAACATATATGATATTTTCAACAATGAAGATTTAAAAAAAATAAAAATAAAAGAGACATTGGTAAAAAAATAAAATAAAATGACAAAGTTTCACAAAGGAAGATATCCAAATGGTCAAAACAAATGTGAAAAGAGCTCAGCCTTATTAATCAGAGAAGGAAATGCAAATTAAAGCCACAATGAGATACCACGATATAGCTGACAGAATGGCTAAGACTTAAAAAGGAGAAAAGGCAGGAATTGGCAAGGGTGTGGAACAACTAGAACTTTCACACACTGTTAATGGAATATAAATTGGTACCATTAATTTGGAAACTGAAATATGTGCCTATGTATCAAGATACATATGTAAGATTGTTCATAGCTACATAATAATAATTCATAGCAATAAAAAAGTTAAAATCAACTAAATATCCATTATCAGCAGAATGAAAAATAAATTTATATAATGGAATATTCTACAACAATGAAAATCAAAGAACTATAACTATATGCAATAACATGGATTATATAAAAAATAAAGTACAGATATGGTGTTTAGGATTCATGCTTCAATGGTAAAATTATGAAGAAAAATAGCACTTAATATATATGTCTCAATAGTGTTATCTTTTGAGAGAGGTGGGAAATAGTCATTCATTAAGGGGTTTTATGGGAATTGATCTTGGTCAGGCCAAATCTGGCCTTGCCTTCTGTTTTTGTCAATAAAGTCTTATTTGAACACACACACACACACACACACACACACATAAAATAATAAAATAAAATAATAAATAAACTTGGTAACCTTTAACTAGACTAAGAAAAAAGAGAGAAGGTTTAAATAAATAAAATCAGTAATGAAAGAGGAGATATTACAACTGCTACTTCAGAAATAAAAATGATCAAGAGAATAGGTAAATAATTATACACAACAAACTGAATAATCCAGAAGAAAAGGAGAAATTCCTAAAAACTTACAACCTACCAAGACTGCATCATGAAGAAATAAAAAAATGGAATAAACCAATAATGTGTATGGGTATTGAATCAATAATTAAAAAAACTCCCAATTTAAAAAGTCCAGGACCAAATGGTTTCATCAGTGCATTCTATCATTTAAAGAAAATTAATTTTAATGTTTCTCAAACTCTAACAAAAAATTGAAGAGGAAGAAACATTCCTAACCTCATATTATGAGGGCAGCATTACCCTGTTACCAGAGCCAGACATGCACATGCACAAGAAAAAAAAACAACTCCATGACAATGTCCTGAATATAGATGAAAATTTTCTCTATAAAACATTAGCCATCCAAATTTAACAACACACAGAAAGGATCATACACCATAATCAAGTGATTTGTCACTGGGAAGCAAGTGGATTCATCAATGCAAATCAATAAATGGGATATAACACATTAATAGAACAAAATATTAAAATCATATGATCATCTCAATATATGCAGAAAACCATATAATAAATTCAATATCCTTTAATAATAAAAATTCTCAACCAATTGGGTATATAAGGAATGCACTTCATAACAATGAAGGCCATATTTGACAAACCTACAATTAGTACCATTCTCAATGGTGAAAGTTTGAAAGCTTTCTGCTAAGTTCAGGAACTTGATGTTGCCCACCCTCACTACTCCTGTTCAACACAGTACTAGAAGTGGTGGCCAGAGCAGTTAGGCAAGAAAAAGAAATAAAATGTAACCACAGTGGAAAGTTAGACATGAAATAATTTGTTTGCAGATATTATTTTATAAATAGGAAATCCTAAGGACTCCATGCAAAACTGATAGAACAAATATATAAATTCAGTAAAGTTGCAGGATTCAAAATTAACACACACAATTAGTTACATTCTGCACACTAACAATGACTACAAGAAACAAATTAAGAAATCAATCCCATTTAAAGTAGCATCAAAATAATAAAATATTTGTAGTAAATTTATATGAGAAGGTGGAAAACTTGTGTACTCAAAATTATGTGATAATGATCAGAGAAATAAATGGAAAGATAAGTTGTGCTCATGAATGAGAAGAGTTAAGATTGTTAAATTTCAAGACATGAATCCAATACAGTCCCTATTAAAATTCCAATGGCTTTTTTTCACAAAACTAGAAAAAAATCCTGAAGGTCAAATGTAATCACAGAAGGTCCCTGACTAGGTAAAGCAGTCCTAAATAAAAAAAATCAAAGCTTAATGCATGACATATCTTTATTTTAAACTTTATTACAAGTCTATAGTAATCAAAATAGCATGGTCCTTGCATAAAACAAACACATAGATCAATGTAACAGCATTGATAACCCAGAAATAAAACTGTGTATATATAATCAGCTAATATTTTATTATGGAACCAAGCATACTCAGTAGGGAAAAGATAATTTCTTTGATAAATGGTGTTGCAAAACTATTTATTTGCAAAAGAATGAAATTGGACCCCTGTCTTACACCACTCATTCCATTCCTTCTACATACAGAGTTAATGTGTCCTAAGGAAGCCAACTTTCTATTTGACCCAGGAATTTTTTCCCTAAAAATATACGCAAACTATTTTTAGCAGATACTATGGTCTAAAGTTTGCTTCTAATACTAATTGGTTTAGTGAAAGATTGATTCAAATATATAATGTTTTAATATTATAGGTAACGGTTACAAAAAAAAACTCTTTTTTTCCTTCCTATATGTCAGTCCTCTTAATTCCCTGAATAATTGCAACGAGTGACTTTTACTTAATTTATTTAGATAATAGCATCTTTTCGAACTTGATCCCCAGGGGCTGTTGATTTATAAGACCTGAGGACTGCATCTGAAATAACAGTCAAGGGTATTGTTTAATTTAACTGCAGTTTAACTCAGAGAAACTGCTGCCTTACTATGTTTGTTAACTGTATTCTAATTTTTCTCATCTAATTAATCCTAATTTATTGGGAGTAGCCTTTTCCTTCTGGTGTTTACTTCAGTCCATCGAGTCTGTAGAGAGGAACTCTGATGGATTTGATGCTCACTGTACTGGTAGTTGTTGGTCTTACATAATTAATTACAATTTTATTTTAATTTTAGTCCTAAGAATAAAGAGTGTTAGAATTTTCTTTATGTACCTAAATGAAGTTTGCTTCAATTCTTCAAATCTCCAGAGTTTCAGTTTAATTGGTTTCTCTGATGAAATACTTCTCTTTCCTAATTGCATTCTGTGAAAAACAGAGGGTTGGTTATCTCCCCTAATCATCTAGCTACAGCAAGCATGTCAAACTCAAAGGCTAACATGGGCAAAATAAACAAGGTTTAAGTTTATGTGGGCCGCAAGAAAAAACAATACCTTCAATTTTCATAGAAACTTAGGTTTATTTAGATAGAGACATGCTGAATACAAAGGGCTGAAATAAATGAGTATTCGTTAATATAAAATAACTTGAGGCCCAGTGCACTAAATTTGTGCACAGCGGTGTGTGTCCCTCACTCAGCCCAGCCTGCACCCTCTCCAATCTGGGACATCCCTCTCACAATCCAAGACTGCTGGCTCCCAACTGCTCACTTGCCTGCCTTCCTGATTGCCCCTAACCACTTCTGCCAGCCAGCCTGATCACCCCCTAACCACTCCCCTGACAGCCTGATTAATGCCTAACTGCTCCCCTGCCAGCCTGGTCATCCCTAACTGCCCTTCCCTGCAGGCCCGGTCACCCCAAACTGCCCTCCCCTGCAGGCCTGGTCCCCTCCAACTGCTCTCCCCTGAAGGCCTGGGTTCCCCCCAAATCCCTTTCCCTGCAGGCCCGGTTGCCCCCAACTTCCCTCCCCTGCAGGCTTGGTCACCCAAACTGCCCTTCCCTGCAGGCTTGATCACCCCCAACTGCCCTCCCTTGCAGGCCTGGTCCCTCCCAACAGCCCTTTCCTGCTGACCATCTTGTGGTGGTCATCTTGTGTCTAAATGGGGGCAGCTATCTTGTGTGTTGGAGTGACAGTCAATTTGCATATTACTCTTTTAGTAGATAGGATAGAGGCCTGGTGCATGGGTGGGGGCTGGCTGGTTTGCCCTGAAGGGTGTCTCGGATCAGGGTGGGGGTTCCCTTGGAGCATGGGTTGGCCTGGGTGAGGGGCCTGTGGTGGTTTGCAGGCTGGCCATGCCCCTGGTGACCCAAGCGGAGGCCCTGGTATCTGGGATTAAAGTTTCTATAATTGAAACTTTGTAGCCTTGAGCTGAGACCTAAGTTGGCCAGGAAGCTTGTATTTCTCTATCACCTGGGAAACCCAAGCCTCCTGCTCCCTCCAGCTCCTTGGCTACTGCCATTTCTGTTGGGATTTATTTATCTTCTATAATTGAAACTTTGTAGCCTTGAGTGGAGTCCAGGTTGCACCAGGGTGTGCAGGAAGCTTGGCTTCCTTCATTGCTGGGGAAACCCAAGCCTCCTGCTCGCTGTGGACGCAGCCATCTTCGTTGGGTTAATTTGCATACTCGCTCCTGATTGGCTAATGAGCGTGGCTTGCAGGTGTAGCAGAGGTACGGTCAACTTGCATATTGCTCTTATTAGCTAGGATAGAACATTTTAATAAAAATTAATATTTTTCTTGAACATTAACAGACACTGAATAACTGCAAAAAATTAATAAGTGTAACACACATAACCCTATTTTTCTTGTTCTCCAAAAGCAAAGTATTTCCTGTTGTGCACACCAAAAAAGTCAGTCCAAGACTAATGATGTGGCACTTGGGTGCTAAAATATTCACTGCTGGTATTAGTGAAGAGAAATGGTGCACCTGAGTATAAGGCACATAAGGGAAATGAATGCAACATGATTATAGTAATTTGTCATTAGCAAACGTTGTAGTTCATTATTAATTATGTATAACAGGATTTTGTAAAAATTAAGTTTTAAAAATTTCATTAAAATGTTTCTTACATACTGTTATATTAGCTAGGCTGCAAAAATTTTCTTTGTGGGCTGCAGCGGCCTGTGGGCCAAGAGTTTGACATGCTTGAGCTACAGGGACTTTGCCCAAGGTGAAGTTGTTAAAGATTTTTATTTGTGACCTATCGTTCTAGCTTTATTTTCATTTTAATAGTTATATAAATGCAGTGCTTCTTGGTGTGGCATTTTACCTAAAAAAATAGGATAAACTATAGTAGAAATCCTATCATTTTCAAATATGTGTTGAGTGTTTTTGATATATAAAATACCATAATTTATAAATAAATAAAACTGTAATTTAGTCATATATACATATGTTTGCTTTGATGATATATTCTAGCTTATATTCAGATTTAAAATTATTTAATAGGATGTGTTCAGGGTAATAATGTCAATGGAATTGCATTTAAAGTTACAAATAGTTCTAGAAGAGGTTTCTATTCAGGGGGAGTAAAACTGTGAAAAGGGGAAACTCACATAAACTTGCAGTGGGAATTGGAAAGCGGGAAGCCTGACTCTTCTTCTGTCTACTCTATTATTATTCCTTATATCCTTAAATGGAAACAGCTGCCATTAAAACTTGAAAATATTTCTGTTTAAAAAGTAAATGTGATTTATTGATGCCAGAAACATTAATAAAATGAAAGTACTTCTAAGACAATTTTGTTAGTTTAGTGGTACACTGAAATAGAATTTATTCTATTTTATGTATCTGAAATTATTACATTATGCAAAAGGACTAGAAATGAGAGATGTAAGCAGACCTACCATGAGTATGCTGACAGTACCTGGTATTAATTGAACACTCACTACATGCCAACTCCATGCCTTTTTATCTCTTAATTTTCACAGCAACCCACCAAAATAGGTCATTTTACAGATGACAAAACTATTCAGATTCTAAATAATTGATTGGAAAGCAGAAGAGTAAAGAGAATAATCTACAAATAAATCAAATTTGAATAATGTTCAAATTAAACCTCTAGAATTCAATTCAGCAAATTCAATCTCCATAATATTTACTTAAATTATAATTAAAGGTGAAACTAAATTGTTTATAGAATGATATGTAAGACTATGTAAATATCCTCAGTATTTAAAATAGGGAAAATTTCACATTGAATGCACAGGTATTCTATTATTAAAATATAAATATTGCCACTGAAAATTAAGTTTAGTCACATTTATCAGAATACCACAAAAACCAGTTGCTTAAGTAAAGTTGATGCCTAGATTCCAGGGCAGGAATGGGCGGACGATTTCTATTTCCTTAGTGTATGCCCCTGCTAATACTCATATCTCAACTTGCTGCAAAAATGCCACTCATTGTTCCTGCATTCCAGGTAGCAGAAGGGAGGAAAGAGTGCAAAAGAAGTGTGTTTCAGCTCTCTAAACCCCTTTTAAAGAGCCTACTTGGAGTCAACCTCAAAAAACTTTTGCTTACTGTTCATTGGCTGAGAACTTTATGATATGGACACAGTTATAAAAGATTTTAGAAAATACAAAGTCTTGTTGTCTTAAGTATAGTTTTCCTCTAAATATGTACAATGTTTTAAATGTCAGTTATATGTCAGAAAATATATTTAAAAGAAAATCAAAAGGATGGGAAAATACATCACTCAAATACTAAAAGCAACAATGAAAAGATCACTTTTGGGTATATCACATGAGACAGAGTATAATTTAAGGCAAAAATAATCATTAGTGATAAAGTTAACTATGTTCAGTTTTTAATAGAAACTGTATCTTTAACAATAGACTTACCAATATGAATTGTTAAATGTAAAAATATGAAGTTATATGCATAAATAATCTCAATATTTTCTAGCTCAAAATACAAGGAATATTGACAAATCTCCCTTTAGAGTGTAATCTTTTAGTATACTTCTCTCAGTTATTGACTTATTAAGGTATAAAATTGGTGATAATAATACAATTATTGTGCTTTATTTAATGGAAATAAGTAAACTTACCTGTTAAGTATAATTCTTGGGTGGTCAAATAGCAATCTTTGTCCTGGCTTATTAGCATTGAATGTACAATTTAAAAAATTGGTGGTAATTTGGACTTGCTTTCTCTTTTATACTATGACTAGAGGCCTGATGCAGAAAATTTGTGCAAGAGTAGGCCTTCCCCTGGCTGCGGGCACCGGCCTCCTTCTGGTACCTGGTACCTGGGCTTCCCTCTGGCCGCCAGCAGGTGCCCGGGACCCGGTATTCCTTTGCAGCCCTGTCTTCGTCTGTAAGGATGTCTGGTCTAATTAGCTTATTATGCTTTTATTATTATAGTTTTTGTTTTGCTGTTTACTCTATCATTTCTGAACTGAGACATGTGAAGATTATGGGAATTTAGTTTTGCTTTTCAGTTGAGTGTCAGATGTCTGACTCAACAAAGACTAAGCATGAAATATATCTATGTGCTGTGAAATGGTCCCATACATATCTGCTGTACCTCAAGAGAGTATGTAGACTTACAAGTTTCTCAAAATCTCAGTGACAGATACCATTTTCTTCTTGAATATAAGGGACTTTTATTCATGAATATATTTTGTAGTTCAGAGAACTGGACCTCCAATGTCTCATCTAATTAATAATAGTGAGTGATTACTGCTAAAGTGGTGAATATATAATTTTTAAGCTCTTTTGTAGTGCCATTCTTAAAAATTTTTAATTTTCTTAGTTTGTTCTTTATATTAATTTTCATTGGAAATGTTCTTTTAAAAAGTGAAATTAAAAGAAAATACTTTTATACTTTTAGTATTTAGGAAGGGAAAATACTTTAAAAGTCAGAGCCTCTCCTTGAGTTCACTAGTTAATTCAACTAGAAATTAGAAGAAAAGGAAATTAACAAGGGAATTGGGGCATATCATGGAATTACTTTCAAAGCTAAACAGGAAAGTGAAACTGTGTCAAAATCATAATTAGTATTTGCCCTTCAATTGTCCTTGTTAGCAGAAGTGGAACAGTGGATAATACTGCATGGAAATATTGGCTCAGTGCAGTGCATTTCCTAGCCAATAAATCCACACCACCTTAACGGAATATAATTAAGAGGAGAGTCTATAATCTTTGCATTTGAAAAACATCAGAGCACATCTTGTTCTATATTTCTGACTTGCATCTTCATGGAATCAGTTGAACCTATACTGTTCAGGAATTCATTGCCACTAATTGAAAGTTGTATAGGAATTACATTTTTAATTTTTTTCTGTATTACCCAATTTTGGTGAGCGTAAAAGGCAGTGGGTCATACAATTACTTGGGTGGTTCATTTCCATTCTGAATGATTCTACTGTGAATCCTTTGACTGTTTCCAGAAACCCATGGTGAAGAAGCGGTACTAAGTGGACCCAGAAGGTAAAGACAGTTGCCTTGGCATCATGGGGCATTCCCATTGGCCTTGAACATTTTAACATATGTTGACTTTTCTGTTCCAACACTTTCTACAATCCAGTTTATCATTTGCATTTTTTTCTTGTTGTTAAAGGGAAACAAAATTGCCACGCATTTCTTGAATACATGTGCTGGAGAGGACAAGAAGAGAATTAATTTGTATGGAAGCAAGCCAGCAGTTTGTCTTTTATAAGATCAGAAGAAAATGTTTACAGGTGATGAATGGTTTGAAAAGTGTGTGGTTCTCTTATATTACCTCCAGTGGTTATACTAGTATAAAGGTTTTCTCATCTCTCTTTGTTAACCTTTCCCATATTCTACCAACCATGTGGCAGAAAAATTTAACTTATCTCCATATTGTCATGTCTTTTCCAATATTTCGTTGTATTACTGGAACTCTTCTCAGAAGGAATAGGCAGCCTCCCAATCAGCTTTCACTAAGTAGGTAGTCGCTGTCTTAACCTGACCTCAGATAAACAGGGTCTTGGGATGTCTTATCAGTTTGGGATTTCAGCTCTAAGCAATTGACAAGGGATTAGGGAGGATCTGGCAAGCAGCCTGCAGACTAATACTCAAGAAATCTTTCAGAAAGCTTCATGCTGCAGCTGAAATAAAACTGTCTTATTGAAACACTGATCTGAAAATGCTGAGCAGTAAGGGTGAAACCAGGTATGAGGCAAAGGAACCAAGACAGAGCAAGTAGGTTTGGAATATAAATTAGTAACCTGGAGGAGGATGGCCTCCTTTTGGTGCTTTAAAGAACATGCTATGTTTTATATAGGACAGCCTCAACCTCACAGAATGGAGAGGAAAATCTTGGGGTCACTGCATTAGTTGATTTCAGTCTTTTATAGGGGCTTAATGTAACCTCCAGGGTATAATGGCATTCTGCCATCAAACCCTTGATTGGAGACTAAATACTAAAAGGAAATCTATATGATATATGGAACCACTGTAGTGAGGCAGTAGCTGGATCACATTGATGTTCAATAGAACTCACAAAACCACATCGAATTTAGAAAATGTTCAAAGCCATCAAGATACAAAGAACTAATATTGTCCCCTTTATATTGGGGAAAATGATGGCCTATTTGGTCAGTGTTTCAGAGAAAATTGGTGGAGCTGCATTCCTTATTTTAAATGAGTATCAGATATGAATCCCTTTCAAACTCTTCGTGTCCCTTCAGTCCTCACACTTGAAATTGTTGAAATGATGGAATAAGCCAGATGATAACCCAGTAGAATCATATGTAGTTTTGCTCTGCATTTTCCTGATGATTAGTGACTTGGAGCATCTTATCTTTTCATGTACCTGTTGGCTATCTGTGTGTGCCCTTTGTTAAAATTTCTACTCTGCTAACTTTTTAATTGGATTGTTTTGTTTTGTTTTTTCTCTTGAGTTGTTTGAGTTCTTTATATTTTGGATATTAACCTTTTATCTGATTTATGCAGATTGTGCCTTTCACAGTAATGATTAAAGGAACCAGTTAAAGATTAGCATTTCCTGGACTCTAGAAATAATAGCTGTGTCCTAGAGCTGTCATTTCAGTTCCCTGAGCATAGTTTTATATTTTACAAAATATTACATAGAGTTTACAACAGAAATCATACACTTCTTGTCTTACTAAAATGACCATTGGTTCCTGACCTAGGATGATCTTTAAGGGTATATTTAGCCATGCTATCTCTGATTCTTTATTCTAAGAATGCTTTAAAGCTGCCTTTGCCTTGACTTTTTCAATAGAGCTTACCTGGTCAAGCATTGTCCTTTTAGTTCAGTAAAAGATCTATCTTTTAAAGATCTTCCCAGAAACAACCTTGACACCTTTAAAAATGATAGATGAGTGGGCTACTTTAAAGACTTTATTCTTTTAACAACTACAAATCCATAAACATCCTACTCTCGTATAGAAGACATTAAAGAATATTTTATTTTGGTAAAGATATTCATGAATAAATCAGGAATTTCTTTATTGGTTTAGTATTTACTTTCAAATGCCTTTCTTATATACATGCTAGATAGGCTTGTTCTCTGAGATTACTTTAGAAACTTTACCTTTATTTGAAAAGATAGTGGCCTGGTGCACAAAATTTGTGCACATTAAAAGGGAATTAATTAGAGGAAATATTTTAATATTGCTATTTGCCCTTTCTCTATAATAGAAGTGTCAGAGATGAAAGAAAATTAGTAAAATGTATATGAAAATCTTCCTCCTGTCAGAGTCTGGGGCGCACCATTGAAACCAGAGTCAAGTCCCTGCCCACCCACGTGCGCCTTGAAATTGTGTGATACCCAGAGCCAGCTGGCTCCACCCCCATTGGGCCAGATCCAGTTCCAGCCAGCCCCACCCCCGTCAAGCCCCACCAGGTGGGGGCCACGGCCTGAGGTCCCTCAGCCCAGGCTGGGGAGTGCTCCTTGAGGTCCCCTGGCTCAGGCCAGGAGGTCCTCTGTCAAGCCCCGCCAGGTGGGGGGCACAGCCTCAGGTCCCCTGGCCTGGGCCGGGGCATGGGGCATGCCTTGAGGTCCCTGTCAAGCCCCGCTGGGTGGGGCACATGGTCTCAGGTCCCCTGGCCTGGCACTGGGGCTGGAGGCATGGCCTGAGGTCCCCTGGCCTGGGACGGGGTAAGGGTGTGCATCTTGAGGTTCCCCCGTCAAGCCCTGCCAAGCAGGGGGCATAGCCTGAGCTCTTCCAGCCTGGTGCCGGGGTGGGGGGGTGCAGCCTGAGGTCCCCCATCAAGCCCTGCCAGGTGAGGGGGCCCAGCCTGAGGTCCCCTGTCAAGCTCCGCCAGACAGGGGGCATGGCCTGAGGTCCCTTGGCCTGGGGCAGGGGGCACAGCCTGAGGACCCTGTCAAGCCCCACCAGGTGGGGGTGCAGCCTCAGGTTCCCTGCCCTGGCCCAGTGCCATGCATCCTCAGGTCCCTGCTGATTGCTCGTTAAGGCTCGTTACGGGAACTTGGCTTCCACTGTGGGCACAGCCATTTTGTGTTATGGGATCCCTGCCTCTGCTGCGGGCGCAACCATCTTATTATGGCATGAAGGTCAATTTGCATATTCCCTCTTTATTAGATAGGATGATATAGCCCTACCTGGTTTGGCTCAGTGGATAGAGTGTCAGCTTGAGGACTGAAGGATCCCAGCTTCAATTCCCATCAAGGGCATATGCCCGGGTTGCAGGCTCGATCCCATTGTGGGGTATGCAGGAAGCAGCCGATCAATGATTCTCTCTCATCATTGATGTTTCTCTCTCTCTCTCCTTCTCCCTTCCTCTCTGAAATCAATAAAAACATATTTTTTTAAAAAAAGAAAAATGGTATCACAAAAATCCTGAAGATGTTCACAACTTACACACACATATTATTATATACATTAGATGGCAGCCAATAAATTTATATTGTTTTCCATATTTTGATCATTATATATGTTCAAATTCATGGAATTATAAATTATACCAGGCTGCATTTGAAATTACCAAGAATTGGTCTTAATTCATAAAAAGAGAACAAAAAGTAGAAAAAAAATTTTCATATTAAATGTTCAATAGGATTATAAACTAAAAATAGTATAAACACCAGAAAATTATGCTGACAACCCTGTACTGCTGAGACTTGTCAAGAGCACTAATGGATTGCTGTGATAAATTTTTAGGACTTAAATTTCATTATTATATCATGATTTTCTGATCCATGAAATGTATTAGCCATTTTTTGCTAAAATAATGCTGTGTAACAAACCATCAAAAAATCTCAATGACTAACAATAATAAAATGTATTCTTCACTCAAATGACCATGTGTGACTCTGCTCCAGACTGTTGGTGGGGTTTATGGCTTCTCTATGTGTGTTGCATTCTGCAACTGATGCTTACCTGGGGAATAATAGTTGCATGGTTTAGGGCAAGATTACATATAAACTAAACCACACATGCACATGTAAAGCCTGGTTAGATATGGTTCGTTATATCAAATCACATTCAATAGTCAATCACAATTGCAAAGCAAGTCACAAGGTCCATCCCCAAATCAGTGATGAGGAGAGATATACACATACTGTATAACCACAAGAAAGCCATTTCAAGATGGGAAAGGAAGAATTGTGAACAGCCAATACTGTCTGTCACATGACATATGCTTGGTAATATTTTGTATTGCTTTGAATACCTTACATACCAAATTCAAAATGTACTTTGAGAAATACAGTAGACAAAGATGTCATCTATTTTAGAATGCCATTGTTCAAACATATGGTGCTGTTTCAGTTCTGTAAACTATTTCATTTTTATTCATGTGTCATCCTTGTTTTAAAATGTAAAGCTCTATTTACATAATGTATGTAACAAAGTGGATACCCAATTCTGGGTGGTATAATAGAACAAGAAAGGAAACGAGGATAAGAAAATTAGGAATTTGGATAAATATGATTTATGACTTTTAGTAAGGGTGCCAAATGTTCCCTTTTACACACTGAAGAAAAATAAGCCCCTCTTTCATATGGACATTACAATTGCTTATTATAATTTACCTGCTATAAACTAGACTTGAGTTTTATGACGATCCACAAAGATGTACTCATTGAGCACTGTAGTCAATGTGCCACATCATTTTGTGCCAAATCACAGCCAACTCCAGGCAACACTGAAAATGAAATTTGACCTTGGCCACTTCCCATCCCCCTTTTTTTTCATTCAGTACATACTCATTGATGATCCCACAGCCTTCGTTCTGTTCTTTAGTTTTGGCTTCCCCTTATGTATTTCTGATTCTCCCTTAATTTCATTCAGTCCCCTGCCCTACCCATTTTAAACATTTATTTAATACAGAATTTTTTATTAGACACTTTATTTACACATAGATTTCTAGGATGGTGGTTGCAATTATTTTAAAACTTGTGTCACTGTAAGAAGCAGATGTTCATTGCAATCCACTAAACACATACATAAAACAAAATTTTCACAAATGATAGTTACCCTTAGTACACATGATACTTTCTGATTTATTTAATTTCATTGCAGATAAGTGCTGGAAGTAGCCCTCTAAATGAACATCAATCCCACTAATATGTCTCAATTCACTCTGAAATGCTACGTTAAAAATTTTAGGTCTAGCTTGTGGCCAGTATTAAAAGCAGAGGAAGAGTCATCCACACATATCATAAACATGGTGTAATCATTAAATGCTAAACAAACAAAAAAGACTGTATGTACTAAACATGTTTAGAAAAGTAATAAACTGATTTTGGTTAAAACAGTGATGCCAGACCTCATTAAGGGTAAAAAGGTGGGACTTGGATTTCCTATTGGTGTTTCAAGAGGATTAACATAAGAAAGCATTTTAATTGTTAGAGTCACATTGCTTTCAACAAGACATAATTGGAGGTAGACTATGAATTTTATGAGATGGATTATATATAGTAGTTATTTTGAGTATTCATGTGAAGGACGTCTGAACATGAATTTCAGGTCAAGGATTTTAAAATTTATTCCTTGGGCAAAGGGAATTACTTTGAGTTTCTGATTTAGAGGCTGGAATAATATAAAAATGTTTAAAAAGGTGAATGTCATAGGTGACTTATACTAGTAAAGTATGGTCAATTATGTGCTCTTGTATGTTCTCATGCTTTCCTTTAAAAAGCCTTTTGGTGTTAAGGTTGTTAATTGCTGAACAAAGTTAATCTACCATACCTTTCTGGGACTTATTGCATTTAAAAATATATATATTATTAAATTGATTTCAGAAAGGGAGAAGAGAGAGATAGAAACATCAATGATAAGAATCATTGATAGGCTGCCTCCTGCACACTCCACACTGGGGAATCACCCCACACCTGGGATCAAGTCGGACCTGAGCATATGCCCTGAATGGGAATCAATTGTGACCTCCTGGTTCATAGGTCGATGAGCACTGAAGGACACTGCCTGGGCGACTTACTGAATTTTAACAGGAGTTAAATTGATATGTGGTGAAGAAAAAGTAGGTACAATATTGAGAACGTATCCATGGGGATATGATGTATTCATGTTTCAGATATGTTTACCCTGAGAATTTTAAATGTTTTTAAAGGCATTATTCCAATACTAGAGGCCCAATGAATGAAAATCGTTCAGCCCAGCCTGCAACCTCTCCAATCTGGAACATCCCTCTCATAATTCTGGATCTCTGGCTCCTAATCCCTCACCTGCCTGGTTGCCTGGTCACCCCTAACTGCCTCCTCTTGCCAGCCTGATCGCCCCTCACTGCACCCCCCTTGCCAGCTTGGTCATCCCTAACTACCCCTCGCTGCCAGCCAGGTCACCCTAACCACCTCCTCCTTGCTGGCCTGGTCATTCGTAACTGTGCCCCCCCGCCAGCCTGGTTACCCCCAACTAATCCCCCTGCTGGCCTGGTCACCTCCAACTGCCCCCCTTCCAGGCTGGTCACTAACTGCCCCCCCCCCGCCTGCCAGCCTGGCCACCCCCAACTGACCCCCCCACCGTTGGCCTGATCACCCCTCATGTCCCCTCCTCCCCCGCCAGCCTGGTCGCCCCATGCAGCCTGCTTGTTCAATCCTTTGGTCATCCCTTGGGAGGGCCCTAGGTGGCTGGGCAGCCAACATCTGAGGTTTACCTGTGGTTCGGGCCAGCCCTCGGTGGCTGGGCAGCTGCCATTCAAGGCTTGCCTATGCCTTGGGCTGGCCCTGGGCAGCTGGGGGCTGAGGGGACTGGGCACTGCCATCTCGTGGCTGTGGGCTGGCATTCTTTGAGGGCATGGCAGTCAATTAGTATATTCCCTCTTTATTAGATAGGATATCTCAACTCTGCTCATTACATGTACTCTTTTGGTCTTAATCTTCTTAGGGACTGTGCAAACCAGCTTCAGATTTGATAATGGCAATAATTTGGTCAAACTTTATGTTCTAAGAAATTAATTAACAAAACTACTTAGAAAGCATGAGATACTAATATTAAACATATAATAAAAAATAGTGGGAAAGATTTTTCTATTCTCATAAATTGATATGTGGTGAAGAAAAAGTAGGTACAATATTGAGAACGTATCCAGTCTTTAAGTAAGACTGAAATGCAGAAATTAAACTGGAACACATGATTTTTCCTCTGGGCAGGATGCAAAGGTGATTTCCTGGGTTCTTGTCCAGGTGCATTCCAATTATGAAGCCGTGGACAAAAGGTGTTACAGGAAAAGGTAGAAGTTTATTGAGAAACAAGCACAGACTCCCAAGTGGGGAGGAGGAGAGAGACCCACAAGTCCCTCTTTCTTAAGGTTTATAAAGGCTGCAGTTCGTTGTGTCCAGATATCCCCTCTGATTGGTCACTACAGTGGCTTCAGAGCCTGAACCCCATGTGGGGTTCCTTTCTTTTTCTCCCTTTTGTTTTTCTATTCCCTGTAGCCTTCTTCTTTATTCTGTGAATGGGTGGCTTCCTCTCCTTTATTTTGTAAATGTATACCTTTTGGCAATTCCCTTATTCTGTGAGTGTATACTTTCTGCAGCTCTATTGTTCTGTGAATGTATACCTTTTGGCAGCTCCCAGCTTTGCAGCCCTGTGGTTCTCCCTCATGGACCCCCTAGTTCCTAAAACTTTCTAAACCTGCCTATTTTACCCCTAAACACTCCCTTCAGATTCATTATGCTGTGCTTTAAGGTACTGGGGGCTGTTTTACTACAGAGGTCAGGTTACTGTTAATGCCAGGGGGCTGCTGAGTTTGTTTCCACATCCACCCCATAGGTGCCATATGGTGTTTGCTGATGTTTATACAGCAGGTGGAATCAAAGGATGTTGGGATGAACTCTTTCTGTATTTTTAGATGATTACCTCAGAAGCAAAGCATGTTCCTGGGAGACATCCCTTCTGTATCAGAAGCAGATTGTAAAGCTGTGCCTTCATGGGTCTCACTCTGTGGAGGAATTTAACTCATTTCTAACATACAAACATATGTGCAATATATATTGTATAATAACTATAGAAAGGCATGTCTCTGTGCCTTGCGATATAATTATTGAAGAATTTTTTAATTTTACAAACAGGAATATGTTGAAGTAGCAGATAATTGTCTTTAGGAAGAAATCTCCTTTACATTAGCCAGCACTATTATATATAAAAGTGATGTTTTCAGGCACATAAAGGATCAGATTCTTGAAAATGTGGGCACCTTCATTATCATATAACCACATTTCAACAGTGCTTTTTAGCAATCTGTGATGCATGCCCAGGAAACTCTCTCTTTCTTTTTCTCTCTTCTCCTTTTCCCCAGCCTCCCTCCCTCCCTTCACCCCTCTTTTCCTCTACCTCTTCTTCTCTCCTCTCCCTCTCCTCTCTCTGTGTTCTAATCTTACAATTGTTTTTATGTACTCCCATCCTCAGGACTTTGGTCATATTACATGCCTCTTTTCTTCCTACAGGCAAATGTAATCCTCAACCAGGTTTTAATAATCCATTTGAAATCACAGAGCCTTCAAGAAGTTTCCAAAGCTTCCATCAGATTTAATCTTATGTCCTCATTTTCACTATAGCCTGTACTTTTAAAATTGCAGTTATCCTTCTCTGCTTAAATGACAATAATGTATGCATGTCCCATTCTTTCCTATTGCTCTCCTATAGGTCAAGGGCTATGTCTCCCTTTCACACATCTTAGTTTATTGGCACAGATTTGCACAAAATTGCCATTCTATAAAAATTTAAGTTGGATTTTAACTATGAGTCAGTTTCCAATGATATAAGTGGTTGTAACCATACTTTATCATGTTGTGATTCATTTGGAAGTCTCTTAAAAACTATGTGTACCTAGGTGTTGGTAATCTGTCATCTTTGTATCCCCATGTGTCAGCTAACATTTATTTAGTTCTAATTGTATTGCAGACTTACTACTAGGTTCTTTGCTCTTTATTTGACTCATCTTATTTTGTATCCAGAATAACCCTCTGAATTCAGTGGGCATTAATATCTTGAATTTATAGGGGAAAAACATTATGGGTCCATGTTTAATTTACTTTCTAAGGTCTTAAGAGCAGTAAGTGATAGAACTAGGATGAAAACAGAGAATTCTGATTCAAAAGCTTCATCACCTTCTTTAAACCCTGAACAATTTAATGAATGAACAATCATGATATTATATGTTATGACATATTATATATATGATATATGTGCAGTAGAAGAGAGAAACCTCCATGAAACTTCCTAAAATATCATGCTTTAATTCTATTCAACAAGTATTGGAATCAATGAGAATCAAAGATGTTGGTGGAAAATGGAATGGTAGAGTGACAGTGGGTCTGTTTATTATATACTAAAATGCTTTTTTATTATTTATATGCTATAGACAAATTTTTGTTTTCCTGTTAATTTTCCTATTTCCCTTTTATTGCAACTTCATTAGCTATAATCATAAAGGTGAGGCACCTTATCATTCAAGTCACAAATCATAAGGGCGAGGCACCTTATTCATTGCACACAGTGTTCTGCATGAAATATATGATCACTACATTTTTTTTGGAGAAAGCATTATCTGATTTAAGTTCAAGATTTTGAATAACTCAAGATTGTGCTTTAAAAGTTAATGGAGGCTATAATTTATTGAGGTTTATAGTAAGATGTATAGGATACCAGGTATAAGGATATAGGGTGTTGTATTAGTTATCTATGGCTTCAGAACAAATTATGCCAAAATGTATGGCTTCCAACAGCCAATGTTTATTATCTTGTTATTTATTCAATTAGGAAACTAGGGCTTCAGATTTCAGGTCTCTAATGAAATTGCAGCAAAGTTGTTGAAAGAGGCTGCACTCTCATCAGAAGGCTAGGGGAGAATTCTTTCCACATTCACTCATGTGACTTTCAGTTTCTTGTTGCTGTGGTCCAGAGCCTTCTGTCAGTTGCTTGCTATGCAGGTTTGCTTCACAGGGCTTTCTCATGACATGACACCTGGTTGGTTTCCCAGAGGGAGCAGTCAGAGAGACGGGGGGAGAGAGAGGGAGAGACCAGGAGGGAAGCCAGAGTCTTTTTAAAAGCTAAATTGGAAGCGACATTTCATCACTTCTGCCACATTCTGTTGGTTTTAAGCAAGTCACAAAGTTTAGCTCACATTCAATGAGAGAGGATTATAGATGGGCATCATTACCAGGAAGGGGCTTGGTGGGCTATCTTGGAGGCTGCGACCACAGTACTCACCCTGCCAATCTCTCTTCTCAGACCGAGTTCAACATTCTAAAAAATGCTCAAGCCATTCCACCACATTATAGTGCTTTCATTATCACTTTAGTGCAGCTTAAAGGGATTTGCATTTTGTATATGTAAAATATCAACAAATTGATGTTTCAAGTACATCCAACATTTTACTTAGAGGGAATTGATTTGATTGTGCTGATTTGGACAGAATTAAAAGCAACATTAACCATATGCTATATTTATGAACTGACAGTTTTAAGATAGCTAAGTCTTTAACTAGCTGATGAAGTTTTGGGGTAAGGAAATCTTGATAGAAATTTTGAAAAGTGTATTCTTCACCCTTTTAAACTGAAACTATTTTCTAAGAGTATATTTTAAAGTCACAGAAGGGATCAGGCTGAAACTTGACTTCTGGAGTCTTTGCTCTGAAGTGGTTGCATTTTTTTTCTTTGTTGTTGAACACTTTCTTGTTCATGCTCCCCTCCCACCCTCTTACTGCTTTCAGAAATGTGGAGGCCAGCTCTAAAGTCTCACAGAAGCATGAGCAGCAGAGACACTTGATTACCCTGAACCGCTCTGATGTCTTTTGAAAATATTTATTCTGCTGAACTGGAAACTTCAAAGCCCACCTAAAAGCTAAAATATGTTTGAAAACAAAAACAGGTTTTAAGTAAGCCATAGGTGAACAACACAAGAGTAGTTAGATATGAAAAAGAATGGCAAAAACTTTGAATGAAAACTTGGTGGCTCCAGTAGAAGAATGTAAAGTGTAGGTGACTTAATTAAAATTTGAAAAATATTAACAGAAATGTAAACATGAAAATTAGGGGGTATTTTTATATTTTTATTTTATAATTGAGAAAGATGAAGTTGGCTGTATTTTAAAAACTTTGCATGAGTTCCATTTGTGATGAGAACAATATTGATTTAATCAAATATGTGTGAAAACTGTTAACTTTGTAATGCTTTTGGAGTTTAATAATAGATGCAATTGATGTAAGCATATACATTCAACCAACTCTTTTTATTCATGTGCCTTGGAAATGATCTCTGAATGATGAAATGTGTTTTATAAATACTTACATAATAAAATTGATCTAGAAATGTTCTCAAGTAAATTGATGTTACGGTTGTACAGACAGTATTTGTATAAATCATTCTTCATATAAAATAATCTTACTGTAATTGTTTTCTGTGAAATAATTCTACATCAGTGCCTAGAATATATAGTAGGAGCTTGATGTCGGTCTGTTAGATGAAGAAATGAGTATCTAGTGTGGCATAGGAATATATATTTTTAGACTGACAGACATGTTGCCTGTGCTCTTGGTGCCTAAAATAGGACATTCCAGTGTTTTATTTTCTTAAAAAGACATTTTATTTGTCTGCTTTGTAGAAATATTACAAATGAATACAAAAACTCTAATTTTGACCTATAATATATGAATTCATTAAAGAATAATATATCTGATTTATGCTAATTTGAATTAGTCTTTACTTTGGGCTGCTGAAAGGAAAAGCGACTAGAATCAAGCTTTTTATAGCTGTGAAATGCTTCATGACCAAAATCTTTCTTAACTCGGATATGTACCCAGTGATAGGAAACAAGAATACCTCCTATACGTGCACTATGGTATTGAAGAATCTGGAACAGCGGGCTTACTCTGAGCTCACTGTTATTGATTAGGTTTATTTGGTAAAAATGAACAAGCAAATCTTATATTAAAATCAATTTTTTTCTTTTATATGAAGTAAGATTGTTTAGATAATATATGGATAGATAGATGACAGATAGATATGGAGAGACAGAGAAATGAGAAAGAAAGAACCTGTGTGAATATTAGCTTTGCCTTGATTCTATGGAAATGCTCTTTTTCTCCCTTTCAGTGTAAGTTACTCGGATATTTAGAATGGAGCACATTTGTTTTCTGAAAGACAGATGTGTTTTTTTCTCTCTAAATATCCTCTTGAATTTACTCTTATTACTTTCCTGTTTGACCAAGATTATGTATTCTTTTCCCCCAGTTATTTTAGACTATCTGCTTTTAAAGAGCTCTCACAAACAGCCAGCATTTATGATCGATTGCCTTCTGATGTCAAATGTGATATTTCAGAACATATTACTATAGATTTGAAATAATATTCTTAAAAATCATTAAGAATGTTTTTCTGAAGCTCAATAGTGAACATTTATTCTGAAGATGAATTGAAACATGAAGCCAATTCAGTCATTTCTCTGAGCTGTTCTGAGGAGAACATTAGGGCTGTACTCTTTTGTTAGGATGCCATGGCCAACTGCATTTGGTGATCACAGAGTTAAACTACTTGTGGATTTCTCCATATCTACCTCTGACAAAGGTAATGTCATGGGGTATTGTCCTTGATTGGAATGAGTACAGAACCCCTGCCTGCTTCTGGAGAGCACCCCAGGAACCGGTGTTCTTGTGTACACATTTGGGATCTACAGTTATTAGTCATTATCTAAATCAGCCTTACATTTGAATGACATTCCTATGACATACTTGTATAATTATACTTGAAAATACAGCCTAATTTTCTTATGTATCCATTGTATTTTTAAAGGTGATTTAAAATTTTCCCGATTGTGATCCCTACCACTTCATATTGAAGTTGTTTAACACTAGAACCTGCAGAATTATGTTCCTACTCTGATATTAAAACTATTATACTTCCATCACCTCTCTCTCTTTCCCTAATTCATAGGTGAAACTTGAGACCTGATTTGTTACTGCTCTGGATGTATAGCCAGAATAGTATGTTTTCTCATCTTCCCATTTTTGTTTAATCTATAGAGACGTTCTGAGACCCTCCAGAGCTCTGATGGGAAGAACTGTAGAGTGTATCCCCTGCCAAATGATCTAATGCAAAATTTACAGAGTGGGGACCTTGGTTAAATGAATTATTCATTGACACCTATCCATCAGGTAATTGGAAGTTTATGGCAACCTGAGCTGTGGAACATAGAAAGAAAAATTACCAATCACCAGCTTTTGAAATGAGAAAGTCAGAAGTTCAGATAGATTTTAACCCATGCACATAGACACAATGCAAAATACTGAGACTACAAACTGTTTATGCACCTCATTAGTTGATAAACGTATAATTGGATGCCAATTTGTTGTAGCATATGTTTCCTTGTCTTCCCCCACCTCCCAAAGCATAATAATATGTGTAAAATCAGCATGTTCTGGTTTCTAACTTTAATATCACTCTATTTGTTCTCCATTCCTCAGCATCTCAGGCAGGCAGAGCTCTGTTCCCAGAATAGAATCCTATTTTGTTTTCTTTTATATTAGAAATGGTCTGTTGCATCTTGACAAGGTGTTATGAACCAAAGAGGAAAGATCAATGATTTAAACATGCTTTAGCAAAAGCCTATATGTATGTTGTTTCCTGGCTTTCTGGGATGAATTTTAACAGCCACCTGTAATTGAAAGCACTTCATCCTCATGCAGGCACTTTACAAAAGGATGTTCAAAAATTGCAGGCTGACCTCTCCTGCAGAAGTAGGGCTGCTTTGCTCCTTTGAGAAGCACTCTGGGATAAATCATGCACTGTCTATGTTGGGTTCCTGGCTTAAATAATAATCTCTAGCCTTAGCTGGTTTGGCTCAATGGATAGAGCATCAGCCTGCAGAATGAAGGGTCCTGGGTTTGATTTCTGTCAAGGGCACGTGCCCAGGTTGTGCCCTTGTAGGGGGCACAGTAGGGGGCATGCAGAAGGCAGCCAATCAATGATTCTCTCTCATCATTGATGTTTCTATCTCTCTCCCCCTGTCCCATCCTCTATGAAATAAATAAAAATATATTTAAAAACATAATAATCTCTATCTTGTCACCTTCTATATGTGTGTGTATGTAAAGACACACACTCAAATATATTTCCATAATTTATCTATTGATGTATATTAACAAGTAACTACTATGTATCTGGTACTTGCTTAGGGCATGGTATTTCACATATACCATTTATAAAAATCTATGGAAAAGTAGTGTTAAAATTTTGTATCTGGCAAACCAAGGTTCAAAGTGTTCAATATTTAAACAGTAAAGGGGAAAAGTTACTATACCCATCATTTTAACAGCAATTGTTAGACTTCCTTCTTTTCCTGGATATTGTATAAAATGATATAGAGAAATTTCTTCATCAACTCATGCCATGCTGTAAGAACAATTCCTCCAGTTTCCATCATATTTTTCACCGGGAAATAAATTGTATGCTCATCTCTTTTTTTCTTAATAGGTATTTGGAGAGACCACTTACAGCTCTACCTTGCTCGTGGCTTTTAACATAGTTATTGATAATGAGAAAACACTCAAATGGCATGTTGCCAGGTGGAGAAGAGGGAATAAAGACCCATAGAAACCATCCAATCTAAACTGGAGACAGTCATCTTTAGAGAAGTGGAGAGTTCACTGAGGTTGCTAATGAATCCTATCACTTGCTTCACTCAAGAAGACAATTTGCAAATGTCTGATGATGACACAGGCCAGATTAAACTCTCTTCTCTGAAAAGCAGAAAACAAGTTATACTGAGCTAATTTTCCCTGCATTTTTGTCTTAAAAATATGCTTTTATAATCCAACAGGCAAATGCATTTTTTTTTCTGAATATGGGCTATATCCAAATATCTAAAGCCACTTCTATCAAGGAGAGAACACTGCTAAGCTGAGTGTCCAAGGGGACGTTGTCACAGGGGGTGGTACATTAGTGAGATGGAAACATTACTTCAGAGCAAATTAATGGTGCCATTTATTTCCTGGTGCTCTGAGGCAGCCCCATTTAGATGGATTACTCTGAGAATCTGTAAGATATTCAATGAGATACAGTCACCTTTATTGGTGGCACTATAAAGGCAAGAAAGAGATTTTGGCAATATTATCTCTTTTTCTTTTTCAAAGACACATTTATCATGTTCCTTTTCGCATCCTTTATTAAGTAGGTGCTAATAATGTTTCTGATTCTGCTGTTTTACTCCCAGGTTTGTAACTAATAGGATGATTTTAATAAAGCTCTTGGCTAAGATGTCCTATTGACCTATGCCCCTCCATTTCCAGGTTGATCCAAATCGTATTTCAGCACAGAAATGCCAACAAAAGTTTAAGTTTACATTTTTAAAGAATCACATTTCATTTCTGTTTTCCCAAAAGAGATTCTAATTTAACATTTTTGAAGTTTCAGTAAGATTTAAAAATACAAATTTTGTGTTTTTATATAATAAAATTACACAAGGTAATAATTTTCATGGTATTTGTAGCTTAGATATTAAGAAAAATAAGAAGTCAATTCTTAAAAGATAATATTTTCTACTTTTTACTGTCACAGAATTAGGATACACAGCCACTCTAAACTAAAGTAATGACTGCATCCTCCATTCTCAACAGTGGGCATCCTACATTCGCTGACCTCTGTTTCTTAGGGACCAGTGAAACCCATGATCCAGGCAGACAATACAGCACACTGGTAGTGAATCACCTTAAAACTTCTAGCTTTTAAGGGCACTCAGATTGGAATGCTACACTATCTTGTAGCACTATGTACTTTTTGATGTTACTCGAGGGATATAAGAGACTGATAATGAAATTTAAATCCTGCCAGTTTTTTTCTCTCTACTCAATAGCACTTTCTTTGTATTCCATACATGATGTTATATTATAGGGTAAAATGTTTTATAACAAAGTCATTTAGGCACTTCATTCACTATTTCCCTTAGGTACTTATAAAGAATAGCTAGTTTTGTAGTAAGGGCTATCTCTATATATAAAAGGCTAATATGCTAAGTGTCCAACTGTCTGACTGGTCGCTATGACATGCACTGACCACCAGGGTCAGAGGTTCAATGCAGGAGCTGCCAAGCTGCAGTGACTTGGCAGCAGCAGTTCTCTGGTAATGCACCCCAGAACCAGAGAAGAGGAAGCCCAATTCCTCGCGGGGCCACACAATTCCATCTTCAGCCGTGGGTTATGTTGTTGCTGGGGCACTGTTGGCCCCAAATCTGGTTTACTGCACTTGTATTTACATTCCACACCCTGTACAACAGCAACTTTGCAGAATGCCCTCTTGTACTCTGGGACCCCTCAGGGGATGTCAAAGAGCTGGTTTTGGCCTGATCCCCACAGGCCAGGCTGAGAAACCTCACCTGCCGGAGGGACTCCGCTTACTCTGCAGATGCTGGGGAGGGACGGACGAGAAGTTGGCTCCCAGGTGTGTCTAACCTGTCTCACCCAGTCCCACCCTGCTTCCCACCTTCTAATTAATTTCCCTTCAATGTGCATGAATCCATGCACCAGGTCACTGATTTTAGTGATACATGTATACTTTGTTGGAGTCCTCATATTTTTATCTTCCAGTACTTTAAACTTAATTAAATGATAGCATAACTTGAGAACAATATTTGATAGTGTTTCTTTCTGAATAGATTTAAAACTCTTACTGTCGGATATATCCATAACAAAGCACATGCAGAATAAAGTATTCTGCAAGTCTTAGTACCATGATTGCTATCTTATGACAATGTCTCTCAAACCACAGTCTACTCCCCAGCTTTGATGTGAAGCTGTCCCCACATGCTCTGTCTGGAGGTCAACCTCTTCCTTCATTTCTGAAACATTTATTGATTATACCACTTATTTGCCTATTTGATTCATTGTAACAGATGCCTTTTTGAGTCTGACTACATGGAAGCCAATTTTTAAATAGCTTTAGAGATAATTTACATATAGTTATCCAGTACAAGGTATATAATTCAGTGTATTTTAGCATATTAACAAAAGTGCAGTTCTTTTACTATATTGAAATTATAAAAATCCTTAGGAGGAATTTAAGAGTAGATAGATCTCTATTATCTTGGGTTATGCAATGATTTCTAAAATTTAACATAAAAGGTACCAGTGATAAAAGAAAATAGGTAGGCTTGATTTAATCAAAATTAAAAATTTTCATGCTTTAAAGAATAACTTCAGAAGCCACTCTTTTACCCTGTGAATTTCCCTTGGCCATGGCCATACTCAGTTAGATTGGAAATATCATTTAACCCATGGTAGGCTGACATAGTTTTTCTCATGTAGGAGTGTGAGACAAACACAGGGTATGCCGCTAACAGAATAACTTTGCGAACTTCAGGAAACTGTGTTCACCATATTTTACTCATTCTGTGGAACGAGTAGCTGAAGGGCAGTGAAGAAAGAGAAGGAGGATGAGGGAGAGGAGGAGGAGGAGAGGAGTCTGGTCTAGAAGAGTGCTACTGAAAATGCTGAGTGTGTGTCAGAATCAGACCATGAACTGCTTGCTGCTGGTCTCCACGTAGGAAGGAGGTTGTGCTGGCATATAACAGTTCAGTAGACATTTCCTTTCAGCAGCAAGCAGTTCATGGTCAACTTAAAAAAATCACATGTTCATTTACATTGCCTGTGATTTTGTTATTATGGACTAGCTTTTGGGATGGCATTCTCCTAGGTTATTGGGACATTAACCTTGAAGAGGTACTCCTACACTGTTATGCCCAGTGGTAGCAAGTTGCATGTCCTAGTAGTGCTCACTGAGTACTGGTTGAATTAATTGTGGGAGCATGAATAGAGGACAAGATCTTGACTTTGGGATTATATGCTTTTGTGACAAAAAAAAAAAGTGACATAATGTAAGATATGGGTTTAGGATCAGTAGGTCTCTGTGGAACCTTGTCCTGGTTTGAAATGAAATACCTAGTGTAGTTGTGCCTCTTTGAAAAATCACATGAGTTCACATTGTCTTAGAAATAAAAATTTGTAATGCAAACTTTATTACTATTTTACTAAGATATGGAAAAAATTAAAATCTATAGTACTTTCAAGCAAGTAGGTGAAAATATTGGTAAAAATACAGAAAGACATTTTGTCTATTAAAAGAAACCACAAAAACTTATAGCCTGGGAGTCTTGAATCTAAGGTGTGGGAATTCAGGCTTTTCCTAGGAGAAATTCTTAAGACACATTCTATCTATCTATCTATCTATCTATCTATCTATCTATCTATCTATCTATCTATCTATCTATAAAAGCCTGAATATATATATATATATATACACCAGCCCACAGGTAGCTATGATGTGCCCTGACCACCAGGGGCAGACACTTGCCGCAGGAGCGGAAACTACAGGCATGGAAATATGGAAAGGGGGAAGGGGGAAGGAAGTACTGCAGGAAGAGATTAACCAAAGATTTTATATGCATACTAGAGGCCTGGTGCACGGATTCATGCATCAGTGGGGTCCCTTGGCCTGCCCTGCGGGGATTAGGCTGAAACTGGCCCGGAGCATGGATTTGAGCACTGGTGGGGTCCCTCAGCCTGGACTGTGAGGATCAGGCCAATGCTGGCTTTCCGATATCCCCCCAGGTGTCCCGGATTGTGAGAAGTGCAGGCCAGGCTGAGGGACCTCACCATTGCATGAATCTGTGCACTGGGACTCTAGTTTCATTATAAGTAAATTTCATTCTCCTACTTCAGTGGTCACCTTTTACACTTTTGCCCATATGAGCAATATCATGCTAACTAGATGGACACTCCTGAATAGTTGGCATTGGGGGACTTATCCACTAACAAGTAAGATGTAACTTTTGTTATGTATTCCACCTGTGTTGAGAAATTATATCTCTTAAAGATATCATCAGTTAACCTTGTATAATTAGAATTTGTTATAGATTTGGAAAACTCATCACTTTCTTTAATTAGTTATATTACCCATACTCCACCTCTGGATTTGTGAGAGAAGATTGCTAGCTATTCTAATCTTGGTTATCTAGAAAAGGTCATATGAGGAAATGGCTTTGAAAATCCTAAACCAATTCCTATAGCTAACTTTATATCTGTTCTCATCTGATTTGTTCATATTCTTAAACATAAGAATTCTATCCCCCACAAAAGCTATAATGGAAATAGGTGTGTCTATAAAACATGGAAAGATTAATCACATGGTGATGAACCTGGAATTTAAGGCTCATAAACAATCTTACCCATACTCTTTGTGTTTGCTTTGTTTAAGTCAGTTAGACCATGAACAAGAAGTTTTTCACTTTTTATCTGATTTCTTCTAAACATATCTCCACCATATCCCCTAAGCTTCAGTTCAGTTTTCTCTTACTGTTCACTCTGAAAATAAAGTGGAATTCTTACGTTATTTCAGTAGAATAGGTGTCTTAATGAGGCAACTCCTGATTCCATTTCAGAACTGAGTAAATATTTCAGAAGCAAAGGTAAGACCCTGTGAATGCTGGTGTGTGCCTTTCTGTGTTTTTCTGTTTCCTTCCTCTGCTTCTTTCTTTTCTGTTTCTTCTAGTGAAGTGAGACAATTCCCACAGAGTAGTTGTATCTGAGACACCACAAAAACAAAAACTTTACAGAAAACTATGTTCCTTCCTCAGTGGAGCTCATTTTCTAATAGATGTCATGCTGCATGAGCTGTCCTAGTTTGAAATGGAATACCCAGTATAGCCGTGCCTCTTGGTAAAATCACATGAGTCCCCCAGAATAGGATGTGCCTGTAGGAATAAATATAACTTATTTTTTTAAAAGTATATTTGATCTTTCAACTTTTGTTGTTTTTGTTATTGAGATTGTTATAAATGATATTTTGTCTATATCAGTGCCTAGCAAGAGAAAGCACTCAATAAATATTAGTTGAATTAATGAAGATTTTAGTCAATATGTTATAAGATTTTAGTCCATAAGATATAAATATATGTGATCAATATTTCCTGACAAAAACCAATGGGTATATTAAAACACTATTGAATTTAATGTGGAGAATATTTACTGAGCTTTATGAAGATAAAGGTAAGGTATGTCCACAATAACATATTCAAAATGCTAAGACGCTAATAGGGTAAGATGGTGTTTTGGGACTACTAGAATCCTAACCTAGAAATAATCTTGAAGTTTAGTATTGATTTTTATATATGTACTTTAAAATGACTTATTATTATTATATTTATAAAGTGTGATTATTTCCAAAATATTTTTCCTTTGAGTTGGAGGTGAGTAGGTTGTTAAGAGGAGGAAGAGAGAATCCATTTTTGTAATTTATCTGATGCTAAGGAGTTTGTATGAATAAGGAATAACCTGAATAACCTTAGTACTTATTAAAAAGGAGATATGAGGTTTGTCAAGTTGTAACAGATATTTTAATATGTGAGTTTAAGAAGATAAATACATCAAACCCAATTGCATAATATAGTTATCGTAAGCTTTATTTATGTATAATTTACATAAAATAAAATTCACCAATTTTAAAGAACAATTTGTTTGTTTCTGACAAACATGTAATCATATAACCATATTCATATCATTTATAAAGCACTTCATTCAATTATTTTTTATTTTCTTTTAAAAATTTTATAGTATAGGTATTATATTGAACCCTATAACCATTCAAGTTATTTTTACATGGTACATGGTTATGATTATAAATCATTATTTCACATGTGGGTTGCCAATTATTCCAACATAATCTATTGAAAATACCACCCTTTAGCCAGTAAATTATTTTTGCACTATTATTTAAAGGTAATTGGCCATTTAATGGGTTTATTTTTTGTACTACATTCTGTTCCATTCACCTATTGTATGTGCCTTGATCCTAGTAAAATACTGTCTCCATTATTTTAGTTTTATAACAAGTCTTGAAATCAGGTAGTGCAAGTCTCCCACGTTTGTAATTTTCTTCTTAAAGTTAGTTTGATGATTTAGATTTGCTGCATTTAAATATAAAATTTAGAACTAGCTTGTCAATTTCTGTTTTTTTATTGTTTGAAGTATTACAAATAGTAGTACATATGTCTCCTTTTTTTCCCCCCCCATTGACCTCCACCCAGCCTCCCCTACCCCCCAGTACACGCCTTCACCTGCCCGCCCCTCCCCACCAGTGTCTTGTATCCATTGGTTATGCTTATATGCATGCGTACAAGTCCTTCGGTTGGTCTCTTACAGCAACCCCCCCAAACCTCCCTTGCCTTCCCGCTGTAGTTTGACAGTCTGTTAAATGCTTCTTTGCCTCTGTATCTATCCCCCCCCCCCATTTCTTTCCTTTAAAGAATCTTGCCTCTGCAGACTAGAAATAAACATATAACAAAAAATGTTTGAGTCCCAATTTCAATGTCCAACAGTTCTGAGTCCCCGTTTCAATGTCAAACAGTTCCTTATGTGTACATGTCAGCAATAATATCTGGATGGTGGGCACATGGTGGCAATGCAGGTCTGACCCTCTCTGGTTTGGTCCTAGGCAACCTGCAGGGACTCACAGCTGCTGACTGCTAGCGTGGCAAGGTATCATCAGCATCTTCCATTTCTGGACTGATTCTCCTCTTGTCTTCATGGTTGGAGCAGACCTGTCAATTCCTCTCTGTTGCAGGAATCCACATGGTCTTGGAGTTGTTTTCTGAAAATATACAAACATATTCTCGACCAAAAGTTCAATTTCTGTTTTTAAATTAAATTTATTGGGCTAACATTGGTCAACATGAACATATAGGTTTCACTGTTACAAGGTCTGTATATTGTACTGAATGCCCACCACCCAAAGTCAAATCTTCTGTCACTATATATTAGTGCCCCCTTCATCCCTCACCCCTTTCCATCTGACAACCCCACACTGCTGACTGTGTTCACAAGTTTCAGTTTTAAATCCCACATATGAGGGAAATCCCATATGGTCCTTAGCTTTTTCTGATTGACTTATTTCACTTAGCATAATGTTCTCAAGGTCCATCCATGTTGTTGCAAATGGCGCATTCTTATGCCTGAGTAGTATTCCATGGTGTATATGTAGTGCATCTTTTTTATCCAGTCCTCCATCGCAGGACACTTTGGAGGTTTCCTTGTCTTGGCCACTTTGGATAATACTGCAATGAATATTGGGGTGCATATATCTTTGTAAATACATGATTTTGAGGTTTTTTGGGGGGGTATATACCCAAAAGAGGGAATGCTGGGTCATATGATAACTCTATTCTTAATTTTTTGAGGAATTGCCAGACTGCTTTCCATAGTGGTTGTACCAGCCTACATTCCCCTTTTCCCACAACCTCTCCAACACTTGTTAATGCTTGTCTTGTTGATAGTGGCCACTCAAACAGGTGGTAGGTGGTATCTCATTGTAGTTTTGATTTGCACTTTCCTAATTGCCAGTGAGGGTGGCCTTCTTTCATATGGCTATTGGCTGTTTGTATTGTTAATTTCTAGTAATTTGATGAAGATTCAATTGAATCTGTAGGTCAGTATGGGAAGAAATAGTATCTTAATATTGAGATTTCCCCATTGATTAACATAGGGCATATCTTACATATATCAGTTATTTTGGTTTTCATTAATTTCTCAGTGAACAGTTTTCAGTAAACAAGTGTTGCACAAATTACATTAAATGCATTTCTAAGTACTTCATATTTTTAAAATATATTTTTTATTAATTTCAGAGAGGAAGGAGGAGGGAGAGAGAGATAGAAACAATGATGAGACACAATCATTGATCAACTGCCTCCTGCACACCCCCTACTGGGAATTGAGCCTGCAACCCAGTTATGTGCCCTGACTGGGAGTCAAACTGTGATCTCCTGGTTCAAAGGTCAGTGCTCAACCAGTGAGCCACACTGGCTAAGCTAAGTACTATATATATATATTTTTAAAATATATTTTATTGATTTTTTTATAGAGAGAGGAAGGGAGAGGCATAGAGAGTTAGAAACAGTGATGAGAGAAACATCAATCAGCTGCCTCCTGCACACCCCCTACTGGGGACATGCCCGCAACCAAGGTACATGCCCTTGACCGGAATGGAACCTGGGACCTTTCAGTCCGCAGGCCGACACTCTATCCACTGAGCCAAAGCGGTCAGGGCAGTACTTTATATTTTTATGCCATTATAAATGGCAATATGTTTAACATTTAAATACAATAGGTATACACAGAATTTATTTTTACATAGTGAATATCTTATAACTTTGCTAAACTGACTTGCTAATTCTGGAACATTTTTTCTGTGTTCACTGGGATTATTTTCCTGTGTAGACCATCCTGTCTTAGTAAATACAGTTTTATATTATCCATTCTTATATCTGAGTGGATAGTATTAAAATTTTTTACCCTGTGCATGATATTTGCTCTTGCTTTTCTGAAAGTAGAATTAAAAACGGTGTCATACATTTTTTCCTCTGAAGCCTACTCCAACTAATATTATAGAGTTATATTTATTACTAGAGGCCCAGTGCATGAAATTCGTGCGGGGGGGGGGGGTGTCCCTCAGCCCAGCCTGCACCCTCTCCAATCTGGGACCCCTCGGGGGACATCCCTCTCACAATCTGGGACTGCTGGCTCCCAACCGCTTGCCTGCCTGCCAGTCTGATCACCCCCTAACCACTCCCCTGCCAGCCTGATCAATGCCAAACTGCTCTCCTGCCAGCCTGATCACCTCCAACTGCCCTCCCCTGCTGGCCTCATTGCCCACAACTACCCTCCTCTGTTGGCCTAGTCGCCCCCAACTGCCCTCCCCTGCTGGCCTCATTGCCCACAACTACCCTCCCCTGCCAGCCACCTTGTGGCGGCCATCTTTGACTACATGGGGGCAGCCATCTAGTGTGAGGGCATGAGTCAATTTGCATATTACCTCTTTATTAGATAGGATATTTTATTTCTGTATCATTTAACCTACAAAAACTCCATTTGGTACTTAGAGCAAGAGGATTTGCTACTCAGAGGATCTTATCCAGGAAGTAGTCCTCACCCACAACTCTAGTGTCTCACCCTTACATTTCCTTAACATCTTCCAGAGCCGAGTGAATGTCAAACAAGAGGCTAATAATATTTGTTTGAGGATAGATGATAACCACTTTTAAGCTATTCTTTAAAACTAATAGCATTTGCAGATATTGAGGTTTGCTTTTGTTTGTTTTTTTGAGGGGGGGTTGTTTAAGTCTCCTTAGCAAAATAATATTCTTGTGCCCTATTTCTCACTTTCAGCAGCAGAGTCTTCACTCGATACTTAATTTTATACCCTCTTTCGCCCCTCTCTTTCTAAAATGTTTGGGTAAGGAGCATATGTGTATTCACAACCTAATTTGGACATTTGAATATTTCTTAACTTTGGATGAACCCCATTTGTGTGCCTTTCTTGGATTGGGTTATGTAATCTGGCCATTGTTTTCTCTCTGCCCTGTTACTAGCTTACTTTTTCCTATTCTAATTTCATTTCTGGTCCTGACCTCTTTCCCAAATGCAAACACAGTGCAGCTTTCTATACCTTAGGGGTGCCCAGAGCTGATGAAGATCACCACCCAATTACATTATAAGAAATAGTCTTTTTGAAGCTTAGAATAATAACAGAGCCATGTTAATAACTAAAACTGACATGCATGATCAGATTGTAGCATGTCAACAACAAACTGACATAGAGCATAGTATTTTTGGATTGACTTTATTGGAGTTGTAGCAGGTAGAAAGTGATTTCTGCTGAAGGCGTATGTCAGCTTACCTTCCTCATACTTGATATTACTGAGCTAATTATTTATTGTTTTATATTGGTTGGGTTTTTCTAAGTTTAAATAATAAGCAGTCACTTTTGATAACTATTGCTTCTTTATTTTAGGTGACATACATAGTATACTCTTATTGAAGGTTATAATGATTGGTTTTTATTCTAAGCTCAGTGTTTGAACTCAGTAAGAAGGGTGCTGTTATGAGGCCAGGGAGGGGCCAAATAACTAGCATTGATTTCTATCTAATCTAACCATTGCTAAAAATGTGCTCCCCTGAGTGTGTATAATAACAGGTTTTGATTATTTCTTAATTATTAGCAAAATAACTTTCAATTTTCTCCACTGTATCAAACTTAAGCAGTTCTATGTATAGAATTTACAGAAGGAAAATCCATATCAACATGCTAAAAAATTCTATGTAGTTTTTATGCAATCATGTTAATGATATACTCTGTAAATTTTGGGAGACAAATGAAAATTACAATATGCCTGCTCTCTGTAACACTCTGATTTATTTAACCTGGTCATATTTCTCTTAAACCAATTAAAAACAGAGGGCCCATCAGCTTATAAATAATGCATTATCTTTCAAATCCTATTAATTATTATTTTTTGTTTATAATCTCTAGGTGGCCTCAGTAGGTCAAAAGATGACCTCATATTCTAACTTGTCAGACCTTTAAGCATCAAGTAATTTTCCAGCACTTTTAATTAATGACACAAAATTTTATCTGTGAAGCAGTTACGTTAAACAGTTCTGATAAACCAGGACAAAACTAGCTTTTGGTTCAGTGGGGAAAGAAAATGTAAATATATTTTGTTATTGTTGGAAAATGACCTATGCTATAGTGTTGCTATAGAAAAATTAAATGCTTCTGAAATAGACTCAGGGAAGAGGAAATACAGGAGTTTAAATGTAGGATTTATACACATGTGCATCTGAGGTACCACACATAGAAGAGGTTACAGTCAGGACCAATGGGGTACAGGGCTGTATGTCATCATCCGATTACTTTCTGCTTTGCCCTCTAGATCATTCTCCTTTATTTCCTTTAAAATTTAACATTCTCTAAAACTCTAAGTATTGCCCATAATTATTTCAAGTTCTCAGCTTCTCAATGGTGTTTATCCATTGTGTTTTAAAATCTGAAGTGTGGGTTTGTGACTAATTATCATAACTGACATAACATGCCTGGCTCTCTGGAGGGCTTAAAACCCATTATCTCATTTAAGCCTCTCAGGATCACTGAGTTGGGTCTCTTATGAACTATTGTCAGTGAATGAAGCTCGAAATTCAGGAATTTAGTCATACATTTAGGCAAGTGGCAGAGCAGGTTCAGTGCTCATGTCTTTCCACAGTGACACCTAGTTCCTAACCACTACTCTACCATGCGTCAACGATGAAGTCATTCTAGGGCACTTTGTCTTTTAAAAGAGAGTTAATACCTGCTATTTCATAAGCTGAGATATACACTGAGTGGCCAGATCATTATGATCTCTGAATGCATAATAAGCAGGCCACTCAGTGTGCCCCCTCCCCCCTGGCCAGACTGGCCGGACCCCACCCATGCACAAATTCATGCACCAGTATATATATATATATATATATATATATATATATATATATATATATGTATATATATGTGTGTATACACACACACACACACACACACACACACACACACACACACACACACTGAGGCCTGGTGCATGAATTTGTGCATGGGTGGGGTCCGGCCAGTCTGGCCAGGGGGAGGGGGCATGGGTGGTTGGCCAGACTGCCTGCTGGTCAAACTCCTGGTCAAGGGGACAATTTTCATATTAGCCTTTTATTATATAGGATATACACTAAGTGGCCAGATTATTATGTGTTCAGAAATCGTAATAATCTGGCCACTCAGTGTACGTTGCCTATAATATTGGAGTTGTGATATAACTTGCCATATATCCCATGGCAGGTAAGAATAAACATATCATGAGTAAACGTGAGGGTGTAGTAGGAAGGATGACTGTATATGTGCTGATTTATTTAAATATTTCTTTCATTATATATTTAACACTGGAAGGTGTGCAGGTTACACACTGATGACCTTACTACCCAGAACTCTGGTGAGGAAAGGCATTCCGTTGTTAGATGCCACACTTTCCATTTCAAGTGTGTAAGAAGCACTGCGCTCGGTGGATTGAAGATCGATTGATCTCAGCAAGCAAAAAGCATTGTTAAATTGGTCAGTCCTCCTCTCTGGCTCTCGCTTTTTTCTAAGAGTGGAAAAAGAGAAAGGCTTACTTTCTATTGTCTCACAGTCTTGTACCGTGGGATACAATTGTTGCAAATAAAAACCAAGAACAATTTGAATTGTGGTTTCCACGTGTAATTACATTATAGCTGTTTCTCTTTGCCCTGTAGTTACACTTGCACTTTGCGATTAAAGTATTAGTGGAAATAAAGTAATGGTATATTGGAGTTAATGAAGCATGTTCCCTATGTGTTGTTTCTTCATTGCCTTTGTTTTTTTCCTACAGATTAACATATTTCTATTAATCTTTATGCATGCTGCAGTTATATGTCTATATATTATTTAGGGAAAGTCTTGCATTAGCTATAATAAATAAACTTAGGTTTTAAATCATAATCTTTGCTCTACTTAATTTATTTACATTTACTCTTTTTCATTACTGCAGGAGAAAAAAGTCCCAGTGTTTTATTTTTATAATAAAATACTCTGAGAAAGGGTTATTATGGGTCCTAATACTGGTATGCAAATATCATTCAAGTTTACACAGCAATAGCTTTTAATAACATTTGGAGAGATTTGGGCTGATGCGGTTTTTGTACTAATATTTCTTCTTCAAAATAAGAGAAAGTGGGTTTAATCCCTTGGGGATCTTGTGAAAGGGTGATGTTATTCATAAATGTATATTTAGACTTATTTAATGAAATTTCTTTTTAAGGTATACATTGTAGTGACATCTTTTTTACTTTGACATGTTAAACTATGATTTATATTCCTGTGTCAGGTCACCTGTAAATTTAAAGTGAAAAAACTATATGCAGAGGGCTAAGAATTGAAGCAGTACAACTCATTTGTAACAATGTCAATTGGAAAAGATTTGGGGAAAGGGATCAGAGGGTCTGTCTGGAAGACTGAGGTGTGGGTGCAGAATAGGGGTACTGGGAATGAGGTGATACTGGAGGGGGAAGTGAAATTTATTGCTATTCTGACTGCCATGGGTCTTGAGAGTATCATACTAAGTGATGGGATCAGATGGAAGAGGACAAAAACCCTTTGACTTCTCTCATGTGGGCTATAAAAAACAACAACAACAAATGAATAAATAAGACAAACAAATAAAACCTCTTATACACAGACAGTAGTATGGTGGTTACCCGAGGATTAGATGGATGGGAATACGTTGAAAGAAGAAAAGGAATCAAATATATGGTGACAGAAATAGACTAAACTTTGGGTGGTGAACACAATGCACTATACAGATGATATATTATGTAATCAGACACTTGAAACTTTTATAATCTTATTAACTAACTAGAGGCCCTGTGCTTCATGCACGGGCGGGAGGGGGTATGTCCCTCAGCCCAGCCTGCACTGTCTCCAATCTGGGACCCCTTGAGGGATGTCCGACTGCCCGTTTAGGCCCAATCCCTCTCACAATCCAGGACTGCAGGCTCCCAACTGCTTACCTGCCTACCTTCCTGATTGTCCCTAACTGCTTCTGCCTAATAGCCTGATCACCCCCTAACCATTCCCCTGCCAGCCTGATTGATGCCTAACTGCTCCTCTGCTAGCCTATTTGCCCCTAACTGCCCTTCCCTGCAGGCCTGGTCACCCCTAACTGCCCTCCCTTGAAGGCTTGATTGCCCCCAACTTCCCTCCTCTGCTGGTCTGCTCACCCCTAACTGCCCTCCCTTGCAGACCTGGTCCCTCCCAACTGTCCTGCCCTGATGGCCATCTTGTGGCTGCCATCTTGTGTCCACATGGGGGCAGTCATCCTTGACCACATGGGGGCAGCCATCTTGTGTGTTGGAGTGATGGTCAATTTGCATATTTTTCTTTTATTAGATAGGATAGAGGCCTGGTAAATGGGTGGGGCTGGCTGGTTTGCCCTGAAGGGTGTCCTGGATTAGGGTGGGGGTTCCCTTGGGCCATGGGGCAGCCTGGGTGAGGGACCTGTGGTGGTTTGCAGGACAGCCACACCCCCCGGCGACCCAAGCAGAGGCCCTGGTATCTGGGATTTATTTATCTTCTTTAATTGAAACTTTGTAGCCTTGAGTGGAGGCCTGGGCCCGCCAGGGCAGACAGAAAACTTGGCTTCCTCCATTGCCAGGGAAACCCAAGCCTCCTGCTCTCTCTGTAGTCGCAGCCATCTTGGTTGGCTTAATTTGCATACTTGCTCCTGATTGGCTGGTGGGCGTGGCTTGTGGGTGTAGCAGAGGTACAGTCAATTTGCATATTACTCTTTTATTAGATAGTATGTCACCACAATAAATTTAATAAAAACCTGAATAAGATTACTAAGAACATAGTCAGTTTTGATGTGCAATAGCAAAGGAATTATAGTGTGAAAATCCTTGTCAGGAAATTTTATTTATTCACATACACTAATATTCTACAAAGTAATGAGCAGTAATAGTCTATCAGAGAGTTGGCTAAAGTCTTACTGAAACATTCAAAGTACAAATTCAAGCACTTGTGAACTAGACAAATTGGTGAGAGTTTAATAAGTGGATTGCTTCACTCTGGGATAGTAGAAAATGTAGGACTGGATAGTCAGCATTTGGGCAGGTATTAAGGATGTGGATAAACTGAACAACACATTGAGCAAGTCCCCGTGTATCAGAAAATGGAGCAGGGTGGGAGCCAGTGGAGACTGCACTGACATTTGAAGGGGACAGATATCAAGGCAAATGGAAAGCAACAATACCTGATTCATCTGGAGACTTGTACATTTTACTCAATGTATTTTTGACCTAAAATAGATAATGTTATCTATAGCAAAATAATAATGTTGGGATCTAGCTGCAGTGTACATAGTTGATCACGGTGCATTTTCCTCCACTTTCCTGTGTGTTTGAAAAGTTTCATAATAAGATGATGGGGGAATATAAAGCTACCTGAGACACTGGTGAAAACGTCCATAATGCCTGTTCAAGTAATGATAGTTGGAAATGAAATTATTCAAAGAATTTTTAAAGTCATGGACTATTTAAACCAGGGGAGGGGAACATCCAGCCCATAGGCCACATAAGACTTGCAAAAACACTTGGTCTGGCCCTGCCAAGTCATCAGGGGTGAGTTAATGAAATGTTTGATAAAATATAGCAGGCTAATTTTTAAGTTGATAATTTTGTATGGCCCTTGAATAATTTTATAAATATCCAAATGGCCCTTGGCAGAAAAAAGGTTCCCCACCCCTGATTTAAACAATGTTCACATCTATGAAGACCCCAACATTTTTGTGACCTTGTTGAAATCCTGGACTGGCTAAACAGTATGCTTGATCAAGAATATCCTGTTTTGATATACTTTTTATACTAAAGGAATTGTTAAATGAAAATATTTGGCAGAACATTTCCTTAAGTCACATGATCTGCAAATCAGAAGTGGAGACCTTTAACTTAACCCTACAAAATATCACTGACACTGGTGTAGTCAGCATCTCTCTGAGGTATTCCAGTATATGATTTGGGGGAACACACTTCCTTTGTTTGCTAAAAGTTACATCAATAATCACGCACATGCAATAAGGTTGTCTCTGACTTCTCCACCACTCTCATGTTACTTATGGTAGAGACCCTTCTTGCTGGCCAGCAAATTGAGCTTTTCTGTCTTTTTAAAGGAGATGGAGATAAAGCACATAATTAACTTGACAGTGTGTGAGGAAGGGTAATCACTGCTGATCTGCCCCTAACATTCTACCTCTAATCCACATGGGCGAGGCTGATATTTGTTATGTCATTGCAGATCAGGCTCTGCCCCTTTATCACTTACCACTTCTTCAGTATTTCCAAGAATAAATATTCAAGATGTTATTAAATTTGGACACATAAACATTCTGACCTTGAGCTTTATTAACCAACATAACATATTGAATTTTACTCACCACAGGTTTTCAATATCTTGTAAATTAATGGTGTGTTTTGTTTTCCTCTTTAAATATTGGATGAAAAACAGTCTTGCTATATACTGGTATCATAAGACTTGTCTTCTGAACATGGATGTGGCCATTGTATCAGTATATTTTATTTGTTCCCATATTGTTTCACCACTACCTTTATGTGAATGATAGATGTGTTGATTCTGAAGCCCATTTATTAACAGGCATGGTATCACTACCTCTTGGAAAGTTTTGTGTATTATATAGTCATGAGAATTTCAGATCTTTTATGATGATGAAATGGTCACTGACCTGATCTTCCTCGTTGACTCATTACTTTTCAACACATTCATCTATGCCAAGACCTTGATAGTGACTGGACTTAGAAATCTGTAGCACTGTGCCAATGTGCACTTTCCTAAATCCATTACACAGTAGAAGCTATGTGTTTCCAAACTTAAGACAAGAAAAAAATGATAGCTTTTCTTGTAAGTTTACACAATCAAAAAATCTAGAATTGTTAAGTGTTTTAGGTCATTCTGGTCAAACATTTGCTTCCTTGCATAACTCTTTTTTTCACTACTCAAACCAGGCTCCAGCAGGTCCTGTTGAAAAAACATCTTTGGAGAAAATCTTTATTCCATTTAAACAATACCATGTATATATGCAATCCTTTATTATGTCCAGATATTAGTCTAATATTTCTTTAGTGCTACTTAAGCCTTTATTAATCTAAATTTTACCTTCATAGGAATGAATCCCTCCTAATAGTATACCTCATATATTAGACTTTGTGTAATATAAAACTAAATAACTGCACATAGTAACTGCATTTATTATGTGTGTAAAAACCATAATGTCCAACTTAACTTTTTTGATCTTATTTCAGAACAACATTCTTCAAACTTTCCTGCTAAATAGTAATAAGGAAGCCTGGGAACTCGGTAAAAACTGCTTCTTGAGATATCTCTGGGATCTAAATGATTTGTCTTTAAAACATGCCACATAACTCTTGCTGAATCTCTAATTACTTTAAGAATCCCATATCTTAATTAATTAGAAAACTGCACATCAAATGTCCAAGTAGAATGGCTTCCCTGTGAGTGCACTTTGAATTTATTCTGCAGCTCGTCATATTCTTGTGCTGTTGTGTACTCTAGTGTGTTGGCTGTCTAAACTTAGGGAGCACAGCCTTAGTAGGTCACAAGTAGAACATATTTAATGTTGTTGTTGCTTTCCCAAAACTTGTTCCCTGTTATTCCTAAACAGGTAGTCCTCAGATTGAAGCCTGTACTTTTACTGGGAGTCTGAGCATTGTCACATCCATCTTAGGATGCGCTGCTGCTAAAACACCCTACAGGGGATGGTTGACTGAATCCTGCAAATGTGTCCATTGTGAACATTCCAAAGACAAGTGAATGTCAAGGTCAGGCTATATCTCAGCAAAGTCAACTGGCAAGTTGTCCACATTTCTCATAACTTCCCATTTAATTTCGATTGAATCACCTCGGTACAATATCTGTCACTCAGGTTCGAGGCACAGGTACTTTGTTTGATATTTATAATCACACTAAATGGATCCATCTCTTAGGTGCAGATTCACATTAACCGAGGGCACAGAGATGAACAGGTAAACCACAGAGCTGAGGACAAGTTGATAAGAAAAAGAAAAATGGCCATGCAGCCTGCAGGACTAGGTCAGTCTGGTCAGGCCTCTCTGTCCCGATTGGAGGCATGGCAGGGGAGCTAAATGTACAGCTAGAAGTTGCTGGGGGAACACAGAATCAGAGTAAGGAAAATCGGTTTTACAATTATGATATTTAATAACCTGAGTCTAATATTTCCTTATATGTTCACTTATTCAATAGGAATTTATGTGCCTTGGGAATCAGGTGGTCAAGAACTGGGAGGGCACTGTAGGTATACACCTTCTTCCGATTGCTGCATGGTGTCTTGGGGTCCAGTAATGGAATCAGGATATAGGCAGCATCTTTCCCTCTAGACTGGGACCAGTTCTATGTATTATGAGTCAACACTGAGAAAGCAATGCTTCCCTCCCCCACTATCCCCCAATCCCCCCCCAATCCTAAATTCACTGTGTTGCCACCATGCAGTGGAGACAAGCTTCTGGTAAGGAAAAATAAAGGGAATTATTCAGTTGTTCATAAACTCTGGGACTTAATATAGGGGAGCATCCAACCTGTAGGCAGGTGTGTAGAATAGGGATTCAGAAATTATTTTTTTTAAGGGGAGAAAAAAGGGAGAGAAATACAAAGGATAGTTATGCTAGATTCTTATGCCTTAGTGATCCCATGAAAGTTCCTTTTTCACCATTGAACTCTAAATCAGCAGAAATGTCTGTAAACCTCTGGTCTTGCTAAAGGTGCAAACTGAGGCTTCGAGGAGCACTTTTGCTGATGCCCATTGCCTTTCCCTAATAGCAAAATCAAGGGAAAGAGTTAGACTAATCAGCAGTTTTCTAATATGAAATTATATATTTGAAAATTTTATATCTGATAAGGGTTTAAATCTAAAATATGTAAGAAAATCATATAACTTAATAGCAAAAAGTAAACAATCCAGTTTTAAAATGGGTAGAGGAGATGGCCAACAGGTACATGAAAAGATGTTCATCATCGCAAATGATCAGGGAAATGCAAATCAAAATCTTCATGAAATATTATACCGCACCTGTTACAATCCTATATAATAAAAGCCTAATATGCAAATTGTCCCCTTGGGCGCTTGTTTGACTGGGAGACCAAGAGTTCATCCAGGAGACCAGGAGTTTGACCAGGAGACCAGGAGTTTGACCGTTCACTATGACGTGTGCTGACCAATACCAGGGGGCAGCGAGGAACATGGTGGGCATCTGTGATGGGGTGCCTGGGCGGGGGGCTGCGACCTGTCGCCAGCTACCTGGGGGCGGGGTTGACAGGGACGGAGTTGTAGTGAGAATGCAAGGTGTCCACCAAGCTCGTTCTCACTTCCCCTACTAACCTCCCCCGGGACGCCAGGGCTCGCATGCCAGGGAAGCCCCTGCACTCAGGTTCAGGGTGCCTGCAAGGAGCCTGCCCCACACTCACACGGTTTCTTACAGGTGAGCCGGGCCACAGCCGCCGGGACCGCAGGGGCCGGTCAGGCTCCCCGTGGTTCACGCAGGAGCTGGTCTGCAAGGCCAGCCAGGAGAGAGGACGCTGCCTGCACAGCTTCTGTGCAGCACTGCTGGGTGGCCCAGAGGCCCATGCTGTGCCCCGGCCCATGGTGTCTGGCTGTGCTCATCTCATCTCTGCATGGGGACTCAGGCGCCATGACTCAGGTGGAGGGGGACACGTGGGAGCCTGGGGGTCCAGGTGCTGCTCAGGGCCCAGAGGCCAGCTGGGACCTACCCTTCCACACCAGATGCTTGCACTTTGATTGCCAGCCAGGCATAGGGACCATACTCATGCACAAATTTTGTGCACCAGGCCTCTAGTGACTATTATGAAAAAGACAGAAGTTAACCAGTGGTGGTGAGGATGTGGAGAAAGGGAACTCTTGTGAACTATTGGTGGGGATGTACTAGATGTACCAGTTAATAATGCGGATTTTTTTCAATAGATGGAGTTACACATATGTTGCTATATATGCAGTTAGATATCTATGCTATTTTGTTGTATTGACAGCAAGCTTTAAAACTTCATATGTCAAATTTGCTGAGAAGTTAACATCATAGGTATTTTTACGCTTAAAAATGTCAAATTTTGTGCCAAAAAAAAGAGCATTTGCAGGAAGTTTTAATCATTATTTTGAAGAAAAGTGCTGCTTAAAGTTATCATATACTTTGGGAAGCTTATGGTGAACATGCTCCATCTCAAGATACTTGTGAACGCTGGTTTAAACACTTTAAAAATGATGATTTCTATGTGAAAGACAAAGACGCCCAAGTCAACCGAAAAAGTTTGAGGACAAACAATTACAAGCATTATTAGATGAAGATGTGTGTCGAACTCAAAAACAACTTGCAGAAAGATTAAACATTGCTCAGCAAACAATTTCTAATCATTTATAAGCAATGGGAAAGATTTTAAAGGAAGGAAAATGGGTGCCACATCAACTGAACAAAAGACAAATGGAAAACCGAAAAGTCATGAGTAAAATGTTGCTTCAATGGCACGAAAGAAAATCTTTCTTTTTTTGCATCGAATTGTGACTGGCGATGAAAAGTGAATTTATTTTAAGAACCTCAAATGCACAAAATCATGGGTTGATCCGAGTCAGCCATCAAAATCTACTGCAAGGCCAAATCGCTTCACAAAGAAGACAATGCTCTGCTTTTGGTGGGATCAGGAAGGTGTGGATTATTATGAGCTTCTAAAACCAGGTGAAAGCATCAATACTGGTCACTACCAACAACAAATAATTAATTTGAACATGCTTTGATTGTGAAATGACCAGAATGTGCCAGAAAACATGGCAAAATAATTTTGCTTCATGATGGTGCACCATCACACACTTCAAAATCATTTAAAGACACATTAAAAGATCTTGCCTGGGAAGTATTAACCCACCCGCTGTATTCACCAGACCTTGCTCCTTCAGATTACCACTTGTTTTGATCAATGGCACATGTACTTTCTGAGAAGCACTTCAAAACGTAGGAAGAAATGGAAAATTGGGTCTCTGGACAGTTTGCCTGAAACAAGAAAAGAGTTCTATTGGGACAGTATCCACAAATTACCTGAAAGATGGGGAAATGTGTAGCTAGCAATTGACATTACTTTGAGTAAAGCACTTTTGATGTTTCTCTTGAAATTATCATGTTTTCTTTGATTACAAAATCTGCATTATTAACCGGTATACCTAGTAAATTGTGCCATCATTATGAAAAATAGTGTCAAGGTCCCTCAAAAACTTCAAAATAAAACTACCATATGATGCAGCCATCATTTTTCTGGGACATAAAGGAAATGAAATTAGAATCTTGAAGAGATATCTGCACTCCCATGCTCATTGCAGCGCTCGCTATTCACAATAGCCAAGATATGGAACCAGCCTGTTTCTGTCTACAGAAGAATTAATAAACATGATCTGGTATATATGTGCATGCAATGGAATATTATTCTGCCGTGAGAATGAAAGAAATTCTGCGACAACATGGATTGAACTGGAGGGCTTTATGCTTAGTGAACTAAGTCAGAGAAAGAAAGATAAATGTTGTATGCTATCAGTTATATGTGAATCTGCAAAAGCCTGTTCATAAAACAGGGAGTTGAGTGGTAGTTACTAGGGGTTGGGGGTGGGAAATGGAAAGGCGCTGGTCAACAGCTATACACTTTCACTTGTAAAATGAATACCTTACAATTAACAATGCTGTATTATATACTTGAAAGTTGCCAGAAGAGTAGATCTTAAATGGCCGCAGCACAAAAAAAGAATGGCAATTATGTGAGGCGAGGGAGGTGGTACCTAACCATACTGTGGTAATTATTTCTTAACATGGGAGTGTATCATATCATCACTTTCTAATCTTAGACAATGTTAAATGTCAATTACATCTCTGTAAAGCTGGAGAAAGAAAAAGGGAATATATCTTTCCTAAAAAGGAACCTGCTGTCATTCTCATCCTGTTCAATGAGTATTTGCTGATTAAAGGTATGTTCTAGGGGAGGAGATATAAGAAAATGGGACAATCAGATTCAGTTGGGTAAGTGCTACCAGGAGGGAAGTAAGTCAAGGTGCAACGAGTCCACTAGGAAAGGGCCTGGTGCTGCATTGGGGAATCATTGGATCAATCTGGAGAGGTACAAAGGCCACCCTGATACAGAGGGACACATGCTGAGTAGGAGGTTGATCTATGAAGAAAATGTGTTTCTGGATTTAGAGATTCATTTATTTGTTTACCAAATATACACTGTGATTCTACTGGGCATTGGGCTCTTTTAGCACAGTGGCTCTAATGACTGAAAGAAATAAGATTTAGCTCCCAGGGAGTTCATATGCTAGTAGGTAGATTTTGTTAATTTTTGGATAGTTTTGTAAATTTGTGTTTGAAAGAATTATTGCTTTATTCTGTTCTCTCTCAGCCTTTGACCACCCCCCTTTATGCTTTGCTTTTTTGAGGAAGGGAGCTTCCAAAGTTGTATTTACAGCTCTTCTTCTTTGAAGAACTGTTCTAAAGTTATCTTTGCAAATCTCTTTTGAAAAGCTTAACAAAATGAAAAATGACTAGGCTAGAGTTGGTAAGCTTATCGCTGTGATTATTAACATAGAATGTTTATATCAATACTATTTTATGAGGGGAGAGATTACTGTTGGCTTGAGACAACTATAAAACATCCTCTCATTCCCAGCATGTTTTTATCACGCTAAGAAGCATCATCAGAAAATAAGTCCATATCTATTATGTGGTCAAAGCAATGACGATTTTACAAGAGGAACAAAGATGAAGTTGGTTATTTTTTCCTGACCAATGGATTGCCACTCCCTACCTCCTCTCCCACTCAGATATAAGGCTGATAGAATTTAATTACCTTTCTTTTGCAGAATGAAAAATGTAAGATATGCAAAATAAGATAAAATTCTAATTAAAATATTTAAACTACCCATAATCTAATAATTCAGGCAAAATGAAGCATCAGAGCAAACCTCTTTGAAAGTGTGAGGGGGGTGGTCTATTTTTAACCAGTAGCACTGAGGGCGCATTCTGAGGACTGCTGTGGATCCTGGTGTCTGTATTCATAAAGACTAGGGGAAAGAAGACTGTCTTAGCAGATGAATAGAAACATTGATTGGCTTTGAGGCGAGTAATTGCCTTACTCATCCATACAAAAAACTCCAGCCAGTGAAGTCCTCCTTTAAGCAAAGCACAAAGGATGCATGATGCATACTTATGCATATATAGTGTAGCTTACCTGAGATTTATTTAATTATTCCTGGTCCAGTAGTTTCAGAAAAATATCCCGGGTACTACCTTAATGTAGATTTTTTTTGGAAAGTGGAAATCTCTGTTAATTTGTTTTTTCTTCATTAAATAATGTGCGTGTATAGCATATATGTTAGAATTGGTTATAAACATTACAGAGTAGTAGAAAAGTTAAAACATACATATTAACATTTCCAATTAAAAGGAGCATAGGAATACTGATTATCGCAGTCAATATATAATTTGTTACTTTTCATATTTATTTTTTAAATGTTTAATATACACACACACACACACACACACACACACACACACACACACACATATACACACACACACACTCTAGAGGCCTGATGCATGAAATTTGTGTAAGAGTAGGCCTTGCTTCCCCCAGCTACCAGCACTGGCTTCCCTCTGGCACCCGTGACCGGGACTTCCCTTGCAGCCCCAGCTTTGTCTGGAAGATCGTCTGGAAGGATGTCAGGAAGCACATCAAGAAGCATTTCAAGAAGGTTGTTCAGCTATCTGGTCTAATTAGCATATTACACTTTTATTATAGACTAGAGGCCTGGTGCACGAAATTTGTGCACGGGGGTGTATGTCCCTCAGCCCAGCCTGCATCCTCTCCATCCTGGGACATCCCTCTCACAATCCAGGACTGCTGGCTCCCAACCACTCGCCTACCTGTGTGCCAGATTGCCCCTAACCGCTTCTGCCTGGCAGCCTGATCACCCCCTAACCACTCCCCTGCCAGCCTGATTGATGCCTAAATGCTCCCCTGATGCTCTGATTGCCCCTAACTGCCCTCCCCTGCCAGCCTGGTTGCCCCCAACTTCCCTCCCCTACAAGCCTGGTCAACCCTAACTGTCCTCCCCTGCAGGCCTGGTCACCCCAACTTCCCTCCCTTGATAGCCTGGTCACCCCAACTGCCCTCCCCTGCAGGCCTGGTCACCCCCCCCCAACTGCCCTCCCCTGCTAGCCCAGTCACCCCTAACTGCCCTCCCCTGCAGGCCTGGTCACCCCCAAGTGCCCTCCCCTGCTGGCCTGATCACTCCAACTGCCCCACTCACCAGTCTGCTCACCCCCAACTGCCACCCCCAGCTGGGCTGCTCACCCCCACTGCCCCTACTGCTGGCCTGATCGCCACCAACTGCCCCTCCCACCACCCTGATCGCACTCAACTGCCCCCCTGCTGGTCTGATCACCCCCAACTGCCTCCCTGCTGGCCTCCTTCCCCAACTTCCCTCCCCTGCTGGCCTGTTCACCCCTAACCACCTCTGCCTTGGCCCCACCACCATGGCTCTGTCCAGAAGGGTGTCTGGAAGGTCTCCGGAAGGCCTCCACCTCTAATTAGCATATTACTCTTTTAGTAGTATAGATTTATTGTTGATAGCATTACAGATGTCTCTCATCCCCCCCCCCATCTCTTTACACCCCTCTTCTCAGCCCCTACCCCACAGGTTTTCACCACCCTCTTGCCCATGTCCATGGGCTATGCATATAAGTATATAAGTTCCTTGCTTTATCTCTTCTCATCCCCCTCAACCCCACATTGAGGTATGTCAGTCTGTTCTATTTCGCCATACTTATATTGTTGGTCAATTCTTTTTGTTCATTATGTTCCACAAATAAGTGTGATCATGTGATACTTGTCTTTCTCAGATTAACTTATTTCACTTAGCGTAATAGACTCCAGGTCCATCCATGCTGTCACAAAGGGTAAGAGATTCCTCTTTTTTTTTATAGCTGCATAGTATTCCATTGTGTAAATGTCCCACAGTCTTCTTTTATCTACCTCCTGGCCTTCAGCACAGTTCTTGCCCACTAGCCCTGGCAGAGGAGCCCAACAGGATGGGCAAAAGTCTTGCAGGGTAGTGGTGGTCTCAAGGTGAAAGACAGAGTTCTGGTTGGATGTGTGCCATGGTTCAGAGGTCCTGCTGGTATCTGTTGCAGGCATGCAGGCTCTGGGCACACAGGGTCCCGGGTTGTCTGTGGGTTTAGGCCCAAGCTCATGGCTAGTCTGGGTGGTGGCAAGGCTGGGCACCTAACCACTGCTGGCTCCCTGGCCCCTCCCAAGGAGGATCTGGTAAACCCTTAATGATGGTATGGGAGGTCTCTGAGCCAGAGCCGCCCTGGGAGTGCCTGTGGTAATAGTTGGGGCTCTTTGGCCAGGAGAGCCTGAACTGCCTGCCCCAGAGATACCTGAGCACTCCAACTGTCACACACACACACACACACACACACACACACACACACACACACACCTGCGCACACACTTGCCCTCTCACTCCCTCACTCACTCACACTCTCTCATTCCTGTCCTTCTGACTGCCATGTTGGAATCTCATTTCTTTCTTTTTTGAATACCTATATGATGCTTATTAGCATTTTAATAACCAAAACAATAAAACAATTAAAGTCACATTTAGTTCCTGTTCTGCCTCATTTCATTAATTTCTGCTTTTATTCTTTTGAAGTAAAAGCAGTAAATTTGGTGTCTTAGCTGTTGCTGTCTTTTTGTATTAAACTAGAGGCCTGATGCATGAAATTCGTGCAAGGGCCTTGGCCCCACCACCATGGTGGCCGCCTCTGCCTCGACCCCTGCCCACCATGGCTTTGTCCGGAAGGAAGGACATCCAGAAGGACGCCCAGTGTAATTAGCATATTATGCTTTTATTATTATAGATTTCTGTATGTGAAGAGGAAATTAGAAAGATTTTCTCCTAAATACAAGCTATCTTCAAACTTGAAAGAAGTGGCTATCCTCCATAACTAATATTTAAAAGGCAGAGCTGAAAATTTTCACAATGAAGGAAATGCTTAATTTTTAAAGTTTATTACATTTTATTTTTTTAAGAGTTAAGAAGTAGTATTTATTCAATATATAAATAGGTGAAAAATATTGTTTTTGAGCTACATCAAATGTGTCTCTTTCCATTTCAATACTGCTTTCTACTCCTGAGACACCAAAAGACCTTTCTCCTAAAAGCTGAATTCTCCATAGCCACTGTTTCCTCTGGTGAGCCACGCTGGGACTGGCCCTGGCCCTGGAGGGGAAAAGGGATTTCCAGATCCAGCCGATGCTGACTTACAGGGAAGGTTTTCGGCCTGGGATTTGGACGTGGTGTTGTAGAAATGCAGTTACTTAAAACAGCAGTTAGTTAAATAAGGAGATCTGATGAATTGCCTCATTTTTCCCCACACTCAGCAGCATCTAAAGGTCAGCTGTGTTCTGAAGAGCCAATTACTAATGCGGCTTTGAACTGGCTTGGAGCTGTACACCCCTGGTTCTTTCCAGTAGTCCTCCCTTGCCAATGGCTTTACTATTTTTTTAACCTTTGTTTGGAATCTTATTTGATTCCTGAGCAATTGCAAACTTTGACCACTAGAAAAGGAAGCTAATTCAATACACATTGTTCAACCTGAAGTCATAGCAAGGAGTGGGATTTCCCTCAGCTTGGTGACCTTCATTTTTAGTATTTAAGCTCTTCCTGATTGAATTTTTTTAACCTAAGAAAGGGCAAAATAGCATCCTTATCATTTAACACCATCAAGATCTTTTCTTGCCTGGCTGGCAAGACACAGTGGTTGATTGTTGTCGACCTATGAACTAGGAGGTCACAGTTCAATTCCCAATCAGGGCATATGCCCAGGTTATGGACTTGAACCCCACTATGGAGCATGCAGAAGGCAGCCAATCAATGGTTCTCTCTCATTACTGATGTTTTAATTTCTCCCTCTCCCTCCCTCTCTGAAATCAATAATATATATATATATATATATATATATATACACACACACACACACACACACACACACACATAATAAATTTTTAAAAGTATATTTTCTCTATTTTAGGTTCCTATTGCATTTAACATCTCAGACTACAATTTTGAATTTAATTTTCTTTTACTTAAATGAACTATTGATCTCCTCAGATAGATTGTCATTCATATGAGGGAAACTTATATGGATTCCTTCCCATTTCATCCACTCATTCCTTTCTCCCTCCCTTGCTTCCTCCTTCTATCCCTTCCTTTCCTTCCTTTCTTCTATTATCCAATATACAAGGTGGGAAAAAGGTAGGTTTACACTTGTTTATATGGGAATGATACAATAAATAATAATATAATAATAAAATATGTTTCCATACTCACAACTATAAACTTACTTTTGTCCCAACCTGTAAATTGAAGTTTATCTTAGCAATAGGCTGAGGTCATATTTAGGCTTCAAAAATGTATATGTCTTTAGGAGTTTACAGAAGTCTTGTAAAACTGTCTGTTCAAAGGAACTAATTTTCCTGACTCAATGAGAGTACATGAATAATTATGTATAGTATCACTATTCTTCAAATGTGAGACACATGGTTACAGCAGTTACATTTATACTGAATAAACAGATTATGACAGTTTTCACCTGCATTTTTCTTAGAAGACTCACAGATATCATATGCAGTTTTCATCTGCATTTTTCTTATAAGACTTACAGATATCATATGCACTAGGTAATATCACCTCTATTGTGTATTTGAAGCAAGCAAGGCTGTGTTTTATCGAGTAGGTAGAAAAGTAGGGATGGGTTATGTGACATTACTGCTGCATCGGACAATGCCTAACGAATGGCATTATTTGTGCAAACTTTTTGTGTTTGATGCTTAAGAAAATAAAAGCCTTACCTTAAATCATACAAGTAATTATTAATGTGGGCAGACCAGACTGGTAAGCTTCTATTTTCTACTTCTCTATAATGAATATATATTTCATGTTAAACATAGTTAATCTGTGTTCAACTTAGTTTTATATCACACCTTGATATAAAGTTAGCTTTATATCTATTGGTACAAAAGCATTGAAAATTAAGAACGGAAATCCTGAGTAATTGCAAGGTAAAGATAAAGATTAAATATTATAAAAAGTCAAAATAATAGCTAAGTTTGTTATATTTATATATTTAATAAATATTGGTGGATGCATTGTGTTCCCAAACCTGAGTTGGGCATTGCAGAAATAATGAGAAATGACTAGATTCCTTGCTTTCCTCAGAAGCAGGAGGTGAGTTTGCAAAATAAAATATTAGACCTTTGGGATGACTTAGCAGACTATGTTTTCTGTTTTCTCATCTCAGAAATCAAGCTTGAAGATTATTATTTGGCTTGTTAGCAACTCATGTTGACAAATCACCACCAGGAATTTAGGTTATTGATCCAATTTGTACCCACTAAGATACTTTTTTTTTATTGTCTAAAGTTATACATATGTCTCCTTTTTCCTCTATTGATCCCCACCCCACCCCCCAGCCATTCCCACCCTGGGTAAGCCCCCACTGCCCCAGTGTCTGTGTCCATTGGTTATGCTAATATGCATGCATACAAGACCTTTGGTTGCTCTCTAACCTCCTCCCCTCCCCTACCATTTGTCTCTGGATCTATTCTTGTTCATCAAATTACTTTGATCATTATATCCCACAGATGAGTGAGATCATGTGATATTTATCTTTCTCTGCCTGTCTTATTTTGCTTAGCATAATGCTCTCCAGTTCCATCCATGCTGTTGCAAATGGTAAAAGTTCCTTTTTTATAGCATCATAGTATTCCATTGTGTAGATGTATCACAGTTTTTTAATCCACTCATCTGCTGATGGGCACTTAGGTTGTTTCCAAATCTTAGCTATTGTAAAATGTGCTGCTATGAACATAGGGGTGCATATATCCTTTCTGATTGGTATTTCTGGTTTCTTGGGATATAGTCCTAAAAGTGAGTCAAATGGGAGTTCCATTTTTCACTTTTTGAGGGAACTCCATACTGTCTTCCACAGTGGCTGCACCAGTCTGTCTTCCACCATTTGTCTATGTCTATGAGTTTGTTTGTTTCATTTGTTCATTTGTTGTTTTTATTTTATATCCCACATATGAGTGAAGTCATATGATTCTTGTCCTTTTCCATATGACTTATTTCACTTTAGACAACAAACATACAGTTCCTGAAATGAATTGACAGTTACCTTCCTGGGATGTCATTTCTTTTTAGATTTCAGAGGCAGATAGCCAGGTCATCTCCCACGTGGCTGAGATTAATGTGTCAAGATTAAAGACCCTATTCTTATGGCATAGCGCATAACACTGAGCACTGTGCTTCGGTTCAAGTATTTTGTGAAAACTTACTATGTGCTGTACTAGGTGATGAGGATACAAAGATGAACATCCAGTAGTGTCTGACCAGGTGGAATGCCATTGAGACTGCACATGATTTGGTAAATAACAAACAGAGGAAGAAAATAAAAGTGACCATGCATCTCAGATACTAATAGTTGGGTTTATAATTTAAAATACTAGAGGCCTAGTGTATAAAAATTCATGCACTGGAGGGGGGGGTCCCTTAGCCCAGCCTGCCCCCTCCTACAGTCTGGGAGCTCTCAGGGGCAGAAGGTGACCCGGTGATCAGGGGAAGGTGATGCCCCATCACACTTCTGCTGCTGCCACTGCCAGCAGCACAAGCCTCTGCAGGCCCTGGTTACCTGAGCCTCCGGCCAGCCCTGGGCGGCTGGGCAGCTGCTACATGAGGCTTGTCTGAGCCTCTGGCCAGCCCTGGGTGATGGGGTCTGAGGAAACTGGGGGACTCCAGAGACAGGTGTGCAGAGTGGCCAGGCCCACGGGCCTGGTCTTGCTGAGAGCCTGCCGCCCTAGCAGGGCTGAGGTGACTGGGTGCCACCATCTTGTGGCTGTAGGTGCCGCCATATTTGATGATGTGGCAGTCATTTAGCATATTCCCTCCTATATTCCCTCCTTATTGGCTGTGGGCGCTGCCATCTTCGAGGGCGTGGCAGTCAATTAGCATATTCCCTCTTTATTGGCTGTGGATGCCACCATTTTTGAGGGTGGGTAGTCAGTTAGCATATTCCCTCTTTATTAGATAGGATTAGGCCAATTTCATATATTCCAGAGTAGTAAGTCGATAATTAAAAATTAAAATCCATATGTACTGACTCCAAAGCCAATAAGCCATATGTCTACCAAGTTCCTGGGGGCTGAGGTGGGTCATTTTTGCAATTCCAGAACTGTGTCATTCTAATGTCTGTGGTTGAGGTTCTCAAACTTTAATGTGCACAGGAATCATCTGGAAGCCTATTAACACAAAGATTGCTCAGCCTTTCCTCAGAAATGCAGTAGTTCAGTGTGGGGCTGACTTATTGGCATTCATCTGATCTCAGAGGTGACATTACCATTCTTTGAGTATCACTGATTCAGGCGAATGTCTCAAACTTTTGCCAAATCACCTGGAGAGCTTGTTAAAAGATGCTGCTGGGCCTGCCCTGGCCATGGAGATTCATAAGGTCTGGGATGGAGCTAAATAATTTTTATTTCAAATAAACTTTCAGATGATGATGTTTACCAGCATCTAAAGGTCAGTTTTATACTCTGCTGCTTCATGCACTGCAGTGAGCTAAGGAACTATCTAAATAGGTTGACAGAAGCAACCTAATAAGAAACTTAATTTTGAAAAATATAAAATATTTGATCAAAATATGTACCCTACTTAACATGGAATCTTCTCATGGGAGAAGTAGAAAAAACAATGTGGGAAAGTGTGAATGTCACGAGTGTAATGGTAAATTTTAAGAAGCAATAGATACTGTAAGCAGCTACTAATGATGATACATGTGGAAGACATTCATAGGGAGGGAGAAAATAGTCTGTTTGAAGGACATAGTGACACCTTTAGTTGTCTCCTTAGAGATTATTTTTTCTTTTACAAATAGCTTGTGTATGCATTCTTTTTAGCATTAATATATAAAATTCATTAAAAATTTGGATGATAAAAAGTGGCATTGGATGATATCACTAGAAATAGTGTTCATATAGAGAAAAAAAGCTCAAGTTTGAGGGAACTCCATGGTTTAGAGGTAAGCCTAAGAAGAAACTAGTAAAGAAAATGGAAAAGTTGCTAGCAATAGAGGACAAAAATCAGGAGAGTGTGGTGTTGCAGGAGCCAAAAAAATACTTTTCTGGGAGGATTGGATGGTTAGTGGTTGAAAATGCTGCTAAGACATCAAATAAGGTAATGGAAAAAATGATGGCACCACAAAGATCATAAAGCTGCCTAATTGGAGTGCTGTGTGAAACCCCGATAGTCCTACCTTACAGAAAGAAGAAATAATGATATATTGGAGATCAAAGTATAAACACTTTGTCTCTTTGTGTGCATGGAACTTACTACATCTTTGAAATATAGTTTTGTTTCTAAAGTTTTTCTTATAAATATCATATGTTTTATTAGCACATATTTATATTACATTTCAATATCTGATACCCATCTAATTTTTATTTTCAAGATGATTATACTTACATATAATTATTTAAAGGATGAGTGACAAATATATTTTATCAGTTAAAAAAGAGTTGTGTTAAGATTTTCATTGGGATTATTTTACATTTTTAGATTAATCTTGTAAAATAGCCATTTTTATGACATTTATGACATCCTCCTGACAGAAATTCAGTGATTTCCTATATAAAGTTTTGTGGTTTTCTTTCTTTGTACACAAAAATTTTCTAAACTCATTTAATATATCTGGTACTACTGTGAATGTTGATATTATATATGTTTTTAAAAGTGTGGCAAAATATGCATAACATAAAATTTACAAGTTTTATAATTTTTAAGTATACAGTTCATTGACATTAAGCATACTCATATTATTGTACAACCATCACCACCATCCATCTCCAGAACATTTTTCATCTCAAACTAAAACTCTATACCCATTAAGCAATTACTCCCCATTTCTTCCTGTCCTTTGTGCCTGGCAATCATATAGAGATAGATGCTTCTATCTCTATGAAACTGGTTCTTCTAAGTAACCTGTATAAGTGGAATCATAGAGTATTTGTGATGGATTAATTTTTATTAGTAATCTCTTCAAGATTCATAGATGTTATAACATGCCAGAATTTTCTTCCACTTTAATCCTATATAATAAAAGGCTAATATGCAAATTGTCCCCTCCACTGGGAGTTTGACCAGGAGGCAGGGCCGGCCCACCAACTGCCTGCAGCCCCTCCCCCTGGGCAGCCCCGCCCCCCCACCTCCCACCTGGATTGGGGATGGGGCCCGTGGCCCCTCCTCCCAGCCGGCCCAGCCCAATTGGCTCCAATCAGAGCAGGCTGGCCAGACCCCACCTGTGCACCGGGCCTCTAGTTATTAATAATATTACATTGTAGGTATACACTGCTTTTTGTTTTTCCATTCACCTATCTCTAGACAATTGGGCTGCTTCGTCTTTTAGCTATTGTAAACAATGGTGCTAAGAACATGGGTGTACAAATATCTGTTCAAATCCCTGTTTTTAATTCTTTGGGCAATATGCCCACAGTCAGAATTGCTGAATCATATGGTAATTTTTATTTTTAAATTTTGAGAAACTGCCATACTGTTTTTTCACAACAGCTGCTATACCATTTGCATTCCCACCAGCAAGGTAGAGGTAGCCAATATTTGCCTAACAAGAATAGGATTTTCTCTATACTTGCCAACATTTGTTATCTTCTCTTTTCTAGGTAATAGCTGTCCTAATGTATATGAAGCAGTTTCTTATGGTTTTGATTTCTATTTTGCCAATGATTAGTTATGTTGAGCATCTTTTCATGTGCTTATGGGCCATGTGTATATCTTAGGGTGGAGAACCTTTTACCTGTTACTTTTTCATTATATAATATCCTTCTTTGTCTCTTGCAATAGTTGTTGCCTCAGATTTAACTTGTCTGATAATATTATAGCCCCATCCCTGCTATCTTTTAGTTATTATTTGCATGTGATATATTTTCCATTCTTTCACTTTTAGCTAATGTGTGTCCTTAGATATAAAGGGAATCTTTTGTGGACAGCAGATAGTTGAATTCTGTTTTGTTTTGCATACATTTTTTGAATCTATGTTTTTTGTTTGGGAAGTTTATTCCATTAACTTTATACATAATTAGTCAGAGAGAAGGATTGCATACTGACATTTTGATTGTTTTCTATATGTCTTACAGCTTTTTGATTCCTCATTTCTTCTCTTACTACCTTCCTTTGTATTTAGCTGATTTTGTGTGTGTGTGTGACATGTTTTTTTGTTTTTGTTTTTAATCCTTACTTGAGGATATTTTTTCATTGATTTTTAGAGAGAGTGGAAGAAAGGGGGGGGGGGAGACAGATAGAAATATCAATGTGAAAGAAACACATTGACTGGTTGCCTTTTGCTTGAGCCTGACCAAGGTCTGGGTTGGGGAGGAGCCTGCAACCTAGGTACATGCCCTTGACTGGAATTGAACCCGGGACCCTTTGGTCTGTAGGCCGACACTCTATCCACTGTTCTGATTCCTTTCTCATTTCCTTTTGTATATATTTTATAGACATTTTTGTGGTTACCATGAGGATCAGGTTTTTTGCAGCATTTGTCTTTCCTGGGCCTGGGTGTATATTGCACACCCAAGCTCCCTTGTATACATACATAGTTGTATGTATATATCTTAAATTTCCTAAAAAGTTTCACCCCTGCTTTTTCTTAAGGCCTTAGATGTTCTACTATATTCCCCTGTTTATAATCCTTTGCCCTCAGATTCTGCGTGTCTACAGTTCCCCTGTAGTTTCCATCCATCATGGAACCTGCCACTGCCTTCCATGGCTTCCAACCATAGGCATGAACTATGCTGTCATTTCTGTCTGATCTCCAAGGCAGGCAACACAGAAGCTCCTAGGGAGCTCACAGATTGGCCAAAACATGCAAAGAAATTCCACTCATATTCTTTCATCTGAGAGAAGGAACAGGGGATTGGGCCACTTTCTCCCGGTCCTGCGCAGTGCCAGGAGGAGAGTGGGGCGTTGAAAAATACTATGAAATTTCCCACCCTGGAGAGCGTGGCTTTCTCTCGAGTGGACATTGGTTTGGTTGCTAAGACCATTAACTGCTTCCCTAGCTGGTTTGGCTCAGTGGATAGAGCGTCAGCCTGTGGACTGAAGGGTCCCAGGTTCCATTCCGGTCAAGGGCATGTACTTTGGTTGCAAGCACATCCTCAGTAGGCAATGTGCAGGAGGCAGCTGACTGATGTTTCTCTCATCGATGTTTCTAACTCTCTATCCCTCTCCCTTCCTCCTTGTAAAAAAATCAATAAAATATTAAAAAAAAAAAAAAGATCCTTAGCTGCTTTGAAGATCTCCGTACAGCTATTTTAATTGGCCCATGGTTATTTACTTGATGTGGCCCTAGGGGAAGTGAGGGCCTACAGCTTCCTAGTTTGCCATCTTGCTGTTTTCATATCTGTTTGTTTTTTAATTGCTTTTTTATAGTGTTAGTTATGGTTTCCAACCCTAAACAGATTCAGAGATGCAGATGTTCAGCTAGACCTCCAAATCATACTAGAAATGTAAAACTGTTACTGCATAATATATTGATAATAACTGTCATCATTGTTTTATTTCTAATTTAATGGTGATCTATCTAGGTTCTAGAATATGTCCCACACAATCAAAATATAATTTGATAAATGTCAAATTACAATTGAGATAAATGTTGGTTGTTATATAAATTAATGGTAAACAAATAAAACCAAACTGATATTGAAAAAATAATGCAAATAACAATATTCTTTCTTTGCATTTTTTAAGCACACTTCCAGGTGATGTTGTTGCCTGTAGCTCATACTATGAGTAGCACTGTTTCAGCACCACCTCGTGTACATTAACAGCACAAAACTGAAAAAGATGTAATTTTGAAAAATGTATAACTTCCAATTATTTACCAAAAAATATATGCTTTGCTTAGCATAGCATCTTTAAATTAGGGGAGCATGATAAATGAGGAAATTGTGAACATCCATGAGTATAAGGAGCAATACTATGAAGTAGTAGGTATTACAAGTATTTTTGTGTGCTATCGTTTTCAGATACACTATCAAGACAATGTGAACTTAATAAAATTTAGGTATAGTGCTTTCAGTATAACTCTAAAATGTTTTAAATGGTACAGGAATTAATTGTTTTGTGGAGGCAAAATATGTGGCTTTTTACTTTTGGGGAGCTCCTTTAAAATTATCTCAATTTCTTTTATGTTTATTGGTCTATTTCAGGTTGTAAATTTTGTCAATTATTATTTTGCTAGAAAAAAGAAACATGTGCTTTGTTGTACTTTCCAAATACCTTAGTGTGTATTTTTATATATACTGTCCACTTATTTTAAAAAGTAAAAAAATTGATTCCTTTTTTATTCCAAATTTTGTACAATTATATAGCAATCCCACTACATTCAACACCTCATTTTTTTAGACAACGGTGATTTGATGTTCAAAGTAATTTTTGTAACAGTACAAGCAAATTAAAAATTTCCTCCTCATTTCCATATTAAAAATGTTGTGATTTCCTATTCTATCTTCCCTTTTTAAACTTTTTATTATGGTGATAATTATCAATAGTTAACATATTGTTAAGTAGGATTATTTGAAGAGAATTGGCCAACTGTTGAATCCCATATCTCCAGGTTTTTCAAGCCAGAACTGGCTAACCATTTCTTAGGAATGATGTAAGCGTGGTTTTCATCTATTTGGAATTTTTGGTAGGTCTTTATTTTTCTAATATGAAACAATACAGACCATACAAAAGATTTTAACTTCCTTTAAGATATTTTCCAGCTATGCAGCATAAATGTCTTTGGACTATTTCTGACCTAGTCATAGTTGAAACTATTCAGTGTTGTGAATGTGAACACCATGAGTAAAGTAAAATCATTTAAGTAAAAGGAAATTCAAACCTTTGAGCTGATTAACAGAAAATGAACTGTGGGATGTGTTGTACCCCCTTTTTTTAAATCTGAGGAACTAATTAAATTTATTTCAGAAAACATTAACAGTCTGTTTTTGTGAAGACTCAAGCATAACAGAAGGGGTTTGAAACAGATAAAAACAAGGAGGGATTGTAAGAAAAGTGAAGAGATGAGTTTTTGAATGATGGAAAAGATGGTGTTGAGAATCAAATTAAGAACTGACATTAAATGTTACTATTTTAACCTGAAAATCTAATGTTCCTTTTCAAGTAGCAAATAGGTATTTTAAAGAACTTTCACTGTTGTTCTTAAAAAGTAAACATGCGGTTGAAGAAAACCTATTTTTTTCTAAAACACCCACATCCAATCTACAGACATAATTTCAGCAAACATTGTTGTTGTTCCTTTTATCTTTCTCTAAATGTTATCACTTTTGAGACTATTTTAATATGCAGCACTCATATTTCTTCTCATGATGCATATGACAGTGAATATGGGAGTTCTCTATGGGGAAGTACAATGGAATACTACAGACATTTGATAAGCGTCTTTTTAAGAAGATTGAAACTGGTGACTAGGCTTTTCTTCTTATTTTGACAAATTAAAATATATATAAACCTCATCTGTTTTCTGCTTATGATGTTCAACATTTTGTCTTTTGCATGTGAACAAATTAAAATGCACTTGAATTTATGTACACTGTGTCCTGGACATTTTGTCTTATAAACTAAACTGCTCTCTGAAGGGTGATGAGTTTTGGGGTTGGCAGTAACTACAACATAAATAACTAGGTTACTGATGGAGTTTAGTTTTGTCTGTAGCATCAACATGTCTCTCCTAGACAATTGCAGCGAATGTTCAAACAGATGCATCCATCCACCAAGGGTCTGACTTTCAAATCACCTCTATATATGGAATATGAAATATCTGTCCTTGTACCTCCAAACCTCTCAGGATAATTCTGCCTCTACAGCCTCCAGATGACCATGTTGAAAGTGCCTTCCGTGTTTCATTTCTCAGGCAGCCACATGGCTCCTTACCCATTCCGTGGCCCTGGCAGTGCATTGATTGCTTTCAGGTGTTTGCTGTTGGAAGTTATTGAAAAGCAAAGCCAGTTAGGACCATTTGCACAGCAATAAAAATTAGTGTGCAGGAGATAGTTGAAGAGAAGGTAACTTAAGGAATGGCAACTGTGTTTTGGAATCCAAGTATCAGGTTAATGAGGTTAAAATAATCGCTGATGAATTAATCTTTAGCAAGTAGCTACATTTTAAAACTGTACTAGTAACCTGTACTTACTTAGCTAGTGGCAGTGTATCTCTATACCCTTTCAGGACTCTATTTATGCCACTTAGTTAATTGTAGATCATTTTAGAAGCAGAGATTGTTAAGCACGTCAAGTAATCGAAAGCTGACTAAAAGGTGATTCTTACTTTAAGAAGATAATACCCTCAACAGGGATATGACGACTCTTTATACATGGTGCTAATCATTACTATCACTACCACCACCATTATTACCACAATTATCATCATCATAGTTGCTGCCATTCACTCATTCACAAACTCATTCATTCATTCATTTTGTGTTATCTAGTGTCTACCCTGTATGTGCCAAACACTTCAAAGTGCAAAGACTATAGCAGAGAGCAAGATGAATGAAGTATCTGACGTTATAAAGCTTCCCTTCTGGAAAACTGTGGCAGATAAAAGGAACAAATAGCTTGACACATATTGTTATATAAGTGAGTAAATGATATGCCCCCAAATGATAGCTTTATGAAGAAAACTTAAGCTAAGTGAGGGGAATGAAAGGGAAATGGACTATGCTTTTAGAGAAGTTGGTTGTGCAAGGGTTCCAAGGAAGAAGCATTTGAGATGAGACCTGAGTGAATGTGGTCTGCCTAGTGTGTGGAGGAGGACAATCCCAAATAGTTCACTTAATGTGAGCTTCCTCATTGCACATTGAAGTAATAAGAGTTTTTAAATCATATTACTTGCAATCCTTGCAAGATTCTATAATCATCATTATTATTACAGTTCACAGTTTTTAAAAAATCTGAGGCTCAAAAAATTTACAAAGCATATTTGCAATCTTATCGCTATTAAGTAGTAAATACAATCTATGGATGCAATGTATTTTAAAACATGTTTTTTTTCAGAGAAAAGAAAATTATATCTGGCTTTCATAATTAGGGGAAACTCCTGAAAGAAGACAGTTGAGCAGGGGTGTTGAAAGGTTCAGTGTCTGCAAGTTGGTGCATGTGAAAGGGGTTGGAGGGAGGAAAATTAGGTAACAGGACATATGGTGGAATGGAAAAAAACCGATTCCAGTCCAGTCACTAAGTCTGCAGTCCCCACGCTTAATGAACTGTAGACTTGCACAAGCTTTGGGCACTGATGGGTTATTCCAGAGGAACCACATATTCTTATGTGTGTCTTTTCAGAAGAAAAAAAAAAATTATCATTCAACCATGTTTTATCGTTTGAAAGTGGTATATTTTATCAATTTGTTATGACTGGGGAAACTTAAATTTATTTGAAAGCATTCCAGAATTCAGGAAAGCTTTTATATAATTGTGGATTTTCTTAAAGAAAAAGTATTAAAGTATAACCATTATTATGTTGGTGTACAAATCATTCCTTGATTCATTGATTTTTTTTGTTGACTCATGAATTTATCCTAGAAATATTTACTTTTAGAGCAGCATTTGATGGTAGTTAAGAATGTCCTCTGAAGTCAGATTTAGGGCCCAGACTTCATGGAGTGGGCCCTGAGATCTCTCACTTATTAATACAAAGTGGATTTATTTTTTAATAAATACCCCTTTAAATCCCATTTTTTCTCATCTGTAAATCTGTCAAAATAACAGTAATTTCACATTATCTTTATGAGGATTATGTGAGATTATGAATATAAAGTACTCAGTATAATACCAAACACATAGTAAGATTCCTAAGCTATTATTATTGTCTTAGACAATGTCTGGTACACAGCACATGGTATTACATAATAATCTGAAGTCATTTATCCAATAATTTGCTTTAAATTCAAGTAAAAGTGAATCAAGATCAGAATTAGTTTATTTAAATTCATATTTACTCTTTATTCTTTTACTGGACTAAGAAGTCAGTTCCACTTTCTTAATCTTATTCTCTTTTTCTTTTTCTTACAATATGAAGCAGTAGTACTGAGCTCACCTCTCTCTGAGTCAACAAATACAAATGTGTTTCTGATTTGTGGCCCAGACACCCACATTCTATGTTTGCTGCCCTTCTTTCATTCTCTCTTAGTTCCTGAGATGAGAGTTTCTGACCATCCCAGGTTTTGATTTACAGCAGTGATCTCTTCACCTGTTGCTGACTTTTGAGTAGTCTTGAAGTGGTGCCTCTACATAGAGAATAACTGATCATCTCACCATGCAGATTCTAACAAAAACAAAAAACAAACACTAATAACAACAACAAACACACCTGGAAACCTGCAGTAACATTGCATCCAGAAAATGGTTGATGATCTTAATACAACTATTACTTTTCTTGATTTGTTACTCTAACACTGACGATTTGAGGACTTACTGTCTTGATTTACATGGGAAATTCTAACCAAAATGCATGAGGTATACAGAGGTTGAATAAAAAGCATTTATAAGCATGAAAAAGAGATGTGGGTCCAGTCACTTAAAAAAAGTGGAATTGCTATCTGTTGCATTTGGTTCATGGCCTCAAAGACAAACTTAAAGTGGTTGATCTCAGATGGTGTAACAAGAACAAACTACCTGGTTTCTTCTTGATTAATTATTTATTTATATTTATTTTTAAAGAGTCAGCAAGGGATAAGGACAGAGAGAAAGAAACATTGATGTGAGAGAGAAACATCTATTGGTTGCCTCCCATATACATCCAGACTGGGAACTGAACCCACAACCTGGTTATATGCCCTGCCCAGGAATTGAACCTGCAACCTAGCTCTGTGCCCTGACCAGGGATTGAACTTGTGACCCTTTGGTGCACGGGATGATGCTCCAACCAACTGAGCCACATAGGCCAAGCCTTCTTAGGTTTATATAGAGCCTAGTTCAAGTCCAAAGCATTTATGAAAAATATTGAATGCCAACTTCACTATATGAAAATTGGCTTCAATGCTTTTTAATCTGTGAGTCACAGGAACCCATTTATAGTTTATTAAATGTTTTCTATACCATTTATATTTGTTTAAATCAGTGCTCCTCTATAGCTTCTTGGGTGATTTATGATCACATAGCGAACGTCATATTTCATTTATTTGTCCCCAAATCACTTAAATATTTCTGAATAAAGAAGGCTCTCTTGGGGAAGGAGAAAATAGGGTTGAGGGGTGGGGCAGGATGAACCAGGAGGCTCAGTGTTTCATAAACTATATTGCAAAGAAAATCTGGGAGAATCCAAGATGGCGGCGTAGGTAAACACCTAAACTGCTGCCTCCCACAACAATTTCAAAAATACAACTAAAAGAAAAAAAGTCTATCACCCAGAACCACGGGAAAGCTGGCTGAGTGGAAGTTCCACAACTAGAAGGAAAGAGAAAAGAGCATTGAGACGTGCACAAGTGCTGAAAAGCTGAGGTACAGAGGCGCGTGATCTGGGCTGGCGGCGGGCATTGCTTTTTTCAACCAGAAGGGAGACAAGCCCCCAATTACTCTGAAATACAGTTTCTGGGGAGACGCGGGAGACCCAAACTCCTATGGGGAGAAGCTGGACTGTCTGCCAGTGAGGGTGGCTTGCTTGCAGAGCTGCGCGCAGGAATAATTGTTTACGGCACTGGGGCACGGGACTGCCGACAGGGACTCAGAGCCGGCTAACTAGCAGCCATTGCTGTTTGCCACGCCCTAGCCTAGTGACACCCTGAGACCCCGCCCTGCACAACCTACAAACCCACCCAAGCTCTAAGCAGAGGCTTTTGCATAAGAAAGCCCTGCCCTATCGCAGCTTAACCTAGCAAACTTGCAGCCCGGGTCAGACAGCTCCAAAACCTCCAAACCACAAGCAAAGAGGAGAAAACTGTAGCTCTCACTGTAGCTCCTGCTGGGTGGCCTCAGACAGTAGCTGATCTGCACCCCATTGGAGATCCAGAAGCCAGTGTACCTAGTGGTCAGTGTGAGACACCAGATTTCAACTCCTCACATCCATAAGTGACACATTCAAGAGGCAGACTCAGTGAGCACCAAAGCCCCACTGAAACAAGTCCTGCCCCATAAGCGTGTCTTCAACACAGCAGTTCTTCCATTATAGACACAGCGAGTGCTCACAGCTAATTGGCCTGGAGGTCAATTCCTCCCAGTGTACCAATGGCAATTAAGGCTTAACTACAACAAGACTTTGCACTCAGCCCACAAAGGGGTGTACCAAGAGCATCCATCTCATGTAATTGAGGAGGCTGAGCTACTGCCTCCTATAGATCACCTACCACAAAAAGCTACTCCATCAACACAGGGAAACAGCCAAAATGTGGAGACAAAGAAACATGTCACGAATGAAAGAAATGGAGGAAAGCAAACTACTGGATGACATAGAGTTCAGAACCACATGTATAAAGTTACTCAAGAATCTTCTTAAAACTGCTGAGAAACTTGATGAGACCTTCAAGGAGCTTAATGAAAATGCCAAAAAAAAATGGAAAAGGATCAGTCAGAAATGAAGCATACACTGTCTGAAATAAAGAATATACAGAAACTCAACTGTAGATCAACGTACCCCAAGAATCAAACCAAAGATCTGAAATATGTGGAAACAAAAAACATCCAACCAGAAAAACAAAAAGAAAAAAGAATCCAAAAATATGAAGATAGTGTAAGGAGCCTCTGGGACAACTTTAAGCGAACCAACATCTGAATTTTTGGGGTGCCAGAAGAAGGGAGAGAGCAAAATATTGAAAACCTATTAGAAGAAATAATGACAGAAAACGTTCCCTACCTGGTGAAAGAAATAGACTTACAAGTTCAGAAAGCGCACAGAACCCCATACAAGAGGAATCCAAAGAGGACCACACCAAGACACGTCATAATTAAATTCCAAGGGCAAAAGACAAAGAGAGAATATTAAAAGCAGCAAGAGAAAAACAGTTAATTACCTACAAGGGAGTACCCATACGACTGTCAGCTGATTTCTCAACAGAAACTATGCAGGCCAGAAGGGAGTGGCAAGAAATATTCAAAGTGATGAACAGCAAGAACCTACAACCAAGATTACTCTACCCAGCAAAGCTATCATTCAGAGTTGAAGGTCAGATAAAGAGCTTCACAGACAAGAAAAAGCTAAAGGAGTTCATCGCCACCAAATCAGGATTACATGAAATGCTGAAGGGTATTCTTTAAGAAGAAGAAGAAGAAAAAGGTAAAGATAAAAATTATGAACAACAAAATGACATCAAATACATACCTACCAACAAGTGAATCTAAAAATCAAGTGAATAAAAAATCTGAAGAACAGAATGGACTGGTGAATATAATAGAATCAGGGACATAGAAAGGGAGTGGACTGACGATTCTCAGGGGAAGCAAGTGTGAGGGGTGCGGGAAGAGATTGGACAAAAATCTTACTCCTATGGATGAAGACAGTGGCGGAGGGTAAGGGCATGGGGTGGGGTGGGGAATCAGGTGGAGGGGAGCTATGGGAGGAAAAAAAAGAGGAACACCTGTAATAATCTGAACAATAAAGATTTATTTAAAAAAAAAAAAAGAAAATCTGGCCCTCATTTCAAACCAGTGTGGTCTGTTCTGCCCTTTGGTGAATGGTGCTTGCGCATTTCTAGTCAAGAGAGCAGAACACAGAACATCCGAAATAAAGAGTTTTACTCTGTGCATTGTGAGAGATGCTCAAGTTCATCCTTCCCCATCAATGTCACCTCCTTTACAATATCATGCATGCTACCCAGGGAGAGGATTCTGTTAACCACTGATAGAGAAGCACTCATTTAATTTAGTTCCTGCACCCCTTTTGTGAGTGGTGGGGGAACTGTTTTAAAAGACCTGTTGTGTTGACAACTGTGCACGGCTCTGCAGTGAGCGGCATTTTGAATGATTTCTCCATCTCTCATCTGATACCTCTTATCTAGTTAAAATCATAGTCTATAGTGCTTTGAGAATGATTGTATTTAAATCTTTATTGTAAGTTTATTTGTTGCAAGAAAAAAAAAAGTAAATGGGAATACTTTATTTCCATAATTATTTTGCAGAGTATTTTGGCTATTATCCTACTGTTTATAGTCAGTGCATTTAAAATAACCTGCATTTTGTACAATAGGCATAAAGCTCTCCTGATTTATCTCATAGAGAAATAAGATTGCCCCCTGCAAAGATAGCCATTTATAATAAACACACCTTCGAATAAATAGATGAGGTACCAAAGAGGAAAAGAATTCTAATCAGCATTCAAACTGTGATTGTGCCATGCACCAAATCATATTTTTATGAATGCATTTCTCTTAGAGCATGTATAATTATGAAACTTTTTTTTATCTCGGTAGGAGCTGGGAAGTAACAGCCCTCCACAGAGAAACTGGAAGGGGATTGCTATTGCCCTGCTGGTGATTTTAGTTGTATGCTCACTCATCACTATGTCAGTCATCCTCTTAACCCCAGGTAATCTGTCTTTATTCCTCTCTTATGACAGTATTGTGGATGATGATTTCACATTCAAATGCTTTAAGAGGGTAGCCATATGTGATATCTTAGGGTATATTAGTGTTGGTTGGAATAAAGAAAAAAATGTGCAACCAGACATTTTGCAAATGGCACAGTGATTTTGTTTAAATATCATGCAAGATATTTTGGGGAAGTTGAAATGTGAAATATATACATGGAGAATGGCAAGGAGATCTTTGGACTCCATTGCTACTTAGAGACTTAAGTTTGCTAGTTTAATAAATTCAGGGGACACTGGACTTTTATTGTGGGTTGGAGATGAGAGAGTGGAGTCTGAAAGTTTCCGTATATTTGGTTAATAGCCCAACTGTAGTGACAATGGTAAGGGAGGCTTTGAGGGACAAAGAGGATCAGATCAAAAGACAATGAGCTAAGTCTCTAAATGCTCTTTTTCTCCTTATACTTTTTACAATCTAAGTCTCTCTCTGTCTAAAGAACCACTCCAGATTGCCCTTGCAATGATCTTTGCATTGTGTCCTTTCCTTTGCAATGTTTAACATACATGTGTAAATTTTCAGTAGGCTTAATTTTTTTGAGGGGGGTTATTTCAGTACACAGAAGTTTTACTACTCTTTAGTAGGTGCTAATATGGATAGCATATATGAAAGAGTCAGATAAATGGCCTCCTATTGGTGACTGTTAACCAGAAGGAGGAAATGTGTGCCATGGTGCCTGTGTGCTTCCTTCCATCCTGATTCTAGTATTTTTCCTGGTGGGTGATTCTCTTTCTCCCATTTTTTCGTTACTCACTGAGGCCATACTGACACTTAAGGGTCCTTGAGTGTTGGTATAAAGAAGACCTTATAGAATTTGCCATTCACTGAATTAAACTTTCTCTATTCAATCCTTTTCAAGTTTTCTCAATATAAAAGCACAGTATAGTTGCACTCATTTTGTCATATACTTATTCATTTATTAAAGCAAAGGCTTTGGCAAGACACACACATTAGTTTGAGTTCTGGCTCTATGATTTACTAGTAGTTTTGGGAACTTGGCCAGCTATTTGGCCTTGTTCCTTATTTCATTCATCTGTATTATGGGTATAACATGCAATGCCAACTTTACAGTATTATTATGAGGAATAAATGATGATATACTTCAAGCGTTTAACATAGTATCTAGCACTGCTACTGTTATTCCTCTTATGATCACTATTATTCAGTAATTATTCATCACTTGACACAATACATGAGGGAAATTTCCAAATGAAAGTATAAAATCTCTCGGGGATATAAACCTATGATTTCCATGTTAAATTATGACAGGTAGAAATCTGGAGTCAGTCTTCAGTGGTCTGTTTGTCCATTCATTTATTCCTGTAGATAATTATGGAGTTCTTACAACATTCTAGGTGCTCTGGTAGTTAGCTGATCTCCCCTTGCATTATATCTATTGCCTCCTATCCTCCTCTTTCTCAACTACACAAAAAAACAACAACCCACACATCCCCAACCTAAGGACTTAATTTCAGATGAGGTTAATCATATAAATGGAAGTGGAAATTATTATTTAGACTTACAGTTTACTAAGTGCATTTCACATACCACATGTCCAATTGTCTTAAGGTTTCACTATTAATTTTGGCAGATATGTTATGAAATGAAAAATAGAAGTTAGTATGCTGGGGTGGGAAAGGTATTGCTATAGAGATCAGTATAGAGATCAGACAACTTGTGTTCTACACTCTATGTTTGTAAACTCCATGCCGGTGGGGCCTGTAAGATTACAAACTTGAAGTGGATTGGTGTAATGACAGTGGTTAGGGATGTCCTTGAGTTATAAACAAGCATAAATATTAGCCTAGTTACACGGCCTTCATGAAGGGCTCAAACCAAACTATCAGTGAAAATAAGGCCAGAAACCTAATGCAGTATCACCCAAAACTGGTGTCAGAAGCATCTGAGTTTGTTTAACCTCCAGTTCTAAGGACTAGAATGTGCATCAAGACCATTACCATGGACTTTTGAATTGGCACATGTGCTTGTGCTTGTCTGTGTGCAGATTCTAGTGCTCTAATTGCACCAAAGTCTTCTTCTTCTTACCCTCTGGCTTGAATCCCCTCATCTGTGCTAGAATAGATCCGCCAGGGAGAACATCCCACAGGAAGATAAAGTACAACACCTCCCTTCCCCCTCCTCACAGACCCTTTGCTCACCAATATGTTCCCAAGGTGCAGCTTTCTATGTAAAACCGCTGCAAACTTTCAACCAGGAAGGGAAATTCATATCAGGAGAGGAAACTTCTGATCCTGAAATTATTCAGCAAGGTAAAGAGACAACTAGCCCCTAGTACAAAGGGCTGACTCAAGAACAATCCTTCCAATTAGGACAGAGTTCAGAAATTTATATGTATTTCATAGCTATATGAGCTTGGGCAAATCAGCTAACTCCTTTTAACCTCAAGTTTTTTTGTTGTTGAAGAAAAGGGCATCTTTGGTTTGTGGCAATGGGAAGTGATCATTTAATGTTTATCACAGCATTAATATCTATGATCTAATCCTATCTAATAAAGAGGGGATATGCTAATTGACCATCACTCCCTCACAAAGATGGCTGCACCCACAGCTGAGGACAAGTTCCCATAAGGAGCCTTAACAAGCAATCAGCATGGACCTGAGCCCCCGCCGTCCCCCGCCCCCCTGAGGTTTGACAGGGGACCTCATGCTGCACCCCCAGACCCAGTGCCAGGCTGGGGGACCTCAGGCCATGCCCCCACCAGGTGGGGCTTGACAGGGGACTTTAGGCCATGCCCTTCACCCAGTGGGGCTTGACGGGGGACCTCAGGCTGTGCCTCCCACCCAGTGGGGCTTGACAGGGGACCTCAAGGTGCACCCCCAGTGCTGGGTCCAGGGAATTTAGGCTGCGTCTCCCACCCAGCAAGGCTTGACAGGGACCTGAGGCTGCACCCCCTTCCCAGTGCTGGGCGGGGGGACCTGAGGCTGCGCCCCCCTCCTGGTGGGGTTTGATGGGGGACCTGAGGCCATGACCCCCACCCAGCGGGGCTTGACGGGGGACCTCAAAGCACATCCCCCTGCCTGGTGGGGCTTGACAAGGGTGGGACTGGCTGGGTCTGGATCAAGCCCAATGGGGGTTGGGGAGCCAGCCAGGTCTGGGTCTCACGCGATTTTGAGGCACATGTGGGTGGGCGGGGACTTGACTCTGGTTCCCATGGTGCGCTCCAGACTCTGACAAGAGGAAGGTTTTCATATACATTTCACTAATTTTCTTTCATCTCTGACACTTCTATTATAGAAAAAGGGCAAATAACAATATTAAATTATTTCCTCTAATTAATCCCCTTTTAATGTGCACAAATTTCGTGCACTGGGCCACTAGTCTATATATATAAAAGCCTAAGTGACCGGATGACTGGATGACTGGCCAGTAGCTATGACATGCACTGACCACCAGGGGGCAGACGCTCAATGCAGGAGCTAGCCCCTGGTGATCAGTGTGCTCCCACAGCTGGAGCCCTGCTCAGCTGACAGACAGGTGCCAGACACTTGGCTCATGGCTGGCTAGCGCAGCTGCCCATGGACACTCCCCCTGCACACCTGAGCAGGGGTGGATGCAGCAGGTCCTGGATGAGTGGGAGCTGCACAGTGCCCAGCCCTGGCTTGGTCTCCTCCCCAGTTGCCTGCTACTTAGTGTTGTATGGGATGGATGCGGACAGCAGGCCCGACGAGCTGGTTGGTAAGGCCAGGCTGTGGCAGAGCCAAGGTCCACTGATCCCCACAGGCCAGGCTGAGGGACCCAACTGGTGCATGAATCCATGCACCAGGCCTCTAGTATAATAATAATGACAACAATAATAGTGGCTTGTTTGATAACAGATATTATAGCAGATTAAAACTGGTAAGCTCTTTCACCAAACCTCTTCTGCCTTGAAAATATATTTAGTGTTTTTTTTTGGGGGGTGGGGGTTGGAGAACACATACAAAAAGTTATCTAGTCTAAGGATTTAGAAACTGTTCTACTCAAAATAGCATCACATTTTTCAGGTACGTGCTAAGGAATGCAAGCCTATAACCAAAGAAACACATGTTCATTGTAATTTTGGTTTGATTGCAAATTTTATTACAGAAGTAATTTGACACAGGTGTCTTATTTTCCAAATTGTCAACAAATTCTCTGCCTTGTGAAGAGAAATCCTAATTATTTTTGAAGAGTGGCTTAACCATTCATGTATTTCTTTAACAAGTGACTATTTCTGAAAGGAACAAATTATTCAGTCCAATTTTTTTCTGATTAAAAAAAAGACTTTGTTGAATGTGTTGATCAAGCCCACTTTTTTTTGTTGTACTGAGTTCATTTAAAGAAAAAAAAAAGAGTACTTGCATTTATTTTCTTAATATATTCCTATGAGATAAGTAATTATACTCTATACATGTGTGAGTGTGTGTTCATGCTGAAAGTTGTGGAAAGGAGTCTTATATAGCTATGCATTTATTTTGCAGTATCATATTAATATTTAATATGTAGAATGAGAATGAACATTTTCAGGAAACAGTTCATGCACAGTAGGTACCTATTTGGAGCTGTTTGAGAAGAGAGATGCCTCTTTTATGAGTTACAAAATATTTGGTAGGGGATATTGATCAAGCTCTTCAATCCCTTACCACCTGTGGACTGTGTATATTTTCCCAATTCTTCAGCAACAGTGACCTGTTGCCCTTGGATTGATGTGTGTAATCAGTCAGTGTCGAAAGAGGGTCATCAGGCTAATTTACTAGCATAGCTGACTAAAGACCAAGTGGTAAAGCAGCGAAATTGTGTCTTCATCATTCGCTCTAGCTCTTACTTTTTACACAATTACTTATTCTTTTACTATCCTCATCTAAGAGATGAGCATCCTGGGTTGGTCATTACCTGTCAATCAGAGTATAAAGTAAGCCAAGCATTCATGTCGAAGACATCAGAACTCTGCTCGATCTTAGTTAAATAAGATTTAAATAAGGATTGTTCAGTTTCTCTATATTAATTCCTTTATTTTCACTCTTTGAAGTATCTCGAATAGTGATAATTTTACAGAAGGTTCAGAAGCCATTCCGGAGAATAATTTACACAGGTTGAGACTGGTACTGTGATGTTGATTAACTAAACCCTTATGTCAGATAAGAGTTTTGATCCTTGAAGTTATGCTCAAATTGTTCATTTGAGACAAGATTTAGAACCAAGGAAGTGAAGGGAACTAGAGAAATTTAAGTAACCCTATGCAGAAAAATAAACAAGCAAGACAGAAAACTAAAAGTTAATATTTAAGTATGTATGCTTTTTTTTTTTTTAAGGACTACCAACTTACCTATATTTTCCAGAGTGTGCAGAATTATCTCACCCATTCCTTATAAAACACCCACCTAAAAACTAGTTTTCTAGATAATCAAGTTAAGGCCTGAGAATTTGGATGACTTAGGTGCCTTGATTTTGGAGAAAGCATGGAAGATGAAGTGATTCAGTTAACCTTGATGTAAGACTGAGGGAGTTCATGGCCTCTCCTGACTGTTTCTACAAATGTGACCATGTAGTAAAGACTGTTCTCTACCTATTGTCTTCAATACCAGATTTCTACATGAGGCTTAAAAAGTTTCATCTGTCCCCATTTATAAAAAAATACATATCATTTTCCAAAAACAGCATTGAGTAAAATTAAATACTGTATTGGCCTGGTGACAGCTCATTTGTTTTTGTTATGCAAAAACTCAAAATGAATTTATTCTGGTTACTCTTATATTCTACCAAAGTAATTGCTCCTGGTTATAGTTAGTTAAAATGTCATGTTATATTATGTTACAAACAATCTCTTGGCAGCTGTAATTTAAAAGGTATCATTTGAGCATCTGACCTGTGTTTTAAAATGTCAAAGCAACAATCAAACTATCCCATTATCTTTTTATGAGGGGGAAATAATGTTTTGCAGATTGTGAGATTTGCATTACTCACTTGTAAACATCAACATCAACCAAAATGCAAATTGCTTATTCAATTTTGTTAATTTGAAAAAGGAAGCCTGTTGTATTGATAGGCATAAACTAAATAGTCTCTGCTTGTTTTCCCAGGAACAGCACAGATGAACACATTTGAATATGGTATAATCTAGTCAGCTGCCAAAGGGAAATTCACAGATTCTAATATTCCCCTGATAACATGTACTGCTGTTACTTCCCTAGTAGATTTATCTCTGATGTTCAATGAAAAATAATTTTCTCTGAGCATTAGTAAACTAAGAGTTTGTTTTGTATTGTCTTTGCTTTACAGCTACATTTCAATAATTACTTAGATTTGATTCCCTTATTTATTCTCCTCTTTTGGTATTCTCCAATAAGATCAGTAATGGATTTAGCTTACATTATAAAGTGTTTTGTTTTACAAGAGTCAAAAGAGAATCTGTTTTAATGAGTGACATTTATTTATTAACTGCTTATCACATGCCAGATATTATACTACATGCTTTACATGTACTGTGTTATTTATCCTCACACCATGAACATGATTACTTTATTAGCTATTTATTTAGCTATTATTAATTTATTCATAATCTATATTCAGTTGAATCTTGTTGTTATAGTAGACTAGAGGCCTGGTGCATGAAATTGATGCACAGGGGGTGGTGTCCCTCAACCCGGCCTGCACCTTCTCCAGTCTGGGACTGCAGGGATTGGGCCTAAACCAGCAGTTGCACATCCCTCTCACAATCTGGGACTGCTGGCTCCTAACCATTTGCCTGGCTGCCTGCCTAATTTCCCCTAACTGCTTCTGCCTGCCAGCCTAATCGCCGGCTAACCACTCCCCTGCCAACCTGATTGATGCCTAACTGCTCCCCTGCTGGCCTGATCACCCCTAATTGCCCTCCCCTGCTGGCCTGGTTGCAACCAACTGCCCTAAATTGTCTCCCCTGCTGGCCTGGTCGCCCTTAATTGCCCTCTCCTGCTGGTCTGGTCACCTCTAATTGTCCTCCCCTGCCAGACTAGTCACCCCTAACTGCCCTCGCCTGCCAGCCTGGTCTTCCCTAACTGCCCTCCCCTGCTGGCCTGATGCCCCCCAACTGACCTCCCCTGCTCGCATCCAACTGCCCTCCCCTGCTGGCCATCTTGTGACAGCAATCTTGTGGCAGCCATCTTGTGATGATGTCGCACAAGGGTGTCGTGCAAGGATATTGCACAAGGGTGTGATGCCACCTAGGCTTTTATTATATAGGATTGTCTGTCATACAACTGGACCAAGAAGAAGAAGGGTCACTATCCCAGGCCCTTTTGGCTTTAGCACATGTTTTAACTTTTGAAGTATAGATTAAGATGCATGATTAAGATAACAAAGGAAAGTATGGTCAAGAAACATTTCAGAAAAAAAAGAAAAAAAAAAGAGAGCTCTGCTTTATTGTACCTCTAGGTTTTTTTTTAAATTAGTGAACAGATTGTGTATATTTCTTAAAGGGAATGCACATCACAGAAAGAATTAGGCTGGGATAGACAAGGGATAGATAGGAAGGAAATGACAGGAGTGGGCATTGAAAACTGTGCCTGCAAATTTTATATGAATTTTTATTCCAGAAATCATATTTTTTCAGGGACAACAAATGCCCATGATAAAAATAAGTACACATTTTTATCCTAAACCACATTGTATAAAAAGTACTTAAGTCACTGTACAACTTTAATAATTTTCTCATGTTTTTATTTGCTCTAATTAATATAAATACTTACTTTAGAAATATGATAGCCTGACCACTAATAATGGGGGAACAAGAGAGCTTGATCATTGAGAAGCAAGGGTTCCTTAACGGAGAGGTTACATCTTCCTGGGGTAAAACATGTTTTAACATCCATGTGGCCCTGTGTTTGTATAAGGGGATATTTTAATATATGTAATCATTTGCCAAAGATTTTAACATCCAATTCTTTGAACTGTAACTTAAGTCACCCCATTCCAAAGTTTGTTTATCTATAATAATAAAAGTGTAATATGCTAATTAGACTGGATGTTCTTCCAGATGACCTTCCAGACAAAGCTGTGGTGGTGGGGATCAAGCCCCTTGCACGAATTTTAGGCATCAAGCCTCTAATAAGATATAAGAAGAAACATTATCTGTAAAATAAGAAAAAAATTAACCTTAATTAAATAACACTTTAAACTAAATAAGATGCCACTTTCTGCCTTTGTTCTGGAAAAACTAGTTTTGCAGGAAAAAACTCAATGTTTTGGTCTGTTCCTCCATAGTGCTTCTCTTGGTCTAAGATTATTCATCTGAGTGTAAACTCTAGAAAATTGGATCAGGGAAACTAGACTTGGGAAACATCCCTACTTACATGGAAGACTGTGACATGAATCTGGACATCACAATTTAGCTTTTGCTTAGGGTGTAGAATATCTCTGATCCTAGACTCACAGCTTACCTTGCTTTTTCTGGGGCATCATATAGTTATACTAGAGGCCTGGCGCACAAAATTCATGCACAGGTATGGTCCTTAGGCCTGGCCTACAATCTGGGCCATCTTCTGGGCATGCTGGCAGCCAGCTGTGCCCCTGCCACCACCCACCCCTGGTTCCCCAGTCACCATTGGGTGATTGGAACCTGCCAGCCAAGGAAGGGACCAAGAGGTTGGCCGTTCTCTCCCCCACCCCGCCCCACTCACTGTCCCCATTCCCTGTCCCTGGTCGCCCTCTGTCTGTGAGGTGACTGGTGGGGTGGGGTCTTTGGCCAGGTGCCACCCGTATCTGCTGCCACCCACCCTGGGTTCTCTGTTTGCCATCGGGTAATTGAAGCCTGCCTGACAGGGAAAGGGACTGAGAAGGTCGCTGGCAAGTCCTGATGAGACGATCAGGTCCTGTGGTCTAGAGGCAGCTCCTGCGTTAAGCATCTGCCTCTGGTGGTCAGTGCACGTCATAGTGACCAGTGTTCTGCTGTTTGGTTGATTTGCATATTACCCTTTTACTATTTAGGACTAGAAGTCTAGTGCACAAAATTCATGCCTTGGGGGGAGAGGGTGTCCCTCAGCCTAGCCGGCACCCTCCAATCTGGGACCCCTCGGGAGATGTCCGAGTGCTGGGGGAGGTCTGAAAACCCGCAGTCGGACAACCCTCTCACAATATGGGACTGCTGGGTCCCAACCGCTCACCTGCCTGCCTGCCTGATTGTCCCTAACTGCTTCTGCCTGCCAGCCTGATCACCCCTTAACAACGTCCCGGCCAGCTAGATTGACACCTGACTGCTCCCTTGCTGGCCTGATCCCCCACAACTGCCCTGCTCTGCTGGTCATCTTGTGGTGACCATCTTGTGACCACAAGGAGTTGGCCATCTTGTGTGAGGGTGTGATGGTCAATTTGCATATTACCTTTTTATTATATAGGATAACATTAGGGGAACAAGGATGAGGAATTTTCTTTTTTATTGATTACAGTTCACCACTTAGAAGTTCTAGTTACTCAAGTTACCTTATCTCTCCATCCCATTCATTTATCTTTTTTCTCTGACTCAAAGTATGCTGCTTATAACAATTTTATTAAAATGAAAATCACATATTATGAAATTACCCATTTTAAAGTGAAAAATTCAGCAGCATGTTGTACTCTGTGTGCAACCACCACCTCTATCCACTCCTAAACATTTCCATCACTCCCAAAGGACGTCCATTAAGTGGTTACTCTCAGTTTCCTCCTTCTCCCAGCTCCTGACAATCACCACCCAGTCTCTATAGATTCACCTATTTTGAGTGTTTCATCTGGAGGGGATTAAGTGATATGTGACATTTGGGTCTGACTTCTTTCACTTAGCATAATATTTTAGAGGTTCATCCACATTGTCACATTTCAGTAATTTTTGTAGATTTAAGTGTAAAACTCTTTACCTCATTGATTAAATTCACTCTTAAATATTTTATTCTCTTGAATGCTACTATAAATAGAATTGATCCCTTAATACATTTTAAATTGTTCTTTATTGGTATATAGAAATGCAACAGATTTTTGAGTGTTGAGGCTGTACCCTTAACCTACTAGATGTAGTAGGTTATTATAGAGTCTTCGGGCTCTTCTATAGAGAGAGGCTAATGCCATATCCAAATAGAGATAGTTATACTTCTTCATCTCCATTTTGGCTGCTTTTTATTTCTTTTTCTTACCTAATTATTCTGGTAGAATTTCAGTAGAATATTGAATTGAAATGGTGAAAGTAGGCATCATTGTCTTGTTAGTGATTATAGGAGGAAAGCTTTCAGTCTTTCATAACTGACTGTCATCTGAACTGTTTTTTGTTTGTTTGTTTTTTGATAAATGCTTTAAGTCAAACTGAGAAAGTTTTCTCTTAATCCTATTTTTTAATGTCTTCATTTAAAAAGTGTGTTGGATTTTCCTACATATATTTTATCATCTATTGAGATGATTATGTGTTTTTCCTCTTTTCTATTAATATGTTGGTATATTGCTGGATTTTCTTTGTTGTTGTGGCTGTTGAACTACCCTTGCATTCATTGGGCAAAGTGCCTTTATTAAAGATAGATAATCCTTTTGATATGCTTATAAATTTGGTGTGTTAATTTAAACATAAAAACAAATTGTTCTGAGATTCTCTGTTAATATCTTATTGAGGATTTTTGAATCTATTCATAAAGAAAATTAATTAGTTGTTCTTGTGTTGTCTTTATCTAGATTTGGATCAGGATAATTCTAACCTTATAGAATGAGTTAGTAAGTATTCCTTCCTCTTCTTCTTTTTGGAAGAATTTGAGAAGGATTAGTGTTAGGTTTGATCAAGCAATTGAATCAATACCCCTTCTCCTGGGAACTGACTTTTCAGGCCATGTTAGTATGGACATTTCCTTTTGCTGAGACCACTCTTTACTTGCTGAGACCACATTCCATTGTCTCTTCCCTCCGGACCTGCACAGAGAATTCTCTGCCCAGAAAAAGCCCACCAAAGTCCTTTAAAAACCGCCCACTCCAGTCACTGGGTGCTGGAGCCAACTGGGGCTCAGCCACCTGGTGTTCGGATGATCAAATAAATTCGTAATCCCTCACCATTCTGGCCTCTTGACTTCCTCTTTTGGGGACCTAACAATTAGCATTTGTTATTCTTTAAATATTTGGTAGAATTCACAAGTGAAACCACTTGCTCTTGAAATTTTGTTGTTTTGGAAGGTTTTTATCATATTATTAATGATTCAATTTCTTTTCTTGTTATAAGTTTGTTCTGATTTTCTATTTCTTCTTGAGTTACTTTAGTAGTTTGTATTTCAAGAAATGTGCCCAATTTATTTAGGTTATCTAATTTGTTGACATGCTATTGTTCATAGATTTCTCTCAAAATCCATTTTATTTCTGTAAGATTTTTCAGTAATGCTCCTAGTTTTATATCTGATTACTTGCATCTTCTTTCATTTTTATCTTAATAACAAGTTTGTCAATTTTGTTGATCTTTTCAACTTTTTATCTTATTGATTCTCTCTATTGTTTTGCTATTCTCTATTTCATTTATCATTAACCTTTATTATTTTACTAGTGACCTGGTGTATGAAATTTGTGCACATTAAAAGGGGATTAATTAGAGGAAATAATTTAATATTACTATTTGCCCTTTCTCTATAATAGAAGTGTCAGAGATGAAAGAAAATTAGTAAAATGTATATGAAAACCTTCCTCCTGTCAGAGTCTAGGGCTCACCATGGGACCCAGAGTCAAGTCCCCGCCCACCCACATGCACCTCAAAATCATGTGAGACCCAGACCCGGCCGTCACCCCCCCCACCCCCGCATTGGGCTAGATCCAGACCCTGCCAGTCCCACCCTTGTCAAGCCCTGCCAGGCAGGGGGCATAGCCTTAGGTCCCCTGGCCCGGCACCAGGACAAGGGGCATGGGCTGAGGTCCCCCAGCCCAGACTGGGGCCGAGGGGGGGGGCGTGCTTTGAGGTCTTCCTTCAAGCCCCGCCAGGTGGGGGACATGGCCTGAGATCCCCTGTCAAGCTCTGCTGGGTGGGAAGCATAGCCTGAGGTCCCCCGTCAAGCCTAGCCGAGCAGGGGGTGGGGGTGCAGCCTGATGTCCCTCAGCCCAGCACCACCGGGAGGGGGGTGCAGCCTCAGGTCCCCCATCAAGCCCCACCAGCGGGGGGGGGGGGGGTCACAGCCTCAGGTGCCCCGTCAAGCCCTGCTAGGCGGGGGTGTGGCCTGAGTTCCCCTGACTCAGCACTAGGGGTGTACCTTGAGGTCCCCCATCAAGTCCCGCTGGGTGAGGGGCATGGCCTGTCAAGCCCAGCCAGGAAGGGGGGCACAGCCTTAGGTCCCCTGGCCCAGTGCTGGGGCAGGGGGTGCAGCCTGAGGTTCCCTGTCAAGCCCCACCTGGTGGGGGGCGCGGCCTGAGGTCCCCTAGCCCAGCACCAGGATGGGAAGTACACCTTGAGGTCCCCTGTCAAGCCCTGCCGGGTGGGATATGTGGCCTGAGGTCCCCTGTCAAGCCCTGCCGGGTGGGATATGTGGCCTGAGGTCCCCTGTCAAGCCCCACAGGGACAGCTGATTACTCCAAGGCTCCTTACTCCAAGGAAACTTGGCCTCACCTGTGGGTGTAGCTATCTTTGTGACTGAGTCATGGTCAATTAGCATATTCCCTCTTTATTAGATAGGATTTTCTTTAGCTAATTTTCAGTTAGTTTGCCCTTTTTTTTAATTACATGATAGTTTAGGCTATTGATTTGAAATAATTTTTAATGATGTTTAAAGCTATATATATATATGCTTTCACTGCATCCCATAAGTTTTGGTTAGCTGTACAGAGTTGGTCAAAAGTAGGTACAAAGTTATGAGTATGTGAAACATAGAGTTTATTATTTTATTATTTATAATCATTATATTATAGTACTATAACTATAAGCATGCTTTGTCCCACCCCTGCATTTCATTTTAGTTTATCATATATGCAGTAAAGAATAGAATAACAGTAGTATGATTTGATGCCCAGATGGCTATAAGATGCCTGCAGTTTCATCCACCATTGCTTTGTGCTAAGACGGAAAATTTTAACCCAATGTAAAAAAGAGTAGTATCATTAAAAATAATAATATTAGTAGTATAATTTTTACTTTTAAGACCTAAATTTACCATCTTTCTATGAACCACACTCTGCAGACCTCTGTTGTAAGTTATAAAATATATGATACACAAAATTTGCTCATGGTAATGTGATTGAAACAAATAGTATACCTGAGAAAGCAGCTTAAACATGAGTATGTAAAGGCTCGAAGGCTCAAGTAGGGCCATACTACTTATCATCCCTGTGTGTGTGTGCGTGTGTGTGTGTGTGTGTGTGTGAGAGAGAGAGAGAGAGAGAGAGAGAGAGAGAGAGAGAGAGAGAGAGAGTGTGTGTGTGTGTGTGTGTGTGTGTTATTATGTAATTTTCCTTCTCAGAATGTGAAAAGCTTTTGTGTAAGTACATTTCTCATATTTAGGTTTTCTACTGAAACTCAGGATATTTAATTTGAATAAAGGTCTAGAAAGAGGTTTTAGAATGATTAGCATGCTTGATTAATTGACTCTTGACTAATTAAGTCTATGAGTAAATTTTAAAGTTCTGATTTATTTATTTAAATGATGACAAGTTTGAGGTAGAATTTAATAAGCCCTTCAGAACCCAAAAATGCGGTTCTTACTTGATGAGCACTCAGAGTTTCTTCTGAAAACAAGGGGAACTAGTACAAACTGTAACAGAAATTAGGGGATCTTCGAAATGCCAGCTACTTTATTATATTGTGTGTGTGTGTGCGCGCGCATGCTCTCCACTGTGTGTGTAGTGTGCTTTAGTAAAATTCTGTATGAAGAAGTCAAACATGCCAAAGAAGAGCTGTTCTCTGTTCTGGTTGAAAAGCACTAACCACATAACCTGCATCTTTCCCCTCTTGTCCTGAGAGGGCTTGTTAGAGTCCCCAGAACACAACTGGAAATAGTGTCATTTCCACCGAAGCCTTTCTCTTTATAAATGAGGAAAATTATGCCTAATGGACTGAGAGATCTAGCCTAGGGCATATGTGCCAGTTAAGGGCTGAGTTAGGACTAGAATCTGACCTCCTAACTCTAATTGCTGCTGCTGCCACATTATGCATGCTCCTATTTGAGAACAGAGAATGGGAGACTGACTAGGTTCACAGCTTTGTGTTGGGAAACTATGGGAAGATGCACTGCAGGAGGCATATTACTTGGAACTCATATTTCAGTATTTCATATTTAATGTAAGTTTCCTGAATATTGTCTCCATGTTTGGTGAAGAAAAAGGCATGGACGGGAAGGGGAGAAACAGATATATAAATAAATATATAATTGATAACTTATTTGCCAGCTAGCCTCTACATTCTACTAAGTGGACACATAGCTTTGGTCAGAATTTAGCTATTTCCCACTTAATTAAATTTAAAATGTATTTCTTTATCATTAAAATGTCTTTCTATATGAATGTCACATGCTAGAAATGTAGTCAAGAAATATAGAACACCAATTGGATGATAACCTTATTTAGGAAATAAATTCAATTAGAAGTGTATATAGTACAGACTTTGGAAGATATATAGTTAATCTGAATCAGAACTGGTTTTAGTTAGTAGAGTTCATGAGGATTTGACTGGGCTCTTGTTCAAGAAACTTAGCTATTGCCAAATAATATACTAGAGAGTAAGAAAAGGTTGAAAAAAAATACAAAAAGGAAACACCCAGCATGCCAAAAGGAACAAAGGTAATTTTCTGCGTCTACATGTTATATGGTACACTAATTCTTTCTGTGCTTCTGTTTGAATGGATGAATTGCTCACAGCAATAGTAGGTAGCACACTGCTTGAAGTTTCCTCCATTGACAAGACTGATTTATAATTTATTTTTTGTGAGGTTCACATTTTTTACCTTAAATTCAATCTGGTCAAATGCCCTTCCTTAAAAAAAGTTACTTATGAGTGAACGTTTTCATTAACTATAAGAAGCAACTCAATAATGTGCTTCTTGTAGGGTAAAACCAGAACATAATGGAAATGTTTTGGTTTTGGCTGAAGGGAACAACTATGAAAGAGATGAATATTCCAAAAGAACAAAAACCAACTTTTTGTGGTTCTGAAATTCTAAAATTCAAAGGTGTTTCATAAAGACTTATATATTTTAGTACATTGTAATATTTTAATAATAATAATAATGACAGTGGCTGACATTTGGTGAGCTGATTACTTTGCCTAATGATTTGTATGTATGTCCTCACTTATTTTATTTTTTAAATCCTCATCCAAGGATATTTTTTCCATTTATGTTTAGAGAGAGTGGAAAGGAGGGAGGGATGGAAAGATGGGGGGGGGGGAGAGAGAGAGAGAAGAGAGAGATTGGTTGCCACCCACATTACCCCCAGGGATCAAACCTGCAACCTAGGTACATGCACTTGACCAGGAATTGAACCTGTGACCCTTTAGTGCACAGGCTGACGTTCTAAGCATATAAGCCATGGCATACCAAGACATGTGTTTTTTTTTGTTTAATATTTTTATTCACTTCAGAAAGGAAAGGAGAGGGAGAGAGAGCTAGGAGCATCAATGAAGAGAGAGAATCATTGATCAGCTGCCTCCTGCACACCCCACACTGGGGATGGAGCCTGCAACCTGGGCATGTGCCCTGACCGGAATTGAACCATGGCCTCCTGATTCATAGGTGGATGCTCAACCTCTGAGCCATGCTGGCCAGGCTTGTTTTTCTGTTTCAATAATATTTACTTTTATTTCTCAAATTTAGATTACAAACCAAATAATTTCTTAACTGGTAAATAGTAAAACTTTGCTTATTGTCTAGGTGATAAATTAAGAAACATTCCAAAGAACTTGGGATCTTATATCTAACTTGAGATAACATCGATTTTGGCCCTGTTTAGACTTCTGTATAGTGTTTCAACATCCTAGCGAAAGAAAAGAAATGGGGAAAAGATAGAAAACAAGAAGGGAATTAATGCTTCAGATGTTAAGTAGTAAAATATAACTTAAAGGTTTATCTGTTGACTGGTTAGGCAATACACAAACAACAAACAAAATAGAGACAGATAGACAGCTCTGGTGTGTGTGTGTGTGTGTGTGTGTGTGTGTGTGTGTGTGTGTGTGTGTGTGTTTGGGGGGTGGTTTTGGGAGGGGTTGAGAGATTTAGCAAAAAAGGAAAAAAAAGAACTCAAGGACATGAACAACAGTGTGGTGATTGCTGGGGGTGGAGGTGAGGTGGGTGGAGATGGAAGAGGGCATAGAGGGTATAAAAGATGATGGAAAAAATAAGTAAAGTATATATATTGAAAAAAATCTGGAATATAGCCATGACAGCTATGATTTCCATTCTATATTTTCAACTAGTTATCCTTTATTCGATGTTTAAAGTGGAAATGCACTAGAGGGCTGAGTCTGTACTGACACTAAACATGGAAAATGAGAGTAACTATTAAGAATAAATTGAAATTTAAACATGGCTGTGGGAAATGAAGATGGCGGTGCTTTGGGCATCCAGACAAAGGAGGGAGTCACCTGAGGGGAAAAGGGAAATGGCTCGGTTCTTCTTGTGGGAAGGTTTGAGAAGATGAATGCACTAGTTAGTTTTTTATTTACTTATTACTGTATTAACAGGAAATTATTTCAAATAGAATTTTAATTAAAATAAATACTTCTGAACCTCTAATGTAAAGAGTAAACTAGATAACAAGTAACACAATTAGTTTTAGAAAAGACAAACCAAGAATTGAATGTCTTAGTCATTATTCAATTCAATACCCAAGAGTATTCTCTTTTCTTTTAAGATTATGCAACTAACTTATTTCAAAAGACCACTTAAAAAGACAGTGGGATTTTTGGAAGAAAGAACAGATATACCAATGGCAGTCTATGATCTTAAATTACAGACTTTTACTCTTGGAACAGAGAAAAGAACATGGAGGGAATTACTTAATTTCAGTTCTGGTAGTACATTTGTGTATCAAAAACTAAATGTTTTAGTTAAGATTCTATATCTTGCAGCTGTTTAACAAATGATTACTCTGCTTCAATTTCTATAAATACTTGTGATTATTGTTGTGCTATGCATCTCATGGGATTTTTGTGCTGCTATTCATAATTAAAATCATAATCATGAAGTCCTGCTTGATTAACAAATATGTCTCCTTTTAATAGCAACTATTAATATATATTCTGTTCTCAGGCTTTCACACACACTTCAGAAAGGTATCTCACATTCCATTACAGAATGACTGGAGATACCTTACTCAGTAGCTTAATGGTAAATAATAAGGTGTATGGGGGGGTAAATATTTAATTTAAGATATATTTTGTTGATATTAGGGAACAGGTAAGAATTTCAGAATTTCTTTCTCTGACGATTTCTCAGAAGGGAGCTTTAAATGAGGAGTCATCTCTTTATATTATTTACAACCTAATGCCAGTTTTCTTCTGTGCTACCTTCTTATGTTTCAATGAGTTGTTGGGATAAATTTATGATAATCCAGGATTCTCTGTTTGATAAGTGTAGCCTTGGAGTTAAAACATAGAGAACATGATTAAAATGTATCAAACAGTAAGATTCCAACATAAATTAATTTCCTGATGTTATAATACTACGTAGTGTGCAACAATGATCCGAGGGTACATTTGGATTTGTAGGCTGGCATGTTCTTGATAATTTTCTCAAGGAAATCAAACTAAACTCCCCACATTTTAATGAATGCTGCGACATTACTCTGTTTCAGAAAAGAGAAGGTTGTGGCAATGTCTGTTCATTGGCAATTTGGAGTAGAATGGGGTGCTAATAAGGTCTGGAGAGGGTACACTGAGGAGTATACTTTCATTTGGATTAAGGGTTCTCCGGCTAACCTCATTAAAACTGTTCTTAAAATATCATTTATAAAACTGTGTATTGTCTCTTCTGAAAAAGATGTAATTAAAGAGAATGGTGAATGAGAACATTTTGATAGACAATAGAGCTTGATTTGTCAGGGAGATATAGGTTCCAGTTTCAGTCCTGACTCTTAGTAACCATCTGACCTTTGTCAGATGATATTTACCCTTGTTGATCCTAAGTTGTTGCTTTGTTTTTTTCCCCTGTGAAATAAAGATACTAATATCCAGTACGGTTTGGGGGTTCGGGTGGGGGGCATTTGGAAAAGAGAGACTTTATTACAATGGATAAACACCCAAAAAGATTATGATGAGACTTGCAGATAAAGGGCTATAGAGGATAAAAGCCAGCCTGGGAGGCTAGTAAAAGAGAAGCTTAAATATTCATTATATGGAGAAGAAAGAAGTCTTTATTCTAGGACTGAAAAATTCAAGAGACCTCAGGGATGGGGCATAGCAGCTAAAGAAAATTAAAGAAAAGAACAAAGAAAAAAGAAAAAAAGGAATGAGGTATAAAGTTCACTCTCAGTAATGAATGAAGCCAAAGAAATGGATCCTTAAGTTACATATATATCTCTTTCCAATAATTGTTTAAAGAGCATATTTAATTATAATAATTACTTTTATGGGTTACTTTTAAAATAAATTCTAGGGGCAATTGGGATAAAATGAAAATCCTTATTATTAAATAATTCCAGATAACATAACATAAAATAAAAGTTTAAAAATATTTAATAAAAATATTAAAATGTGGCTCTGTGGATTGAGCATATACCAATAGTTTAGATTCCCTGTCAGGGCACATGCCCGGGTTGCAGGCTTCATTCCCAGTAGGGGTTATGCTTTCACATCAATGTTTATATCTCTCCCTTAGTCTCTAAAATCAATAAAAACATAACTTTAAAAATATTGAAATGTTAACTAACTAATAAAATGCAAAGTGGAAAAATCTTGGGTCATATAATTTCATTCATCAAAACAGATCAAAATATTTAAATAACCATTTAGCATATTAATCTAGCAGTATAAAATAATATTAATTCACCATAAGAAGTTGGATTTTGTTATAAAAATAGAGGGTGGTTAGTAATTGGAAATTTCATTTATACAATTTTTATAAAAACACATTAGAGGGGGAAATATGTTTACATAAAAGAGGCTCAAAGTGTATCATGATAGTAATAATTTCAAATAAAAATTCTAAGTGACACAGGAATAAAAACAAATTACATAAGCATGTTAATGATGCCTTTCTAAAAATGTGAAAAATAGGAGAATCCAAGATGGCGGCGTAGGTAAACACCTAAACTGCTGCCTCGCTCAACAATTGCAAAAATACAACTAAAAGACAAAATGTCTATCACCCAGAACCACGGGAAAGCTGGCTGAGTGGAAGTTCTACAACTAGAAGGAAAGAGAAAAGAGCACTGAGACGTGCACGAGCGCTGAAAAGCTGAGGTACGGAGGCACGTGATCCAGGCTGGCGGCGGGCATTGCTTTTTTCAACCCAAAGGGAGACAAGCCCCCGATTATTCTGAAATACAGTTTCTGGAGAGACACGGGGAACTCAAACTCCTACGGGGAGAAGCTGGACTGTCTGCCAGTGAGGGTGGCTTGCTTGCAGAGCTGCGCGCAGGAATAATTGTTTATGGCACTGGGGCACGGGACTCAGGGACGCCGTTGGGGACGCAGAGCCGGCTAACTAGCAGCCATTGCTGTTTGCCACGCCCTAGCCTAGTGACACCCTGAGACCCCGCCCTGCACAACCTACAAACCCACCCAAGCTCCAAGCAGCGGCTTTAGCATAAGAAAGCCCTGCCCTATCGCAGCTTAACCTAGCAAACTTGCAGCCCGGGTCAGACAGCTCCAAAACCTCCAAACCACAAGCAAAGAGGAGAAAACTGTAGCTCTCACTGTAGCTCCTGCTGGGTGGCCTCAGACAGTAGCTGACCTGCACCCCATTGGAGATCCAGAAGCCAGTGCACCTAGTGGTCAGTGTGAGACACCAGATGTCAACTCCTCACATCCATAAGTGACACATTCAAGAGGCACACTCAGTGAGCACCAAAGCCCCACTGAAACAAGTCCTGCCCCATAAGCGTGTCTTCAGCGCAGCAGTTCTTCCATTATAGACACAGCGAGTGCTCACAGCTAACTGGCCTGGAGGTCAATTCCTCCCAGTGTACCAACAGCAATTAAGGCTTAACTACAACAAGACTTTGCACTCAGCCCACAAAGGGGTGTACCAAGAACATCCACCTCATGTGATTGAGGAGGCTGAGCTACTGCCCCCTATAAATCACCTACCACACAAAGTTACTCCATCAACACAGGGAAGCAGCCAAAATATGGAGACAAAGAAACATGTCACGAATGAAAGAAATGGAGGAAAGCAAACTACTGGATGACATAGAGTTCAGAACCACATTTATAAGGTTACTCAAGAATCTTCTTAAAACCGCTGAGAAACTTGATGAGACCTTCAAGGAGCTTAATGAGAATGCCAAAAAAAAATGGAAAAGGATCAGTCAGAAATGAAGCATACACTGTCTGAAATAAAGAATATACAGAAACTCAACTGTAGATCAACGTACCCCAAGAATCAAACCAAAGATCTGAAATATGTGGAAACAAAAAACATCCAACCAGAAAAACAAAAAGAAAAAAGAATCCAAAAATATGAAGATAGTGTAAGGAGCCTCTGGGACAACTTTAAGCGAACCAACATCCAAATTTTTGGGGTGCCAGAAGAAGGGAGAGAGCAAAATATTGAAAACCTATTAGAAGAAATAATGACAGAAAACTTTCCCTACCTGGTGAAAGAAATAGACTTACAAGTTCAGGAAGCGCACAGAACCCCATACAAGAGGAATCCAAAGAGGACCACACCAAGACACGTCATAATTAAATTCCAAGGGCAAAAGACAAAGAGAGAATATTAAAAGCAGCAAGAGAAAAACAGTTAATTACCTACAAGGGAGTACCCATATGACTGTCAGCCGATTTCTCAGCAGAAACTATGCAGGCCAGAAGGGAGTGGCAAGAAATATTCAAAGTGATGAACAGCAAGAACCTACAACCAAGATTACTCTACCCAGCAAAGCTATCATTCAGAGTTGAAGGTCAGATAAAGAGCTTCACAGACAAGAAAAAGCTAAAGGAGTTCATCACCACCAAACCAGGATTACATGAAATGCTGAAGGGTATTCTTTTAGAAGAGGAAGAAGAAGAAAAAGAATTAAAAAAAAAAGAAGCCTAACTCTTACAGAGGAAGAGGAAAACATGAACATGATGACGCCATTGGAAACAAGAGTAAGTAAAAGGCTTGACAATATAAATTTCTATCAGTCTGTGTTAATCAAGAATTCAGGACAGTTTTGTTTGGTTTGGTTTTATGACTATGGTGAGAGAAATAAAAGATTTTCATTGTTTAAAAAATAAATAAATAAAATAAAAATGTGAAAAATATCTTATTAAATAATGAAATAGTAAAGATGCTGCCATACTAGAAGAAAAAAAGACTGTTGCTATTATTGTTCAACATTTTTTCAATATTTGATCTAATAGAATAATTCACTAAAATGAAATAAATGCTATTCAACAATTGGTGTTGGAGCAATTGGGTGTTTAGTAGGCAATATAGTAAGATAAAATATGGACCTATGATTAACTCTCACACTATATACAAAAGGTAACGCAAAATGGATCAGGGATTTATCCTATCTAATAAAAGAGTAATATGCAAATTGACTGTCACTCCAAGACTCAAGTGGCTGCCCCATGTGGTCAAACATGGCTGCCCCCATGTGGACACAAGATGGCCACCACAAGATGGCTTGCAGGGGAGGGCAGTTGAGGGAAGTTAGGGGTGACCAGGGCAGCAGAGGAGGACAGTTGGGGGGGACCCAGGGCCAGGGGTGACCAGGCCCGCAGAGGAGGGCACTTGGGGGGGACCCAAGCCTGCAGGGAATGGCAGTTCGGGGGTACCAGGCCTGCAGGGGAGGGAAGTTGTGGGTGATCATGCAAGCAGGGAGGGCAGTTAGTGGTGACCAGACCAGCAGAGGAGGGCAGTTGGGGGAGACCAGGTCAGCAGGGTAGGGCTTTTGTGGGAATCAGGACTGCAGGGGAAGTCAGTTGGGAGCCAGCAGTCCTGAATTGTGAGAGGGATGTCCAACCGCCCACTGGGATCATGCCTAACGGGTGGTCGGACATCCCTCAAGGAGTCCCAGATTGGAGAGGGTGCAGACTGGGCTGAGGGATTCCACCCCCCACCCCCCGTGCACGAATTTCGTGCACCAGGCCTCTAGTATGTAAAATATAAAACTTGATCATTTTAGAAAAAAATATAGGAGAAAATGTTCAGTTCAGAGAATTATGTGGAAGTCATTCTTTTTCTTTTGCCATCAAAAGCATGATTTATACAAGGAAGATTAGATAAACTGGACCTCATCAATATTTAAAATATTGTCTCTGTAATAGTCTTTTTTAAGAGGATGAAAAGATGAGGTAGAGATTTTGAGGACATTTTAAGTTAAAATATATATGAGAGATTTTTTTTTAAAGACCTCTCCAGGCTAAGAAGGTAAACACACACACAAATGAAAATAATTCAATTAAGAAATTGGCAAATGACCCAAACAGACATTCCACTGAGAATGATGTACAGATCACAAATAAGCACATTAAATTATGTTCATTAACTATTAGAGAGATGGAATTAAAACCACAATGGAATATCATCACACAAGTACCAGAATAGCTAGCTTTAAACACACACACACACACACACACCAAATATGGCAAGAATGAAGCGAAAGTAGGTTACTTATACATTGCTGGTGGGAATGTAAAATGGTACAACTACTCTAGAAAAGCATATAACATTTTCTTATAAACCTAACAATGTGCTTATCATGTGGCCCAGTAATTGCATACTTTGGCATTTATCCCAAAGAAAGAAAAATTTATGTTCCCACAAAAATCTATACAAAATGTTGATACCATATTTATTCTTAATAACCCCAAATTGCAAACGATAACCCAGAAGTCCTTCAACAGTGCATGGATCAACAAACTGTGCTTAATTAATACCCTGAAATACTACCAATCAGTAATAAAGGAACAGAGTATCTGTACACTCAACAGCTAGGATGGTCCTCAAAGAGGATTATACTGTTTGAGAAATGCCAATTTCAAAAGGTTAAATATTGTATGATTTGATTTACATACTGTGCTGAAATTTACAAAATGACGATATGAAATATATGAGTGGTTGCCGAGGACTGCAGAGGGAGGCTGTGGTACTAAAAGGGCAGCACCGGTGATCTGGTAGTGGGACTTTTCTGTATCCTCACTGGTGCTGGTCACATGGGTTACAAGTGCATGGAGTTACACACACACATACATGCTCATATGTGTAAAATAAATATATGTAAAATAGTTGAAATCTGAATGAAGTTGATTATCAACATCAACAGTTTGTATGACATGATTATTTAAGAGATTATCTGTGCTTGGATGAAGGGTATACAGGATCTCTCTCACAACTGTATGTGAGTTTGCAATTACCTGAATAATTTATTCATTATGTAGATAATATTTTATTATATACATACACAGGTTGTTTAAACGTTGGGAAAGAAAGAATAGAAATTTTATTTGTTTACCTTTTAATTCTTTAAAGTATTACATATGTCTCTTTTTTGCATGATTGACACCCCCCCAGCCACTCCCACCCCTCAGGACAAGGCCCCACGGCTCCAGTGTCTTGGCCCATTGATTATGCTAATATGCATGCATATAAATCCTTTGGTTCATCTCTAACCCCTCTCCTCCTCATTTGCCTTCTCTCTGAGGTTGGATGGTCTGTTCAGTGCTACCTTGTCCTGGATCTTTTTTTGTTCATCAGTTTATGTAGTTCATTATATCCCACATATGAGTGAGATCATGTGATATTTATCTTTCTCTGAATGACTTATTTCGCTTAGCATAATGCTCTTCAGTTCCATCTATGCTGTTGCAAATGGTAAAAGTTTCTTCTTTTTTATAGCAGCGTCGTATTCCACTGTGTAGATGTATCATAGTTTTCTAATCCACTCATCCACTGATGGGCACTTAGGCTGTTTCCAAATCTTACCTATGGTGAATTGTGCTGTTATGAACATAGGGGTGCATATATCCTTTCTGATTGGTGTTCCTGTTTTCTTGGGATATATTCCTAGAAGTGGGATTACTGGGTCAAATGGGAGTTCCATTTTTAATTTTTGAGGAAACTCCATACTGTTTTCCAGTGGCTGCACCAGTCTGCATTCCCACCAGCAGTGCACGAGGGTTCCTTTTTCTCCATATCCTCTCCAGCACTTGTCATTTGTTGATTTGTTGATGACAGCCAATCTGACAGGTGTGAAATGGCATCTCATTGTTGTTTTCATTTGCATCTCTCGGATGATTAGTGACTTTGAGCATATTTTCATATATCTATTGGCCTTCTGTATGCCCTCTTTTGAAAAGGGTCTATTTAGGTCCTTTGCCCAATTTTTGATTGGGTTGTTCATCTTCCTTTTGATAATTTGTTTGAGTTCCCTACAAATTTTGGAGATTAAACCCTTATTGGAGATAGCATTGGCAAATATGTTCTCCCATGCAATGGGGTTTCTTGTTTTTTTGTTGATGGTTTATTTTGCTGTGCAGAAGCTTTTTATTTTGATGTAGTCCCATTTATTTATTTTCTTCTTAGTTTTCCTTGTCCTAGGAGCTGTGTCAGTAAAGATATTGCTATGACATATGTCTGTATAGTGTAAGTTGGTGATCTAGTTTCATTTTTTTGCATGTATCTGACCAATTTTCCCAGCACCATTTATTGAAGAGACTGTCTTGACTCCATTGTATGCTCTTGCCTCCTTTGTCAAATATTAATTGAGCATAATAGCTTTGGTCGATTTCTGGGTTCTCTGTTCTGTTCCATTAGTCTACTAGTGTATGTCTGTTCTTGTGTCAGTACCAGGCAGTTTTGAGAACAGTGGCTTGGTAATATAGATTGATATCTGGTATTGTGATCACTCCAACTTTGTTCTTCTTTCTCATGATTGCTGTGGCTATTCAGGGTCTTTTTTTTTTTTATTCCAGTTCAATTTTTTAGAGAGTTTGTTCTAGGTCTGTGAAATAGGCCAACCGCATTTTAATGGGGATTGCATTTAATCAATAAATTGCTTTGTGTAGTATGGACATTTTAATGATGTTGATGCTACCAGTCTATGAGCATGGTATGTTCTTCCATTTGTTTACATGTTCCTCTATCTCTTTTTTCAATGCCCTGTAGTTTTCCGCATACCTCCTTGGTTAAGTTTATTCCTAGGTATCTTAATTTTTTTGGTGCAATGGTGAATAGGATTGTTTTTTTAGTTTCTCTTTCTGTGAGTTCATTATTGGTATATAAAAAAGCCATAGATTTTGGGGTGTTAGTTTTGTATCCTGCTACATTGCCACATTCATTTATTAAGTCTAGTAGTTTTTTTTATGAAGTCTTTGGAGTTTTCTATGTACAATATCATGTCATCTGCAAATAATGACAGTTTTACTTCTTCTTTTCCAATTGGATGCCTTTTATTTCTTCTTTTTGTCTGATCACTATGGCTAGCACTTCCAGTACTGTATTGAACAGGAGTGGTGAAAGTGGGCATTACTGTCTTGTTCCTGTTCTTAGGGGAAATGGTTTTACTTTTTTCCCATTGAGTATGATATTGCCTGTAGGTTTGTCATATAAGACATTTATTATGTTGAGGTATGATCCCTCTACTCCCACTTTACTGAGAGTTATCAAGAAAGGGTGTTGGATTTTTTTTCAAATCTTTTTTCTGTATCAATATGATTATGTGATTTTTGCCTCTTAATTTGTTTATGTAGTTTTTCATGATTATTGATTTGCGGAAATTTTCCAGCCTTGCATCCCTGGAATAAACCCCACTTTCTAATGTAATGTTGGATCCAATTTGCTAGAATTTTGTTGAAGATTTTAGCATCTATGTTCATTAAGGATATTGGCCTGTAGTTCTCTTTTTTTTGTGGTGTCTTTATCGGTTTTGGGATTAGGGCTTCATAGAAAGAGCTTGGAAGTGTGCCTTCCTCTTGAATTTTTTAGAAATAGTCTGGGAGAGTAGCTTTTAGTTCTTATTTGAATGATTGATAGAACTCCCCTGTAAAGTTGTCTGGACCAGCGCTTTTGTTTGCTGGAAGATTTTTGATTATTGCTTCAATATCTTTGGTAGTTATTGGCCTATTCAGGTTTTTTATTCTTCCTGATTGAGTTTTGGAAGCTTGTATTTTTTTAAGAATATGTCCATTTCTTCTAGGATGTCCAGTTTTTTGGAATAGAGTTGTTCATAGTAATTTTTCATAATCCTTTGTATTTCTGTGGGGTCGGTTGTTACTTCACCTCTTTCATTTCTGATTTTATTTATTTGGGTCCTCTTTCTTTGCTTCTTGGTGAGCCTTGCTAGAGGTCATCAATAGTGTTTATCCTTTCAATGAACCAGCTCTTGGTTTTATTTATTTATTTTTTGTCTCTATATCATTTATTTTTGCACTGATCTTTATTATTTCCTTCCTTCGGCTTATTCTGGGCTTTTCTTTTTCTCTCTTTCTAATTCTTTAAGTTGTAGAGTTAGATAATTTATTACCATTTTTTCTTGTTTTTTTTTGAGATAGGCCTATAGAGCTATGAACTTCCCTCTCAGGACTGCTTTCACTGTGTCCCATAGATTTTGGATTGTTGTGTTTTCATTGTCATTTGTTACCAGGATGCTTTTTATTTATTCTTTGATTTCTTTGGTAAACCAAACATTGTTTAATAGCTTGCTATTTAGCCTCTAAATGTTTGATTTTTTTCATTGTAGTTGATTTCTAATTTTATGCCATTGTGATCTGAGAAGATGCTGATATGATGTCTATCTTCTTGAATTTGAAGAGACTTTGCCTTTGTCCCACTATGTGGCCTATCTTTGAAAATGCCCCGTGTGCACTGAAGAAGAATGTATATTCTATAGCTTTGGGGTGAAATGTTCTCAATATGTCAATTAATTCCATCTGATCAAGTGAGTCATTTAGAATTGGTGTTTCTTTGCGGATTTTTGGTTTAGAGGATTTATCCAGAGGTGTCAATGGGGTATTAAAGTCCACTACTATGACTGTATTGCTGTCAATCTTTCCCTTGATATTTCCAGATTTTTTTATGTATTTGGGTGCTCCTGTATTGGATGCATATATGTTTATCAGAGTTATATCCTCTTGTTGCATTCCTTCCTTTAGTATTATGAAGTGGCCTTCCTCATTTCTTGTTATGGCCTTCACTTTGAGGTATAATTTGTCAGATAAAAATAAGTATTGCTACTCTAGCTTTTTTTTTTTTTTTAAATTTTCATTTCCATTCTCCTGAAAAAATTTTTTCCATCCATTCACTATAAGTCTGTGTGAGTCCTTTGTTCTGAGGTGGGTCTCTTGTAGACAGCAGCTGGGTGTGTCATGTTTTCTTATCCATTCAGCTACCCTTTGTTTTTTGATTGGAGCATTTATTCCATTTACGTTTAAGGTTATTATTGATAGATACTTGTTTGTTGCCATTTTATTTTTTATGTTTGTGTTCCTTCTTTCTTTCCTGTTTATTCTTTTTACAACAGTCCCTTTAGCATTTCTTGCATTGTTGGTTTGGTTGTAATAAACTCCCTTAGCCCTTTTCGGTCTGTGAAGCTCCTGATTTTACCTTCAACTTTGATTGATAGCCTTGCTGGGTACAGTATTCTTGGATTCAGTTTCTTGCTTTGCATGACTTTGTATATTTTATTCAATTCCCTTCTGGCCTGATGTATTTCTGTTTAGAAATCAGTGATAATCTAATGGGAGATCTCTTATAGGTAACTTTCTCTCTCTCTTTGGCAATGTTTAAGATTCTTACTTTGCCAATATTGTTTGTCGATTTAGTTATGATGTGTTGGTTCTTTTGGGTTCATTTTGTTTGGGACTCTGTGAGCTTCTTGGACTTGTGTGCGTTTTTTTCTTCCCAATATCAATATGTTGAAGTTTTTGTCATTATTTCTTCAAACAGGTTTTCTATTTCTTGCTCAGTTTTCTCTCCTTCTGACACACCTATTATGCAGATGTTGTTTCATTTAGTTTTGTCCCAAAGCTCCCTTAGGCTCTCTTCCTGCTTTTTAATTTTATTTTGTGTGTGTGTGTGTGTGTGTGTGTGTGTGTGTGTGTGTGTGTGTGTTCTGTTGCTGCTCTGCTTGGGTGTTTTTTCCTACCTTGTCTTCTACCTCAGCTTCTTCTAGTCTACTGTTGATGCTTTCTATTATGTTCTTTATTGCAGGTATGTTATTCTTCATTTCTCCTTGGTGCTTCTTCATTTCCTCTTGATTCTTACACATGTTGAATTTGTCTTCTATCCTTTCAGGTCATTATGACCATTGCTCTGAATTCTTTCTCTGACAAATTGCTTGCCTCCATTTCATTTATTTCCTTTTATGGTGATTTATCCTTTTCTTTAGTATGGAGCTGTTTCTTTGTCTCCACATTTTTGCTCCTCTCGGGGTGTTTGGTTATGTAGTTCACTCTATACCACATTGACCAAAAGGCACAAAATACAGCTCAACAAGACATGATATAGAGGGAACAAAACACAAATTTACTCACAGCATCGATGATCCCAAGTAAAGGTGACTACCAGAGAAAAGAGAATTAGGGGAGATAAAAGAGCAGAGAAATGATACTGAGAAAAGGAAAAAAGCTAAGAGAGAGAAAAACAACAAGGGGAAAAATATCCTTATATGGGGAGCAAAATCCACAAAACCAACAAATAAATAAAAAAATGCAAACAGCACTCAGAAAAATAAGGAGGGACAATTAATCTGAAGAGTTTGAGCTTATTTCCAGAATGTAAATTAAAGGAATTGAATGAATGAGGGAATGGCCATGATTCAGTATAGAGGAGGTAGAAAGAGAATGAATGTATAAAAAGAAAAGTTAAAAAAATACTCAATAAAATAATTAAAGTAATAATAATAGTTAACATAAATAAATAAATAAATAAATAAATATATATATATATATATATAAATTTTCTCCTTTCTTCAATGTATCTATCTATATATTCATCTATTTCTGGAAAAGGAGAATAGAGTAGACAGTAGATAGGCCACTTGGTGAATGAAACTAATGAAGCTATTATTAGGAGAAGAGAACAAGCGAGGAAAGGAAAAACAAAAGCACATGATAAAAACAAAACAAACAAGAAAAACAACAACTACAAGAAAAAAATTGGCTAACAAAGAAAGAGAAAAGAGAATGGTGCATGGACTTGGAGCAGGGGAGAGGTAATTAGATATATGAGTAAGCCAACAGAGACTACTATCATAATAATGCATCAGTAAAGCAGATAAAAAGATCAGTTTTTAGCAAGGAGTAAAAAGAAAGGAGAGAGAAAAACTAAAGCAGGAATAGGAGAAGGAAACAGTATGAAAAAGGAGAAAATAGGAAGAAAAGGTTGGAGAAAAGGAAAAATAAGATAAAGTAATATAATAAAAATAAAAATAAAATGTAGAACACTAATCCTCAAAACAATAAAAGGTTAAAAATAATAATAATTAACAAAAATTAAAAAATAACAAAGAAAAAGAAAAAGTTTCTTTAGTAAAATATAAAAAATAAAAAAGTGAAGTAGTGTAGTGTCTTTCACTTCAGCTGTTTTAATGTCCCATGAGGGCTGTTTAATACCCCTCTCTACTGTTCTGTCTGTCATGTCTCAGTTTCCTGTTAGATAGTCAGCACCGTGTTGAAGTTCCCAGTGGTGGAAGATCCACCGCTCCTCTGTGTCATATGCCACAACCTTGGTCAAGCAGGCAGGCTCACTCTGCCCACTTTGTTTTTATGCCTGCTTTCAGTCGTATTTATACAAGCGTATCTTTCTGACACGGGCTCTAGGTGAAGGTGTTTCTGTATTAGTTTCTGGGACCAAATTGCCCCTTAACCCAGTCCTCGAGGGCTCCCTGTGGGTATTCAGAATCATTGTTTCCCTGCTGAGCTCAATGCTGGGTGCCACCGTGCTGCTAGGAGAGGCCTGGTCTTCAGGAGAAAAATGGCTATTCAGGTTTGGAGGGACAGACTGCCCCAGAGCTTGCTTTCTGGTCGCCTCTCCCTAGTTTTCTCCTCAGCTTCCACAGGACAACCTTCCCCTGCATCACAGCCTCAGTTAGTGTTTCTAATTGAAAGATCCTATGTACTGGGTTTAGCGAGTAAAAGCAAGGAAAATATAAAGACGCAGCAATCTTGCTATTACGTGTCTCTCTCCCCCCGGCACTACGCGGCTGGTGCAGAACTTCAGGCAGCTTTTCTGGGTGCAGCCTCCCACAACTGTGGGCTTAGATATAGAGTCCCAAGCTACCAGCAGCTCTGTGGACCCCCTTTCACAGTTGAGTGCTACATGTGTCCCCCCTGTGCAGTGCAGTCTCTCTGACACCCTAGTCCTGTCTGCTCTCATCTCCCTTTCCAGTCCAGATCCCTGATCCTACCTTTCTCCAGGTGACCTCTGTCCTTCCTGACCACAGATTTTCTCACCAGCTGTGTTTAATTCGCCAATTCTTGGTGGATGTTATTTGATGCAGCTGTTTCTTATACCTGCTCTGTGAGAAGGCGCAGGACACATCTGCCTATTTGGCCACCATTGTGTCTCCCCCTGAACAAACTTTTTAGGCACCCGTGACTGGGGAGGCTGGTGTCTCGGTGTTCATGGGTTCGCAGTCAAGGCAGCAGGTCCCTGGATGGTGTGGCTGTAGGGTCCTGGGTGGTGTCTTAGGTCTCCTCGGGTGGAGATGAAGCTCGACTCTCAGTAACAGCTGTTCTCTTTTTCAAGATGGCACGGCCTCTGTGGCAGAGCTGTCTGCCCTAGTAGAGATCGCAGTGGTAGTAGAGACTACCTGGCTAAGGGAGCCTGGTCTGCCAGTCCCCAGCAGTCCTGTGGAATATAACTGTTCCTCACTCACACATACACACATGCCCCACACACCCACATACTCGCCTTTTGCTCCCTCACTCACTCACACTCTCTCCTTCATTGCCATCCTGTTGACTGTCATCTTGGATCCCTTGGTTGATCCTTATATCTAAAAAGCATTTTAGATTATATAATTGGATATGTAGAAAAGAAAATATTTAATTAGTTACCACTGGATTTTTAAAGAAAATCTTAAATGGTGAATAATTTAGTAATTAACTGCATATCATTTAGAATCTGAATGAAAAATGCATATATACTTAGTGAAATGAGTTTTAGGGACAAAATAGCCATATATAGGAAGTCTTAGAGATAAGGAGGGTCCATGGGAGAGGAATACATAGATGGAGACGTAAAGATGCCAAAATGCTCATCTTATACAGAGGAGAAATGCCATGGGAAGAGGGGGTCCAGGTAGATGGTAACATTTCTGACCTGAAAAATTAAAACAGCTATTAAACAAGGACAGACAGGGGTATCTCTGGCCTGAGCAGCTGAGGGATCAAAGGCAACTCCAACCAGCAAGATAAGGGAGAGAGAGACAGGGGGCACCACGTGGGCTTTGAGCTTTGAAACTAAGAGCATGTAGCAGATTGACCAATGAGGAAAACAGGGTGGAGGGCAAATTAAAGAAAGAAACCAATTTTAAAAAGGTCAGATTCAAACAAGGAACTGCAGCATATATAAACTGGAGACAAAGGGACATGAAGCAGGACTTTTTTTATTTTTTCCATTAGAGAGATAGTGAGCAAGTTTTTCCCATTGGGAAGACCCTCCCCATGGGCTCCCCTTTGGGAACACCCCTACTCAGATGGAATTTTATCTGCTTCCAATAAACTTCTACTTTTTTGTTCATCAGTTTATTCTTCAAACTTCGTGAGGACAAGAAACCATGGGAAGAAAAATATGCACCCCAATCCCCATGTTTCAATAAGACTGTATCTACTAGGATAAAGTAAAGGATCTACATGAAATATTGAAAATTAAATATTTTTAATGTTCATAAATGAATGGAATAAATAGTTCTAAATGTGAAATTTTAATATTATAAAGTGTCTTCAGTTTTTAAATCTACTGTGTATATATTGTGCTATTTTATAAAATTATTAATTTGCTGAGTTGAAATATGATTTCAAAGCTCAAATAAAAGTTTGAATGTTTGAGAATTACTGAAATATAATTTGAAAACTAGAGGCCTGGTGCACGAATTCGTGCATCAGTGGGGTTCCTTGACTTGGCCTGTGGGATTGGGCTGAAACCTGCTCTCTGACATCCCCCGAGGGGTCCTGGATTGCAAAAGGGTGCAGGTCAGGCCAAGGGACCCCACCGGTGCACTGTCGGGGCTGGGGAGGGATGCAGGAGGTTAGCCAGCCAGGGAGGACCTGCTGGAGGGCTCCAGGGTGTGTCCGGCCAGACCACAGCAGCCAGCTAACCTACTGGTTGGAGTGTCTGCCTCCTGGTGGTCAGTGCATGTCATAGTGAGCGGTTGAGCAGCCTTAGCATATTATTAGCATATTACACTTTGATTGGTTGAACAGATGACTGGACAATTGGACACTTAGCATGTTAGACTTTTATTATATAAGATAATATTGTTTGCTGTGGTGCATTTACCTTACAATGTTTACATATATTATATATGTGTGTATATACATACACATATATATTTTATATATATCTATATATACATATATATATATATATATATATATATATATATATATATACATAAAATGTATCCTTTACAATAAAAGCCTAATATGCAAACTGACCGAATGGTGGAATGACTGGCAGAACTATTGGTCGCTATGATGCACCTGGGGGCAGATGTTCAATGCAGGAGCTGCCCCGACACCACAGGCCCTGATGGGCAGCAGCTGCTGGGGGCAGGGCCAGCCAGTGGGCAGTGTCAGGCAAGCCAAGGCAGGTGCCAGTGGGGGCCCCCATTACCCTGCTGGTTGCCCCACAGATCCGCCCTGATTACCAGCCAGGCCTAGGGACCCTACCTATGCACAAACTTTGTGCACTGGGCCTCTAGTGTGTGTGTGTGTGTGAGTGTGTGTGTGTGTGTGTGTGTGTGTGTGTGTGTGCGTGTGTGTATGTATGTATTTATATCTGCCTAAAATATACAGTAAACAAAATATGTGGAATTTATCTCAAAACAAAAATTGAAAGAGAAATAGATGTATGTGTGTAACAGATATTTATTTATAATATATAAAGTCAACTTTTCAGTTCAGTAGATTAGAAACATTTATGTAATAGAATGTTTTAAAATAATATCTCCCACTGATATAAAGTTAGACTTTCACATTTATGTATATTAGTAAATGTATTTCAAATAGAGATGGTAAAATATAATTCTCTAAGAATTGAAGGGGTTGTCTACTCATCTACCAATGGGCACTTGGGCTGTTTCCAGAACTTAGCTATTGCAAATTGTGCTCCTATGAAGATAGGTGTGCTTGTATTCCTTCGGATTGATGTTTTGGGTTTCTTAGGATATATTCCTATAAGTGGGATCACTGGGTCAAATGGCAGATCCATTTTTATTTTTTTGAGGAAATTCCATACTGTTTTCCATAGTATGGAGTTTCCTTATACTATGTTGCACCAGTCTGCAGTCCCAACAGCAGTGCACTAGGATTCCCTTTTCTCCACATCCTCACCAGCACCTGTTATTTGTTGATGGTAGCCTTTCTGACATATGTGAGGTGATACCTCATTGTCATTTTAATTTGCATCTCTCTGATGATTATGACCTTGACCATTTTTTCATATGTCTCTTGGCCATAAAAAACAACAACGGTGGTACATTTACATAATTGAATACTATGCAGCTATAAGAAAGAAGAATCTCTTACCATTTGAGACAGCATGGAGAGACCTGAAGAGTATTATGGTAAGTTAAATAAGACAGTCAGAGAAAAACAAGTATCACATGACCCCACTTAAATGTGGAATCTAATGAAAAAAAATAAACTGATGAACAAAATAGATCAGGGTGGGGTATGAGTATATGGCACAGACTGATGAATCTCAGCGGGAATGGAGAGAGTTTAACCAAAGAACTTACATGCATGTATGTATTACCCATAGACACATATAATAGTTCAATGAAGGCCTGGGAGCAGGGTAGAGGAGGTCAATGGAAAAAAGAGGAACATTTGTAATCCTTTCAACAATAAAGATAATTTTTAAAGAAAGAAGGAGAATTGATGGTACATTATATATAATCTTGGAAAAATTTAAATTTTGATTTATTTTTTCTTATAGAATAAGTATATTTCTGAACCTTAATAAAATTAGCTCATTTGACTAAAATCCCAAACTCCTATGACAGAAAGTGAATTCTAGAATTAAGGCTTCTTTGGTTTGTAAAAAAAAAAAAAAATTACTCATGGTTTTATCTAACATGCCGCTTCTCCTTTCTTTTCTGTGAAGTCCAGGTCATTTAACTTTAAAGAAAAAATTTCATAGACTTTATTTTCTAAAAGAGGTTAGGTTCACAGAAAAATTAAGCTGAAGGTACAGAGATTATTCCATTTACCACTTGCTCTCACACAAGACAAGACCTCCCCCATTGTGGATATCCCACACTAAAGTTATATATTTGTTATGATTGATAACTCTGCATTGACACATCATTATCTGCCAAGGTCTATACCTTACATTAAGGTTCACTCTTGCTGTTGTATTTTCTGTAGGTTTGGACAAATATATCATGACATGTTATATATAATAGTGATTACTATTATAATTACTAATATTGTTAGTGTCTTCATACTTTGCCCTTTTAGAATGTGATGAAGTTCGAGTCATATAGCCTTTTTAAATTGGTTTCTTTCATTTACTAATGTACACTTAAGCTTGCTCCATGTCTTTTGCTGGTTGATAGCTCATTTATTCTTATTAATGCAGAACAGTGTATTGTCTAGATCTACCACAGTTAACACATTGACCTATTGAAGGAAATCTTGTTTGCGTCCACCTTTTGGCAATCATGAATAAAGCTGATCTAAATATCCATCTGCAAGTTTTTGTGTGACCATAAGTTTTCAACTCATTTGAGTAAATACTGAATTCACTTGATGGCTTATACATCTACTTTTGTAACAAACCACCCAACTGTCTTCCAAAGTGTTTGTACTATTTTTTCTTCCCAATAGCAATGGATGAAAGTTAGTCATTTTATTTTTTTCTACTGGTAAGGCCTTTTTAAGTTGCTTTCGCAAGATTTTCCCTTCCTTTCTCTACTCATCTAGCACTCTGTAGCCTTATGGTGACATGCATCATATTCTTTCATGCTTTGCCAGTGTGAAACCCTAAGAGAAATTCATAGATATGTCTCCAGCACCTTACAATACTTCACTCATAGGTTGAAAATTAATGGTTCCAGTATTTGTTCAATGAATAAAGAAAGTTCAAATTTTGGTGTGTCAGACTGTCAAATGGAGCATTATGTTTTGCAAATCTATATATAATCACAAGGTCTTTCACTAGGCTTGGAATCAAACAGTTCACACTATTACCACTAGTAATATTTCTTTATTTGCTCCTTAGCAGTATTTTTTTATTTTGGATGGTTAAATACATGGTTGATTCATGTTAAAGGAAATTGCATTTGAAGTTATTGATTCTTTGGCCCAGCTTTTCAGCTGGAAGAAACAAAGCACTTGCTGTAATAAGTTCTGAACCTTCTAAAAACAATATCTAATGAGGTTTGTATGTACCTTTGACATTTCATTTTCAACCAGAGTGAAGGTCAGAAATGAAAGGGCACAAATATGCTTTCACACAGTAAATAAACAATGATATTATTTGTCAAAGAAAATGAAATATTGCTAACTTGTACATAGTTTCTTACTATCTAAAAGTGAGTTTGGTATGCCTGATTTTGGTAATTAAATTATATTGTCCTTGCATGTACTAGACTTTGGAGTTTAAAAAGAGAGTACACCTAGTTTATATGTCAGGGACTAATGTAAATTTTGCTTTTTGTTAATACTCTGGCATTGCATTATTTGAATGTTTCTATTTAACTCTTAGATTGACTTATTATTTGTTAGCTGGTATTTATTTGGTGGAACTTATTATTCTGTTAATTTGATGAACTTTCTTCTTAGATTAGACATTTTCTAATTTTATATATATATATATATATATATATATATATTCAGTGTTCTCAATTCTCTTATATTTGGTATTTATAATACTGTAAATTTATGATTAAAGATAATATGTTAAGGTGATTTTGGAAAGTAATTGGCTGGATTATGAACAGTGAAAAATATTCCCTTAGAAGCACAATACACAATGGGAATTTTAAGTGCTTTCTTTTCATACCACGTATATATCAATACATAACAAGGGATTGATCTATTAAATTTGTACTAGATTAAGATAATTTTAATGGTAAAAATAATATAATATGTTGAAAAATATTATAAAACAGACAAGCTTCAAATGCCAAAACCCATGTATAAATGATTACTTTATATTGTCAACTATTTAACAAATCCGAGCACTTGGGGGGTTCCCCAGCCTGGCCTGCACCCTTTCACAGTCCAGGAGCCCTGGGGGGTGTCCGACTGATGGCTTAGGCCCACTAAACCCATTAGTCTTATATCCTTAGCATTGCCACGGAGGTGGGAAAGGCTCCCACCACTGCCGCTGTGCTCACCAGCCATGAGCCCAGCTTCTGGCTGAGCAGCGTTCCCCCTGTGGGAGCACACTGACCACTAGGGGGCAGCTCCTGCATGGAGTGTCTGCCCCCTGGTGGTCAGTGTGCATCATAGTGACCCGTCATTCCACCATTCAGTCATTTGCATATTAACTTTTTATTATATAGGATATTTTTGAAGCAAAGTATTTCAACTTTTATGATTCATTCATTTTAAAAATTAACATGCAGTAAGTGCCTAATCAGAGATTTACTTCATTTTAGATGAACTTACAAATTCATCAGAAACCAGATTGTCCTTGGAAGATCTCTTCAGGGAGGACTTCGTGCTGCATGATGCAGAAGCCCGATGGATCAATGGTATGTGTGTGCCTTTTATGTGTGATGTTTATTGAGTTCTATACAATTACAGTCTAAGCAAATAATGCTATTTGAAGTTAGTATTCAAAGCGACATCATTCTTCGAAGATTGCATATATGATTTAATCAATATCTTGGCTCATGTAAGGAAACCAATCCCTAAGATAGGTCATCAATAGAAATATCCTCCACACATTAGATCAACTGTTTGGTATCTATGGTTCCCTCATGGTCATTATTAGCCATGTGACTTGTATGTTACATCTCTAACATTTCTCTAGATTATTCTTCTTGGTGTAAAGTATGTATTTTGAGAGACTTCATATGTATATGCTTCAAATGTGGCCAACAAATTAGTTTATTTTCCTTCTTGGTGGCTTTTCTTTTTAATCCTAAGTGCTGCAAACTAGGGAGACTCTTTTCAAACTTGAAACGACTGAGAAATCATGTGGAAATATATTGCACTTTGTCTTTTTCTGCCCTGGCAAAGAAACCACCTCAGTTTCCCTTAGTAATTTCAGATTTTATTATTTTCAAAGAGTTTTTAAAAAGCATTTAGATTTTAAAAGAAACAACCAAAAGTAAAATCACTGAGTAGTTCCATGGTTTCTTTTTATGGAAGGTGATGGGGAAAGTGAATGGGTTATCCAGTCAGAAGAAATGCGTTGGCGAATGGAAAGTCAGGTTTTCATTCCTTGAATATTCCAATTTGCCTTACCATACTCGCAGTTCATCTTTGTCCTTCACTTTATTTAGACACATCTTTGCTTGTTTTCAAGGCATATAGTAGATTATTTTATGATAAATAAAATAAGCATTGCCCTTTATCTAATATTGATTATCTCACTTATAGTCCTTTCTTTTCTAATATCCTAATTAAGCACTTGTATACCTGAAAATTAAAGGGTAATTTATGGGAACTATAAAATGAAGGGAAGTTAATTCATGAGGGCAGAGACCAAATCATACTGTTTAGTTAGCATTGATAAGTTCCTGGAGATCACCTGGCACTCAAGATATGTCTTTGAATAAATGAATGCATTTCATTGAAGTTCTGTGTTATTTTTCAAGAAACTAAGTATCAATTGAAATCATTTGGAAGATGAGTGTGTATCATAGTGATGGTATTATACAGTGATTTTCAACCAGTGTGCTGCAAGAATTTTTAAAATATGCAGTACCTGGGTATTCAGTCAGCAGCACTGACCTCTTTTTCCTTAGATTATCAAATTTAAAAAATGACAACAGCCAATACAACAACAGCCATCCTGGGTGAATAAATCAAAATATACCTATATTTTTTGTGGTATCAGCAAAAAGTATATTTTTTTGGTGTGCTGCAGAATTGTTTTAATTATTTTATGATGAAAAAGGTTAAAAATTGCTGCTATTATAAATAAAGATAATTTAATAAATTTATTTGTATATTTTTATTTGAATCATTTACAAATTAAGGACTTGCCATGTTGTTGCCTTTGTAATATGATTATTTCAGATGAGCACTGTAACTAAAGGAGACTAATAAAAATGAGGTATCATTACCAAACATTTTTCTAATACACAGATCGCTCACAAATCATTCTCCTAATGTGCTATGGTAATTCTGCAAGTCATCTTTTTATTTGTTAACACTTATTTTCTATTAGAAAAGAGGACAACAACATTGTGAAAAAATGTGTTATTAGACTTGAATTGCTAAATGACATTTTGTTTTAGTCACCAAGATTTTGGACACACATTAGAAATTTGTGGTCTTTAACTTTGGAAAACACGCAAAAATCATGGGCCTTATCTCCCTTGTCAGGTTAGCTTGGATTATTTAAAGAAACATTCACTCCTGTGTATAACTGACACTTTGATATTGAAATGCCAAAGGACTGGATGGATATTTAAGTAGTGAACTGCATGCTAAATTAATCCATTTTATTATCTAGGGCACACATTCTTACATTCTACTTTAACTCTTCACAAGATACCAAAATCATATATTTGGAGTTAATCATTTTAAATGTTAATAAAAAAATAATTTCATTCTTCACTATTGGTAAACCTAATCTTGAGAAACATCCTAGGACAAAGCTGCAGTGTTATTATTATATTCTAGCTAAAACGTAGGCTATAATATTTATTTTAAAATTTGTGTTAAACACAAACCTTTAACCTGGCTGATGTGGTTCAGTGGTTTAGTGTCAGGCTATGAACCAGGAGGTCACAGGTTCAATTCCTGGTCAGGGCACTTGCCTGGGTTGTGGGCTCAATCTCCAGTAGGGGGTGTGCGGGAGGCAGCCAATCAATGATTCTCGCCTTTTTCTTTTCTCTCTGAAAGCAGTAAAAATATTTTAGAAACAAATCTTTAAACAGGCTTAAATAGAACCTAAGCTCTCAGAGGCTTTGTAAATGCCACTGAAGAAATCAACTCGCTGCCAGGAGACTGTGTGCACTGCACTGCTTTTTCAGTAAGAGAGTAGATTTGTGCTTCTTCATTCCTTTTATTCAACCCAGATCACTTTCCTTGCAATCACTAGATACTTGGCCTATATACTGGTTCCTCACATGGCCAGGAAACAGTGGGAACTATATGAATAGAATGTGTAACCTTGGCCTCATTATCACGGATTGTATCTAAATGTAAAATTTGAATTTTTTCTGTACTCTCATGAGGTGTCTCACCAGGCTTTCTTAGTATGTAAGTCTCTTGAAGAAGTCTAAGTTAAGCTCATTTGGAAGCTTCATTTAGTCTTGGAGGTCACCGCAGGTAGATGGGAGTGCAGCAATGTCATTTCTTATACTGGTTCTCAAATAAAATAACTGAATGTCATTGCAGCCTTTGACGGGTACTCATGTTCATGGTTAGCTTAACATCTGCCTTCCCCCTTATCTGCTCATAAGCTTGAATCTACATTTTTATAGCATCTTTTTTCTAGTTGTGTCACCTTGAAACCTAGAAATCCATCTTCCTTAAAATTATTCATCTCCCCACACACATTTTTATTGAATTTATTAGGGTGACATTGGTTCACAAAACCACATAGGTTTTAAGTTTACAACGTAACAAAACATCATCTGCACACTGCATCATGAGCCTAACACCCAAAGCAAAGTCATTGTTTGTCCCCATTTATCTTCTCTTTGCCCATTTCCACTTACCCCCATCTACTGTATATATATGCATGTTCTTGCTGCATCATTTTACTTTCTTTCATCCAGTCCCCCAACCCCCTTACTTCTGACAGCTGTCAGTCTGTTCCATGTATCTATGCCTCTGTTTCTATTTTTTCAGTTTATTTTGTTTATTAGATTCCACATATAAGTGAGATCATATGGAATTTGTCTTTCTCTTTCTGACTTATTTCACTTAGCATATATTCAAATTATTGTTTGAAATTTAAATGTAAATCACTTTTAAGGAAATGTTTTTAAGATTCTAGTTTGCCTTAAAATGATAATATTTATAATAAACACCAAATAGAGTAGGAAAAAGTATTTACCCATAAAATTGAGTGTTAACATTTGAGATAAAAAGTTTTCAGAAAAAGAATATTTTTATGTTTTAGACATATAATGATTACTTTAAAATATTTAAAGGGAGTTGGAAACAGAAAACAAACTTTAGATTAGGATAGGTAAACTTTCATATTGCAACCTACTTTGTGAAAAGAAAACTATATTTTGATTTTTAAAATTAGGAATTAAGCAAGAAAAGTGTGTGTGTGTGTATATATACTTTTAGACACAGACAGTGTGGTGATAGGCACAGGGACAGGGTTGGGGTAGGTGGAGGTGGGGTGGGCAAAGGAAGGGAAAATGGGGGTGTAAAGAGACTTTGCTTGGGGCAATGGGCACATGATGCAGTGTGCAGATGATGTTTGTTGAGTTGTAACACTTGAAACTTATATGGTTTTGTGAACCAATGCCACCCCAATACATTCAATTAAAAATCAACTGACAAAAAATAAAACAAAATAAATAAATTCATTTTTAACTTATAATAGAGAAAAAAATGTCTGAGTAAGAGAGATGAAAGAGTTATGCTTAGAGTTCATCAACAAGATTTACTGAGTTCCAGCTACAATACAGGGTTTTGTATATTTTAAGTGGAAATCTGTTACCATTTGAAAGGTTTGTAGTAAAATAAATGGTGTTCTCATAGCTGTAATAAATTGTACAAAATTATGGTTGGTCTGTTTTTGTTGTCCCAGGACCTGGGTTTGTCAGCACAAATGTTGATTCAACAGACACTTAACATTGACATCTATTTTTCCATCTATATGTCCACCTATCTTTTATTCAACATGTGTTTATTGAACATAGCGAAAATATTCTAGATATGAGGATATAAAGATGAATAGATGCAGTCCTTTCATTAAAGGAAATAATGAATATAAAGGTTCTTCCCCCCATTGTGCAAAGGATTTTTATGCATATCTATGGGTTAAAGGAGTGAATTAGTAATCAAAGGCTGTGATGGCACAGGAAGTAGAATTAAATAGAGAGTTGCAAAAAATATTGAATCAAGACTACAATGAGATTTGATTAACTTTCTTTTCCCCAGAATCAAAAACACGTCTCCATCTCCCTTGTCTCTCTCTTCACTATGATGGAGGGCACACACTTCCACATGTTTATTGAACTTCTTTTTATTATGTTTGCATCTTCTTTATTTGATGCAGTCTTTACTTATATACATTCATAGTCATGACTAATATAGGCATGGACCACTGACATGGTAAAAGGAAATATAATTATGGTACCTACAGAATTTAGAAACTTATTACAAATAATAAACCTGAAATAATTAGACAACAATTGGGTGGTACATTTTTCAATTATTGTTTTGTTTTTAATACATTGGAATTGTAAGAGATCAGTTTGAGTTAAGAATAATTGAGTAGTCTTTATGGAAGAAATGAAGTTCAGTTTCACTCTGGTGGGCAGAGGAACCTAGCGAAAAAAAGGGGATATCATTGGGAGAAAAGGATGTATTAGAACAGAGTCATAGGAATTAGCATAGCATGTAAGGATGACTAAGAAAAATGCTGTTAGTGTGCATGTGTGTAAAATTAATGGTGAAAAAGTTGATCAACTCAGTATTGGCATATAATTGGGATATTAATACTTGTTTATTTTACTGTCCTTGTTATCCCTTAATCTCCTTTAGCAGCTTCACCTTTTTATTACATCTTAATTTGGAAGAAAAAATTGAAGTTGCTTTCATGATTGTCAGCTATTTTATTTTAGAATTAAAATGGGTGATACTGGTGTTAGGAACTTCACTTTATATGTTTGTAGTATGAAAGGATTCACATTTACTTTTCAACATATGTTATTTATTTGTATTTCTTTGAAAACCCTTGTTTGAGAGGCTGGTGGGCACTAATTGTTTGTTATGAGTAAGTTGTGTTACAAAAAGGCTTTCTTCACTTTCCAATCATGTCAATAATTAGCTCTGGCCAGAGTCCAGGTCTTTCATATTCAATGTTGGGGCGTACACTGGAGTACAGGAAATGTCTAAAGTGAATTTTATTGTGTTGTAATTGATCTAACATTTAACAGTGTTTATAAATTAATTAATAGAAGCATGCCTATGGCATAAGGAAAGAAGTATTAAGGAAAAGACAGATAATAAGGGAAGAAATACTTTTAATCATCTTGGACTGTTTGAATTTGACTAGAATTCTTAGCTGGTTGTGAGAAAATGTAATTATTTTATATCATTGATGGTAACTGTAAAAAAAGGATTTGTGTAGGTAACTGTAATAATGAACTCATATTTGCATATTAAGCTTATAACACAAATTACTTTGCTTGAGTTATGTTTTCTGTGTGTGTGTATTTATTTATTTCTGTTGGACTAATTTTACCTAATCAGGTTGTTCCTGAAGTCAGTTTAAATGGCCTACTGAGATAGTTAGATAAAACACAATCAACTAATTCAATTTTTACATTGAATAAATAAGTACTAATCATGTAGGTACATTTAAGGAAATCTTTAGGTAGAAGAATTGTTAGTGATAATATTTTTTATTATTAAGTGGCTAAGATTCTTTATGGTAAGTCATTTCGTGCACAAGGATTTAGTCAACTGAAATTTTCATCCTGTTCATAGTGGATGGTGCCATGTGTTCATAGAGGCACACACCATAGTAGATCTAGCAGATTTAATTCTAATTATTTTCTGTATGTACCTGATGAGAATTATATAATCTTTCCATAGTACTCTAGCGATGCAAAAAAATGAAGTAATATTTGCCTTCATCAATTTATTATTAATGTGATTTATTAAATAAACGTTATGTTTGGGAGGCATGTAATAGTTGCCAGGAACTCTGTTTTGCATTTTATTTCATTATATCTAAAGCTTAAGTAAAGATATGTTCATTTTATAAATGGGTTCAAGTTTACACAGCTAGAAGGAGACAGAATTAGACATATTATGTTACTTTCCCGAAATGGACATAGTAAATGTAAACACATATAAATGAAAGAAAATAATATTAAGAGAAAGACAAATAACATGAAGAGACAGTAATTAAAATTTTAGATATAAAATTAAGTGAATCCCAGCTTAATAGGTGAATATTCACCATGGCAAACCCTCATCACTTTCCTGAACCTCAGATCCCTCATCTGCATAATTAGAAGGTTTGACTGAATGACACAGGAGACCAATCCTGTTTTCTTAATTTGGGAATAATCCAAATTTGAGTAATGTAGAACAATAGACTGTAAAGCAAATGACAATATGGCTAACAGATAACATCATAGCACCTGGTAGTAGTGGAATTTGGGGAATTTTATTATTTGTAAGTACTATTAATATCAGTATTTCACAGTTCTCTGCTATCACTTTCAAAACTTGAGTCTACTCTTTTCAACTTCTAACAGACTTGCTAAATGACATGAGTGAAATTGACAATCAGCTTATGTTGTTAAGTGAAATGCAAACTTTTTTTTGTCACCCCTAATGATTTAATGCACTTAATGCCTTACACATCTATTTATGAGTTAAACTGTTAATTATGCCTTGTTTCAAATGATAATTGAGAGTAATTGAAAGTACGGAAAGTCTGAGAAGGGAATATTCTTTTATGTAACTTTTTAATGGAACTTTGTTCATTAAGCATAAAAATGGAAGGAACAGTATAATGAACCTCCAAGTAATTATCACCAATTTGTGAATGATGACTAATATCTTATGAATCTTGTTTCATATAATGATACACATAAAAGTATGGAATTACAAGAATAGGAACAGCTAAAGGAATACACCTATTTCAAGCAGAGAGAAGAATAGAATGGTTATTAGAGAGGTGGTCAAGGGGAAGATTCTATGCTGATCATAGCTGGTTTCTGGAATTGGGCTAATACTGAATGACATAGTTTACCATTAAGAGGTATGTAAGGAAATAAATCAGAATTATGAGCTAAAAATCCTGATTGAAGAAAGTCAGATCTAGAGAAGCAAGGAAGAGTTGTTTCAGAAACACCATTAGATATGAAAGGGCATCCTGTGAGGAAGGGTTAGATTTATCATGTAGATTTTAGAATTAACTGAAATGGAAATTAAGGGGAGATATACGTCTACTTACCTACAATAAGTCATATTGGCAAATGTAGTTTTACAACTTTTGGTTAATCTAGGTAGGAAGTCATGATTTCTCCATCCTTGTTTATATTATAAAGTGGTTGGGTGATCATGTGATAATGACACTTTAATGGGGTTCATATAATTGATATGAGATTGTAAACATTTGAACTCTTAGTTCAACTTTAGTTACACAGTTTTTACTTGATTTCAGAGAGGAAGGGAGAAGAGGAGAGAGATAGAAACATCAATGATGAGAGAGAATCATTGATGGGCTGCCTCCTGCACATCGCCTACTGGGGATCAGGCCCACAACCTGGATATGCTCTGACCAGGAATCATACCATGTCCTCCTGGTTCATAGGTCAACACTGAATCGCTGAATCAGACAGGCTTGGCTAGTTATAAGATTTTATTACTTTATCTCTAAATCAACACAAAGGTATGGTTTAAGCCGCTGCTTTAATAGTTCTTTAGTTTAGGAATCCATTGACCTAAAACAGTTCCTAGGGAGTGGTGTCAGCTTTCACAGAAATTTCCCTGCTCCGTATTTCCACACAGGAAACCTCCATTATGTGACATGAAGCCCTTGACTCTTTGTTTTGACTGGCCACATAAAGTTGCTGAAAAATAATTTAAAAGCTGATCTCATTTTGCACTTTCAGTTGATAACACCTTGTAGTCCTCCTCTGTGCTGTCAAAACTGATGCCAGTTTGAGTGAGCTTGAACATTCATTACTAGAACTGTGTGTGTACCCAGGTGGTTAACCTGTCACTGCCATGTACTTCCAAACAGCGTCTGAAAGCAGGTAGCTTGCAACTACCTGGTCTTTGAAGATATTTCATTTGTAAGTGAAAAAAAGTGCACATTACTTCATTGTATGTGTACATTTTCTTTTTCCTAGGAGTGTGAAAGTTCATTTGGTTTTCTGATATTACCAGTCTTACTAATTTTAATTTTCTACCATCACCCTACACCCATGACAAAGTATATTTTTAAATTGCACTCCTTGGAGTTTAATGGCATCAAGATCCTATGATACTCAGAAGATTTTAAAATTATAAAATATTGTAATTAGAAAAGTGCAGGGGACCTTGTAGAGCAGAACTGCATACTTTTCTTGGGCTGCTGATTAAGTGACTGGTGCTCAGAACCATCCAGATGTGTTGCTCTTTATGGCCTTCCCAATATCCAGGCTGAAAAGCAGCCTCTGTATGTTAGACAGAATGTCTTACAAGGGAAGGGTTAGGCCTCCAGAAATTAGAACTGTTGTTCTGTCAGTGGTTGATGTGGGCCGCTTCTCTAAGTAGCCAAGTGTTCATCTGTTAGACTGAGAGGATAATTTCTCTTATTCCTTCCTTCATAGTCATTGTGAGTGTCACAAGAGATATAAGTCCTCTAAAAACTTCAAAACATTTACAAATTTTTGTCTCTATACTTACTTTTGTTTGTGGGTGTTTTTTTTTTTCATTGTTGACACTATTACAAATGTCCCCTATTTCCCCCCTCTTTGCCTACCTCCACCCAGCCACCAACCCACTGGCCTTCACCACGCTATTGTTTGTGTCCATGGGTTATGCATTTATTGATCAAAAATTGATTTTCACTTCCCTAAACTGTATGGCTGTGGGCAACTCAGCCAATATTTCTGGGCATTACTTTTGTTTAAGCACCAGCGTGAGAATCACAACAGCAATAATAACTAGTCATTGGGTGTTGAGTAAGTGCCAGGCACTGGGCTAACTGCTTGTAGTGATTTAATCTTCACAACAATCCTATGAATTATTTTTATGATCTCCACTTCACAGCTGAAGAAACTGAGCTTGGAGGGTGTAGTAATTTGCCCAGCTAGTAAGAAGAGCTGGAGGAAGATTTCTTGTTATTTAATGAAGAGGGGTGAAGGGTACAAAGTTTTAAGTTATTCAAGTTAAATAAATTCTGCAGATCTGTCTTGGGGGCTTCAGCTGGTGTATCAAATTATGAATATGCAGATTATGACATGTTGAATGAGAAGGCACAAGCCAACCACAGTGGTCAACAGCATGAGCTCCCACCATGAGGAAGTGAGAGCCCAAGGGCCATCTGATTGAAGGCTGGGTTTCAGTACATTTATGCAAAGGAAGTAAAATCACAAATATATTACTTACAGATCCTGAATGCCAGGCATGGAGGGGTTGGCCACAGAGAGCCTCAGGAAGGGCAGTCCTCTGTCCTAGGTCACTAGTGAGCAGGAGATAAAGAACGGGGTCGCAAACATCTATAACTGATAAGGTGGTTCAGGAGGTCATTAACTTTTTGGGCTCACTTCTAAGTGGTTATTTCAAAGGGGACCCAGGAAAAACAAAGCTGAAGCTTTTGGTGGGCATCCTAAGCTCAGGTCCTTAGCTAAACGCCTGGACTCGGTGTGAGAAAGGTTGTCACACTGTGAAATGCCTAGGCAGCAACTCAAAACAGCTGTTTTCTCATCACAAGAGCTAATGTACAACAGTGTGACTCTAGTTAATATTACTGTATTGTTATACTTGAAATTCGATAGAGGGCAGAGCTTAAGGGTTTTCACTCCCCCCTCCCCCTACAAGAAAAACAGAGAGAAGAGTAACTTTGTGAAGTTATGAATATGCTAATTGGTCTGATTATGGTGATGACTTCCCAATGTCTACCTATATCAAAATATTTAGTAGTATACCTTAAATATATACCACATTTTATTTGTCAAAATTTGGGGGAGACAATTTTTAAAAATCACTTTAAAATAGTCCAAAAAGTTTGCTTAGGTGAGGCATGTGTTGGTAGAGAGTAAAAGCTAAAGAAAGAATTATTAGCTGTTTGGTTTTTTTCATTTATTATTCTGTTATGTTTCCAAACTTACTCTCCTTTTTGTACCAGAAACAGATGCCTGCTTTCCCTTAGGAGATGTCAGTTCTACTCTTTTTCAGCCAGGACTCGGGCCAGCATCTCTGGTTTTGCAAAAAGCTCCCTGCACTAAGAACTGCCCCTCAGCCGTGTTGGACCCACACTGCTACCCTAGGTTTTCTCAGGCAGGAACACTCCATTTTGACCTTGTTTAGCCAGCATCAAAAGCAATGTCTAGGCATGAAGATACTTCAACCAATGAATTAGGGCTTTGGTGACACAGACCCTCATTTTAATTAGAAGATAGACACAATTGGGAAGGTAAACTTTACAGTATTTCCTTGTAGTCTTAGATGACATATATATATATATAGTAGAGTACATTATTTCTCCTTTCACCAATTTAAAGGAAAGATATCCTTCAACTTATTTAAAGATTAACAAAAACTAAATTATGAGCAACGGTGTCATAGAGTGTGGTGTGATTGCTGATGGGCAAAATCTTGTATCAAGTAACCTCTATACAAGAAAACTAATATTATTTTTTTACAATTGCTGGGGCAGGTTCTAAGGAAATAAGTGGATTACTTAGGACACACCACATTTTCATAGTGAATACCCATAGGATTTCAATGTTTATAAAATCGTATTTTTTTGTTTTTAAGACTGTGTTTATATAAATACTAGAGACCTGGTGCACAAAATTCTTGCACCAGTAGGGTCCCTAGGCCTGGCTGGCGATCAGAGCCATACTGTGGGGTGACCAGCGGGGCAATCGGCCCCCCCTCCCCCCCCCCCCGCTCACAATCACCTTGACCTGGTGCTGCCCACTCCACTGCTCCACCAGCCTGCCATGGTCGTGGTCCTGCTCTTGTCGGGGCCTATCAGGGCCAGCAGCACCTCCACTGCTGCATGCTGCCAGTGCCACATCACCGATGCCTGGCATGTTCTGAGCCCCTGGAGGTCAACACACATCTAACTCCTGGTTGGTCAAACTTCTGCCCTTGGGGACAATTTGCATATTAGCCTTTTATTATATAAAATTAATTCACTTTTTTTTTTTTAAATCCTTGTCTTTCAAATTTCTCAATACACTGGGAATTCATTCTAAAAAGCTGATACTGGAAGAGGTTTTAGAGAGATATTCCTCCATTTACCATAAGGTATTTGAGAATGGGAACCATGTTGTTTATTTTCATTTTAATGCTATAACTCCCAGCTCAGTACCTGCCACCTTTTAGGTACTTAATTTTTATTTATTTATTTTTTTGCGGTAGACTGGATTCATATTCATTAACTGTCACTGTCTACAGTCATCATCACAAGCCCTGTTTTATAATGAAAGGCAGTGAATTCTTGACTGACTTGTGTTTCTCTTTTTAATAATGGAAATTTCTAAATATAGATTTATTGATTCCATGCAATCGAAATGGCTGTCATTAAAGGAAGAGGACACCAATAGTGATTAGCAGTCAGAACCTGAGATTTTGCTGAGAAGTGATACTTTGATAATAGAGTTATCTGGCTTCTTCCCCAAAGACATCTACAATTCTTATTTTTTAAATTAAACTTGTTTAATGTTGACATTATTTCAGAGTGCCCCCCAACCCCATTTGTCCTTGTACACTCTTGATGAAACTATAAACTGGTACAGTCATTATGGAAACAAAGTATGGATGCTCATCAAAAGTTTTTAAGAAATAGTTCCATTGGCATGGCTCAGTGGTTGACCATCGACATATGAAACAGGATGTCATGGTTCGATTCCCTGTCAGGGCACATGCCCACGTTATGGGCTCAGTCTCCATTGGGGGCTGTGCAGGAGGCAGTTGATCAATGTTTCTCTCTCATCATTGATATTTCTCTCTCTCTTTCCCTCTCTAAAATCAATAAAAATATATTTAAATGTTTTTTTTTTAAATATGGCTACCATACGATCCAGCTGTTCCAATTCTGGTTATATAGCCAAAGGAAATAAAATCGGTATCTTGAAGAGAAAAAAATAAGAATAAAAAAGATGACTGTTTGCTCTCAGCCTTTTTAATCTCTCCTCTTGTCCCTTAGTCATTGTATCCCTTGACTAACCTGCATATTCTGAGAGCATCTCAAATTTACCTTCTACTTTATGCATTTTCTTTTTTTCTTTTTAGGCATTAATTCTGCTTTCAATGTGGCTATATAAATTACGATTCCTTGAAGATCTTAATTATATTCCTTATTCTTTATATCATCCTATAAAGCTTTTTATCTCTATTTTATTCTTTACAATTTTATGCTGTGATTATATACAACACACACTTTCAAAGATCCTTTAACTCTCTAAACAGATTTTTAAACTATTTGTATTTTTTTAGGAACAATATCTTGTATTCTTCAAATAGGTGAAAATCAGTCATTACCTCTCCCTGAGGCCTCAGGATGGTGTTCTATGTTTTTACTCATAAACATTGTTTTTCTGCTTATCTTTGGAGGGAGGATCCTCTATCTAGACTCTGTAAATTCCTCTTGACTTTTCTGAGTCTTCTAAGATACTCATTTTTTAAAAATATATATTTTTTATAATTGATTTTTAGAGAGAGAGAGAAGGATAGAGAGATAGACACATCAATGAGAGAGGAACTTTACTGATTGACTGCTTCCTACACTGTCCCTACCAGGAATTGAGCCCAGCTATGTGCCCTGATCAGGAATTGAACCAGGAACTTCCTGGGTCCTGGGTACAGGCTCAGCCTCTGAGCCACACTGGCCAGGCCAAAATCCTCATTTTTAAAACAGGTGGAGCTGCTGGGTTCCTAGATTACTTTTCAATGCCTATGCACATTCCAACCAGTAGTCATATGAGTATTGTTATTGCATCTTTCCCCATCCATTCAATGGTTGCCTCTCTAACACTCTAAATAGCACTAATACCATATTATGTTCCAAGGTATTTTCTGGAAGTTGACATTTCTAATGGACATTGTGAGAGGGATACTGTAGGGAGGAGAGAATTGGGAAATAAAGCACAGTTGGTGTCTACTTCAAGAAGCACCTAAGTGGCAGATAAATGGCTGGCCTACATATCTGGTTAAAATAACCACTTGAATTTTAGATCCAAGGGACAGACAATGGTGGCAAAATGTAGACTCTTTGGGGACTTCATTTATGTATTTTTGTTTTTATTTTAGCCTTTTCTTTTGGCATTATAGCCTGATGTTCCAAATATTGTGGATTCTTTTTTTTTAATTGAATTTATTGGGTAACATTGGTTAATAAAATTTCATAGATTTCCAGCATACAATTCTATAATACATCATCTGTATATTATGTTGTGTGTTCTCCACTCCAAATCAAGTCTCCTTCCGTCATTATTTAACCATTCTTTACCTTCTCCTGCCTTCCTCCAACCCCTTTTCCTTCTGATAATCACCATAATATTGTCTGTGTCTATGAGTTCTGTGGGTTTTCTGTTTGTTTGCTTAATGTCTTCACCTTTTTTCAATTCAACCCCAGAGGCATTATCGGTGATGGAAGTTCTTCCCAGTTCAGAGCTGACAGTTCTACTTCTTAGTACGGTATGATATCAACTAAATACAACTATGTTTGTTTCTATTAAAACTTGGTAGAGTTTGAGAGAGCATGTGGAAAGTACTGCTAATACCATTTAATATTTTTACTTTTTAATTTTTCAATGTCAATTTTTTTTTGTCTTGACTGTTTTAAAATTCTTCCAATCAACAAAAATTTTCTTGTAATTTAAAGGGAATCTAGGGTCTAGAAATCACTGAAACTTTGATAAGCTGTAGTATCCAATAACCTTTTTCAAAAGAAATTAATCAAAATTATTACTTATTAACAAGCACTAATGAGCCTCTACACCTTTGTTTGAGGTGTATGCTTAATATATCTTTGTTTTAAAGTTATGTTAAAGTTCTATGCAATAGCTAATAAAGTTAGCTTTAATATTTATGAAATCAGAAGTTGATATTTAATCAGAAGTTTTACTAGAAAAATAGCAATTATTTTAGATTTTGAATTGGATTTAAATATTTCCAATTGACAAAAATTTAGAATTAAATAAATATATTTTTAGTTTGGCCTTTATTTGGTGTGCAAGTTTTGGAATGCTGCTTAATCTCAGGGATATCACTTAGTTCAAAGTCAACAATATGTTCAGCATACATGTATTTTAGCTCTCACCATAAATTAAGGTCTATAATAATTATTGAAAATTTCTTGGATTCCTTATAGCATTGGTTTTCTACCTCTTTTAGTCATGAGACTGTTTGAACAAAACAAAACAGAAAGAGGAAAGGAGGCGATGGAGCCTGGGAGTGGGAGGAAAGAAAAGGAAGAGGAAGAGGGAACTAGCTCCTCTAAATAAAACCTAAATCAGGGACTGGGGGTTTGGAGTGTGCTGTATTCCTCTTCTTTCTTCCTGGCAGTCCCAAGGGGCCTATGTGAAATCTCCAGGTCTTCAAGGAGCACAAGATGCAAATTACAGCACATATTGTTTTGAGATCTAGGGATGCACTTGAACACTTCTAGTGATGTGCAAAGCCTGCAAATGTAATGCTCAGTATTATTCTATTTTCCTGTTATTTTATTATAATGTGTCCATCATCTCTTTTAATTTTTATTAAATTTATTGGGGTGACATTAGTTAATAAGATATATAGATTTTAAGTGTACATTTCTATGATATATCATCTACATATTGCACTTTGTGCTCACCACACAAAGTCAAGTCTCCTTCCATCACCATATATTTGACTCCCTTTACACTTTACTACCTCCCCACAACCTTCCTTTTCAATTTATTATTTCTTTTAACCTTTGAAACTACTTATCTTATTACTAGAGGCCTGATGCATGAAATTTGTGCAAAAGTAGGCCTTCCTTCCCCTGGCTGCCCGCACAGGCTTCCCTCTGGCACCCGGGACCTGGGCTTCCTTCTGGCTGCCGACAGGCACCCAAGACCCATGTTTCCCTCGTAGCCCCGGCTTCATCTGGAAAGTCATCTGGTCTAATTAGCATATTACACTTTTTATTGTTATAGATACTTATATTTAATTACCTCTTTTTTCTGCAACATTTATATTGTCATTAATTTGAATTGAATTTGATCAAAAAGTTGAGAAGAAACATTAATATGTAGAAATGTAACTATCATTAAGGCATGGACAGTGGACATGTGGATGTTTTAATGCAATAACATGTTTTCAGTGAAAACCTGCATGTTGTTATGTGTTTATGCAGATGTGTGGTGGTGCAATGGGTGTTTCTCTTTTAAACTTAAAGTAATTCAAAGTATTTTCTTTGAGTAAAATTTGACACCTTTATTGAAATTTATATAACAAAGTGCCTTTATCTCTACATAGAAAAGGCTAAGTGTCCATCTGTTTGACCAATAGCTATGACGTGCACTGACCATCAGGGGCAAATGCTCAACGCAGGAGCTGGAATGATGCGCACTGGTCATTTAAAAATAAACGGTACCACAAACCTGACAAACTAGCACTCAGCTCCCCCAAGTGGGACACAGGCCCCGCCACCACCCCAGAGCAACACCCCACCAAATCGCAACCAACACTGCCGAGACCCTATGGTGCAAAATCCGGCCCACAGCCCAGCCTAGCCCAGCCCGGAAACGGTGGCTGTGGGTGCTGGGTAATGATATTATGAAGCAAGGCCTGGCTTCCTCTCCCTAGCGACTAGCATCCTTGGAGTTTCTTCAGCCCAGGAACCCAACTTGTTTTAATAGCCAGGCACAAACATTTTAGCTTAAACAAATATTGTGAAGCATTTCCCGTGCCTCATCTCATTTGATCCTCATAGAACTCCTGGAGTAGGTAGATAGGAGACTCGGTAGAATCCTATTTTTTTTTCATTAGTGAGATGCCAATAGCAATATTAAAATATTTCTTCTAATTAATTTCCTTTCAATGTGTATGAATACATGCACTGGGACACTAGTATAGTAATATTACTGTAGGGTAAGTTTATATATAATTATTTGTATGACAGCTATCTGATCAAATATATGGTTTTATTTTTTAATTGCTGATGTAAATGGACTGTTTTTTTTAACTAGTTATATCAGTTACTTTAAATAAGCATAGGATCTATGTACATTAATAGAGAGTAGTTTGAGTTTTCATTGAAATGGTTTTCTAAGATTTGATTGCATACCAGAGGAAAATTTTTCCTAAAATAGCTGGAAGTTCACATTCCAATGTGTCTATAGGGTATTCCAAAAATGTATAAATACTTTGAATAATTATAAAGGCAGTGTTCATTAAACTACATTTCATTGCCTTAACTGGTTTGCCTCAGTGGATAGAGCATCGGCCTATAGACTGAAGGATCACAGGTTCGATTCCAGTCAAGGGCATGTACCTTGATTGCAGACACATTACCAATAGGGGGTGTGCAGGAGGCAGCTGATACATTTTTCTCTCATTGATGTTTCTAACTCACTATCCCTCTCCCTCTCTGTAAAAAGTCAATAAAATATATTAAAAAAATACATTTCATTTTCAAAATGTAATATAATCTACAGAAAAGCATGTATAAATTTTTGGGACCCCTGGTATGTGGACGAAAAAAAAGTGACTTGCTAACCTGACTAGCTCAGGGAAGGCCTGCATGGCAGTCTCGCAAACTCCAAGACCTAAAGTAACCACAAGGGATGGTCTAAAATTAAAGCTTTAACTAAAAGCAGTTTATAGTGTGTAGTCCTGTCCTAGACCAGTATCTTCCCTGATAAAGGCCAATCTTTACCTTAACTGAGCCTATTGTCTTTTTTGCACTAAGATAGCATACCTATGAAATGTCTGGGTTACTTGTAATTTCCCTTTTTCCAGACCACTCAGGGCACAACCAAATGCTTTGGGGTGCCAGGACAGAGACCATAAATTCCTTAATTGTTATGGAGTTAATTGTTGACTGTTAACTATCCTATACCCACTTATGTGTCTATCATTTTACTTTTTATCCAATCCTAGAGGTTTCTCCACTTTGCTTTCTCCCACCTCCTAATCTACCACCAATACATTTCATGAAACCCTCTTACATCTCCTCCTTTGATTGCAATGTATAAAACAAGATGAAAAGCTGCCACTCTTTGGAGCATTATCCCAAAGCATTGAGATTCTGCTTCCCGGCAATTGTCGACAATTTGGTTCAAATAAACTCACAAAAATTCTTTACAGGTTTGAATGTTTCTACATTATGTAATGGCAAATGATCAGACTTCTATCCAGACAGTGTGGTTTATCCATAGCCTTGTTAGACTAAAAGTGTAGTCAAATAAATCAATGCAAACATTAATTGGAAAGGGAGTGTTCTCAAAGGTATCTCAAAATCAAGATTATCTTATAAAGTATTCTGTATGCTCATAATAAAGCAGAAAATTGACCTTTGGATTATTATGAATAAAATAGCATTTGTCTCAAGTCTAATCAAGTAGTGTGTTTGTTGTTTTTGTTTTTTGAGCTTTCAAACTATTTTACCTGAATAATTGACTGAATTTTCCTCCATAGTTTTGATTAATTAAATACACACTTACTGAGTGCCTATCACATGCTACATCTATATTTGATGTTGGAGATAGAAAGATGAATGAGGGATTATACCTGAACTTGAGGGTGAGGTAGAGGCCCAGGCAAACAATTTTAGTAAAATGTTTGGGTATCATTTAATGTTAGAAATCTGTTCAAAATAAAAATTGTAGCAGTAGAAAGATTGAGTTGCTGTGGTGGAGCCTTTAGAAAAGAAATAGGACTTCAGTGAGATTTTTAAGGAGGAATAGAAAATGCTAAGTGAACTAGAAAGGATGAGAGAGCCTCAGGCTGCAGGAACAATAGCGGCTTCACAGGTACAATGCAGCTTTCTACACAGCATCAGAGAGTTCCTGTCTTTTCCTTCTATGATCCACTTTATCGGTGGATTACTCCGCCTAAGCAAAAAAGTGCTTTTCTGTTCGTAGTAATTCTTATAAATCTACCTGTACTATATACAAAGATGCTCAGAAAAGGACATGTTTTAGATCAGTGTTTGCAGATTTGACCATGCAAGCACTTGGTCCTAAGACATGCTTGTGAAGCTTTGCAAGCAACAGCTGTGTGACAAGTTCTTTTTGCTTTAACCCGAACAGTCTCACTTTCAACTGGTTTTAATGTTCGGCTTTCTTATTAAAGTAAATAAAACAAAATATTCCATTGGACAAAGTAAATGCACAAGCAAGATACATTTAACTGAAATTCCCTATCACAGACTTAGTATGGTGGTCGTTTTCCTTGTTTAATCTATTCTAGGTGACAGGATAATTGCGAGCTTGTGCATAGGCTTGGAAACACCCCTTGAAATTCTTATTTGTTTATCTTAAGGTCATTCATTTTTGCCCTGTGATGATTTTAGAAAAGGTCAGGGGAAAGACATAGTAGTTGATCATATTAAGATGGAGGTAATGCATGAAGAATTAAAAGCTTGATCTTGAAAACTGTAGTGGCTGACGATTTGCAGAGAGAGGAAGTAAAAGCATGGAGAAAGAAGCATAAACGTGGAGCAAAAGCTCTACAGTGTCAAGGACTGGTTCCGATTCTGCCCCTTGTAAACAGAATGAACAAGGATAGTTAAGATTTAATTCCTGCATGTTTTGTAAAATGCAAAGATAGATTTAAACAAGAAGGTAAATTTAAACAACCAGTGTGTGCCCTGGAGCTCTTCATTTGTCTAAATCACATATTACAACCATATAAGCTCTTCATCTGTCTAAATCACATATTACAACCATATAAGCTTAGAAGATCTAAGGTAAAACAAAAGTTAGCATGCATCAGAATCACCTGGAGGCCTTGTTAAAACAGGAATTGCTGGGTCTCATCCCCTTTCTGATTCAGTAGGTATGAAAATGTGTATCTTTAACAAGTGGCAGGTGATGCTGCTGCTCCCACTTAGAGAACCCTGAAGGTAAAGAAGGCACATGCCTTTGAATTACTGAAATATTGTCTTCTTAAAATAAGAAGACAACGTGATGTCTGATCTGCCTAAAGAGTTGTGGAGGCCTTTGTTATTGAAGAAATTAAATTAATTTTGTTTTGGAAATTAGAAGTTTATAAAGTTTATCCAAATGAGTATGACAGCATTTACTACAATTTTAACCCAATTTTTTTGTTCCCAGAACCCCTTTCTATTACTATTTTCTGCAAAATATGGAGCTATGTTTGATCAGTTTATAATTTTAACTTATTCTATTCTTTTTCTTATAGTATGCCTATTGTATGCATTTTATTTAGATTTTGAGATGAACTCTCAAGGTGAACTCTTGTCCCTCAAACACTTTTCTTGTAATTTGAGTATATGGCCACCAGATGGCAGAAATAATCTCTTAAATAAACATGAAAATATTTGCAAACATAATTAGAGCAAAAGAAGCGTTTTCATTAAAATACATGAACATAAAGCTCTTTTATCAAATAACATTTAAAGATTATTGGTTTATAAACAAATTAATCTTACCTTACCTAATCCTTTCCTTAAAGATTTTCAATGTTATAGGTTGCTTTGCTGTTTTTAGTAGCATTTTGCTTTTCTGGCTAGATAACATACTCAGAGTTATTTAATTAATGCTTTTCTCTCTGAGTGTTAATTGGCTAAGTATTATTATTTGGACACATCTGAATTTACTAAGATGCTGTGATTCTCACAGTGGATGAGAAAGGTACTAAAGCGAGAATAATCCTGATATTCAAATATTTTAAGGGATACCATTTGAAAGAGTTATATTTTAATTTAGCCTAGCATCCATAGAGGAAAGTTATAGGGAACCATATTTCACCATAATAAAATAAAAAAAAATAAAGAGTAGTAGAACAATTAAATAATGTTGCTTCTTTCTATAAATGTCTTTAAATTATGAATGGATGCCTATAAGACATATTGTATTAGAATGAGTGTTGGGTCTTAATTTCCTTATGCCTCTAACAATGACCCTATTATAATATATGCAATTTTTCTACTGCTTGCTTTCTTGTAATATAAATAGCTTTTTAAGTCTTTTTAAAATTCATGAAGTTAAGAGTATAAAATTAGGGTCTTGCATTTTGAAAATATCTTTCATTAATATATGTAATATGTTGATCATATTTAAATCAATTGAGTTGTACATTGAAGAAATGCTATTCTCAATATGAATTATGGATGAAGAACAATTGAATAAAAGACATTAGAAAGAACAATAACAGTACCAAAAATCCATTTCTGATGGTTGTTTTTGGAAACTGCAATTCTTGTTTTGCTATTTCTTTAGCTTCTGGGTATCACTTAAGACAGTGAATGAAAAGGCATCATAGCCTTCAGACATAAGAACATCTCTGCAGGTTTTATAGTACTTACATGGTTTCAATAAGTAGAAAAGGTTTTTTAATTTTGCTGTATCCCACATTCAATGTAAAGCCAAGATGGATTCTGCTCTGACTGAGCTCAGCAGGATGAAACTCTTCTTAGCAAGTATGAAACCCTCTTACTTGGCCCACATCCTCTCAGTGCTACTATCACAGAGCCAGAAGCCCTGGTTACTGACTCTGCTTTGGACCAAAGGAAAAGGTCACTAATGAACCCTGATAAAGAGACTTGTTTAGTTGATAGAGTAAGCATAAAACCATCACTAAAGTCAAAGTAATGTAACCCCTAGACCTGAGCCCATAGAGTATGTGAGTGCAGCATAGGCACTGGGCTTGGGTTCCAATCCTAGCCTAGAACTTTACTTTGTCCTTATGCCAGTTATTTAATTTTTACTAAGTACTAGAAATATAAACACAAGTAAGACACAGTATCTGCCTGTCCTCAAGAAATTTATGACCAACATCATTGTTAATGCAGTCCACTTATTGATATTACGATGTGTAATCTGTACTATAGATATACTAGTAATAGAGTTGACAGTTCAATGATAGGGGTAGTACAGTCAGCCCTTGGAATCTATGGAGGCCTTCCTGATTATTTAAGGAGAACAGGGAAAGTTTCTTGGAGGGCAGAACAACTTAGTTAAAACCAGCAGGAAAAGTAGAAATAACGCTTTAGTAAATATCTATTGTATGCTTGTCTATATGTGTCAAATACTCTATAATAACAATATAAATTAACTATGTAGTTTAGTAGAACCATCAATGAGATAGACAATCTTATTGTTCCTCTTCCTCCAGATGAGAACATAGAAGTTTAGGGAGGTGATACAGAGTCATTGATTGCATATAGCCATGTTGCAACTGAGCTGAAAGTCAAAAGGACGTCAATGCTATCAGTCCCTTTGCAATACTGCACAGAGTGATAGACAAGTGGACTTGTCAGTCAATCCTATAAAGGTCATTTAAAGCTCTGGAAATGGATTAGAATGCTAATGGTAATTGAAAAGAGGGGAAGAGATCTGAGAATTATGCTAGGGGAAGTCCCTCCCATAAGATATAAGAATAGGAAAAGGAGACAGAAAAAATAGAGACATGAGAAATAGAAAGAACATTTCAAAAAAAAGTATAGTCAGAAGATAACAAAATTATTATGAATATAGCTCTTTGGAACTTACTAGTAGTGTTTAATAGAAGAAATTCATCACACTGTTGTGGGTGAAGCCTGGTAACAAGGTGTTAGTGAGTGGATGATGAAGGAGGGAGTAAATACAGGACGTGGAGCTTGCTCTTGCTAAAGACATGTCGGTGGACCTATAGCAGGAGGCAGGGATGTGTAAAACAAAGACAGTTGATTCTCTTTGTTACTGTTATAACCATTTTGTCCGAAATTTTTTGAGATGTGATGGGAAGGGTTGTATTGCCTAGATTATAAGTTCTGAAATTAAATTATAATGCATGAGTTCTATGTATGAACATCTAAAAGTATTTTGAGTCTGTCCTCAGTGTTAGGGAAAAGGTGTGATTTCACATGGTTCCTTTCAATGACTAGTAGGACTGGCATTTAGAATATTACCATGGTGAGAGCTTATCACCTTAAAATTTATTTAGTTCTGCTCTTTAGAACCTGAATTTCAGTAATGAGTCCTCAGTGGTTATAATGGTCTTATTTCCAATGCTATCTCTGTATTAATTTCATATTTTTACGTATCCTCTCCCAACTAAATTCCTTTGAATGAAGATGTATGAATAAAAGTATGGGTATTTCACTGTCAAGCAGAGCTTGAGTTGGATGTAAAAAATAATTATGAATTAGGATAATTTTTTCCCCCAAGTTTCATTTTCTGTCCATTTATTCCCACCCATTCAAGTATCCTTTTAAAATAGGCTATAGAAAGTAATTGAGATGTAAAGAGAATGAAGACAAAATGTTAGAAAACCAATATCTAAATTTCCATCTTAGGAAATAAAAAAGAGAAGAACAATTTAAATCCAAAAAGAGCCCTGGCTTTCTTGCTCAGTGTTAGAGCATTGACCTTTTCACTGAACGGTCTTGGGTTCAATTCCAAGTCAAGGGCACATGCCTGGTTTGCAGGTTCAATCCCCAACCCCTGTTGGTGCTCAAGCAGGAGGCAACAGATTGATATGTCTCTCTCACATACATGTTCTCTCTCTTTCTCTCTTTCTCTCTCTCTCCTCTCTCTCTCTCTCTCTCTCTCTCTCTCTCTCTCTCTCCCCCCCCCCCCTTCCTTCCCCCTCCTCCTCCTTTCCACTCTCTAAAAATCAAAGGAAAAAATATCCTCCCTCCTTGGGTGAGAATTAAAAATAAGTAAATAATTAAGTTACTAAATGAATGAATGAATGAATCAACCAATCCAGAAGGAAAAACAATTGAAGAAAAATAAATAATAATATGAATTACTGCAGAAATCAAGGAAATTAAAAACAGGTAATGGATAGAGAAAATCAACCAAACCAAAGCTGGTTATATGAGAACATCAATAAAATAGATAATCCTCTAGCCACGCTAAGAAAAAATCAGAGAGGACACAAATTACTAATGACAAATGAAAGAGGGCATTACTACAGATTCAATGGTCATTAAAAGGATAATAAAGGAATACATACAATGAACAACGTTATGCCCACTAATCTGATAACTTAGGTGAAACAGACTAATTTGTTAAAAGACACAATCTAACAAAACTCACAAAATAAGATATAAACAATCTGAATAGGTATATTCTAAAGAAATTGAGTTAATATCTAATAACCTCCATAACAGGAAGTACCAGACTTAGTGATTCCTACCAAATTAAAGGACAAAATCATACTAATTCTTTACAGTCTCTTTCAGAAGATAGAAGCAGAGGGAGTACTTCATAACTTATTCTATGAGGTTGGCATTACCCAAATACCAAAGCCACACAAAAGACATTACAGGAAAAGAAAACTACACACCAATATCTTTCCTGAACATAAATGGAAAAATCCTCAATAAAATATTAATAAGTTAAATCCAACAATGTATACAAAGAATTACACACCATGACCAAGTGGGATTTCTCCCAGGGATGTAAGACTGGCTCAATATTAAAAAATCAATTAATGTAACCATCACAGCAACAGGCTAAAAATGAAAAATGACATGATCCCATCAAAGAAAAAAAATTTGAGGTCTTGGCCAGATAGCTCAGTTGATTAGAGTGTTGCCCCAATATGTCAAGGCACATATAAGATCCAATCAAGGAATGCATGAATAAGTGGAACAACAAATCAATCTCTCTTTGTCTCAAATCAATAAAAATAAACATTTTTAAAAGCATTTGACAAAAAACAGACATGCATTCATGATAAAACTCAATAAATGAGGACTAGAAGGATAATTCCTTAATTTGATTAAAAAATTCTAAAAAACGAAACAAAAACCCACACACCTAAAAAACCTTACAGTTAACATGATACTTAATGGTGAGGACTTGAAGCTTTCTCATTAAGTTAATTAATAAGGCAAGATGTCCCCTATTACCACACCCTTTTAACATCATACTGCAAATCCTAGCTAATATAATGAGACCCCCCCCAACACACACACACACAAAACAAACAACTAACAATAAAAGGTATACAGATTGGGCAGAAAGAAAAAAAAACAAAACTGTTTTTGTTCACAAATGACTTGATCCCTGCGGAGAAAATCTGAAAGAAAAAAAAATTACCAAAACAATGTGGGAATTACTCAAGGATTATGGCATGTATGGACAACCTGAGTGCTTAGATCAGAGAATCCCAAGGAGTCCAAGTGTGATAATTAAGAATCCAGTTAATGAACCTGGAAATCCTGCTTTGCTTATGCTGTTTCAAGCCAGGCTTTTGTCACTTGCAACTATACCAAATTAGTCTACTTAAGTGTCCAGTTTTATGTCAACACCAGAGGCCCGATGCACGAGATTATTGCAAGAGGCTCTGCCCCCACTGCTGCAGTGGCTGGGGGCCTCTGCCTTGGCGGGAGCCCACCAGAAGGTCATCCTGAAGGACAGCCCAAAGGATGTCCTGTCTAATTAGCATATTATGCTTTTATAATTATAGACTAGAGGCCCTGTTCATGAAATTCGTGCATAGAGGGGGGTGTTCCTCAGTCCAGCCTGCACCCTCTCCAATCTAGGACCCCTCGACGGTTGTCCAACTGCCCCTTTAGGCCCAATCCCACCAGGGCAGTAGGACATCCCTCTCACAATCCAGGACTGTTGGCTCCTAACTGCTCGCCTGCCTGCCTTCCTGATTGCCCCTAACTGCTTCTGCCTGCTAGCCTGATCATCCCCTAACCACTCCCCTGCCAGCCTAATTGCCCCTAACTGCCCTCCCTTGCAGGCCTGGTCACCTCCAACTGCCCTCCCCTGCAGGCTGAGTCATCCCTAACTGCCCTCCCCTGCAGGCCTGGTCTCCCCCAACTGCCCTCCCCTGCAGGCCTGGTCACCCCTAACTGCCCTACCCTGCAGGCCTGGGTCCCCCTCCCCCAACTTCCCTCCCTTGAAGGCCTGGTCCCTCCCAACTGCCCTCCCCTGCTGGCCATCTTGTGGTGGCCATCTTGTGTCCACAGGGTGGCAGGATCTTTGACCACATGGGGGCAGCCATCTTGTGTGTTGGAGTGATGGTTAATCTGCATATTACTCTTTTATTATATAGGATAGAAGCCTGGTGCATGAGCAGGGGCCAGCTGGTTTGCCCTGAAGGGTGTCCTGGATCAGGGTGAGGGTTCCCTTGGGACATGGGGCAGCTTGGGTGAGGGGCCTGTGGTGGTTTGCAGGCCAACCATGCCCCCCCCCCCCCCCCCCCCCCCCCCCCCGCAACCCAAGTGGAGGCCCTAGGATCTGGGATTTATATATCTTCTACAATTGAAACTTTGTAGCCTGGAGTGGAGCCCAGGCTCCTGCTTGCTTTGTGGCAGCAGCCATTTCTGTTGGGATATATTTATCTTCTATAATTGAAACTTTGTAGCCTTAAGCAGAGGCCAAGGCACACCAGGGCTGCAGAAGCTTGGTTTTCTCCATCACTGGGGGCAACCCTAGCCTCCTGCTTTCTCAGCTCTGTGGCTGCCGCCATTTTTGTTGGAATTTATTTATCTTCTATAATTGAAACTTTGTAGCCTGGAGTGCAGGCCTGGGCCCGCCAGGGTGTGTGGAAAGCTTGGCTTCCTCCATTGCTGGGGAAACCCAAGCCACCCTCCTGCTCTCTGTGGCCACAGCCATCTTGGTTGGGTTTATTTGCATATTCACTCCTGATTGGCTAGTGGGCATGGCTTGTGGGCATGGCTTGTGGGTATAGCAGAGGTATGATCAATTTGCATATTACTCTTTTATTAGATAGGATTATTTTAGTTTTTTTAATATTCCTAATTATCCTTTATAATTGATTTGTTTGAGCCACGCACCCATGAACGTCCCCACATTTTAGCATACCTTACACAATACCTGGAGTATATTTATATTAAATTCAATTTTTTATTTGATTTAAAATGTAACTAGATGTTTTGTGGTTTTATTTGATGAATCTAGCAGCCATTCTAGCATTTCACTTGGCTGTTATGTTGTTATCGTGACAGATATTTACCAAGCTCTGCTTCAATTGCCAGTAATAAATATAATGAGATAGTCAGGCTTTTGTGGAATTTACATTTTATAATTAGGGATGGTAATCAGTCAATAAAGAATTAGGTGAACAAGATCTTGATCAAGGCCATGAAGAAGGAACACAGAAAAGTGATGGATGTGATTAGAGGAGGGGGCGAGGCCCACTAAGGGGGCTTCTCTCAGGAAGGATGGCGGCCTGTCCATGAGGCTGCGGAAAGCACCCACACGTTTGTAAATATTAAGCAGCGTTGTTTTAAGAAGGAATTGATGATGTAAACTTTCTAAGGCAGAAACAAATGTCACTCTTTTTTCCGGAAAGTTGCAGTGAGAAGTCAGTCTTTGGGGTGTCCTGAGGGTATTGTTTGATAAAGTCAGAGGCAGGTAAGTTTCAGGTTATGAGCGGTTTCTATGCTGTGGAATGGCAATTCGATTTTACTCTAGGTATGAGGAAGCTTTAAAGTAGGAGAACGACATGAAATAACTTCCTGTGGAAGAGATCAGTTTGGTCTCAGGAAGTTGTCAGAGGGCAAGGGTAAAACTGTGATGGTTGGCAGAGGTCAGGTGGAAGATGGAAGTGGGTGAGACGAGAGCTGCAGCTGCAGAGACAGGGCCATGCACGTGTTCCTAATAAGGTCACTCTGATGACTAGTCACCGGCAGCTGTTCAGATACTCTTTCATATGGTATCTGTGTGTAGAGCATGTAGGAACATATGCAAAAGAAAACATAGGAAATGTCAATAAACAGAGACTGTGAGTCAGTAAAATTCATGAAATGGAGTGAGATGGATGTCAAAAAGCAAAAAAAGAGTACCAGAGCCCCCACAGCAGCAGAACACAATCTGTGCGTCCTGAGATTTGTATACATTAGATTTCATTTTTTTAAATGTTTTCTCTATTTTTAGGTGGTCTACAATAAGAAAATGTTACTTTCATGATCAGAACAGTATATTCCAATAACATAAATGCATCTGACATTTTGGGGGAAAACTCACTAGCTTGATTGAACTAGATTTTTCTTTGTTTTTCATTAAGACTCTGCAAATGCTACTGCATCTGTTGCTTTATGAATGAAATGCTGATTGGTCAAGCCAAAACACAGCTTCCCAGACCTCAGATTTAGGGCACTGGAAAAAGCCTCGTTTCTGAGTAAAAGCCAGACTTAACGTTTCTACCTTACATTTCAGTTCAGGGCAGTGGTGGATGGTGGGGGTTTCAGCACATTAGTCATCAAGTTTCATTCTCCAGCTGACTGTTTGAACCATTTGATTTTGTGTAAAGAAGATAATTTTACAGCCCTCAGTGGTTATCATCCATTTAGATTCCTCTGTCATAACAGATGTCTTTGGCATTCTCACTGCAACTAAAGGGATTTGATATATGCTTCCGATTCAGCATTCCAAGGTGTTAGAGGTGCACGTTTTATTCTGAGAAAAAGCTTTGGGCTTCTTCCGTCAATTAGTAAAAACTAAGTGTGTGCCAGATGCCACCTGGAAGATTAATAAAGACATATAATTACCATGCCAAGTTCTACAATGTGAAATCAGATTTCAGAACCCTGTTGCAAACTTCAACTTTAAAAGTAATTTAATCTATTATTGAAGACATGAGTCAATGTTGTCCAAGACAAGCAACTTACTTGCCAAGACTGCACACAAATTTCATGGCTGAGCATAGACTATATCCATCTCCCTATTTTCACCAGATGCTTGTTCTGCCCTGCTCTAGGAGAGGCATATTCCCAATCATCTTCCATCCCAATGCTTAACATAGTTCCTGAAACATAGTAGGAGGTCAATTAATGTCATTTAGATGTCTCATTGAATACTGACTACAACCTGTAACAAATATCAGATTCATATATTATTTGTTTTGGGAGAAGATTTTATGAGATTTATTTTCATAGTATATGTTGTTAATGGCAATTTTGAGACATGTATTTTTTAAATATTTTTTATTGATTTCAGAGAGGAAGGAAAGGGGAGAAAGAGATAGAAACATCAATGGTGAGAGAGAATTATTAATTGACTGCCTCCTGCATGCCCCTGCAACCTGCAACCAAGGCATGTGCCCTTGATCGAAATCAAACCCTGGGACCCTTCAGTCCATTGGCTGATGCTCTGTCCAAACTGACTAGGTTATGAGCCTAATGTATTTTTAACATCAAATACCATTCATTAATATCTATAAAATTATACCTGTCACTGTGCTAGGCTCTGTCCAAAGAAAATATGGCAAAATTAGCCCGGGCTTTCTAAATATTTAATGGCCCTAACAGTGGAGGAAGGGAGGAAGAGAGAAAGAGATGGAGAGAGAGATAAAGAGATAGAGAGGGAGCTAGAGAGAGAGATTAAGAGAGAGAGGGGGAAAGAGGAGAGAGAAGCTTCAAGAAAGCTGAGATCTTGAATACCTTGGGCAAAGTACATATCAAAGGCCAAAATGCAGAACCACTATTTCACAAGTTAATATCAAGACTGTCTTTAGGAAGAGACTTGAGAGGAAAGGAATGCCATTGATCCACAATCTTCCTAATTCCCACTGCTAAGCCACTTTTGTTAAGATGAGCACAGATTTCTCTATGTGCTATTATTGTCAAGAACATCATTGAGCCCTCCTGTGTCACTGAAAGGCTTCATCATTATTTCAGATCTTAGCATTTCTGGTGCCCTTTTCTATTCTTTTTTTTTTTTTTAACTCAAATCCTTTTTTTTTTTTAAGTACATTTTATTGATTTTTTACAGAGAGGAAGGAAGAGGGATAGAGAGTTAGAAACATCAATCAGCTGCCTCCTGCACATCCCCTACTGGGGATGTGCCCGCATCCAAGGTACATGCCCTTGACCGGAATCAACCCCGGGACCCTTCAGTCCGCAGGCCGACACTCTGTCCACTGAGCCAAACCAGTTTCGGCCCTTTTCCACTCTTGAAATCTCATTTGTGCCTGTGAGATGTTGTTAATGTAGCTTTCTCGTCTGTTTGCCTAGTAAAAGAGCTGTTAATTTTGCTCAAATTTCTCCTCTTTACTGTCCAACAGGACTTAATCTTTCTTTCTGTTTATTATTATTCTATCTCAGCATTTGTTTGTCTGGCTGAATTTGGGCTAGTTTCATTGTTTACAATTATTTGTTTCTGATGCTTGTGAAAGGTTAAAGTTGGTGATGTGCAGACATGCTAAATAGCAATCTCAGAGGGTGAATAAAGAAAAATTGAATTTATTTAAAGAAAAGGGTATGTGGGATGGGGATATCCAAAAGAAAGGGCTGCACAGCACTGAGCCAAAGAATATTGGGTCGATGATGGCAGCAAAAATATACTTAGGACAGCGAAACAAAGAAGGTGCATAGAAATAATAGGAGAGCCTAGACTGGGCTGCTTTGTCTCACTGAGGAGTCAGAGAAAAGGGGGTCTTGCAGACAGGTTCAGGGGGTTAGCCTGGGATGAGTTGTCGCGACCCCCTGGTTGAGAACCGCTAGCAGGGTCGCCTAAGACCATCGGAAAACATAGATATTTACATTACGATTCATTAATAGTAGCAAAATTACAGTTATGAAGTAGCAACAAAAATACTTTTATGGTTGGGGGTCACCACAACATGAGGAACTGTATTAAAGGGTCGCGGCATTAGCAAGGTTGAGAACCACTGCAGGGAAGAAGGAAGGAAACGGCGCTGGTGTACTCCCCTGGGAGAGAGCGTGCACTGGGTGCCACCCTGAATGTATTTATCTCTCTCTTGCAGGTGGAATCTTAAGGGAGGATCTTAATAGAATATTCATCAGCTTTCCAAGTGTGCGCTTTCAGGGTCATGGTCTCCACTGATTGGTCAGTGCCAGGGCAGGGGTCATTAGGCAATGTAGCTGGTCCTGAGGCAGCTACAGCATCACTTGTCTGTTTTGCTGCTTTTCTGGGCCTGGAGCTGAAACACAGTTGAGGCCTAAATATTATCTTTAGGGAAGAAAAGGTCAGTGACCTAAATTGCATGACCAGTGATGTGCTAGGGAAGGATAGCTTACCTTGGGGATGAGGTTCTTGTTTTCCCAGTTTTGCCCCTTGCTAGGCATCTAGAACTTTCTGCCCTTGTTGGGTACCTGACCCATTGTCCTTGCTCTACTCATGCCTATCTAACAGCTTGCCTATATCCTGAGTTTAAGTGTGAGCCCTGCTAGACAATTCCATGGCTCCATCGTAGACCGGATATTTACACTAATAGCTGCATCTATATCTATCTTTGGTATCTGTGCCCATGTATATTAATATTCTATCAATAGTTGTTTCTAAATATTTAACCTCTAAAGTCTACCCTTGTGTATATGATCTTTGGTAAAAATGAAAATAGGAAGTAACAGGTCTGTATTAATTGAAAGTTCCATTAAGGGCTCAATGCCAAAAGCTGGATAGACAAAAGCTTGCCAAGTGCACAGAGCCTGAATCTTAATTGCACCTTTCTTTAGCAAGAGTGCTATTGACTGTAGTTCTCAAACATATGGTCTTCCCTTAATTTTGTGCTAATGCATAAAACAAGGATCCTTCTTATCTTTGCCATTTGCATAATAGATATGCATGGGCCATAAATGGAGTTTGTATATGTATGTTTTTAAAAAAAGTACCCATGATGCCCAGCGAAAACAATTCTGATGATGTAAATGGGTTTGTCTCTATACCTTATGTGTTTATGTAAATATATGTGCATTCACATTAATTTTAATGACAAAATATTTGACAATATGCACTATGTCTTTAATATTGTAGTATTCTAATTCTAGTTGCTATTTCTTTGTACAGCCTCAAAAGGAATTGTTACAAAGTCTGAAAGCAAAACAGTAAACTTGAAATTTTTGCATTTGTTCTGTCTTCTGAGAATAATAAGCTAATTAGACAGCACTGTACCTTCCAAAATTAGAATTATACTTTGCTGCTTGCAGCTGGACTGCACTATATAGTATCTTGCCATGGAATGGCCACCTCAATGGCTGTCTGTAGACACTGTTCTTAGCCAAGTCACAGAGGGCAGTGACAAGGTGGATACAATGTTGATAGAATACAATAGCCAATCCATATGTTCTGGCTTCCTAGTGTGTAGTCCAGTGCACGTTGGGATTTTGGAAGGAGCTTAATTAGGATATTATTCTCTATGGTCTCACAGTTTGCTGATACTAGTGCGATGCCCATTTCAAGTAAAATTTAAACAGCTTTAAACTGGTAGCATTGAAATCTTGAAAGAGCTACACATTCTGGGAAATCCTGGGCCTTACTACTGTGTAGCATTCCTTTGTTTACCATTAGTTGTATCAAATACTTTCTTTATTTAAGCTTATAATAAAGAAAAGGAACTTGGGACATCTCCCTAGATATTGGGTAGTGAAAATTCTATTTAATCAATTGCTAGAGGTCTGTCCTTAATGAGGTGCAAAGATTAGGACTTCAGTCTCAAAAGGAGGTATTTTCAGAGAGTGGAACAAGATAGTTGATCCACAGTGAGAAGGAAGGTGAAGCACAAGGCAGCAAACAGGTGCATGGGTGCAAGGTGCTGGGCAAATGAGATAGCGCTGTCCTCATGGCTTCTGTGTTCTCTATGAAACAATGACATCTGGTGAAAGGAAAGGAAAAAAAGAGGTTTTGCATATTTGAGGAGAGAGAATATCAGAATTGATTGTCTAAGAGATTAATGCATTTGTACAACTTAGAAATAGATATTCAAAATGATGCATTTTTAAATACAGAAATCTACAATGACTATGTCAAGGGTGCCCTCTACAGTAAGTGGTGCCTCACAAATACCTGTCCTTGCCAGTGCTGTTATAGTAAGAGAGCCTGGTATTCATTTGCTGAGTGACTTAATAGAAAGAAGATAATTCTCTTGAAAGGAGACTAATGAGATCTATTTAATTTGAAATGCGGGACAAAGGTTATACTTACAGTTTACTCTTTGAGATATACCAATATTAGGAGTGGGATTAAGAGATAAAGTCCACCCCTGGCTTCATGATTTAATCTTTTGCCCAACGTTTCATAGTACCCAAATTATTAAAGTATGTTTTCAAACATTTTTTAAAACTAGGTCATTTTTTTTCCTTTTTTATGACTTAAATTAGTCCATGTTTTCCTCAAAAGTATATGTGCTGCTTGAATTCTATTGAATAGAAAGCACTGAAATAATTTTTTAAAATATCTAAAGCTATTAAAATGTCCCCTGGTGATATTTAAAATGAGAATTAGGGCACTATTTACTTAGGTAGTGCATTAATAATGTGGAAATGGGTTGAATCTTCTACTCTTTTTGGGTTCTGGGACTTTCCTGTTGAAATTGTATGTATCCATAGATGGCATATCTTGTTGTTAGCTGAGAGATGAAGGACACACTTTTGACTCAGGTTAACATACTTTAGTTGAAATGCCAAGTGAAAATTATTAGAAGTAAAGGTGATACTTTGGTGTTTTTCCAGATTATTTTGGTTTGATATTTAAAAACAAAAAAACAAACCTGCCCAGCTAGTGTAGTTCAGTGATTGAGCATCAACCTATGAATTAGGAGGTCACAGTTCTATTCCTGGTCAGGGCATATGCCCAGGTTGCGACTCGAGCCCTAGTGTGGAGGAGTGTGCAGGAGGCAGCCAATCAATGATTCTCTCTCATCATTGATGTTTCAATCTCTCTCTCCCTCTCCCTTCCTCTCTGAAGTCAATAAAAAATATATTTTAAAAAATAATTTAAAAACCCAAATCTTGTCCAATCACAAATTCTCCCCATGGAGTTCCTGTGCATTTAGAGAAGCTGTACATTTGGGTATTGAAGTAACACCTTAGCGATAGCCATATCGATGTCCTATGCTGCAAGTCGGATATGACAAAGAATGAGTTGGCGTAACTGACCTAGACTCAAACCCTGAGTCTGAAACTAGAAAGTTCTATTTTCCCCTTAATATGTGTCTTGTTACAGGAATACACAACATGTTTGCAAGAAAGAGAGAACTAAGACTGAACCAAAAAGACCTCCCTTACACAGGTGGCGCAGAACAGGGTTGAAATGGGAAAGCAGGGACAATGAAGGAAGGATTTGTGGATGATTGCTTCTTATGGCACTATTGCTTCCCAACGAATGCCTTGTAGTCTGACCAATACGACTTACAACTCATCCTTCCCAGATCTGGAGAAGGGCTGCACAGCAACAGGGCCAGTTTGAGAAGTATGCCAGAAGCCACGTTTTGAAGATATCGGGCCTCTTTGCATTTTGACCTCAATTGATGTATTTGGGAGATGGCAATTAGTTTGTAGGACATCCACTTTAACTCACTGAGAGTATCAATGAGGGAATGTGAATCCAGAGGGCTTTATGGACTTGTTCAAAGGTTCAGAGGAATTTGATAGAACCATAACCCAAATTTGACTCTTCACTTGTGAGTGTTTCCAATTCATACAGTTCATATAGAAAAGCTCTGACTGCTTTTATAGGTTTTAGAAATGCCTGGTTAATTGGTTGGAACATACCAGCATGGGTCTATTTCACATGAATGACTGAGATGAGTCCTGCTGGAGAACTGTATCTAAGGCGAGTTCTGTTGTGGTTTTGTCCAACAACTAAATCTGAGTTTGATAGAGATTTCATAAATAGGGGTGGGGTGATGTCAGGAAGTACATAAACTGTCCAAGCAGTTGAATATCTGTGATTCCCATTTATTTCTGTCACTTCCCACATGTTCTAGAGGTCAAGGAATTAGAAACTATGTGTAACAGAAATTGTGTGTAACAGCAGCAACTCTAAAGAGTGTGAGACATAGGGCTCCAATGTTATCCTGCCAGTCTCTGTCAAACAGTTCAATAAAAGTAGAGCAGGATTCTCTTCTCTTTGGCACAAGACATCCTGTGCTTGGATATGCTGAAGGTTTCTAAAAATACAGTGCAGGTTTACAACTTAAGTTTATGGACCAGGGATCAGAAGCTCCTAGAGCAAAGGCTGGTGAGTACCTCCTCTGGAATGAAAACCTCCTCTAGGATCCAAAAGAAGGGTGGCCCTCACTCCTCTCTAGGTAGCAGAGTGGCTATGAAGAGGACCAGAAAGCAGCTCTGTGGCAGCAGGAACTTCATGGGAAGATATCAGTGCGAGGATCAGGGCAGAGTTGGGAGATAATATCAGATATTTAAGAAAATGTCTAAGAAATAAGTCATCAAGTACTGAGATATCACAATTGTATGTGGAAATAAAAGGCAGAAGTGCATCATTAATTTTACTGTTAGTATGAGCCAATTTGTAACCTTTTTCTCAGGGCTCATCTAAAATTGGAACTGGTGGTAAACACACAGGGCTGATGCTTCCCCAACACCCGGGGACAGCAATCACATTTTCAGTCTATAAGGTAGTGGCCCTACTTAAGTTTGTTACTTAATTTTTTTTTTGGTCACTCTTTCTCAATTACATTTAATTCACCAATTATTTATTAAATCCTTATCATGTTCTTACCATTAAGAATGTTATGCCTGTATATATTCATAGAATGTCAAACTGGAAAATGATCTTTAGCAATATCCATTTATTTTTATTAATCTGAATCAATTAGACTTAAGCAAATTGTGAAAGATATAGAAGGGAATTAATTCCATGAGGGTACTAAGTTAAATAGACATGCATACAAATTTTCACATCTCATAAAATGTAAGGATGTCAAATTCAGTGACTGCTTTGGATTTTAAAATTCCCTTCCACCTCTCAACAAGTTTAAAGTCTTGCCCCCACCGCCATGCCCTTTATAGATCATGTGATATAAATAGGACCTTCAACTCACTAGGTTTTCTTCCTGAAGCAGGTGAGAAGTGACTGCCCTGCAGTGGGCCTCTAGGAGAGATTCCTTAGCAAATTCCAATGAGTTTGAGGGAGAAATTGTTGATGCAAAGTTGTTAAATGAGTTCTGCTTCTCTGAGGTGAGCTCAGTCCACACAGGAGTGTCCACTGGGAGAGGTCGAATGGAAATTTCCTAATATCATAAACTGTGAAGTTGATATTTATAGAACAGGCAACATAAACATAGAATTGTTTAGTTTGATTTAATTGTTTTTTTCCCTTTTTCCTTACTAAATACATTTTGGTATTATTATTTCAGTCAGGGGTGTTTGAGAAAGCAGTTCCATTTTGGGGGTGAGCTTAGCTTGACAGTTTCGGTAAGAAGACTGTGTGACTATGCCAGTTGCATGTTTTTTTGTGTGATAAGAATGTGCATCATTCTGTGAAGAAAATGACATAATGATTTACTGCAGATAAGCAAGCATGTTGGAAGACTGAAATTGCAAATGGGAAAGCTGTACCACCCATGGACTGCAATTCCTCATGACTTTTTTTCTGGCCTTTCAGATTAGAGGGTGACTTGATATATATTTAGCAAATAATCACACTTTCTACATATGACTTTCTTTACTTTTTTACTCCTAAATAAACTTTGATTGATAATGAGGAGAATAAATAATTTCCAGTGATGTTAATTCAGATATGGTGTTAGTTCAATTAAGAAGGATGAATTAAAACTTTATAAATTTGTTCATGTCCCCTTTACTTTCTCAGTATTGGGTCCATTTGTTCAGATTCAGTTACACATATAGCAAATTTTTAATCATTCCATTTGAGACAATAAAATTCCTTTAAATGCCACTCCCTTATATTGTGTAGCGGAAAATACAAATACAAGCATATGACGTTGAAATTGTCAGTAGCCACAGTAGAAAGAAGAAAACAGGTAAATTTAATTTTAATAAGACAATCAATTTAAACTCAGAAAATATAGTGTTTTATCATGGAATTAGAATAATTATTACTAACAATATATTTTACATTCCTTAAAATCTGGTTCATATTTTATACTTAAAGTACATTCAACTCATAATGGCCATATATGAAGTTCTCAATGGTCAAATGTGGCTAAGGTATCTACTCTATTTGGAAAGAGAGTTCCAGGATGTGTATTTTTATTAGCACAGAAGACTGTTATTCTGTAGTAGCATCATAAAAAATAGGGTTTTTAAAGTGCTTATTTAAAATGATACATGCTATGTTTTGTACAATATAATATAGTAAACACAAGAAAGTCATGTCTTTTAAATGATGTTTTGTTTGTGTAGATAGCCATCCCTGTCTGTGGAAAGGTTTTGCAGAGGGAAGAACTGAGAGATAAGAAAGATAATGGCTTGACCTGGAATAGTGACAGAGAAAACTATTTTAGGAAAAGGATGTCCCAAAGTAATTTAACCAAAAATGTTTTTTTTTTCCTTTTAATCCTCATCTGAGGACATGCCTTTATAGAGGAAGAGGGAGAGGGAGAGGGAGAGGGAGAGGGAGAGGGAGAGGGAGAGGGAGAGGGAGAGGGAGAGGGAGAGGGAGAGGGAGAGGGAGAGAGAAACATTGATGTGAGAGTGAAACAAGGATCTGTTGCCATCCGTATGTGCCCCAACCAGGAATTGAACACACAACTCAAGTATGTGCCCTGATTGGGAATTAAACTAGACCAAACTAGCAACCTTTTGGTTCATAGGATGACACTTAACCAAATGAATCACTGCAGCTGGGCTAAGCCAATTTTAACTTAGATGTTGGACATCATAAATTATTTAAGAAACATTTAATGAGAGAAGTATTACTGTGTTACATTTTACAGTGAATGCCTTGTGGAATTGCTATATAATACTAATAAAATAATATTTGAGAAGTATGAGTGTTTGTTTTATTATAACCATATTTATCTGAAGGAAATTGTATATAGTCTGCAGGACACTTGGTTCTGTCCATGGAGACATTTGGTTCACGCCAAGAAGTCCTTTGCATTTGGTTCTGTCCAAAACATCTCTGAACATAATTGGTCCACAACAAATGGCCCTTGATATTTGGTCATGTCAAAAACATTCCTACTTAGGAAAATGACCTTGCATTCAAGTGGCTCATAATGCTAACTTCCATTTTTTGCTTACAGAATTAATATTTAAAAAATACTATCATGTTTTGTTGGTTAAAATAATTGTGATGTGGCTATATTGCCAATAATAACCTTTTTTGCCTCAGTAGCCTAGCTGGGTTCAGGTAGATAAGTCAGAGTTTAAATCTTGCATATCAATGGGGTTCAATTGGTTTATATTAATTATTAACCAAATATCTCCATGGACATTTTGGACAGGACCAAATGTAAGGTGATTTTATATAGTGCCTGTTATATTTGTTTAGCTTTGTTTTCTTAACTTTTATGGGTTTGTCTTTAGCAAAAGCTGATTGAAGAACAAATGTGCAATTTGTATTCCTAGGCATGCCTGATCCCCTAGGCACAGCTGTCAAATGCCATCGCCTTCTGGCACCAAGTGCCTTGAAGACCTGATAATTCATAATCTAACCAGAGTTTTTGCTGGAATCTATATAATCTTATTCCATTCTGTCCAGACCCATAGTTAGTCAAGTGTTGGGACATTGCAATAGGAAATACCCATTAAAAAGAGAGTCAAAGAGCCAGTAACCAGTAAGGTTAAACAAAACTCTAAATGTAATTAAAATTTTCACTTGTCAGTGTCATAGAAACAGTGGTATTACTATAGTTAAGATTTGTGTTTTCTGTGGCAGTAGTTTTACATTCAACCAGCATTGTTTGTGTGTGTGAAAATGTTAATTTACTTTCTCTATACATAACTGGAATTAGAATATTCAACTTAATGGCTTTCAAACATTTTATGTCATTATGTTCTAAAATGTTATTATTTTCATCACAGATTTTTCTCCCATGATATTGGATCAAAATAAATTCTTAGCAGGTAGGCAGAAGGAAAAAATAAAGAATATAGCCAGACATGGCATTAGCAAGATGGAAGTTTAGGAGGTCTCAATGCTTGTCTCTAAAACAACAAAAACAATACATGAAAAACTTAAAATGGATGATGTAGCTCAAGGAAAGCTCTGGACTACCACAAAGAAGCAGGGGAAAAAAAGTTTGTGGAGCTCAAAAATGAAGGGAGGATTGTCACAAGAAAAGCGTAGGAATCATTTCATCTGTATCACCCCATTCTCCAGTCCTGAGCAGATTGGTGCCAGGAGGAATTCCCTCAGAGGAATTTCACCTCAAAGGCAGCAGGGGAACAGGGGAACCCCAGCAAGCCACTGCTGTGAACTATTGAAGCCTTTGCTACCAAGGACTCCCACACTCTTCACCATACTGCTCTCATCTGATGGAGCTGCATTGAGACCCCTCTGAGGCATCAGCTCCCCAGGCTAGAGCTGTTGCTACAGATATAGTGAGACCTGCCCACAGGGTCCCCCATGCCAAACTCTCTAGACTCAGGATGCCATACACAAATTAGTATGAAAAAGAGTAAGGAAAGCCTATGTGAATTATGCAACACAATCAAACAATATAATATTCTCATTATGGGCATCCCAAAAGGAGAAGAGACAGAGAGAAAGGGACAAAAATTGCTTTAAAAAATAATGGCTGGAAACTTTCCAAATGCGGGGAGAGATATAGCCACCAGGTATTCTCAAAGATCTCCAAACAGGTTCACCCCAAAGAAAACTTCGCCAAGACACCTTATAATCTAGGTCTCAATAATCAAAGCCAGAGAATTTTGAAAGCAGCAGAAAAGACTTATTACATGTATGCAAAGGATTCCTGATAGAAGAATTAGCAGATTTCTCAGCAGAAAAACTGCAGATCAGGAGAGAGTGTATTCAAAACACTCAGAGGAAAGACAAAACAAAATCAATCAATCAAAGAAACAAAAAATCAGAAAAAAAATCACAGATACACACATAAAAACCCATAAACCTGTCAAGAAGGATACTTTGACCAGCAAAGTTATCTTTCAGACATGAAGGAGCAATAAAGGCTTTTCCAGATAAACAAAAGCTGTGATAATTTATCACTACTAGACCTGTCTTACAAGAAATTCTAAAAGGAGCTCTTCAAGCTGAAATGGAGGGACAGAGGTAATATGAAAACATATGAAAGTATACAATTCACTGGTAAAGATACATATGTACTCAAATTTAAAATATTCTACTATTGCAAAAGTGGTGTTAAATCACCTTGAACTCTAACATATTTTGATAATGGATACACAACATAAAACTATGTAAATTGGGAAATTAGCAACATAAATTGGGTGAAGAAAAGTAAGTATGTAAAACATTTTATGCAATTGAAATTAAGTTATTATAAGCTTAAAAAGGACAATCATAACTATACGATGTATTTTGAAAGTATCATGGTAAACATAAAGCTGAAATCTTTTATAGATTGACAAGTGATAAAGAGAAAAGAAGCAAAGTATACTGCTACAAACTTATGAAGAAAGACACCGAGAGAGGAAAAAGGACAAAAGAAGAAGAACAACAACAAAAACTGAAAACAAAACAAAACTGAAAGTAATTAGCAAAATGATGATAGTAGATCCTTACCTGTCAATAATTATTCTAATGGTAAATGGTTTAAATTGTCTAATTAAAAGAGAGAGTCACTGAATGGATTAAAGACCAACACCAAAATATATGCTGTCTACTAGACACTCACTTAAGTTTTAAAGACACCCTTAGGCTGAAAATAAAGAGATTAAAAAAGATATTCCAAGCAAATGAAAACCAAAAGAAAACAGGGGTAGCTATACTTACATCAGACAAAGTAAGTGTTAAGTGAAAAGCTATAACAAAAGACAAAGAACAAATGTCATTATATAATGATTAAGGGGTCAATTCATCAATAGGATAAAACAATTATAAATATACTAGAGGCCTGGTGCATAAAATTCGTGCACAGGGCGGGGGGAGGGTGTCCCTCAGTCCCTCAGCCCAGCCTGTACCCTCTCTAATCTGGGGTCCCTTGGGGGATGGCTGACTGCCAGTTTAGGCCTGATTTCAGTGGGATGGGGCCTAAACTGGCAGTTGGACATCCCTCTCACAATCCAGGACTGCTGGCTACTAACTGCTTGCCTGCCTGACTGATTTCCCCTAACCGCTTCTGCCTGCCAGCCTGATCGCCCCCTAACCACTCCCTTGATGGCCTGATTGATGCCTAACTGCTCCCCTGCAGACCTGATCACCCCCAACTGCCCTCCCCTGCAGGCCTGATCACCCCCAACTGCCCTCCCCTGCAGGCCTGATCACCCCCAAGTGCCCGCCCCTGCAGGCCTGGTTGCACCCAACTGCCCTCCCCTGCTGGCCTGGTTGCCCCTAACTGCCCTACCCAGCCAGCCTGATGGCCCCCAAATGCCCCTTCCTACAGGCCTGGTCGCCCCCAACTATCCACCCCTGTTGGCCATCTTGTGATGGCTATCTTGTGGCAGCCATCTTGTGGAGGCCATCTTGTGATGATCTAGGCTTTTATTATATAGGATGCACACTAAGTATTGGAGCACCTAATCTATTAAACAATTACTAACAGAATGAGAAACCTTTAATTCCCCACTTTTAACAATGGATAGACATCTGGACAGAAAATAAATAAGGGAATAATGGATGGAACTATATTTTAGAGCAAATGGACTTAACAGACATATACAAACATTTCATCCAATAGCAGCAAAATATACATATTTCTCAAGTGCACATGGAACATCTGCAGGGTTGTTCTTTGGAAATATTTTAAAAAATTGATCAACCTTAGTTACACACACACAAAAAGAGAGATAACTCAAAATAATCCTATATAATAAAAGGCTAATATGCAAATCGACCGAACGGCAGAAAGATAGGTCGCTATGATGCGCACTGACTATGAAGGGGCAGATGCACAATGCAGGAGCTGCCCTCTGGTGGTCAGTGCACTCCCACTGGGGGAGCACCACTCAGTCAGAAGCCAGGATCATGGCTGGCTAGCGCAGCAGCGGTGGAAGGAGCCTCTCCTGTCTCCTCAGCAGCACTAAGGATGTCCAACTGCTGGCTTAGGGGAGTGGGCCTAAGCTGTCAGTTGGACATCCCCTGAGGGCTCCCAGGCTGTGAGAGGGTGCAGGCCGGGCTGAGAGACTCGCCTGAGTGCATGAAGTTTGTGCACCGTGCCTCTAGTTACATTATAAATTAAAGAGGAGACATTACAACCACCACCTCAGCAATACAAATGTTCAAAAGAAATTCCTATGAACAACAATGCACCAACAAATTGGGTAATTTAGAAGAGATGGCTAAATTCTTATAAACATACAACTTACCAAGAGTAAATCATGAACTGATAGAAAATATGAATAAACAAATGACAAGCAAGGAGATTGAATCTATAATCAAAATATCCAAATAAATAAAACTCAGGACCAGATGGATTCACAGGTTAATTCTAGAAAACTTTTGAAGAAGAATTAATATTAATACTTCTAAAAATCTTCCAAAAAGAATGAGAACAAGAAAAAAACATTTCTGCCCTGAAACTGAACCATATAAGGACACCATAAGAAAATAAAATTACAGGCTAATATTCTTCATAAATATGGATGCAAATAATCTTAAAATAATATTAGCAAACCATGTAAGAGTACATTAACTGTATCACATAACATGATCGAGGGAGATTCACCCTTGGGATGCAAAATTCATTCAACATACAAAAATCCATAAATGTGATACATGCACCACATTAACAAAGTGAAAGATACAAATCATATGATCATCTAATAGATGTAGAAAAGGCATTTTACAAAATTTAACATGTTGTAAGGATAAAAACTCTCAACTAGTTGGGTATAGAAGGAATGTGCCTTAATATTTTAAAATTTTATTATATTGGAGATTAAAGAAATTATTAATGATAGAAAAGAGGTACCTGATTCATATAATAATAATTAATACCTGTATCTTGGCTCCATTGGCATCAGTCACTAAGACTAAAACCATGTTATTTATTGCTAACGTCAATTTAAGTGATTTGAGGTTCTGATGAATAGGTCGTGTAATCAGTTGTCTGTAGAAGGGGACTGTGTTGAGTCTTCAGGGATTGGTTATTTGTAAGGGGCACCAGATTGCCTAGCACACCAGGAAGGCAAAATATGCACATATTCAGCTAACTAGAAAGGACCAGTGTTACAGCTGGGGAGTGAAGGATGAAGATTGTGCTTTGCCGGGAAACAATTCCATAACTAATTTCTAAGGAGAGCAAAGGGCACAGTGGCTTTAGGAGAAATTGCAATGTGGCAGAGGTGCTGGCCCTTGAGAGGGTTATGTCATTATGTTATTGACTGCTTTCAGGAGAAGAGTGATGAATTTGCCATATTGAATGAGATGGCAGGTTACATAAGGAAAGGGTGGTTAAAGGAATCTGTGTTTGACCAGAAACTGCTCTAGTATTAAAAATGATTTTGAAATTGAATTCAAATTCTCATGATAATAAATATCTAACATGGTGACTGGCATTTATGAACATCTTGTTTTTCCTCATAAAACCTCTGGATATTACATAATTCCTTCAAATTCATCTATCCTGTCTCTTAAAATTTTGTTCCAAAAACTGAACTAAAATAATGATTCTCTGTCTTACATCAGTGCTGGTTGTTCTCTTCCTTCAGTGTGGGAAAGAGAGGGATCATGATGAAGGAGGGAGGAATGCCTGTATCTCCAAGGGCTTGCTACAGGCCACATCTTTTTCTGTGAGACTGAGTAAATGAGCAATAAATATGGGAGGGCCTGAATCTTCTCATCCATATAATGAATTGTAGGAGAAGACGAGGTGATATATATTGTTAAAAAGGGGAGCAATTTAAAACTGATTAGGAATATAGAGAGATTAAGAATACCCCTTCCATGTTTTATAGGGAGAGTGAGAGTGAGTGTGAGGGAGTGAGCCAGGGTGCAAGTGATGGCTCTCCTAGGCGGCCATCTTGGGTCTTGGCAGCGGAGCCTGCCTTACAGCTCTATCAGGTTTATTTGTACCTGTGTCATTGTGATAATACCAAGGCTAGCTCTTTTTGAGCTTTTATACGGACTGATTTTAGTCTTCACCTTCCTCCACTCCCCCGTCCGGTACTCGATTCTGGCCTCCCTGTCCCCTGGACCCCAGGACGGGAAGGGAGTCTAGGCAGAGGCCGCCCAGGGACGTTTTGTAAGTGGAACTCTGTCATGTGGACATGTGACTTTATGTTTGTACTTTGATTTTGGTAATACCAAGCTTTATTAAATATATCGAGTTCTTTTTTAACTAAAAAAACAACAAAACAAAACAAAAAACCCATAGGACCCATAGGTACAGAATAAATATGATAAAGACACTATTATGCACATTTTTATAAAATTATAATTTTTAGGGAAGTGGATCATCTAATATTGCAGTTCACTTGAATATGCTAGCTTTGAATTATCAGTGTCACTTCTAGGAACCTTCAAAATGATATTTCTCAAATTATTTATAACAAAGAAATAAAACTAAAGCTCTGCAAATAATAAAGTGGCTAAATATTATGTAACTTCTTATTATAGAATATTAGTCTGCTTAAAAAAGAAGCATGTATACATAACAAGATGGCAAGATATAGCTAATTGATTGATTGCTAAGTAGTTAGGTAGGAGAAAAAAAGGAAATGTAGGAAGGGTCGTTGACTGTATAGAAGGAAGGAAGGAAATGTGCATAAAAAGAAACTGAAATGGTATATGCTAAACACTGGTGATTTGTGTGAATTAAATTATTGTGAACAAGGGAGGAAATTTTGTTTTTTTCTTTTTACATTTAAGGTGTTTTTTTTTCCAAATTCTAATAATACTTTTGAAATATATAAAATAAAATAAAGAAATATTTTATACATGTGTATGCTTTTCTTATTTGGGTCGACTATGATATTTATACTGAATTGTATTTATTAGTATATCCCTTCACCTAATTTGAAAAAAATAAGGTTTACAGGGATGCATAAAATTTAACAAGCTAGCATAAATATAATGTTGGGCGAAAAGAGACAGTAAGGCAGGGTGATGTGAACATAAAATAGAATAGTAATGAAACTTAAAATGCATAACATAATGTCCACAAGTGCTGCCTGGCATATAAGAAGAGCTTAATGAAGGAGGTATTTATTTTATGTGCATATTAATAGAAGTCAAATAACACTCCCCAGACACAATATCCCTAGTGTCTCCAGATCATTTAGAAACTCATGCATATTTTAGAATTAGAATAAGTATTAACTACGCAGCTGTCTTATATGCCCAACATCAAATATTGTCTGGGACCTTCACTTGGTCCATTGGTCATTACCTTCCCCTCAGAAAAACAAGTCCACGATTAGGTCATGAGCATCACCAGTGTAAGGAAAGCAGTGGTACAGGTTTCACTAACAGTCACAGGGAATCTTGAATGGCTTATGATCATCACACTACTCTGTTGAAAAAGCCTTGCTTGCAGTACTGTGCTCTGTTCTTTTCATTTTTAAATCCTATATAATAAAAGCCTAATATGCTAAGTGTCTAGTTGGCTGGTCGGCCATTCAACCAATCAAAGTGTGATATGCTAAGGATATGCTAAGGCTGCTCAACTGCTCGCTATAATGTGCACTGACCACCAGGGGGCATACAGTCGACTGGTCAACCAGACATTATGACATACACTCACCACCAGGGGCAGACACTCCAACCTGTAGGTTAGCTTGTTGCTAGGGTCTGGCAGAGATGGGCTGGATATGCCCTGGAGCCCTCCCGTGGTCCCTCCCTGGCTGGCCAACCTCCCATGTCCCTCCCCAGCCCCACACAGGAGCTGCCCCCTTGTGGTCAGTGCTCTCCCACAGGGAGAGCACCACTTAGCCAGAAGCTGGGCTCATGGCTAGCAAGCTCAGTGATTGCAGTGGTGGTGGCCGGAGCCTCTTCTGCCTCAGCTGCAGGCAGGTGGTAAGGAGCGAGGGGTCCTGAACTTTGAGAGCTCTGGACTGGGAGAGGGATATCTGCCTCCGGGGTCGGTCTTAAGCTGGCAGGCCAACATTCCTCAAGGGGTCATGGACTGCAAGAGGGCGCCGGCCAGGCTGAGGGACCCCCCTCCAGTGCACAATTTTCATGCAGCTGGACTCTATTATGTACATAAACAACCTGGACATGTTCAGAGGAGTGTGTCTGGAACAGTAAAGCCATTATGTATGACAAAGGGTTGCACAAAGCATTTTGTTGCAGAGTTCTAGAAAAAGGATGGACACCAGGGCAGTGTGTATCCATTTTCAATACTTAAAGATATATTGCCATGTAGAAACCGAACCAAATAAATAAGTAAACTGGGACTTGCAGTTGGAGATTAGAAGGAGGTACATCTGGGGTTTGGTTTAAGAAAAGATATTCTAATAAAGATCAGATTGGTTCACTAGTGAAATTACTTGTCTCACCAAGTGATGCTTGCTACCTAGCTTTAACAGAATGACTCCAGATCAGGGCTCAAATACTGGTAACCTTTTCGGAACTGGAAACAGTTCTAATATCTTTAAAATATTATCAGATTTATGATCAGATATTTTCCATGCTTACTAATTGACAGGAAATAAATGTGAAACATTATGAAGCACACACACACATAAACACAAATAGGATTTTTATTAATATAGAGTAGGGAAAATGAGATTATTTAGCATTGAAAAAAATGAATAACAGTAACATTGTTACTCCTTTTTGTCTAGGTGGATTTTAAAGGTCTTAGTCCATCAAAATTTTCAAATATTTGTGGAATTCAGCTAAAAATAAAACAACAGCAAACAAACAATTGAATATATTCTAATGGAAACAAATTAGAAAATAGCATTCCTTTTACAACATGTATGAAGAAACAGCTAAATTGATAAGCCCATATTTGTGCTTTCTAGTGAATTTTCTAACTGAAAAGCCTAGGGCAGTACTTTTTAAGAATGGTATTCCTTTGAGATATGACTTAATAAAGCCAGCACACTGCCAAGATCCTTGGACTTGTAGACGAACAAATTGCTCTGGGTTTTACTGCTCACTGGACTCATGCATTCTTAGCATTTTACAAGTAGGAGTTTCTTTTTCTTTTTTCTTTCTTACAGGGGGCCGTTACTTTGACAATTTAAATGAAACATATAGGACTAAGGTGGCATAAATTTTCCTCCTCATTTATTAAGATCCAATCTGCATGCAAATTCTGCCAGGCACATTATATTAGGTTGGTTAAACAGATATGTACTAGCTTTTTAAGGTCATGAAAATCACATGACATGAAAGTAGAGATTCTGGAATATTATTCCGGCCAGTGTACTGTGAATCTTCATGAGCTAATATTTTACAAATACTAGTAAAAGGATCCAGGGATGCTGTGATCATATTAGATGACCTGTCCTGGGAGGATCTAAGAGATCAAGCCTGTCCTGGGAGGATCTAAGGGATCTAAGAAATCAGGCGGGAATCGCTTTCCAGAGCCCAGGAACAAGCCCATGGATGGCACTAGTCCTGGAGAAATGCAAACACTAGTACCTAGGCATGGGTTCCGGTGACAACGGGTAGACATGAAGGGCCAGCGTTAAAAGGTCAGTGACCTTTATGGTCATGGACTCACTCAGCAAAACATTCTGTATATGAGTAGGTCAGGATCTAGGTGATGTACAAAGTCCACTGGAATTGGAAGAATTAAGTTTGATACTGAAGTGATGTATGGAAGGTGGTACCTAAACCATTCTGCCTGAGGACAGTGGTCTCTGGGTGTGAATAGACAAAAGGCTCCTTTTAGCTTTAGGACTGGGAATCTAAATGATACGGGACAATCCAGGAATTTATTTTACTCATTCATAGGCTTTGACCTCTCCCTGGTGCTAACCATATTCATTGCTGGTATCTAACATTTTGGTGTATCTGCAACTTGCCTCAGTGCACATGCTCTGGGTATCACCTGTCCATTCTAGGCCTAACATTATCTCTTCATTTATTGGAGATCAGAATTTAAAAATAGGAGAGCACTAGAAGGCAGGAACTCTTGTGCAATGTCACCGGGAGCATCTCCAGCTGTATTAGTATCATTGGAATAATAAGTCTGATTATGGTGGCAACAAAATAAAATAAATAAATAATAAATAAAAGTAAGACAAGCAGGCACTTGTATCTGCCTACATATTCACATGAACTACATTTTGAACACTAGCATTCTGAATCTTCATTACTGCAGGATGTCTGTGAAGCTGGATTTGGAATTTGATTAGAATGCTGTCAGAATTATTCCTAAAGAGGTAAATAAGCTGTTTTCAAAGCTGAGCAGGAAACCCATATAGTTTATTCTGAGAAAATCAGGCCAGTAAGCATAATAATCAAAGCTGTATAATTACTCATCCTCCACATGGAAAAGCAGACAAAACACAGTTAACTGAAAAAAGGGTTTTAGAGGATGTATTCACCATTTGTGCTCAGTTTTCTACGCAGAAGTTCACTGTTGTCTGTCAGTGGCCTTTCCTCAGCAAACACCAAGTCCGTGGATCAGTCTATGTAATTATGTGAGCTGGAATGCTCAGCTTGGTGGCAGGCCTCACCAGTTGACTAGTCTTTTACTTAAACTGTTATAGACTTGGCTAAAATCTGAATCAAAGGAGAGGCTTTTTTTTTTCTAGGAAATAATGCTTGTAATGAGAGACTTTTGAGAAAGATGTATGTAAGTAGAAGGGTTTTGCTGGCTGGTTTTGCTACACTCTAGCTGTATGAGGGACTTTAGGGAAGCCATTCAACTAATATGTGTCTTTGCTTCCTCATCTGTGACATCAGTGTATTAGACGATAATGTAGAGGGGCCATTCCTGTGTAGTACACCACAACTAATTGATGTGGAACAAAATGTTGACTGGTTGTTTGTAGTTTAATTTATATACTGAAGTCATCAGAATTACTTTTGAGTGTTTCTTGTTTAAAACACATATAGAAGTGAATGTGTTTGCATGTGAGTGTGCATCTTTTGAGTTAGTACTTATCAACAGAGGAACAATTTTGTGTTTGAGGGGACATTGACCAGTGTTGGAAGTCATTTTTGATTGTCAGAGATGAGGGTGCTATGGGGTTCTAGTTGGTGGAGGACACAAAGGGCTGCTAAACATCTTAACATGTGGGCCTCCCACAATGCACAATTATTCAAAAATTTAATAGTGTCAAGGGGGAGAAATCCTGCAACCCTCTATGGCCTTCTGGATATTGTGATCAGCCCAGAAGTGGCTCATCATCTAAACCAGACAGAGCAGAATTATTTTGTCCCTCCATAGGGAAAGGGTCTCTGTGTTTTTTTATCTGAAGCACTAAAGGCTGGAAACCATGTTTGTCCCTGTGGTTGAGGTCCCACCTCATTAAGAGCTTAAGTCATGATTAGATAATTTGCTCTGTGCATGCCTTTTTATTATTAAACTAGAGGCCTGGTGAATGAAATTTGTGCACAGGGTGGGGGATCCCCTCAGCCCAGCCTGCACCCTTTCCAATCCAGACCCCTCGGGGAATGTCTGACTGCCGGTTTTGCCCAATCCTGGGGATTGGGCCTAAACCGTCAGTCGGTCATCCCTCTCACAATCCATGACCACTAGCTCCTAACTGCTCACCTGTCTGCCTGCCTGATTGGCCCTAAATGCCCGCCCCGCCCCCCGCCAGCCTGCTCACCCCTAACTGCCTCTACCTGCTGGCCTGATAGCCCCCAACTGCCCCCCTGCTGGCCTGGTCGCCCCTCACAGCCCCTGCTGCCAGCTGGTTGTCCCCAACTGCCCCTCTGCTGTCCTGGTCACCCCTCACAGCCCCCCCTGGCAGTCTGGTCACTGCCAACTGCCCCCTCTGCCAACCTGGTCGCTCCTCACTGTCCCCTCCATATCCCCCCCCCCCCCCCCCGCCCCGGCGGCCTGGTCTCCACATGCAGCCTGCTGTTCAGTTGTTTAGTCATCCCTCACTAACCCCCCTGCTGGCCTGGTTGCCCCATGCAGCCTGCTGTTCGGTCGTTACTGTGAGGGCATCCTGACCAATTTGCATATTACCCTTTTATTAGTATAGATACATTGTTTGTATCCTTATATATAATTTTTATAAATGTTCCATAGGCTATGAAAGATGTGAATTCTCCATTCCCATGTTATTGCATTAGAAATTTATGAATACTATTGATATTATAGATTGACATTTCAGTTTTCTATGTGTTATAGCCGATTAAAATCAATAAAGATACTTTGGTTTCTATAAACTTAATAATGTTATTTGGGCAGGATCAATTTAGCTATTTTTATGTGTCTGTGGAAATGTACACACACACACAAAAGCAAAAGTGCATTTATAAATAAAAAAACTAAATTTTTTATTTCAATATTATTAATTCCATTAGCAAGATCCCATCTTTTTCTGAATAAAACTTTTTTTCTCATTAAGATTTACATTTAATAAATATTTCCTATTCTCTTGATTTCACTTAAAAAAAACAGAACATCAAGATATCATAAGACTGTCCTTCACAGTAGATCTGCCCAAAGGGCCCCACAAATTGAATGTACCCAGTATGTTGCTTCTGTTTCCTTTATTAACTCCATTTATTTCTTTCTCCCCTACACCAGGGATGTTGAACTTTTTTCATGCCAAGGACTATTTGGATATTTATAACATCATTCAGAGGCCATACAAAATTATCAATTTAAAAATTAACTTGCTATATTTGCTCACTCAACTCACCCCTAAGGCCTAAGCAGGGCCAGACTAAATGATTTTGCAGGCTTTATATGTCCCACACAGCAGACACTCCGTACCCTTGCCTTGCACAAAAGGATTGGCATTTTCAAAAAATGATGAAGTTTTCTAAGAGAGCTTCTCATTTAACTTTAAATAAGATTCACCCTCTATGGATTATTCAATATCATGACTGACTTGTTCATATACAAATTCATATTTCTGTGTTAGGAGATTTTGTCAGTTTCTAGAGACTTGAGTTCCAGCCTGGCTCTAGCAGTTGTTTTTCATGTATATTTAGACTAGAGGCCTGGTGCACAAAATTCATGCAAGGGTAGGGTCCCTAGGCCTGACTGCGATCAGGGTCTATTGGGGCCTTCCAGCTGCTGGCTGGGGTCTCCCTAACCCAACTGTTGGCTGCTCGTTGCTAGCTGGGGCCTTCCTTCATTCCGTGCCACCCCCTGGTGGTCAGCACATATCATAGCAAGTGATTAAACTCCTGGTCTTCTGGTCAAACTCCTGAGGGGACACTTTACATATTCGCCTTTTATATATATATATAGATAAGTACATGTATAATCTGACTCCCTTTCTTTTTCAATTATCTGGTCATAGCTTTCTGCTTAATTTGCCACAAAAATAACATGCAATAATATCTATTAAGGGACTCTGAAAAATATTGTTTTATATATATATATATAATCTCATATATATGAACACTTACTACTTCCCACACATTGAAATACGTCCTGGGAAACATCAGGGTGAATCACCTTGGTTCCTTGTCCTCAAGCAGCAGCTGGTTCTGGTGAGGTGGAGTGATAGAGCCCATAGTGCAGCCACACACAGCAGAGTGGAGCAAACGGAAACACTGAAAAACCCTTCTCATAGGATGGCTCAAGACAAGCCTCAGAGTGAAGAAAACATTCTAATTCATGTTTTATGTGTGCGTGACTAGGCTCAGGAATATATAAATATTTGTGTTTGTGCTTGTCTTCAAGAACATGTATAAACTCTGAAACTCTGCCCTGTGTTCAAGCAAAGGTCTTTGGTAAATGCTTTAGAAGCTACAGAGAAAAGGCTGATGTTAACACTGCTGACTCAATATTCAAGAATGACGTCTGCCAACACTTTCTCAGCTGTGGGTCTACCTAGGCCATCACTGATACCATCCTCAATTTGATAAACTGTACAAAAAGTCATTAAGAGTTTTCTTGGGATTAGACGTTATGAAGATTTAAAACAATTTAAATATTATCTTCATGTTTAATACTAAATGAATTAATTCTTTATTTTCTTTAGGAATATTTTATTCACCAAGAAAAGATGTTTCGCTATTACACACACACACACACACACACACACACACACACTTTAGTAAGAATGTATTTATACTAGAGGCTCAGTACATGAAATTTGTGCATGGGGAGGGGGGTTGTGTCCCTCAGCCCAGCCTGCAGCCACTCCAATCTGGGACCCCTCGAGGGATGTCTGACTGCCCCTTTAGGCTCGATCTTATTGGGATCCCTCTCACAATCCAGGACTGTTGGCTCCCAACTACTCGCCCGCCTGCCTTCCTGATTGCCCCTAACCGCTTCTGCCTGCCAGCCTGATCACCCCCTAACCACTCCCCTGCCAGCCTGATTGATGCCTAACTGCTCCCCTGCCAGCCTGATTGCCTCTAACTGCCCTCCCCTGCAGGCCTGGTCACCCATAACTGCCCTCCCCTGCAGGCTTGATCACCCCCAACTGCCCTCCCTTGCAGGCCTGGTCCTTCCCCTACTGACCATCTTGTGGCGGCCATCTTGTGTCCACATGGGGGCAGGATCTTTGACCACATAGGGGCAGCCATCTTGAGTGTTGGAGTGGTGGTCAATTTGCATATTACTCTTTTATTAGATAAGATAGAGGCCTGGTGTATGGGTGGGGGTCGGCTGGTTTTCCCTGAAGGGTGTCCCGAATCAGGGTGGGGGTTCCCTTGGGACATGGGGTGGCCTGGGAAAGGGGCCTGTGGTGGTTTGCAGGCCAACCATGCCCCCCGGCGACCCAAGCAGAGGCCCTGGTATCTGGGATTTACTTATCTTCTATAATTGAAACTTTGTAGCCTTGAGCAGAGGCCAGGGCAGGCCAGGAAGTTTGGCTTCCTCCATCACCGGGGAAACCCAAGCCTCCTGCTCACTCAGTGTCTGGCCGCCATCTTGGTTGGGTTAATTTTCATATTTGCTCCTGATTGGCTGGTGGGTGTATCAGAGTGATGGTTAATTTGCATGTTTCTCTTTTATTAGTGTATATTCTTTATTTCAAGGAAATTTCAGTTATTGTTCTTTTTTCTCTTTTAAGATAGTCTATTATATGATTGTAATTGTAACACATATTGCCAATTGCTGTTTTCCCCTTATGCTTACCTAAACTCTTACACTATTTGGATATATATTCCTCTTCTAATTCTATACTACATTTATTTTTCAAATTCCTGAGTAAATCTGGTATCAACTTCAAAAGTACAAAGTATTTTAATTATATTTTTTATTTTATTAAACTTTTGGGGTGGCATTGATTAATAAGATTATATAGGTTTCAAGTGTTCATGTCTATGATACATGATCTGTATTTTGCATTGTGTACCCACCACCCAAACTTAAATCATCTTCTGTCACCATATGTCTGGTCTCCTTTACTTTTTACTAGCCCCTCAACCCCTTCCCTCTGGTAAGCACCATACTTTGTCTCTGTCTATGCGTTTCAGTTTTATATCCCAAATATGAATGAAATCATGTAGTTCTTCACTTTTTCTGTCTGTCTTATTTGACTTAGCATTATCAGTTTTGACAAAGGAACTAAAAATATACAATGCGGGGGGAGAAGGTTTCAATAAATTTGAAAAATTTGAAAGCCATATGCAAATAAATGAAACTAGACTATAATTTGTCCCCATGTATAAAAATGAATTAAAAATGGATCAAAAACAGAAATATAATATCTGAAACAATAAATTACATAAAATAAAACATAGGTACTAAACTTATAGACCTTGGTTTTGGAGAAGATTTTATGAATTTGATCCCAAAAACAAGGGGAATAAAGGCATAAAGAAATGATTGGGACTATATCTAAAAAAACAAACAAACAAAAAGCTGCCATCAAATAAAAAGGCAACCAACCAACCACGTGGGAGAAGATGTTTGTAAATAACAGCTCCAACAGCGGGTTAATATCTAAAATATATAAAGAGCTCATACAACTCAGCACCAAACAATCCAATTAAAAAATGGGCAGAAGACCTGAGCAGACACTTCACTCAAGAAGACATCCAAATGGACAATAGATACATGAAAAGATGCTCAACTTCTCTAGCTATTAGAGACTACAAATCAAAACTGCAATGAGGTACCACCTCCCACCTGTTAGGATGGCTATTATCAACAAAGCAAGTAATAACAAGTGTTGGACAGGTTGTGAAGAAAAAAACACACAAACAAACAAACCTCATTTTTAACTTTATTAAAAAAATAAGGAACATAAAATGATATTTTTAGCAGACAGACGCTCTCTGGTAATTAATTAAAATGAGAAAGCTTGCTCTGTAAGTATAATCTGAAATATTTAGATCACTGTTCTGTTTAGAGCCAAGACCATCAAATGAATTTCAAATCTCAGTCTCTTTCTATGGCAGTGTGCAAATTGTTTAAGAGCTCAGACTCCAATAGTAGATAGACAGAAGTTTGAATTCCTGCCATGTCTGTAATTATCTATGTGTTGGCATATTGCTTAGCTTCTAAATCTTCAGTAATTTACTCAGTATTTTCAGACTAAAAATAATACCTTTTAAAAGATTTGTTGAGAAGATCCAAAAAGGTCATGTGTGTGTACATGAGTGCGTATGTATGTGTATACGTGCACTTAGCAGAGTGGCTGATTAGTGTTAGCTATTATTTTCTTATTGTTGTTAATATTATATATTTGGGCAGCAGTAATACATTCTCTTCTCTAGATGTATACGAATGTCACTTGTTTGAAATGAATATCCTAGATAACCTTGAAGGGAAAGGTGTGCCAAAATAAAAATGATATAATGTCAAGGGGGATTCAGGAAGGGAGAAGAGTAGTTGTTTGTTTTAAAAAAACAACTAAACCTTTGTTCAAGTGGCTTTCCCTCCCTGAAATGCCCCACTTCTTCTCCATAGCTATTGGGTAGGTACTAATTCATTTTTCATGGCTACTCAGGTCCATTTTCTTGATCAGACCTTTATTTAACCTGTCATCCACTTGCATCTTTCTTTTATCCCCAGCTTTGTAGAGTTGACTACTCCTCCCTTAAACCTAGAACCCAAGTGGTTTTGATTGTCATTCGTGGTGATAGTCAGAAGTATATTTTCCAGTTAAATACTGTCCTCTTTTGTATAGTATAATTTAATTGTTTATTGATTCAATTAATTTCATTTTTTGGTCATTTATTTTAAGAGATATTGGAAACTCCTTGATTTTTGAGGTTATGTATTACATTCTTATCTCAAAAACAGGTAATAAATAACTAAAATACTTTGCATTGAGCTGATTTTAGGAAATACTTGTGTTTCTTTTACTGTTTATCCTTTGAATTTGCTGAGAGGAAAGTGTACAGTTTAGTTAATAGATGGGGCAGCTATTTGAAGACACGTGGTATTGGGTGGATTGACTAAGAGGGAAGCAGCCTCACTGATAATGCTTTGGATTAGCTAACAAAGTATGAGGCAAGAGAAAGAAAAGTCCCTGGAGTTCTATTTCCAATAGAGAGACTGGCTAAGTAATTATTCTGGCACAAAACACACACACACACACACACACACACACACACACACACACACACACACGAGTTAGTCTCTTTCTGTACAGTTTTGATAGGCATAGGTTTCGTTACCCTGGATTAGCTAAACAGCTAAACAGCATGGTTCAAATTTTAGTTACCATATAACTAAAATTATATGGTAATTATAAATATAGCTGTGTGTAATTTTCTTAACATTCACATTTTACTGCTAGCTCCTCAGTCCTCAGATCACTATATAAATAAAAAATGTGCATCATGACCAAAGAACAATCGCATTACTTCTTAAGTCTGTGAGTGGTCACTGCACATACTGGTGTTGCTTCTTTGTGTCAAATTCATAAACACATATGGCATCTTAAAAAATGAATAATCAAAAGAAGGAAATGTCAACAAAGACAAAAGCACATCAAATAAACAAAAACTGATAATGTCTGAAGTGAAAATTAAATGGAATTGAAAGAACTTGCTGATGTGGGAATGTTGATGTCATTGACATTCAAGACTCTCTGAAGCCAGAGGAACTCAGTGGAGGGAAACTTATTGACATAAACAAGGAAAGTGGTTTTGAAAACACAGATGCAGGTGCCCCAGTGGAAGTGATAAGGCCTAAAAGCTTCACATTCAAGGAACTCTGAGATTTTCCATAACATCCAAGGTGCAGGAAATAAAGTGTTGGAAGCAGATCCAAACAGAAAGGAGTATGGTAATTCGCCAAGTCATAGAGAAGATATTTTGTATCGTTAAATTATACAATGAGAAAAAATGACAAACATTGTTCAAAATATTATCAATGACTTTCTTACAAAAATACAAAAAAATTAAATCTCGCTGTTTCAAATTGCATTGTCCTAAATAAATATTAGTTTTACTTTTCATTTCTTCGTATATTAAAAACCAATGATAAGATAGTTCTTAATATTTTGAAAATATTTTCAAAGGCTATACAACCATCATAATTTTCCCACTGAATATTACAATTTTTGTATAGTTTCAGATTTCATGTACATTTCTGTACTTTTGTAGTCCCAAATACAGCATAAAGAAAGGGTTGCCTGTGCATTCTTTACATGATGTGACTGAGTTTGCAAGAAAGTAAAAGAAACCCTTTGGAGCAGTAAAAAGCACAAGTGATCCCAGTGATCCTAAACTTTGAGTTTGATGGGACACGGGCATTCTGGACAGATGGACAAAAATGAGAAAGGTGTTGCATCATTGTGACTTGAGTAAAGGAAACATTGATAGACAAAGTCATAGGAAATAGGTGAAATATTAAAAGAGATGAGATCCTGGGGTTCCTTTTATTTAGCAGGTGAATTTTAATTTATTAATAAAAGCAGTTAGATAGATAATATTGGAAGTGACAATATTATTTTTTGTTTTTCCAAAACAAGTCAGGCAATGGAAAGTTTAGGGCAAAAACTTTTTTCCCAGAGATATCAATAAAAATCTATTGCAATGCAAAGTAAAATGAATATATTGGGCATGGAATTGTTATAAAATCTGGAATTTCAGTTAAGAAAAGGTCACTCTACAGTGACATGTTTAACTTATTCTATGAGTCTACCTATATGTTCAGCATCAAATATAAAGGAAGTGCAGTGGATAAATTTCATGGTATTTGGTTTAAATTTCTTCCTACAAATTTCATTGTAAATGTTTAGGGTTTGATGTGATTATTAACTGTTTTTGATCTTCAGGCAAATTGTAATTAGATTCTTTCAATATATTTTTATAAAATGTTATTAAATATGACTTAAATAAACACTATGTCAAAATGGTTGAGTGATGTAATGATTAAAACATTGAGTTAAGTGATGGGTTGTAGGTCTCCATTAGAAAACACCTGCTTTTAGATAATTCACAGAACCCTGGGCACATTCATCAGTGCTCAAAGGTTAGATATAGTATCTCAGCCATTCAAAATTCCATTGAGGCTCACTGAGAGCCTGAGCGTGTTTTTGATGTTTATATACAGCACAGGATGGGAGGGAGAATACCGAAGGGAAAAGAAGACAATGATAAAAATGGAAAAGAGAAAAACTAGGAGTTGGAGTGTTTTAAAAACATGAAAAGCTACTTGTCTAATTTAAAGTTTCTAGTTCTGAAAGTTCATCCAGTTTATGTGCACAACTCTTTTGAAGCAAGGATTGGGGTCAATATGAAACACTTTCCAAATGAACTGCATTCAGTCCAGTTAATAATTTTTCTCCCCAAATAACAGTAATTTACTCTCCCAACCAACAATCAATTCCAATTGTTAAGATTAAAAACCTGTAAGATATGACAATTTCACAAGGTACAAGATACAGTATTTCTCTAAAGAAAGCATAGGGTCACACTGTTGATTAAACACATGACTGCATGAATTAAATCAGAATATATTTATTGATAACTGTGTACCAACTATGCAAACTTTTCAGAATCATAAATGTCATCTAATCCAGTACCCTACATGACTCTGTCTGATGAGAAATTTCCATGGAAAAGATGATGTTTGAATTAACTCCAAATTATGGCAAGACATTCCCTATTACTGAAGAGATTCTTGGTGAGTTACACTTTTCTAGTGAGTAAAAGGCAACAAACTTAACTCTGTGTCTGCTGTGTAGCTCCTTTGCAAATGCAAATCACCCTTTGATTTAACCAGTGTCTGTGCCTTTTAGAGCAGATTGAGCTCTGACCAGAGCTCTACCCAGCCTCATCTCATGCCTATAACTTTCTTCTGCAGTTGCTACTTATTTGGAGTAAATATTTATTGGCCCAATTAGTTGGAATCCATGTCAGCTCTTTCCTGGAGATTTCAAATCATGACATAGATTTTAAAAATCTGTCTGTACGTTAGATTCCATATATAAGTGAGATCATATGATATTTGTCTTTTTCTGACTGCCGTATTTCACTTAGCATAACACTCTCCAGGTCCATGCAAACTGTTGCAGAAGGTAAGAGTTCTTTCTTTTTTACAGCCACGTAGTATTCCATTGTGTAAATGTATCACAGCTTTTTTACCACTCATCTACTGTTGGACACTTGGGCTGTTTCCAAATATTCACTATTATAAATAATGCTTCTATGTACATAGGGGTGCATATATTCTTTCTGATTGGTGTTTCTGGACTCGTAAGTTAAGAAATGGGATCACTGGGTCAAATGGCACTTTCGTATTTAACTTTTTGAGAAAATGTCATACTGTTTTCCACAGTGGCTGCACCAGACTGCATTCCTATTAGCAGCGTACTAGGGTTCTACTTGATTTATTGATGGTAGCCATTCTGGCAGGTGTGAGGTGGTAGATACGTCATTGTAGTTTAAATTTCCATCTCTCTGATGATTAGTGATTTTGAGCATTTTTTCATATGTCTGTTTGCCATTTGTATGTCCTCTTTGGAGAAGTGTCCTTATTCCGGACCTTTGCCCATTTTTAATTGGATTGTTTTCCTGTTGTTGAGTTGTATGAGTTCCTTATATATTTTGGAAATTAACCCCCTATCAGATTATCATTGGTGGATATGTTCTCCCATACAGTGAGTTGAAGTGGACTTTCCTCAGTCACATTAATTGTGAGAGTGAGGTGTGTTTATAGATTTGGGTTGATTCTAAGAGAGCTGAGCAGTTTCATTCCTCAAGTGTTCAGATTGATAAGCAAAACTATAATATTAAGTTATTTATGAGCACAACAATCTCACCAATAAATGTCTCTGTGGTGCTTTTATAGGCAGAAATTATGCTGAGTAGGAAAGCAGATGGCAACTTAAATATCCCTAACCTGTGTCCTTTACCTTAATCATGTAGTAAGCAACAGCTTGCACTACAGTATGTGAAATATATTAAGAATATTACTAGTATGATTAAGTTCATTCAATAGGAAATAGATGTGAAGTTTGAAGGTGATAAATGACTACATTGGTGGTATAAAAGCTGTCACTAAAAACTGGACAAAAATGACATGGAATATTATTAAATATTAATAAGCAATGGAATTTTGACACATGCTATAACATGGGTGACTTTTGAAATAAAAATTATGTTAGCATTAAGCCAGACACAAAAAGAAATAGATTGTATGATTCTAAAACAATCAAAATCATAGGACAGAAGTAAGATAACAGTTACTAGGTACTGGGGTCAGGGAGCAAGGGGATTAATGGATACAGAATTCTACTTTGGGATGATGAAAACCTGCTGGAGATGGATAGTGGTTATGGTTGCCAATGATGCCACTGAACTATATACTAAAAATTGTAAAAATGGGAACGTTTTGCTATTATACTTTACCACAATAAAATAGTGAAAATATTTTTATCCTGAAAAATATATATATTCTACAAAACACAGCTAACAAAACAGAATTTCAGAAACTTTTATGGAATGTGAATAAATTTAGTTTTATTTGGTGTTTAAGGAATGTAATTTAATTTTCCTAAATCTAGATTATTTTTCTTTCTCCCAAGTGGCAGTTATTAGAAAGAAATGAAATTTCTTATTAAAATATGATCTGTTTTCTTTAAATAGTGAGGCAGAATGATTTTATTTATTTACTTTAAATAAAATATAAACTATAATGTGTATATTTATCCTGATCACTATTCTGAGTTGAATACAAAATGGAGCTCTTGGTGAAAATCTGGATGAATTCATTTAAACATATAACATCTGTGGACCAAACATTGCAAAGGTGGATAAATGAGATGAAGCTCAATAAACATTTCAGAGTATATTAGCAATGTGTGCTGCCCCTCTAAATTCTAGTTTCTGAGAGTTACCACCATCAAATTGCAGACTTGCTGGTTTGGATTTTTACAGTAGTCATTGTATATTTTCAAAAACAAATACTTTATGCGCTACCTATTCTAACTTCATTTTGTGAATCAGCTATTTCCTTTGAACATGGTTTTATTTCTCAGTGTTATGCCCATGATATAAACCACTTGCCCTGGAGGAAGTTGTCACTTAGAAAAAGATACTTAATTTTGAGTGTGTGTGGGGGGGGGGGGAGGGGAGATTTTTCCATATTACATGAAATGATACATGATTTTAGTAAAAAAAAAAAATACCTTTTTTCTTCCTAAAGGAAAAAAAAGTTTCTTTCGTTAACATAATAAAGATTATAGTACATTGTTTATCTTTTACATTGGTTTTCAACTATATGAGCCATTTTGAGCTTCATTTATCTATTTTAATCCTTTCTCCCCCATATTTTAAAAAATATGTTTTTATTGATTTCAGAGAGAGGAAGGGAGAGGGAGAAAAGAGTAGAAAAATCAATGATGAGGGAGAATCATTGTCAAGCTGCCTCTGGCATGCCCCCTACTGGGGATAGAGTCCACAAAGCAATCTGGGCATGTGCCTTGACCTTGAATCAAACCTGCAACCTAGCTCTGTGCCCTGACTGGGAATCAAACTATGACCTCCTGGTTCATGGTTCAATGCTAAACCACTGAGCAACACTGGCTGTGCTCCTTTCTCCCCTTTTAAAAAAGATATTCTACTTTTATCTGTGTTTTTTGCTTTATAATTTAGTGTTAGGAAGATTTTACTATTTCATACCTCAGTTTCTTATTTTCACTCCAAGATTAATTTGAGATAACTGGTAAAGCCAAATCCAATAAAATAAAAATATAAAGTTAGTCACCAGGAATAAATAAATGTAATGTTCAGAGCCAAGGGCGAGGTTAACTAATCCTGCTATGTGAATTCAGAAATAGGAGCAAATACTTCCAGCCTGGTACCTTCTTGTGCTGTGATTTGTGTGACTTCAATTTATCTCTTTGATGTGGGATTTGATAGTAGATAAGGACTCTGTTACAGGAGGTTGTGAGGGGTGAAGTTGGGAAGGACTTTTCTATGGGACCAATATATGTCTATTTGCAATTTGAAGTGAGATGAACAATGATCTCTTCTAGGAAACATTTCTACATCCATGTGTTTGTGTTTAAGGTAAATGATTACTATGATGATTGTTTTTATTTTTTTACGATGATTATTTTTAATCCTTTTTAGATCCAGGTCATGATTAGCTTCTTCTTAGTTTTTTGCATTGCTCAGTGAGGTGTTTTCTTCATTAGGCCTGACTGCAGTAAAATCTTGGGTTAAATGCAGTAGTTTCAGTTCTGCCTTGTATGGACACCGGAATCCAATTCCTTTACTGTAACTAAGTTTAGTGTCCTGCCCCTTCACACCAGGGCTTTTACCAGTTGGCTTGGCTGGCTACTAGTCTAGATTTCCATTTTTATTTCAGTCTTGCAAGCACAACTATACTGTAGGAGTGTGTGTGTGTGTGTGTGTGTGTGTGTGTGTGTGTGTGTGTGTGTGTGTTTCTAGGTGTGATTGTAAAGATGCTTCTTTGTTCCCCTAAATCTTGATTTTCTAGAATACACATTTTTATATAGTATTCAGTGTTCAGTGGAACATCATTTAAGATTTGTAAGAGAGGAAGGAGATCAAAGTATTTTTGAAGACTTTTTTGATTACTCACATGTGAGTAGATTGCAAAATATAAGACAGTATATCAAGATGCTATTTTCTCAATGTCTTTGATAATTACTGAGAGATATCGAGTTTTAAACTGAACACAAATCTAAAAAAATTACTAAAAGCAGTTTGTCTTGTTTGACTGTATCACTTGCAATTGTATTATAAACCATTTTCCCCTCAAAAGGCTTCATAACTGAGAGACATGTAAGGGGAAAAATTGAACCAATAACACTTGCCAGAATTATTAATGTTTGATCCATTATCTGTGAATGAAGAGCTGTCATTCACGGCCCTGTATACTGTGTGGCTTTAGTTTTATCTGAGAATGCAAGGTTACAAAAATAGGGATAATACTTCCTGGATTAAAGAAGGGAGGGTTTAACAAGGATTGAGGCTATTGACAGTATTATAAACTATTTCACTCTCTCCTTCTTTAGTTTATCCTTTTTTATTTTACATTCCTGCTAACAAAAATGTATAAAGATTTAATAATATTTTCTAATAAGTCATTTTTTGATTTGATGAATCTGAGTTATGAGATATTCACATGATTTGCATTAATATCAATGAGTTGTATAAATATTTTAAAGTGAATCTTCAAGGCTTAAAATAATTTGAGCACAGTTTCTTGATACTTTCAATCCTCAAGTCAGAAGATTTACAAATAATAGTAAATGCTACCCTTAGATTTTATCTCTTAATGTAAAAACATATATGATTAACAAGCATTTTGTTGTTGTTCTATAAAGGAAATGGTCTTCAAACTCTTAGATTTAGAAATCTTGCAGTAGTATTCCAAACACTTAAATTCAATACCTTTTTATCCACTAGAAATCTGAGTGCTTTTATGCAAATAAGCAGCACTTAATTGAACAGACATCGCCCTTGCTCTAATTGAGAGTAGAATCTAGAAGGCAAGAAGGACATTTCATTTGTGATTGTAGGTACAATATATCTAATGTAAGGAGAAGGATAGACTTTTATGAGTGGTTATATGAAAGTGACTTAAGTCAAGATTATAGTTCTCAAAATGTGGTCCCCACACCAAGGCATTTCTTAGAAATGCAAACTCTAGAGCCCATTTCAGACCTAATGAGTCAAAAATATTAAGGTGATCTGCATTTTTAACAAGTATTCCACAACATGCCCTGGCCAGGTGGCTCAGTTGGTTGGAGCCAGTTCCTGGTCAGGGCACATATCTAGGTTTCCAGTTTCATCTCCTGTCAGGGTGCATGTGGGAGGCAGCCAGTCCATGATTCTCTATCACATTGTTTTTTCTCTCTCTCTCTCTCTCTCTCTCTCTCTCTCTCTCTCTCTCTCTCTCTCTCTCTCTCTCTCTCTGGAAAAAAATCTACCACTTGGTTCTGATGATTAAAATTTTAGAACAACTAATGTAGGCCATGGTTTCTCAACTTGGGCACTATTCATATTTGGGACAGGTAGATTTTGGTTGTGGGGTCTGTGATATTCACTATTGTCTGCATAGCAATATTACTGGCTTTTTACCACTAGATGCAGGTAGCATCTCCCAGTTGTGTCAATCATAAGTGTCAATAGATATTACCAAATACCTTGTAGGGGCAAATCTGATATCCGTTCCCTCCCCCCTACACACACACACACACACACACACACACACACACACACACACACACACACATATTGCCCTTTATTTTATTATCTTATGGTGCATGGTAAAGTTCTCTGAAACAAGTACAAAGGGATTCCACCATGTTTATTCGACATAGGAGTCTTAAAGAACTTTTATCTCATGTTTAGTCTCTGGCCACTTTAGTCTCTCTTCTTATTTTTTCTTGCTTTCAACTTCTTTTTTCTTCCTTCTCACTTTGCCCCAACTCCCTAACTCCTTCTTTTCTTTTCCCTCTATTTTTCCAGAGTAGGGAGAGAATGAATACTCAGAGATTACTACTGTTTTGACCTTACATAGTAATTTATTCTAAGTTTATGTTCTAAACTTAGCAATTAGATGAATGTCATGTAATTAAAATGAGATTTATTTTTATATAAATTAGAGCAACTCACCTGTTCTTTGAATATAATTAAGAAAGTGAATGCTGTAATTTTCATTTTGTCTTGTATTAATAATACATCAAAATATTCTCATTGAAGAATTACATTATATAGAATCTTCTGTCAATCATAGATTACCTTGAGAATGTACTTCTTTTCAAGTCTTTTGTGTAGTTATTCCTTCTATTTCAAAACCCTGGTTATGGCGTAGGAAGATGTCCCAGAATCTGATGTGTTCAGTTTTCTAGTTTACATGTTATCAGCGGTCCTGCATGAGAGCAGATTTCAAGGCACCGAGAGGATAAAACTAGTTGCAGTTAAAAAGCTGGGATCACTTCAAGTGTAGCATAATGCACTGTGATAGGTGTCCACTTGCTGACATAGTAAGACAGACCTGGATGTTTCCACAGTTACTTATGCTACAGGCCCTTACAGGATGCAGTTCTCATTAGCATTTGGCTGATGCTTGCCGATAAGGGTCAGAGAGCGTCAAGAAGAAATTTTCTCTATTAATAGATTCTGGAGCAGGATGGTAGTAATGCCCATATATATTAAGAGATTGTAGATATGATTATGATAACGATGATGATAAATAATATGTATTTGGAACAAGCTATAGACAGGTATGTTTCAAAGAAAACAGAGGGTTGTTAGGATGGTATATGAGAAAAACATTACATCATATAGATATTGAACAGGAGATTTTTGATATGTCATCTAGATTTTCTTTCCCAAGAGCTTTTGTTTGGTGACAGTGCAGAATCATGGAGGGAGGATAGAGACCCAGGATCAGCCAGCCCTAACCTCTCAGGAAAGGTGCAAACATGCAAAAAGAGAATCACAAACACAGCATGAAGTGAGGGTGGGGGATTAAATGAATTGTCAGCAGAGGTAGGCCCTAACTCCCAGTCTCACACTAACTCCCTGAGTTCTTAAACATAAAAATCTATGATCCCTCAGGCATACTTACAAAAATAAAATGTGCCCTAATGAACCAGAGTCAGGAGACAGCTGGAGGATCAAGGACATCAGAAAAGAGACAGAAGCAATGGTCAGATTCAAAGGAGGCAAAGAAAAGGGCGGGTGAGAGACACTTAGGAAAGAGCCCTCTGGATGCTGCCAGAAACATGCAGAGGGGCCTAGACCAGTGGTCGGCAAACTGCGGCTCGCAAGCCACATGCAGCTCTTTGGTCCCTTGAATGTGGCTCTTCCACAAAATACCATGGCCCAGGCGAGTCTATTTTGAAGAAGTGGTGTTAGAAGAAGTTTAAGTTTAAAAATTTTGGCTCTCAAAAGAAATTTCAATCGTTGTACTGTTGATATTTGGCTCCGTTGACTAATGAGTTTGCTGACCACTGGCCTAGACAGTCAGGAAAGAGCTGGAGACACTCAGAGCCAGAGAAAAAGACAGCCCGTTTTCAGACACAGTATTTCCAATTCAGGGCATCCTTCAATGGCCAGTGTGACCCAGGAGGAGGTTGCAGAAGCTCACACACTCACATGAGTACAAGGCCATATGCAACGTTCAGCTCTAAGTTAGATGTGCATGCCTTTTGGAAACCAGGAAAGGGGAAAAAAACTCTGAGAAGGGTCTGGGTTCAGGGCAGGACCCTCAGACTACAAGCATGTGGAATGTTTGGCCTGAAGCATGCAGGTGGCATAGCCCACCCCACTGCCATGTTAAAAACTATCAATTTCCCTCATAATAAAATTATGAGGTGAAACACAAGGCAAGGCAGGGGAGGGGAGGCAAAACTAACATTTGGAGCTAGGCCAGATTGGAGGGAGCGGGGGAAGAAACTGGGATCATGGGACCCAAGCCCCTTCATGTTTGGCAGCCAAGGATACTGATGGGCAAAGCCTCAGCCCTTGAATCTTCTTCAGAACCTCAAGGCCATGACAGCCTCCCCTTGCTCTCTCTTTAGAGAGGGTATGGTGTGCCAAGGGGAGAGAGAAGTTGGCACAGGGGCTTAATTGAAAGGAGGATCTAACCACATAGAAATGTTAGGTAAATAAGCTAAGGTTGGAGAAGCAGCAGTAACTAACGTAGTTACCCAACTGAAGGATGGGTGCGAGGGACGTTGTGGGGTGTGTGTGACATGTCCTTAATGGGCCACTCTGGAGAGGACTCCAGCTTACTCCACAATCCACTGCTCTCTCCTCTTTCCCACCATCCCAAAGGTGGCATCTCTCCTACCAATCCATTCGCAGAGGTTGAGTTGAGGTGAGAGGGTTAGCAGGCAGCCACTCTCCCACCCTGCTCCCAAAGTCACCAGCTCTCTGGCATCTTGGGCCACAGAAACAAGAGAGGGTGCAGAACAAAAGGATGTCCCCTATCTGTTGGCAGAGGGTCAGACAGGGGCAGGAAAGCTTCATAGCCACTCTCTCTCTTCCCCTCTTTCTCCTCCTGCTCCTTTTCCAAATCTCTCTCTCTTGTGTGTTTCTTTTGTGTCTAAAGAATCCACAGAGCAAGAAGGGAGGGGCAAGTTCAGGGGTTGGAAGTCTGGTCACTGCCGGTGCAGTGGGCTCCCAGACCTCCACCTCCAGGCGGGTGAGGAAAGGTAAGAAGGATTATCAGTAGGAAAAAGGTCAAAGAGGTGAACTTGAACTTGACTGTGTGGACGTATCCAAGCTATTATGTTGTGGGGGGAGCGGGGGGTGGGGGGAGAGACATCATGGCTGGTCTGGAAGGGCAGGGGTGGTGGTAGCTGGGGCTGCAGCAGCCGGATGCCACCTTCCTTAGTGATGCTGTCAAGTGCACATCTCTCCTGCCAGAGTCCTGGCCCGGCCTTCTCCTCGGAGCGGGTCTTGCTGTGTGTTTTGGGCCAGCAGCACAAACTCCCCCAGCTCCTTCTCCTTTCGGGGCTTGACTTGACCCCACCTGGAGACTGTCAGATCCTTCCGATGGTCCCTACACTCAGCTGCTGCCAGTTGGTTCTGTCTGGGGGAAAACTCGCTTCTCTTCCTCCTGAGGAAAAGCTGGCTCTCTGGGTCTCCTAGGCAGGCCAAGTATCTATCTGTCTGTCTTTCTTAACTAAGCCATATGTCTATGCACAGTTTTAGAAGATTGTATTTGTTAGAGAATAGAGATAAAAATATAAACATAGTATTCTCTACTTCATAAAATGTTCTCTCATGGAATAGTGAATGCTGTGCGGTGAGGACCAGTGTTGTTAAGGTTATCTTTCTCATTAAGAATATGAGGGGCATAGATTTTGATGGGACACAAGCGGCAGATGTACTAAATGACAAAGAACAGGGATTTCAGCCTCAGAAGCCAGTGGTTCTTCTACTGTATTGCCAGGATTATGTTCACAACATGATTGTTGTTAAAAAAAAAAAAAAAAATCTGTCCTCTGCTTCAATGAGATTATTAAAAATTGACAGTATAATAAAGAAACTATTAAATTATTGAGGATAAATAATTAATTGAGAAAGGCTAACACTTTCATAGTTTAAATATGTATAATTTAGTCGTTAAGAAACTTTTAATGAAGAAGGCTCTATTTCAGTATGACAATAGCTTCCAACATTTCAATGTTATTAAATAAGCATCCTCAAAGATTTTTACAGTATACCAAATGCTTCGCTTCTTTCACTTCTTTTTATTTATGTTTAATTTATCTTTGTTGTTGAAAGTAGTACAGATGTTCTCCTTTTGCCTCCATTGACCCTCATTCCTCTCTCCCCGCCAGACACACACCAGGGAACTCTTTGAAAGCATCTTGCCAGTTGTCTGCCAGCTCCTTTATATGGTAAAATATTTGGAGGTGCATTTATAAAAATCATAATTTCTACTTTACTATTTTTGTTATGGTACATGTGAGTGAAATTAGTTAAAAATGTTGTCAGTTGAAGACAGGTGAAAATTAAGAAAGCACAAGTAGTCTCCAGGATTTAGGTACCATGATAATTATACATTTTAACTATGTTACTCACATTCAATAAACAATATTTGTTTTGTGTCCTTGTTAAGTTTAAATACTATTTATTTAAGAAGGGAAAATTGTGTATTAAATAATGAATGATAGAAATCCACATAGTATACAGTGCTAATATTTATGTGTTTTTGTATAGATCAATTTAGGGAAAATGTATCATTTTTTGAAGGAATAAACTATCACCTATGTAGGAGTGAGTGTGTGTGAGTTTGTATGTGAGAGAATGTATGTAGTGGATGTTCAGTAAGTCCCAGAAAGGTGGAACCAGCAATGACACTAGAATCTATCCAGTCTACCTAGACCACTTCATGGTTAATGCATGGGAGCCAGGTTATTTAAGTCAATGATGTAAGCTCGCGCAGTTTGCTAATATCAGAGCCAAGAGGAGAACACTGATCTTCTCAATCAATTCACTTCTCTTATTACTCTGTCTGCCCTTTAGCTTTATTTATATCAATTTATACTTATTTTGAACTGAAATGCTTATGAGCCTTCTGTTGCCCTGCTATGCATGATTTTGCAGGGGTTATTGTATGGGTAAACCTGACTTTACTAAAGGCAGAAAATTTGCTTTAGGTGTAACATCGATTTATGTTGACTCAGTGACCACCTGAAAATGCTTAAAAAGCTGGACCTTTACCCTAAACAAGTTGGTTAAATAGGGTCTCTCTCCTCCCCAACATCCCCACATACACACACTCACTTCTTAATCTGTAAGGGCTTTTTCTTCTATACTAATATATGTTGACACTGACTGAACGTGGTGCACTGTGTAGGGCTGGCCCCGGAATCATCTCTCATTGTAAGTGCTCAGGACACTGATGACCCACAATGACTGGACTCCTCCCTGTTCTCAGACCTGGAACAACTCGCTTCTCTTCCTCTTGAGTAAAAGCTGGCTCTCTGGGTCTCCTAGGTTGAGCTTCCACCTGCAGAGCTCCTGGGCCTGCCTCATCATCCCCAGCATCCCCAGCCTTTCTACTTTTTTTTTTTTTTGTAGACTTTCATTATGCCCATAGACACTTGCCTTTTTAAACTCCTTTTTTAAAATATCCTTATCTGAGGATATGTTTTTTTCATTGAATCTAGAGAGAAAGCAAGGAAGAGAGAGAGAGAGAGATACATAGATATGAAAGAGAAACATTGACTGGTTGCCTCCCATATGCACCCCCGCACAAGCCAGGGCAAAACTCCTTTTTAAACTTATTTAAATGCTTTGCAATTTTGCAAATTTTTGAATCAAAACTCTAAATGTTTGGGTGTTTTAACATCAAACATAATAAGTTATAATAAAATACAGAATGATAAATAATAAAATAAGTAATTCTGCCATTTGCAACAACATGGATGGACCATGAAAGCATTACACTAATTGAAATCTGTCAGATGAAGAAGATAAATACCATATGCTCTCATATGTGGAGGCTAAAGAGAAACAAAAACCTCACAGATAAACAAACAGACTGGTGGGTTCCAGAAGCAGGGAGTGAGGAGTGGGCAAAATGGGTGGAGGTGGTCAAAACATTGATTGGTTGCCTCCCATATGTACCCCCACAAGCCAGGGCGAAACTCCTTTTTAAACTATATTATAGGGTGATGGATGTAATTAGACTTACTGTGGTGATCATTTCACAAATATATAAATATCACATTATTGCTTTACACCTGAAACTGATATAATGTCTTATGCCAACTAAATTTCAATAAAATATTAAATATGAGTCAATGCTATTATACATTTTTAAATTATGAAAGATCTAGAAATACAATTAATCAAAAGAAGTGCAAAATGTGTGCCTGAAAATTAAACTAAAACTATTGCTGGGACAAATTAAAGATTTGATGCCATTCCTATAAAAATTCCAGTGGATGTTTTTAGGAGGCACAACTCGATGGGCTGCTCTAAAATTTATATGAAAATTCTAAAATAGTCACAGTGATTTTGAAAATGAGGAGAGAAATTGAAGGACTTGTCCAACCTGATTTCAAAACTCAATAAAGCTACAGTAATTAAAAGAGTAATGAACTAGCATAACAATAGGTATATAAATCAAAGGAATAAAATTGCAAGTCAAGAAGTAAGGGCTTGGATTATGGTCAATTGATTTATAAAACCAAGGTGGTAAGACTAGTCAATGGGAGAAAGGATATTTTCAAGAAATGGTGGTAGGATGAGTGTATATTCACTTACAAAAGATGACTGTGGACCCTTATCTCACAAGATTAAAAATAATTGAGAGTGAATCAGAAATAAGACCTAAGTATCAGAAGTAACACTTTAAAACTGTTTAGATCAAAGCCTACAAGAGAATCTTTGTCTTGGTTGAGACAAAGCTTCTTAACTATGACAGCAAAAGCATGACCCATAAAAGTAAAAAAAAAATAATAATAATAATTAACTTGATTGAACACACTGCTAAGAGAACAAAAAGACAAAGGAGAAAATATTACAAAGCTTATATCTTACTAGAGGCCCAGTGCATGAAATTCATGCACGGGGGAGGGAGGTGTCCCTCAGTCCAGCCTGCACACTCTGGGATTGGGTCTAAATGGGCAGTCAGACATCCCTCTCACAATCCAGGACTGCTGGCTCCCAACCACTCACCTGCCTGACTGCCTGATTACCCCCAACTGCTTCTGCCTGCAGCCTGATCACCCCCTAACCATTCCCCTGCCAGCCTGATCGATGCCCAACTGCTCCCCTGCCAGCCTGTTTGCCCCCAACTGCCCTCCCCTGCAGGCCTGGTTGCCCCTAACTGCCCTCCCTTGCAGGCCTGATTACCCTCAGCTGCCCTCCTTTGCAGGCATGGTCCCTCCCAACTGCCCTCCCCTGCTGGCCTGATCACCCATAACTATCCTCCCCTGCTGGTCATCTTGTGGCGGCCATCTTGTGACCACATGGGGGTGGCCATCTTTGACCACATGGGGGTGGCCATCTTGTGTGTTGGACTGATGGTCAATTTGCATATTACCTATTTATTATATAGGATAAGGACTGTATTGGTATAGAATATGTTTAGAAACTCAAACCTCAGTATTAAGAAAATAACCAATACAACATAAGAAAGAGATACAAGATTATAACAGTTCTTTCACATAAAACCAGGATGAGATACTATTACATATCTGTAAGAATGGCTGTAATAAAAAGGACAATATCAAGTGTTTACAAAAATGCGGAGAGAATGGAGCCCTCATTCATTGTGTTAGGGAAATAAAACAGTGTAACACTTGGGGAGACAACTTAACAGCTACTTTAAAAGTTAAGTATATGCTAATAGGAGACCTAGTATATATTCATGTGAGAGATATTCATCCAAATATGTGTGCAGGAAAGTTCATAGAGCATGTTTGGAGCATGTTTGGGGCATGTTTGGGAGGCAGCCAATCTATGTGTCTCTCACATTGATGTCTCTTTCTCTCTCTCTCTCTCTTCCCTCCCTCCTCCCTCCCTTCCACTCTCTAAAACTCATGGAAAAAATATCCTTGTGTAAGGATTAGCAATAAATAAATAAACAAATAAATAATGAAAGAACAAATTCTTTATGCATGCTACAAAATACATGGACCCTTAAAACATTACTGTATGATTCATTCATATGAAATGTCCAGAAAATACAAATTAATAGGTAAATGGTGATGGGGTGGAGATTACAGCAAAGTGGATGGAGAGAATTTCAGGGGTTGACGGAAGCTATCTACAACTAGATTGTGGTGATGATTGTACAACTCCACGAATGCATTACAAATCTTTGAATTTTATACTTACATTGGTAAATTATACCAAAAATGAGAGAGGAGAGAGAGAGTGAGAGAGAGAGAGAGAGAGAGAGAGAGAGAGAGAGAGAGAGAGAGAGAGAGAGAGAGAGAGAGAGAAAGGGAATATTATCAGTTAAGGAGCCTCTAAGTAGCCATTTCCAGATGTGATCTCAGCTGCTTAACCTTAAGAAGGATGATGAGGTTGATTGGAGATACATTATAGGAATATGATTATTTTACAGGTGACAGGAACAAGTGAATTTTAAAAAGTAGAGAAAACATTTTAAGGATGAGTCCTGGTTTCATTTATATATTAAATTCATAGATAATTGTGTAGAAAAATATATTTTGCTTGACACAATGATCTTGGCTGTCTTTTTGGGCTGAACTTCCCACCCACCCCCCCCAAAAAAAAAAAAGAGGGAGAGAGACACAGAGAGATAAATATGTAGAAAGCTTCATCAGATTGAATAAAACCTACAACCATTTTCTACATTCTTATTTCAACAATTAGAAGGAAGGGAAGGGAAGAAGAAAATATGATGGGAAAAGAGATTGTATTCAACTGTTTACAAGCATATCTCAAAAATATCGCTGGTTGGTTCCGGACCACTGCAATAAAGCAACTATTGCAACAAAGCTAGTCACACAATTGTGATGTATCCCAGCGCATATAAAAGTTGTCTTTACACTATGCTGTAGCGTGTTAAGTTGCAATAACATTATGTCTTAAAAAATGTACATTCCTTCATTAAAATATACTTTATTGCTAAGCAAATCTAACCACCATCTGAAAATTTGGGGAATTGTAACCCTTGTACTGATGGAGGTATTGTCTGTGTATTGATGGCTGCTGACTGATCAGGGTGGTCATGGCTGTTACTTCCTCCACAGAAGTCTTGAACCCTCAAAGTCATCCATGAGGTTTGAAATCAAATACTTCCAAACTCCACTTTATGTATATAAACAGGACCTCTTTTCATAAGTCACAATGTTTCTTAATGGCATTAAGAATGGTGAGTTGTTTCCAGAGATTTTCAATTTACTCCTTTGATCCATCAGAAAAAAAAACAACAAAACATGCTATCTATGGCAACTATAGCCTTCAAAAATGTACAATTTTTAAATGTACTTCTTAAATAATATAACTTGAGAGTAAAAATTACTTTTTGTTCCATTGGCTGTAAAATGGACTTTGTGTTAACAGAAATGAAAACAACAATCTCGTTGTGCAGCTCCATCAGAGCTGCTCCTTTCTCTCCAGTTAAATTGGAAATGTTGGTGAATTTGGTGATAACTAGGAAAAAATAATGCATTTCAGCTTGGTTTAGACCTACTGATTCATCAAGTAGTCCACATTTTTCCTGAACTTTAGCCTTGCCATGGGTTTTCCCGCAGCACTTGTTACTCCCGCACTGACTGCTTTCCTATCTCAGTGATGTTGCTAAAAATTTAACTTGTCTCCCCTTAATCTCAACATTTGAAATTTAAAGCGACATAGGTAAATGTCATATTAAGGTCTCAGCACTATGTTTTGTAGGCTTATTTCTTTTTGCCATGGAGAATGGAATCTGAGATGTCCTCTAAGAAACCAGCCACATTCCAACTGTGTTCACTGAGTATCTCTGACTTTGGTGTGTGTGTGCTTTATCAAGCTCTCTAATTTTACTGACATGCCATTTTGAACATTGCTAGAATAGTGAGTCTTTTGGAATTATAAGGTATGTTAAAAGGAATTATGATGTAGAAGACCAATAAAGAGAAAAATAACTTTCTAAGGTGAAAGGGCATAAGACAAGATATATTTGTACTATGTGTGTCCTGTACAGGGTGTCCCCAAAACATGTACACACACTTTAACAGCTGATAGCTTGGGGGTACTATTTCTTTCTTTTCTGCCAGACTAAGTTTTGAACAAAGGAAATTCACCCTAAAATGCTACTGGAAGTTTGAAAATGCAGTTGAAGTACAAGCACCGCCTTTATATTTATTCAAAGTGTGTATACATGTTGGGGGACACGTTGCTATACACACATTAACAGCAGATAACTCACTTAATTTTCACTTTTTTCTGGTTTAACTGATTTGAAATAATGGGTGAAAGCAGACTAAGCTTTGAATAAAGAACGTTTATCCACTAGACATTTTTATGAGGATATGGGACTATATAAAAAATAAAGTTTTAAGATACAAAACCAGCAACAGTTGACAAATCAAGGGTGCACAAATACCAAACAAAATGATTATTTTGTTGTTGTTGTTAATCCTCACCCAAAGATATTTTTCCCATTGAATTTTAGAGAGAGTAGAAGGGAGGGAGGGGCAGAGAGAGAGAAAAACATGGATGTGAGAGGGACACATGGATTGGTTGCTTCCCACATGCACCCCAACTGGACTCAGGGAAAGAACCTGCAACCCAGGTGTGTGCCCTTGACTAGGAATCAAACCCAAGACCCTTCCTTGCACCCTTCCTTGACGGTGCTCTAACCCCTTAGATATACCAGCCAGGGCCTAACAAAATGATTCTTGATGTTTGTGATTCCATTGCTTCGTGTTATCAGCAGTACCTGGACTGAAATGGTCATCAGTTTGAAAACACACATTGACACACAAAAAAATATTCATTTCTGTAGATTCTTTTAATTTTGTATATGAACTGTAAGTTAATAAACAGACTTTATAACCAGTCAAAGTGTGTACACATTTTTTAGGGCAACCTGTATATACATATAGCATGTCCACATATATTACTTGTGTTACTATTCTTATTGAACACACAGTGTGATCACCATAATAATATTAAATGTCAAATATACATGCGAACAATATATACTTGGTTTCTATATAGCTGGGTTCTCCTCTAATCCCACAAAATATTAACCTAATTAAGATATAGCCCTTTCCTTTCTGCCTACATTCTATCAGCAGAGACAGATAAAGAGACAACCGGTGTAACTCGGCGTATGCTATGGTAGAGTCTGACATTTGATAATGGTAACTTGGGTGGGCATATAGCAGTCAGTTGTCAAAATTTAGAATAAGTTTGTTTTTATTTTACAAGTTTGATTTTAAAGTTTTTAACCACATGAGCTGCAGTTTTCATGATATTTTTTAGGTATGCCTGTGATCAGTTGAATGAAATCTCTCTTTCCTTCCTTTTAATAATTAAAATAGGAATGTAGAAAACGGTTGTAGGTTTTATTCAATGAAGCTTTCTCCATATTTTATTCTTCTCTGAAGGTAGTGATATCCTTACTATCCATAAAAGAAAAATGTACTAAACTTAATTTTCCTGAATGCCTACCAGTCTTCCCTTAACTGAATGCTCTCTGCGGATGAAAAAGGCAACTTAAGGAAAGGTGGGCCTGAGGAATCCTGTAAAGGAATCAACAAAAATACAATTATGTGGAACAAAAACTGAATATAATATGAATTCAAATTAGTAAGGATATTCCAAATACAATTTTGTCAACTTCCAAACAATGAATAATTGGCATTAGTTTTAACTTCTGGGATTTAATTTTGGTCCCATGACTAGAGTTTAAAGAAAAAAATGTGAACAGATGAGCTGCTATCAAGCCACCATGGGTTGCAGGGCTCACTCACATAAGGAAATCTATATATTGACCATCTTTGTTCACATTCACTATGCTGGACAAAGTGAAAATAAAGCCAAATCTGATATGGAATTTGTCCTCAAGGATGAAAACTACAATTTTTTTCTTCTAAGCATATAACAATAAATGTAGTCATTTCCCTTTTTAGAATTAGTAACCATAGTATTCATCTGAATATTTAGTGTAATGGGGGTTTCAAATTTTAGCTTTATAGGTACTTTCTAGTGACTGATTTAGTAGGTTTCAGAGGCCCATTAACTAGACCTGGTGTCCACATCAGTAATCACACATTCTGTTGTGTGAATGGGTTGCATTTTTTATAATGACCCAAGAATGTAAAATCTTTCTGTTAGTTATTCTCTTTTGGCACATAAGTGGAAGAGACACAATGAGGTTCCAGGAGTTTTATCTAGTTAGACTCAAGCAATATTTCCCCAGGTGACATTCCATGGCTAACCAGGCAGTCTTCTTGGTTCTTTGTTTGGAAATGAACTTATTTAGATATAGATTTAGATGGTGTTTTCTTGCAGGAATTTGAAAATGTTTAACATGAAGTTAATAATTTCTTTCTACAAATATATGCAGGCTTCAGTTTTTTAATTAGCTCTTTTACTTGCCCAGTAGTCTGTACATGTCTCTAGAACATTTTCATCATTTTGTTGATGCAGTAGTTACATAATGGTGACTGCACTGTTGGATTCTGGATCTCTCTCATGCTGCCCTGTCAAAATCCTGGGAAAGGCACAGAAAGGCCTCATCAGATCGCAATGAATATAAGTCTGACTTAGTCACTACTAGGCTTTGTGAATGGAAAGAGAAAAGGGCATGATAAGCAAATGAATTGCAAACCAAATGTGACCAGGAGATGCTGTCTGGCCTAATCAAAGCCTGCTTATACCTACGGTGATTCCATCAAAGAGCAGGGACCTTTCATATAAAGAGTTAGGGAAGAGAGCATGTCAGATTAAATATCAGAGTTATGGGGATTAACTGTTGAGTGAATTTTGAGTACATATCCTAAAGGAGAGATGAACTTAAATGCAACAGAGATATATTCATAATGCAAAACCATTTTTATTGATTAGCTCATCTTATGCTTCCATATCAAGAGGATAAAAGGTGAATAAAACAAGTGTGTCTTTATATTTGTCATCTTAAAAGCCCCAAATAGCACAGACAGCATAGCTCAGTGGTTGAGCATTGACCTATGAACCAGGAGGTCACGGTTCAATTCCTGGTCAGGACACATGCCTGGGTTGCAGGCTCAGTCCCCAGTATGGGATTTGCAAGAGGCAGCTGAGCAATGAATCTCATCATCAATATTCCTATCTCTCTCTCCCTCTCCCTTTCTCTTTGAAATCCATAAAAATATATAGTTTAAAAGCCCCAAATATTCTTAAACATGGTAATGTATGCATAAATATTTTTCTTTTTCAGTAAAGCTTAACACCTAGTGACTAAATGGGAAAGTCCTGGAGTAATTGAGATATTCTATATCTTCATTGTGATGGCAATTACATGCTTGTTTATATTTTTAAAAACCTATTCATTTATATGTTAAATTGGGTGAATTTTATTATATATAAACTAGAGGCCTGGTGCAAGAAATTCATAGGGGGGGCGGGGGGTGACCCTCAGCCCAGCCTGCACCCTCTCCAATCTGGGACCCCTTGAGGGAAGTCTGACCACTCATTTAGGCCTGATCCCGGCAGTTGGACATCCCTCTCACAATCCAGGACTGCTGGTTCCAAACCACTTGCTTGCCTCTGCCTGATTGCTCCTAACCACTTCTGCCTGCCAGCCTGATCACCCCCTAACCACTCTCCTGCCAGCCTGATCAACGCCTAACTGTTCCCCGGCCAGCCCGATTGCCTCTAACTGTCCTCCCCTGCAGGCCTGTCACCCCCAACTGCCCTCCCCTGCTGGCCCAGTCATCTCTAACTGTCCTCCCCTGCAGGCCTGCCCCATCCCTCAAACCGGCCTCCCCTGCAGGCCTGGGTCCCCCCAACTGCCCTCCCCTCTTGGACTGGTCTCCTCCAGCTGCCCTCCTCTGCTGGCCTGGTCACCCCTAACTGCCCTCCTTGGTGACCTGATCAACCATAACTGCCCTTGCTTACATGGCTGGTTCCCCCCAACTGCCCTCACCTGCAGGCCTGCCCTCCCCAAATGCCCTCCACTGCAAACCTGGTTCCCTCCAACTGCCCTCCTCTGCCGGCCTGGTCACCCCTTACTGCTCACAACTGCCCTCCCCTGTAAGCCGTCTTGTGGCTGCCATCTTGTGTCCACATGGGGGCAGCCATCTTGTGTCTTGGAGTGACAGTCAATTTGCATATCACTCTTTTATTAGATAGGATTATACCCAAAGAAAGCTGATTTCAAAAATAGTATCTCTCTGATAAATAATTATGTCAATTCTCTCTCATCATTGATGGTTCTATCTCTCCCTCTTCCTTCCTCACTGAAATCAATAAAAAATACATATTAAAAAATAATTATAATGCTTCAGAGATGTGAATACTAGGCTTTTAAATCAATGAAACCCAAAAGAAATATTTGGTTTTGAGGTTTATAAGGGAAGGAACTTGAGTGAATGATCATAATACTGTCATTACCCATCTGTTAAATATACAGGAATGATATATGAATAAATATTTATCTACTAGAGGCCCGGTGCACAAAATTTGTACACTGGGTTGGGAGGTGTCCCTTAGCTCCAGCCTGTGCCCTCTCGCAGTCCAGGACCCCTCAGTCCTTGCTCCTTACCACCCACCAATCACGGAGGTGGGAGAGGCTCCTGCCACCACCACTGTGCTCACCAGCTGTGAGCTGGGCTTCTGGCTGAGCAGCACTCCCCCTGTAGGAGTGCACTGTCCACCAGGGGGCAGCTCTTGCATTGAGCATCTGCACCCTGGTGGTCAGTGAATGTCATAGCGACCGGTTGTTCCACCGTTCAGTCCATTTGTATATTAGCCTTTTATTATATAGGATGTGTATTGATGTCACAAAATTGCAAATAGTTTATCTTAAATATACAGAGAAGTTGAAATTTACCTTTTCTTTAACTGATTTGGTCTTCCTTATGAGCCACTACCTTCTGAGTAATGGGAAAACATACTTTTTTGCTGGTCCATTTATGCCTAATCTATTGCACTAACCAATAATGCAATAGATTCAGTTGTCCCTATAGGTAATGCTGACTTCCATGGTTTAAAATATTCAATCTCTTAGCTAATCCCTCCCTCATGACTCACAAAGTAGCATCTGGAGATGGGTTGGCTTTCTAATCTCATGGTGTTGAGAGAAGATCCATACATTGTAATGCATTCTAACATCTCTGGACTTACCTGTTTCTGTCTTATATTCCTGTGGTTGCTGCTTTCTCTGTCGTTCTTAATACCTGAGTTCTGAAAGTGGTGGAGCCCAGACTGGCAACTTTCATCTACAGAGACAGCTAGTTCTATTTTGCCTATTTAGTCTTCTTTTGGCTCATAATGGTTCTATAGACATTGAGTCATGGTTTCTGCCTCAATATGATCTTCACTGTCCAGCTTCCAGGTCACCTTGCCTATCCAATTCTACTCATATTCACCCCAAGTGATTCAAATTATACAATGTACCTGTCCCCACTAGCAAGGGTCATGTGATCTGACAAAGCCAGTCATAATGTCTTTGGAACCAGAGCAAGAATATATAAATGAACATACTTTTTTACCTTAAGTATGTAATTCATCAATCAAGCTGATGTATTGTAAAATATAATGCATTACATCCTTTTACCTTAACAAATATACTTCCTCAATGATCTGGAAAGTCAAGATTGAATTGATAATTATCTGACTCCTTAGAAGTCTGCACCAAAACTCAGTGTCACAGGTGAACCAACACCTGACATTTGGCCAATCCCCTTGTGTCCACCTCCATTTCCTAGTTCCTCAAAGAGCTTCAAACAAACATGTGTGGATACCCCAGCCTGCATGTTGAAGATGTTGACACTTTCCCATAAGTATTTACTCCCTGCTACTCATCAGACCTAGAAATGTCAATACAGGCGGCTCAATCTATTCTAAAAAGGAAAGACTCAAGGATTGAACTCTTGCAGGCTCTAAAAGAGGGCTCAGGTAAAAATCTCTAGTCATGAGTAGGTATGGATTCTGAACAAGTATATTACCAATAGATAACTATGGTATCTTTTATACCTCATGGAATTCTTGCCTCAGGAGTAGAACTGAAACTAGAGAAGGGATGAAGAATACTGAAAAATGCAAGGGAAAGTGTCCTTCATCTAAGAACAGTGCTTGATTTGCGTGCAGGTGTTTTTCCTATACTCTCAAAGAGAAAAGCTCTGTTCTCCTACCACCACTTCCCTTATTTAACTCTCAGTAAAAATATATATTACAAAGAAAAAAAACAATATAAAGATACAATTAGGAGGTATGGTTTAATATTTGCAGTACATTTTCCCTGGTATCTATGAAGATTGGTCTTGACTCTTTCTAGGTTACAATAACATGAACTCAAATTTATCAGTTTATTCCTCTAGGTATACAAATAATGCTGTTAATTATTTCTTTAGAGAATATTGTTATTTTATTGTACAATGTGAACTTTGAAATAAAAGTTCGTATTAAAGTAGGGCTATAAATGAGAACAGATCATAAAGGCAATAAAACAATATATTTTAAAATATTTAGTATATTTTTTACACTGAAGGATAAAAATATTGAAATAAATATGCATTGTCAAATTATTTAGTACAGAATATAAGGATTAATGGCAATAGTCACATATTCTTGTCAACTTTTGGGAAATTATGCTTTAAAGATTTAAGGAAATTCTAAATGTGCTTAAATAGAAAGTGTAAGGTAACAAAAGAACAGTTTGGACATTTAGTTGATATATCCATAGGTTTTGAGTTTGCTATGAGTCAAACACTATGGGTTCCAAAATACATTCAAATTTATAATAATTTGCTTTTTTAAAGGTCTAATACAAACTTTTATTATAAATAAATATAATTAAATGTGTTTTTAAAGAATTTTTATTTACTATTTAAGTAAATACTAATTTAAAAGTGTGAAAAACATTGTTTTGTGACAATGCCACCAATATGTTTGTCTATAGATTTCTGAATATTTTTTCTAACTCTAAAAAATAATAGACCTATGCTTTTTAAACTAAGGTGGGGGTATTAAGCCATATAAATTTTATCGTATTGCCTCCAATTATGGACCTTTCAGAGTCTTTAAAATGCATTTTGAAATGTTGAAAATAAGAATTTCTAAACTTTTAAAATCTTAGAATCCATAGTTTGGAGCACTAAGTAACAGTTTGCAGAGTAGTATTCATCAAAAAACAGATTAAGAAATGCTCTAATGAAAACAATAGAACATTTCTAAGAATATCAATACTTTACAAATTATATTGAAAACCTACTCATATTTTTATATCAATAATAAAGTAATTTAAGTTATTTCAGTTTTTTGAAGATTATTGCCAAAATTTCTTTTCCGTAAAAATATCCTATAGTAAACTACATGTAGTCCATCTATGGTGCTAATAAGTTTATAATGAAACTAGAGGCCTGGTGCTCGAAATTCTTGCAAGGTGGGGGGGGTCCCCTCAGTCCAGCCTGCACCCTCTCCAATCCAGGACCCCTTGAGCCTAAACCGGCAGTTGGATATCCCTCTCACAATACTGGCCCACTGGCTCCTAATCGCTCACCTGCCTGCCTGCCTGGTCACCCCTAACTATCCTCCGCTGCCAGCCAGGTATCCCTCAACTGCCCTCTCCCTGCTGGCATGGTCACTTCTAGCTGCCCCCCCCCCCCCGCCACCAGCCTGCTCACCCCTTATTGTCCCCCCTGCTGGCCTAGTTGCCCCTCATTGCCCCCCTACCAGCCTAATCATCCCCAACTGCCCCCCATCCCGGGCTGGTCACCCCCAACTGCACCCCCCCTGCCAGCCCTAACTGCACCCCCCCTGTTACCCCAAACTGCCCTCCCCTGCTGGCCTGGTCATCTCTTGATGCCACCCCCTGCTGGCCTGGTCGCCCCACGCAGTCTGCTTGTTCAGTTGTTTGGTCATCCCTCACTAACCCCCCTGCCAGCCTAGTCATAGGCAGTTATCTTATGAGGGTGTGATGGTCAATTTGCATATTAACCTCTTTATTATATAGGACTAGAGGCCCATTGCACAAAGATTCATGCAATAGGCCTTCCTTCCCCTGGCTGTTGGCACCAGTTTTCCTCTAGCACCCAGGACCCAGGCCTTCACTCTGGCTGCTGCCTTCCATCTTTGCTTGGAGCCTTCAGTGTTTGCTCTGGCTGGAGCCTTCAGTCTTCTCTGCTCTTGCTGGAGCGCCATTCCTGTAGCTTCCTCTGTCCCCGCACCCTCATAGCAGGCATCCCGCACTGCCAGCCGCTCCACACCTGCTTATGCACATTAACCCTCCATCTTTGTTGGGTTAATTTGCATACTCATTCCTGATTGGCTGGTGGGCATTGTGGAGGTTGGTCAATTTGCATATCTCTTTTATTAGTGTAGCTTAACATTTAAGATGATAAAATTATATAAATTGTGTTACATTTGTAAAAAATTAAAAAGGCTACAGAATAAAACCCTTGTTTTCTAAAATTTGGATTTCTAACTATTTATATAACTACTAATCTACACAGAATTCTGAAATACTATTATGTAGCACTAAAACATGGATGTTCTTATCATAAATGTAGTTCAGTGTTGGGTTCTTTACTAATTATCAGTATGATGAAAGGCAGGTTACTATATGTCTATAAGTGTGTACTCATAGATAAAGTGGTGGTAATAATATTATTTTCCTTAAAATGTTGTATTAATAAAGAGATGACCTACACATGAAAAGTACTTATCCCATTGTGGGGACATACAGTTTACCTCTTCTTTCCATCCATTTTCTTAAAATCTAAATATTATTCTGAGTAATACCTAACTTTGTTATTATAGGTGAAAGCTTCCTCAGAAATTTGGACAGTCTGGGGGAAATTTAGAGTAGTGCTAAAGAAGAAAAGCTTAAGTATAAACAGCACTGGTGGCAATGAAGAGAATGTATAAATACATGTACACATGTTAATGCATACATGCACATTTTTCCACAAAACATGGACATACTCTCAAAGGAAATATCATTGAAAACAGGAGAGAATTGACTATTATGCTTGCTGTTCTTGTGGAAGAGATTCAACTGCACTACTATTTGTTACAGCAAACTTAAAGACACACCACATTTATAATGAAATTTAAACATTTTTAGAGTAATAGCACTTGTAGTGTTTTCTTTTGACTTCTGTGGCAAGTGCCCTTATTTAGAACAAGCTACACTAATAAAAGAGAAATATGCAAATTGACCATACCTGAATGCCCACCAGCCAATCAGGAGTGAGTATGCAAATTAACCCAACAAAGATGGTGGGTTAATTTGCATACACAGGTCGGAGCGGCTGGGCGGGGCCAGATGCCTGCTATGAGGGGGAGTGCGGGGGGCGGAGGGAGCTACAAGAGCGGTGCTCTGGCCAGAGCAGAGAAGACTGAAGGCTCCGGCCAGAGCAAACACTGAAGGGTCTGGCTGGCAGGAGCGAAGACTCCAGCCAGAGTGAAGACAGAAGGCGGTGGCCACTGCGAAGGCCTGGGTTCCGGGTGCTGGAGGAAAACCGGTGCCAGCAGCCAGGGGAAGGAAGACCTATTGCAGAAATCTTCATGCAACAGGCCTCTAGTAACAAAATAACAGGAGACATTGCAAAGTAAACTGAGACAACAGAATCAAAGCTCTATTTGAACACAGTGTTCCAGGTTTGCTATACGTATGTTAGAAAAATTTGAAGGAATGAGGAGAATTAAACAAATAATGTAAAGAAACATAAAATAAAAGTGATGATTTTTAAAGTTATTTAGAAAGGAGTGAGGAGAAACTAAATTGATTTTCAAATTAAAAGGTTTTCAAAATAAGTTTTGAATGCAGTTGAACCTGGTGACATGTTGTTAATTGAATTTTAGATGACAATGTGTAAACTATCTCATGAGATTATGAAACCACATGATGGCTTTGCTGTTGCTCATTCTTTCCTTTGTGATTTCAGCTTACAGTCACTTTTACAGTGCTGGGGTCTGGAAAGTGCTGCCTCTTTACTATTACAACTAAAACAGTTTTTACTTTCATTTGATCTCTATTCAAATAATTAACCTCCTTTCAAAAGTTCTACAATCATGCCGGCTGATGTGGCTTGGTGGTTGAGTGTTGACCCATGAGCCAGGAGGTCAGGGTTTGATTCCTGGTTGGGGCACATGCCCAGGTTGCAGGTTTGGTCCCTACTAGGGGTTGTGGGAGGCAGCCAATTGATGATTCTCTCTCATTGTTGATGCTTCTAACCCTCTATCATTCTCCCTTCCTCTCTGTGAAATCAATAAAAACATATTTTTATAAAGTTCTATAATCACAAATTAAATTACTTTTGACAAAAGCTCCTCTAGGTTTTATTTTAAAAAATAAGTTACAAAAAAAATTGTATACTATTTAAATTCTGTACATTTTATTGTATTTTAAATACATTAGATGAATTAATTTTTAAAATGAAACAGAACAAATCTTGTTTTAAGGGGAAGAGTCCTCCCTAAATGCAATTGCTTCTCCCTAATATGTACTTTCAATTTGTAATTTTTAAAATATGAATTTGGTTATAATGACAGCAAACAGACAAAATCCTTATCTCCACAGGCCCCCTGTTCTAAAACAAGAACTTTTAATTTGGGTGTCAAACAAAAAGATTTGCCTGTTAATCCTTTGCATATTTCGGGTATTAGCTGTTTGGCTTTAAAACTTTATTTATTTTATTTTCTTAAATAAATCTTTATTGTTCAGATTATTACAGGTGTTCCACTCCCCCCCCCCATAGCTCCCCTCCACCTGATTCCCCACCCCACCCCATGCCCTTACCCCCCGCCACTGTCTTCATCCATAGGAGTAAGATTTTTGTCCAATCTCTTCCCGCACCCCTCACACTTGCTTCCCCTGAGAATCGTCAATCCACTCCCTTTCTATGTCCCTGATTCTATTATATTCACCAGTCCATTCTGTTCTTCAGATTTTTTATTCACTTGATTTTTAGATTCACTTGTTGGTAGGTATGTATTTGATGTCATTTTGTTGTTCATAATTTTTATCTTTACTTTTTTCTTCTTCTTCCTCTTCTTAAAGAATAACCTTCAGCATTTCATGTAATCCTGGTTTGGTGGCGATGAACTCCTTTAGCTTTTTCTTGTCTGTGAAGCTCTTTATCTGACCTTCAACTCTGAATGATAGCTTTGCTGGGTAGAGTAATCTTGGTTGTAGGTTCTTGCTGTTCATCACTTTGAATATTTCTTGCCACTCCCTTCTGGCCTGCATAGTTTCTGCTGAGAAATCAGCTGACAGTTGTATGGGTACTCCCTTGTAGGTAATTAACTGTTTTTGTCTTGCTGCTTTTAATATTCTCTCTTTGTCTTTTGCCCTTGGCATTTTAATTATGATGTGTCTTGGTGTGGTCCTCTTTGGGTTCCTCTTGTATGGGGTTCTGTGCGCTTCCTGAACTTGTAAGTCTATTTCTTTCACCAGGTAGGGAAAGTTTTCTGTCATTATTTCTTCTAATAGGTTTTTAATATTTTGCTCTCTCCCTTCTTCTGGCACCCCAAAAATTCGGATGTTGGTTCGCTTAAAGTTGTCCCAGAGGCTCCTTACACTATCTTCATATTTTTGGATTCTTTTTTCTTTTTGTTTTTCTGGTTGGATGTTTTTTGTTTCCACATATTTCAGATCTTTGGTTTGATTCTTGGGGTACGTTGATCTACAGTTGAGTTTCTGTATATTCTTTATTTCAGACAGTGTATGCTTCATTTCTGACTGATCCTTTTCCATTTTTTTGGCATTCTCATTAAGGTCCTTGAAGGTCTTACTAAGCTCCTCAGAAGTGTCATCAAGTTTCTCAGCGGTTTTTAGAAGATTCTTGAGTAACCTTATACATGTGGTTCTGAACTCTATGTCATCCAGTAGTTTGCTTTCCTCCGTTTCTTTCATTCGTGACATGTTTCTTTGTTTCTGCATTTTGGCTACTTCCCTGTGTTGATGGAGTGGCTTTGTGTGGTAGGTGACCTGTAGGGGGCAGTAGCTCAGCCTCCCCAATCACCTGATGTGGATGCTCTTGGTACACTCCTTTGTGGGCTGAGTGCAAAGTCTTGGTGTAGTTAAGCCTGAATTGCTGTTGGTATGCTGGGAGGAATTGACCTCCAGGCCAGTTAGCTGTGAGCACTCCCTGTGTCTATAATGGAAGAACTGCTGCGCTGAAGACACGCAGGACTTGTTTCAGTGGGGCTTCGGTGCTCACTGAGTCTGCCTCTTGAATGTGTCACTTATGGATGTGAAGAGTTGAAATCTGGTGTCTCACACTGACCACTAGGTACACTGGCTTCTGGATCTCCAATGGGATGCAGGTCAGCTACTGTCTGAGGCCACTCAGCAGGAGCTACAGTGAGAGCCACAATTTTCTCCTCTTTGCTTGGGGTTTGGAGGTTTTGGAACTGTCTGACCCGGGCTGCAAATTTGCTAGGTTAAGCTGCCATAGGGCAGGCTTTTCTTATGCTAACTGGGTTGCTTGGAGCTTGGGTGGGTTTGTAGGTTGTGCAGGGCGGGGCCTCAGGGTGTCACTAGGTTAGGGTGTGGCAAACAGCAATGGCTGCTAGTTAGCCGACTCTGTGTCCCCAAAGGCATCCGCGAGTCCCGTGCCCCAGTGCAGTAAACAATTATTCCTGCGCGCAGCTCTGCAAGCAAGCCACCCTCGCTGGCAGACAGTCCAGCTTCTCCCCGTAGGAGTTTGGGTCCCCCGCGTCTCCCCAGAGACTTGGATTTCAGAGTAATCGGGGGCTTGTCTCCGTTCGGGTTGAAAAAAGCAATGCACCCAGTCGCCTGCAGCCAGCCCGGATCACGCGCCTCCGTACCTCAGCTTTTCAGCGCTCGTGCACGTCTCAAAGCTCTTTTCTCTTTCCTTCTAGTTGTAGAACTTCCACTCAGCCAGCTTTCCCGTGGTTCTGGGTGATAGACGTTTTGTCTTTTAGTTGCAGTTTAAATTGTTGTGGGAGGCAACAGTTTAGGTGTTTACGCCGCCATCTTGGATTCTCCTGGCTTTAAAACTTTATAGAAGAATGTGATACCGGGCAGGCATGTTGGGAACTCTGTTTCTGTTGCCAGCAATGAAGAGGACAATCATTCTCTCTCCGGATGGGCCTCATTTGTCATCCTGCCACTGCACCATCTTTCCCCAGTTTCATCCTAGACAGTAGTCCATGCACAGAAGGAAACCTAGGCATCAAACCACTGCATAGGAACACGCAGACCTCCCCGATGTCATAAAGTGTGATCAGGCCTCTCTCGCTGAAGCCCAGTAACTGCAATTCAGACTAAGAGAAGAAGCTGTGTCCAGATGAGAAACAATTTGAGTATTGGTGTGGATTTAGATTTTAATACCTTCTGTCACATCCCATCACTGTTTGCTGGAACATTGCCCAATCTGCTTTATCAATACCAACACCATTTTTGTGTCATTCTTTTCTCTGAGTTGCTTATTGTTTTCCAAATTTGTTTCTCAATACTCTCCTTTGCAAAAGTCTCAGATTTGCAGTTTAGTAAATGGTCAGTAAAACTATAGATCCTTTAGGGGATTACATCCTGAAATAGTACTAAAGGTGATTTACCTTTTTTTTCCTCACACATATGAAGATGCAACTCAATCTTACCTAGAATGTTATCCTTTTCAAAATTAATGTTGACTGTGTTGTTAGTTTTTATTTATTTTTTATTTTTATTTTTAAAATATGTTTTATTGATTTTTTACAGAGAGGAAGGGAGAGGGATAGTGTTAGAAACATCGATGAGAGAGAAACATCGATCAACTGCCTCCTGCACACTCCCCACTGGCTATGTGCCCGCAACCAAGGTACATGCCCTTGACTGGAATCAAACCTGGGACCCTTGAGTCCTTAGGCAGACGTTCTATCCACTGAGCCAAACCAGCTAAGGCTATGGTTAGTTTTTAAACCTGAAGGACCATAAATACGCAAATCGAATATAAAAATACATAAATGGAGGTAAGTTTGTAATGTTGAGCCATGAATGAGTGGCAAATACGGTCTGTGAATGAGACTCCACAGGCCAAGACTGCTGCCTGGAGAAGAAGAACGTGCCTTACACACACAGCACACTCAACACAGCTGTGGGGTGCCACAGAGAGGGAACATAGACCAACTCTGAGGAGTGTGCGAATTACACCCCACCAAGGGATAATTAGGATGGGTCTCTATTGTGGTGTCATCACCGGGGGATGCATACTTCAGGACTGTCATAGAACGCTGGCTGGCACAGACCTGATACTTTCATCTGGCCTTTTGACACATTGATAGCAGAGCAGTGAATCTTACTAAGGGGAAAAACAACCAACTGACTGTACTCAAAGTTAAAATGTATTTCAGATATTTTTGGTTGTTACTTATTGTTATAGGTTCTCCTATCACAAAATCATTCTATAGTATAAAGGCATATGCATACATATATTTGTGTATTTCACTTCTATGATGTTATCTTGTATTAACATATTTAAAATTTAACCAACCATATTCCTTCCAGAAATGTCACCTTTCTTACTTTATTGCCTTCATGACATACCATTGTAATTACTGTTAAAATAATTAAACAAGGAGGCTTTAGCAGTGGATCCAATGCATTGGCAGCCTATGAAGCAAACCAAAAACTAAGACAGAGTCAAAGCACAGGATTTGAAAAGAAAAATTTAAATAAACACTAACCACAAACAGCCAATTAGTCTTTCACTATCAGGGCAAAAGCTATGGCTTTTATTCATTTTAATCAAATAATTTCTTTTCTTTTCTTCTTCTTTTTTTTGTTTTTTTGTTTGCTTCTATCTTCTCTATAAACACCTTTCCCCTAGCTTCTATCAAGAGGGATCTCCTAACCACTTTCAGTTTGGCACTGTCCAATTTGAATGGGATTGCTCAAATAAATTCTTGAAAATTTTAATGTGCCTTAGTTTATCTGTTAACACTAACTACGTCTAAGGCAAAAGACACTATTTCTGGGGAGTTTTCAACCTTTTGTCTTTTACCTGGGAGGTAATCTCTCTGATTCTATTTTGTCCTTATATGTTAGAAACAATGAATGAGTGTTCGTGACTGTTCATTATTATAATATTATCTGAGCATACATTATTTTTGGATAATTACAAAATCCACAATTCATTTCCATAGACTAGCTTACAGTGGGTATAATAAATGAGCTTGTTGGCTTTCATAGTCTCAATAAATAGAAAAGGATACCTCACTACCTTCCTGCCTCAAGAGTTAGAAAAGTGGAGAACATATGCCTTACTTCTTAGAAATTCTATAATTAACATTTTGGTAATTGCCTACATGACATCACTTATACCCACTTTAATTGTTCTCATTGTATATTTCCCTTGACTCTCCTATAGTTAATTTTGTAGAAGAAATTTTGAATTCCGTAAATTCCTTAGGATAGCACATAGGATGCTGATCAGTGACTTGGCTTTTGCCCTCTCTCTAGCTTCTCTTCTAATCACTGCTTCGAAGAAGTCTACAGGTTTATACCTAGAAAACCATTTTCAGCTGGTGGCATGGGCTATGGTTCTTTCAATCTTTGAGGACTTTATTCATATTGTCCCATATTCTTGGAATACTCATCCCCTCCTATTACATTCGGCCAGTTGTTTGACATTCTCTTAACATTTAGTGAAACCTTTATATATATTTTTTCTTTTTTGAATTATGTCTTGAATTTTCTCCTCTTAGCCTAAGATGAGTACTGTTTCTGTGTGCCTACTTAATGCTCTCTGCTTACTTATTTTACAATAGTAGTCTTTTACATGTTTTAATTTATTTACTAACCCCAACAACCCTGTTCTACCATAATTAGTATCAGACTCTTTTTATACACTGAAAACTGAAGTGATTAAAGTTAAGTAACTTGCCTCAGGCCTCCCAGCTAGTAAGTGATAGAATGTGTGTTGAAGACAAAGAGGTCTAACATCAGCATCCATTCCAGTGGTGTCTGCTCAGCTCTAAAGTGAATTACAGATGCAGTGTAATTTCTAAATTTTCTAAAGGATGTCTTCAAAAGGTGAACAGAAACATGAAATTAATTGTATTAATATAATTTGTTTGATATAGTATAATCCAAATAGCACATATATGTGCGTGTGTGTGTATATATGTATATTCTATATAATATCCTATATAATAAAGAGGTAATATACAAATTGACCATCACTCCAACACACAAGATGGCTGCCCCCATGTGGTCAAAGATGGCTGCCCCCATGTGGACACAAGATAGCCACCACAAGATGGCCAGCAGGGGAGGGCAGTTGTGGGTGATCAGGCCAGCAAGGGAGGGCAATTGGGAGGGACCAGGCCTGCAAGGGAGGGCAGTTAGGGGTGACCAGGCTAGCAGGGGAGGGCAGTTGTAGGCGACCAGGCCTGCAGGGGAGGACAGTTGGGGAGGACCCAGGCCTGCAAGGGGGGGGGGGGCATTGGGGGTGACCAGGCTTGAAGGGGAAGGCAGTTAAGGGCAATCAGGCCAGCAGGGGAGCAGTTAGGCATCGATCAAGCTGGCAGGCAGAAGCGGTTAGGGGCAATCAGGCAGGCAGGCAGGTGAGCAGTTGGGAGCCAGCAATCCTGGATTGTGAGAAGGATGTCCCAGATTGGAGAGGGTGTAGGCTAGGCTGAGGGACACATTCCCCCCTCCCTGTGTGTGAATTTCATGCATGAGGCCTCTAGTCTATATATATAAAGAGCCAGGGTCTGTAACATTTAAAACAACTGAAGGCTTGACCAGAAGTCAATCCTGCAGTCAGCTCTGGGTCACCATGGTGACCCAACACTTATTGACGCACTGTGGAAGCCTCAGCAACCCAGCACTGACTGCCGAGGGGGCTGTGATCAGGCCTGGAGAGAAAAGCAGGGTCTGATCGCAGCCCCTGTGACAGTCAGTGCTGGATTGGCGTGGCAGAAGTCAGTCCTGGCGGCTCAGCACTGACTGCCGTGCTGTGGGCACCTCAGCAACTCAGCACTGACTGCTGAGGGGGCTGTGATCAGGCCTGGACAGAGGCCGGGAGAGAAAAGCCAGGGTCTGATTGCAACCCCCATGGCAGTCAGTGTTGGGTCAGCATGGCGAAAGTCAGTCCTGTAGTCAGTGAACATAGGGTCAGTTAATATTAAGTGAACATAGGATCAATTAATATCTGTTTGAGAGGAGTTGAGAATATAAAGTACAGTATAGAGAAATTACTTATATTATTTCACATAAGACTCTTTTCAACTAATATGTTTTTCTTTATTTAAAATGTATCTTTATTGTTGGAAGTATTACAGATGTCCCTTTGTTTTCGTGTCCCCCCCCCCCCCATTGATCTCCACCCTGCACCCGCCCCTTCCAGGCCTTCACTAGACTATTGTCTGTGTCCATGGACTATTCCTATCTAATACGTAAAAATCTAGAAAGATTTAGGAGAAGAAATAAAAGACATGCCAGGTAACTATTGAACAGAAGAACTGAAATTGCTGCATGAATACTGGATACAGGCTTGAAGCCAAAACACAACTCATGATAAAGTTAGTCACTGTAACATAATAAAAGGTTCCTTCCACTAAAGATTCCCAATAATTATACACATAATAGAACAGTGTGGGGGTTCAGAATGAGCCTCACCAAGATGTGTCCCAGTGGTGTGCTGATTTTTGCGCTAAAGGCAATTTTAACTTCAAGCTCAAGTGAAAATTCTGCCCCTCCCTTTAACTACCTAAAAAAAATTGATTTAGAGCCTTGCCCATAATAAGACATTATCCTATATAATAAAAGGCTAATATGCAAATCAACTGAACAGCAGAATGACTGGTCACTATGATGTGCACTGACCACCAGGGGACAGATGCTCAATGCAGGAGCTGTCCCTTGGTGGTCCGTGTGCTCCCACAGGGGGAGCACTGCTCAGCCAGAAGCCGGGCTCATGGCTGGCTAGCGCAGCAGTGGTGGTGGCACCTTCTCCCACCCCCACAGCAGTGCTAAGGATGTCTAACTGATGGCTCCTGGACTGTGAGAGGGTGCAGTCTGGGCTGAGGGACCCACCCCCACCCCCGAGTGCACGAATTTCATGCACTGGGCCTCTAGTATATATATAATCAGTATTTAAACATGAGATCTTTTATTTTTTATACTAAGTGTTCAAAATGCAGTGTATATTTCACGCTTACAGAATATCTCAGTTCTAGCTAGTGTTTTAATGTACATGTGGCTAGACACTGCCTTTGGTTGGTAACACAAGTCTTTACTCTTAATCACTGTACTCCTCCTTGCATTGGAATAGTTTTGCTTGCCTGTATCCACATTGAACTGTGAGGTTCTTTACTGAGTGAGGATGTGTTATCCATATTTTCTTTTTCCTAGCACATAGACTCAGTAGTGCCTGATATGAAGGACAAACTTATGAAATGTTTATTGAATTTTGTTCCTGAAGTATTGCAATCAAAATATATGTGAGAAGATTGAGAAGGAATTCAAGAAGGTGGTTGCAGCTGTCAGGAATATATGTTCAGGTTCCACTTTAAGAGTGTATTTAAATGCTGAGTTTTGCTAAAAGCATTATTAATATAACATATGAAAACATGGTCTAAAGGTGTTCTAAAGGGAATACTGTGCTTTGTTAGTTACATTTGTTTAATGAAAAACGGGATCAGAATTAGCAATGTGACATCATGTTTGGTAAAATCATGAGTGGACTCATGCCTCATACATAGTAGTTGTATAATAAATATTTTTCTAATTTTATTTATTTGAGCCAAGGATACTAAATTTAATTCTGACAGGTGTTCATCATTTATTTGAAATCCTGTCCTTCATGTCCTAGTTTGAACAAGCTGGGACAGTTCCTCAAAATGAACTCCATTATAGTCAAAATGTTCCATCTGTTTTCCCTAAAGAAAGAAGCTTCCCTCAATGCTAGTCAGAGTGAGGGTTCCTCATCTCAGAACCAGATGCAAGCTTAACACTCAGCCCAATTACATACTTGGCAGCCTATGAGGATCATGGGGTAAACTTTTTATAACATTATCAATATCAGCCAGTTTTTCAGAATGGGAAGAATAACCCTCAGTTGCTCCAGGAATGATTCTGACTGCCGTGGAGTATGCAGGAGCATAAAGAGGGTGGTTTTATGTAACACTCTAGAAATCGGTTCACTTTATGTCTACTTAGATTATAAAGGTATTTTCAGTCTAAATGAACTAAATGTTGTTATGGGACATTGTTTTTGTGAGATATGGAGAGTGGATATTTTCCTGTGTAATTTTATGTACAGAACTGCAGCTTTGTGTGTGTGTGCCTGTGTGAACATTATGTAGCAATGCTTCTAGGCTGGCTTAACCTTGACTCCTTCATAAAGCTATTGTGGAAGAGAGAAAGCCTTCTACTGATGGGTTAAGGGCTCAATAAGAGCCTGGACTCCTAGTGGGCTGGTGTGCGTGCATTGGGGTTGAAGTTTCTGTTGGGAATGGAACTGGAATTCAGAGTGCTATGAAATATTAAGGTCTTGAACCCAGAAATTGCTAAATCTTGCCATTATGCAGCATCCCCTATACCAGTGGTTCTCAACCTTTCTAATGCCGCGACCCTTTAATACAGTTCCTCATGTTGTAGTGACCCCCAACCATAAAATTATTTTCGTTGCTACTTTGTAACTGTAATTTTGCTACTGGTAATGAATCGTAATGTAAATATCTGTGTTTTCTGATGGTCTTAGGCGACCCTGCTAGCGGTTCTCAACCTGTGGATTGCGACCCACAGGTTGAGAACCGCTGCTGTAGTAGCAAAATTATAGTTATGAAGTCGCAACAAAAATAATTTTATGGTTGGGGGGTCACCACAAGATGAGGAACTGTATTAAAGGGTCGCGGCATTAGAAAGGTTGAGAACCACTGCCTTATACCTTGTGACTCAGGTATGAGATCACTATACAAGGGGAATACCAATTATAAACACAGGCTGCTCTATTACTCAATGAATGTCCAAAAAAGTGAAATTTCTTATTAAATTGCAGTAAAGTTTTCTCAAGTTTTAATCTTTTGTTCAGTTAAACTTTGTGCTCTAAAAACTACAGCACAAACTTCCTATGGCGAGAGGGGGTTGAGAAGTCATAAGGGTCCTCTTGCCTCTCAACCAGACTTTAATGGTTTAAACCCATAAATGTAGGAATTTTAAAAGACACCAGGTCTTTTTCCTCCTTGGTTAAGTTTATACCTAAGTATCTATTTTTTTTTTTCTGCAGTAGTAAAGGGGATTGTTTCTTTAATTGCTCTTTCTGAGAATTCATTATTGATGTATAAAAATGTCATCGATTTCTGGGTGTTAATTTTGTATCCTGCTATATTGCCGAATTTATTTATTAAATATAGTAGTTTTGTAGTAGAGTCTTTAGGGTTTTCTATATACAGTATCATATCATCTGCAAATAATGACAGTTTTATTCCCTCCTTTCCAATTTGGATGCCTTTTCTTTTTCTTTTGTCTGATTGCTGTGGCTAGAACTTCCAGTACTAGGTTGAATAAGAGTAGTGAAAGTTGATATTCTTGTCTTGTTCCTGTTCTTAGGGGAAATGCTTATAACTTTTCCCACTGAGTGTGATGTTGATTGTAGGTTTCTCATAGATGGCCTTCATTATATTGAGGTATGATCCTTCTACTCCCACTTTGCTGAGAGTTTTTATAAAACATGGATCTTGGGTCCTAGCTGGTTTGGCTCAGTAGATAGAGGATCGGTCCACAGGCTGAAGGATCTCACATTCAGTTCAGTTAAGGGCATGTACCTTGGTTGCAGACTCGATCCCTGGCCCCAGTCGGGGTGCATGTGGGAGGCAACCCATCCATTTGTCTCTTTCACATACATGTTTCTCTTTATCTGTCTCTCCCCCTCCTTTCCACTATCTTTAAAATCAATGGTAAAATATCCTCTGGTAAAGATTAATTAAAAGCAAAAAGGGTGTTGGATTTTGTTGAATGCTTTTTCTGCATCTTTTGATATGATCATGTGCTTTTTGTCTTTCGTTTTGTTTATGTGATGTATCCTGTTTATTGATTGGAGAATATTGTAGCAGGCTTGCATCCCTGTAATAAACCCCACTTGGTCATGGTGTATGATCATTTTAGCATGTTGATGGATACAATTTGCTAATAATCTGTTGATGGTTTTAGCATCTATGTTCATCAGGGATATTGGACTATAGTTCTCTTTCTAAGATCTTCATCTGATTTTGAAATTAGGATAATGCTGATCTCATGGAAAAAGGTTGGAAGTGTTCCTTCCTCTTGGATTTTTTTGAATAGTTTGAGTATAGGTGTTAGTTCTTCTTTGAATATTTGGTAAAACTCTGCTGTGATGCCATCCAGACCAGGGCTTTTGTTTATTTGGAGATTTTTTAAAATTGCTGCTTCAATTTAATCAGTTATTATTGAGGTTTTCTGATTCTTCCTGATTCAGTTTTGGAAGATCGTATTTTTCTAGAAATTTGTCCATTTCACCCAGGTTGTCCAGCTAATTGGCATATAGATGTGCATAATATTTTCTTATGATCCTTTGTATTTCTGTGGTATCAGTTGTTACTAAACCTTATTTTTTTCTGATTTTATTTATTTGGGTCCTCTCTCTTTTAGTTTCTTGATGAGTCTGGCCAAAGATTCATCAATATTGTTTATCTTTTCAAAGAATCAGCTCTTGGTTTCATTTTCTTTTGTATTTATTTATTTATTTTTTTAGTCTCTATGTCATTTATTTCTACTCTTATCTTTATTACTTCCTTCCTTTTATTTACTCTGGGCTTTTCAACAAGTGTTGGGAAGATCTGGAGAAAAGGGAACCCTAGTACACTGCTAGTGGGAATGCAGACTGGTGAAGCCACTGTTTTTCATAGTATGGAATTTCCTCAAAAAATTAAAAGTGGAACTTCATTTGACCTAGTAATTCCACTTCTAGGAATATATCCTAAAAATCCCTAAACACCAATCAGAAAGAATGTATGCACCCCTATATTTATAGCAGTGCCATTTACAATTGCTAAGAACTGGAAATAGCCCAAGTGCCCATCAGTAGATGAGTGGATAAAAAAGTTGTAGTACATATACACAATGAAATACTATGCAGTTGTTATAAAGAAGGATCTATTACCCTTTGAGATAGTATGGAGTGACCTGGAGAGTATTATGCTAAGCAAAATAAGCCATCAGAGAAAGACAAGTATCACATGATCTCACACATCTGTAGAATGTAATGAACAAAATAAACTGTTGAACAAAGTAGATCTAGAGACATAGAAACATAGAACAGACTGAGGAATCTCAAAGGGAAGGCAGGGGGTGAGGGTGGGTGATGAGAAGAGATTAACGAAGGAACTTATATGCATATATTCATACCCCTTGGACACAGACAATAATGTGGTAAAGCAATGGGAGGAGGGATATGGGATAGAGGGGGTCATTGGTGAAAAATAAAGGGACATCTGCAATACTTTCAAGAGTAAAGATAAATTTAAAAAATGAAAATATCAAAGACCACATGAACTTGTGCTTCTTTGGAATTGAGCCACAAAGATTCTGGAAGCATAAGAAATAACCGTACTGCAGCCAATACCTTTGAATACAGTGACACCTCACATTGGTAAACATTCACTTTGGTTTACAAGAATATAGTTATTAAATATTGAGTGCCCTCAAGGAGCTAACAAAACTCTTTCCATAAATACAAAATATATTTTGCAATATGTCTAAAGTATAGTGTACCATTATTTTATGAAATGTTAATAAATCTTCCTATTACTAGAATAAAGAAAACATGTGGAAGTAATGACAATAGACTTTATCCAAAATATTGCATCATGGTTAGAAATCTGAATACCACTACAGTAAGTATTAATAGACAAATATGTTTAGATTTGTTTAACAATGTCTTAACCCTTCTATCTATGGGCCATTTTTAGAGAAAGTTGTGTTAGTATCCATTAGGGACAGTTTCACTGAATATAGACTTATGTCTTGACATATTTTTTTGGCACTTTAAATACATCAGCCATCTGCCCTCCAAAGTTTCTGCTGATAATCTTATTGAGGGTTTATTGAATGTGATGAGTTTCTTCTCTCTTGTAGTTTTCAAATATCTCTTTTGACTTTGGCTTTGATAGGTTAATTATAATGTGTTTCAATGGGACTCTTTGAGCTCCCCCTATTGGAGTTGGATTATTGGATGGAGATTAGCACTTCATCCTTGCTGAGCTTCAGAGGTGGGTCAATGCAAACCAGTCAAGGAGGGACTAGCTCCACTTTTAGCCAAGTGCTACTGTGCTGCTATGTCAGTTGCTGACAAGATCCTGATGCCCGACACTGACAAGATTAAAAGAAACAGTAGCATCCACAGTGCAGAATAGACATGGAAGCATAGGCTCCTGAATTTGCCATGTTCAGGCTTCAGTTATTTCCTATATTGGCACATTGCAAGGACTTTCAGGATCTGTCCCTTCATCTACTGCCTCTGTGCTGCAGGTCTGGACTCCTGGAAAAGCTATTTCAACCCTCATTGCCAGTTTGTATTTAAAGTCTGTCTACATTCAGAATTTTGGCTCCACCATTATCTTAATTATGTTAGGCCTGTTAATTAAGTTCCCTGAGGCTAAATATTCCCCTTATGTAAAAGGGCTTTTATTGTAAGAATTAAATGAGGTAAATATAAATGCCTACCAAAATGCCTTTCTTATTGTAGATGTTAATGAATACTTGTTGTTTTATGTACCGCATAACTTTATTTTATTTCACTGACTAGATTTTAGGTGAATTTGTCTTCCCCTTCATATTTCCAAGAAACATGGTAAATACTAAAAAATAGTTGATTGACTATTCTAATTGTATATTGAAAAATCCTGTATTTATCTTACTTCTTATATCAGAACACTTGGATAAGGACAAAAATAGCGCTTATTTTTATATCATATCTGCATCTGTGAGCATGGTTATCAACTAGTTTATCGTGTTTGTGCTTCTAGCTTCACTAGAGAGCAATTGTGATGAAGGTAAATGCAGATGAAGTGATGCAAGATCTACAGATTGTGGCTCTTATCTGTTTAATGATGTGTACAGTAAGTGTCATATTGGGAAGAGGGACAGGTTTTTGCTTCATCTTTTTGAAACAAAAATATAATGTTCAGTGCAGAGGATCTCATATCATGTTTTCAAAAACATCCTGGGAGACAGAAGAGGTGGAATGAAATGCTTAAGGAGAGACATCTGTTCTCTCTGACTCTTCAACTCACTCTAAACTTGGAGAAGCAAAGCACAGTGACAGTTTAACTCTTGTGTTTTGTCAGGCCTAGTTCTTTAGCTCTTTTTAAAAGTGAACAAAGTGCCATCTGTGCACACAGGTGGCTTGAATTAAATGTGATGTTGACTACTTAAAAATCATATTTGTAGAATTTAAGAAAACTCAGTTTTCTTACTAAAGAATCAATAAGATAAGAATTGGGAACCATTGACTGAATTAGAAGATACAGTGTGGAAACATGTGTCCTAAAAGGCTCTAAGCAACTATTTGCTTCACATTTTCCCAGAGTAGTTCTATCATCAGTGTGCTCACCCCAAAGAGCAGATATAGCACTAGCACCCTTGTGCCTCCCTTAACAGACTACTGTGGGTCAAACTGAGGCCATGTTGGAGACAGCGGTAGAGAATTTGCTATGTCACTGCACAGCTAAAGTATTACTTATTCATTAATTAATTATAACTCAGTAGTGACTCTCTTAGCTTCATAAAGGAAATTCTTGAAACTTGGAAGCTGAGTGGACAGGTAGAAGAATGCACAGATCTTAAGGAAGCATTGTAAGTACTAATCAGTAAGAGATAGCTAGTATTGCAGAAGTTGGAAAGGATGTGGAATCCTAATCCACTAGTTTTAGTAACTCTTTCCTCATTGTGTTAACCTCACGTGCAGTGGTCTAATTTTTTCATTGGTGAAATGAAGGGATGGGACAAGATGATCTCTTAGGTTCCTCTCAACTCTTCAAAATATTTTGGGCTCCAGTCGGCAAGGCTCAGGGGTTGAGTGTCGACATATGAACCAGGGGGTCACAGTTGGATTCTGGTCAGGGCACATGCCCAGGTTGTGGGCTTGATCCCCAGTGCAGGGTGTGCAGGAGGCAGCCAATCAGTGATTCTCTCTCATCATTGATGTTTCTATCTCTTACTCCCTCTCCCTTCCTCTCTGAAATCAATAAAGTATTTTTAAAATTATATTTTGGAACCAATTATGTTGTCAGCTTTATTCTCAGGACTCTTATAGAAAAAATGTAAGAGTTACTGATAAAGCAGTTAGATCATCTAGTATATCTACATGGCAAATGTCTTAACTATTCATAGTTTATCCACAAATTACTATGTATAAAGCTCTGCATTAATAGAAGAAAGGGAAAGGCCCATTCAGTGTGGCTCAGTGGTTTAGCATCAACCTATGAATGAGGAGGTCACAGTTGGACTCCTGGTCAGGACACATACGAGTATTGCAGGCTTGATCCCCAGTAGGGGGTGTGCAGGAGGCAGCTGATCAATGATTCTCTCTCATCATTGATGTTTCTATCTCTCTCTTTCTCCCCCTTTCTTTCTAAAAATATATTTTTTAAAAAGTAAGGATAAGAAGGTTTAAAGTAAAGGAAAATATATGGTTGCTATTACAGGGACAACCATAGCAAAAGACAAACCAAGCGTTAGCTTTACCTCGAGCAGTTGGAACACATAACAGTAAACAGCACATGTATTTCTTTTCTATTTTATCAACAGTTTTGGTTTTATAGCCAAATGAAATCTTTAAAAAGGTTTCATATTTTAAATATTTGGCATCTCAGCCTTCTTCTCCTTTTCCCTCATCTTCAACATTTTTCTGATTTATTTATTTTTAATACCAATTTTACTAATAAATGCACATATCAAAAATTCACAATTTTCAGGACAATTTGTTTGTTTTTATTATATTTCCAGAGTTATCCAATCATCATCACTATGTCCAAAATGTTTTCATTGCCTCCAAAAATAAACCCAATACATATTAATGCTCATTTTTCATTCTCCTCTCTCCCCAGTCCATGGCAATCACTAATCTACATTCAATTTATAAGTATTTTTCTATTTGTATATTTCTATACATTGTATTAAAGAATATAAAGCTTTCAGTTAGATTATTTTCAAGGTTTAACCTTTCTTATAGCATGTGCCATTACTTCATTGCTTTTAATTGACAAATAATATTTCATTGTAAGGATATACTACATTTTGTTTCTCTATTCATCAATTCATAACTTTGAGTTGGTTTTCATTCATCAATAGCTTTGGACCTAATTTCCTTTCTTTCTTTTTTATCATTGAGTGAGTAATGAGTGAGTAATTAACCCTTGGGAATTCACTCTATTTTTCTTGCCTAGTTGTCATCAAAAGTATATGGTGATGAAAAACACACATGGTGTCTAAATAAGACAAAGGAAAATCGTTTGGGCAAAAATAAAAAGGATCCCAAATCAATTATATAGAAAGGATTCCTTTATTAACTTTTGGTCGAGAATATGTTTATATATCTTCAGAAAACAACTCCAAGACCATGTGGATTCCTGCAACAGAGAAGAATTGACAGGTCTGCTCCAACCATGAAGACAAGAGGAAAAACAGTCCAGAGATGGAAGACACTGACAACGCCTTGCCACGCAAGCAGTCAGCAGATGTGCACCACTGCAGGTTGCCTAGGACCAAACCAGAGAGGGTCGGACCTGCATTGCCACCATGTGCCCACCATCCAGATATCATTGCTGACATATACACATAAGGAACTGTTAGACATTGAAACGGGGACTCAGAACTGTTGGACATTGAAATTGGGACTCAAACATTTTTTACTATTATTATTATTTTTTTTGTTATTATATGTTCATTTCTAGTCTGCAGAGGCAAAATTTTTTAAAAGAAAGAAATGGGGAGGAAATAGATACAGAGGCAAAGAAGCATTGAACAGACTGTCAAACTACATTGGGAAGGCAGGGGAGGTTGGGCGAAGAGGGCTGTAAGAGATCAACCAAAGGACTTGTACGCATGCATATAAGCACAACCAATGGATACAAGGCACTGGGGGGGGGGGGGCAGGTGAAGGCATGTACTGGGAGGTAGGGGAAGCTGGGGGGAGGTCAATGGGGAAAAAAAAGGAGGCATATGTACTACTATTTGTAATACTTCAAACAAAAAAAAAAAGAATACAAAAAAAAACAAACACATATATGGAACTGAAAAAAAAAAAAAGTGTATGGTGAGCCCTAGCCAGTTTGGCTCAGAGGATAGAGTGTCAGCCTGCAGACTGCAAGGTCCCAGGTTAGACTGCAGTCAAGGGCACATGCCTGGGTTTCAGGCTTGATCCCTGATAGAGGGCATGCAGGGGGCAGCCAATCAAAGATTCTCTCTCACCACTGATGTTACTATCTCTCTCTCTCCCTCTCTGAAATCAATTAGATATATATATACACACACACACTAGAGTCCCGATGCATGAAAATTCATGCACTGGAGAGGGGGGTCCCTCAGTCCGGCCTGCCCCCTCTCACAGTCTGGGAGTTCTCAGGGGTGAGAGGCAACCTGGTGATCAGGGGAAGTCGACGCACCCATCACACCTCTGCTGCTGCCACTGCTGGCAGCGCAAGCCTCGGCCGGCCCAGGTTACATGAGCCTCAGGCAGCCCTGGGAAGCTGGGCAGCCTCCATCTGAGGCTTGCCTGAGCCTAGAGCATTGGCTGGGCAGCCGCTATCCAAAGCTTGCCTAGGCCTTAGGCATTGGCTGGGCAGCTGCCATCCGAGGCTTGCCTGTGCCTCGGGCTGGCCCTGGATGGCTGGGCAGCAGACATCCGAGGCTTGCCTGTGCCTTGGGCTTGCCCTGAACGGCTGGGGGGCTGAGGGGACTGCGGGACTCTGTGCTCCTGCTGCCCTGGTGGGGCTAAGGGGACTGTGTGCCACCATCTTGTGGCTGTGGGTGCCACCATCTTTGAGGGTGTAGCAGTCAATTATCATATTCCCTCCTAATTGGCTATGGGTACTTCCATCTTTGTGAGGGTGTGACAGTCAATTAACATATTCCTTTATTAGATAGAATATTTTAAAGTATATGGTGATTACACAATGTTCAAAATGGGAAAATATAGTTGATGCAAAAAGACACATAAATATCAACTACATAGTACTTAGTTCTAATCTAAGTAATGTGGTATACAAGAAAATTTGAATAATTCCTTCTCTAAAGAGTCCTTGCACATTTTAAAGACTAATGACAATGTCTGATAATAGTAAGGATAGAATGAGGTCAAGTGGAGAATTAAAAGATTATAAATAAATCATCATGCTCCCTATATCAACAAACTCTGCATCACATATCAGGCACACACTCTGTGTAAGATACTGCATGTTTTACATGCATTAGAGTATTTTATATTCCAACAACTTATTTGGGGCATGTGTTTTATTTATATCTCTGTTAATATTTAGATGATAAAATAAATTACAGGCAGCAACCATAAATATATAAAATTAAATGCTTAGGAAATATAAGAGTTGAATTTCATCTTAAACCTCTGAAACATTCTCTAACATATATATATATATATACACATATATATATTATTAGAGAGAGAAAGAACATATATATATTATGTTATATATATGTATATGTATTTATTATGTTATATATATGTATATGTATTTATATTTAGAAAAGAATCATGGTAGATGGGAAATGGGATGAGTGGGTCTTGAACTTACTGATGGTGTTTAGTATTCAAGTATTCAAGATTTGTTTAATCATGATCAGAGGTAGGGATGGGGCAATGGGGTCAATGATTTGAGAAAATAACCACAGTATAAAAAGCATATTTATATTAATGAAGTAATAACACAAAATAATTGTTTTTAAATAGTACATTTACAGTTTATTCTTATTGATAAGACTTATTTGTAAATTCAGTCTGTTACTTGGCAAATCTGATAACTAGCAACTCAACAGGAGACTTACAATTTTGATGGAGATCTGTGCTTCTTCAGGGCATCCATCTCCCTCTCATCAACAGTCCCAGACATCCTGGCAAAAGCAAACATTCCTCCTGGAAAGCTTGCCCAATGGGCCACTGAAGTCTTTTTATTTCAGGCAATATCATTTTTATCTGGGGGAAGCATTGCTTGGTAATAAGTCAGGACCCCAGACAAACTAGAAAATTGTTCCATAATTTTAATAATTACTAAATTATATTTCTTGTATGGACCCATTCTTCTGCTACCAAGTACCCATTTACATGCACACATATACAGACAGGCACATGAATGTACACAAACACTCACTTATAATTATATACGCCTCATGTTACTGCATGATGAAATGCTAATTTGTGGTAAGCTTGGAGAGGCAATATTTTTTTTGTAAATAGCACCATATGTAAAATTAATCAACATCAATGCCCAAAAATTGTATAATAGATCTGCTGTCTATTTTACTAGACAATCTTGACACTTTTCTGATATTCACAAAATAAACTTTCTTAAAAAATCAATACATCACTAGTCCTCAGCAGGAGTTGGCTTGAGATTTAGTTCTGTGCCTGTTACTACATTGCATATCCCTAACACCCAGGGTAAGAATGCTTGCCTAGACCAATCAAAACCAATGAGAGCAATGATCTTTGAGAATCCTCGGAAGATAATCTTAAGTTTTCCTGTTGGGCTTAAAAGTGAGAGGATGCAAGGTTTCTCGGTGCTATAGTCATTTTCTGACTGTGATGGGAACGTGTGTCTGAATGGAGCCATAAAAAATACAACTGTGAGATGGTACACATGCCCCTATGACTTCATTTGCGTGCCTGCATTAAGTCGCACCTGAAGCCAGAGGTACATTACAATACTTTTTTGGGATAAGTCCATTTGAATTGTGGCTTCTGATACTTGAAATAGAAATAATACTTTCCTTTTTTTCCACCTCTTACTCTGAAATAGAAAATTGTGCCCTAGCCAGTTTGGCTCAGTGGATAGAGAGTTGGCCTGTGGACTGAAGGGTCCCGGGTTTGATTCTTATCAAGGGCACATGCTCAGGTTGTGGGCTATATCTCCTGTAGGGGGTGTGCAAGAGGCAGCCAATGATTCTCTCTCATCATTGATCTCTCTCTCTCTCTCTCTCTCTCTCTCTCTCTCTCTCTATCTCTCTCTATCTCTCTGTCTCCCTTCCTTTCTGAAATCAATAAAAATATTTTTTAAAAAGAAAATGGTAACAATGACTTATCCATGCATCCTTATATAATCAATCTTCTCAGATAATCAATTTGTGTAATATCTATCTATCTATCTATCTATCTATCTATCTATCTATCTATCTAACTATCTATCTATGCTTAAATGACCAAATGACTGGATTACTGAATGGCCGGTCAACCTGTCCCTATGATACGCACTGACCACCAGGAGACAGATGCTTAATGCACAGGATCGGGCTCCCTCCTGTCTGGATCAGGCATGCAGGGATCGGGCACCCTCCTATCTGGATTGGGTCTGAGGGGATCAGGCCAAAACTGGCTATCTCCCTGAGGGGTCCCGGATTGCCAGAGGGCACAGGTGCATGAATCCGTGCACCATGCCTCTAGTTTATAGATAAATAAGTTACATCTTATGAAAGATATGAATACACCCATTATACAACTGTTTTTCTTCTGAACTTTAACACTTAAAATAAAACCCTATATACGCTTGAGAAACAATTTCATCCAAATTCAAAAACAAAAACCTATTGCTCAAAGTTATTGCCTCTTTTCCACTATACTTACCCATCAAACTAACTACATATTTCTGATACTAATAATCATCCTATAAGTACTTTAATCTATTTTATTTTTCTGTTATTTACCTCAAAGTCTAATTGTCTTTGAGTATGTGGATTTTTAATCATTTCTCTTGTCACTTATTTTAGTGTTTTTTTCTGTTTAAATAAATGCAACACTTGTATTTTTTTCAACCAAGCCAATTTTCAATTCAATAGAGTCTTACCTTATGGTTCAATTATATACTTCTTGGAGTGTAGTGATCAATTTAGTCTCTAGAGATTTAATTGAAAAACACAGAAATTGATAATGGTGTGCCATTATGCATTGGAAGAGTCATACCATCTGTTCTTTCAATGTGTGAATTAGTTTATCAGACTAAAAAATTCCTCTGTGCTACTTTCTGAAACTATGTTCAGGGCTACAAGATCTGCATTTCTAATTGTCACGTTTCAACTTATTTTTCTTTCTATAATATCACTTTGGGCTGAAAGTGTTAGGCATTTGAAATAACCAATGGATAATTTTTTTTTCTAAATATATTTTTATTGATTTCTGAGAGAAAGGAAGAAGGAGACAAAGATAGAAACATCAATGATGAGAAAGAATCATTGGTTGGCTGCCTCTTGCATGCAACCCTGGCATGTGCCCTTGACTGGAATTGAACCTGGGACCTTTCAGTCCACAGGCTGATGCTCTATGCACTGAGCCAAACTGGCTAGGACACCAATGGATAGTTTTTAATGAAGGGGTATGCCTAATCTATAATATGAGAGAAGAAAAATGGATGAAAGTCATGATACCCTTTGAGATCTCAACTGTGTGCTTTATAAGAAAACACATTAAAATTTGCAGTTATTTTCCTTAGTATGTTGGCAGTATACAATTTTTTAATGATGACATATATTAATTTATAATCAGAAAAGAAACAGAAACATACTCTCTTTCATCTCATGTTTTTTTTTCCTTTTGTCATCTTGAGTGTGCTAAATATTAAGCATAACTAGAAAAACATTTTCATAATATAACAAAATATGTCTCAGATGAACTGGTATTTGATGAAGATAATGGATTCACCTGTCGATTGAATCAATAGCAATAATTGCATTTATTTCTATTCTTTTTAGATTTTTATTAAATTTCTTGAAGTGACAAGTTAATAAAATTATATAAGTTTTAAGTATTCAATTCTATGATGCATCATCTGTATGTCACATTGTGTGTTTACAAATCAAAGTCAAATCTTCATCTGTCACTGTACATTTGACACCCTCTTCCCTTTACTATCCTCCAGCTCCTTTCCTCTCTGGTAACCACCATCCTGCTGTCTGTGTCTATGAATTTTTGTTTTTTGTCTTGTTTGTTCATTTGTTACTTTCAGTTTTATATTCCCCATATAAGTGAAATCATATGGTTCGTAATTTTTCTGTCTGACTTATTTTGCTTAGCATCATAGCCATAGGTAGCTGTATATTAGAAAGAAAGCAAAGAGAATCAGAAACTGAGCATGTTGTTTCATCGGGAAGCTACAGCATTGCCCCTCCAAGGGGGTTAACACCCCTCTTCCCCCTCATGTAGGGAGCAACCTGCCCTCCAGTGCTGGATTGTAAGGGGAGCCTGGGAGAAAAGGACATGCACAGTAGAAGTCAAAATGGTGCAGGAGGAGGTGCTTGACCATAAAGGCCTGTCAATCTCACCTGAGAAAGGGATCATTGATCAAGAGTGGACTCATCATTGATCAGGAGTGGACTCAGAAGCCTGTGAACATTTGGGAAGCTGTTTGTTTTGAAAAAGCTCCTGGTTATAGCTCCAAGAGAACAAAGCCTTTTTATTCTCTTTCTAGGTCACCTGGTAATACACTAGCCCTTTCATTCAAGCAGACTCTTTCATACATACAGCCTTGCAGGTCTAGGGGACCTGGAGCCTACAGTAGACCTCACAGGCTCCAGAGGACTAAGCTTTAATATGAAGCAGAAACTCTGGACACTGGCATTTGTTTTTACCTTGATGAAGACAAGGTTGGACTTTTTCCATAGTCGGATGGAAGGAAGGAGATGGGAAATTGAAAACCCAGTGGCAGCCTTCCCAAATGAACCTCACTACACCACAGTCTTCCAGACATGAATCCATGAAATGCTTTTCTCGCGATCCCACGGGAAAGCCTGCTTTCCACTGACAACAGCATGATATACTCAAGATCTATCCATGTTGTTGCAAAATGGAAGTGTTTAATCTTTTCTTATGACTGAGTAATATTCCATTATATATATATATGCACCACATCTTCTTTACCTAATACTCTAACAAAGGACTCTTGAGTTGTTTCTATGCCGTGGCCATTGTGAAAATGTTGTAATGTACTAGCTACTAGGAAAATACAATCAAAACTACGATAAGATTTTACCTCACAGCTGTTAGTTCATCAATAGTGGAGATGTAAACTGGTACAGCCACTATAGTAAATATTATGGAGGTTCCTCAAAAAATTAAGAATAAATTAACCATATAAACCAGCAGCCCCTCATCTGAATATCTACCCCCGACATTTGAAAACATGTATTTGCAAAGATATATACACTTCTTTTTATCGGTGGAAGTGGGGTATCCTTTTCTTCACTGAGTGCTGGCAGTAGGGTCTTTATGATATCTCAAGAAAAATAATTTTCTGAGACTCACAAGATATGATAAGTGATTTTATTTGTGTGGAATTACATCCTTGGATTTCCAAACTCCAATTTCCCTTAATCCAGTCCTGGAAGAAGTAGAGCTGGGGATTCAGTAGAGCTAAAAGCAAAGCCAGTGTCTAACGTATCCATTCCATGTTAGAACTGGATCCAGTTTAGCATTAGGCTAGTTTCAATCCACTAGTCTATTGTATGTGGGCAAATGCAAGAGCGTGAGAGTCCTACAAGCCAGGAGTCAACCAAGAGGAACCAAGAGAGCCCTAACCAGTTTTCCTCAGTGGTTAGAGCATTGGCCTGTGGACTGAAGGATCCCAGGTTCGATTCTGGTCAAGGGCATGCACCTTGGTTGTGGGCACATCCCCAGTAGGGAGTGTGCAAGAGGCAGCTGATTGATGTTTTTCTCTCATCGATGTTTCTAACTCTCCCTCTCCCTTCCTCTCTGTAAAAAATCAATAAAACATATTTAAAAAAAAAAAAGGAACCAAGAGAGACTAAGAGCAAACCAAGAGTGCCCACCAAAAGCACCAAGAGAAAACCAAGAGAGTGAATTTCTTTGTTTAGAGACTTAAGTATCTCAAGTATTCCTGTGCTTGCAGTGGCCACACCTACTCTCCCCAAAGACCTGTTCCCAGGTGTAACTGACAGAAAAGTATTGTCCCTATTTCTCCCAGATTACTAGGCATGTGTCTATTCTCCCCCTGTCCAGTACCTTCCTCCAGTGATCTGTGGGGAATAGTACAGTAGCACCCTGCTGGGTGTTAAACATCAGCTTCCTGGCAAAGCTGCACAAATGACATGCTTATAATATTTGACCTTCCCTTTGCTCCTTTCCTATTATTAATAACTAGGATAATTACAATGGTATTATGTTCATCGAAGGTCACAGCCTTATCAAAGATATTGGAGAGTAAATATGTTTGTTAGTGTGACATTGTCCATAGTTAATGGAAATTTACTAAATAAATTGTTTGGACTGCCCAGGAAGATCCCAAAGAGGGTAACAAAATAGCTAAGTGATTAATAGTTAAGTCTACACAAATAGGTATTTAGATAGTGGTATTCAGAGCTCTAAATTGTAGTCAGGGATGCAGGATGAAAGCACAAATTGGATGTGACGAGTTACTGTTTGTTTTGAGTTTCTAATTTCCAAGTCTGATTAAAGATTATTTGACCTATAATTAAGTTAATTAAATGTCACTATGAACTTTGAGACCATTTGATTAGTAATGTAGAAATGAATGTTCAAGTCAAAACCTTGAGAGAACAAGAGATGTAGAAAAATGAAGGATAGCTTTTAAGTGAGTAGTTATCAAGAATCTGAGCTTTCACCTGCTTGCAAACCAACATACTAGTATATATAAATGTAGCCTGTGAATCAGAGACAGAGAGACATAGCAACAGACAAATCACCATTGGGCAGTGTGGTGATAGCCAAACAGTATCTTCACATCCAGTGAGGTGCCTTACAGGAGTAGAAGCCCAAAACAAACAAACACTCTCATCTCGTATGGGATTCCTGGTCATGTGCCCATCTTCTTGGAGGTTGAGATCAGCCGGTTGAATCTTTTCAGAATGAGGAAAAATAAAAAATACTGACAAGGTTGTATCTGACCAAAATGAAAACAAAATTAAAGGAGAGAGGAGTGATTTAGGTATTTACCTAGCCTCAATTTTATTCTCTGTATATTGCAGTTTACATGTTATTTTAAAATAAGCTCTGTTCTCTGCATGTCTTTGTAGTGTAGGCTTCTATGCCTTTAGGATCATGGAAACTCAACCAAAGTTTATGTTCATTTTATGTGAGATAGTCAGTGAAGAAACCGTAAGGATCTGTTTGTATCTTCCTTTTGTTTGCTGACTTCAATGGATTGGACCACTCAAGTAGAGATGTTTGTGTATATGCATCTGAAGTTAAGACAGCTTTTAGTAAAGCCCTACTGACTTCTGCAGGTTTTAAATGAAGAAAGTTTAAAACCAGTTATAAGTAGTACTTCTGCTACTCTGTGCAAACAAACCTTATGGTGAGAAGAGATATTTGACATTCTCAAGAGGGGGCGTTTATTTTCCTCTTATATGAACTTTTATTTCACAAATGATATGAAGAATGAAATGATCAAGTGAAAATTTCTGCCATTTACATTTTAGCTACAAATAAAATAAAATAAAACATCATTGAGCTGAGTGGCCATCAATTGAGTCATTATTAAGCCTAAAAAGGGCTCTTTATCATAGGAAGTGCTATCCACAGGATTGACACTTCCCTATGAATTACTGTTGATTACTTACAATTATGATGACTTTGAAATGAAGATGGCCTTTAATCTGGGTTACATTTTTGCAAAAAAAGGTGCATTTATCTTGTACACTTACCTTTATAATATTTTTCAGGAATTCAAATCATTTTAAGGCAAATATATTTATCATGCCTGGTTGGAAAATAAAAACTCTTTTGAGTACATGGGTATTTTAGAGATGAAAGACTATTCTTCTACTGACACTACAATGACCAATGACTAACATAAGTATAGTAAGTAAAAAATATGTTCTTGACTGAGGCAAACGATTAATAATTAACACACAGTCAGTGAACTTTTTTCTTTAAAGGACCAGACAGTAAGTATTTTAGGCTTTGTGAGCCATAAAGTCTCTGATGCAATTACTCTAATCTGCCATTGTCATGCAAGAACAGCCATAGACATATGTAAATGAATAAGTGTGACTATGGGCCAAATTTGGTGGGCATGAATTTGGACCACAGCCATAGCCAGAGTTTCTCTAATCCTGGTCTAGCGTACTAAACTAACTATCCTCTCTCTCTCTCTCTCTTTCTCTCTCTCTCTCTCTCTCTATCTACCTATCTATCTGTCAACATATCCTAATATATAAAAACCCTGGGTTGTAACATCTGGTAACAACCAAGGTTTGACCAACTGGAAGTCAGTCCTGCACCACAGCCCAGCACTGACTGCTTCTGCTGCAGGCACCATGCCCCAAAACTGACTGCTGAGGGGGCTGCAAATCAGGGCCAGAGAGGGGCCTGAGGAGAGAAGCAGGGACTGATCCATTGCATCTATGGCAGCTTTTGATCAGGACTTGCCTCTCTCTTTCTCTCCCAGTCTGGCCAGCAGCCACACCTCCATTTGTCACCAAGCCTGCATGGGGGCTGCTGATCAGCCCCGCCTTTCTGATCAGGGCCCATTGATAGGCCCAGAGATGCTGACTGGCATAGAAACTGACCAATCAGAACCAAATTGGCCGGCAAAGGAGGGCAGTTGAGGGCGAGATCGGACAGGCAGAGGCAGTTGGGGGTGAGAGCATGCTGGTAGGGGAGAGCAGTTGGGGGCGATCAAGCAGGCAGGCAGAGGCAGTTAGGGGTGATCAGACAGGCAGGCAGGTGAGCGGTTAGGAGGCAGCGGTCCCAGATTGTGAGAGAGATGTCCGACTGCCAGTTTAGGCCCAATGCCACAGGGGATCTCCGATTGGAGAGGGTGCAGGCTGGGCTGAGGGACCCCCTCCCCCTGTGCACGAATTTCGTGCACCAGGCCACTAGTGTATAATTATATTTAATTAGTAATTAAATATATAGTTATATTAAATTAATATGCATTGTTAAAATTGCATCAAATGTCTTATATTGTAAATGTATATTATTTACATTAATTTAATTACTATATTTGCTTATAATATATACTTTAATTTTAGGATATAATGAAACTACTTTACCTAAATTTAGAATTGCAAGATTGTTTTTGATAAAAATTATTCTGACACTTGTAAGGAAGCCTTCATTTAAGACTGTTACAATAGCCCAGCTGGTATGGCTCAGTGGTTGAGCATCAACCTATGAACCAGGAGATCACAATTGGGTGTGCAGGTGTGCTGCTGCTGGTCAATTATTCTCATCATTGATGTTTTGCTCTCTCTCTCCCTCTCCCTTCCTCTCTGAAATCAATAAAACTATGTTTTATAAAAAGACTATTGCAGTAGAGGGAAGACTATTGCAATAGGGGCGAGAGACTGAACTCAACTTTGAATACAGCAAACATCCCTGAGGATTCATAGCCAAGAAGCAGAATGAAGGGAACAGTGGCTGGTAAATTATTAAGATGACAGACATGTTAAGGGTAGTGGGATACTTACTAGACTGACTTAGCAGATTCTTGCTAAAGGCAGGTCAAGATCCAGAACTAGTCTAAAAGAGGGATCAGAGGAACTTGACTAAATTTTAATTAAGGAGGGAGTCTTTGTCAATAGTGCTAAAAGTATTTTTAAATTAAATTATAACAGTGAACAAAATGAAATATAACTGATAAATATAGTGAAAAGACTTAATCAAATAAAACTATTTGTTGGGATCCTTCTTCAAACCGCTGAATGCTCATTCCCTAAAAATACCAACCAAATCACCTGTCAAACATGATAAAGCACACCTGAGTTTATTGCTCCCTGTGGTGCAGGATATTGCAGATGTTTTTGGATCTAGTTTGACAGGTATTTTAATAAGCAGTGTTGATCAGGATTGGGTGAAGTTTGTGTTGTAAGAAGTAAGGATTAGTGAATTTAGTGAGGTGAAGGTTTGGGCGAGGCTTTTGAATAGGGAGCAGTGATTTAATTGAGCTTTGTATTGATCTTAGAGAAAGACATATTTACTTTAGTTAAGATTAGTGAAGTTGTCCATTTTTCTAATAAATGAGTTTTCAGGAAGTTCCTAAAACACACACACACACACACACACACACACACAAACAACAACAAAAACACTGAAGTTATTGCAACCTCATTTCTCTGCCAAGAATTTCCTGGAGTATTAAAATCATATTATTGTAGACAATTGAATAGTAAGCTCATATTAACGTAGACAATAAGTTGTGTGGATGAGAATAGTTTCAGTTCTGAAAGGAACAAGAAACAGTCCCTTTCTTAACTTTATAAAGTCAATGAAAACCCAGAACAAACACATGAAAACCAAATAAAAATAGTAAGAATTTTTGAAAGGAGTTATATGACTAAGTATTAAATGACTGCTATAAGAGTTCAGAAAAGACAGAAATTGAGTGATAACTTTGGAATTTGGGGGGAATTTAACAATGCTTCAAAAAAGATTAAAGTCTGGGCAAGAACACATTTATTAGAGGGTGTCATAAGCAAAACAGAGTGGGAGTGAAGTAGGAGTTATGTGGACAACTGTGAACAACAGACAATCTGGACTATTTTATAGGGTATCAGGCAATAATGACTATGGAAATATATGTTGATGTCACAAGTGAGTAACCTAAGTGATAGCCTTTAATTTTTATAGTTTATTATTAGGGCTCCCTGTGTCTCTGGAACATATGAGTGAATACAAAACATTACAATGAATGTTAAGCTATGTGATGAGAATTAGCTAGAGGCATAGCAAACATGAGAGAAGGAAGGCAGGAAGGAAAGGCAGGCAGGAAGGAAGGAAGGAAGGAAGGAAGGAAGGAAGGAAGGAAGGAAGGAAGGAAGGAAGGAAGGAAGGAAGGAAGATAGGAAGGAAGGAAGGGAGGGAGGGAGGAAGGAAGGGAGAAAGGAAGAAGGGAAGGAGGGAGGGAGGGAGAGAGTGGGAGGGAGCTAGAGAGAGAGAGGGAGGAAGGAAGGAAGGAAGGAAGAGAGAAAATTGCCCTGGCTGGTGTAGCTTAGTTGGAGCATTGTCCCATACATTTGATTCTTGATCAGGGCACATACCCAGGTTACAGGAGACAACTGATCAATGTTTCTGTCATGCTAATGTTTCTCTCTTTCTCTCTCTCTCTCCCTTCTCCTCTCTCTAAAATCAGTAAAACATATCTTCAAGTGAGGATTAAAATATTTTAAAAATAAATTTTAGAAACCCTAAATCTTCCAAGTGAGAGTAGAACCATATTAATATAGGAGATGAAGAGATAGAGAAGGTGAAATAAAATTTTGAGGGAGGGTGTATCCAAAACTATAAGGAGTTTAATTTTAATCTACTGAGTTTTATGTACCTGCAAGACATTTATGTGATCAAGCATAGAACTGGAAATTTAAAACTGGCATATGGGAGAGGTCAAACTTGAGTTGAAAGTTTAAAAATCAATATGAAAGAAAGGTCTGAATAGAAAGTATCACTCAGAGAATAGTGTCTGGAAAGAAAATAAAGCTCATAACTGAGCTTTGAGGGATGTCTTTGTTAAGATAGCGATTTGAGGGGTGGAATACAGAGATTGTTGAAGGAAGAATTCTAGGGCAAAGTATTGGTTCAAAGACAAGAGACAAGGATTAAAAAACCCATCTGTTCATCATTGTCACACACTGTGAAGTCGGGTTAGGGGGGTTAAGTGTGGAGGAAGTGCACAATGGATTTGGCTATTGCAGGTCAGGGATGAAGTTTGCAATTTCAGGAGAGTGAGGACTGAAGTTGTACTGCAAGGAGATATGGAGAATAATATGTACAGCAGACATATAGAATAAGGCAAAAAAACCCAGACACAAAAGGTTTATTGGGGCTTTAAAGGACAAAAGCCTGGGAGAGAGCAAAAGAGCAAAATGAAGGTAATTATCATTGTTGTTGTTATTATTATTGTGAAGAAATATATACATGATGAAAATTACTATTAGTTGACAAGGGGTAATGGAAATAAAAAATCTTTAAGTGCTTGGAGCATATTGATTTGGTTACACAACAGCTTTTAGTTTAGCTAAGGAAAAAGATCACATCTTTCCAGAATTCTGGCAGAAAGAAGAGTGTGTATGGAGCAAGATTTGGAGGTAGATGAAAAAAAAAACAATAAAGACATTTCTGATGGTCTCAATTTTATCAGGTAAATATATGGAGCTTGTTTCTCTTTAAAAGGTGAGGGAACTTTCCCATAGTTGTGAGCTGTGTTTTAAGAGAGACAATTGAGGGGCCAGCTATATTTCAACTATGATTAGCTCAAAATTATAGATTTTGATATTTTAAATTAATTATAAAATATTAACTTGTTACTTAACAAATCCTTCCTAAATTTATTAGAGCATTTACTGTGATAAATATTTCATTATATTGTTTTACTCTTTTTTAAAAAAATACTCAATGCCCAGCAGGCATGGCTCAGTGGTTGAGTGTGGACCTATGAACCAAGAGGTCATGGTTTCATTTCCAGTCAGGACACATGCCCGGGTTGCAGGCTCAATCTGCAGTGGGGGGTGTGCAGGAGAAAGCCGATCAATGATTCTCTCTCATCATTGATGTTTCTATCTCTCTTTCTTCCTTCCTTCCTCTCTGAAATCCATAAAAATATTTTTTATAAAAATAAAAAAATACTCAGCTTTTGGTCTGAGTATAAATTTAAAAAATGATGTTATAGAATTTTTATTTTAGATATAACAAAAATAGGTTTTAAAAAAATGAAGATCATATATGAATTAAAATTTCTCAAATAATTAATTTTTCCACTTTTTATAAACTCTCTGTGTAGGTAGATGATTGATGATAGGTAGACAGATAGATGACAGGTTTAATTTTGAAACATTAAAAGCAAATTATGTCAGCCCTATCCAGTGTGGCTCAATTGGTTGAGCATCAACCCAGGCAGTAAGAGGTCCCGGTTTGATTTCAGGTCAGGGTTCATGCCTGGGTAGGGGGCTACATCCCAAGTAGGGAGCATGCAGGAGTCAGTTGATTGATATTTCTCTCTCATCACTGTTTCTATCTCTCTCTCCCTCTCCCTTTCTGTCTCTCTAAAATCGATAAAATATATTTTTTAAAAGCATAAGTGTCAAAATTAAACACTTACATTATCAATGTAAGTATAAGACCCAGTAGACCAGATTTTAAAGACCAGAAAAAAAATAAGAAGAATAACCAAAAAGGTGTCTTTTTATTGATATACATAGGAGATAAATGTTGTCAACTGCAATTTCCCAGAAGACTTCCAAAATAACCTACAAAGAAAAGGTAAGTTTATTACCCAATGCAATCAGGGAGAACAATAATTTGACTGTTTAGAATGTGCAGAAGAAGGGGTTGGCAGGATTGGGGGGAGATAACCTATATTGCTGGTTAAGACAGGTATTTCAATGAGAATATGGATGTAATAGTTTAGGATTGACACAGAGAGGGAAGCATCTTGAAGTGAGTATTAAGTAAACAGTTTGATTATTAAGAAATTTTCTGAGTTTTAGAAACATATGTGCAGCTAAATTAACTTTCAGAAGAAAAATTTGTGTTTATATACTGATTTACAGCCTCGTGGGCAAGAGTATTCAAGAACTAAAAGTAAAATCAGCTTTGGTTCTTGGTCCTGACAGTTGAGGTGGATGCATGGGGGGATGGAATGCGAAGTGTTTTACTGGCTGCCTTGTGTGGAAGAGGTGTAAATTGAAAGGTCGCATTTACTTGAAAGATCTTAAATTAGGATATACCGTTGTTTTATGTTTTGTTAGACAAATAGAGAAAATGGATGGGACAGAAAAGACAGTAATGTGGGGAACAGACACCAAAAACGCATTCTTGAAGTCAGGGATGGAGAGGCCAGATAAGGATTACATCTTCCATGCCTTTTCATTAAGAAAAAAAACACTAAAAACAACTGACTGAACTGAATATCTATTTAGGATAATTGACTGATTGACTCTTAACTTTCATTGAGCTAAAGAGGAAGATCATTTATTTAATCAAGATTACTGTATAGACATGCATAATACTGTGTTTTAAAAATATTTTAAGTATACCTACCTTATCTTCCTGTGTTAATGTACTTTGCTCCTTGATCTGGTTCACTCATATTTCATTACCTAAGATTAAGCAAAATATGAGATGACAGTTTTGAAATATGGTTCCCTAAAGGGATTGATTAAGTGCAGTAATGGGAGTTTCAAAACTGGAAGACTTCACTAGTGATTATAAATCAAATAGGAAAGTAGGATAAATATGAGACCCAGTAGACCAGATTTTAAAGACCAGAAAAAAATAAGAAGAATTAATTAAGGCAGATCTTAGATACTTTTAAAATAATTTAGGCAGAAATCTGAATTATTTAGCTAGATAGTTACCCTTGAATTAAAAAAAAAAATTATCCCGCTGCTACAACATTGACAGTATTATTCCCAGGAGGGCAGAGCTAGAGGCATTTATACAATCTCAAATCCTGTAGATTTGTTCAAGTCTAAATAATTACCTAACAAACTTTACTTTAAAAAATGTTAAGGTGACATTTTTATCTTCTCAAACAAGCTTCACTCACTTCTAGTTTGGTTCTAAAAGAAATAAAAACTAATTTTCCTTATTCTGCCTCCTATACAACCTCTTGCCTGCCTGGGGTTTTCTCTTTCTATGAGAGACTCTGAGGCCACATGTTGCTCTATCTCTTATATTGTAGAAGAGCCACCCTTCACACTAAAATTGCTCTCTAAGCTCCTCTTTCTCCCTGAGCCCACACACTTCATCCCTATTTAGAATTTTGCAGTGTACTTGTCCCCTGGGAGGAAAATCACCCATCAAGTGACTTTGTGCTATATTTATCTCCATGTAGAAGGGGGGAATCCTTTTCCTCTTAATTTATTGTAAAATTATTATAATGATGATTTGTTAAGGCATGCACTTTGTCTCTTCTTGCTAATCTATAATGTTAATGAATATCAAGAAATTATACAGAATTGAGAATATCAAGAAAAATAACAGAAGGGATTGGTTGAGCTTGGACTGTTGACTCAAGCATTAATTGAGTCAGCTGATAAGACCAAGTAACAGAGGTGACTATTGTTGCCTTTAGGCTGTGATCATAATTTTGGATAGAAAAAAAGGGAAAGATAGAGAAGAATATAAATATGTATTATGTGTGTAAACCTGTTATTTGGTCAACATCATAAGAAAAGGAAAGCAGGTAAAGTTAATGATAAAAGTAAACCAATTTAATTATAGCTAACAACAAAGGTTCAGAAGGTGATGCAATGCCTTATTTTATTTTCCTGTTTAATTAATGTTTGCAAGGCCTTATTTTAAAGATCACATAGAACTATCTTGCAGTCTGTGCAGTCTGTCTCCAAAAATACCTTTAAAATATTTCTGTCTGTTTCCCTTCTTCCCCAAGCCATAGGTCCAACATGTCACTGCCCCTATGTGAATAAGGTCAAAAAGAACTATTGGCTCTCTGTGCTATCCTTGACTCTAATAGGAGAGTCATATTGACCTCTCAGTCTTCTAAATGAAACACAGACAAAAAAGAAAAACAAGCCTTATTTCCTATAATATTGATTGCTTCTCATCATGTGATTTGTAGGTGTTACGATTTATAATATTGAAATAACTGTAAAACAGGTCACAAAATCTTGCTTTGCAAAAGTGTCAGACATTTCTCTACAATGCTCATCACCCTGCATGCGGTACTTGCTTACCATTATACAGGTGGCACATTCAGGATCCGAGTGGTTGTAACTTACATAACTTCATTCATTATGAACAGTGGACTAAATCCTCTTCAATACTGCCTTTCTTCCTAGGGGTTTGGGATGTTTAATACCATAGGAAAGGTTAGTGGGTAAACTAGAAAAATATTATTATTATTAAAAAGAAATAATCAAGACTGCTTTTGTGTACCTTTCCATCTTACCTAATAATAGACAAACTTGTAAATTGACCATATCTCTGCTACATCCACAGCCAATCAGGAGTGAGTATGCAAATTAACCCAACAAATATGGAAGGTTAATTTGCATATACAGGCATGGAGCGGGCGGGACACTTGCTATGAGGGGAAGGGGTGGTAGCGGAAGGAGCTACAGGAGCGGTGCTCTGGCTGGGTGTGAGGACTTGCAGGCTCCCAGGCAGCCGGAAGCAAAATCAGGGGAAGGAAGGCCTATTCTTGCACGAATATCATGCACTGGGCCTCTAGTATATATATATGAGCTTGTGAGTATCCTTTCTGACAGTTTTCCCTTAGGTTGGTATTTTTAGTCTGAGGTACTCCTATGATAATTTAATTTCCTGATGAATGTGGCTCCAAAATATATAAAATCAGCAGCTGTTCAGAAGCAATTTCATTATTTTAAATAAAGATACGCTTCCTCTAAAGTTGACAAAGTAGATACAGTGGTATGCTAACAGTTTCAGAAATATTTGTTTGTTGTGTTTTATAATCTTAATGTTTAGTAAATTTTATTAGTTCAGTCTTCAACTGGCATCTAAAATAAAGGTAGTTGCATTGTACTGACATACTTGGTAAACCTATAAGTATAGAAACCTTTTTCAAGACTTTTAAAAGGGGGAAACACTGGTCAGAATTTAATACATGAATACAATAAATATATTGAAAATATTCCCATACATTATAAACATTTGAAGGTAATTAGTATAGCTTAAAATATCTTCATTTTAGAATGTTATGCACAAAAAAAGGCCTTATCATCAAAGATTTTTATCTGTGATCACATGAACCAGATAAAATACCAGAGACAACATTTCAACCCAAAGGATAAAGATTGGAGTAGGAATTGGACGGTGGTAAGACTGGATACATGAAAAAGCCTGCATGGGGTTGGTTCAATATGAGTAGCCCTAGAATTGTGTAGTTATGATTAACTGGCAGCCCTTTCTGCAAGTTTAACTAGATCATTAATCAGTAACAGCCTATATAGAAAATGGCAGGCACTTCTCATTGTTCCTTCTTTCTCATCTCAGAATGGGCTGCAGATTGCCCATATTTTAATTAATTTTTATTTGTTCAATCAGAATTGTGAGTGGCCCTCTCACTAACCTTATTCTCATTGCACAATAGGCCATATGCTAGGTGGGCTTCCATATCACTGAAGAGGATTAATGTGAGCCAACTATAGAAACCTGCTCAGGTTATTAAAGGCTACCAATGATCATTCTACTGTGTCTGTTAATGATGCACATTTTCTCCTCCACAGTTATTATATTACCTAGTCAATGTGATAGTCTATTGTTAATATCTTTGTTGTTACAGATACAGATGTGGTGTATAAAAGCGAGAATGGACATGTCATTAAACTGAATATAGAAACAAATGCCACCACATTATTATTGGAAAACACAACTTTTGTAAGTAATAAATACTTAATTACTGTATGCATTTCATTATTGTTTAGAATGTTCTCTAGGTATACATATTTTTCTTTTTTTAAGGTCTACTATTTGCAAAGCATTTAGGGGAAAATTTAGGGCTGGAATATCATTAGATTCAGTATATCGATTGATAGAAAATACCCATGTGAACTTCTGCTTCATTTATCCTTTTTAGTAAATAGTATTTCCAGGAATAATGATTCATTACGATGAATATTTATTTTATTATTTTTATGTAAGATTAGTCATACAAATGCCAAGATTTTTTTTTATGTCTAGTCCAATAAGTTATCATTAGCTTTTTCTCCCTCTACTTTTCCTTCTTTTTGAATTCTTTCTAATTCTGTATTGGTTTTCCAACTCAAGCAGAAGGCAGCCTTTCTAAAACTGGCCTTCTGTAGGAGTTGTGTTTTACTTTTAAAATTTAGTATTCTACCAATATCATTTTCCTACTCCAGGATCATTGTTTAGCTTAACAGTTTTCAAATAAATGAATGTATGTATTTTACTCTTAGAAAGAAGTATAAACTTTGCCTTTCTCTTAAACTCAGTCATCTTAAGGTTATATTTAACTATGGTTACCTGTAGAGTAAGTGATAATGAATTAACTGTTGCAAATGTTCAAAATCTAGCCACCAAATACCACTTAAAAGTTATTTGCTCACTATTTTATGTAACTCAAGGTTTAATATATTTCTTATTATATAAGTTCATGATTTAGACAAAATATCATGCAAGGCTTCAGAGGACCTAACCAAATTAAAGCAATGAGTGAACCATGAGCTACTTTTTTTTTTTTTATTTAATGTGTACATTTGGAATAAACCTTTAGTCTTCATGTGTATTGTAGGATGGCCAGATGGAAGAGATGAACTGGAACATTCTTGTGTTTTTATATATTAAAAGAAAATAGTCTTTGCAAATCATGAAATGATTATATGGATACATATCTTTTAGGTTAACTAGCCATGATATTTACAGAGTGGCCAGATCTCTGAACACATAATAATCTGGCCACTCAGGGTGTGTATATATATATATATATATATATATATATATATATATATATATATATATACACATTAGAGGTCCGGTGCATGAAATCATGCATGGGTGGGGTCCGGCCAGCCTGGCCAGGGGGAGGGGAGATGGGCGGTTGGCTAGTCTGCCTGCTGGTCAAACTCCTGGTTGAGGGGACAATTTGCATATTAGCCTTTTATTATATAGGTTATACACCGAGTGGCCAGATTATTATGTGTTCAGAGATCATAATAATCTGGCCACTCAGTGTACTTTAGCAGTTGGGTTATTACTAACAGAGAATAATGATATGTTTATTTTTAAACTAATAAGGTAATTCATAGATATTGGAGGAACACCTATTTTGGATGCAATTTTGCATAGCATTTGTGGAATGCTGAGTATGTATAAAGCATTTGCTCACTTTTTAAGAATATGATTTTCCTTATGGGAGATGATAAGAACCCTCATGAAAAACTTCAATAAACAGTATTAGCAGTATCCAGTATTTCATAATTGCATTGACCTCAGGGATACTAGAGAGGAGGATAAAGGAATCATTGAAAGTTGCTGAAATCAGTGGAAAAAATGCCTTCAATAGGAGATTGAACAGGAGGTAGAAAGAAGTAATTGGTAATGATGAGAGGGTATAGTAATCATTTGTTGATTAAAGTCAGTCTGAATTGATTTTCCATAAAATTGGTTTGGAGAAAAAAATTAAAAGCATTTTTAATTTTGTGCCCCTTATTATAAAATATCATCTTTGGGGGTTAGTAGAGATTGCCAATGGCCAACCACTTGTTAGTTATAGTCACTCAGTCAGTCACCAAATATTATGTGACTTTTCTTTTTTTAATATATATTTTTTATTGATTTCAGAGAGGAATAGAGACGGAGAGAGAGATAGAAACATAAATAATGAGAAAGAATCATTGATTGGCTGCCTCCTACAAGTCCAACACTGGGGATCAAACTTGCAACTTGGGCATATGCCCTGACCAAGAACAGAACTGTAACCTCCTGGTTAATAGGTTGACACTCAACCACTGATCCATGTTAGCCAGGCGTGACTATTCTTTAATGATCATTCCCCTTATACAGTCTAATGAGAACTTCCCTGTGGTCACACATTATGTATTGTTTTTTCATCATTTATTCCTTTCTGTCTTAGCATTTATGATACATCAGAAAAGAAACAAGAACAAAACTTTTGGTTATTTTATTATCTGTTTTATTATTGGGACTTCACACCACCCCTACCTCATAACATTGTACTTTTCTTCATGTGCTGATTTATGCCATTTTATCTTTGTTTCTGTATGTTTAGTCTTTTTAAATCCTTTTAAGGTATTTTTTCTACTCTCCTCTATGTAGTTTATGACTCTTAATTACCACAAAGTCATATTTAGCAAATAATCATATTCGCTGATCTTCTAAGATCCATAGATTCCCTAGAGACATTTATCTCACAACACAGATAATTAAGCAATTTTTAAGTCCTAGAGGTGTCAGAATTCAGTGGAAGGGTAGGCAGATAAGTGTGGCATACTAGTGTCCTGGTGCATGGATTCGTGCACATTGAAAGGAAATTAATTAGAAGAAATATTTTAATATCGCTATTCACCCTTTCTCGGTAATAGAAGTGTCAACCAAATTCATGATCAGGATTCTACTGAGTCTCCTATCTCAGTGGTCGGCAAACCATGGCTCACCAGCCACATGTGGCTCTTTAGCCCCTTGAGTGTGGCTCTTCCACAAAATACCACGGCCTGGGTGAGTATTTTGAGGAAGTGGCATTAGAAGAAGTTTAAGTTTAAAAAATTTGGCTCTCAAAGGAAATTTCAATTGTTATACTGTTGATATTTGGCTCTGTTGACTAATGAGTTTGCCAACCACTGTCCTATCTACCTACTCCAGGACTTCTGTGAGGATCAAATGAGATGAGGCATGTGAAAACGCTTCACAAACATTTTGGTTAAACTGTAAAATGTTTGCACCTGAGCAAGTCAAGTTCCTGGGCTGAAGAAACTCCAAGGAGGATGGTCATTAGGGAGAGGAAGCCAGGCAATGCTATGTGCCATCATACCCGTGCCCACAGTGACCGTTTCTGGGCTGGGCTGGGCTGAGCTGTGGGCCACATTTTGCTCCAGGGGTCTTGGCAGTGTTGGCTGAAATTTGGTGGGGTGTCTCTCGAGGGTGGTGGCAGGGCCTGTGTCCCACTTGGGGGAAGCCAAGTGTTGCTGTGTCAATGCCAGTTCCCTGGTGCCATTTATTTTTAAATGGCCAGTGTGCGTTTTGGCAGCTCCTGCATTGAGTGTATGGTCCCTGGTAGTTAGTGCGCATCATAGCTACTGGTCGGAGGGAAGGATGGACACTTAGCCTTTTATATATCTAGATATTTGCAGCCAGTTAACCCAAAACTGCAAACAAAAATACAAATTATCATGGTTCCTGATGATTTGAGAGGAATTCATTTGATCATTTCCTCCCAATTCCAAGATAGCATTATAAAATACAGTTGTGTTTGTAAACTTACATTAGGCTAATGTTTGGAGTTATGTTCTATCTAAGGCCTTTCTTTTGGGAAAAAATGTCTTAGCAGAGCTTAAGAATTTTATTCAGATTGCAGGTTATTCATTGAGCAATTATCAATATTTTAATTATAACCATAATTAATTGGATCAGATTACTTTAAAATGCTTTATAATAGAAGTGTGCCAAGTCAACTGAAACAATAAATACATTATTCACAAATATGTGATAACAGATTGGCCTGTTATTAAGACATATTTTGCTAAAATGTGATTGCCAATTTATTTTAAAATTTAAGATAACACTACATTGTCAGTTCCCTGCTTAAACTTACTTTAAATATGAATTAGGTACTTTTAACTATGTTGTCATGGTTTACAGACTACAACAATAATGGCCATGATTGGCAAAAATGAAACAAAAGTAAATCATTTTCTTGAAATAATTGTCTTAAGGCATTCTTTGAGATTGACCATAGGTGGGATTTCTAATAAAGGAGGAAATTAAAGGGTAAATAACTTTTTGAAAGGGAACTATATTTAAAAAGTGACATAGCTCCCAGATTGCTCTTAATCTTTTCTAAGTGTTTGGAAATGTTATCTCTTACAGCCAGAACTATTTCAAACAAAAGCTCACTCATAATGACATAATGAGGAACATGTTTCACAAGTATTAGCTGGCTTCTTTCTGCTGGCAATAAATTGAATATCACTTGTTGTCTTGACAGAAAAGGCCAGGAGCCATAAATACTTCTATCAAATCACTTTTTGAAATTAAAATGGAATTGGAAACATGGGTCCAAACCATGTGCTTAAGTATTGTAAAGGTTACAAAAAATACATTTCATGCACTAATAAGAGATAACTAATTGAGAATTTTATATCTCTTTGATTCTGAAAATCAGTAATCTTTTTAAAACATGCTATATAAATAATCTAGAGAAAATTTATATATGGTAACCAAAGAATTCCAAGGAAAATTTTAGTCACAAACTCTTTTGTCCAACTATCTATTTATAATTTGTTACATGATAATAGGTTTGACAAGAACCAGGGAGTATTTATTGCCTTACCATACATATAGATAGCATTAATTGCCTTGTATGTCATTATAGTATTTTAATTTATTTATTTTTATTCTGCCATTGGCATATGGGAGTTGAAGGATAGATCCAACTCTATGTGCAATCATGAAATTAAGAAACTTATATTCTGATTCATGTTTGAGGAAATAGGAGCTATTTAAAAAATTACAGCAGTACAAGAAAAGAATTGCTGGATAAAGGCAACTAAAATTTTACCTTTTAAATTTTGAAATAAAGAGAGATTTTCACAAACTTCTGGCTGGCCAAGTGTCCTCACATGCTTGCTAGAATAATGAAAAAGATGTTTGTTTTTTAAGAGATCTGGACTTAGTGGTATATGTCAGTAACCCAGTAGTGATTGCCCTCAGTAGTATAATGGATATTAATTAACTAGTGAAGTCACAGGAACTATACACTTATGCATGCTGCTGTGTACATGACAATATAGTTTCTTTCTCCAGATCACTGTTCTCAGTGTGGATACTTTTGTCCCTAGGAGACAGTTGGCAACTTAGAGACATTCTTGATTGTTATGGTTGGAAAGAAGGAGTTGAGGGAATCTAGTGAGTAGACATCAGGGATTCCATGAAGCATTCTACAACACTGAAGAGAGCTCCTCACAGCAAATAATTATCCACCTGAAAACGTCAGTAGTGCCAAGTTTGAGAAATCCTGTTCTAGACTGAGATACAAGAGAAATAATTCGATGGTTAGAAGGTAGTTTTTCAAGGTGGGATGAAAGCAATGGCTCTTCAATGAGGACTTGATAGGGAGGATATGAAAGTGTGATTTACAGCTCCTTTATCTTAAGACAGTTATTATTTACTAGAGGCCCAGTGCACAAAATTTGTGCACGGGGGTGTGTGTCCCTCAGCCCAGCCTGCACCCTCTCCAATCTGGGACCCCTCGAGGGATGTCCGACTGCCCGATCCTGGTGTGATCTGGCCTAAACGGGCAGTCAGACATCCCTCTTACAATCCAGGACTGCTGGCTCCTAACTGCTTGCCTGCCTGGCTTCCTGATTGCCCATCACTGCTTCTGCCTGCCAGCCTGATCACCCCCTAACCACTCCCCTGCCAGCCTGATTGATGCCTCACTGCTCCCCTGCCAGCCTGGTCACCCCTAACTGCCCACTCCTGCAGGCCTGGTCACCCCTAACTGCCCTCCCCTGCAGGCCTGGGTCCCCCCCCCCAACTGCCCTTCTCTGCAGGCCCAGTCACCCCCAACTTTCCTCCTCTGCTGGCCTGGTCACCCTTAACTGCCCTCCCATGCAGGCCTGGTCACCCCTAACTGCCCTCCCCTGCAGGCCTGGTCCCTCCCAACTGCCCTCCCCTGCTGGCCTGATCACCCACAACTGTCCTCCCTTGCAGACCTGGTCCCTCCCAACTGCCCTCCCCTGCTGGCCATCTTGTGACAGCCATCTTGTGCCCACATGGGGGCAGCCATCTTTGACCACATGGGGGCAGCCATCTTGTGTGTTGGAGTGATGGTCAATTTGCATATTACTCTTTTATTAGATAGGATAGAGGCCTGGTGCATGGGTGGAGGCCAGCTGGTTTTCCCTGAAGGGTGTCCTGGATCAGGGTGGGGTTCCCTTGGGACGTGGAGTGGCCTGGGCAAGGGGCTTGTGGTGGTTTGCAGGATGGCTACTCCCCCTGGTGACTCAAGCAGAGGCCCTGGTATCTGAGATTTATTTATCTTCTATAATTGAAACTTTGTAGCCTTAAGCAGAGGCCAAAATAAATCCATTTTTGTTGTGATTTATTTATCTTCTATAATTAAAACTTTGTAGCCTTAAGAGGAGGCCAAGGCAGGCCAGGGCAGGTAGAAAGCTTTCCTCCATTGCCGAGGAAACACAAGCCTCCTGCTCTCTTCGTGACCACAGCCATCTTGGTTGGGTTAATTTGCATACTTGTTCCTGATTGGCTGGTGAGTGTGGCTTGTGGGTGTAGTGGAGGTACAGTCAATTTGCATATTACTCTTTTATTAGATAAGACCAGAGGCCCGATGCATGAAGATTCATGCAAGAATGGGCCTTCCTTCCCCTCCCTGGCTGCTGTCACTGCCTTCGCTCCAGCCCAGAACCACCTTTCCACCTTCCCACACTGCCCAGAGGCCCAGAGTGGCCAGGATGGTGCAGAACACCTGCATCGTCACCATGGTGGTGACACAAGCATCCCGCTCTACACCTGGCCACTTGGTGCCTGCTTATGCAAATTAACCTTCCATCTTTGTTGGGTTATTTTGCATACTCACTCCTGATTGGCTGGTGGGCATCATCAAGGTACAGTCAATTTGCATCTTACTCTTTTATTAGTGTAGATTTGTTTGTTTGTTTTATGGACAACTCCGCAAAGAAGACCAGCATGTATGAGTAGACTCATTTGGTCTTGAATTCCATCCTTTTGGATAGTGCAGGGTACCGGCCAAAGTGTGACTCCCATTTTCCTACAATTTGGGGGGATACTTATAATTCAGATTTTTTTTGTTGAGATAAGTTATTATCACTTTTATGACTACTGCCATCTTTTCTGACTAGGAAGCAAATTTTTATCTGTAAGAGGATAAAAACTGATGTCCATTAGGGACTCCAGCCATTAGATTAGGTATATCTCTGTCCTTCCCAATAGCAGTCACCACTCCTTGTTGTTAGATTAATTTATATTTATTTTATTTTTATTATTCATCTCAAAACTATCAAGAAAATTTTAATTACATTATTCATTTTTAAAATTATTATTTTATTTATTTACTTATATAATTTCCAATGTTTAGTCATCAAAGAAGGATCTAGCTTTATTTATACCGTTTATGTACATTCAGGTAAATAGAAATGAAGTAACATGCATTTTAGCAAAGATTGGAATATTCCTTTTATATTTATTTATTTAGGAAGGAAAACATTGGATCTACCATGAATATTTAGCTTATTTAAATTTTTCTATAAGTAGATGCATAATTTTTAAAGCAATGGTCATCAAAACAGGAAAATTGGAGTGAAAAGTTCTGATTCTCACCCTAGAAGTCTACTTAGGTAAAAATTTAATTTAAAGTGAGAGAAGAGATACTCTTGTCTCCATAGCTTTGAATGTGTCGCATGATTACTCTATAATTCCATACAGTTATTCAATCATTTCCCCTTAAATGAGAAAGGTTTTCCAAGAGACCACTCTATATTATATTTTACCCTAAATTACAACTGTGAATAATGTAGGAAAAGAGATGCTACTAACAAATTCATTCACTGGGAAAAAGTACTTAGATGGTATAATAATTTTTTCCTCAACAGTATATATTGTTGCTAATAAAACCACATCATCAGCTATATAAATCATTATGCAGATTCTTGAATAAGTTATCCTTGAGATAAACCAAAATTACCTAAGTAATATATCTAAAGGTCTCCTTTGAATAGCAACAAAACACTAATATAAATATTTCTCACTATTAGACATAATTTGCTTCACTATTTCAAAAGAGCTTGTTTCAATCTGTTCTGATTTATCCTCTTAAATATGGACAATAAAATTATTACAATTTCAGTATTTCTTTCTTTAAAGATTCTTATGTAGTCTCCTTAGAGGTATAAATTTCTTCAGTCTGTATCAGATAGGATGATGGAAGCTAAGAGGCAGGCAGATATGCATTTAATTACAATTATTTTGGAATTCAGAGAAGTCAGTGCTTCGGCTTCTATCCAGGACCAGTAGGTTCATTATTGACTAATTTAAGGTAAGTTATATTTCCTTGAGCATTTGATGAATATTTCTGCCCTTCTTTTTCTGGAAAAGAAATTTACATTTGGCTATCTCCTAGTCATGGAAAGGCAGTTAGAAATTTAAAGATAAAAACAAAAAAACACCAATTGTTCTATTAATTTTTTTAAAATATATTTTTATTGATTTTTTACAGAGAGGAAGGGAGAGGGATAGAGAGTTAGAAACATCAATGGGAGAGAAACATTGAACAGCTGTCTCCTGCACAACCCCTACTGGGTATGTGCCCACAACCAAGGTACATGCCCTTGACCTGAATTGAACCTGGGACCCTTGAGTCCGCAGGCCAATGCTCTATCTGCTGAGCCAAACCGGTTATGGCTTGTTCTATTAATTTATGGTGACATTTAAGCAAAAAAAAGAAAAAAAAGACATTTATAAGAGAACTTTGAAGGTTTTGAAGTTGATGACATAGAGATATGTTTTTTTCCCCTCCAATTTTTGAAGTTTAGAATACTTTGGTCTGTGCAGCTTTATTCATGGGCAGCCATGCATCAGCAGAACTTTTGTGACCTGTCCATATTATACAATATAGATGTTTTTCAAGCTGCAATAGAAATACTTTAGTATTTAGGTTTGCTCATGGAACATGAATGAGCATTCAAGGAAGTTTAATTTTCAACAAATCTTTAATGAAAATGACAGCACATTATAGAGCTGAAAATCACTCCATGTCTCCCATTCCAGTTTAAACAAAAAGAAACTGAGACCCAGAGAAATAAAGTGGTTTAATGCATCTAGGGTAATCTTGAGACTAGAGTATAAATTTCTTGACTGCTTAGTCTAGCATTGCTTCTCATATACCAAGATGAGTATTCCATTCATACTCCCCTGTAAAGAAATATAAAATAAACTAAAATTATTGCTTTTTATATAAAGATTTGTATGTTTCTTAAACATTTTACAAACTTTGCTTGAATTAAACATTTATATATGCTTATATGTGTGTGTGTGTGTATATATATATATATATATATATATATATATATATGCTTAAATATTTTCAGTTCTTGTGGGAATTCTGCCCATGTGAACAAAGAAAAATAACCTAAGCTGCATTACACACACACACACACACACACACACACATATTACTGTTATATACCATTCTGCTTTTCCCTCCTTCTTTCCCATGATACATTTATGTGAATTAATCTTCTTTACACTTCACATTCTTTCTTCTTTAAAATATTGCATTGTTTTTTCTCCCGTGCCATTTTTAGAATTTTTTCTGCATTATTATTAACATGACTCATATGTCTTGTTAATTTATTTGCCAATTGTGTCAAACCCTGTTATGTGTCAGATAATATTCCAGGTTCTGGGGATACATGGTAAACAAGGCAGGCTTGATAAACCAAATGTAAGCAAATATCAATCAAAACTACAAAAAAAATGAAGCTGCAAAAATAAAAATAAAAAATAACAAGGTGAGGACTAGCGAATGATTAGGTGCTTAGGAAAGGCCCACTGTGGAGGCAACATTTCAAGGTCAGGTTGAAGAGTTTTATAAGCTGAAAGAAAAATAATTGCAAAGAACTTTGGGTGGGAACTGCATCAATCTATTTCAACAGAAAATATATAAGTAGTAGAGGATGTGAAGAATGATAGAAGATGAGCCCAGTGGGATAACTAGGAGGAATATTATGTTGGGTTTTGTAGAAGTGTAGGTTTTATTTTCTGAGCAATAAGCACAATTTGAAGAAAGTCACGATATCTAAGTCATATTTTAGAAGAATGCTGTCTACAAAATGAGGACTATGTTCAAGGAAAATTAAAGTAGAAACACCAAAACCACGTTGAAGGCCAGAGCAGTGTTACAGATAAGAGAAGATTCGGGTTTCCATTTGAATGGTACTGATGGAGAAATTGAAAAGTAGGTGTATTAAGGATTTGCTTGAGGATAATGTGCATAGGTCTTTATTGATGAGTTGCTTCATGTGGCCAGGAATAGAAGAATAAACATTGTCAATTAGATTTTTAAATGGCATTAAGTTGGCAGTTCTGTTTTAATATTTCCAACTAATCTTGACAATAGAATATATTTAGTATTTAGTTGCTCTATGTATATGTCTACATGTGTTTTTCTGTATGTAACAGTAAAATAAAGGAACTTTTCGTGGCCTGGTTGAAAAAGACTTGCAATGAAATGAAGAAATTAACATAGGTTATAGAAACCCATCATCCTTAAGGGTTAAAAATGTACTACTGTACTTAAGATCGTTTGATTGAATCATTCAATACTTTTACTATGTGCTTATTTTATCCTACTCACTGTAACAGCTGCTGACGATATGGTCGTGAGAAAATAAGAGAGTCTTGGCCCTAATGATCTCACGGTATTGTAAGCAAGGTGTGTACTAATTAAATAACAGATATATGGACATTTATGAGCTGTGGTATGGAAGGAAAGTGATATGTCAGAATAAAAGTCTGAAAGTAAAATATTGTATTCCTGTTAGAATTTCTAATATATTGACCTGATCTATTTTGAAGAAGTCATAAGAAGCTCCCTAATGAAGCAAAGATGAGTGAAGAGAAGTTAACTAGGTGAAAATAGAGCTTGGGGGTAGCAGGAATAAAATGAGACATGGAACATTAGAAGCCCTGAGAGCATGCCAGCATGGCTGAAACAGCTCAAGGAGACAGAAGCCAGATGAGCCTGGAAAATAGGTGGGGGTCCGGTCATTTAGGTCATGGCTGATGGATTTTTAAAGATGAGCGGATTTGCTTTTTGAAACAAAGATCTCCCTGTTGGAGTTAGAGAATAAATTAAAAGATGTGACTCCGGAGAGGACAAAAACTGGCACTATTGACATGACCTATGCTTGAGATCACAAGTAATAGTTGGAGTTAGGCAGTGGCAGTGGGGATTGAGAGAAGTGAAAATATTTGTAAAATAATAAGAAGTGAAATAAAGAGAAAATAACGGAATAAGTATGGTGGTGGGGTGGGAAAGGTAACAAGGGGGCAAGTATCAAGGATCATAATTCCTGGGTTTTTATATTTGAGACTTAATGAATAAGGGAGTTAACCATTGAGATGGACAACGCTGAGCGAGACTCAAGTTTGAGGGTATGGTTGGATGAAAATACCTATTAAGCTATACTTAAGAAATAAGTGGGATATCTATAAAATATTAAGGATATACTGTTCCTTTCTTGAAAGGTTAAATTAAAACTTTAATTTAAAAAGAGTCAATAGTTAATGAAGTTCTTATTGGTTAAGAAATCCAGAAATATGTAAGCTTATTCAAAGGTATTTTTACTATATTTTAATTAAGTAGTTATAGTGCATTTTCTACATCTTTAATTAAAATTCTTACTAGTTTATGAATCTCTTTGGAGAAGAGGCTAACCAAACCTTGGTCAAATTTGTGTCTTCAGTGATTAGAGTAATGGTGGCACAGTACAAGTTAGACACCTAGTACACATTTTAGGGATTAATCATATTTATTTTCTTTTTCACAGACCATCATTTATTTAAATATTTGACTCAGCCTTAGCTGGTTTGGCTCAATGGATAGAGCGTCAGCTTGCAGTCTGAAGGATCCTGGGTTCAATTCTGGTCAAGGGCACATACATGGGTTGCAGGCTCCTTCCCAGCCTGGGCCCTGGTCCAGGCTCATGCAGGAGGCAACCAATCCATGTGTTTCTCTCACATTGATATTTCTCTCTGTCTTTCCCTTTTTCTTCAATTCTCTCTAAAAAGAGGAGCCCATGAGAAAGTGTTGGTGAAAAAAAGAGAAATACAATTTCCTCTCCTAAATTTGAATCAGCTACAGAAAAGTAATTTATATATCAAAGTAATTATTTTCCCACTCACTGAAGGTGTGAGCCCATCAGATTGCAAGGAAGTAAAGAGAGCCTGGAATTTGAAATGAATAATACTTAACTTTAGCAAAGTTCAAAGATCAAAAAATTACTTGATTCTTTATAACCTAGCTTTGTTATTTTTGAAACATCATTAATGTGTAGTATATTCAAATATTATAAGTGCAATAAGAAGCTTCTCTTCATCCTCAAATATCTTCATTGCTTAGTAGATATTGGGAGAAGTGTTTCTCACACATTAGTCAGTAAAATCTATTTGTTAATCAATTGACATTTATATGATAAGTAAAATGACTTTTGTAATTGATTTTTTTTCCTAATTTATGGCTAATGGGAAAATCAGAGCTGAATTAAAGTTTACTTTTAACAATTGGGAAAGAAATTACAATGTGGAAATTACACTAACTCCTGACTGTATCACGCTACTATTGAATTTTGTGTGTTTTTTTTCTTTTCTCTCTCAAGAACTTCATTGCAATATATTTCACATACCATAATTTTCATTCATTCGAAGTGGTTTTTAGTGTATTCACAGAAGTGTGCAACCATCACTGCAATCTAATTTCAAAACATTTTCTAATGCCCCAAAAGAAACCTGTACAGGAGTAGGCTGTCTCCACTCCTGCCTTCCCCTCTGTAGCCCCAGGAACTGCTAATCTACTTTGCATTATTATGGATTTGAATAGTCTGTACCTTTCAGATCAATGAAATCTAATATATGTGTTATTTGCCACTGTCTTTATTCACTTAGCATGTGTCCAAGGTTCATCTATGTTTTAGAATATATCAATACCTCCTTCTATTTTATTGCTAAATAATATTCCAGTATAACTGATATACCACATTTGTTTATCCATTCATTACTTAATGGTCATTTGGAGTGGTTTGCTTTTGAGCTATTATGAATAATGCTGCTATAAACACTTGTATGCAAGTTTTTGTAGACATGTTTTCATTCCTGCAGTAAATTCTGGGTCATATGGTAACTGTGTTGTTAGCATTTTGAACAACTGTGGTATTTTTCAAAGCAATCTCAAATATTTACCTTTCTTCCAGCAATACAAGAAGAATCACATTTCTTCACATTCTTGTTAATGCCTGTTCTTGTCTTTTTATTTTAGCCATATCAGTGTATGTAAAGTGGAATCTCATTTTGTCTTTCACTTGTATTTTCTTAATTTACTAATGATGTTGAGCATCTTTTCATGTGCTTATTGACCATGTTTATTTTTGTTGAAGAAATTTATGTTAAAATCCTTTGTCTATTATTTTAATTGGGCCCTTTGTCTCTTTATTGTTGAATTTAAGTGTTTTTCATATATCCAAAATGCAATTCCCTGTTAAATTAATTTTGATGAAGTCAAATTTATCTATTTTTTTTTCTTATCTAGTTTGTTGTTAATCTAAGAAAATGTTGCTTAGCTCAAGGTCATGAATATTTAGTTATATATTTTTCTAAGAGTATTTGCCCTCACATTTAGTTCCATGATTCATTTTGCATTACTTTTGTATATATAGAGGCTCCAGATTTATTCTTCTGAACATGGACATTTAGTTGTCCATGCAACACAATTTGAAAAGATTATTCTTTCCCAACTGAATGGTTCTGCTATCAGAGAAAATGGTTCCTGGTCTTCCCCTGTTGCTAGTGGGAGTGGGATCCTAGCAATATCCCAAGAAAAGCAATTTTCTGAGACAGGCACAGGAGGATGTGATATGGTAGAAAGCTTTATTTCCATGGAATTACATCCCTGGGTTCCCAAAGTCCCATTTTGTTTAGTCTAGTCATAAAAGAAGTGTAGTGGGGTTTCAGTAGAGCTAAAGTCAGAGCCAATGACCCCAGTTTTGATTTCATGTTGGAGCAGAGTGAGTACGGAATCAGGCTAGTTGCAATCCATTAGTCCATTGTGTGTGGAGGTCCTTATAGATATGGGCCACATGGGAGAATGCCAGGAAGCCACGCATGAGCCATGAGCCAAGCCTGCCAAGAGGAACCAAGAGAGTGAACTTCTTTGTTCAGGCGACTATATAGCCCAAATTTTCTGTGCGCTTGCAGTGGCCACACCAATTATGTCCAACCACCTCTGTCCCCAGGTGTGATCGACAGACAAGTATCTTCCCTGTGTCATCCCATCATTACTGGGCATGTGTCTGTCTTCCCTTTGTTGGAACCCCAGAGAGTGTAAAGTTGTAGCTTCCTGGTCAAGTTGCCCAAATGACATGACTATGTCTGGCCTTTCCTTTTCTCCTTTCCTAATATTAATAACTAGTTAATTATAACAGTATCATTTTTTGCAATCTTATCATATGTCAGTTGACCACAAATGTCTGGATTTATTTCTAGACTCTTTATTCTGTTGATCTATGTGTCTATTCTTGTCTTAATTACTATAGCTTTGTATAAAGACTTCATATTGAGATGCAAGTCCTTGCAATTTATTCTCCTTTTCAAGAATGTTTTGAATATTCTGGGTCCCTTGCATTCTGTTAAGAATTTTAAAATCAACTGGCAAAGTTTTTTTGTTTTATTTTTTAAAACTAAACTTGATTTTTGCAAGGGATTCTATTGATTCTTTAGATAAAATTGGGAAATAGGTTTATCTTAACAAAATTAAGTCTTTTGATCCATGGAATGAAATTTTGTTCAATTTATTTAAGTCTTCATTAAACCTATATTTAAAAAAAATTCAGTGTACATATCTTCTACTTTTTAGTTAAATTGTTTCATTTGTATTTTATTATTTTGTGGCTATTCTAAATGAAATGCTGTCTTCATTTCATCTTTGACTTCTTTGCTGCTAGTGTATAGAAAGGCAAATGATTTTTGTATAGTGATCTTTCATCTTGCCACATTACTGATCTTTTTTATTCAGATATTTACACCTAGACTTTTTCCTCTAAGCCCTAGTTTAGTGGCATTTTATAGATTTTTTACTTCATATCTTTATTTTCATCTAATTATTTTTTACTTACCTTGTTATTTTTAATCTTTTGGTTATTTAAATTAGTATTTTTTAATATTTAAATGTTTGTGAATTTCTCGTTTTTGTTATGACTTTTTATTTAATTCAATTGTGATCACAGAAATTACTTTCTATTATTTCAATTATTTTACATTTATAGAGACTTATTTTATGGCCTAATATATAGTTTAGCCTAGAGAATACTCCATATACATTTCATCAGAATATGTTTTGTAATTCTATTTTTTGTCTGTTAGAGCTCTATCCTTACAATGTTATTCAAGTATTTTCTTTTTTTTTTTTTTAAATTTTATTTTATTTTTATTGTTTTAAGTATTACAAATAGTAGTACATATGTCTCCTTTTTTTCCCCCCTTTGATCTCCCCCCGACCTCCCCTACCCCCCAGGACATGCCTTCACCTGCCCACCCTCCCCCCCCACCCCAGTGTCTTATATCCATTGGTTGTGCTTATATGCATGCGTACAAGTCCTTCGGTTGGTCTCTTACAGCCCTCCTCGCCCAACCACCCCTGTCTTCCCAATGTAGTTTGACAGTCTGTTCAATGCTTCTTTGCCTATGTATCTTTTTCCCACCATTTCTTTCCTTTAAAAAGTTTTGCCTTTGCAGACTAGAAATAAACATATAATAACAAAACAAGACAAAACAAAAAAATGTTTGAGTCCCAATTTCAATGTCCAACAGTTCCTTATGTGTACATGTCAGCAGTGATATCTGGATGGTGGGCACATGGTGGCAATGCAGGTTCAACCCTCTCTGGTTTGGTCCTAGGCAACCTGCAGCGGTGCACAGCTGCTGACTGCTCCCATGGCAAGGCGTTGTCAGCGTCTTCCATCTCTGGACTGTTTTTGCCTCTTGTCTTCGTGGTTGGAGCACTCTTGTCAATTCCTCTCTGTTGCAGGAATCCATCTGGTCTTGGGGTTGTTTTCTGAAAATATACAAATATATTCTCGACCACAAGTTAATAAAGGAATCTTTTCTATATAATTGATTTGGGATCCTTTTTATTTTTGTTCAAACGATTTTCCTTTGTCTTATTTAGACACCATATGTGTTTTTAATGGCCGTCTTGCTGTTAGCATTGCAAATGAACCTTAATTTGGTAAAGTAAAAATTTTCTAGATGTAATTTACTTATAGGATATTTTTCCTTACATGATATTGCCCTACTATCCCCCCCCCTTTTTTTTTTAATGGAGGTTTTTGTAAATTTTATAATGCAGTCTTGATAACTTTAAATTAAAAAAAAAAAATTTTTTTCCCCCCACACATATGACTGCTTTAGGTTCATTGCATATTCGGGAATTTTACCATGAGATGAACTACCAATAGAAATTTTAGTTATTACTTTAAGAATAGCTTTTTGTCCAGTACTTGAATATCCACTTATTTCAATTAGCCTATTTAAATTAATCTGAAAACTCCATTACTATTTTACTGTCAAATTTAATACTCTACCAACAATCTTAGTTTACCCTGTAAATATTAGTGGGAAGGATTATTTGCATTCTTGAGTGGGCCCTGAGCATTCCAAATGCTCAGCTGAATTTAGATATAGGGCAACTGCTGTCGGCCAAGTCTCTTGTCTGTTACCTGGGTCCCGATCTGAGCTGGGCCAAGTCTCTGTCTGTCACCTGTATCTCGATGTGAGCTGGGCCGGGTCTCTTTCTGTTGCCTGGGTCCCGATCTGAGCTGGGTATGGGAAGCGCAAAGCAGCCATGGGGGTAGGAGACCTCCTTTAGAAGGGGGTGAGGGTTCAAGCCCCTGCAATGTTGGGGGGGTGAGGGTCTGTGCCCCACTTCTGTTGCCCCCCCAAGTTCTCTCCTGATGGCCCCTCTGCGACTGTGCCTGTCTTAGGTTGTTCCTTCCTTGAGGAATCTTACCCGTCTCTGGCTAACCAGCCATCCTCCGGGGCCAAGCAGGGTGCTGTGAGGTTCAGTTCTGTCTCCTTGGTAGCCTATGACCCCGTGGCCTCCACACCCAGCACCTGCCTTGGGAACCCCTGGCCTGCTAGCAGGGTCCCGGTGCTGATCACATATCTCGGGGAACTTGGGTTTCTTCTCCAGTGAGGGCCCAGCTCACACAATTGGATGTGAGACAGATCCCTGGTACCAGCCCCCACGAGGCTTCAAGCTCAGCATGAACAGAAAGCTCAGGTAACAGCTGAGGGCAATTGGATTGTGAGAAGAGGGTCCCTCTTGGCACAAAGGGCAAGAGGGGCCAATATAGGATGCTCAAGTGCCTTCCCAGTGCCTTAATTCCTTCTGCAAGGGATTAAATCCTTTCATGTCCCTCTTTTTAAATTGCTGCCCACCATTCAAAGACTTAGTTTGTAAGTTTGTTTGGGATAATTGTAAAGTATGCTGTTGTAAAATATCTAAGATTATAATGAGATTGTAGAATAATATCATGTAAGGATATTCTTTGCCCTAGGCCCTGGCAATTCCATTTCAAACTGGTTGTCAATTTCTTTTTGTAGCTTTATATAAACTTTGTCAGGGAGGCAAAAACACAAATTACTTACTTTAGTTCAAGCGGCCAAATATATTGACTTTCAATTACAATCCTTATGACTTTTGAAGGAAACTTCTCTTTGTTTCCTTCCAAAATAATTTTCAGTCTACAGTTTCATTTAAAAATTTTTGTCACATAAAACAATTTCTCTTAATGCCCCGCCCCCTTGTTGTCTGTGTCCATTGATTAGGTTCATATGCATGCATACAAGTCCCTTGGTTGATCTCTCCACCTTACCCCCACCCTCCCCTACCTTACCTGAGGTATGATCTTCTGATTGACGTTTCTCAGCCTCTGGATCTGTTCTTGTTCATCAGTCTATGTCGTTCATTATATTCCACAAATGAGCGAGATCATGTGATATTTATCTTTCTCTGCCTGGCTTATTTCACTCAACATAATATTCTCCATCTCCATCCATATTGTTGCAAATGGTAGGAACTCCTTCTTTTTTACCGCAGCGTAGTATTCCATTGTATATATATACCACAGTTTTTTAATCCATTCATCTGCTGATGGGCATTTAGGTTGTTTCCAAATCTTGGCTATGGTGAATTGTGCTGCTATGAACATAGGGGTGCATATTTCCTTTCTGATGCCTGTTTCTAGATTCTTGGGATATATTCCTAGAAGTGGGATCACTGGGTCAAATGGGAGTTCCATTTTTATTTTTTTGAGGAAACTCCATACTGTTCTCCACAGTGGCTGCACCAGTCTGCATTCCCACCAGCAGTGCAAAAGAGTTCCTTTTTCTCCGCATCCTCGCCAACACTTGTTGTTTGTTGATTTGTTGATAAAAGCCATTCTGACAGGTGTGAGATGGTACCTCATTGTTGTTTTGATTTGCATCTCTCTGATGAGTAGTGACTGTGAGCAGGTTTTCATATGTCTCTTGGCCTGCCTTCTGTCTTCTTTCGAAAAGTGTCTACTTAGATCAGTTGCCCATTTTTTGATTGGGTTGTTTATCTTCTTTTTGTTAAGTTGTATGAGTTCTCTGTATATGTTGGAGATTAAACCCTTATCTTTGATATCATTGGCAAATATGTTCTCCCATGCAGTGGGCTTTCTTGTTGTTTTATTGATGGTTTTCTTTGCTGTGCAAAAGCTTTTTATTTTGATGTAGTCCCATTTGTTTATTTTCTCTTTAGCTTCCATTGCCCTAGGAGTAGTATCAGTGAAGAAGTTCTTTCGGCATATGTCCGAGATTTTGCTGCCTGTGGATTCCTCTAGTATTTTCATGGATTCCCGTCTTATGTTTAAGTCCTTTATCCATTTTGAATTTATTTTTGTGTATGGTGTAAGTTGGTGATCTAGCTTCATTCTTTTGCATGTATCTGTCCAATTTTCCCAACACCATTTGTTGAAGAGACTGTCTTGACTCCATTGAATGTTCATGCCTCCTTTGTCAAATATTAATTGAGCATATTGATTTGGGTCAATTTCTGGGTTCTCTATTCTATTCCATTGATCTATATGTCTGTTCTTGTGCCAGTACCAGGCTGTTTTGAGAACAGTAGCTTTGTAATACAACTTGATATCTGGTATTGAGATCCCACCTACTTTGTTCTTCTTTCTCAGGATTGCTGTAGCTATTCGGGTTCTTTTTTTATTCCAGATAAATTTTTGGAAATTTCGTTCTAGGTCTGTGAAATATGTTGTTGGTATTTTAATGGGAAGTGCATTGAATTTATAGATTGCTTTGGGTAGTATGGACATTTTGATGATGTTGATTCTACCAATCCATGAACATGGTATGTTCTTCCATCTGTTTATGTCTTCCTCTATCTCTTTTTTCAGTGTCATGTAGTTTTCTACGTATAGGTCTTTTACCTCTTTAGTTAAGTTTATTCCTAAGTATCTTAATTTTTTTGGTGCGATGGTAAATGGGATTGTTTTTTTAGTCTCTCTTTCTGTAAGTTCATTATTGGTGTATAGAAATGCCATAGATTTCTTGGCATTAATTTTGTATCCTGCTACATTACCGAATTCAGTTATTAAGTCTAATAATTTTTTTATGGAGTCTTTAGGGTTTTCTATGTACAGTATCATGTCATCTGCGAATAAGGACAGTTTTACTTCTTCTTTTCCAATTTGAATGCCTTTTATTTCTTCTTCTTGTCTGATCGCAATGGCTAGTACTTCCAGCACTATATTAAACAGGAGTGGTGAGAGTGGGCATCCCTGTCTTGTTCCTGTTCTTAGGGGAAATGGTTTTAGTTTTTGCCCATTGAGTATGATGTTGGCTGTGGGTTTGTCGTATATGGCTTTTATTATGTTCAGGTATGATCCTTCTATTCCCACCTTGCTGAGAGTTTTTATCAAGAAAGGGTGTTGGATTTTATCAAATGCTTTTTCTGCATCAATTGATATGACTATGTGAGTTTTATCTCTCAATTTGTTTATGTGATGTATCACGTTTATTGATTTGCGAATATTGTACCATCCTTGCATCCCTGGGATAAATCCTACTTGGTCATGGTGTATAATCTTTCTGATGTACTGCTGGATTCGATTTGCTAGAATTTTGTTGAGGATTTTGGCATCTATGTTCATGAGGGATATTGGCCTGTAATTCTCTTTCATTGTGTTGTCTTTGTCTGGTTTTGGTATTAGGGTGATGCTGGCCTCATAGAAGGAGTTTGGAAGTGTTCCTTCTTCTTGAATTTTCTGGAATAGTCTGAGGAGGATAGGTTTTAGTTCTTCCTTGAATGTTTGGTAAAACTCCCCTGTGAAGCCATCAGGCCCTGGGCTTTTGTTTGCTGGAAGCTTTTTGATGACTGCTTCAATTTCTTCCATAGTTATCAGCCTATTGAGATTCTTAGAATCTTCCTGAGTGAGTTTTGGAAGGTTGTATTTTTCTAGGAATGTGTCCATTTCCTCCAGATTGTGTAGTTTGTTAGAATAGAGTTGTTCATAGTATTTTTTAACAATCCTTTGTATTTCTGTGGGGTCTGTTGTTATTTCACCTCTTTCATTTCTGATTTTGTTTATTTGGGTCCTCTCTCTTTGCTTCTTGGTGAGCCTGGCTAGAGGTTCATCAATCTTGTTTATCCTTTCAAAGAACCAGCTGTTGGTTTTGTTGATCCTATGTATTGTTTTTTTGGTCTCTATGTCATTCATTTCTGCTCTGATCTTTATTATGTCCTTCCTTCTGCTCACTGTGGGCTTTTCTTGTTGCTCTCTTTCTAATTCTTTGAGTTGTTGAGTTAGAAGATTTATTATCATTTTTTCTTGTTTTTTGAGGTAGGCCTGTAGAGCTATAAACTTCCCTCTCAAGACTGCTTTCATTGTGTCCCATAGCATTTGCATTGTTGTGTTTTTATTGTCATTATTCTCCAGGATGTTTTTAATTTCTTCTTTGATCTCGTTGATCACCCAATCATTGTTTAATAGCATGCTATTCAGTTTCCAGGTGTTTGAATTTTTTGGAATGTTTTTATTATAGTTTATTTCTAATATTATGCCATTGTGGTCTGAGAAAATGCTTGATAGTATTTCAATCTTTTTGAATTTAGGGAGGCTTTGTTTGTGACCCAATATGTGGTCTATTTTTGTAAATGTCCCATGGGCACTTGAGAAGAACATATATTCCGAGGCTTTGGGGTGAAATGCTCTGAAGATGTCAATTAGGTCCATCTGATCTAGTGTGTCATTTAGAATTGCTATTTCTTTGCTGATTTTTTGTCTGGAGGATTTATCCAGTGATGTCAGTGGTGTATTAAAGTCTCCTACTATGATTGTATTGTTGTCGATCTCTCCCTTGATCTCTTCCAGGAGTTTTTTTATGTATTTGGGTGCTCCTGCGTTGGGTGCATATATGTTTACCAGAGTTATATCTTCTTGTTGAATTGCTCCCTTTAGTATTATGTAGTGGCCTTCCTTATCTCTTGTTATGCCCTTTACTTTGAGGTCTATTTTATCAGATATAAGTATTGCTACCCCAGCTTTTTTCTCATTTCCATTTGCTTGAAAAATATTTTTCCATCCCTTCACTCTCAGTCTGTGTGAATCCTTTGCTCTGAGGTGAGTCTCTTGTAGACAGCAAATATATGGGTCATGTTTTCTTATCCATTCAGCTACCCTATGTCTTTTGATTGGTGCATTTAATCCATTTACATTTAATGTTATTATTGACAAGTACATGTTTGTTGTCATATTTTCCCCCTTAGTGTTTGTGTTTCTTTTTGCCTTTCTCTTTCTTCTTTTTACAGCAGTCCCTTCAGCATTTCTTGCATTGCTGGCTTGGTAGTGATAAACTCTCTTAGCCCTTTTTTGTCTGTGAAGCTCCTGATTCCCCCTTCAATTTTGAATGATAACCTTGCTGGGTATAGTATTCTTGGATTCAGACCCTTGCTTTGCATCACTTTGAATATTTCATTCCATTCCCTTCTGGCCTGGTGTGTTTCTGTTGAGAAATCAGTTGATATTCTAATAGGAGATCCCTTGTAGGTAACTTTCTGTCTCTCTCTGGCAGCCTTTAAGATTCTTACTTTGTCATTGGTATTCGCCAATTTAATTATGATGTGTCTTGGTGTTGGTCTTTTGGGGTTCAACTTGTTTGGGACTCTATGTACTTCTTGGACTTGCATAGTTTTTTTCTTGCCAATATCAGGGAAGTTCTCCGTCATTATTTCTTCAAACAGGTTTTCTATTCCTTGCTTCTCTTCCTCACCTTCTGGTATCCCTATTATTCTAATATTGTTTCGTTTTGTGTTGTCCCAAAGCTCCCTTAGGCTCTCCTCTTGCTTTTTAAGTCTTCTTTCCATTTGCTGCTGTGTTTGTGTGTGTTTTCCTACCTTGTCTTCTAATTCACTGATGCGGTCCTCAGCCTCTTCTAGTCTACTGTTTAAGCCTTCCAATGTGTTCTTTATTGCAGCTATGTCGTTCTTCATCTCCTCTTGGTTTCTTTTCACGTTGGTGACATTTTCATTCAGTTCCTTGTAGTTCTCATTGAGTTGTGTGTATTTGTCATTGAGTTGTGTGTATTTGTCATCCATCCGTTTAAACATCCTTAGAACCATTACTCTGAATTCTCTCTCTGTTAAGCTGCTAGCCTCAATTTCATTTAACTCCCTTTCTGGTGATTCCTCTTTTTCTTTCCTTTGGGTATTGCTTTTTTGTCTCCCCATGTTTTCCTGAAATGTTTTAATTGTAGATCCAATTGCTTTGCTATCCAGGTTCTTTTGGTGATGGTGCTACTGGTGAAATCTGTTCTCCTGGGCTTGGTTATCTAGTGTAATTGAGGTGCTTAGCTTCTAAAGATTTCTCTTTAGAGTAGATCCTATGGCCTCAGGGAGTATTCAGATTCCTTGGTGTTAATCAGGGTGGAATCTGGGTGTGGCTATATTGGTTGCCTGGAGACTGGGGGGAGGGGCTATCTCTCAGGAGAAAATGGATTCTATGGGCTTAGATATGACTCAGCACCAGACTTGCTACCACTTCTCCTGGACCGTCCGTTGCCCACTCTGCCCAGGTTCCACAACTCTACCCCTTCTCCCGCACTTCTGTCACAGGTAAGCGCCTGTCTCCAAAAGGTCCCACGAACTAGGTTCAGTGGGGAAAAGCGCAGGCCCCAGCGCGAGGAAGGACCGCGTCTCTGCCAGTTCCTCTCTTGCCGGCACTCCGCGGTCCGGCAGCTCTTAAAGGCTGCCTTTGAGCTCAGATCCCAAATCCAGACTCTATGGTCCAAAATCCTTCAGACCTTGCCTGTCCTCAGGGACGCGGCTTGGCACTGTGTAGTTTCTCCCTGACCTTCTGGGCACAGAGGTCCGGGAGATTCTACTGCCTAGATCTTTGATTTTACCTTTATCCGGGGGATCCCTGCTCTTCCCAGCTGCAAACTGTCTCACCAGCTGTGCCTCCTTCGCCAATTCGGGCTGGATTCCGCTCGTCTCAGCTGCCTCCTCTATTTGCTCCAGGAGAAGGCTCAGGACACGTCCTTCTATTCCGCCGCCATTTTGTCTCCTCTCAAGTATTTTCTTTATTTCTTTCTTTTTCTGCTGATCTTTACCCAGTTGTTCTATTTATTGAGGTTATGATGTTTTCAATTATTGTTGTTGAATTGTCCACTTTTCCCTTCAACTTTGTCAATTTTTGCTTCAAGTATTCTGGGGCACTGTTACTATGTGCATATATGTTTATAATTGGTAATTTTTTAAAATAGAAATACTATACAAAGGTGTTCCAACATGTCATGTCCCTGCACATCTTTCTATTTTGCACTATTATTGTCATACAGGTTATATCTTTATATAGTTCTAGAGGTGCGGTGCACGGATCCGTGCACAAGGAGAGGGGGGTCCCTCAGCCTGGCCTGCACCCTCTCGCAATCTGAGATCCCTTGGGGGATGTCCAACTGCTGGTTTATGCCCGATCCCCACAGACCAGACTGCAGCTGAGGGGATTGGACCTAAACTGGCAGTTGGACATCCCCTTAGGGATGTAGCAGTGTGCCAAGTGGCAGGCAGCCAGGGAGGAACCCAAGCAGGGCCACATTGCTTGTGCTCATCCCAGCCCTTTGTGCCTGCCACTGCCACTTGGTAGCACTGCTGCAGCCCAGCTTCTGGCTAAGTGGCGCTTCCCTTTTGGGAGTGCACTGACCACTAGGGGGCAGCTCCTGTGTTGAGTGTCTGTTCCCTGGTGGTCAGTGTGCATCATAGCAACTGGTCACCCAGTTGTTTGAGCCATTTGGTTGTAACAGTTGCTTAGGCTTTTATATATAGAGATAATCCTATCTACATAATTTTGTAATTATTGTTTATGAGCTGTCTTCTAAAAAGGATAGTAGTTACAAAGTGCTTTTTATAATATCTACTAGAGGCCTGGTGCATGAAATTCATACATGGTGTGTGTGTGTGTGTGTGTGTGTGTGTGTGTGTCCCTCAGCCCAGCCTGCACCCTCTCCAATTTGGGACCCCTCGAGGGATGTCCAACTGCCCGTTTAGGGCCAATCCCACCAGGTGGGATACCCTGGTGGGATTGGCCTAAACGGGCAGTTGGACATCCCTCTCACAATCCAGGACTGATTGCCCCCAACTGCCCTCCCCTGCTGGCCTAGTCACCCCTAACTGCCCTCTCTTGCTGGCCATCTTGTGGCAACCATCTTGTGTCCACATGGGGGTGGTCATCTTGTGTGTTGGAGTGGTGGTCAATTTGCATATTACCTCTTTATTATATAGGACAGTGGTCGGCAAACTGCGGTTCATGAGCCACATGCAGCTCTTTGGTTTGCCACTCTCTTGACTAATGAGTTTGCCGACCACTGGGATAGGGGCTTAATCACAAGGAACAACAACAGTCTGTAATTATTGGAATCAAGAGTCTAGGTCAGTGGTCAGCAAACTCATTAGTCAACAGAGTGGCAAACCATGGCTTGCGAGCCACATGTGGCTCACGAGCTGTGGTTTGCCAACCACTGATATAGGATGTAGTTATCTTTACAGGGCCACTATATTTCTACAAGTGGCTTCAGGTTACAGTCTAGTATCCTTGCATTTCAGCCTGAAGGATTCCTTTAGTGTTTCTTGCAGGACAGGCCTCGTAGCAACAAATGTTCTCTGTTTTTGTTTATCCAGAAGGGTTTAATTACTTCTTGATATTTAAAGGAGAGTTTAGCTCAATATGAAATTCTTTGTTGGCAGTCTTTTTCTTTTAGTATTTTGGATATGTCATTTTCTCTCTGACATCTATGGTTTCCTAAGAGAAGTTAGCTGTTTATCTTACTGAGGATCCCTTATATGAGATTTCATTTTTCTCTTGTCATTTTCAAGATTTTCTCTTTGTGTTTGTTGTCAATTTGACTATGATGAGTTTTGGGAGGATTTTTTTTTATGTATTTTGCTTGGAATTTGTTGAGCTTCTGGATATGTACATTAATATTTTTTAACAAATTGAAGAAAATTGAGTCATTATTTTTTGAAAAATGTTTATTTTTCTCTTACTATTCACTGTCTTTATATGTTTGTATACATATCATATGCTACATTCAGTTTTACTAAAATTTGAAGGTGTATAAGTGATTTTCCAATTAATATCATCTATACTAATAAAAGAGTAATATGCTAATTAGACCAGAGGACCGGGCATCTTCCTACCATCCAACTTTCTTCTGGACAAAGCCACAGTGGTGGGGGCTGAGGCAGAGGCTGTTAGGGGCGATCAGGCCGACAGGGGAGGGCAGTTGAGGGCCATGAGGCCAGCAGGGAAGGGCAGTTGGGAGCCATCAGGCCAGCAGGGGAGGGCAGTTGGGGGCCATCAGACTGGCAGGGGAGGGCAATTGGGGACATCAGGCTGGCAGAGGAGGTCAGTGGGGGCAGTTTGGAGCCTTCAGGCTGGCAAAGGAGTGGTTAGGCAGTGATCAAGCTAGTAGGCAGGCAAGTGGTTAGGAGCCAGCAGTCCCAGATTGTGAGAGGGATGTTCAACTGCTCCTGAGGGGTCCCTGATTGGAGAGGGTGCAAGCTGGGCTGAGGGACCCTCTCATCATACACGAATTCCATGCACCGGGCATCTATATGTAAAAGCATAAACTACCTTTATGACCAATCAAACAGGAATGACCGGTTGACTGGTCACTATGATATGCACTGACCTCCAGGGGGCAGATGCTCAACGCAGGAACTGCCCCTTGGTGGTCAGTGTGCTCCCACAACCAGCCTCCCGTGGTCCCTCCCCCTGGTCATCTGGCCCCTAATGGGCCTCAATTGCCAGCCAGGCCAAAGGACTCCACCCATGCATGAATTCGTGCACTGAGCCTCTAGTTAAGTATAATAGTTTATTTTTACTTTAATTGAATAATTTTCTTTCTTCCTTTCCCTCTTTTTTTTTTTTAAGGTAATATGTAACTTGTTTTAACTAAATAATCACACCTATACAACCATTAGTGCAGATAATTAGTGGTTAAGGTAATTATATGATTTATGAGAAACTGTTATAAAAATCCTAACCTATCAGCTTTATCATCTGATATTATGAAACTTTTTATACTATTTCAGACTCCTGGACTACCTAAAATAAGATTTCTTTTATTTATTCTACTTTTTAAAATGGCATTCAGAATATTCTGAATCTATTTTTATTAGTTATTGATGATGATTCTGAATGAACTTACTTAAACAGTATTAAAAGAAAACCTAGAAAAAATATGCCTGTTGTATATTATTGTTTTAAAAATGTTAAGGAAAAAAAATATCTGAGGTGATGTATAACTGCATCATAATTTTAGATAGCATATATTATGATAATGTATGTCTACCTAAAAAAAGACATAGAATTATATTTCATACCAAATGAGAAAATGTATGCACATCATTATATTCAGACACAACTATGCCAGTACTTATTGTAGAAGAAAATTGCTTAGAATCACATTATATTCTTTATAAAATAAAAATTCAATACAAATTTAATTAATACATCTACACAGAGTAATCTTTCATCTTTATATATACCCTTATATAGTAATTCTTTCTAAAAAACAAGGCAAACAAATTTACATTGTAATTACTCTTTATTAGGAAAGCAAACATTTACATTTATTAAGTAAATCAGGGTTTTCTTATTAAATTTTATTTATAAAATATATGGCTTTCTTCTTTTTTATCCTTTGTTATGTCCCACTCTATCCATAACTTATATATGTCCTATAAATTATTAACATTAATTGATATTTCATAAAATATAGTAAAATTAAGAATATAGTTTTATTAATCTCCCTCATTGCCATTTTTAAGAACAGAATACTAAAACATATGGTTAGATAATATAAAAGACTGTATTGAAATATCTGATATGAAAGTCATTAGCCACAAATGGCTATTAACATTTATTGCTAAAATAATGAAAATTACATAAAATTGGAAATTCAATTTTTTAGTCATGCCAGCCACATTTCAGTGTTAAGTGGATAAATGAAACCAGTGGCTACCACATTGGAAATGTACACACAAAGCATTTGTAATATCACAGAAAATTCTATTGGACACAGCTGGTACGCATGCATATACAGTATAATGAAAACAAAAGTTTCCCTCCATATCACTCCATACTCCTTTTGAAGATAACTATGTCCATATTTTTACCAGTAAAATATTCTCCAAAAATATGTCTGTATGTCTTGTCAATTTGTACATAAGCAATATATTTAAAATATATATACTCAAGTATTTGTGTGTGTGTGTGTTTAATTTCAACAGTGTGGGTGGCCTACACTCTTTATCCACTTAATAATGTAAATTGAAGATCTTTTTATGTGCACTCTTGTTTTCCTCTAATATCATTCAATGGCTACATAGAATTTCCTTGCACTACAATTTATTTGCTTTCTATTATATACCTGCAAATACACTAGGCAACCTTTTTTGAAATATACTTGTGTGCTAAATTCATAGCAATAGTTTTGTTGGATCAAAGGAAAGGTCAATTTGAAATTTAATAGACTGTATCAAATTGCATTAATCAGGTCCACCAATAGTGTTTGATTTCTCCTGTTAGTCTACTCTTGCTGTCATTGAGTATTGTCAACATTTTAATTATTATCAATTTGGCTGATGAAAAATGACAATTAATTATTATATTGATGTGCAGCTATCTAATTTTGAGTGAAGTTAAGCATCTTGTTATAAATGCTTTGGCAATTGACTCATATTTTTTCTATTTTTTTTTTTTTTGCATAATCTTGTAAGATTGGGACTTAGCAAGAGATTTTCATGTGCAGCAATATTTTTCCTTTAAATATTCCTACTTAGCTTGAACCTGAATGGAATTATTCACTCACCATCATTTGTTAAGTTCAATGAAAAGATTTTTTTCGTATTTCAAATCTCTTACTAGATCTGTATTTATTAACATATGAAATAAGGAATGAATGATGAGTGTTAGGGAAGGTGGAACAAAACGAGAAATTGTGAGTACCTATGTTGAAGTGTAACCCCCATCTTATAAAGGACACCTCAAAAAAGGTCGAATTATGGAGTCATTTATTAAAAGCCAGCGGCATACAAAAGAGCAAAAGTGCTCCAGACCTCGCAGCCCCGAACAGCTCACTACATCAGGCTTATATTGGCAGAATATCACAAAAACACAAAAGTATTGATTACATCTTTGGGTCTGGAATGAGGAACCTGTTTCACAAAAAAGCAATTTTTACAGAAGCAAAATTGAGCAACTTAGTTATCTAAAATATCTATGAACCACTGAGTCAATGGAAATACATTATCTGGGACCACCTGGGCAATTTTAGAATAATTGTGCTGTCCAGATTCTGAGATCACTGAGTCAACCAAAACTCAGTTATCTGTAGCTGCTGAGACAATTTAGGATCATTATCTGTCCTGGGTCCCAGAGGAATGTGCTTCGATGACCAGTGAGATCACAATCAATGGGATATTCAAACCACCATCAAGGGAGTATTCAATCATACATAAGTTCAGAAAATCAAAATAACTTTTAAATGAGTACAGAACCCAAAACAGCAAGGTTAAAATATTGAACAGCAATTTTTACCCAAGTATGGTTGCTATAATACTTCACTTATGTCTAATGAACTTATTCAGATGTAAATACCTACTTAATAAAGGTTAGAGGGAATATTTTCCCCAAACGGTATTACAAATGTACCCCTTAAAATTCTCCTCAGTATTTCAAGTGAAATAAATTAATACAAGGGAGGAAAATAAACATATAAACTGGATACCGTTTGCTTTAGGCTTAGTGAAATTTCCATTTGGACATTGAAAAACGTGCAGAAAATGGATTGATCTTAGCATTTCATAAAAGTATTGAAACTCTTCATGAGCTTTTCTTAGAAAGGTGATAATACAAGAAATGACTTTTGGCTTTGGGTCATTAAAATTCAAGGTTAGTAAAAAACATTTCAACTCTTAAACTAATTCACTCTGGAAATTATTTTCATTGTCATTCCATTGGATTTGACTTTCTTTCCCCAACATGCTGTGCCACCAGGGAATAAATGTGAAATTACTTTTTTCCTCTTTTCCTGGCATGTACCCTTGACTGGAATAGAACCAGGTACCCTTCAGGCCACAGGCTGACACTATCCACTGAGCCAAATCAGCTAGGGCTGAAGAATCTTCTTTATTATGCACCCTGAGCATAGGAGTGATAATCCACCTGCTAATATACTAAAAAATATTGAGTTCCAAGCTAAAAACCTGAGTCTTGTTATTCTCTAGTTTTTCAAATGACTTGTATCTTCAGAATCTTAATTTTTATATCTTGTGGTTTGCATCATATATCTATTTTAATCTCACTGAAGGCCCAGTGCATGAATTTGTGCATGGGCGGGGTCTGATCCGGTGGGCCAGCTGGAAGGAGGGGCTGCAGGTGGCTGGCTGGCTGTCCCCGCCCCCGATCGGGGTGGGAGTGGGTGATCAGGTATAGAGCTGTCGGGGGGAGGGGCCTTGGGCAGTTGGCCGGCCAGCCCCACCCCTTGGTCAAACTCCCAGCTGAACTCCTGGTCAAACTCCCAGTCCAGGGGACAATTTGCATATTAGCCTTGTATTATATAGGATTAAAATGAGAGTGTGTGAATATTTTAGCAAACTAAAGAATTCCAAATAGTAAATACTAAAGACATGGTGAGCTCAGCTGGCATGGCTCAGTGGTTGAGTGTTGACCTATGAACCAAGAGGTCATGGTTCTATTCCCACTCGGGGTATGGGCTCAGGTTTCAGGCTCAATCCCCACCTCCCATGCAGGGCATGCAAGAGGCAACCAATCAATGACTCTCTCTCATCATTAATGTTTCTATTTCTCTCTCCTCCCTTCCTTTCTGAAATCAATAAAAATATATTTTAAAAAATAAGTAAATGCATACTTAACTGGAAAATATTAATGTAATTAATGTAAAAAAAAAGGAAAAAGGTCATCTAATTTAATTGATAAATGACAAAAAGATGTAAATAGATTTTTTTGTTTTTACAAAAGAAATACATATTGCCCTGGCTGGTTTGGCTTAGTGGATAGAGCGTCAGCCTGCGGACTGAAAGGTCCCAGGTTCGATTCCGGTCAAGGGCATGTACCTTGGTTGCGGGCACATGCCCAAGTAGGAGGTGTGCAGGAGGCAGCTGATCAATGTTTCTCTCCCATCGATGTTTCTGACTCTCTATCCCTCTCCCTTCCTCTCTGTAAAAAATCAATAAAATATATTTAAAAAAGAAATACATATTATTGATAAATAAGCAGATAGATGCTTAACATAACTTATACATTAAAAATTGGTGGTCAAAAAGGAGATAATATTTTGCACCTATCCCACTGGCAAAACTTAACTCTGAAATTATCACAAATTGGAGAGAATGTGAAGATCAGGGTCCCTTACACATTGTTAATGGGAGTGTAATTGTGTTTTTACTTTTGGGAAAATGCTGCCCTTATTCTGTGAAGTAGAACATTCACATGTCCTTCTATCCACATATTCCACCCTAGATAAATACCATATGATGATGGTTGCACACATGCACCAGAAAACTCTATATAATTATACACACTCATATACATATATATCAAACTGAGTTATTTATGTATATATGTGCATATATATGTGTACATATGTTTGCCTAAGTTACATATTGTTTAATCTTAGTTGGCCTTGAACTTGTGATAGAGGCATCAGGCAGTCCATGATCATCTCCTTTTTTTCTTTGTAACTCAGCATTCTGTTACTGATTTATGCATATTTGCATTTAACTCTAATTCACATACATTCATGACTACTATATGATATTCCATTCTTTTCATATTATTTTCAAGGTTATATGGTTTGTTATTGCTTCCATTATTTACAATATATCTGTTGTTTATCTAATATTAAAATTGGCCCGGCCAGTGTGGCTCAGTGGCTCAGTAGCTGGGTGCTGTCCTGTGAGTCAGGAGGTCACGGATCAATTCCTGGTTAGGGCACATGCCCGGGTTGTGGGCTCGATCCCCAGTGGGGGGCATGCAGGAGGCAGCTAATTCATGATTCTCTCTCATCTTTGATGTTTCTCTCTCTTTCTTTCTCTCTCTCTCTCTCTCTCTCCCCTTCCCTTCCTCACTGAAATCAATAAAAATATATTTATAAATAAATAAAATAAAATAGTACTAGTCCTCCTATATTTTTTATTTGCTAAATTTATTGTGAATGGCACTATTTCAAAAGACAAAAGTTATGATTAATCTATGTGCCCAAGGTCCATTAAGATAAGAGAAAACACTAATAACTGAGATATATATATATATATATATATATATATATATATATATATACACACACACACACACACACACACACACACACACACAATAATTTTATCAAAGATAGACAATAAACATATAGATAGTAAACATGGTATTAGTGGGTAACACATACCAGAATATGTCAACTCTGTAACAAGTAAGATTCTTTTTTGTCACTAACCTCTGCTTTATTTTGAGGGAATTATTAGTTGTTGCCTGGGCTGACAAGCAGCCACTGAAGGACGGATGAACATGTTACTCTGACATAGTTTGACTGTGGGGGAGAGGGCTAAGGGATGGCCTGACTGACAGCAGCCAGTCAGCCTGGATTGCCTGCCTTGTTAGGCTTTTATTGGAATTTTTATCTTTAGATACAATCAGTAGGGTGAGTAATCTTGGGAGGACACTTGTTTACATTGTCCTCTAGGCAAGGGCATCCAGGGATTAAGCATAAGGATTCCAGTAAACACTCAGGGGTCTGCATATGCACAGACTTGTTTGGAAAGGTCAAGGAATAATTACCTTCGACACTCCCTTGAGGCATTCTGATAAACAGGGCAGGTGGCCTTCCACAGGCTTCCCTTTTCTCAGAATGTCCTCCTTACAACTTTCCAACCAAGTCTCTTGTGCTCCCCAACAAGTTAGGCCATGATGAGAAAACTTATCCAGAAACTCTAATGTGAATATTTTTATGACTTCCTTAATTTTTAATTTCTTTATATAGGGTATATTCTTTAGTGCTGCTGTACCTGAATGTAACAGCATCATTTAAGAGGAAAATATTTGAAATATGATGAGAAATCATTAAAACAACTTGAAGAATCAGTAGACTAGAAAAACTGAACTTCAAAGATATTTGCATAATATGCAATTTGCAATATCCTTTGTCTTCTTCAGCAATTTTTTTCTAATTTATTGACTTTTTGGGGTGGAAATATATTGGTGTTCTCCTCAAAGTCACCTTGTCTGCCCCCCTTTTAAAAGTTAATAGAATTCAGAGTTCATTAGTTTTCATTTTCTATTAAAAATAAAAATTGTTTTTTAAATGTTTTAGTGTATGGCCTATGAACCAAATCGATAAACTATTAATATGACTGTTCACATTTATTGAGTAAGAAAGATATATGTGATCCAGTCTACATATGTTAGTAGGTACTGATTCAATAGTCTTAAACACTACTGACTTGTACCAGAGCATTTTCTGCATAGTTGTTTTTTTTGTAAAATATTCTAATATCAATAAGATGCCTAGTGCCAAGAAAAAATGATAATCGATGTACTGTGTTTATACAAAGTGAATGTTGTAGGTTTTACAAAGAAATATCATTCAAGCACTATACTGAGTAACTAGGCAGTTAAGAAAAGAGAACATGGGAAGAAAAATGAATAAAATATTTGACTTTAAAATTCCTTTTATATAAACACAGTTATGGCTTTGTTTAGAGCTACACATTAGTAACAATCTACTTGCCTCTTCCCCTTTCCTGTTATTTGAAGCCACACAGAGAAAGAGAGCTTATCTTTGGTATACAAATGCCTTCTTTTGTGGCTTCTCTTGATCATCTTTTCCTCTTTATCTACTGCAAGAGTAACCATTGCCCCTGTCCCCATCACCTTAAGTAAGAGTGGCTTTCTAAAATCCTTCTTTATGCTTACTTTATGACTGTACTCTAAAAGAAACATAAGTCAGTCAGAGAAAGACAAGTATCACATGATCTCACTCATGTGGAATCTAAGGAACAAAATAAACTGATGAAGGGAGTGGATCCAGAAATGGAAGCAGGGAACAGAGTGTGGAATCTCAGAAGGAAGGCAGGGGAGGGTGGGTGGGTGGCAGATAATCAACCAAGGACCTTGTATACATATATGCGTGGCCCATGGGTATAGACAATGGGGCTGTGAGAGTCTGGGACAGAGGGTGGAAGTGGGCCAGAGGGAGTCAATGGGGGGAAAAGAGGGAATATATGTAATATTTTAAACAATAAAGGATTATTAAAAATAATAAAATAAACATATTCATAATATACACTTAATCACATATTTGAAAAGTTAATATGTTACCTTTCTAGAATAAGAGATGCCTTTCCTAAAAATTTTTGTCAGGTATCAATCAATTAAAAATGAAGTTCAATAATGAGGAAAGTTATAGCCAAATAAGTTAAACATAAAACGTGTGTGTGTTGGAACTCAGTTCCTCCTTTATCCTCTGCTCCATTATGCCAACTATCAGGTCCAAGCCCCTCTGCCAGGGGCTGGACCTTCTTGGACGCCAGATGGTAGATGGAAAAGCCATGAGAAGTTGTAGGTGTATGAGAGAATCTTTATTGTAGGAGACATTGGCCAAGTAGCCTTTGCTAACAAGGAGCCACTAGACAAAAGAGTTCTTCAAAGCAAAGTCCTATACAGTAGGTAGCCGCACACCAGCTACGTAACAATACATCTTTCCTGCCAAGCTGTAGCCTCCTATACAGGAGCCATCCTTAAAGCTATAGCCTCACCAAGCAGCCACACCAGCCATCATCTGAGCTGCCTCACTAAGTAGCCGCATCTGAACTGGCTACTTGCTTGCCAGTATCATATTTTATACTACTTAGACAAAAGAAGCTTTTTGTCAAAACCTCAGTCTTTTGGGTTATAGAAGAGCATGCTTGTGCAGTGCATAGATTGCTGCATCCTTTGCACCTGCATACAGCAACTCAACTGTGAACACTTTGGTTAAGATTTCCATACTTGGACATCCGGTGTAATCTGAATAGGGCCTTCATACTCTAATTCTCCTTGAGCATCCGATGTACTCTGAATAGGGTCCACACAGTGTGTGTGTGTGTGTGTGTGTGTGTGTGTGTGTGTGTGTGAGAGAGAGAGAGAGAGAGAGAGAGAGAGAGAGAGAGGAGAGAGAGAGAGTTTGGTGGGGTGGAGGTGGAAAGAGCAGGAAGAAAAGATCATAGGACCCACTAAGACCTACCTTCCTGTTTTCATCATTCTCTAAATGTTGAAAATGTGCCCACTTACACTTTAAGGTTTAGAAAATCACCCAGCTCAAGTGTCTGGACTAGTATTTTTTGTGGGTGGTGGGTAAATAAAGATGTCTTTACATATTTTTATCACCAACTTCTTACAAGATCTAGAATAGAACAGTACTGACCTGAACTACAGAGTTTCTGTGCTTCTGTCATTTATCTGTCTTAAGGCAACCAAGTCCTTCTTACCAAATTGTGTTATCCCCATAGTCATTCTTCTCCTTTGCTCAGTCCTTTCTCAGCCTCAAATCATACAAATGCATATTTTACATTTTCTGGCACTTCAGACATTTAAGTTTATGTTTAATGATTTCTTGCCATGAACTTTAATGTCTGACATCTTGGAACACCATCCTCTTATTTCTTTTTCTAGTTATAATGTTACTGACAAGAGGAAATCATTGCAATGGAGCATCTTAATAGGGACATTACTGTGGCAATAAAAAATGTAAATTGCAATTTCAAACAACCTAGAAGAGCAATCATAAAACAGTGATCAATGATCAGATGAATTGCACATATAATTATATACACGTGAGGTCATTTGAGCTGAAAAGGACAGGGGAGGGTAATGGGGAGAATTAAAATGATATTTCAGAGAAATGCAATGTGAATAAGGAGCAGGCAAGGGTGATGATGGTGTTGCAACAGGTGAACAGATTGAACAAAAGTATAAGAGAAAGAAAACACATACATTTAAATTATAAAAGTAATAGTAAAGAATACTCATTATAACTACATTGTTACTAATTCACCCCTAGTAGAGCATGTTGTTTGAGAGGTTTTGCTCCTGTTATCTGATGAGGGTGGATTTTCATTGGGTGTAGACTTTCACCTGATACTCCATGTAACTGATTAATGACGACACTCCCAGGTAGCTGTCTTAAACTCCAGGCTTTTGTACAAAAATCCTCTACATCCCTATGGATGTTTTTAAGGGACTGTATCCATAACACATCTAAATTCTGCTTGTCTAAAATAACATTTTTATAAAACAAACAAAAACAGCCCAGCCAGTGTGGCTCCATGGTTGATCATTGACCGATGAACTGGGAGGTCATGATTCTATTCCTGGTCAAGACACATGCCTGAGTTGGAGGCTCGATCCCTGGTAAAGAGCATGCAGGAGGCAGCAGATCAATGATTCTCTCTCATCATTGATGTTTCTATCTTTCTCTCCCTCTTCATTCCTCTCTGAAATCAATAAAAACATACTTTCAAAAAACAATAACTTTTTTTGCTTCTTCCCAGCTTAGCTTGCTGTAGCAAGATTCACTGAGTAATAAACACTTGAAAACACCCAGAATGTGTTTTGTACACATCCTTCTTTCTATCTTCAAACGTAATAATTAAATCCCTTTGCATTTTGCATATATCCTCTCTCCTCAGTGCACTTGCTTCTCCCTTAATATCTTGAAATCACTTACCTGGTTTTTCATGAGAGCCTTTTGCCATGTCTTAGTACCTTAATATGTCAACAGATCCAACTCATTTTCCACTCATGTACCAGAGTAATTGTTCTAAATTCAAATCTGATTCTGTTGCTTCCTTGTCTTTAAATTTCAGCATTCATGAAAACAGTGATCAGTTCTGCCACATTCATGTAGGTAATAATGCTCGTGTCATTAATATCAGCAGGAATCCATGGGGCTGCCCCCACTTCTCCAGGAACCTTTTCTTTTTATCCACACCTGAGGATATGTTTTTATTGATGAGAGAGAGAGAGAGAGAGAGAGAGAGAGAGAGAGAGAGAGAGAGAGAGATGTGAGAAACATCAATCAGTTGCCTCCTGTATGCACCCCAACTGGGGATTGAACCTGCTACCTTTTTGGTACACTGGATGATGCTCCAACCAACGGAGAACCCAGACAGAGCTCTCCAGGAATCTTTTTAAGCTACTTATGAATTTTGTGGAGGTTATTCTCATATTGTTGTCTATAATTTTATTCAACTGGAAAAAACTCCATCATGAAGTGTTTATGTACATTACTACCAAATATATGAAAAGCATACCATTCTGTTCTTTAAATCCCATATCATCTTCTTTCTTCTCCCTCATTCGGAAATTGTTATAAAAATGTTTTTATTGATTTCAGAGAGAAGAAGGGAGAGGGAAAAAGAAATATCAGTGATCAGAGAGAATCATTGATCAGCTGCCTCCTGCATGCCCCCTACTGGGGATCAAGCCAGCAACCCAGGCATGTGCCCTAACAGGGATTCAACCTTGGTTCATGGATCCATGCTCAACCATTGAGCAACACTGGCCAGTCCCTTCTCTCATTCTTATGGCTGTTATTGCTTTACCAGAAATTAGCAACTGGCAGCCCCTAGGCAAAATCTGCTCCCCACATGTACATTTAAAAGTATTGGGCTATAATTTAAAAAACATGAGATTCTAAATTAAAACTTGATGTCTAGGCTATCTTGAAAAACTTAGAAAACTAAAAATTCTATATACTCTATTCCTGTAAGATAACTATTATTGGGAGCTGAAGGACTCCTGCCTCTTTTAGGCAGCCTTAGTATTCCATTTATCCTCAATTTATTCAGACATCTGAATTCTTTCACTCCATGCCCAGTCCATTAAGGCATTTGGGTTTTAGGCCCCTGCTCTACTGTGGACTACAGATAAACATAGGACTTGTTTTATCTTGCCCAATATGGGATAGAGAAGCTTTAAGTAGACTTTGTTTCTCAACTTTGTAACACTTTCAGTGCCTACTATGGGGCTTGTCATATAGTGAATGTTCAATAAATGAGTTTTGGCAGAATAAAATGATATATGCAAAAGAGGTATTATGAAATCTTCCTAAGCTTCTTGAAAGCATGCATTTGCTTCTCAACTTGATCAAATGTCTTGTCTTCCTTGTTTAATTGGTTTAGTTAACCACCTGCGTGTTTATTTTTCTCTGTTTATTGTCACCTTGCTTGAGTTTAATTGAACATTCTTAGATGGCCGATTTCATGCATTTTAATGCCCTTTGTATCACTTTCAGTGTCAAAAAATACACTGATAGGCACCATTGCTAAATAATACTAATAATGATATGTGGATAATATTTTTTGCATTCATTTCTTCAATAGTAATGAAGTGATTAAATATGTAGGTCAGATAACAGCATTATTGGCAACAATGAATTTCCTGAAACCCTAATTTGAAACCATATAAAATTGACACTCAACCAAACTATATTGATGTCTATAATTTAGGTCAGTGTAGACCCTGAGGTCTCCTGTGGCTGCTAGGAGGAATTAATTTCCCAGCCGCAGCAGATGATAACATTAATGGCTTATGCTAGGAAGGATTTGCTTGAGAATTCCAATGTTCCTTGACTACGCTGCAAGGATGTGTTTCTTATACTTGTTATCATCAGCAAGTCTCTTTGCAGCACCAGTGACCTGGGTACCATTCTCTAAATTCAGAGATGATTCAGCAGCTTGGCACCTGGAAAGATATTTGGAAAGTTTCCCAGTGCAGGAGCCCTGCATGAGCTGGAGGCAGGAGAGTGATAATAAAGTGCCAGACTGGATAATTGTGGGATCTACAAAAGATACTAAAGTGTTGTTACTGGAGGCACAAAAGCACCTGTGAATGTGTGAAGTTACTGTGTATGAGGAACATCACAGGATAGTGGGTGGGGACTAGGGAGGAGCGCTTCTTTTGAAATAATTCAGACTTCAGACAGGGAAGTTCTTTGGAGGGAGGAGACACTCCTGCTGGTGAGATAATGCAGGATTTATGAAAGGAAGCACTCCTGTATACTTTTGTGATGTGTGTTCCTTTGTGAACTTCAGAAAAATTTAACTGTGGCATTAGTGTTTTCTAATCTCCACAGTACAGATGATGGCATTGCCCTCTTAACTGACATGTATTTATGTATTTACGTATTTGTTTGTTTGTAATTCTTACCCACAGACATATTTATTGATTTTTAGAGAGCGGGGAAGGGAAGAGAGAGACATTGATGTGTCTCCCTATGCATCACCACTGGGACTAGGGATTGAACCACAACCTGGGTATGTGCCCTAACCTGGAATTGAACCTGTGACCTTTCTTTATACAGGACGATGCTTCAACCAACTGAGACACACCAGCCAGGGCTTACCTGATTTTTAAATAACAATTAAACTCCCCTTACTGTGTAACAATTCACCTCCTGATATAATAATGTTGAGTGAGATGCCCTTGAGTTTTCTATGTCACCCTATATTCCCCACAGACTAATGTCTACCAAGTTTCAATGTACAGCAAGTTAATGAGAGAGGTCCTGGTTGAGTGGTTCAGTTAGAGCATCCCAATTTGCCAAGGTAGTGGGTTCCATCCCCAGTTAGGGCACCTATAGGAATCAGCCAGTGAATGCATAAGTAAGTGGAAAAACAAGTCAATGCTTCTCTCTCTCTTCCTCCACCTCCTTTCTCTCTCTCTAAAAATCAATTTTCAAAAATAAGTTCATGAAACTCTAAGAATGGTGTAACCTACCACATAGTGTTGTCATGAGGAGGATTGAGGATTATTGAAAACTGCAAAAATCTAAGCAATTGATAGACTTATGACAGATGATAGATCCCATGGTAGCTCCATTGTTGCTTTTGTTATTGTCATTGCTCTTGAAATGTTGTTGTGTGTTTTTTTGAGAAAAAATATATGACTTATTATATGACTATTCTGGCCTTCTAAATATCTTACATATGGATTGTACAAGGCAGATGCACATGGTGGGACAAATGTAGGTTTAAAGTTGTTCATATGGAAAATACTATAATAATAAAGATAACACAATAATATATAAATCTATTTTGCCCCACCCTGTATATATGCAAAAATCTAAATGTTAGCATTGCCATATAATAGTATTTTCTACCAGACCACTCTACTCTCTTGTTAACATGGCTCAGAGATTAAACTGTGTTATTTCAACCACAATGCTCTGTCCCCACCTGATTGACCCACAGTTCCATTCCATTCTGATACTAACTACCTAGACTCAATGGCGATCACACAGAATAAGGGCTTTTGACTGCCCCCACTTTAGGTAACAGCTTCAAGTCTCCAGTTCCCAGGATCCCTGCCTTTCTGCAGAACCCGGACACAAATTCAACAGTTCCCTCTTCAGATTTGATAGTTCTCTAGACCAGTGGTCAGCAAACTCATTAGTCAACAGAGCCAAATATCAACAGTACAACTATTGAAATTTCTTTCGAGAGCCAAATTTTTTAAACTTAAACTTCTTCTAATGCCACTTCTTCAAAATAGACTTGCCCAGGCCGTGGTATTTTGTGGAAGAGCCACACTCAAGGGGCCAAAGAGCTGCATGTGGCTCGCGAGCCGCAGTTTGCCGACCATGGCTCTAGACTAACTCACAGAAAGTTGTATATAGTTAATCCTTGAACAATGTGCGGTTAGGGGTGCCAACCCTGACTCAGTGGAACATTCTTGTATAACTTTTGACTCTATAGTAGGTCCTTCACATTAGTGGATTCAACCAAGTGGGGATAGAAAATAGTAATTTTGATCCCCAGGAATCCGCAGGTCAGAAATTACAGTTTTGATTGCAAAAATACTGTTTTCTGTCTTGATTGGTTAGATCTGCAGATGTTGAACCCAGGGATGTAAAGGGTGAACTATATTTACTGGGGGAAAAAATCTGCATACAAGTACCAGTATACTGGCATAGTTCAAACCAGTGCTGTTTAATGGTAAGTTGTACTTATGATTACTGCGTTATAAAGGACACAAATGATGAGCCAAATGAAGAGGGAAATAGGCTGGATTCGGAGGGCCCAAATCTCTGTCTCTGTCTCTGTCTCTGTGGAGCTGGGTGTGCCATGCTCCCACCAGTGGTCAGCAAACTGCTGCTCGAGAGCCATATGCGGCTCTTTGGCCCCTTGAGTGTGGCTCTTCCACAAAATACCACGGCCTGGGCGAGTTTTTTTTTGAAGAAGTGGCATTAGAAGAAGTTTAAGTTTAAAAACTTTGGTTTTCAAAAGAAATTTCAATAGTTGTACTGTTGATATTTGGCTCTGTTGACTAATGAGTTTGCCGACCACTACCCTAGTCCATTGATATGTTTAGTAACAAGGAAGCCTCTTTAAATCTTATCCATCAGAGTTTTTATCCAGGTCTCATTACCTAGGCATGCCTGATTAAATCATTGGCCAAGTGACTGAACATCTCCTGACCTTCCACCCACCCTGACCTCCAGGACTGAACATTCTAATCTTCTAATGAGGGATTTGGATCCCTTGGTTGCCAGCCCCCATCCAGATACCTCTAGCCACTCATCTAGTAGCAGAACCTAAAGTCATTCATTAACATAAATTTGGGATGTTCAAAGAGGATTAGTTATTAACAAAAGACACTCTTTTTGCTCAGGAAATTCCAAGGACTTTAGGAGCTCTGTACCCAGAACCTGAAATAAAAGGCCAAATATATATTTTTATTACTCTATGCAAACTTTCCCAAATACTCATTAGTCAATTTCTTACCTTGTCCATTGTGTTTTGGGGATTTTAAATGAGAAAATCTTGACTTCACACTTTTCTGTTTATCATGGAGCACAGTCTTGTGAAAACTGCCTTGATATGAGGTGTACAAAGTTATTAAGATTTATATCTCTATTCGAAAGAGGTTGCCTAAAATTCATATACTTTATATTCTTTGTATTTTGTAGACTTTTGATGCATCAACTCAATTTGCTTGCTTTCTCTTTAATTATTATTATTTTTTATTCCTTACCTGAGAATATTTTTCCCATTGATTTTTTAGAGAGAGTAGAAGGGGTGAAGGGAGAGAAAGAGAAGAAGAGGAAGGAGAGAGAGAGAGGTGAGAGAGACAATCAATTGGTTGCCTTGCCTTCTGCATGTGCTCCAACAGGGGTTGGGGATCGAACCTGTAACCAAGGAATGGTGCCCTTGACTGTGAATTGAACCCATGACCCTTTGACGCACAGGCTGACACTAACCACTGAGCAATGCCAGCCATGGCTGCTTGCTTTCTCTTTAGATAGGAAGTTAAATACAATCTCTACTTAAAATAAATTTATTTCTCCACTTTCAATGTATTTCTCCATTTAATTTTCAACTTTTCTGACATCAAGTCTATTCAAAGATAAAATTATAGGCTCAAAATAAATGAAGTACTGGGTCATTTTCCATGCAGTTATATATATATAATTAATTATGTATTATATATAATTAATTATGTATTTGTATATTTTGTATTTTGTATTATATTATGTATTTTATATTATTTATAATATATATATAATTAATTATGTATTTTTGTGTCTTAATCTGTTTCACTCTGGAGGTTTACTTTAAAGAGATTCTGTCTTTAATATGTATCTTCTTTCAATATAAATATACAACATGTAAGAAAAGTACAGTCCAAAAATCATGATACCACATAATGTCACTATTTCTTTTCATTTTGATGAACATGCAAATATAAAAGCATTTTGATTACTTAAGAATTTCAGTGAGTTTTTGCTTTTTATTTCTTATAATGAAAATATAATATAGTTTTATAGTGATAACATGTAGAAAATATATGGTAACAATTATTTTATTAATGAAATGTTTACTATAGACTCTCTAAGTATTTGTATTCATCTGTATAATCACACATACATATATGCATGTGCATGTTTAATGCAGGAATGAGAATGCCTATTTAACAGTTTTATGGGTTTAACAGAAATGAGTGTTTTTTTAATATGTATATATCCAAATGCACACTAAGTTTTGTTATTAAAGACTAGAGGCCTGGTGAACAAATTTGTGCACAAGTTGGGTCTACTGACCAGCCGGGGGGAGGGAATGCAGGAGTTGGTTGGCCAGTACCCCCCCATCAGAGGCAATCAGGGGGTCTGCTGGCCCAGGGGAGGGACCATGGGAGGTTGGCTGGCCCCGGGGAGGGACTGCGGCAGGTTGGCCAGCCAGCTCCCCACATCGGGGCCGATCAGGGGAGCCTGCCCGCCCAAGGCAGGAACCATGAGAAGTTGGCTGGTTGCAAGAGGTTGGCTGTGGGAGTGCACTGACCTCCAGGAGTCAGGTCCTGTGTTGAGCGTCTGCCCCCTGGTGGTCAGTGCACATCATAGTGATTGGTCATTTGGTTGTTTGGTCGTTTAGGCTTTTATGTATATAGATAATTGTTTTGTTTTGTTTATAGGTAACCTTCAAAGCATCAAGACATTCTGTTTCACCAGATTTGAAATATGTTCTTCTGGCATATGATGTCAAACAGGTAAAGACATCATCTCCTTTGTTGAACTTTTCCTTGCAATGCGTTCAAATGGTGTTTCTAGTTTTCCTGGGTTATCTACTCATCTAGAGAAAGCTTGGCTTATCTATAGCTGCAGGGGTCACTGATGATCAATATTGCACAAGAGAAGTTTTTAGTCAATGTCCTTCCACACCTGACTAGCAAGTACCTGGTGCAGTGGTCCTCCAAGTCCATATCTTTCAGAGGGGAGTGTTTCAAGTTAGCTGATCTGACAAATGGAAGATTTTTACCTTTTCAGGATAGTTGTACTCTATACTTGAATGTTTCATGTGTGTATAAACTAGGGAATTTTCTTAATGGCTGTGCCCTGAATGGCAGTGTAGATAGTGGGAAGGGACTGGTGAGAACATTTTTTTAAGTAATGCTGAACGTCTTCTTTGGTGGTATTTAAGCATAAGCCTTATGGTTGTAGAAAGTTCTAAAAGTGGGGCAAGCCAAGAAATTAATTCTGAAGAAATAAAATATTCTAATTGCAATTGGGGTTTTATGATTTCATGTCAGTTCCACAGCACAATTAGAGCAGTACTATGGTTGAGTATTTAGTACTTATGTATAATTCTCACTGTTAAAAACAAAGTAAATGTTGAAAAGCCAGTTCAGCAGATCAGTTTCTGTGGAAAATAAGTGATTGGAAATCATTCAAGAAAGTTTTATGTGCTTTAGGACAGACAATAAAAATTTATAGACTTAAGACAGAAAGCCTCATATAATGCATTGAAAGCTTTTGAGCACATAAAATGTCACGTTCAGAGGACCTTCTGCTTGATGGTTTTAGTTGTTTGAATTACACATGTGCTATATGTTTAATGAGTTTATGTTTTTATTTAAAATAAGCAATTTACACTGAAAAAAAAGGGAAAAGGAGATTGCAATCAAAGACTTTTTTTTTTTTCTATAATGCATCCTGGCCTTTTTACATCAAAATTTGCTTTTATTATCTCTATTTAGTTGCATTTTTGAAAATCACATGTAAAGTAGAAAAATACTTGATTTCTATAAACAAAAATATACAACACCCCCAACTTTTAAAAAAATAATATTATTTTAAACAATTTTAACTGAAAGTGTTATATTAAACTGATAATAATTTTTTTTGTGTGTTTTTTAATCAGATCTCAGTAGCTACAGAATTTAAGGTTAAGTGGAATTGGCAGAGGGATTGACACTATACTAATAAAAGGGTAATATGCTAATTAGACCAGTCATCTTCCAGAGATCCTTCAGGACGTCCTTCTGGACAAATCCATGGTGGCGGGGCCAAGGCAGAGGCAGTTAGGGGGTTCAGGCTGGCAGGGGAGAGCAGGTAGGGGCAAACAGGTTGGCAGGAGAGAACAGTTAGGGGGATCAGGCCAGCAGGGAGAGCAGTTAGGGGGATCAGGCCGCAGTGGAGGGCAGTATGGGACAAACAGGCTGGCAGGAGAGAGCAGTTAGGGGGATCAGGTTGGCAGGGGAGGGCAGTTAGGGGTGACCAGGCCAGCAGGGGAGGGCAGTTAGGAGTAACCAGGTTGGCAGGGGAGCAATTGAGGGCATCAGGCAGGCAGGCAGAGTGGTTAGGGGCAATCAGGCAGGCAGGCAGGGTGGTTAGGCAGGCAAGCAGGTGAGCGGTTAGGAGCCAGTGGTCCTGGATTACAAAAGGGATATCCAATTGCTGGTTTAGGCCTGATCCCTGGGGTGCAAGCTGGGCTGAGGGACCCCCCCACCCCAAATCCCATGCACGAATTTCATGCACTGGGCCTCTAGTAAATCAATAAAATGGAATAATGAACCCAGAAAGAGTCCCATACAAATAGGCCTAACTGATTTCTGATAAATGTGCAAAAGCTATTTAATGGAAGGAAGATAGTCTTTTCCGTAAATGGTTCTGGAGCAACTGGACTTCCATAGGCAAAACAAACAAAAATACACTGACCTAAGTCTTACACTATGTAAAAGCTCATTTTATGGATTTAAATGTAGAAATATAAATCAATGAAACTTTTAGGGAAAAAGTAGCAGAAAATCTTTGGTATCTATGGCTATAGAAATAGTTCTCATACTATATCAAATTTATAGTGTATACAAAGAAAAAAAAGCTTTGTTCTATGAAAGATGCTGCTATGAAGATTAAAATATAAGGTACAGACTGGAATAGAATATTTGCAAATCAGATATTCAACAAAGGACTAATATCTAGAATATATCAAACTATCAAATGTAAGAATTACAAGTATCCTATATAATAAATAGGTAATATGCAAATTGACCATCACTCCAACACACAAGACAGCTGCCCCCATGTGGTCAAAGATGGCCAGCCCCATGTGGACGCAAGATGGCCGCCTCAAGATGGCCAGCAGGGGAGGGCAGTTGGGAGGGACCAGGCCTGCAGGGGAGGGAAGTTGGGGGGGACCATGCCTGCAGGGGAAGGGCAGTTAGGGGCAACTGGGCCAGCAGGGGAGGGCAGTTGGGAGGGACAAGGCCTGCAGGGAAGGGCAGTTAGGGACAATCAGGCCGGCAGAGAAGCAGTTAGATGTCGATCAGGCTGGCAGGAGAGTGGTTAGGGGATGATCAGGCTGGCAGGCAGAAGCGGTTAGGGGCAATCAGACAGTCAGGCAGGCGAGCGGTTGGGAGCCAGAAGTCCTAGATTGTGAGAGGGTGATATGGTGCAGGCTGGGCTGGGACACACACACACACACACACACACACACACACACACAGTGCATGAATTTCATGCACCTGACCTCTAGTATATATAGAGGCCCTAACTGCTCCTCTGCTAGCCTGGTCACCCCTAACTGCCCTCCTTTGCCAGCCTGGTCACCCCTAACTGTCCTCTCCTGCAGGCCTGATCACCCCCAACTGCCCACCCCTGTCGGCCTGATTGCCCCTAACTGCCCTTCCCTGCAGGACTGGTCACCCCCAACTGCCCTCCCCTGCTATCCGGTCATCCCTAACTGCCCTCCCCTGCAGTCCTGATTGCCACCAACTGCCCTCCCTTGCAGGCATCTTATGGTGGCCATCTTTGACCACATGGGGATAGCCATCTTGTGTGTTGGTCCTTTTCAACTGCCCTCCCTTGCCCACCCTGTCACCCCTAATTGCCCTCCCTTGCTGGCCCGGTCCCTAACTGCCCTCCCCTGCAGGCCCGGTCCCTCCCAACTGCCCTCCCCTGCTGGCCTGATTGCCCACAACTACCCTCCCCTGTCAGCCATCTTGTGTATACATGGGGGCAGCCATATTTGAACACATGGGGCAGCCATCTTTGACCACATGGGGGTGGCTATCTTGTGTGTTGGAGTGATAGTTAATTTGCATATTACCTATTTATTATATAGGATATATATATATATTTATAATAATAAAACAGGCAAGGACATGAGACATTTCTTTGAAGAGGACATACATATGCCAAATAACATAAAAATGCAGTTAACATCATTAGCCATTAAAAAATGCAAATTAAAAACAAGAAGGGTTGCCACTACTCTCATATCAGAATGGCTAAAATAAAATAAAAATGATTACACCACATGATGGCCAGTATTCAGGGAAACTGGATTGGTCATACATTGCTGTTGGGAATGTATAATGGTAGGTCTGCTCTGGAATATTATGTATAAAACTATGTTGACTTTGAATACTTGAGCAAAATATGTCAAGATTATATGAGAAATAATTACTGCCAAAAATGTAAATTAATATATTAAGAAAATCTTAATATTGGCTCTCTCTCTTTTTTTGTGGTTTTTGTTTTGTTTTGTTTTGTTTTAAATTTCAGGAAAAATAGTTTATGATAATCAGTCCTGGATTATTTTAATAAGAAAAAATTATCAAACTAAATTTCACAATCTTATTTCACTTCATTTATTACCCATTCTATTTATTCATCAACTGTTTGGTGGACACAACTGGAAAAGACATTGATTGTATAAGTTTGTATGTGTGTGCATGGGAATCAGCTCAATTAAGAAACATAGACTCAGGTAAAAGTAATATGACCAAATGTATCTACCACATACAACAAGGTAATCATGTTGGAGAGGGAAGTATATGCTAGACTTTGAAGATCAAATGAGGACAGATGAAAGAAAAACATTCCAGATGTGCAGACAACATGGGACTTCATGGGAGGGGCCTTGTCTTTGAGGATAGCAGTCAATTCAGACTAGTCCACAGGTTGACAATTTGGGCTTAATAAATCTTTTAAACCCAAATTAGAGAAGAACTTGAAATCTCATTCTATTCTATACTGTTTATACTAAGGCAGCAATTAGGATTATTGACAGTTTTAGAGTAATGAAATGTCATGCTTACCTTGTGTGTGCATGTGTATGTGTGTGTATCCACGTGCACATGTGTATAATGCCCCTAACAAAGATGGAAAGAAACAATCACACAAAATCCAACCATCCAAAAATACATCCTCTAAAAGTATTTTGGTGTGTTTAATTCCTTTTATCCCCCTTTATACATAAAAGTGGGGAAACAGGAGCTACCACATATACTACACATTATTTTAGGTACATGCTATTATCCTAATTTCAGAAAAGAGAAAAGTTAATCTCCTTGGAAAGCTAGAAAATGCAGGATCAGACAGATTTAGAAATTTATCCAAGGTCTTTCAAGTAGGAAATAATAGCTGCACCCTAGTAAATTGGCTTTGCAAGATGATTTGTCTTTATCTTCATTATAAGGCAAATGAGCTAAACTAGAAAAGCTCAAATAAAGGCTGGATTCCAACTTGCAGATAGTCTACTGGTGGTGATGGTGCTTAAACCTGGCTGCCTCTGCTGACTGGTCTTAGTGACGGGTGGGGATCTCTCTGACAGTTCAGCTCTTTTATGCACAGTCTCCTCACAGTTGCAGTACTTGTCTGACCCTTGTAGCATCTCAGTTGGTGACTCTGTTTACACAGAAACAGAATCTGAAGCAAAGCAAGCAGAAACCTTTAGGTGCATGCCCCTGAAATACTGGAGAAAGGAGCAGGAAATCAGATAATCTTTAACATTTCCCTATATTTTTTAGATGTTAAATTTTCATGAATAAAGGTCAAATAAATAGAAAAAAATAAGTTCTACTTATATCCAGATTGTTGAGGTTATCCAACTCTTTTTTTAGGATGTAACAAATATTTAATAGAAATATTTATAAAATAAACACTATATTAGTTGAGCAAGAAAAGAAGATTCACTGAGTGTTTTGTGTTGTTTTTTCTCTCTGGCTTGTGACCATCAATAGGAACATAGATTAATATAGCTCAGCAGGAGTTTTCCTGCCTGAATCCTCACATCTGCACTCTTGACTAAAAGATGGAGGAAGGATGAATGACAGGTCCTGGAGAGAAAGACATAATATCACTTATATGTGGATTTTAAAAGCAAAACTCTTAAAAATAGAGAATAAAATGGGGGTTACCAGGGTATGGCAGGTGGGGGAACAGGACAGATGCTTTTTAGGGTTCAAATTTAGAACAAGTAATAAATAAGCCATAGAGATATGACACAGAGCACAATAAACTTAGACAACAGTATGGTATTGTAATTATCAAACTTGATAAACTAGAACTTAATTATTCCAACTACTTAAAGGAAAGGATAATTATGTAACATGGTAGAGGTGCTAATAATCCTTATAATGGCAATCACGTTACAGTATATACACATATCAAAATAACAGTTGGTACACCTTAAATTTACACAGTGTTAAATATCAAATATATTTCAAATTAAAAAAAGTGTTCTGGGCATGGAGGTGTAATGTGCTTATATTATTTCTTGTTTGAGAGAATGTCGCAGCCCTCTAGCGGTTTTCCTTCAATCACTCTCATGCCTTTTAATCAGTTCCCACACTCAGGCTAACCTGATCTTTATGAAAAGAAATCAGGTTATCATTCTCTGTTTAAATCTCCCCAAGGCTTTCTGGGATAGAGACCAAAAGTCATAACACAAACTACAAGGCCTGTCTTTTCAGCCTCACCTCCCATGACTCCCAGATGCTTTCAGATTTTGGGATTTCCTACAGTCCCTGGAAACACCATGTGCCCTCCCATCACAGGGCTTTCACTACTGAAGCAAATCTTGCCCCATCGTTTCACCTTCATAGAGATAACTTGTTCTTACTATTCAGATGTCAACTTAATCATACTTTTCTTCAAATGGCAGAGCCATTCCAGACTTCTCTGACTCAGTGAAATCTGCTATCCTAAGTTTCATGGTCCTCTCCATCCCCTTTATAAAATTTATCACAACTACAATTGTCTGACATAGTGCCTAGCACGGTGTTACTAAAGCAACAATAACAATAAAACTTTAATATATGAATTAATAAACCAGAACCTCTAGCAAACTTTTCTTAAAGTTCCGGGTAAAAGTAATTGGCCATTTTCTTAGCATCTGGTTTATATTTTCATCTTAATGTCCTTGTCATTATATCCAGCATGTCCATCTATGTGTACATCCCCTTGACTAAACAATAAGACCCTTAAAGTCAACAACTTGACTTCATTTATTTTAATGCCCAGACAGTTTTTGTTTTTGTTTGTTTTACAGCAAATGGAACATGGTAAACAGGCAAAGTTTGTAGAAATAAAGCATTGATTCTCAATCTTAGCTGCACATGAGAATCACCTGGAGAACTTAAAAATTGTTAATGCTTAGGTCCCACCCTGGAGACATCCTGATTTACCTGGTCTGGGATACAGCCAAAATATGGGCATTTTAAAACTCCCCAGGAGATTGCAATGTGCAGTGAGGTTTGAAGGCCTCTGAATTTAAGTGAACTGGTCAATTCCACCTGCTGAAGACTTTCCAGACTCCAAACAAGGGAAGGTCCAGAGATAAAAATAAACATGCATACCAGCTTTTTCATACTGCACCTATTTTGTGCCAAAGTATTTACTTGTATTTCTTATTTCTTGCAATTTCTCTTCAGAGTAGTTGATATTACCAGTATTTTCATTTCTAGTGGAAATACAAAGGTGATTCCCAAACTTACCTAATATGACTCTGATTGAATATTTTTTTTTTCTTTACTGGAATAGCAGTTCTCAATGTATGTTCCCAGAAGACAGCATCAGGGTCACCTGGCAGCTGCTGACTATGCAAATTCATCTCTGAGCCACTGAACCAGAAACTCTGGGGTGGGGCCCACACTCTGTTTAACTAAAGCCTCCAGGGGATGTTGATGAATGCTTACTTCAAGAATCACATCTGTTTAGAGGGTTCTATTTCTCAAAATCCAAAGTATTGCACCTGAGAATATATATAATTAGCTAGAAGTTACCCATGTACATAACAATGATTTAGAAAAGAATAACATTTACAACAGATATTCTATTAACACTTTCTTTAGTATTTTAAAATTGATCCTGGATTTAATGTCCAACTGTTCCTTTCTGGACTTGGACACTGGGCTGGTCTCATTTGCCCTTCCAGATTGGTGCTTAATCTGGCATGTTATAAGTACATGTGACATAGTGGGGAGTGCATGGGATTTGGAGCAAAATATGTGAGTTTATATTTAAGCTATTCATACTTAATTTTATGGTTAAAATGTTGCGCGTGCACAGATTATGAGGCTAGCCCAATGAATATTTACAAACTGAGCACATCCCTGTAATCATCAGCCCGGTCAAGAAGCAAAACATTACTGTGCTCCTTGCCAGTCACTACCCAGCACAAGGGATACCACTGTTCTAGCTTCTAACAGCTTGATTAGTTTTGTCTGTTTATGTACTAGGTAGATGATAGATGATAGATAGATAGATAGATAGATAGATAGATAGATAGATAGATAGATACAAACATACATACATACATACAGTATGTATTATTTTTTGTGACTTCTTATATTCAGCTTAAGTTTGGGAATATATCCTCATCATTCAATAGTTGGATATCATTTCTTAGTCTTTTGGCTAAGATCAAGCATAGTATCTGGTCTTATAAATTCAATAATTGGATAGTCCCATATTCTTTTCCCCATTTTAGGGTAATCTGCTACCTATATTATAGTTTATTCATTCTACTGCTGATTGAACTATAAAATGTATATATTCATATATACATTCATTCTACTGCTGATTGAACTATAAAATGTATATATTTATATGAATAATAGATTTTGGCTTTAGATCATTTATCGAATTCTCCCTTTCTTATCCATTGCCCTGTTTCTCCTTTGGCAAGTATTTTAATAAGGGGCTGTAGAAGAGGGAGAAAATCTCTGTTAGGTACTCAAATCATGCTTTTTATGTGGAGAGTGTGTTTGTCACTTAAAACTCCCAAAGGCCATGCTCCTTTGCCAGTGACATCATTTGTTGCACAGGCAGGAGACTTAGAGATACTCTCTACCATAAGGGCCCCGCTCCAGGTTGCATGCTGGGACACAGCCCATCTTTCTAGTCAGCATCCCACATCTTTGGATCTTACTGCCATTTTGAAAAAGCTTTTACATGTCTTCATAGAATTATTCTGTACTCTGGTATAATTATTTTTCTATTCATTTCAAATAATATCAACTGTATCTTAATTTACTAACTATAAGATAAATAGAATTTATATGGCATATTATTATTTGCAACACTCAGGTAGCATGCATTATACTTCTCCAGACTTATACACTTTATTTTTATATCTGCTTCTTAAGAGTTGTTTCTCAAAAATAGCAAATTAAATTATTGTAGAACACATTGCAATGCCATAAATTCAAAAATATTCTTAGAGGATTAAAATATGTTTCAAATATGAGGAAATCTAGATGTTATAAATCTTGATGATCAGAATATTTGTGGTTGAGAATTGTAATCTAATATTTGACATTTCCCATATCAGAAAAAAATATTTTTCTGTTATTCTTGAGTCATGTTAAATCATAAATAGTATTTATTATTTAGATCCAGTTTGTTTTATGTTTTATCCCAATATGTTTGAAATTATTAGCCCATTTGGAATTATTTAACAATTGCATTTTTAAGCCATCCTTGAAAAGACAATTGATTTTTATATATACATTTCTTTTTTAGAAAAAAAATATTTAAAAAACTCTTTAAAATAATGCTCATTTATAATTTTTTTATTATTTGGTTTAACAATGCACATTAAATAGACTAATGAATAGTTTAATTATTTATTTTACATTGTAAACTGCCTTATTATGTCTTATGTTTGGGATCAGACACTTTAATTAAAGTAACTGTTGTGTTGGCATAATTAGAACTGTCCTTTATGTATAATGGGGCATAAATCTTCAGGAGAATAGGCTTTCTGAAAAGAAAAGTAAAACTGAATGACTTTTTGAAATCGCTCTAACAGAAGGACTGGATCAGTTGTACGTGTGCTGGAGTGGCCACTCCCACCCCCAACACATGCCCCCGCCTCCCTATTTTCTGTGTCCATAGGTCCTGCTCATATGCATGGATACAAGTCCTTTGGTTGATCTCTTACCCACTGTCCACCCTCCCCTGCTTTCCCTCTGAGGCTTGACGGTCAGTACATAGAAGCATCGAACAGAGTGTTCATTTCAATTATGTTCCTACTGGTCTGGAGCTCTGTAGTCCAGACCCTCTGTATGATAAATATCTATTTTAACTAAGAAGAAATCACTGTAAAATAAATCCTGCATACACTGCTGCCTGAAGTAGTAACTCTTCTCTAGTGAATTATCTAATTAATTTCTGGGTCTTAATACTTCAGTGATTTACAATTACAGATACATATTTAAGAAGTCTGTGGGCATAGAGGTTCTGGTCATGGGATTGTCTAAGCTATTAAGATTCATACACTTGGGCACACTGATATTTCAAATAATCCTATTAATAATAAACTCAGAGAAATAGCAGCATAGGAAAAGGACTGTATTCAAATATATGGAACTTGAAGTTGACTCTCAGAACCTCCTGCCTTTCAGGGCCCATAAAATGCACTTTCTGTGTTCCGTTGTAGCTGCTGCTAAACTGCCTTCCTAGTTAACCTCCTTCTTACTGAAGAGGGGTAATAACGCATGAAAAATATATCAATATCCATTTGGGAATTGCTTTCTTTGTTAAAGCAGAAGAATCTTGGGGCGGGGGGGAGGGGCGGAGGGAAAGAAGGCAAGGAAGAAAACTTAAGTTTTGGAAGACTGTATTTACAACTTTCCCTTTTTTAGTAGCTATTAATATATTTACCTGTTTGTCGCTATTTTATCCACATGGAATTTAGTTCATTTTGATTTTGAAAATAATGTGTTTACTATAGAGAATCTGAAAATACTGAAAAATGAAGATAATTAAAATGCTTGTATTTATCTTTTAGAGGAAAACCACTATTAATATATTGATTTATCTCATTCGAGTCTTGTTCATTTCATAGGAATGTGTATATATTTTTTCCATTTATAGACAGAACCATTTAGAATACTTGGAGAAGCACTGTATTAGCAAAATACTTTCATATTGAGCATTGTTGTTCTGGTAACCTAGTACTGTGTGTAATTACTTCATAACTTACTAGCATAATCAGTAACTTCTTATACTCATGCACTCTGTGTCAGGAGTTCTGGAAGGGCTAGCCTATGCCGGTCCTACCTCTGTCCTTACACCTTTGCTCTCAGATGTCACCCTGGTGGAAGCTGGACTATCTGCCTCGCAGGTGGCTCACCACCTGGCTGGCAAGTTAATCCTGGCTATTGACTGACGACCTCAGGTCTTCTCCAGGTGGACCCCTCCCACGGGGCTACCAGATGTCCTCATGGCACAGCGGCTGGATTCTCCCAGAGTGGGTGATACAAGGCAGCAGGTGGGTCTGCAATGCTTTTTTTGACCGAGGCTTTGGACTCATAAATCGTCACTGCCGCTATATTCTTATCATCTGAGGGTAGTTGTGATTGTAGGTGGCAGGGGAGCACACTAGGCCAGGAAAACCTCCAAAACCAGGAGGTGAGAGTCATTGGCTGCCACAGATCCTGTGATGAAAGATTGAACTGCATGAAGGCTTTGCACAGTACGTCGTGAAAACATGGTGGTATTAGGTGGAGATTACATGTGATTGATGGTGAAGTTAGGTGGTGTTAAAGCTGGGTAACTACCCAGTGATTGGTTAATGCTATGTGTGAGAGCCTCTTTCAGTATGTCACAAGTCTGTATTATTTTCATATATTTTATTGATTTATTGCAGAGAGGAAGGGAGAGGGACAGAGAGTTAGAAACATTGATGAGAGAAAAACATTGATCAGCTGCCTCATGCACACCTCCCACTGGGCATGTGCCCGCAACCAAGGTACATGCCCTTGACCGGAATTGAACCTGGGACCTTTCGGTCCACAGGCCGACACTCTATCCACCGAGCCAAACCAGTCAGGGCAAGTCTGTATTATTTTCATGGTCCTTTCCTGTTCAATGTGCATAAAGGTGTTTCAAATAAATAAAGCAATGAATCCCTATAAAAGTTTTGAATGAGTAAGCTAGACTGAAGAGTTGAATTAGCAGTCTACAGAATCAAAATTACAGGTGATCTAGAGATGGGAATGCAGGTCCAAGTCAACACATGTGTTTTATAAAAAATGTGGTTCTTAAAATGTAGGATGAGGGATAGTATCTAACATGCCAACTTGGGTATTTTATTGACCATAAACTCAGTATAAAGTTAGACTGGCAGGAATTTTAAAAATACTGGTATGTTTTTAGGCCAATTTATAAAATTAAACTTTCTAGAACTGTACTGTCTGGTATGGTAGCCACTGGCCACATATGGCTACTGAACACTTGAAATATGGTTAGTTTAAATTGAGTTTTGCAGTAACTATAAATATACACACTCCAGATTTTGAAAGCCTAGTAGAAAAGCAAAATATTAATAATGAATTATAAATACAACTTGTTGACATAATGTTCATGTACATTCAATTAAGTAAAATACGTTAGTCATTGATTTCACCTGTTTTTATTTTTCATTAATATGTGTACAAAAAAAATTAAACCTACATATGTAGGCCTAACCTTAGATTTCTGTTGCTGGTGCTGCTCTAGGACACTGGAAGCTCATATTCCGGTACTCTAAGTCCCAACTGGAGAACACCTGGGGCCCTGTACCCAACTGAAGACTTGTCTAGAAGACAACAATAATTTTCAAAAATTTAGAAAGGACAATGAATCAATTAGATATGTAGTTGTGGAGTGAGAAATTTGGAAAAATATGGGGTGAGTCATAGATATGTTAGTATTGCAAATAGAAATTATATGTGTTTCTCAATCTAAAACTAAGGCCAATGATAATAAATGGCATCAGGAAGGTGGATTTTGGTTCAGCATGAAGAAGATTTCTCTAACAATTGCTTGTTCAATAATTCGGAGGCCAATGTAGGAGGCAGCAGCTACTTCCTTTAGAAATTTCCAAAAGGTGAATGGATAACTGATCATTGGAGGCATTGTGCAAAACATTTTGCTTGGGCAAACTGTGTTGGGGTAGTTACATTTCAAAGCCTTTCTTTCATCCAAGAAAGATAAGAGTTTTCTCTCTGAAATACATCATACCATAAACACGGGAAAAAAGAAATGTGTGACTCTCCAACTAATGTGTCAAATTTGATATCTTGCAGAATATACAGTCTCTGACTCCTTTCGCTAGAGATTTCAAACAAGAGTTGCTTTATTTAGTCATATATATTTTGAATAGGATCAAATACAGGCTAACTTTTCAATAAAATAATAACAATAATAATTTTTACTGAAATAGAAAACTTCAAGTAGAAACAAACCAACAATCAGAATATGCACACCTAATAAGAAAGCCAGTAGTGTTTTCTGATTATTCCAAGAAATAAGGTATGCTTTCTAATGGAAATTTGCTCTAATTAACTTGTAATTGTTATTATGTTGCCTATTTAAAAAAGAAAAGAAGTTAAACCTTTTGTGTTGGTAATTAAACAGTTTCAAGGTAGTGTGTGGTGTAAATTAGCCAAATGGAAATGACCTCAGCATTTGTGAGGAAAGAAGTGATAGAGAATGTAATTATAGTCATGAAGCTACCACTCTTTAGTGGTTCTCAACCTTTTTAATGTCGCGACCCTTTAATACAGTTCCTCATGTTGTGGTGACCCCCAACCTTTAATGAATCGTAATGTAAATATCTGTGTTTTCCGATGGTCTTAGGCTCTACAGCAGCGGTTCAGAACCGCTAGCAGGGTCGCCTAAGACCATGGGAAAACACAGATATTTACATTACGATTCATTAACAGTAGCAAAATTACAGTTATGAAGTAGCAACGAAAATACTTTTATGGTTGGGGGTCACCACAACATGAGGAACTGTATTAAAGGGCCGCGGCATTAGAAAGGTTGAGAACCACTGCAAGGATCTCAGCCAGAAAATGACCAAGGCTTGTGGTAAAAACATTGAGACTTCATTTTAAAGAGCTAGAGTTTTGTTTACTGGTATACTGGATTAAATATGAGATTTAATCCAGTATACCTGAAACATAATGAAGTATTATACAATTGTACTTAATTTTACTTATTTATACTTAATTTAAAATTTTAGCCAGTTTTCTACCCTTGTGCCTTAGAGATCACTTAAGACTCTAACTGGAGCTTAGTCCATATGGTATCCCCAACACCAAGAACCAAGGAGGTGCCCACTATTTTCATTTGTTTTTTCAACAAGTGAATGATTGGGGGAGGTAGAAGACAAAGCTTTGTGGCTCAGGGATAAAGAACACATTCTCTGCTTTTTAAAAATTTGTATTCCTTACTTTTTTTTTTTCCAATTACAGTTGACATTTTGTATTATTTTATATTAGTTTCATGTGTACAGCATAGTGGTTAGACCAGTGGTCGGCAAACCGCAGCTCCCGAGCCACATGCGGCTCTTTGGCCCCTTGAGTGTAGCCACAAAATACCACAGTCAGGGCGAGTCTATTTTGAAGAAGTAGCGTTAGAAGAAATTTAAATTTAAAAAATTTGGCTCTCAAAAGAAATTTCAATCGTTGTACTGTTGATATTTGGCTCTGTTGACTAATGAGTTTGCCGACCACTGGGCTAGACAATCATGTATTTTACTAAGTGTTCCCCTCCATAATTCTAGTACTCACCTGGCCTTATACATAGTTATTACAATACTAGAGGCCTGGTGCATGAAATTCATACACTCGGGTGGGGAGAGGGAGGACACCCTCAGCCCGGCCTGTGTCCTCTTGCATCCAGGCACCCTCAGGGTGTGTCTGATTGACGGCTTAGGCCAGGTCCCCATGGAAATCCTTAGCACTGCCATGGAGGCAGGAGAAACTCCCATCACTGCTGCTGCACTTACCAACCATGTGCTGGCTCAGGGCTTCTGGCTGAGTGGTGCTCCCCTTGTGGGAGTGCACTGACCACCAGGGGGCAGCTCCTGTGTTGAGCAGGATCAGGATGAAACTGGCTCTCTGATATCTCCACAGTGCACAGATTGGGGCCGGGGAGGGACACAGGAGTTTGGCCAACTGGGGAGGGACCTTGGGAGGGCTCCAGAGCATGCCTGGCCCATCTTGCTCAGTCCCAATCAGCCGGACCCCAGCAGCAAGCTAAGCTACTGTCAGAGCATCTGCCCCTGGTGGTCAGTGCACATCATAGAGAGCAGTTGAGCAGCCTTAGCATATCATTAGCATGTTACACTTTGATTGGTTAAAAAGATGACTGGACACTTAGCATATTAGGCTTTTATTAAATAGGGTTATTGACTATATATCCTAAGCTGTATTTTCCATGCCATGACTATTTTGTAACTACCAATGGTTACTTCTTAATCCCTTCACCTTTTTTACCCAGCCCCTCAACCCCCCTACCATCTGGCAACCCACAATTTGTTCTCTGTATCTATGAGTCTTTTTCTGTTTCATTTATATATTTTGTTCTTTAGAATCTATGGTATTGGCTCTCAAAAGAAATTTCAATCGTTGTACTGTTGATATTTGGCTTTGTTGGGAAATCATATAGTACTTGTCTTTCTCTGTCTGACTTATTTCACCTAACATAATACTGTATAGGAACATCCATGTTGTTATAACCAGTAAGATTTTGTTTTACTTTTTTAATGGCTGAGTAATATATATGTACCTCATCTTCTTTATCTACTAGTTAACTGATGGGCCCTTTAGTTGCTTTCATATCTTGGCTATTGTAAATAACACTGCAATGAATATAAGGGTGCATATGTCTCAAAGTAGATTAAAGCTTAAATGTAATACTTGAAACCATACAATTTCTAGAAGAAAATATGGACAGTAAAATCTCTGACATTTCTCATACATACCTCCTTGGGCAAGGGAAACAAAAGAAAAAATAAACAAATGGAACTACATCAAACTAAAAAGTTTTGCTCAGCAAAGGAAAACATAAGCAAAATGAAAAGACTATTGAATGGGACAAGGTATTTACTTTAAAGATACATTCAATAAGGGGTTAATATCCAAAATATAGAAAGAACTCATACAATTCAACACCAAAAACAAACTCCAATTAGAAAATGGGCAGAGGACCTGAATAGACACTGTTACAAAAAGGACATACAGATGGCCGATAGACATATGAAAATATGCCCGATGTCAATAATTATCAGAGAAATGTAAATTAAAACTACAACAAGACGTCCCCTCCGATATAACAGAATGGCTATCTCCAATAAATCAACAAAAGTGTTGGTGAGGATGTGGAGAAAAGTAAACGCTCATTCACTGTTGGTGGGATTGCAGATTGGTACAGCCACTATGGAAAACAGTATGACATTTCCTCAAACAATTAAAAATGGAACTGCCTTTTGACCCAGCGATCCCACTCTGGGAATATATATGGAGAAATCCAAAACACTATTTTGAAAAGATATATGCAGCATCCCTTCTTCTTCACAACTTTTCAATATCCTGTCTCAGAATAAAAATATGTCATCATACTTTGCAAAGATGATGAAAATCCAGAATATTAATGTGAAATTTGATTCTCATTAAATAGATAAATTAAATAATTGAGGTTCTTCACATATAATTTTTAACCTTAAATTAGTTCATGCAACTATAATTTTGCCTTTAAATTTATTGTGTCTAATTGACAGTGATTTTAATCATTTTTCTTTCTGAATAGAAAAAAATGCCTATAGTATTTTAAATGAAATCATTAATAATTTTTAATATAGAGGTATCACTTTGTCATTATTTTCTTTTATATGTGGAGTTGAGAAACATTTTGTAAAATTTTCTTTGAAATTTCATGTCTCCCAGTATGTATGACTATCATATATAACACATTCTTGGAGTAGGGCATTTTATTAGTAACTTAATTATCTTTATTTGTAGATTTAATCATGTGTTGAGACCAAAATAGTAGGCTGCATGCTAACTTACTCTCCCTTATAATTGACAGAATTATTGTTGCATTTATAGGTGCAATGTAAACCACAGCTACGTTGCAAAAGATAGTGTGAAAGGGAAATTTTTCTAAATAGTGAATGTTGCTGATAAGCATAATGTTAGTAAGTAATAGAAATTTAAAATCTGACTTATTGACTTGTGGATTACATCTGTATTTATTATTCATTTATAAAATAAAATGAGGTCTTTGTTTTCAGAAAAATCCCCAAATTACTGTACAATATATAAAAACAGATAGTCATTTTTCCTATTATTATAAATTTAGGTTATTTCACATTTCCCACTCTACAATAATGTTGTGATGAACATCCTTGCACTTACAACTATGTCCACATTTCTGATAAATCACCATGTCAAATGATATTAATTTTGTAAGGAGTACTGAAGCATAATACTGTATTTGTTTCCAAGAAGTTTATCTCAAGTAATACTTCCTCCAGCTCTATTACTGTGTGTGTGTGCTTTTATAATTTAACCTTTTAAGCATTATTAATTTTTGGATGAAAAGTTCAAGAGATTTGATGAAGACCTTCTAGATAATAGCAGAACTGGGATCAACATCAAAGGTCATGATATTAATCACAATGTTAAGATGATTTTAAAAGTAAAATGCATTCATTAATCATAAACTTATTTAATAACTATTCATAGAAAGTGTATGTGTGCCCAGCATTGGTCTATGTGCTGTGATTATAGCACTAAACAAAAACAAGTGAGAATTCATTGTTTGCATGGAGCTTATATACTGAGAGAGAGAGAATAAAGAAAATAAATAAGTAAATTATATGTCATGTAAGATGGTAGTAAGTGCTAAGGAAATTTTTTTTAATCTTACTTTTAAACTACGTTTATTTTTAAATATAGACTCACAAAGTTGCAATGCCCATCTCCAAACTCCTCCCAGTGGTGACATCTGGCATACCCATAATGCAGTACCAATACCAGGCATAGTGCATTTATCAAAGGTTGCCTGCACAATCAAATTAAACCAACTACTCACTCAGATTTTGCCAGTTTTTGCATCCACTTATTTTCGGCACGACTTTGTGTATAATTCTAGTTCACGTTATCACATAACAAGCACCACCCTGTGATTGAGAGATAGATCTGCTCTGTCACCACAGAGGCCATCTCATGCTGCTCCATTATCGTCCCACCCTCCTGCCTCTTTTCCGATTGCTGGCAACCACTGCTCTCCATCTCTATAATTTTGTTACATCCAGGATGGTACGTACAGTTTATACAGTTTATAAACTTTTTTTTTTTCATTCAGTAGAATGCCCTTAAGATCCATCCAAATTGCCATGTGTTAGCAATAGTTCATTCCTTTTTTTTTTTTTCCTGAGCAGCATATAGAAAAGGAAATGTCATTAAGAGGGTGCCGTTTTCAATGGAATAGTTTCTGAAGTCATTCCTAAGGAAATGACCAGAACATTCAATTAAGATGTGAGCAAAGGCTTGCTCGTGTGCAGGTCTGGGGAAGTTTCCTAGGTGGAGGGAATATGAAGACCTTGGTCCTGAGTAAAAGTTTGGGGCAGCAAAGAAGCACAATGTGGCTAGAGCAGTGGGAAAGAGTCAGCAAGCGTGACGAGAGGACATGCGGTTAACAAGGGCACAGATCTCGTAAGGCCCTGTGACCTTCCACAGCCATGTAATAATTGCAGTGACACTATAACTCTAATGATTATATAACTGAGGTGACCTGACATTTTCCCATGAAGTTAATTTCAAACATTAGGATGAGTGAAGGGATTCTTTTCTCTCCAGTGTCTAGTAAAAATGAGTGCTTTATTTGAGCACAGTATCTGGAATTTACCTTTAAAAAATACTAAATGAACTTTATAATCCATTTATGAAAAGTTTAAGTTGATTTTATCAAGTCTTTAGGTATATTTTGCATGAATTGGAAAGCACACAGATTCTATCTTTATTTTTGTTTCATCGTCCATGACCCACTGGTTCCTGCAGATCTCTCTCAGGGAACACACATGTCTTAAAGCATTTACTGAAGAACAGGGATGGCATCTCCTGTAAGTCAGAGGGCATTGCCTCAGCATGGGGGTCTTCAGCATAGGAAATTCGCATGGAAGACAGGGGAGATGGGTGGAGGTGAAGTCTTATGGGACAGTATCTGTGGTCCTTTGATGTCATGACAGATGGCAAGCACTCTCTGGGCCTGCCAGAAAGTCCAGTCCATTTGGGAAATTAACATGACCCTAGCCAAATCCCTGCCTTTCATATGGTCTAAGAAAAGGGGGTGTAACTCCCTTTGATAGGGCCCAAAGGCAGCTCAGTAAATGAACAAAGTTCAGGCAGTTAAGTTGTGGATATTAATGAAAACTGAGTTGAACTGGTGCTGGGAAAAGCTGGCAATCCTAATTTTAGTCACACACATGCTGATAACAATAAACTCACAGATAAAAACAAAGCCAAATGCATAGAAGTTCATTTATTTCAGCTAAAGATTAGCTCTTCCATGCAAGTTTTGTCTAATCTGTTCTGCAATTTGCAGGTGGAATCCTATTGGTCTTGGTATTTATGCTGTATTTCCATCATCAAATATAAGCTCCCAGAAGGCAGACACTATGGTTTGTTTCCCTTTCATTTATTTCCCTACCATGCCAAGAATGCAGTAGGAAACACTGTGTATTCAGTCACTATTTGTGAAAAGGACATGATTCTTTTTCATCAAAGAACAGAAGTGATGACTTACAGGTGCTCATGGAAATGTGACTGCTGCTGTCAGCAATTCTAGGCAACACCTCTAATGAGCACAGACATCTTATCATTCTCCCTCCTGCGTATAACAAAGCATTAAGAGATGAAACCTAACTGTCAAGAATCAATACCCAGAGAATCCAAGATGGCAATGTAGGTAAACACCTAAACTGCTGCCTTGCACAACAATTTCAAAACTACAACTAAAAGACAAAACGTCCATCACCCAGAACCATGGGAAAACTGGCTGAGTGGAAGTTCTACAACTAGAAGGAAAGAGAAAAGAGCATTGAGACATGCACAAGCGCTGAAAAGCTGAGGTACGGAAACGCGTGATCCAGGCTGGCAGCAGGAATTGCTTTTTTTCAACCCGAAGGGAGACAAACCCCTGATTACTCTGAAATCCAGTTTCTGGGGAGATGTGAGGGACCCAAACTCCTACAGGGAGAAGCTGGACTGTCGGACATCGGGTCGGAAAGTGAGGGGGGCTTGCTTGCAGACCTGAGCGCAGGAATAATTGTTTACTGCACTGGGGCGCGGGGCGTGAGGACATGGTAAGAGACGCAGAACCGGCTAACTGGCAGCCATTGCTGTTTGCCATGCCCAAGCCTAGTGACGCCCTGACACCCTGCCCCGCACAACCTACAAACCCACCCAAGCTCCAAGCAGCGGCTTTAGCATAAGAATGGCCTGCCCTATCGCAGCTTAACCTAGCAAACTTGCAGTCTGGGTCAGACAGCTCCAAAACCTCTAAACCCCAAGCAAAGAGGAGAAAACTGTAGCTCTTGCTATAGCTCCTGCTAGGTGGCCTCAGACAGTAGCTGACCTGTACCCCATTGGAGATCCAGAAGCCAGTATAACTAGTGGTCAGTGGGAGACACCAGATTTCAACTCCTCACATCCATAAGTCACACATTCAAGAGGCAGACTCAGTGAGCACCAAAGCCCCACTGAAACAAGTCCTGCATCATAAGCATGTCTCCAGCGCAGCAGTTCTTCCATTATAGACACAGCAAGTCCTCACAGCCAATTGTCCTGGAGGTCAATTCCTCTCAGTGTACCATCAGCAATTAAAGCTTAACTACACTAAGACATTGCACTCAGCCCACAAAGGGGTGTACCAAGAGCGTCCACCTCAGGTGATTGGGGAGGCTGAGCTACTGCCCCCTATAGGTCACCTACCACACAAAGCCACTCCATCAACACAAGGAAGCAGCCAAAATGTGGAGACAAAGAAACATGTCATGAATGAAAGAAACGGAAGAAAGCAAACTACTGGACAACATAGAGTTCAGAACCACATTTATAAGGTTACTCAAGAATCTTCTAAAAACTGCTGAGAAACTTGATGAGACCTTTAAGTATCTTAATGAGAATGCCAAAAAAAGTGGGGGAAAAAAAACAGTCAGAAATGAAGCATACACTGTGTAAAATCAACATACCCCAAGAATCAAACCAAAGATCTGAAATATGAGGAAACAAAAAAACACCCAACCAGGAAAAAAAAAAAAATCCAAAAATATGAAGATAGTGTAAGGAGCCTCTGGGACAACTTTAAGCATACCAATATAAGAATTTTTGTGGTGCCAGAAGAAGAGATAGAGCAAAATATTGAAAACCTATTAGAATAAATAATGACAGAAAACTTTCCCTACCTGGTGAAAGAAATAGACTTACAAGTTCAGGAAGCGCACAGAACCCCATACAAGAGGAATCCAAAGAGGACCACACCAAGACACATCATAATTAAAATGCCAAAGGCAAAAGACAAAGAGAGAATCTTGAAAGCAGCAAGAGAAAAACGGTTAGTTACCTACAAGGGAGCACCCATACGACTGTCAGCTGATTTCTCAGCAGAAACTATGCAGGCCAGAAGGGAGTGGCAAGAAATATTCAAAGTGATGAACAGCAAGAACCTACAACCAAGATTACTCTACCCAGCAAAGCTATCATTCAGAATTGAAGGTCAGATAAAGAGCTTCACAGACAAGAAAAAGCTAAAGGAGTTCATCACCACCAAACCAGGATTACGTGAAATGTTGAAGGGTATTCTTTAAGAAGAGGAAGAAGAAGAAAAAGGTAAAGATAAAAATTATGAACAACAAAATGACATCAAATACATACCTACCAACAAGTGAATCTAAAAATCTGAAGAACAGAATGGACTGGGGAATATAATAGAATCAGGGACATAGAAAGGGAGTGGACTGACAATTCTCAGGGGGAAGAGGGTATTAGGGGTGCAGGAAGAGATTGGACAAAAATCTTAACCTATGCATGAAGACAGTGGCAGGGGGTAAGGGCATGGGGTGGGGTGGAGAATCAGGTGGAGGGGAGCTATGGGGGGAAAAAAAGAGGAAGACCTGTAATAATCTGAACAATAAAGATTTATTAAGAAAAAAAGAATCAATAGGCAGAAGTAGTCATTGTGCTGAGTTGAATGCCTGCTGTGTGAGGTGCATTATATTGTGTCTTTTTATTTAACAAGTGTATCTTCAAACAGGAAAAATTAATTATCTGAAAGAATTCAACCCCACTGTATAGTTAAGTGGGAAAAAAATGGAAGAAACACTCTCACGTGCTTATTTTCTTTCTCAAAGTCTGATACAGTGAAAACTGACAAATTAAAATGTGCTTTAATCTATTTATAATATTGTGTCACAAAAACAAGGTAATTTAAATAAAAACTTATTTATGGTGTTCATATATAGGATACTAAATAATCCTTAGAAAATTGTTAATATAGTCAGTTTTCTGGAATTATAGGTGTTTGATGCTATTCTTTTATTTTTTTAAATATGTTTTTATTGATCTTAGAGAGAGAGGAAGGGAGAGAGAAACATTGATGTGAGAGAGAAACATAAATTGGCTGCCTCCTGCACACCCCCTACTGGAGATTGAGCTCAAAACCTGGGCATGTGCCCTCACCTGGAATCGAACCATGACTTTCCAGTTCATAGGTCAATGCTCAACCATTGAGCAACACTGGCCTGGCTGATGTTTTTGTTTTAATTTCTTGTTTTTATATTTATTTTTTATTTTTTTAATAAATCTTTATTCAGATTTTTACAATTGTTTCTCCTTTTTCCCCCCATAGCTCCCCTCCAACCAGTTCCCACCCCTTCTGCCCTTACCTCCCTCCCACTGTCCTCATCTATAGGTGTACGATTTTTGTACAGTCTCTTCCTGCACTCCCCCTTTACCCCTTTCCCCTGAGAATTATCAGTCCACTCCCTTTCTATGTCCCTGATTCTATTATATTCACCAGTTTATTCTATTCCTCAGGTTATTAATCCACTTGATTTTTAGGTTCACTTGTTGATAGATATGTATTTTTTGTTCATAATTTTTATCTTTACTTTTTTCTTCTTCCTCTTCTTAAAGAATACCTTTCAGCATTTCATATAATCCTGGTTTGGTGGTGATGAACTGCTTTAGCTTTTTCTTATCTGTGAAGCTCTTTATCTGACCTTCAATTCTGAATGATAGCTTTGCTGGGTAGAGTAATCTTGGTTGTAGGTTCTTGCTATTCATCACTTTGTAGATTTCTTGCCACTCCCATCTGGCCTGCATAGTTTCTGTTGAGAAATCAGCTGACAGTCGTATGGGTGCTCCCTTGTAGGTAGGTAACTGTTTTTCTCTTGCTGCTTTTAATATTCTCTCTTTGTCTTTTGCTCTTGGCATTTTAATTATTATGAGTCTTGGTGTGGTCTTCTTTGGATTCCTTTTGTTTGGGGTTCTGTGCGTTTCCAGGACTTGTAAGTTTATTTCTTTCACCAGGTGGGGGAAGTTTTCAGTCACTATTTCTTCAAATAGGTTTTCAGTATCTTGCTTTCTCTCTTCTTCTGTCACCCCCATAATTCTGATGTTGGTATGCTTGAAGTTGTCCCAGAAGCTTCTTACACTATCTTCAACTTTTTGGATTTTTTTGCTTTTTGCTCTTTCGGTTGAGTGGTTTTTGCTTCTTTGTATTTCAATTCTTTGACTTGATTCTTGTGTTCTTCTAGGCTGTTGTTGGTATTTTTTATTTCAGTCAGTGTATGTTTAATTTCTAGTTGGTCCTTTTTCATATCTTTGAGGGTCTCGTTATATTTATCAGCCTTTTCTAGGATATTCTTGAAAAGCCTTATAACTGTGGTTTTGAATTTTATATCCAGTCGTTTGTTTTCCTCCATTTCTTTCATTTGTGATATGTTTCTTTGTTGCCACATTTTCACTGCTTCCCTGAGTTGGTAGGGTAGTTTTGTGTGCTAGGTTTACTATATGGCCCAGTGGGTCAGCCTCCCAGTTACCTGAGGTGGACACTTTTGGTGCACTCCTTTGTGGACTGTGTGTACAGCCTTGTTGTACTTAAGTCTTGATTGTTGTTGGTATCACTGGGAGGATTGACCTCCAGGCCAGTTGGTTGTGAGGATCAGCTGTGTCTACGGTGGGAGAAGTTCGGTGCTGGAGACTTCCTTATAGGATTAGCCTTGCCAAATTGCTAAAGCTTTTGTGTTCAGCTTGGATGGAGTGGAGTCTCAGGGCAGAGCAGACAGTCTTGGCTTCCCCTCAGCCCTGCCCTTGTGCGCGCAGCCTTCCCTGGCTCCGGAGCCTCCGCCGAGAGTCCAGATTCCCCCCCCCCCCCCGGCAAGAGTGTGGGTCCCCAGGGGCTCACCTGGAACTGTGGTTCAGTGCAGTCAGAACTGGGGTTCAGTGCAGTCAAGAGCTTCAGAGTCCCTTCTGCTATGGAAAGCCTGTGACAACCTCTGCAGTCTTTGTGCACACTTGTGCGTGCTTCCAGACCCCTGCCCGCCGGGGCTCCCCTGGCTCTCCCCCGGGTCTCCAAGTCTCCAAGTGCCTTTCTCCCTACCTGACAGTCCAGACTCCCCCTGTATGAGCCTGGGTCCACAGTGTTTGGCCTGGAACTGGGGTTCAGTGCAGTTGGGGGCTTCTTTCCCCCTCCTACCAGAGAAAGTCAGCCAGGTTCTCCGCTGCCCTTCCTCTCTGCATGCACAAAGACCCTTTGCAGTACCTCAACCCTTTGCCATTCCTCCAATTATCCGTGAGCTTTTCTCTTTCCTTCTAGTTGTAGAATTTCCACTCAGCCAGCTTTCCTATGGTTCTGGATGGTGTCCGTTCTGTCTTTTAGTTGTAGTTTTGAAATTGTTGTGCGAGGCAGCAGTTTAGGTGCTTACCTATACCGCCATCTTGGTTTCTCTTAATTTCTTGTTTTTATATTTAAACTAGAGGCCTGGTGCATGAAATTCGTGCATGGATGGGGTCCCTAGGCCTAGCCAGTGATCAAGGCTGAATGGGGCCTTCTGGCTGCCAACTGGGGCCTTCCTGCTGGCTGTTGACTGCTGGCCAGGGCCTTCCTGCCAGCTACTGGTCAGGGCCTGCCGGAAGGGGGGAGGGACTGCAGGAGGTTGGCTGGCCTTGGAAGGTTGACTGTGGGAGCACACTGACCACCAGGGAGCAGCTCCTGCATTGAGTGTCTGCCCCCTGATGTTCAGTGCACAGCATAGCAACCAGTCGTTCTGGTTGTGCAGGCATTCCAGTCACTTAGGCTTATATATATATAGATCCTGTGGCCTACCTGCCATATAAGTGTCCGTGAACAATATGATGAAAGGCAAACAGTTGTTATTTCTGCAGGTCCTTTTATGCTGAGATCAAGTTTCCCATTTGCTTTGTATTAATTTCTAAGAACTCATATCTTTCAAAATTAGGTGTGAGTGTGTACTCTTGATAGATACTATAAGTAATACAAGACAGCTTGATCAAGGTTGTAAACTCGGGATTATTTGGTATTTGTCCCAGTATTTATTACCACATGCGGCTCGCGAGCTGCTGTTTGCCATGTGTTGACTAATGAGTTTGCTGACCACTGGACTAGACTAAATGTTACCATGTAGTTGGAAGCTGTGAGGATTAGGCAATTGTGGCATATTGTGTGCAAAGAGGTAAAGGGTAGTATATGACAGTGGTCGGCAAACTCATTAGCCAACAGAGTGGCAAGCCGCATGTGGCTCACAAGCCACGGTTTGCCGACCACTGTCCTAAAACTACTTATTCACCCATTTGTTCTGATCAAGGATAGAACTCTGATTAAAGCTTTCAGTCTGGCTCAGTTTAGGTCTGGCTCATTGTCAGGGTCAAAGCCAAGTTAGGCCAATAATATTTAGACCAGTTCTCACTTGCACTTGCTATCCTTAGAGCAACATAACACATGACATACAAGTAGATGCTGCTTCAAAGTTGGAACTCCACCTACAAACAGGTGTAGAATGTGCCTCACCTTCCACCCAAGGTGAATTGAATATTGGGAATCAAGTTAGTTATAGTTTGGGGATATTGCCTTTACTTTATTTCATCTTGCATTTTCTGTTTGCTAAAAAGAAACAATGTCTACTGAAAGTTTTCCATGAATGCGTGTTGCCTTTCTTTCCAATACAGGAGGGTGCTCTGGTAGAGTTACCAAGAAATGACATAACGAGACTTGAGGACACCTGATTTATTGCTTAGGAAAGTGAAGCCCAGAAAAATCAAATGATATAAAGCCAGGGCAGTGGTAGAGTGTGACCTAGATATCAGGTCTTCCAATTCTCAAATATATGACTTTTTTCACATTATTCTTTTAAATATTGCATATCAGGAGGAGGAGGGAAAATCTTACTACCTTTAAAAACATTTAAAAGTCACATATAGTTCAATCCCTTTTAAAAGCAAATTGCATTTTTTCCACACATCTACTCATTCATTTTTTAAAAAGCATCAGGAAATGTGCTAGGAAGTAGGAATAAAAATAGTTTCAGATAATTCCTGGCTTTTATTTGAAAAGTTTATACTGTAGTAGGTAAATTTGTAGAAATAGATGATTTATGGTACATGGGAGCAAGGACTGGTTGTCAAGAGTCGGAGAAAGCTGAAAATTCCTAGAAGAGAACATCAAAATTCTATGTGGATGATTAAGGAGGAATTTTCTACGATTAAAAAATAAAGTAGGCCCTGGCCGGTTTGGCTTAGTTGGTTGAGCATTGCCCCATGCACCAGAAGGTACCCAGTTTGATTCTTGGTCAGGGCACATGTCTGGGTTGCCGGCTTGATGCCCAGTAGGGGGCATGCAGGAGGCAGCTGATCAATGTTTCTCTCTCCCATCAATGTTTCTCTCTCTAAAAAAAAAAATGAGTTAAAATATATTTAAAAATAAAAAAGATAAAGTATGAGGATGCCTCAAGGCGTGTACGAAATCAGGATCCTAAAAGGACTGAGCATATATGCAGAGCAGCGAGAGGCAGTGTGGCAGGAATGTTGGAGATGAAGTGTGTGAGTGATTCAGAAAAAAAATGCAATACATCCACTTGCTAGTTACTTTCCATCTCCATTTCTGAACTTAGTTGTGATGAAATATGTCATGAATTCGCAAATCCTCAGTCACTTAGCAGCTCACAAAGAGTACGATGTTCTTTTTATTTCAAAAAATTAAAATTACAGTCAACATTCAGTATTATATTAGTTTCAGGTGTACAGCAGAGTTATTTGACATTTATATAACTTGTGAAGTGATACCTCCCCAATAAATTGAGTGCCCCCCTGACATCATACATAATTATTAAAATGTTACTGCCTATATTTCCTATGCTAGTACATGAGTCTTTGACACCAGGCAAAGCAAATCCTCAATCACTTACAAATTGCTAAGAGGGCATGAATTTTTGATAGCAGGCAAAGTTGAGCATTTCGTATTTGAGAGTGTTTGCCTCCTATGGCACTCTAATTCTAATGAGCTTTGCAAGATCACAGGAAACTGCAGTGTCTCCTTTCTATTCTTGGACCCAGGACCAGCAGTAGAAGTTGGTGTCGGTCACATATCTTTCATGTTCTCATACTTGGCACTCAGGGCTTTTCCAATTCTTTATTTTTCTTTCTTTTCTTTTGTAGTTTAAAGGTCAATCCTTTCTTGACCTTGCTAAATATCCTTTCTATGAGGGAGTGGGAATAAAAGGGGCAAGCAGAGCTCTAAGCAACCCCTAGAGTTAGGAATTGGTAACCTCTGCTTTAGGTTTGTCACTGCAGGAGGTTGTGACACCAATGGGTTCCATTCCCTCCCTCCTCAATTGTTCATGAAAACTCTATCAAAGGTCACATAGTCAGGAGCTGCTTGAGTGGCTGACTCTAGTAAGATGAACACTTGTTTGAATAAAATTTAAATAAGTTGATTATCAAGCTCTGTCTAACCCAATATTAACTATGTATATTTTGTGTATATATATATGTATATATTTTTTTCCTTATGTATGTAGACCATCCTACAGTTGCATTTGCCAGGTGTGTTCTTAATCTGGATAAACCAAAACCTATAACAAATCCATAATTCCCTTGTGATGAGATAGGAAACTTGTTTTATTTCCTTCCTGTTCTCTACATTATATATAAAACTATTTTTCCTTCAACATTCCAGATCCTCTTTTTTTTTTTTTTTTCCTCATCCTGGCAGTGGTAACAAGATTACCAGGTACTAGTATCTAGTATCATAAAGATTAGTTAAATAATCATGATCCTGATAAAACATGGGTGTGGAGCAGGATAAAAAAGAAGACTGACAACTGAACCTCTCAAATATTCGCTGTGTCACTGTCATTCAGTTCCTTTCTTGGCAGAGAGCAAAGTGCTGGGGACTATGGCTTGAGGAATTAAAGGTCTAATTATTTGGAAGACCTGTCAAAATTGGGTGGCATTCTGGACAGCACAAAAGTGTCAGGGAAGACTGACCTTTTGCCTATTTCACTATTGCTGGACTACAGGTTTTTTCAGCTCCTCCTATTTAGTTTATAACATTGCAGCTTCACCAAACGAAAACAAATGTGATTTAGTTTGAACATTATTTATTAGACTCTTACTAATAGAAGTAACATCTGCTAAGCCTGGTGAAGAATCAACATGAAATCTTGAGAGGCTATGACCCCTACCCTTGAGAAGCTTATAATTTGATATGTTTTCCTTGACTCATTTTTTGTTCTGCATATTACCCTTTATCCCTGACACCAAATGTCACCTCAAATTTATTTCCATCTTAGTATCGTCCCACAGAAAGACATTGTGATATTGTACTATAAAATTCCCAATGAGGTCATGCTTTTATCTTTGATTTTGTTAAATAATTGGAGAACTATTTTAAAAGCTGCCTGGCTTCAATGTATAAAGTTAATTTGGAAGGATGCTTTTGCAGTTATAGCACTAAAATCTTTTTTATTAGAACTTCAAGATCTTTGAGAAATCTCTTTGTACATGAGTATATTTAAGGCTTCCATGATACAGTAGTAGCTGATATGAAAAGAAAAACACACACACACATACAATGCCTTATTTTCTATTTCTAAATTTGTTTCAGAAGTCTATATCAAATATTCTTTTTTTTTTAGATATACATTTCTTAAAATGGCTTATAAATGGTTTTACTAGGGCAAAATGTTAGAGGATTGGGCATGTTTTATATTTCTTTACATGTAAAAAAAACACTTTCCTAACAGTCTTGAATAGAATTGGAATCTTTGCTTGTTAAAATAAAATCTATTTCTGTTTTATTGTTCAAATGCATTTTACTTAATAACTCAATTAGACTTGAAAATAGTACTCAAATAAATGTCATTTTAACTTTCACACAATAAAACCTTAATTAGTTCGAACAAACTAACAAGAAATATCAATTAAGCAGAAATAATTAAATTATAAAGCAACTGAGAAATACCTGGAATTTAGAAAGCTATAATAGAAAATTTGGAGGAAATGAGCTGATGGTTATAATTATCTATTCTGACTCCTTTGCTTTTTATGTAAGTGTTTTTTAATCACAATTTAGATATTTAAGCCTTCTGGGATCCTTAGGCACATTTTCATCTACACATTAGATTCTTCTTACAAACAAAAAGGAGAATAAGGAATAATCAGCAGAGAATAAAGAAAAGTTTCTGATGATTCCTCAGTTAACTGGGGTTCAGCAGAACTTCCCCTTTTGCTGGCCTTGTTCTGGAAATACATACATGGAGGAGCTAACAAGGGAGTTAGTGAAGTAGACAAATAGGATACAAAGTGTAGAGACAAAGGCATTGTGCAAGGGGATACTCCTCAAACTCAGTGTAGAAAAGTCAACGATGTCATGAGGAGCTTTGTGTAAGAAGCTTTAGCCATTTCCTCAACACATCTCAAGACACTTTAGTATTCCAAACATTAATAATTCTTAAAAAAAACACAATACCTGGCCTCCATGAATTTACCATCTAGTGATGGATGGTGGAGGAAGGTCAGTAATTAGACACATGCAAATGACCATCGGTACTCATGTTTGATGTGTCCACAATGTAAACACATGTGCACTTTGAAACAGCTATATGCTCATTTGTTCACATGTCAGTTACAATTAGTGTTACTTTATTCTATGGCAATATGGCAATGGCATCATAACAACTTTAAGATATTTATACAATTATCCTACTTTCACCAAAATATAATATTCTCTTGATTTTTCTTTTTATATGAATGGTATCAGTACCCACTTAACTAATAAAACTTAAAGCCTTGCTCATCTTTATACTATCATCACTACCACTTCTCCAGTTATGTTTTTTTAAAATATAATTTTTATTTATTTCAGAGAGGAAGGGAGAGGGAGAGAGAGCTAAAAAGATTAGAAACATCAATGATGAGAGACAATCATTGATTGACTGCCTCCTGCATGCCCCCTACTGGGAATTGAGCCCACAACCTAGGCATGTGCCCTTGACAAGAATCGAACTCAGGATCCTTCAGTCTGCAGGTCAATGCTCTACTCACTGAGCCAAACCAGCTAGGGTTCCAGTTATGTTTTGATATCAACAAACCCAGCTAATGCTTCTGCATTTCCACTGAAGAGAAGGCCCCTTTTAGTCCCCTCCTTACCTGGGATTACAGAAGCCATGCCCCTACTACTGCAGATCCATACTATCAAGCATAGCTTTGTTTGGCTAAGTTGATTTCCTGAAAATTTTAAGTGATCCAGTGTATTCTGTTGAATAATGTACAAATGAGTCTACCTGGTATCAAGACCACACAGTAAGTCCAGACCTGACTTTCTGACATTGTTTTTTATATCTACATTAAGTTTTTCCTTTGCGTCCCAAGTCTGTGTAATTACTCTTTGCCTTACACAAAACTCTTTGTCCTTCCAGTTCTACCATGTTGCTTCACAGATGTTGCTTCTTTGACCTCCATCTCTCTCTTTTGTTAATTTCTTTATTGATTAAGGTATTACATATGTGTCCCTATTCCCTCATTCCCCCCCTCCCATTCATGACCCCACTCTCCTGTTGTCTGTGACCATTGATTAGCCTTACATGCATGCATATAAGTCTTTTGGTTGATCTCTGCCCCTTACCCCCACCCTCCCCTACCTTCCCTGAGGTTTTACATTCTGATTGATGTTTCTTTGTCTCTGGATCTATTTTTGTTCATCACTTTATGTTGTTCATTATATTCCACAAATGAGTGAGATCATGTGATATTTATCTTTCTCTGCCTGGCTTATTTCACTTAGCATAATGCTCTCCATCTCCATCCATGTCGTTGCAAATGGTAAGAACTCCGTCTTTTTTACTGCAGCGTAGTATTCCATTGTGTAGATGTACCACAGTTTTTTAATGCACTCATCTGCTGATGGGCACTTAGGCTGTTTCCAAATCTTAGCTATGGTGAATTGTGCTGCTATGAACATAAGGGTGCATATATCCTTTCTGATTCGTGTTTCTAGTTTCTTGGGATATATTCCTAGAAGTGGTATTACTGGGTCAAATGGGAGTTCCATTTTTAGTTTTTTGAGGAAACTCCATACTGTTCTCCACAGTGGCTTCACCAGTCTGCATTCCCACCAGCAGTGCACAAGGCTTCCTTTTTCTCTGCACCCTCGCCAGCACTTGTCATTTGTTGACTCGTTGATAATAGCCATTCTGACAGGTGTGAGATGGTATCTCGTTGTTTTGATTTGCATCTCTCCAATGATTAGTGACTTTGAGCAGGTTTTCATATGTCTCTTGGCCTTCCTTCTGTCTTCTTTCGAAAAGTGTCTATTTAGATCAGTTGCCCATTTTTTGATTGGGTTGTTTATCTTCTTTTTGTTAAGCTGCATGAGTTCCCTTTAAATGTTGGAGATTAAACCCTTATCGTTGATATCATTGGCAAATATGTTCTCCCATGCAGTGGGCTTTCTTGTTGTTTTATTGACGGTATCCTTTGCTGTGCAAAAGCTTTTTATTTTGATGTAGTCCCATTTGTTTATTTTCTCTTTAGTTTCCATTGCCCTAGGAGCAGTATCAGTGAAGAAATTGCTTCGGCCTATATCAGAGATTTTTCTGGCTGTGGATTCCTCTAGTATTTTTATGGTTTCTCGTCGTATGTTTAAGTCCTTGATCCATTTTGTGTTTATTTTTCTGTATGGTATAAGTTGGTGGTCTAGTTTCATTTTCTTGCATGTATCTGTCCAATTTTCCCAACACCATTTATTAAAGAGACTGTCTTGACTCTATTGTACGTTCATGCCTCCTTTGTCAAATATTAATTGAGCATATTGATTTGGGTTGATTTCTGGGTTCTCTACTCTATTCCATTGATCTATATGTCTGTTCTTGTGCCAGTACCAGGCTGTTTTGAGAAGAGTGGCTTTGTAATACAGCTTGAAATCTGGAATTGAGGTCCCCCTACTTTGTTCTTGTTTCTCAGGATTGCTGTGGCTATTCGGGTTCTTTTTTTATTCCAGATGAATTTTTGGAGAGTTCTTTCTAGGTCTGTGAAATATGCCATTGGTATTTTAATGGGGAGTGCATTGAATCTATAGATTGATTTAGGTAGTATAGACATTTTAATGATGTTGATTCCACCAATCCATGAACATGGTATGTTCTTCCATCTGTTTATGTCTTCCTCTATCTCTTTTTTCAGTGTCCTGTAGTTTTCGGCATATAGGTCTTTTACCACTTTAGTTAAGTTTATTCCTAGGTATCTTAATTTTTTTGGTGCGATGGTAAATGGGATTGCTTTTTTAGTCTCTCTTTCTGTAAGTTCATTATTGATACATAGAAATGCCATAGATTTCTTGGTATTAATTTTGTATCCTGCTACATTGCCGAATTCATTTATTAAATCTATTAGTTTTTTGATGGAGTCTTTCAGGTTTTTTTATGTACAATATCATGTCATCTGCAAATAAGGACTGCTTTACTTCTTCTTTTCCAATTTGGATGCCTTTAATTTCTTCTTCTTGTCTAATTGCAATGGCTAATACTTCTAGTACTATGTCAAACAGGAGTGGTGAGAGTGAGCATCCCTGTCTTGTTCTTGTTCTTAGGGGAAATGGTTTTAGTTTTTGCCCATTGAGTATGATGTTAGCTGTGGGTTTATCATATATAGCTTTTATGAGGTTGAGGTCTGATCCTTCTATTCCCACCTTGTTGAGAGTTTTTATCAAGAAAGGGTGTTGGATTTTGTCAAATGCTTGCTCTGCATCTATTGATATGACTATGTGATTTTTATCTCTCAAATTGTTTATGTGTTGTATCACGTTTATTGATTTGCAGATATTGTACCATCCTTGCATTCCTGGGATAAATCCTACTTGGTCTTGGTGTATGATCTTTCTGATGTAGTGCTGGATCCAATTTGCTAGAATTTTGTTGAGGATTTTGACATCTATGTTCATGAGGGATATTGGCTTGTAATTCTCTTTCATTGTGTTGTCTTTATCTGGTTTTGGTATTAGGGTGATGCTGGCTTCATAGAAGGAGCTTGGAAGTGTTACTTTCTCTTCAATTATTTGGAATAGTCTGAGGAGAAAAGGATTTAGTTCTTCCTTGAATGTTTGGTAAAACTCTCCTGTGAAGCCATCTGGCCCCGGGCTTTTGTTTGCTGGAAGCTTTTTGATGACTGCTTCAATTTCTTCCATAGTTATTGGCCTATTGAGATGTTTAGATTCTTCCTGATTGAGGTTTAGAAGGTTATATTTTTCTAGGGATATGACCATTTCCTCCACGTTGTCCAGTTTGTTGGAATAAAGTTGTTTATAGAATTTGTTAACAATCCTTTGTATTTCTGTGGGGTCTGTTGTTATTTCACTTCTTTCATTTCTGATTTTGTTTATTTAGGTCCTCTCTCTTTGCTTCTTGGTGAGCCTGGCTACAGGTTCATCAATTTTGTTTATCCTTTCAAAGAATCAGCTCTTGGTTTTGTTGATCTTTTGTATTGTTTTTTGGTCTCAATGTGGTTTATCTCCTCTCTGATATTTATTATTTCCTTCCTTCTGCTTACACTGGGCTTTCCTTGTTGCTCTCTTTCTAACTCTTTGAGTTGTAGGGTTAGGTAATTTATTACCATTGTTTCTTGTTTTTTTGCAGGAGGCTTGTAGAGCTATGAACTTCCCTCTCAAGACTGCTTTCTCTGTGTCCCATAGATTTTGGATTGTTGTTTTCATTGTCATTTGTTGCCATGATGTTTTTTATTTCTTCCTTGATCTCTCTGGTAACCCAGTCATTGTGTAATAGCATGCTGTTTAGTATCCATGTGTTTGAGCTTTTTGGATAGGTTTTATTGTAGTTGATTTCCAGTTTTATGCCACTGTGATCTGAGAAGATGCTTGATATGACTTCTATCTTCTTGAATTTGAGGAGACTTTGCCTATGACCCAACATATGATCTATCTTTGAAAATGACCCATGTGCACTTGAGAAGAATGTATATTCTGTGGCTTGGGGTGAAATATTCTGAAGATGGCAATTAATTCCATCTGGTCTAGTGAGTCATTTAGGGTTGATATTTCTTTGCTGAGTTTTTGTTTAGAGGATTTGTCCAATGGTGATAGTGGAGTATTAAAGTCTCCTACTATGATCGTATTGCTGTCAATTTCTCCTTTGATATCCTCCAGGAGTTTTTTTTTTTTTTTATGTATTTGGGTGCTTCTGTATTGGGTGCATAAATATTTAACAGAGTTATTTCTTCTTGTTGGATTGCTCCCTTTAGTATTATGAAATGGCCTTCCTTATCTCTTGTTATGTCCTTCACTTTGAGATCTAATTTGTCAGATATAAGTATTGCTACCCCAGCTTTTTTTTTCATTTAAATTCCCCTGAAAAACCTTTTTCCATCCCTTCACCCTCAGTCTGTGAGCATCTTTTTTTCTGAGGTGGGTTTCTTGTAGACAGCAGATATATGGGTCGTGTTTTCTTATCCAATCTGTTACCCTATGTCTTTTGATTGGGGCATTTAATCCATTTACATGAAGATGAGATTCTCTATGTTGCTCAGTATATAGAGATCCAATCCATCTATGCAGCTTGGGTAGAATTAGTCTCACTCAAACCATTTTAGTTATACAAAAAGAAATAGACATAAATTCCTAATGAAAGTCCAAATGTGATTATGGAAATTAAAAAAAGAGAATGGACACAAGTTAGGCAACAGGGAAACTCCACTACAGTCACTAATGCCTTTTATTTTACATAGTCACAGAGGCTCTTGACAGAGCTGTATAGTGAATTAGTGAGATATGAGTGGAAAAGTAGGAAACTCATCATCATATATTGTTCATATCAGTCCAATGACTATGGTAGCTGTCTTGATTCTTCAGCTCACTTAGAAGTTTTCATTCTCAGGATACAAATAAAAGGATTTGACCAAAAGGAACACTATAAGAAGCTCAATGTGCAATATCAATTTCAAGTGTAAGAACAAATCACTCAAGTGAGTAACACCTTACAAATCAAATAAACTAGAAATGCTTTCGGCTACAAGTAAAAGAAAATTCAAATATAGTTGTTTAATAAAAATTGTGAGTTATTAGTTTCACATAAATAGAGGATCATAAATAGGCAGCTAATGTTATTTATTCTCTGACTCCACCATGGCAGGGCTGGCATCTCTAAATGCTCGTAATCTTTCACCTATGTTTGTCTTCTTGTTATAAGAGGGCTACCATAGTACCAAATTTCTTATATCTATTCCAAACAGACAGTTGAAGATGATAAAAAATAAAATTTCAAGTTCTTTTTTATAAAGGGCAAAGGCTTACATAGGTTTGGTTTGTATCTTTTTATCAAGGAAGCAATATATTACACAAATGCTACCTAGTGACTTTAATTAAAGTGAAATCTATTATCTAGAGGAATGAGATTATAATGATTCATTTAGAACAATCATAATTCATCCCCGTGGGATAACATAGTGTGTGTGTGTGTGTGTGTGTGTATGTGTGTGTGTGTGTGTGTTCCCTCCCTGAGTTAAGGTACCTTCTAGAATTCTCTTTAGCATAGAATATGGGGGTGGGGGGGAAAGACACTTGTGTAGGCAATGGGAAAATCTGCTACACAAGCCTCCTCTGCCCCTGAATTCAAAGAACTTCACTATAAAATTGTCTTTACGTTAGGAAGGAAGGCTTCCTCCAAGATAGCCATGGTCTGGCACTTACAGAATTAATATCAAACCAATCAATATTTCTGATACATGAGGCTGCTGAGTTGTAGGTTTCATTGTTTATCTTGTATTGCAGTTGACCTTGGCAAGTGATACCTATGTTGAGTGGGGAGGAGGTTTTTCAGGCAGTGCTTGTTTCAGGATGTGGAAAAGCCAGTGGTCAAAAATAATTTTACAAGCACCTTTGTTGCCCTGCTTGAGTGGCTGAGTTGGTTGAGCATTGTCCTGTGCACTGAGGGTTGCCCGTTTGATTCCATGGTCAGGGCACATATCTACATTTTATATTTTGTGTTTGATCCCTAGTCTGGAGGCAACCGATATCTCTCTCTCTCTCTGTCTCTCTCTCTGTCGCTCTCTCTTTCTCTCTTTCTCTCTCTCTCTCCCTCTCTCTCTCCCCCCGCCCCTATTTTTCAACATGTACTAGATTAAGGATTTAAAAAAAAAACAGCACCTTTGTTGATTAAAAAAATCACCATGTAATATGTATATTGAATAATCACTGATGAAAATTCAAGATCATGATTTCTAGTCAGGGAAAGTGTTAAAAGGTGGATTGAGACAAGGCAGGAAAGACCAAATTTCTCTATGACTTCTATCTTTTTAAAACTTTCTTTCTCCTTTGATTTTAGGCAAGATATGATTATACAATTTGTGCAAAAGTTCATTTACACTTTAAATTTCTAGATTTAAAGGCCTAAAATTTGAAACTAGGTTGATTCAGCTATAATGAATCAAAAGACGATAAAAAGAGTAGAAGATTCAAAGTTGGCGACTGGCCTAAGAAATGAGTGGATTTAAAGGGAATTCACTTTGCCAAACACAATTCAGATAAAGTTAATGTGAACATTTCAATGTAAACTCTTGCATTATTTATGTGCTATCCAGGTATTATCATTTTATATGCAAGTCTGTAGTCATTTGACTTTCAAAGCATGTCTTGTAGAGATCATAGGCCTGATATAGTTGGTATAAATTATGAAATTACACAATAACATTACCATGAATTTTTATATTCAAATGCAGATTGTGTCTTTCCTCATAGCTATTCTTCTTGCCCCCTACATAATATGATGCCAGTGTAAATTATATTTGTAAATGGGAATTAGCACTATTTTCAAGATTAATAAGAATATTAACATATACTAATAAACTATTTCAGACTTTCACTGCACACATTTATTTTTTTCCTCAAGAATTGTATAACTATTTTTTAACCTTGAATGGATAAATATATGGCATATTAAATTAGCATAAAATATCTGATTATTGAGTATAATAAATTTGCATGGGTTTTTACAGGAAGAAATGATCCCAATTGGATTAGGACATTGATTAAATATATTATTGAGTAAATTGAAACTAGTATTTACAAAAACAAAACAACATTTTACTTTATCTGTGCTATGGCCTTTATAGCAAAATAATCTCTTTTGATTCTTTTATATAGACCACCCATAAGCACACAATTTGGATTCATGACTGTGTTAGGAAGATGCTCTTACAAAAGCTCTTTTGGCTCCCAAAATTATGCTTAGTGCCCTTCGCCTTAGATGATGTTTATTATACTACTTAAGCAACTGTCTAAATAAGCTACCACTAACCAAATTATTCAATGTTTCAGCTGCAGTGAGCAATCCAAGAGGACTATATCCAGATTAATTTAGCTCTGATACCTCTTTCATTTTCTCTTACACACACACACACACACACACACACACACACACACAATATGAGCAGCTTTGTCCAGGTTTATAAAGATACTTATTGAAACACTGTACCTTGGTATAAGGCCAGTGATTACTTGTGTCCATCTCCCAAACCTTGTACATTATCTATGGAAAATTTTGACAATATATTTGGCAAAACTTGGGGAGAAAAAATTTATGTCTTGAAATTTTATCTCATGTGAGAAAATAGGATGTAAATTGTAGATGTGCCCTCACATCAGTTCACTATAAAGAAAGCAAATGATGACAAGAGATTCAAATTTCTGTTATCAGTTATGTTGTCATTCTCTTCCCACTAAGACAGCCATTTATCATTTTTGAGGACGTCACAAGAGATGGTATTCCCTGAGTTTACAAGTATAGTGAAGACCAATATTTGCTCATAGTCAATAGCAATTTGAGCATGTCCTATATGATGGGGAGATGAAGTAAATAAATCAAATGCATGTGTCTCCCACACTAATTATCCCATGCATTGGTCAGAATCATCCTAGTCCATACTTTGTTCACAAGTCAATCTTGATATCTTAGGGGCTTAACATAATCTCATACTCCAGAGGTAAATATTGGTAATGGTTCCTCTTGGGTCCTTCCAGAAAATTCTCTCTTCATGAAGACATACACACATATAAAGGGGGACAAGTATACAGGGGTCCTTATTTACATTTCAATACATTCATAAAATATCTTTATATTATAAAACAAATACAGGCCTCTTTTTTTGCATCAAATCAGCTTTTAAAAATATCTTCCATTGGTTTTGATGATAGCCTTTGCCCCTGGTGCAAATACTGCCTATTTCACTACATAAACCACTCACCACACATTGCATTGAGCTCTTTGTTGGTGTTCTGTCCAGGATTGTTCCCCTCTATTACAGCAGCAGCTCTCTACTCTGCTCCTATTGGAGGCTGGAGGAAATGTCTAAACTCTGCAGGAACCCAGGTCTTCACACCTCTGAGACAGAGACAAGGTGACTGGACCTAGTTGGTATCTCATTCTTACTGCCCTTACTTTGGTGTCTGATGTTTGATATGAATGTTGATGTGGGAATTTATTTTCAATGTAAAAATCAGAGGCAAAACTGAGCTTTCTCAAAGGTATTACTTACTGCTCTGTGTTCTATCCCCTAGAAATTCAAAATATATGATTATGTTGCCTTTTGTTACCTAAAATCTGTGTCCCCTAAATAACGCTTGACCATTTCTACCTCTATATATCAGCACTTGAGGAAATAGTGAAAATGCTGATGTTTGGAAGTCTGATACTGATGCAATGTGCACGTTGTTTTTGTGGTGGTTGTGTATGTTTGAGAGGGCGGGGTAGGATACATGGAAGGGATTTCTCTATTTTCTTTAAGTCTATTGCCAATGCATATTTTTCTCTTTGTGTGTGCTTCCAGGTCTGAGTCAGTAGCATGCACTAAATCTTCAATAGCCACTTGAGAGCTTTCATAGTCTTTTATATCATGGAAATAAAATTTTGCTGAGTATTAAAAGTATAACCTAAGGTTAACTTTTACTTTATTTCTTTATTGTCCTTTTAACTCCATTTTACAAAAGATGAGCAAACTTGTCTTAATAGACAGATCCTATTTATAATGTTAATATGAATATAGGAAAAATAAGAAAGAAAAACTAACTAGAAGGTGAGAGAAGACGTGTTGTTACATTTACAAATGTGCCTTGCTCATGAAAGATACTATCAGAATATTAATGTGTGTAAAATAAAAGTACAATTAGAATTTCTCTGCTCATAAAAAGGCTTTAATGAGTGCTCACTTTCAAGCATTCATTCCATGTATTATACACTCATCTTATTTTAACCAATAAAACATATAATCTATCCTATACCATTTCTATTACGGCATTGTGGTTAAATTAGTTTGACCAATGTGTTAGTATCTAATGTTATTTTTCCTCAAAAGAAACATGTTTATGTTAGAATTACTTGCACTATATGTAAAATGGATCAAAAATGGATAGAACAGTTTTATGCTTACCACTCTATGAACTATTATGAAGTTATAACACATAAAAGCATTGTAATGCTCATGTTTATTCCATTTCCAGGTGAGGATAATAAAATATTGTAATACTTGCCCAAAAACACAGAGCAGTGCTAAACTAAAGTTGCAAACTTTTTTTTTTTTACTGTGAGAACCATTCATTTTCACTTTGATAAGTAAACAATTACCTTTGTAGTAACTTTACATTTGCAACTTGGGAATACTCCAGGAATTGTATTATATTAAAAATTGAAATTTAACCACAGGAAGGATGTGTGTGCATGTTAATTCCTAATGTAAAAACAGGCTGTCAAAAGAACTCTAAATGTATGACAATTTTTTCCCCAACATGTCACTTATTAAGAAAATTGATGAGAGACTTTCATATAGCAGCAGAAAGATCCTGAAGCACATTTTATTGTTATTATTATTATTATAAATCTTTATTGTTGAAAGTATTACATATGTCCCCTTTTTCCCCATTAACCCCTTTTGTCCCACTCCTCACTCTCCCCCCCCCCCAAACCTTCACTGCACTGTTGTCTGTATTTTTAATTTTTTAAATTAATTTATTAGGGTGACATTGTCATTGACTTTTTCCATTTTAATTAGGATGCGGGGCTTTTTTGGTTCATCTTGTTGGTGACTCTCTGAGCTTTATGGACTTCTGTATCTTTTTGATTCACCAGGTTAGGGAAGTTTTTAGCCATCGTTTCTTCAAATAGATTCTTGATCCTTTGCTCTCTTTCTTACCCTTACCCTATGATACACATATTGTTATGCTTCACGTTGTTCCAAAGGTACTTTAAACTATCCCTATTTTCTAAAATTATTTTTTCCTGCTCTCATGGATGTTTTCTGCTACCTTGTCTGCCAAATTTTTTATTTGATTCTATGTTTCATCCAACCCACTGTTTATTCCTTCTAAATTCATTCTTTATTTCAGAGACTTTATTCTTCATTTCTGACTGGTTCGTTTTCATGTTTTCTATATCTTTTTTCATGCTTTTGAAGTTCTCACTAAGTTCCTCGAGATTCTCACTAAGTTTCATGAGCATCCTTATAACAATTTTTTGAACTCTATATCTGGTAAATTGCTTTTCTCTATTTTATTTAGTGCTTTTTTGGGGAGATTTCTCTTAGTCTTTCATTTGGGACATTTTGTTTGTCTCCCCATTTTTGATGCATCTTTGTGTTTGTTTCATGTATAGGGTAGATCTGCTGTGTCTCCCAGTCTTGACAGGGTGGCCTTATGTTTAGGTCTCTTGCGGGATACAGTGGTGCAGTCTTCTACCTGAGCCAGAGCCCCAGCATTGTCTCTTGTGTAGGTTATGTAAGCCCTCTTATTGTAATTGATCTTGTTATTGACTTGTCCATGCATGGTGTCAACCCTCAGGCTGTCTGACTGTGAGGATGGACCCTGACCACAGAATACAAGCTTGTGTGTATGAGCTAACATCACAAAATGGAATTTGCCTTAGCAGGGTTTGGTGCCTGCCAAGATCTCTCTTTGCCTATGCCCCTTATAAACCTAATTGGATTCTACTCATCTTGTCTAAAGCTGGCCACTGGGATTATCTGTTATGGGGCCTCTTGGGAGATTTTTTTCTATCAAGAACAGTGCCCTCCACCTTTACAGAGTTTGGAAATTAAAGCACTACCGCACTCAGTATTTTCTCTATTGCCTTTATCTTGACTTCTTGTAATTGCCCCTCTAAATTTCATGGAGACCCCTTTCCCAGGGAACACTTTTCTGTAATTGATTGAACTGGGTTTAAGATGTGTGGCCATATTATAAAAAGCTCAGACATGGATTGTAAGACATTTGGTAAAGCAAACAAACAAACAACAAAAAGAAGATGGATCAAGGTCAGAAAGAAAACCAAGAATAGCCTGTTCATGTTTGTCACTGATTCTGAAATGCATGGGCTCATTCCTAGAAAGACATTTTCAGGTGCTGAGAGTACTCAAGATTTTATTTATTATGAAGTTTACAAGTGTCAACCTAAATGCAAGATTAATGCTACAAAGGAAGAAGCAACATTGTTTAGTGGGAAAAAAAAAGAAAAAAGAAAGAATGGACTTGGGGACTTAGAAGTCAGATGTACTGGGTTTGTTTTTTATTCTATCACTATTTATGGGACCTTACCCAAGTTGCTTAAATGAAGATAAAAACTTATATAGCTTACAAGACATTATATTGTGTATACAGTATTTACTAGATGCCCAGTGCACGAATCATGCACCGGTGGAGTCCGGCCAGTCCGCCCCTAACGGGGCCTATAGGGCCGGACCAGTCAGGGGGAGAGGCTGTGGGCTGTCGGTGGGCCGGTCCCACGCTGGTTGAACTCCGAGTTGAACTTCTAGTCGAACTCCTGGTCGAGGAGATAATTTGTATATTAGCCTTTTATTATATAGGATTATAGTATGTGTGTTTTTTCAAAAATCAGACCCAAGATGGGATTAGATATGCAAGAGGATTTAAAAGTCTTGAGAAGGATAAAAGGGAAAGAGCAGAAAGTAGTCAGGGAGGGTCCTCAGACCTCATTGCATTTTTTTCTTTTTTTAATTAAATTTCTTGGAGTGACATTGTTTCACAAAACCATGCAGGTTTTAAGTGTACAACTCAGTAAAACATTATCTGCACATTGCATTGAATGCTCATCACCCCAAGCAGTCTCTTTCAGGCCTCGTCCCCCACCTTTTCCCACTTCCACATAGAATGCAAGGGCAATGAAGAAGTTAGGGTTGGCAAGTGTCTCTGGCTGTAGGGCAGAGCTGAGGAATTTTCAGGCAGGCTTAATTTGGGGAATACTGAGCCAAAGTTGACCTTCACAGAATTCTACCTCCTGCAGAAACGGACTTGCCATTGTCCCTCCTGAGAATAGCCTTCTGGGAATACACTGTGAACCAGACAGTGGCTCCAGTGGGAAAGCCGATTCAATAATGAGTGAATGATAGTGGAGGTCAATATTAATGAGAACTTTCAGTCAGAGGTTTTCAAATATGCCTCAAGTGCTGGCTTAAATGCTGGTTGCAGATTCTGATGTCTGTATTGCACATTGAACAACACTTAACCTACCTAAGTCATGTAGAATACACAAAACTCTCACTTAAATATCTGTATTAAAAAAAAAAAGTAGATACGTTAGGTTTTAATAGTTTAAAAATCTACTCTGTGGATTTAAAGTTATTTTTATTTATTCAGAAAATTGTATTTGGTGTATGATATCATGCAACTGAGATATCGATAGATTAGCAATTTTTATGGAAGTCCACAGTGAGAGTAGAGACTGACAGTCATTTGGAGGACTTCATTTTCCCTGGTATCTCTGTTACACTAAGTGCCATTATCTACTCTAATCACAATGAATCACTAAATATATGAAAGACAGGTACTTATGCAAATGAATTGCCCACACTGAGCTAGTTTAGTTGATCAAGCTTTCCAGGTCAAAGAGGGCATTTTCTTAGATAAGACTAAAAAACAAGATAAATCTCTTGGGAGATAAGAGAAAATCATTAGAGCATATCATTCTATTTGGAATTTTAAGCAGTATTTTTGTCCTTAATATGTTCTTCAACTATTGGTTGGTTTCACTGTGGATACTATAACTGGAAACATTCACTACCTTATTGAACTTCTTCATTTTCCTGTTGTTCAAATACAAAAATGTATTCAAGTTGGATGCAAGTTCCGATGGAAATATGAAAACTGTGTGAAAGGTAGGTTCAGTATAAATGAAAATTGCTTCCTAAAAATATTCTAAAATACTCTAAAAGTGACTAAAAGTTTAACGTGAACAAAACATTTTTAAATGACTTTTAATGTTAAAATCTTTATATTTTTTCAGTATTCTGAAAGTAGTAATTAGTGGCAGAATTATAATTTTATGACAATATCCTGCATAGAGATCATTGAGTGACCTAAGAGAGGTCATTATTTCTTTTGCAGTTTCATTCCAGTTTTACAGACTTGAATAAGACCTCTTGGTGCTTAGATTAATCTGGGGTAATATAAATAATGCTAAAATAATAGATGGCACATTAGACTTCATTTCAGTGACCATTAATAATCAAAATTATTATTTTGTGGTTTGCATTTTTGTTTTTATAACTGAGTAAAAAGAATTGTGGTTATTTTCCAAATCATGTGCAACTTGGCAAAGGGTCCCTGTGGACTTCACAGCTGCAGTGCTCAAACAGTATTCTGTCAATCATCTTACATATCCACAGGCGGAGAATGGGCAAGTCACTTAAAAGATATTACAATTTGTCAAAACATTTTAAGTTCTTGTGAGAAAACCTTATATCAAGTTCTTTCTAATGTTCTTACTTAAGTGTGTGGCGAATCTGTTAGACACAGTGTCAACAGAGGGTACTGATGACGGGACAGGTGAGCCGAGGTGTTTTCCCTAGGTCGTGTCTCCAGACACGCGAAGAATGAGCTCCGGGGACCAGATGATTTAAGCAAAAGTGTGGAAAATGTATTACAGGCAGGTTCAGACTCCCCGAAAGGGGAGGGGGACCCAGTAATGGGCCGCTCGTTAAAGCCTTGTAGTCCAGGTGTATATATTTGCTACAAGCCTGCCCTATGTCTTCCTGTGTTGTCACCTGATTAATTCCCTCATTATTCTTGCCCAGCAAGGGATCTAAACTTTCCGTTTCTAAGTGTTCTTTGTCCCTAGGCCGAACTTTCTCTGTTTCTATGCGTTCCTGCAATTTGTTTACTGCAGACCCTCCCTTGGTTTCCCGTTCCTCCCTCTCTGTATCCAAAACCCTTTTTTTTTTTTTTTTCAGCAAGTTGGTTTCTGTGATTAGATTCTCAAACTGCCAGTCTGCCCCTGCCTATGTTTCACCTGCCTTTGTTTTCCACTGAACCCTGCCCTAATTGCCTGCGTTTCAAGTTAACCCTGCCAGCACATTGTTTTATGATTTTAGAATTCTGTCTTTGATTTACCTATGAGCAAATATACCTGATCTAAAGACGAAAGTCATTTCTCTATTGTGAACTCATAGGGACTGCAAGCTTTGAATTCTTTTAAGCTTAAGGTCTCTGTTCAAAGAACTCACTGCTGAAAAAACAACAAACAAACATACCAAAAAAACCTTAGGATGTCTTCATGCTTTTCTAGATAAGACAAGCTACATATTGCCTTTTCAGATATGTATTCACAGCCTTCAAATATTGTTTTGTTGTTGCCAACTAGTTGAAAAGGAGAGCTCACAGAGATCTAGCCCTCCAGGTAGTTTTGTTTACAGTAGTATGTTACTTAACCTCACCCCAGATCTGTAGATGGTGGGATCTGCTGACACCCAGGATTACATCATGGTGGTGGTGCGGGGGCGGGGGCGGGGGCGGGGGGAGGGGCGCGGCGGGTAACAAATTGACACTTCCAGTACTTAAAAGAAAGAGGAAATAAGAAATGGATGTTTTAATGTTCATTGTTAAATTCATCTAGCCATGGCCATTTTTACCGTTTACTCTTCCATTCTAAAATGGCCGGGATGTTTGTAAATACATCACCAGCCCTCTTTGTGTCATACCTTGGAGTCTCACATTGCAGACATTTCTGTTCATTAGGCACTCTCCCCTTCACACCTCTCAGTGAAAGGGGACAGAAGAGCAGGATGTCAGTGGAGGCATTTCTTTTTATAGCAAAGAGTATAGTTCTTTCAGTGTTTTGTTTTTCTTTTCTAACAGGAGCTAGACTGAAACTAGCCCCTCACCTATCCTGAGCTGTGAAATTGGCCCACAGAGATCTCAAGAACAGCACCAATTTATCATGTCCAAAAATAGTGGACATATTCACACTTTCTTTTGAGGGAATTAAGTTAATTTTATGAGAAATGTATTATAGCACGTGTAAGAAGTATTTTAATGAAGAAATAAATTACAGAATTAATTATTTCATATAAAATAAAGCATTTCTGAAAATAAAACAATTACATTATTTGAGATAATAACAATTATATAAATTTTACACTGGATATTAAATTTTCTATGGAAAGAATATACAAATACATTGATCTCTTTCTAAATCTTTTAATATTTTGGGGGACTAATTTTGAGGGGAAAAAAAAGTTTATATGTAGGTTTTCTTACATTTGGGCGTTTACATATATACTCCAGATCAATTTGCCTCTTCTCAACCTTTACAAAGCAAAGCAAAGCAAAACAAACAAAGACATTCTGAGGGGTCTTTTAGAATTATTCTTTTTTTGATCCCCACAACTGCTTTATGTCTTTAAGCTCTTCTCTGAATATATCCTTCATCGCCTTCCTTTCCATAAACTCTGACAGTTGTTTGTTGAAAACACATCTCTAAAGCCTCTGTCAGGAATGACAACTTTTCCTCCCAATCCCCATGTGTTCTAGAGCCAGAAAGTACAACAGGCATGTTCCTCACCCCTTGTTTCCACTTTAAAATCAGGCCTCTCCTTTTCTTTTCAAGAATCCATATCTTTTAAAGTTCAAGTCATCTAGTTGTGCAAATCTCTCCCCCTTCCAGTTGTCATTATCTAACATATTTGCCATTCACTTCCACATATTTATGGCTTTAGGTTCTGAGCCAGTATTTATCTTCATCTTTACTCCTGCCTCTATTCTACTTCAACATCAAAATGCTGTTAAAATATTAGGCTTTCAATCCCTTGATTTACTTGTCTCCAAAATCTTTTCCTTCTACATTAACTCAGTTTATCATTTTAAAGGTCCAACCATACACTTTTTTCATCACCAGTAACAGCACTCCTTTATGATAATCATGATCCCCAAAATTCCACACTTTAGCAATTTGTATCTGTACATCACTCCCATGTTGTTAAGTATTTCTGTCTCTTTTCAGTTTCCATCATCTCCTACAGTTTTCACCTCTCTTTAATCAGCATAGATTCCTAAGTCTAAAATAATAACCACTCCCTGCAAACCACCTCATTTACTAGTGTCTCTCTTGCTAAAGCATAGTCATTTGTCACAGCTGAGTTTTTCTTAATCATTTGCTAAGTTTCACCTTAAATAAGATCTCCTCGATGTACACTCATATTACTGAACAGGACTAGTTCATTTTTCCACTTTCTAATATTATTTTATACTTTCTACTGCCTACATAACTTTAAGTTGTCTTTCTGTAAAGCTTTTAATCTGAATAGTCAACTCCCATAGTTGTCAATTTCAACTCATTAGTAATGGATGATAATCAGGAAGCTGAGTGATCAGGGATAAACGAATAAAATATTCCAAGTCATGAATATATGAAACCAGCTGTCTATCTCTCTTTCTATATGAGTTACTTGTGCATAAAAGCTATCTTTTTAGGATGCAATATGTGTGCATGTGTCAGGACTAACTTATTTCCCCTTTAATGAATATTGTATGCAAAACACAAAAACTTAGAATAGTCATCCTTTAGCCATGTCAATCAGTTATCATGCCCATGTGACCTTTGGCACTATGACTGCTCTGGAGCAGGTGCTTTTGTTATGCATCATTGCACCCTCAGCATTTTTCCTATTCCTGACTCATGGTAGAAATCTTAAATTTGTATTTTATTTGAAATGTGTATTTTTGCTGTTAAGTTTTATAAATATTAGTCTATATCAGAGTTCTGAGACAGTGACAAAATTCAGATATGTTTATTAAGTGATTTGGTATATATCTAAAAATAATATATCATATATGTCTTCTGATAAGACCCAAGACAACCAGTACAATCAAATGAAAATTTAGAAAGGCTAAAACATAGGACTAGAGACTTACATAAGCTCTAAGGACATTCATAGGTTTAAAGTAAAGGGATGAAAAAGACATTCCATCGAAATGGAAACCTAAAGAAAGCAGGGGAAGCTATACTTACATCAGACTGAAAAGACTTTAGGTAGAAAGCTGTAACAAGAGAGAGAGCAGGCCATTATGTCATGATAAAAGTGTCCATTCATTAAAATAATATAATAATTACAAATATATATGCACCCAATATTACAGCAACTAAATACATTAAGTAATTTTAACAGATTTGAAGGCTAAAATAGATGACAATTCAATAATAGTAAGGGACTTTAACTCAAGTATCAATAATGGATAGATCATTCAGACAGAAAATCAATAAGGAAATAATAGTAATGAACTATACTTTAAACCAATTATCATAACAGATAATATACAGAACATCCTATCTAGTAACAAAATACACATTCTTCTCAAATACACATGGGACTTTCTCCAGCAGAGAGCATATATTAGGCCAGTGGTTGCTAAACTGCAGCTTGCGAACCACATGCAGCTCGCAAACCGCGGTTTGCCACTCTGTTGACTAATGAGTTTGCCAACCACTGCATAAGGCATTACCCTCACCCAGAAGTTTTGACTTCAGGTTAAAGACATTAGTACATTATTAAAATGTTTTTTAAGTGTTTTTTCCTAAGGCAGTGGTTGGCAAACTCATTAGTCAACAGAGAGGCAAACCGTGGCTCGCAAGCTGTATGTGGCGGCTCGCGAGCCGCAGTTTGCCGACCTCTGTATTAGGCAATAAAAGAATTCTTAACAAATTTAAGAGGATTGATGTCATACCAAGTATATTTTCTGACCATAATGGCATGAAATTAAAAATAAATAAAAGGAAGAAACCTGGAAAATTTACAAATATGTGGAAATTAAATAACACATAAATGAACAACTAATGGATCAAAAAAGATATCAGGAGGGAAATTAAAAAAATATTGACCCTAGCTGGTTTGGCTCTATGGATAGAGAGCATTGGCCTGCAGACTGAAGGATCCTGGGTTCCATTCTGGTTAAGGGCACATGCCCAGGTTGTGGGCTTGATACCCAGAGGGGGGTGTGCAGGAGGCAGCCGATCAATGATTCACTCTCATCATTGATGTTTCTATCTCTCTGGTTTAGTCCCAGAGCCCCTTCTCTGTGCTTTCCAGAAGCAACCAAACAATTTTTCTCTCTCACATAGATGTTTCTCTCCCTGCTCCCTGACTCCCTTCTACTCTCTAAAAAATAAATAGGTAGAATATCCTCAGGTGAAGATTATCAAAACAAATAAAAAGTATTGTGAGACAAGTGAAAATGGAAGCACAACATACTAAAAGCTATAGAATGAAGCAAAAGTAGTCCAAGAGAGATGTCTATAGGATAAATATCTACATTAAGAATAAAGAAAAATCTCAAATAAACAAACCATATACTCCAAGAAACTAAAAAAGGGGAGAAACCAAGATGGCGGCATAGGTAAACACCTGAAATAGCTGCCTTGCACAACTACTTCAAAACTACAACTAAAAGACAAAACGGACATCATCCAGAACCACAGGAAGGCTGGCTGAGTGGAAATTCTACAACTAGAAGGAAAGAGAAAAGAACATTGAGACTCAGAGGAGCTGTGGAAGTAAAGTGCAGAGGTATGGAGGTGCACATGCACGCACGCACGGAAAGGGCTGGCAACTGAGGACACGGCTGTCTTTTTCAATCTGGAGGGAGACACAAGCTCCCGAGTGCTCTGAACTCCAGTTCCGGGGGAGATTCTGGGGACTCAGACTTATACGGGGAGAAACTGGACTGTCTGGCATCAGGCAGAACTCGAGGGCGGCTTTCTCTCAGATGTGCTTGCAGTGATTACCGAGGGACACTGAGACCCGTGGGCCTCTTAGGGCAGGGCTGATGGTCAGCCATTGCTGTTTGCTCTGCCCTGAGACCCCACCCCACCCAAGCGAAGTGCAGAGGTTTTTGCATATGAATGGCCTGGTCCTTTGCAATCTAAAATTACCTAACAAACTGCAGCTGAGTCAGAGAGGCCCAGAACATCCAAAAGAAGGCCCAAGGCCCCACAGCAGCTTGCATTGCTTCACAGCTGGGCCTCATCTGGGCACCTCCAAAACCCACACAAAGAAGAGGAATCTGCAGATCTTGCTGTAGCTCCTGCTGGGTGGCCTCAGGCAGAAGCTAAATTAGCACCTCCTTGGAGATCCAAGTGCCAGTGGTCAGACTGGGACCATCCAGATTACAACTCCTCAGACCCATAAGGGACACACTCAGGGGGCAGATTCAGTGAGCATCAAAGCCCCACTGAAGCAAGTCTTGCCCCATAAGGGTGTCTCCAGCACAGAAGTTCTCCCAGCGTAGACACAGCTGATCCTCACAGCCAGTTGGCCTGGAGGTCAATTCCTCCCAGTGATACCAACAACAATCAAGGCTTAACTACAAGACTGTGCACACAGCCCACAAAGAGGTGCACCAAGAGTGTCCACCTCAGGTAACTGGGGAGGCTAAGCCACTGGGCCCTATAGGACACCTAGCACACAAAGTCACTCTATCAACTCAGGGAAGCAGCCAAAATGCAGAGACAAAGAAACTGGTCACAAATGAAAGAAATGGAGGAAAGCAAACTACTGGATATAGAGTTCAAAACCACGGTTATAAGGGTTTTTCAAGAATTTTCTAGGAAAGGTCGATAAATTTAGTGAGACCCTCAAGGATATGAAAAAGGACTAACTAGAAATTAAACATACACTGACTGAAATAAAAAATATCTACAGAGACCCAACAACAGACTAGAGGATTGGAAGAATCAAGTCAAAGATTTGAAATACAAAGAAACACTCAACCGGAAAAGCAAAAAGAAAAAGGAATCCAAAAATATAAAGATAGTGTAAGGAGCCTCTGGGACAACTTCAGGCTTACCAACATCCGAATTATGGGGGTGCCAGAAGAAGAGAGAGAGCAAAATACTGAAAACCTATTTGAAGAAATAGTGACTGAAAACTTCCCCCACCTGGTGAAAGAAATAGACTTACAAGTCCAGGAAGCGCAGAGAACCCCAAACAAAAGGAATCCAAAGAAGACCACACCAAGACACATCAATATTAAAATGCCAAGAGCAAAAGACAAAGAGAGAATATTAAAAGCAGCAAGACAAAAACAGTTACCTACCTACAAGGGAGCACCCATACGACTGTCAGCTGATTTCTCAACAGAAACTATGCAGGCCAGATGGGAGTGGCAAAAAATATTCAAAGTAATGAATAGCAAGAACCTACAACCAAGATTACTCTACCCAGCAAAGCTATCATTCAGAATTGAAGGTCAGATAAAGAGCTTCACAGATAAGAAAAAGCTAAAGGAGTTCATCACCACCAAACAAGTATTATATGAAATGCTGAAAGGTATTCTTTAAGAAGAGGAAGAAGAAGAAAAAGGCAAAAATAAAAATTATGAATAACAAATACATATCTATCAACAAGTGAATCTAAAAATCAAGTGAATAAAAAAATCTGATGAACAGAATAAACTGGTGAATATAATAAAATCAGGGGCATAGAAAGGGAGTGGACTAACAATTCTCGGGGGGAAAAGGGTATGGGAGATTGTGGGAAGAGACTGGACAAAAATCTTACACCTATGAATGAGGACAGTGGGGGGTAAGAGCAGAGGATGGGGTGGGAACTGGGTGGAGGGGAGCTATGGGGGAAAAAGAGGAACAATTGTAACAATCTGAACAATAAATATTTATTAAATTTAAAAAATAACAAAAACTATAAAAGAATTCAGTTATTACTTCACCCTGAATGTTGCCAATATCTTTAATCAAACATCAATGTGTAGAAATAGCTAGGAGCAGCAGCATACTGAAATGGGCACTGATCTCATGACACCCGCTATCCCTTAATCATGAGGAACCTACCTGATGGGCTCAGCCCTTTTGTTTTAAAACAATGTGTATAGTTGTACTTGTCTAATTTTAGAAAAACTATATACTCATTAAGGAAAACATGAAAAATGGATAAAAATTTAAAAGCAAATAAATCACTCCTAATCTCAACCCCCCCCAAAGCACAACTTTTTAATGTATTGACCCATAAGATCTTTGAGTGCACATGCACACATATGTGTATGTGATTATATATGTTTCATAAAATAAAAATATGCACTCCCAAAGGGGAAATGAATAAACTATTTTATACTTTCCAATCTAAATTGTTAAGGGCCATTCTTCCATTGGACAGTTGTATCACTAAATTTAAATAGAAAGTATTTTACCCAACTATTGTCTGAACAAGCCAAAGCTGATTACAGTATTACACATTGTACTCTTTAGAAAGCTTGATATGTTCATAGATCAAAACATGTAACAAAACACCTGGGTTGGTATAGAAATGTCTAAATTATATCAAAATTTTAAAAATTAACACTAAATGCATTTGTTTTATAAGTATGTTAAAGGCTTAACCATAGCTTAATACCCACAAACATGTCTTTCATCTTTTGTGGAACAGATACAGGTGTATGATAGATAAATTTTCCAATCTCATGTCTTTTGCTTTTCTGATGCATTCTCCCTACTGATATATTCCCTCAGTTTAGAATTATCAGCGAAAAAGTTATATTCTTCAAACTTTTCAAATGTGACTTGTCAGACTGATAATGCTAAGTGATGTGTGTATGTATAATATGTAACATGTGTATATATGCATTTGTGTATATATAAATATATATGTATGTACATATGTAATTTATAAACATATAGAGACATGATGTGTGCACACAAGTGTGCTTGTTTATTAATATTTGTTTCTTATCTCTTTTGTTGTTAATCCTCACCCAAATATATTTTTCCATTGATTTTTAGAGAGAGTAGAAGGTAGAGGGAGAGACAGAGAAAGAGAAACATCAATGTGAGAGAGACACATCTATTGGCTGCCTCCAACAGGCCTGGCCTCGTGACCAGTGCTGGGGATGGAGCCTGTAACCAAGGTATGTGCACTTGACCGGAATCAAACCCAAGACCCTTCAGGCTGATGTTCTATCCACTGAGCCAAACCAGCCAGGGCTGTTTCTTCTCTCCTTATGTATTTGTGAACATAGTACTAGCCTGAAAATTCTTATAGTGTTTTTTGGGACAGAATCAAAGTCAGCTGACCTAAATGAGAGCCACCATACTGGTTTATTTTTTTGAAATTGTCTGAGGGTTTGAAGACACTATTTCTTTAGGGACCTAGGATGTTAGCATTGGTTGGGCTTGACGGTTTGCTAGTCATTAAGAAATTATTCAATTATTAATGAGACCAAAGTTTGCCATTGTTATTCTGCTTCTTTCAACTATCTTTGAGAAGCCTTGGGTGTACCTTTGGGTCTTATGGGAAATAATTGACTTGTGTTAGTCATGACTATTTTGTGTTGTCATTGGCAGGAAAGAGAGTGACGAATGGAGTGGATCAAAATTTTCATCTGTAATAACAGCATACTAAAAGTATGCTGATTATGGCCTAAGCGATGTCTAAATGCTGTGTTAGAGTCCTAAAAAGAGGCTGGTATTAGACTCATGGCCCTTTGGAGGTATATTAAGCAAAATGTGTTAACCAGATTCCTAAGAAAGCAGAACTGTTAGAATGCTGAAAGCATATGCAGGGTAGAGAGTGAGAAAACCTATTAGTAAGAATGGGAAATAGACCAGTTGTCAAGTGTAGTGGAGTCATATTAATGAGCAGAACTATAAAACGTGAAGATCTGTATGTTCTTACTGCTGAAGTACTAGCCCTGCTTGACATACAGATTTCAGGAAGCCCTGGCTCATGGGGTTTTTAAGCTTCTGAATTTACAGTGTGATACTCATCTTTTTATTGCTCTCTATATATCTTATAACAACCCCTCTCTTTAGTTAGTCTTGTTTCTATACCATGAACCATTAAAGCTTAATTAAAACTATGTCTTTCTTAAGTACAATTCATGCCAGATACCAGGATTTTCTTGAGTTATTGTAAGCTAAATTAGTTGCCAGCCAATCACACAATTCAAAGACCTGGAAATCATACTTTACTTTTTTCTCTTCCCTCCCTTCCTCTGTCTCCATTATACGGCCCTGCCCTGCCCCCTGATTCTCAGGATTAATTAACCCTCTTCTTCCTTAAAAGTACTTTCTCACCAGAGTAATATCTCTTCCCTAAGCTATTCTGAGATCTTGGGAACTATTCCTCTCCCACTGATACCCTTTTCTTATCATCCTTTATATTTTATTTAGGGTAACTGATATGAGACATAAATATGACTACTTGCTCTTCTTATGATGAAGGGTTTATCATAAGCTTCTTGCCCTTATATAAATTCTCTGTGAGTTGGTTTTCTCTACTCTCCAGCTTTACCTCCTCCAGCACTTCCTGCCCCATTGCTATTGATTCAGATGCCCGCCCCATCTTGAATTGTGTGGGGACCTCCTACTTGTTCTTCAACACTTAATTAAATGGACATTTTCTTCAGGAAGACTTTCTTAAACACATTGATTGGACCTTCCTCTGAGCTTCCATATGCAACTTCCAATGTAGCATATATTAATTTTCACTGAAAAAATATCTCAATTGTTTGTCTTTGCAACAAGCAGCAAGCTTATTGATCATGAGGACTGCTTACATTATACCTGAAACAGTGCCTGGGAAATGCCAGTGATGAATACATCTTTATCCAATAAACTTATCATTGACACTGCAGTTCCTTAGATTTAAATGACCTCTACAGCCCTCTCAGTGTCCACATGATCTTCATCTTCTCTGCAGCAGGATTGTCAATGGCAGCCACTTACCTGCTTACCTGCTGTACAATACCTTGTGTGGCTGGCACTGTGCCTCAGAGAGGCTTAGAAAGAGCCCTTGTGAATAAATGGGACCCCTTCATGGTTTTCCTGAGAGCTGGTTTTGCTAAAATCCTCTCTTCCCCCTTCTGTTTTATTTTAAAGAGAATCAACTTCACCTTCCGTAACTGACCATGCTACTGGAAGAACTCTTCAGTTGGTGCTTGCTATGTTTGTTCTGAGATGAGAAAATCTGCTCTTTTAAAAAAATGTGTTTTGATATAATAAAAGTAACTGAATAGCCAGGACAAACTGCAGAGAAACAAGAGGCACATCAGGGATCAGATTGCACAGTCACATATGGGGTAAAACACAGACGAATGAATGATAAAATAAATAAAAATCCCTTGCTCTTACTTTACTGTATTTATTTTTGTAAAATATATCTTTAAACATCATCATAAGGAAATGAGAGTTTGGTACTGTTTTAGAGTTTCATCTTTTTATTTTAATTTTTATTGAATTTATTAGGGTGACATTGGCTTATAAAATTATATAGGTTTCAGGTGTACAGTTCTATAACACATCATCTGTATGTTGTATTGTGTGTTCAAGTCTCCATTTATTACCATTTATCCCTACTTTAATCTCTTCTACCTCCACTCAACCCCTTTCTCTCTGGTAATCACTAAACTGTTGTCTAGTATATATATATATATATTAGAGGCCCATTGCACAAAATTCGTGCATGAGAAGGGGGTCCCCTCAGCTCGACTGGCACTCTCCCTAATCTGGGACCCCTTAGGACCTCTGGCTCCTAACTGCTCACCTGCCTGCCGTCCTAATCCCCCTAACTGCTCTCTCCTGCTGGCCTGATCCCCCTAACTGCTCTCCCCTGCCTACCTGATCGCCTCTAACCTCCTCTGCCTTGGCCCTGCTAACATGGCTTTGTCAGGAAGGACATCTGGAAGGTCGTCTGGAAGATGTTCAGTCTAATTGGCATATTACCCTTTTATTAGTATAGATGCCACCTTGTCTTAAAAATGCAGGTTGTTCCCAGGTTTTCCTGTCGTGGAAGAGGAGCCCAAAGTAGCATCCTGGGTTCTGACCAGGGCTTATGCGCTTGTGCTTTATCTCAGCAGATGTGATTCCTAGTAGGAAACTCTTGGATGTACCTTGAACATTTCTATCAAATTTGCCAAATCATCCTCCAAAAATGTTAAACCACTTTAAACTCCCACCAGCAACCATGCGTGTGCCCTCCATCCCACTTTGATGCCAATATCATTGATTTCTCCCTAGAAGCTTCCCTCCCATCAGCCGAGACTGCTTGGTACTTGAGCCAACCTCATTGTTCAGCTGGGGCCTTGATTTCCAGAGACAGAATTATGGAGGAGGAAAAATAGTTTTCCTCTACCTTTCTGAGTTCTTAGTGGAGGCCCTTGTAATGAAAGACAGATCACCAAGAGAAAGACAAAAGTTCATTAACATGTGTACCTCGTGTATATGTGGGAGATCCCAGGGAAAAATGAGTAACTCCCCAAGGTGTCTTGGAATCCAGATTTAAATACCTTCTTCCTAGGGAAAGGGGATGGGAGATGTAGGCCTCTTAGAGGAGAGTAAATGATTTTTAGGAAAGATGAATGGGGGTGGGGGGAAATAGTTTGTAACAAAGTTTGGGTGTGATGTCAACTTCTAGTCTCCTGTCCTGTGACAGGAGTCATTCTTCTCTGCCTGATGACACTTCTCCCATCAAGGGGACCTATGACATTTAAACTCCTTTTGGGGGGTCCAGTTTTAGGCAGATCAGGAGACTTCAGTGAAAGTCTCTGCATACATTTGCTGTTTCTCAAGCATCTGCAGCTCAAGATCATCAGTATAACAACACAGCATATGTTGGGGTGGCGTGTTCTCTGACCTTCAGAATGAACCCACCAAAAGCTTGTTTCCTCTCTTAGATGATTTGCCACAGTAGCGTTATTCCCTGGAGATGGTATCCTAACCAGACCTTCCTGGGAGTGGTCATAACATACCCTGTGCTTGTAGAAAGGTGTGGGCCATATCACTAAATAAACCAGGGGCAGTTTTCTCAACTTGTGGAAAGGGAGATAAAGTTATGATAACTTATCTCCCTTTCCACAGGTTTCTTGTGGGTTTGTATCTCCACTGCCTACCCCAGCAGCCCCAGTGCCTGGGCCATAGGGCTTAGGGCTGCTGGCTACTGGGACTGCAGGTTTGTGTTTCTGATCTGGCCCCCAGCAGCCCCAGCACTGCCATGGTGGCGGGGCATGGGGCTGCTGGGTGTCAGCCTCCGTGCATGTCTGTGTATCTGATTCGTCCCCCAGTAGTCCCAGCATCACCTGGCCACTATGGGCGTCACCATTTTTGTTGGGTTAATTTGCATACTCACTCTGATTGGCGGTGGGTGTAGCGGAGGTATGATCACTTGGCATGTTTGTCTATTACTAGGTAAGATTTTGCTTAATCCCTTCACCATTTTTACCCAGCCTTCCAACACCCCTCCCACCTGAGAGCTATCAGTGGGTTCTCTGTATCTGAGTCTGTTTCTATTTTGTTTGTTTATTTTGTTCATTATATTCTACATAAAACTAAAATCATATTGTATTTGTCTTTCTCTGACTGGCTTATTTCACTAGCATAATACTCTCCATGTCCATCCATGCTATCACAAAAGGAAGATCCCATTCTTTTTTATGGCCAAATAGTATTCCATTATATAAATATACCATAGTTTTTTTACCCACTCATCTAATGATGGACAATTGAGCTACTTCAAATTTTGACTATTGTAAATAATGCTGCAAATTTATAATGGACGACGGAAAGCCTGGAATTAGCCACAGCAATCTTGAGAAAGAAGAACAAAGTTGGAGAAATCATGCTACCTGTTTTTAAACTATACTAAAGGCCATTCTAATCAAAAGAGCATGATACCGGCATAAAACAAAAAAAGATATATTGGTCAATTGAATAGAATAAAGAGCCCATAAATGAACCCATGCCATTATGGTCAATTAATAATCGAGAAAGGAGGCAAGAACATATAGTAGGGTAAAGATAGGCTATTAAATAAATGGTGCTGGAAAAATTGGACAGATAGGTGAAAAAAATGAAACTAGACCAACCTCTTACACCACAAGCATAAATAAACTCAAGATGGATTAAAGACGTAAATGTAAGGCTCAAAATCATAAAAATCCTAGAAGAAATCATAGGTAGTAAATTCTCAGACATTTCTCTTAGCAATATTTTTTCTCATCTGTCTCCTACAGCAAGGGAAATAAAAGAAAAAAAAATAAACGGGATGCATCAACTAAAAAGTTTTTTTCACAGAGAACAAAACCATCAAGAAAATGAAAAGACAACCCATGGGAGAATACATTCGACAATGATATATCTGGTAAAGGGTTAATATCCAAAGTTTGTAAAGAACTTACACAACTCAACACTGAAAAACAACAACAAAAACAAAACAATCCAGTTAAAAAACAGGCAAATGACCTGAATAGAGTTTCATCTTGAAAAGAATTTCAAGTGAGGTGGCAGTGCCCAGGAAGGATTTCCCAGGCACCACCATTAGTGTCAAGTGAAGCAGCCGTGGGCACCTTTACTTTTTATAGCCTTGTTCCTAACAGATCAAAAGTGGGTTTTCTTTGCATGTCAGTCTTTGAAACATAAAGTTGACTTATCATTATGTATTTATTTATACTTCTATTGTGGCTATTATACGTTGTTACAAAAATAGGAGATCCTGGACATGCATCCCTTTCCTATTAGAAAGCATGATAAATAATAAATGATAAAATTAACAATTTTAAAATGTCAATTCTGTGGCTGAATTCATTGTTTTTTCAGAACTGCCTAAAACAGAATTTTAGGCCTCAGTAGTACAGGATCTTATCCTTACAATTATTGCTGTGGGCAGAATACTGGTTCCCCAAAATGTCCACATACTCAATTCCAGAACCTGTGAATATGTTGCATTGCATGACAAAAAAGAATTGAGATTGCAAATCAGTTGAATTTAAAGCAAGGTGATCATACTGGATTAACCTGAAGTGATACCAGATTACCCAGGTGAATCTAATGTAATCACATGGGGCCTTTAAAATCAGAAGAAGGCAGAAAAGTAATTCAAAGTGATGTTACACAGATGGAGGAAGAACATGAGACAGAGAATGCAGGCTTTGACGCTTCTAGAAGCTGGTAATGTCTTCAGCTGGAAGACAGCAAGCAAAGAGCTTAATTCTTTCAGCAACATGAGTCGAAAGGGAATGGATCCTTCATGGAACCTCCAGAAAAACACCCTGCTCACACCTTGATTTTATTCTGGTGAAACTCATGTTAGACATCTGACCCACTGAACAGTAAGATAATAAATTTGTGTTGTTTCAAGCCACTATGTTTGTGACAAGCTGATATTGCAACATGGATAATAGTACAATGATCTTTCAAAGACATTGATCATCTTAACCTTGAGAGGGCCAAAATTGCCTTAAGGAAAACTGCAATTTAATTATCAAGAAAGATATAAATACATGGAAATTTTAACAGTGATGAAAGAACAAGACAATATTTTGAGACAGTAATTACTTTAGTGTCATATAGCAGGGCATGATAAATTGCCAAATGAATTCTGCTATGTTTTTAGCAGCATCTCAATGAAGAGTTCAAAAGAAATGTGTTTCAAGCTCATGACCTCAAGTATACACTAGAGGCTAAGCACAGAGTTGGCATATAACCTAATAAACATTGCTTTATTTTATGTAAACTGGCATTATATAACTACCTTAAACATTTTATAACAGAATGTAGGAATTCAGAGTAGTCAGTTGAATCTTTTAAGAAAATATTGAGGAGACAATAGGAACTAAGAATTAATTGATGTCTAGGTAGGATTAATTCAGAAAGGGAAGGGAGGAAGAGGCTTTCCAGAGAGTGAGATATATATATCAGTGTTCCAAAGTGGACAATGCCTGTATTACCTCATGAGACGTTGAGATGTTAAGGATAATACACATTTGCTGAAAACCACCCACACAATCTGAGTGGCTTTTCCCACTCCAAGTGCACACACAATCTCACACACACATTTCCCTCACCTAAGCTGTCAGCAGTGCACAGTTTCTGAAAATGAGTCAGAATACAGAGTAATCTCTCATGCACCTTCCATGACCCAACAGAGGTAGAGCTGAATTGTAACAAATTTAGGGAAAGGATCCACTACTGTTTTGTTTTCTAACCCATTTCAAGTTGGATCAAGAGAGATCCTCCGATGATGCTACCCTTCCAGTCAGAGGTGAGAGGACTAAAGAAATAAGGAGGTTTTATGATGGACAAACATAGTTCACAGAACAGCCCCTGATCAACTTCTGCCCCAACAGGGATGATGAGTGAGGCAGTGGAGGAGCCCCAGTTGTCAGAAATTGTCCCTGATGATGCCCCAACTACTTCCAGACTTCCATACCTAAAGGAGTTGGTCCAGATGCAGACATTGTATCTCCTGCCCCTTCTGACCTGGGCACCCAGACAGCCAAGATTCTGGGGAGCAGGTGACCCAAGAAAGCCATGCAGGGCAATGAAAAGAGTATGATTGCCCTGACTGGTTTGGCTCAGTGGATAGAGCATCGGCCTGCGGACTGAAAGGTCCCAGGTTCGATTCCAGTCAAGGACATGTACCTTGGTTGCAGGCACATCCCCAGTAGGAGATGTGCAGGAGGCAGCTGATTGATGTTTCTCTCTTATCGATGTTTCTAACTCTCTATCCCTCTCTCTTCCTCTCTGTAAAAAAATCAATAAAATATATTAAAAAAAAAAAAAGAAAAGAGTGTGATTTTTAAAAATCAGAAAACATGGATGAAATTGCTGTCTATTTCAGTGCTTATTAACAATGGGACTTCATGTCAATCACCAAACCGCTCTGGGCTTTAGTTTTTTCATTTGTAACATGCCTCTCCCAGAGTAAACATTCATGTATTTTTTGCAAATGTTAATGACATCTTTATTGTAAATCTTCAGTAAAATTTAAAGTGCTATAAAATACTGGAACTGTTGTAATTATTGTATTAGTTCTCTAGGGCTGTCATGACAAAGTACCACAGGCTGGGTGACTTAAACAACAGAAATTGATGTCACAGTTCTGAAGGCTAGAAGTCCCAGATCAAGATACTTGCAGGGTTGGTTTCTTCAGAAGCCTCTCTTCATGGCTTGTAGATGGTCATCTTCTCTCTGTATCTTCACATGGTCTTTCCTTTGTGCCTATCTGTGTCCATATTTCCTCTCCATTAAAAGGTCACTGGTCATCTGGGATTAGGATTTACCCCTTGACTTCATTTGATTTATTTACCTCTTTAAAGACCCTATAACCAAATACTGTCACATTATGAGATATTGGGGGGTTAGAACTTCAACATATGGAATTTGGGTCAGGGTGACACAATCTAGCCCATAATAATTTTTATTTTGTGGTTGTGATGATGATGATGATGATTAATGCCAGGTCAGCAGTTTAGTTGTATTTTTTTGTACTATATGAGATTCATCTATAAAAATAGTGAATGCTTATTTCAGGTCCCTTTGAGCCTCAGGGTCACAAAGTCACCACTTCTCAGGGACAAAAGTTGGCAGAATTGCTCCAGTGCCTTCCTTTGCTCTAATAGTCATTGAAGCCGGAGTCTTGGCCTCTGTGGGCTTTGTCACCTTTATCATGAAAATTGTCCTCAAATATGGTCCCATTCATACTACATAAGGGCAGCCAGGTTAATTATAGCAATTGATTCCAATGACAAAAGAATTATGGAAAGTAGCAACTTTTTTACAGCAATTCTAAATTCCCTTCTTGGAAAAAAAAATAAAAACACTGATAAAATTGTCATGCGGAATTGTCATTTAGGCACAGAGACTGCAATGAGTAATTTAGGGTGAAGGGCTGCATGGAGACTCCCAGGAATACCATTGGGACTCAGTCCTCAGCCAAGCAAACAAATGGGCAGTGAACCATAGCTACCCAGGGAAAACTGAGCCAGGAAGAGTAGCCACCTGAAAAAACAATTCAAGGAAACCTGCATGTGAGAAAAACCAAGATGTGAGATGCTAATAATTAGGTCAGTTTTATAGGTCCTTTTAATTTGATTTGGGGAGAAATGTCCCACGAGGATTTGGGGATTTTTCAGACCTAAGATGTTGACATAAAAAATAAAGTTGGATTTTACTATATTAGCTGCTCCTGTGGAATCAGTTCATTAAGACTCCTAGTAACCAAAGCAGTGGCTTTCAAACTTTTTAAGACTTATCTGGAAATCTTGTTGAAATGGGCCAGGCCAAGGAGATTCTGATTTATCCAGTCATGAGTAGGACATAGAACCTTACATTGTATCAAGCTTTTCTTCCCTGAGAATCTGTTGATTTTTAATAAACACAATCACAAACACATAGAGTGTTTATTACATGCCAGAGACTGATATAAAAGCTCACTTCTTTAAAGTCACAAAACACATTTTGTTTTTTGTGTTTTACAAGAAAGAAGTGGACATAGAGTTATTTTAAAGAACATGGCACTAGTAAATGGTAGAGCCGGGGTCTGAACCCAGGTAGTTTTGTTTCAGAAACTACCCACTTAGCTACAATGTTATGCTGTCACCGCATTTTCATGCCAATTTTTCAGCAGTCACACTTTGAGAAACACCCCGAAAGGATGTTCACAGAGATATAACAACTGCCACCATAAAACAAATGATTCCTGTCAATCATGTATACTTATTCGGAAAAAAGAAAAACACACACATTTATTGAATGCCTACGTCATGTCAGGAGCTCTGATATGCAGACACGTTTTTAAAAACGTTTTATAAGGGAACTGTTTAAAAGAAAATTCCTAACTTAGTCTCAGCTAATCTCTCTCAACCCCACTGAGACTCTCTGTGGTCCTAATGAATAACTCAAATGATGTAGAAAATGGAAAGCCGAAGTTTCTCTTTACATATGCTCAAACTACCGCTGGATAAAAAGCGTGGGTTCCATCCAACCCATGACTTATGAATTTGCCCTATTTTTTTTAAATTTGGAAATAACTTAAGCTACATTAATTTGCAAGACCAAGAATACTACCAATGGCCCTCCCTCATACATTCTGCACACAGAATCACCTACTATTAATTTTTTTTTACCTCATTAGTTCCTACATTTGTACAGTTATTTCTTCCCTTTTTCTCTTCCTCTCATTCTTCAGTTCACTTCTGTCTCCCACACCTGATAAGTGTGTCTGCCATAAGAAGTCCTCAATAAATATTTTTTGAACAAACTTTCATTGTTCAGATAAGGAAAATGAGGCCCAAAGAGGTTGAATTACTCAACCAAAGTCAGATTTCTGGAAAGTGGCAAAGCCAGATACATATACAGGTAATTGGTTGTAGAGCTTAAGTTCTTATACACAGGTCCTCAAATGACATCATTTCCCTCAACAACATCTATAATAATAAAAGTGTAATATGCTAATTAGACTAGACTTCATTCCGGAAGTTCTTCTGGAGGAAGCAGCTGCAGCAAGGCCCAGGCAGAGGCGATTAGGGGCAATCAGGCAGGTAGGCTAGTGGTTAGGGGAGATCAGGCAGGCAGGCAGGTGAGCGGTTAGGGGCCAGCAGTACCAGATTGCGAGAGGGGTGGACGACTGTCGGTTTAGGCCCAATCCCGCAGGGATAGCTGTGGGATCAGGCCTAAACCAGCAGTCAGACATCCCCCAGGGGGTCCTGGATTGCAAGAGGGTGCAGGCTGGGCTGAGGGAATCCTCCCCCCCCCCCACCCCGATTCAGGAATTTCATGCACCAGGCCTCTAGTTTGATTATAATGTTGATGAGAGGGAAAACAAAACAAAAACACAGAATTCCCAGCTGGGGCCACTTGCCCTTGTGGAGTTTGTAGGTTCTCTCCATCTCTGTGTGGGACTCTAGTTTCCTCCCACATCCCAGAGATCACATGAGGAGAACTGACATTTCTCCATTGTCCCAGTTTGAGTGCGTGAATGTGTGAGTGGCCCTGTGATGGAAGAGTGTCCTGTCCAGGATGGAGTCCCCCCAGGTACCCTGACCTTCCAGGAGAGGCTCTGGCCACCTGTAATCCTAACCTGGAATAAGCGGGTGGGGAAAGAATATTACTTGTTTTTATTAATCTTTGTTAAATGTGTATATTGCTCACAATTATTGCAATGTTTATTAGACTGTTTGGGGTCTTTATTTAGAAATGTTGTGACCAGAAACATGCCATAAGTACTTAGCTTTTATTTATATCAATTAGCCTGTGGTAAAATTGATTTTGTTATAGTCGCTTTACTTAAAGTCTTTCTGTACATCTAATCACCTGAGAGAAATATAAAGACTATAACTGAGGGTTATGTTTTAGAGTTTTAAGTAGTGCGGTTTCTATCTTAGTAGGAAAGCTGAATGTTCATATGTAAATTACTGTTTTTCCTGGTTACTGTGCCCAGCTCAGCTGCAGAAAAGAATTGAACTCTAAGATAATCAGTACTCTTAATAGTAGAATTATAAATGTACCTTTTATTTGCAGGTTTCTCAGCTATTGCCTTATATTGTTATCTGCATTGTCATTTTACTTAATAGTGGGCCAATGAATCACAACTTATTATCTCCTTTCTATGGATGATGAAGTTGAAGCTCAAGGGTTAGTGATTTTTCTCAAAATCATACAGCAAAAGAGTGACAGAGTTAGAACTTGAGTGCAGGTTTCCAGTTTCTGACCTGCATTTTCACTGCCAAGTTTCTTGCTTAGCCACATGTACTACTAAACTCTGTTATACAAAATAACCTGTTGAACAGATTAACCCAACCATGGACTCATACAAAATTGTAGGTATAACAAGAACAGGGTTCTCAATGATTCCTGCACATATCCCCATTACTTTGAGTTAATTTTACTCAACAGTGTTGAAAGTTTCCAGGAAGTTCAGCAAGATCATGTGGTCATTTGAAGATAGGCATGTTGTAGTAAGTTGAGTCTGAAATTTACTGTGATCCCAGAACCTGGCTTCCTGAGTGACTGAGGGGAAGTAAAATTCAAGGATATTTTCTGTAGGTGCCACCATGGTGCTCACCGCAAATCACACGGATGTGCAACTGAGACATGGATCGGAGGTTTTCAGTCAAGAAAAATAATGACGTCCTTGTCAACTCCCATGGCCAACATGACTATGTTATATTTCTTAGTGATTTTTAACACCATAAAGTCTATTAATTTCAGTTGATGTATTTGAATCCCGATATAAATGACCCAATGAGGTCAGTAGATAAAATAACACTGTCCTTCCTTGTCAAATCATAACAGCATTTATCTGAGATGTTAATGGTTTATCTAATATCTCAGTGTTAGTATCACTCAGTCTCCCAGCCTGCCCACTTGTGGCCAATCTGCAGTGAGAAGGAAAATAACTGGTACAGACCCACCATATACTAGACTCTCAGTTAAATTAGTGTTCTTTTGTTTTTTATCCCTGCTCTGCATTTAAATTATTTTATCATCTTGCAGCTCTGTGAGATGATCAAGTATTATAATCTCCATTTTTTTAAAAAAGTACATTTTAATTGATTTCAGAAAGGAAGGGAGAGGAAGAGAGATAGAAACATCAATGATGAAAGAGAATCATTTATCAGCTGTTTCCTACACATCCCACTCTAGGGATCGAACCCACAACCCAGGCATGTGCCCTGACCAAGACTCGAACTGTGTCCTCCTGGTTCATAGGTCGATACTCAACTACTGAGCCATGCCGGCCAGGCTGTAATCTCCATTTTTATAAATGAGAATTTGAGGCTTAGAAAGCTTTTATGACTGAAGCTAAATAGAAAAGAGATTTAAGTACAACTGAAAAATATAATATATGCTTTAGATTTTACATGTTCCAAACAAAAAGACTTTAATCAGATTTCTTTGTTGTCAGGACCACAAAGAAATTAGTTTCTATTTGTCCCTTTCAGAGTCATTTTCACTGAGGACTCTTTCATTGTATTCTAGTTATTTATTCTTGCATAACAAAGCCATCTCCAAGGTTACTGGCATAAATCAGCAGGATTGCATTATATATCATGGTATTATGGGTCAGGGGGTTTGGCTGAGATTGTCCTCTTCCACTGGACATCAACAGAGATTACTTGATGGTGTTCAGTTACAAATGTGCTTCTCTGGAAGGTCTGAGAAGGGCTCTCCTTGCTGCCTTAGAGGAGATAGTCTCTTGTAGGTGGTGCTTAGAAAAGAAGGCTGTGAGGCTGTGTTCTGATGAGACTATTGACTAAATGCCACACATGGCTTTCTCAGGGTAGTTAGATTTCCAACATGGTAGTTCAGAGCTTGAGTAAACAGTGTTCCAAAAAAAAAATCAAGCTGACGGTGTCTAAGAGTCCAGTAGAAAAACTATCAGCACCACTCCTACTATATTCTAATGTTCAAAGCAGTCAGGGCCAGTTCAGATTCAAGGGATAGAGGTATACACATCACCTCTCAGGGAGGAAAATGGCACAGATTTGGGGTCAGACTTAATCTTCACATTCTGTGTATTTCTGCTGTATGATGATGAGCATGCTAACATCTGACACATCAATCCGTGCTGCACAGAATAGGGAAGGGGATAGATGAAATGTGGAGATTGGTAAACATTAGAAGTTGCTTCTCTTCTGTGAGGAAAAAATATTGCCGTAGAGAAAAAAAAAGTGGGAAAGTAGATAAAGTTGGTCTTCGCTATTCACCTAACATTGTTGCTCTTAATCTTGTCTCTGGGAGTGAAGTTTTTGGCAAATATATTGTATAACTGAATTCATCTCCAGAAACCAATCCCTGCCACAGCCCTATCTATGAGTTTTCCTAAGTCAAAGGTTTCCATATTGCTATATCTTGCTGACCATTATTTAAAACATAGCAAGAGTCCTGCTCGTATTTTAAAACTTATTTTTAACTTTATTGAGCCTATTTTAGAAAGAAACATACGTGTACCATTATAAAGCTTTAATTTCAAGGCTGGAACTAGGCTAGACAAACTGATTGCAGGACCTATTTTTTCCCCCTCTAGTACAACATTTCTCAAGTTGCAATTTATCAAGAAGTAGTGTTCAGCTAGGTTTTAATAAGTATTGTGAAGATAAACAAAATAAAAAGGCTCCCAATATGTTGGGGAATGCTATATAATTAACAACCCTTTTGCAAACTCACAATGTTCATATTAATACATAAAAGTCAGGAAAAAATACAGTTTTATATACTGGTGGACCATAGTATCATTTTATTATGGATCTTCCATATTTCAGTTGACTAATACATGTTCATGATATGCCAACTTCTGTGCTCAAACTTGGGACTAGAGCAGTGAACAAATCAGATGTCAGCTCTTTCCTCAGCCATGCAATGTGGTGTGAGAGCCAAATATTACCAATACAATAAATATATCAATAATGAAAATCTTACGAGCAAATCCTCGAGTATTATATACTATTTTAAGATCAAATTTAGTCAGGAGCATGCAACTAGAAGAGAAAAACAAACAAAACAAAACAAAAAAAGTGCCCTGGCCAGTGTGGCTCAGTTGCTTGAGCATTGTCCCACTTGCCAAGAGGTTGCTAATCAATTCCCAGTCATGGGGAGTGTATGAGGCAGCAGATCGATGTTTCTCTCATCAATTTACTTTCTCTCTTTCCCTCTCCTTTCCTCTCTCTCTAAAATCAACAAAAACTTGTTTTAAAGAAAAAACTTAGTGGTGTAGCCCTGGCCAGTTTGGCTCAGTGGATAGAGCATCGGCCTATGGACTCAAGGCTCCCAAGTTCGATTCCAGTCAAGAGCATGTACCTTGGTTGTGGGCACATCCCCTGTAGGGGGTGTGCAGAAGGCAGCTGATTGATGTTTCTCTCTCATCGATGTTTCTAACTTTCTCTCCCTCTCTCTCCCTCTCTGTAAAAAATCAATAAAATATATTTTAAAAAAACTTATTGGTGTAACACAGGCTACTTATACTTTCAAGAAATAAAATAGGGATATTGTTTTGGAAAAATGATGGGTTATCTATGTTGTCCAATACAATAACAGCAAGACATTTATGGCTAAAGTTAATTAAAATTCCACGAATGTTCAAATTCAGGGCCTCCTTTGCACTAGTCTCATTTCAAGTTCTTGGTAGCCACATACCACTCTGACCTCTGTAATGGATAGTGCAGAATAAAACGCTTCCATTTTTCACAGAAGGCTCTATTAGACAGATTTGATCTAGAGCAGGAGTCAACAAATTATGGCCCATTGGCCAAATAAGGCTATAGCCTGTTTTTGTATGACTTGAAAATTAAAACTATTGTTAACATTTTAAAAGAAGAGAGAGATAAAGAGAGACCAAGAGGGAGAGGAAGAGGGATAGGGAGAGAGACAGGGAGGAAGGGAAAGAGGAAGGCAGAGACTATATATGACCTGTAGAATCTGAAATATTTACTATCTGAACCTTTACAGTCAATGTTTGCTGATCCAGTTTAGAACCCCTGTCCCTCTTCTTGTGAGTGTCTTTCCAAAAATATTATGAACTTGTGTTTCTTGTCTGCTTAAAACTCTATGTTTGACACTATTTGGTGAATAACAAAATACCATGTCCCCATTCCATGGTATAGAGTTGTTGCTAAGCAGCGACCATCCAAAATATGACTACAACTCTGACCCTTGCCACATGCCCTGGCATCTAGTGAAGCTCTGATAATAGTTCATACGAATGGGAGATAAGCAGGAGTGATAGGGGTTCATCTGGGTCCAAAGTACTGGTTACATGATCCTCTACAATCTTTTTTCATCTCTTGACTTGGTCTACCAGTTGGATGATGTCATGTTTAAGGAAATAAGAGATTTTTCACCCTCTACTATTATGGTAGGATCTGATCAACAATTTTTAGTTTTATAAGAACATAAACATTAATTTTTATTGTGTCCCATTGACCATATTTATATCAAAATATCCACACTGATAGAGATATAGTAGCAATAGGCTTAATATAGATTAATTATTATATGGGCCTACTTGCCATAGAAATGAGTAGTGAAGGAAAAAAAATACTCATTTGATGGCTATATGGCAACATGCCAGTTAATAAATTCATTCAGGGAATATTTCCTAAGTCCCCAAGGCAGGTGTGAGCTGCAAAGTAAATTAATCAGTTTACTATTAACCAATTAGTAAATTAATCAGATTACTATTAACCAATCACTCAATAATACTCATTTTAATAAATTCCAATGAATAACTCAGATATCAATTTCAATTGAAGTCATGGGTAATACAGATTAATGACATCTTAAAGAGATAAACTAAAAAATAAACCAAGTAGTATTGACAAAAAAATAGGAATATGTTGTATTACTTAGCCAATTCATCAAGATTATTGTTTATTTTTGGTAATTGCAGTGCCTACTAAACATTGCAGTTTCCCATGGGTGATATCATGTGAGCCTCACAACAAACAAAGTAAATAAATACAATTTTTTCCTGCCCCCTCCTCTCTCACTTCCTTTCTTTCATTTTTTTGAAGCAACAAGATGTAGACATATCATAGCTTGTCCACAGTTAGGTGAGAAATTCTGCTTTTTATTGCTGTCTTTCCCAAGTGCCTTCTCTCCTTTAATTAGTTAACCTTTTCATTGATTTTTGGATTATATTTCTAGACTAGTGTTTCTTTTATTAACATATTTAAATATACATGTGTAAATCCTCTTATCTGTCCACGTCTCCACTTCCTTACATGAAAGGAGCACTCTAAACATTGTTCTGCATCTTGAATTGTTTGCTACCTAATTAATGAAAATAGGAAATTTCATCCAAGATACAAACAATATAGAAAGAAAATAAAAGGAAACGTTAGAACTGAAATAAGCATATGAAATGAAATCACTGTATGCACTGAATAGTAGAATGGAGAGGACACAGAAAAGAACTAGCATGCTTAAAAATCTATCAACACATTTCATTAAATCGAAAGATGAGGGAGAAAAATATTTTAAAAACGGTGAACTGAGGGAATTATGGGACACTTTGTATCTTTAAATTCTGCCAAAAGGATATAGATTTAAAAAGAACGATGCAAACAAAAAAGTAAATGAAAAATTATATTAATGATAAGAGAAAAAGTAACAAAATAGAAAAGAAGCAGCAGAGAACATTTTGTTCATTAAATAAAAGAAGATTAAAATTTTCAGCAAAAATATACAGGCTAGAAATCACTAGTATTAAAAATGAACGGTCTCTCACACATTATCATAATAATAGGGCAATATGACAAACAACTTTATGCTGAACATTTGTCATTTTAGGTGTAATAAAAAATACCGGGGACAATAAGACCAGAAGATTTGAGCTTGGGTGATGGGAATACAATGCAATATACAGATAATATATCATGGAATTGTACAATGAAACCTGCATACTGGTAGTTTTACCAATGTCACCCTAAGACATTTTTTTAAATATATTTTATTGATTTTCAGAAAGAAAGGGAAAGAGAGAGAGAGAGAGAGAGAGAGAGAGAGGTATCAATGATGAGAGAGAATCATTGATTGCCTGCCCCCTCTATGGCCCCCACTGAGGATTGAGCCCGCAACCCAGGCATGTGCCCTTGCAGGCTCAATCAAACCTGGCACCCTTCCTTCTGCAGGTGGACGCTCTGTCCACTGAGCCAAACCAGTTAGGGCCACCCCAAGAAATTTAATTGAAAAACCTATAACTTTTATTTTCATAAACCAATGATATAGTTGGTAGGTATCAATAACATTTTCAAAGTCAAAGATAGTGTAACATTTTGCCCTTAAAAAAAAAAGATAAGAACTGCAAAAGCTCACTCAGAGAAGCAAATAATCTGGGGATAGCTCTTTATAAATTATAAAAAGTGAACTAATATTTAAACACCATCTTATAAGTAAAATTACAGAGTAAGTTGGTTTCATGGATAGATTCTGCCAAACATATAAGAAAAAATAAAATTAATTATACACAAGCTCTTGCATAAAATAGAGAACAGTTCTTAACTCATTTTGTGACATTGACATTACCTAAAAACTGACACACCAGAAGAAAACATACACTGTAACAGGAATGATAAATGTAATTTTTAAAATCAATAAAGAAGATGAACTATTTAAACATGGTGTAGGAACAACTGGAATACCAAATTAAAAACTGAAATATCATAAACTACTCCTCACATTGCATACCAAAATAAATACCCAGTGGGTCAGATATGTAAAGTAAAGCTGAAATTATTCAAGTATTAAAGAAACAGTGATTTGTTTTCTTTATATTCTTAGAGAAGAGAAATTTCCTATCTTATTCCAAAAGTATGGGGGGAAAAAACAAATTTTACTTTAATTCTGCTCACCATTTCTCGCTCTACTTTAGTGATCCAGTGATCAATCAGAAACTTGGGCTTAAGCACTGAATTAATGATTTTCTTTCTTGGGTCTTTCCTTTCTACCCTTTTCTCATTGGCAGAATCATTACCCCAGGGGTCCTTCTCCTAGTTCCTTTGACCAGAAGTCATTTTAGCCTGTCTCCTTTGAATCTGCCAAAGAGTAAAATGCCAACAAAATAGGGATTTACTACATGCTGGTAATTTCTCCAAGTTTTGACTCTCTTCTACAAATGTTAGCAGCAATGTGGGCTCTCATGCTTGACTTTATGGGGAGAGACTTCACAAAACAAATCCAGATGATTTTGTGTGTACTTTTATTAAAACTGAGGACAGTGAAACAAAGAAGAGCTTAAGATTGAAATGGTCTGGTCACAGCCACAGGAGTGAGTCTAAGCGAGGCTGCCTTGGCCCTTTCGAAAGAAAGTCACAGAGGCAGAAGTGAGCCAGCTGGGCTGCATGGACCTGGGAAACAAGTTATGGACGCAAAATTGGGGCCCTTGGAGAAAGAAAGCAAAACTTTGAGCCTTAGGAAAGAAGCGCGGGGGGGGGGGGGGGGGGGAAGGCAAGAACATACGAGAGAGAGAGAGAGAGAGAGAGAGAGAGAGAGAGAGAGAGAGAGAGAGAGAGAGAGAGAGTGCATGCACTGGATTCCTAAGGTGTTTGGTTTTTTTTTTCTGTTATTTAAAGACTGGAATTTTAGGAGAGGTATTAGGAGAGTATATCAATAGAATATTCATCAAATTTCTAGATATGTCCTTTAAGGGTCTTGGTCTCTACTGAGGGGTCATTGCATCAGGTCCTGATGTCAGCCATGGTGTTCATTAGTCTGGTTGTTCTGCTTTTCTGAACCTGGAGCTCCTGAGACGTAACTGAGGTCTAGATGTTATCTGTAGTTTGACCAAAGTTTGATCTCTGTAATTAGCAGTCCTGAGGCTTTGTTCCTAACATTATTTGATGCTGATCAGAACCTCATTGTCGTGAGGGCTTCATGCTTAAGGGAGTGGTCTTGCAAGGGAGAAGAAGGCAGGAGGATCAGGGTGCTGGATGAGGCTGGTTTGAATCAACCATCTGTTTCAGTTTCCCCATCCCACTTGACAAGGAATTTTCCTAGCTTCTTAGTATCCTGCCTCAGAAATACCCTGGTTTGTTGTGTCTCCAAAGCCCTTAGCTAGTTGCTTTTTATATTTGATTCAGCATTTATGGCTGTTATTTTTGTGAGGATAAGTTTGTTAGGAGCTCACTTCTTCATCTAGAAGTACAAGCTTCATATTCAATAATTTTTCCTAACTAAAAAGATAATGAAATGAATTTCTCCCTCACATGAATAATACAGATTTTAATAACTTTTATCAGATTCATTAACATATGTTTTGAAAAAACAATAAAAATATTGCTTTCTTGAAATTTTTATTTACACATCAATCCTTTTAAATGTGTTAGTTGGTTCCAATATATGTATTCAAATGCATAGGACTGAGTTGCTCCAGTAATCTATTCTTGTGCACCTTTGGGGAAACACTTTCTGCTTGATTGCCTCTAAAGCACAGTTCGTTCACATTTAATTATCATAGGAGTTGGCCACTTATAACATTAAGCTACAAAGCTGAATTCATAATTTGTAAGAGATGGCAACTTTGAAGTTGACATTTCTTTTATATCAGTAAGATTGCAGCTGCAGATGAAGTGCAAATGGCATATTATGCAAAATAAAAGTTTAATTGTGAAGGAAAACCATAGCTGAATATTTGTTTGATTAATAATCTATAAGCAGATACCATCAAATTTAAATTTACACAAAAGCATAACTGCTGTTGAAAAATTGCTGTAATTTAAGTGACACCACCCTGAGTCACATTCCCCCATTCTTTGTGTATAGGCAAAGCTTGTAGTCACTTGGATGCGAACAGGCCTTTTAAAATTAATGCTTAGTGCATGGAAATACAATAACACCTTCAAGCCATTCTATTTCATGTTCATTCAGTTATTTAGCTTCTCCATGTCATTTTTTAGCATTTATGAGGTTAGCATATTTCTTTGTTTTTTAGATTTTAACATTTTCTGGTAGAATTCGCCATTCTCAAGCTCTACCGCCTACCATGGCACATTGAAGACACATGCACCTGCTTAAACACCATCCCACCCTGCCTGTAAATTATCATCTTGCCCCCCAAATATAGGACACATTTAAAAAGACACTATTGCAGTTTGTGGATCTATGGTCTTTGCAAATGCAAAGGCCATCAATTGCATTCACAACTATGGCTTTCCCCGTTAGGCTGCCAGTAATGCATTCTTCCTGAGAGCAAAGGAGAAATGCTTCCTTACATAGTGTCTTCCATAAGCGCTCAGACTCCAGCAGCACAGGAAATCTATTGCCTTGGTATTTGTCATAAAAACAGGAAAAAACAGACAAACAAGAACTTACACTCAAGATAACTCTCACTACTAAAGAGAATGGGTGATGCACTTGGGTGAGAAATACAGAAATTACAATTAAATAGACCTGTGGCCCCAATTTCAGAACCATGGACTTGGCTGCAAGAAACCCCTTCTAAGATAGATTAATTACAAAGATTATTGAGGGATTGGATTCTACAGCCTTGGGTGCCTGTGAACTCAATTGTCAGGCAAAATGATAAAGACAGTGAACTTTAATTTTGGTGCCCCAAACCCCCCACCCACACACACTTTTTTCCATAACCCTCTCCCACCTCCAGGTATAAGCTTTCTTCAACACCCACATTCAGTCAGCCAAATTACTTTGCCTTTACAATGTCTCACTCAATACTTTGACCCCAATGTCTAAGACTAGATAAAAACAGTACTGTCAGATTTCATAAATGTGCAATAATGATTCAAACTCTAAGGAGACATTCTGTCACAAAGGGAAGTTAGAATATTTCTTGATTTGACCCAGTTACTTAGTTCTTGAAAGAAAAAAGTTTTCATTTATTCAAATTCTTTGAACTATGGCTGATTTTCATGAGATGTGTTTTAACTTGCCAAAGATCATCTTAATGTGTTGACTAGAATTGAACATAGAAATTATTCAGGTAAAATCACTTTCATGTAAAATATGATGTGTTTTACTTTTCCCATTATCTGGACTTGAAAATGGTATTAACTTATCCTAAGATTTTATTTTTATTGTTATTATTATTATTACTATTATTATCACAGCAGCATTATAATACCAACTACCAACATATAAATCAAAGAGTAAAGCCTATGCTTTTTTCACATTAAATACTGAGGTTTGCTATCTGAAATTTATAATACAGATAAATTACATAAGTGTATTCCTATTAAAGTTGATCATAATGATAAAATTTTACCATTTCACAGAGTTCTATCTAATTTGATAGGAATCTATAGAGACAATAGAAGGAATCATTACTTGGGTTAATAGTCATTAGGTGGGGAGATGGAAAGCTTAATTCTTTTTTGTTGTTGTTCATCCTCGCCCGAGGTTATTTTTTCATTGATTTTGTTTTTTTAAGAGAGAGTGGAAGGGGGAGAGAAAGTGTGTATGTGTGTGTGTGTGTGTGTGTGTGAGAGAGAGAGAGAGAGAGAGAGAGAGAGAGAGAGAGAGATGTGAAGGAGCTTCATTGATTGATTGCCTTCCACACATGCCCCAACTGGGACTGGGGATTGAACGTGCAACCTAGGTATGCACCCTTGACCAGGAATCTAACTTGCAACCCTTCAGTGAGCTGGCTGATGCTCCAATCACTGAGCTACACTGGCCAGAATGAAAGCTTAATTCTTAACTAGTTGGACAACACTAACAAATTTTACAACTTTAGGCAAATCATATGAACTCTCAAGGCTTCTGTTTCTTCAATGGTGAACTTAGAATTTTTTTTAATGTTTTTATTGATTTGAGAGAGAGTGAAAGGGGAAGAGAGAGAGAGAAACATCAATGTGAGAGAGAAACATTGATTGGCTGTCTATTGCACTCGACCTTATAGGGCTCTGAACACACAACCAGTAACTTTTTGATGCATGGGATGATGCTCAATTAACTGAGCCACACCTGCCAGGGCTAGATTTATTTTGTCTTAAGCCACCCCTTAGTTTCCTTTTTATCTAAAAAATTAACATTTCCATGTATAATACCCCTGAATATAAGCAGGAATTTGACAGTCTTCTGATAGGATAGAAGGCTCTAAGCAATGATGCTTTTCACTTGTATATATTTTGAGGATTCAAAGAATTATTATACACTAGAGGCTCAGTGCACGAATCCGTGCACCAGTTGGGTCCCTTGGCCTGGCCTGTGGGATCGGCCTGAAACCGGCTCTCCAACATCCCCCAATGGGTCCCGGATTGTGAGAGGGCACAGGCAAGGCCGAGGGACCCCACTGGTGCACAATTGGGGCCGGGGAGGGATGCCAGAGGTCTCCAGGGCTTGTCCTGCCCATCTTACTCAGTCCTGATCTGCCGGACCCAATCAGCAAGCTAACCTACTGGTTGGAGAATCTACCCTGGTGGTCAGTGCATGTCATAGCGACTGTTTGACTATCTGCCCCCTTGTGGTCAGTGCACATCACAGCGAATGGTTTAGTGGCCTTAACGTATCATCAGCATATTGTGCTTTGATTGGTTGAATGGCTGACTGGACACTTAGCATTTTAGGCTTTTATTATATAGGATGATATTTATTTGAAAGAGCTATTCCTATGAAATAGCAAGGTTTTGCATATGAAAAAGTAATGAGTGTTTCAAAAAGTGCTATAAGAATGTATTTGTTTCCAAAGTCAACATGCATTTTAACACAATATCTTGTAAAGAACTTCACATTAAATAGTTCATTCAAACTCTTTATTTTCTTTTTTCCTTTAGTTCTGTTTCTAGTGAAAGAGATTATCTCATCTAAAAACATATTTTCAAAGTATTTCTTTAGTATTTTACTTGCCCCTTTGGGCCATATACATTTTGCCTTTACTCTTTCTTCCTACTATTTCATCTGAAGTTGCTGATCTTATGACAATGAGTTTTTATGAAAGAAAAGAGGGTCTTCCTCACAGATGATCTGTGTGAGAAGAAAAAAAGGCATTTCTTTGCAAGGTGTCAGTTCATCCGGGGGTCACCCACTTCACAGCCTGGTACACACAGATCATAGAACAATGGCTGTGGCAAGTCAGAGCTTTGCAAATGTTTTTAATGGCATCTGCCAGGGATTCATTTAGTGTCCTGAAGAAGCCAGTTAGTCATTGGCAATTTTAAGTAACATTGTAATGAATATGTCTTTACATAAATTAACCTATGATTCTCTTTTTATTTCCTTGAGACATTTCCGTGAAGTATAATTATCATTAACTAGCTTACGGATATATGATTCAAGAGAAATTGTTATTAAGGCTCTTTATGAACATTTGTTACAGGATAGTGAGAAGTTAGGGAAATTCCAGGGCAGGAGGAATAGAGAATGGAGACAAGAAAATTAAACAAGGCCAAACATGCAGCCAGCTTGCTGCAAAACCTTATTTTGAGAACAAATGTCTCTCCTCACTTACCAGAGGACACATAGTGTAAATCACCCTGGAACTGCCAAGGCAGGAGGAGGACATGAGGGGAGAAAAGGAAGTTTTCATCTCACTGTTTAAACAGAGAAGCCAGCAGTCCTGGGGCTTGTTAAAGGTAAAATCACCAAATGCTTCTCATAAATTCTGGAAAAGCCATAACAAAGTAAAAGGAAGACCTTGAGCATTAATCTATACCAAGTTACTCAGTGGAGGAGTTTTGAAACCTATAGACAGAAGGGTATAGAACCACTCGAACCCCCACAGACTTGCCTCTCAGACCAGCTGAGAAACCCATCCACACTCCAGGCCAGATGTGGTTTCACAGATCTACTTGCCTTGATTCTTTAATACATGCATTTGCTTTACTTCTTTAATCATTGGCATTACTACAAAGCAATCATCCTGAGTCATTCGTTTGAATTCCTTCCTATGAGACTGACAGGAGTCCAGAAGGAAACAGCCCTTTCCCTTCAACCCGAGTGGGGGGGAGGGGGCTGTCCAATAACACCTAGTCTGGTATTTGGGGTGTCTATAGCACGATGACATAGTACCTTCCAAGAAGTTGGTGCATTTGCTCTTCTACCTGGAATGTTTGATTCCTGTTTGCTTTCATCCTAGTCAACATTCTAGAAGTTATTACTTAAAAACTAGTAAATCCATGTATATATTTTCCATCTGATAGTTTGAATATATTCTAATGGGGAAAAAAGTCTGGATTTGCATCAAAATTTTCTGGTCAAATTAGTCTATCATTGTCTTATACTTTCTTCAATTGGTGACAAGGGTACCAGATTGTTTATGAATTGTGACTTGGAAAAGGCCCCAAACAGAGTCCAGTCACAAGTCTGACATTGGCCGTGACCAGGAAAATAGGTTCCATCTTTTTTCTCAGCTCTCCCCAGTGCCTGAAGAGGCAGGTAAGACCTATGCTTGCTCATGCTCCTGTGCAACCTTTCAGCATAATAATAGCAAAGCTTGGCTGGAAGAACTTGGCCTCCCTTCAGCTGTGTTTTTCTTTGGGTTTCTTGACAACTATTAACATGTCAGCCTGACATAGAAGAGGAGAAAAAGCATCAGTCCTGCTATGAGCAATGCTGACATAGTTTTAAAGCTGCGTTTTGTGCACAATAAAGCTTCACCCTCTTAGCAGTAATATTTTTTCATCAGAATTTGTACCTATGAACAGATTTGGTCCACTATCGAAAATGTGGGATAAACAGAGGTTCATGACTCGAGTAATGTGAAATATTTAGGAGTTGGTTTTTATCAGGAGGCACTTATTTAGCAACAGGCTCTATGCTTGGTGCACAGCCATCGATGCAAATTAAGGTAAACACCTAGGAGCTTACTTCTTAAGAAAGACATAAAGTGCATCAGCAACTGATTGCTAACTAAGAATGTGCCTTTATTCTTTATCAAAGCAGAGAGGTTAATGTATTTTAGGTTGGTGGAGAAAACATTAAGATAGGGATAAGCCACAATGTGAATAAACCTTCTGTTAAGCTATTTTATTTGACCATAGTAGCTTTTGAAAAAGTGCGATCTTTCAGGATACACAGATGCCCCAAATTGATATCATGTGACCTGACTACCTTTATCATACAATGGGGTGATGACAACTGATTCTCAAGGTTGTCCTCCTGACAGGGTAGGCTGGGACTTTATTTGTCAGAACTTGTCAACAGTAGCTTTCCATCTATAGCCCTTGGAAACTTTAGTGTCCTGGCATCGGACTTAACAATATGCCTTATGTAAAGAACTACCCAGCTTCTGATTTAAAGTTAAGCTGCCTAAATGCATTTCTGATGCTGTCATTTCTTCTTTGATCTCAGAGGAACTCCCTCAACCTAGACCACTTGCCCATTCAAAGACACATATTCCTCTCTGAGCCCGAACTGGTCGGTCACCATAGTTCTGTTCTGTCAAGGTAATCACTGTCACAATTCACAACTGCTGTCTCTTTCCTCAAGGAAAAGTCCCTCAGCTTTATTCTATCTACTTCACCTGGAATAGCATCCGTAAATCCAAGCTTTTTCATTTGATGACTCTACGTCTGACAGAGACTTTTAAATATTATTTCACTCTCTTCCAATGTGGCATAATCTATGTTATTTCCCATTATGCTTTTCCATAAGATAATTTTGTTTTTGTAAACAATGAGTATGCACATCTTTCCTACCACATTGTCCAAAGTTTATGAGACTATTAAAGTCACTTAAAATCTGAAAGTCTAATTTTATCTCACATTCCTACCACACAAAAAAATCAGAAAACATGAATACCCAATCAATTATGTTATAGTCTATTTTATTTTATTCTAATTTTTTAAAATGTTTATTGTAATTTAATATATGACTTCATGAGCCACTAATTTTTATTCATCTTTATTGCTTAAAGATGAATTCTAGAGAGATTTTCATGATCTTATAAGAGAATATAAGGATGAGCAGATGATAATAAAATAAGAGAGGTAAACAATCACCGGTGAGTCTTCACCTGCTTGCTATAGAGGATTACATCATGAATATACTGTTGGAAAATAAAGAAATTTTTGGATTGTCTTTTTTGGGCAGATGATTTATTGGATGTAATCACTGTTGGAGATACCAAATATGTTATATCATTGAATGCTGATCAGAAACATACTAGTTGCATGTGTCTGCCATTTTGATGTTGAGAAGACTATGAGTTAAAGAATTGGTGTGTCATAATTTTTTCTAAGAGGACACCATTTTTGAGCAAAAGGGTCAAAATGCTTTCTATTACCTCATGCTATCTCCCTTAATGTTGAAGATAAAAGTTTATTTAAAAGGCATTGCTTCTTTAATAAACTCTAGTTCCCAATCTAGTCAAATCCTCATTCATTTCCTACTCTTGGAATCCTAAACAATTGTATATTTGTTTGTTTTTTCTGAATACAGCATTTCACTGTATAGTATATATTTTAGTATTTACCACAATCTTACTGAGACATGATAAATAGGTTTTGTAATTTTTCTGTTGAACTTCTTCTGTAATGGGTCAACCCAAGCTTCCTGCTCACTCCAGCTCCATGGCCGCCACCATCTTTGTTGGGCTAATTTGCATACTCGCTCCTAATTGGCTGGTGGGTGTAGCAGAGTGATGGTCAATTTGCATGTTTCTCTTTTGCTGTCAATCTCTCCCTTGATATCCTCCAGGAGTTTTTTTTTTTATGTATTTGGGTGCTCCTGTATTGGGTGCGTATATGTTTACCAGAGTTATTTCTTCTTGTTGGATTGCTCCCTTTAGTATTATGAAGTGGCCTTCCTTATCTTTTTTTATGTCCTTCACTTTGAGATCTAATTTGTCAGATATAATTATTGCTACCCCAGCTTTTTTTTCATTCCCATTACCCTGAAAAACCTTTTTCCATCCCTTCACCCTTAGTCTGTGTGTGTCTTTTTTTCTGAGGTGGGTTTCTAGTAGACAGCAAATATATGGGTCATGTTTTCTTACTCAATCCATTACCCTATGTCTTTTGATTGGGGCATTTAATCCATTTACATTTAAAGTTATTATAGACAGGTGCTTATTTGTCACCATTTTTATTCTTTACCCCTGTGTTCCTTCTTTGCTTCCTATTTCTTTTTTTTTTACAGCAGCCCTTTAGCATTTCTTGCATTGCTGGTTTGGTGGTAATAAATTCCCTTAGTCCTTTTTTGTCTGTGAACCTCCTGACATGTTTCTCTTTTATTAGTGTAGACTCCACCCAAGAACATTCCCATCTTGTGATTAAGGAAAGCAAAATTTACCAAATAAGTGATTTTAAAAACAGGAACTTTTACCTTGCTTTTAAAACTCAAGATCAATCAATGTTTATAGAGTTCCTACTATGTCATGATAGAATCATTTTTCTTTCATTTTACCAATAACACTATGAATTAAAAGTATTATGCATATTATGCAAAATCAGCAAGTACACTCTGACAGGTTAAATATTTTATTAACAGTCACATAGAGATTCAAACCCATATCTCATGACTTCAATTCCATTGATATTTTATATATCATTAGATAATATTGTGTCTCTCAAATTTTTGATGTAGAGTTGTTGGTAATGAAGATCTCTAGCTAAAATTAAAATTCATAAAACAAGGTAATAACATTGACAAATAAGCTAATAAAATTGACAAGTTAATAAAAATGTACTGATTCCTATTCAAAATTTTATTATTTTAAATTAACATATGCATGTTGATGTTCACTCACAAAACTAAAATGTAATTGTCTAAGAAATAATTTTTCAGTAAAATTTATTTTTAAGCATTGATAACAATTTGAAAAATGCAATCTTAATTTCTGAAAGAAGAAAATGCTTTTTCAGATTCTATAGGGGAAACTCAAACATTAAACATTCATTTCCAATATGTGCTTTCACACATTTTTATTTTCCAAAACTACCAAGAATAACATGTAATTAAAAGAAGTTTTCTTGTGCCTGCTTCGGCAGAACATATACTAAAATTGGAATGATATAGAAAAAGATTAGCATAGTCCCTGCACAAGGATGACACACAAATTCATGAAGCGTTCCATATTAAAAAAAAAAAAAAGTTTTCTTTAACAGCTCAAGCATTAATTTGTCTAAAAATTAGATTCAAATTGAAACTGTAAGTCTAGAAGACAAAACCAAGCTAAAATAAAAACATTACTTAAAAATATAAATAAGCCACTGGCTGGGTGAACTCAGTTGGTTGGAGCACCCTCCCATAAACCAAAAGGTTGTGAGTTTGACTCCTGGTCAGATCTTGTACAGGAGGCAACTGATCAATGTTTCTCTCACACATTGAGGTTTCTCTATCTCTCTCCCTTCCTCTCTCTCTAAAAAAATCATTGATCTCTCGCTCTCTCCCTTCCTCTCTGAAATCCATGGAAGATATCCTATATAATAAAAGCCTAATATGCAAATTGTCCCCTGGACTGGAGTTTGACGGGAGTTCCCCCGCTGGCTATGATGTGCGCTGACCACCAGAGGGTGGCATGGAACATGGCGGGTGTCAGCAATGAGGTGCTGGCAGCTGGCGGCAGTGGAGGTGCTGCCGGCCCCAATGGGCTTCCAGGTGAGCTGGGCCACCTGGAAGCCCATACATACAGTATAATATATATATATATATATATATATATATATATATATATATATATATATATATATATACACACACACACACACACACACATACACACACACTAGAGGCCCGGTGCGCGGGTGTGGTCCCTAGGCATGGCTGGTGATCGAAGTGCGAGTGTCCGGCATGGAAGGACAGGTCCCAGCTGACCTCTGGGTCCTGGGCAGCACCTGGGCCCCCAGGCTCCCACACGCCCCCCTCCTCCTTGGTCAAGGGGCAGAGATGAGGTGAGCATGCTGAGGTGCAGCATGGGCCTCAGCCATCCAGCAGTGTTGCACGGAAGCCGGGCAGGCAGCAAGCTGTCTCCAGGCTGACCTCGCAGACCAGACCCTGCGTGAATCCATGGGGAACCCAACCTATCCCTGCCCGACCTGCCTCTGTGGCCCAGCTCACCTGGAAGCCCATTGGGGCCGGCAGCACCTCCACTGCCGCCAGCTGCCAGCACCTCATTGCTGACACCCGCCATGTTCCATGCCACCCTCTGGTGGTCAGCGCACATCATAGCCAGCGGTGGAACTCCCGTCAAACTCCAGTCCAGGGGACAATTTGCATATTAGGCTTTTATTATATAGGATATCTTCCATGGATTTCAGAGAGGAAGGGAGAGAGCAAGAGAGATAAAAATATCAATGATAAGAGAGAATCATGGATCGGCTGCCTCCTGCATGCTCCCTACTGGGCATAGAGCCCAACCCAGGCATGTGCCCTCACAGGGAGTCAAACCTTGATGTCCCGAGTCACAGGTCACCGTTCAACCACTGAGCCATGCCTACTGGGCTCTTGTTCTCATTTAAAGGAGAGAGAATTAACACTCCAGAGGTCAACTTGCCCAAAACAGCCAAGGGGAGGGGGAGAGGGAGCTGACCGGTTCTAAACCCACACTCATGAGGCCTCTGTGTTAATTGGTTCAGCCAGGGTGGCAGACACTGTCTCTGACTTTTCAAGGGGCATTTCCTCAAGGCCCTCAGATTCCCTGCATGACCCTCCACCCTCCCTACCTGCCATCAGAGCTGAGGAGGATGGAGGATGGGAAGGGTCATCTGTGGTTCACCTGGAAGGGGCCATGGGAGGGAAGGGAGGGGCAGAGCTGGGAGCACCACAGACCCCGGGTGGGAGTTAGAGGCAGTGATCTGGATGCTGATCACCCTGTCCCAGTGACTCAGGAGTGTTTCTTTCTTAGGAAGCACCGTAAGCATTGCCTTAGGCCACAGGACTTGGAGCTGGTCCTGGCCGTTCTCTTCTGTGGTGCGGGATCCTCTCTGCCCTGGAAACTGGAGTCGGACCACCTGGGCAAGCCCTTTGCATTGGACCCTGAGCCCTTTTGTGTCAGGCATGACCCGGTTCCAGGCACAGCTGATCTGTGTGTCCACAAGAGGGCTTCATTTTCCTAGTTTTCAATGTTTGCTTTCCTTAATACTGTACGTTCTGTTTTGTTGTTTTTTGTACCAAAAATGAAACCATTTGCCTGTGTCCAATAAGTACTTGTCACCACTGAAGAGAGCTTGGAGGGTGGGGGATGTGGAGGGATTAGGGCAGCGAGACAGGAATGACCCACTGCCTGGTGGTCAGGAGGGAGGCTGGTCCTAAACATTCCACGTCCCTCGTGTGGAGCTCAAACTAAGGTCTGGGTTTTACAGTCAGCCCCTCAAAATGGACAAGATCTGACCCCAGGCCCCCTGCCAGCAGCTGCCGGAGACCCTGCCTTCTTAGGACCTAATTGAGCATGGGGCCTTCTCCCCTCCGCCCCCCCCCCCACCCCCCACACACACACACACACATATCCTTCCTCAGGCTCTGGCTTCCCTCCAGTACACCCCAAAGCCGCCACCTCTGCTGCCACAGTTTCCACTATCTCCCCTCCGCCCTCAGGGAAGGTGCTGTCGCCTCCTGCTTCCTCTTCCCCCTCAGTGTGCTCCTGACACAGGAGCCAGAGGGTCTATCCCCACTGCCTCAGCCCAGTGGGTCCTCACCTACAGCCCCGGCACTTCCCCCTGCACTCAGGGGACACCAGGTTCTCACGGACCCTCCATCCCTGCAGGATGTGCCCCCCGACCCAGCCTCGACCCCCTTCCACTCAGCCTGTTGCTCGTCCTGCTGCCCTTCCCTAGGCTGTCCCCTCTGCCTGATACCCTTTTCCAAGCTTCCACCTGGCTTTCCTCCATCCATCCACTTTCACTCAGTGAGCCTCCCTTTGCCCCTCCATTCGTGGAGCCCCTATGTGGCTTCATGCCTATGTTTTCATGGTGCCCATGCACCTCATGTCTGTCCAAGGCTGTTTCCTCCCCTCACCCCGTCTTCTCCTGGTGGAAGGCATGCTCAGGACAGGGCAGCTGGCTCCCTGCTCCTCGGGAGCACCTGGGCATTGCCTGGGACACGGCAGGTGCTCAGTCAGTGATATGTTTGAATAAGATGCACTAGGTGTAAAGGCCATTGGAAGGCAGAGTCACTCAGAATGGAGGGCCGGTGAGCTCTCTGCACTGCGCTCAGGGTGGGCCGTGGGAGCCAGGTATTTGTTTTCTTGCAAGAAGGCAGGATGAAGAGAATGAAAAAGGAGCAGTGTGTGTTTTCCCTCAATTACTTAAAAGCTGATGATCTCATTCCATTCTTAAAGCTATGAATAGCAACCCTTAGATCAACCCTGTGAGGTGGGTTCTGGGATTACCTGAGATTCCATGGAGAGTACTAGGCCTTCCTCCCCGCCCCCCCTCCCCCCAGCCCCCCCTCTCCCCCCTAAGGATGATACTTAGTAACTGCCAGCTTTTAGTGCTGTGGTTTTTGCACTGTTGGGGGATGTGGCCTGTGGGGATCTACCACTGTGGGAAACCAGGCTGTGGTAGTGCCACTCATCCCAGTCAGCAGAGGGGCACTCCCTCTGTGGGAGCACACTGAGTACCAGGGGGCAGCTCTGCCTTGATCATCTGTCCCCTGGTGGTCAGTGCGTGTAATAGCGACTGGTCAATTGGACGATCTGGCCGTTCTTACATTTGGTCACTGGGCTTTTATTATATAGGATTTGTACTTATCTCTCTCTTTTTTTTTTTGTCTACTTCATCCCATGTAACTTGTCATTGCTTGCTGATTAATTTGATTTGGATTGTTTCTCTCACTTTCCTCTTGAGAGTTGAAATGTTGGATCTGGAAGCACATTATAGATATTCCTAAACACTTGGCTGAATGACTCTCAACCTCTCTACTAGCAGAGGACCTGGAGTGCAAATGAGCCCCAGATTTCTGAAGGGATATCCCTTAAGCAGTGAGATTAGTGAGTGCATCTGCTTGTTCAACTCATTCCTGCTATAAAGATATCATTAGAAAGTTAAAACCACATGATGTGAATGCCAGTGCTGGTTTCCTGGACTGGTTCTCAAGGAGGTCACTGCTTGCCTGTTGAGAGGCTGATATAAGTGTTTCTCTTTTGAGAAACAGTAAAAATAAGATCTCACCTCCTATTTTTTAAGCCCATATAAAATCCTTGTCCATTTCCTACTTTGAGAGATAAAAAAGTGGTAAAAAGCATATCAGGCAAAAAGAAGAGACCGAAGGAGAGCTTTTAATATACCTCTTCTGCCTCTATTGGAACTGGTCCAGTGCAAACCAGGGCCCTTGGTAATCACAGACTGAGTTGGCTTTTACTAAATGGTCTGTAACTCCAAACAACCTAAAAGTGAGGCAGATTTTTCGTTTGCAATTAATCAATTTGTACAAATGCCTAAACTGGTTTCAACATTGCACAGTATATTCTCTCTCTCTCTTTTTTTTTTTTTTTTTACTTTTTAATTGTTTTTTTTTATTGTTTTAAGTATTACAAATAGTAGTACATATGTCTCCTTTTGTTTCCCCCATTGACCTCCCCCCGACCTCCCCTACCCCCCAGTACATGCCTTCACCTGCCCACCCTCCCCCCTGCCCCAGTGTCTTGTATCCATTGGTTGTGCTTATATGCATGCGTACAAGTCCTTCCGTTGGTCTCTTACAGCCCCCCTCGCCCAACCTCCCCTGTCTTCCCAATGTAGTTTGACAGTCTGTTCAATGCTTCTTTGCCTCTGTATCTTTTTCCCACCATTTCTTTCCTTTAAAAAGTTTTGCCTTTGCAGACTAGAAATAAACATATAATAACAAAACAAAACAAAACAAAAAAATGTTTGAGTCCCAATTTCAATGTCCAACAGTTCTGAGTCCCCGTTTCAATGTCTAACAGTTCCTTATGTGTACATGTCAGCAATGATATCTGGATGGTGGGCACATGTTAGCAATGCAGGTCCGACCCTCTCTGGTTTGGTCCTAGGTAACCTGCAGCGGTGCACAGCTGCTGACTGCTCGCGTGGCAAGGCATTGTCAGCGTCTTCCATCTCTGGACTGTTTTTTCCTCTTGTCTTCGTGGTTGGAGCACATCTGTCAATTCCTCTCTGTTGCAGGAATCCACCTGGTCTTGGGGTTGTTTTCTGAAAATATACAAATATATTCTCGACCACAAGTTAATAAAGGAATCTTTTCTATATAATTGATTTGGGATTCTATTTATTTTTGTTCAAACGATTTTCCTTTGTCTTATTTAGACACCATGTGTGTTTTTAATGGCCGTCTTGCTGTTAGCATTACAAATGAAAATTAATTTGGTAAAGTGAAAATTTTCTAGATGTAATTTACTTATAGGATATTTTTCCTTACATGATATTGCCCTACTATCCCCCCCTTTTTTTTTATTAATGGAGGTTTTTGTAAATTTTATAATGCAGTCTTGATAACTTTAAATTTAATTCTTTTTTTTTTTTTTTTTTTTTGCCCACACATATGACTGCTTTAGGTTCATTGCATATTCAGGAATTTTACCATGAGATGAACTACCAATAGAAATTTTAGTTATTACTTTAAGAACAGCTTTTTGTCCAGTACAATTAACTTTACTTGAATATTCACTTATTTCAATTAGTCTATTTAAATTAATCTGAAAACTCGATTACTATTTTACTGTCAAATTTAATACTCTACCAACAATCTTAGTTTACCCTGTAAATATTAGTGGGAAGGATTATTTGCATTCTTGAGTGGGCCCTGAGCATTCCAGATGCTAGGCTGAATTTAGATATAGGGCAGCTGCTGTTGGCCAAGTCTCTTGTCTGTTACCTGGGTCCCGATCTGAGCTGGGCCAAGTCTCTGTCTGTCACCTGTATCTCTATCACAGTATATTCTCTTATAATAGGTGCTTTAAAACAATAATATACATATTAAAAACCCTCATTTACTATAAACTGAATTATTCAAAAATAATAATCTATAACAGCCTTGTCAACTCCTTTAAAATTATACTAACCGTAGAGTTTTATCATTTTTAAAAAATAAACTTCCTTTTATGTGTTCAATAAGAAAATAAATATAAAAGTGAGACAGAAAATAGTTATAAGAAAGTAAACCAAATATTAACAGAAAATATTTAAAAATCCTAAAGCCTAAAGTTAATTAAAGAAATGATGTACTCTCATGGTTTTATGTACATCAATGACTTGTATACTAATTACAAAGAAGGGATGCTCATTGTGTTTGTAGATGACATAACTATAGGACGCTTGGTCAAAATATTTGAAAAAGAGCCCTAGCCAGTTTGGCTCAGTGGATAGAGCATCGGTCTGCAGACTGAAGTGTTCTGGGTTCAATTCTGGTCAAGGGCCCATGCCCGGATTGCCAGCTCAATCCCCAGTAGGGGCTGTGCAGGAAGCAGCCGATCAATGATTCTCTCTCATCATTGATGTTTCTATCTCTCTCTCCCTTTCCCTTCCTCTCTGAAATCAATTAAAAAATATTACTTTATAAAAAAATATTTGAAAAAGAAAACAAATTAATTCAAATATATCTCAATACAATAAGACACTGCCTTTTCTCAGAAGAGGAAATTTAATGTAGATAGCTATAAAAGCTGACATTTAATAACGACACCCAACTGAAACAACCATACTTACACAAATATCTAGGGAGAGATGCTACTTAACAACTGTTTATGTAGGAGAAAACACACCCGCACTTAGCACCACATGAGCCAGATAGCAGGATGTGGCTGCTGAAAGCATCCTCAAGTCAATTTAGGTAGCATGTGAAGAAGCAGTGAAT